>OY751103.1:7500-1284404 GCA_963564075.1 Eupithecia subfuscata | reverse complement strand
TTACACAAAAGGTTACTTGCCTCATTAAATTTGGAGCAACAAAAATATTTTCTGTAGTATTTGACTTAAGAAACCAATATTTATAGATTTCAGATATTAAGTGTAAGATGACCACATATTTTCAATTCAAACTTTGAAAACGCTGTCGGCTATGTTGTTACGTCATAGAACTCTAAGCAAAATTTCATGCCCCCCCCCCCTAGTAAGACTAGCTTCTAAAAAGAGTCAACTAGTTTATTCTTTTTCTTTGCTTTATATCAACCTTGACACTATTGACACGAGTCCCTCCAACTGTAGTTTTTTTTCATCAATGGTAAAATGCCAAAATGTGTCATTTTGAGACGATCGTTATGGTGAAAATATTCATCGAGTGGATTTAATGAACAGAATAAAAACTTATTTCATTAGCATTGAATGTTAAAAAATTACAGCCGTTGCGCGTGAGTTTATTCGTGGACTGATATAACACTAACACAACATAAACGAGTGGTGACAATTTTGCCATTGTGTCGTTATAAATTTCACGTCTTATTGGCAAAATAAATAGGCTGAAGAAACTTACCAATAAGGAAGCCTGTTTGATAACCAAGTTATTATCGTTAGACACCAGCACATTGTCATCTAGAACCACCGGCGCGCCGTTCTTCAGCCAGTAGAGCTGAGCGAACGGCGCCGCCGGAGGAGCCTCGCACCGGAAGGTCACCGAGGTGTATTGTTTGACCAGCTGGGATTGGGGGGCGTTGGAGAAGTGTTTTTTTATATCTGTTGGGGGGAAGATCAGTAGTTACTTAATGCTCAAATTATATTTGATTCGAGGATTATTAACGCGGATTAAAATTTGTCTAATTAAGTTCTAATAGTTTCAGGAAAAAGCAGAATGGAGATATATGTAAATATCTCGATTCATTTTATATTTATATTTAATTTTTTAAACAAGTAAATTTCTTCGGGTTTTCAAAAAACTATCTGAGCGTCTGGTCGAAGCGACGCGTGACCCGCGAGCTGGTGAATATCTGGCACAGCGTATCAGCATTGCCATACAGCGTGGCAATGCAGCCAGCGTCTTGGGGACGCTTCCGACTGGTGTTGATATGGATCAGTTGAGCTATCTGTAGACTGTTTGCAACAGTCGGCAGTTAGCTCAATTGTTTCAATTGTAAATACTAGTATAATTTTCTTTGTGAATAAATGTATTTCAGAACGAGTAAATTTTGTTTTACCTAATTCTATGTTCAGTCGGACATTTGGGACTTCTTTTGACTGAAGTTTAAATGATTGGTGATAATAACACGAATATAGTTTTTTGTCTTGCTGCTGGGTATAATCTTTTCAGAATTTGACGGCATACGAAATTTACTCACAAGCAATCTCAATGGTAGCGGGCTGGCTCCTTATGTGCCCTCGACTCGTCCAGGCGAAGCAGGAGCACTGATACTTATCACTGCCGAAGTATTCCTCCACGGTCTCCCGGGTGACTTTGTGCTCTCCCTCGATGATCCTGACTCCTGTCTGAGGGTCCACGAACTCGAAGTTCAGCGCTTGCTTCTTCTCGCCGTTGCATTTGAAGTAGATCTTGAGGAGATAGATTATGTAGGTAGATGATTTTATCGTTTGGTTGGTAAGGGCGTGAATCGAATTTTAATTGGCTTATGAATAATTGATTTCCGCCCGCTGCTTCGCGTTTTTTCCATGGATACATTTAAAGGTTATTTTTCTATACCGTGGGAACTGGTTTATGGAATACAAAGAAGTCTATGTGTTATTCCAGGTCTAGACCTACTGGATCTGCGAAAAATTACAGCCCGATCCATTTATTTTAATACCTCCTGACTTTCGCATGGCTTCGTGGCTTCCTCCGTCCTGAGTTTGTTTATGCCAATTTTATTTAATTTTACTCATTTTAACCTGCTCAACAGCGGCGGTACAGTCTCGCACATGCTCAACCTTGATTTAACACTTCCATGACCCAAGACACAGAGTGCCTCTCGATCCCCGTGTCGCGGCGAGTGAATGCTTTAAATGTAATATTGAATGTTTTTAATATTTATCTAATTTATCGATATCAGTTTGGAGAACGAAAATAATGGCATTCCTTTTTTCAATGCCTCTGCATTTCGTCAACCTTTAATTTGCATACTCTACCTACTTCCCTACTTATGGTAATATTTAATCTGATACTTACTTCTAAAGCGTTCGCAGCCCGACATTTTAGCACCGCGGGCTTATTCTTAACAACATACGTATTCTCTGGCTCCAGTAGAAATATCGGCAGGTTATCTTTAGCTGTGTGCAATGGTATCTTATCATCGCCCTCGAGTGTTAGGGTGCCGACTGTAGGTACATCACCTGAATCTTTATAATTCGCTTCCTTATCGTAATCATAGTCTAGGTAAGGATTGTCATCATCATCATCATCTTCTTCTTCGTGGGGTATGAATACTGGTGGGAGGAAATAGTCTTTGACTTCGTTTGAGGGGTTGATTAGTTCTATTTCTTCATCTTTGCTTTCGGTTTTTATGTCATCTGCTCGTTGTGTACCTACAATGTTATAACTTATTTGTTAATTAGCCGATATAACCTTATTCTAACAAACTAGGGTGCGATAATTTTGCAGCGCTAAAAACCAAGAATAGTGAGTTAATGACGCAGAAAGTTGCGGGTACGATCTGCAAATATTTGTTCATGGTGTTCTGGGTGTTTTGATATACTACAGATATTTTTTATTATAGAAAACACCCAGAACAGAACACATTCAGAGAATTATAGATATCTGCAGATCGTACAAATAATTGTCCCGAGGCCGGAATCGATCTCGCAACCTCCTGCGTGGCAGGCGGTCATTCGCTTGCTGCGCCACAGAGGTCGTCAAAAATAATGCACTTATCTAGTACCCATAACACAAGCTCTGCTTAGCTTGGGGCTAGATATGCTGTATGAATTGTTCAGCATTATTCATTTATTTCTATTCATTTATAATTGTAAGTAAGATAACATGATAGATTTCATTCCATTTTGTGGTAGGTTAATTTTAACCAAGGTAATAAAAGTAAAAAACTCACTTCTCCCAGAGCTTTCCGCGCACACACAAACTGCCAGCAACACTCGACTTATCAAAAGATACCAATTCACTTCCATTTATAAACTCAAAATAATCCAAATTATTTAAAACAATGGCATTCCACACAACATTTTGTTCCATCACTGCGTTTATATTCTCACATTTATTTTATTAAATTAAATGATAAAAGTCACAAACATCACATTCTATGGTTCGCCGGCGAAATAATTTGAGAAAGTTTGAGGTTTCACAGTTCCGTAAAAGTTCACGAGAGTTATGAGCGGGGGTGTGTGTGGACCCCACGGTGGTTGCGATGCTACTAAAGAGGGTGAATGAATGAGCTCCCTATTCGACCCCTAAAACTTTGTACGCATGCGTGAAACTTTACAAAGACGTACTGTGAGTACAGATAGTAGTTCAAAGATTAATAACCATTATTTTGTATACATTATTTTTTGTTCTGATGAATATAAATACTGAAATACCTAAAAGTAGAGAGGTGATTGAGCAATTAAGATAAATCTGCAAAATTAATTATTATTTGTGATATATTTGTAATACATTGCATAAACAAAAAAATAAAAAGCAAGTAAAATTAACCTCACAGGTTTACAATATTGGAGAATTCAACAGTCAATCAAGTTTCAACAGTCATTTGATCCTTACAGATTACTCTTAGCAATACACGGTACGGCAGCTTCGCAATACATCTTGTTCCACAGTTCCATTCTGTCGTGATCCGCGCGGGAAGATGGCGTCATCACCTCGTTCAGATCCAGATACTCTCGACCTGATGAAGTGTATCGGTTCCATTTGACGCTTCTTCCTTCTGGAGTCGGATTGCTGAAAAATAAATTATCATAATTTAGGTCTGTTTTTACAGAAAATATACCACTCCAACTGGGATTGTTCTGTGACTCATGCAGATTGTTTTCTTTTAGTGTTCCTTTTCTTTATTATGTTCTGAGTTAAAAATTTACTTTCCATTTATTTTAATAAGACACAGATTGTATGATAAAATTAAGTATTTATGAATAGATAATCATTCAACCAGACATACAGTCTTGAAAACTATTCTTGTGCTCAATGCGGAAAACAACTATTGGACAAAAATCAAAACCGTTTATGCCTATTCATAAGAAACGTGATACGAGTAGGTATATTACATTGTTATAGGGATTTCCAATTTAACTGAGTTACTAATTTTCCTTGTATTTAAATAATACCTATTGTCCTTTCGATTTCTTGGAAAATCTGTAGATCGTTTTCCGCTTAACCACAGAATATATATACAGTATAACTATACAGGCTTAACCTTCTTACCTCTGTGCTCTATAAGAAATAGTATTTTGTTTTCGGTTGAAATATTACATGCATCACTTACCTAGTTTTAGCAAAGTCAGCCCATAGCTTGGTGAGATCAAACACGATCTTTTTCAGTTTCTCCTTAGAAAGGTAAATATCCTTATTAACATCGTTGCAGAAGAGGTAAAACAGATCATCCGCATGACAAGCTCCTGGCAAGTCTGTTGATCCTAGAGCAATCTTGAGTATATTCAACTCAGTAGAGTAGTTAAATCTATACATATACACTGATGCATTTAAGCTGTTGTACAAGTGCGCAAATCTGTGTGTATTGTAAGCAAAATGCACATCTGTATTCATGTTAATTATTCCTTGTGCCGTATCATTCCCCATACCCTTGTCTCCCGTGTAAAACTTAAGGATTCTATTACCAAATTCTTGCAATTGTCTTTCTGAAACTTTTGGAAGAAGTTCTTTTGGAACTAGGAAACTTGAGTTTTTGTTATATTTATCAGCTTTTTTTAACTGATCTTCAAGCATTAAAATTCCTTCGGCGGAATTGTAGCCTACCATTAAAGGAACTTTGTTCACTTTTTGCGATAATAGTATATCGATCGGATCCTGAGTTAAGAATGCGTCAGCATTGTCGAACTTCTCAGCATTGGGGACAAAATATATAGGGAGTCCACGCATCTTTTCATCCGCTGTTCTAGTTTTGAATGTCATCTTGGTTAGATCGACCGCAGGCACACTTCTGAGATGCCTTAGTAATTCATTAGTATCTTTTGTTTCTAAACCCAAAAATTTGCCAACTTCGAATGCTCTTTCTGTTGTATTTTTGGTAAAGGCCCAGTCGTGAAGACAAACACCACTCTGTGCTATTACTTTATGGAACAGGCCTCTCGTCATGGGGGAGAGCATTAAGAACGTCACTGCGGCTGAACCGGCGCTTTCGCCGAAAATAGTCACATTATCTGGATCTCCTCCAAACTTCGCAATATTTTCTTTGACCCAACGCAAAGCTTGCACCTGATCCTTCATGCCTGCATTGCCGGGTACTTCCGGAGTATCGAGGGAAAGAAATCCTAGTACTTCCAATCTATAGTTTAGAGTTACTAGTATTACATCATGCTGGATTAGAAAATCTGGGCCGTATGTGTCGTTGTCTCCAGACCCTGACATGAAAGCTCCGCCATGTATGTAGACCATGACTGGGATCTTGGCGTTGTGATCGAGGGATCTGGTGTAGACGTTTAGGAACAGACAGTCTTCGGACCCCTCTAGGACTTGGTTGGTGTTCATGTCGAACTGAGTGCAGACGGGTCCGTGTTCTAAGGCTTTTCGAACTCCCGTCCATGGCGTTGGTGGTAGTGGTGCCTGGAAATAAAATATAAATTGAGAATGAACTGTAAAATATTACATTCAGAGTATGGTTTGGAATTTGCCGCAACAAACTATAATAATAAGAATGCTGGACTAAGTGTACATTTTATTGTATTTATGGAAATAAAGTGATTTTGATTTTGACATACCACACAGCATCATCTAGCCCCAAGCTACTTAATTGAACCATTAATATTATAACATTACGTTGTCTGTGTAGTACAATGTAAGTTATAATGTTGAATCGTTTTATTTTTTTGCTTTGTCACAAATGGTTTGTCTATTATTTAGTACTAGCTGCTGCCTGCGGCTTCGCACGCTCATTTCCGGGAATAATAGTAGCCCATGTCCGTTCGCTGGATACCACCTCCCTCCCCTACAAAATTCATTAAAATCCGTTCAGCCAATTAGGCGTGAAAATGTAACAAACAGAATTACTTCCGCTTTTTATTATTAAGTATAGATATCTAGGTACTTACTCGAAAGCGTAGCTCTCCCACGGGCGGCTGGGCATAAGGGATACCCTTGAAGCTGTAGTAAGGGCTGCCATCGATTGACTTTAACACGGAGCCTTGTAGTTGCCCTTGTTTAACTTTAACTAGGGGGTCATCCTGAAAAATAATAAAGCAACCTTTTTAAACAATGAATCACCTCGAACTCCATTATAGAATAGTGTGTTCAAAACAAAGCTATGCATATAGCTATTGATCTGTAAAGTCAGTAATCAGTGTAATATCTAAGAAATCAAATAGTAACCCAAAAAAACTTTGAGACCTCCTTAGGACTCTAGCGCAGTTAGTCATAAGGAAGTCCTAAAGTTTTTTGGCTCCAACTTATCTAGATCTCGTGTTGTAGTTGGATAACACATTCCCTTACTGAGGGAAGGATGAGAGTTGAAGTCCCGTCGAAGTCGAATTATTTTGGGATGTTATTTGATTTCTTAGAAATTACCCTGAGTGTGAGAGCCTACACACTATGATAAAAAAAACTATGAACAGTGAAAAAAGCTTAGATTTTTAAATTCTGAATAATTATTATTCACACAACATAATTAATCCCCAAGCTTGTGTTATGGTTACTAGATGACAATCAATATTTTTATCATATTAGGTGTAGGTATGTACACTGTGTGTGTAAATTACTTAATTGCCATCAGCTTTTCTTATCCTAAATAAGCTACAGATGTTTTACCTACACCTCCATTGGAGAAATACTGAAATATATTAGTATACTACCCGGTTAGCAGCCTGTAATCTGTATATACTAATATGGAGTGTTGTAAACAACTATTAACCAACTTCAAATTCATCTACATAGTTCATATTTATTCGGCACCAATTTCGGGTCATACCCTTTCCAATAAAAAAAGAATTATTAAAATCGGACAACTCTGTAAAAAGTTAGGGCGATTGTGCACTACAAGGAATTTTACTGTACGGCAGTCCGATTTTTTACGGTCCGAAGTGGCATGAAAAAAACGGATGATTGGCTTGTGCACTTGTCCGTCTTTACTCGGATGATACGCCTCATTTTAGCTCCGTCTTTTCAGTCTCTTTTCAGTTCTCCGTCAGTTAAACTACACGCCCCGCCCGCTCATGAAAACGGACGTAGTGCACAAGCATAAACACGTTTTTCATTGCTGCCATTTCGGACCCGAAAAAACCGTTCCGGAATGGGGAAAAGTAAAATATCGGACGGTAAAATTACGTATAGTGCACAAACTAGTATATACATTATTATGGCGTGCCATATCGGACCGTAAAAAATCGGACTGCCGGACAGTAATATTCCTTGTAGTGCACAATCGCCCTTAGGCGTGGTCGGTCATGCATAAAAAAAATATACGCGTCGAATTTGAGTACCTCCTCCGTTTTTCGTCGGTTAAAAATCGTATGCACTTAATCTTAAAGTGTGGTTGGTTCCTTATAACTTACTTTTTCTTGACACAAACAGTTGACCGATACACCAGCAAGCAGAAGTATATAGGACGTTGAATAAACCCACTGCCAAAATAAAACTACCAAAATACATGAACGATAACAATTGAATATTGCGTATAATGTTATGCCAATACTATGATTAAATTTTATCACCGTTTTTTTGTTTATCACATATCGCTTTTTTAAGTTAAAGTAACTTAGGTGTTTATCTTTGATATTGATCACCTTTTGATCAAAGGTCACTTTGTCACCTTTGATCATTTGTGTAATATTTTTTTGGAATTTAGTCGTGTCAGAATCATGGTAGCTAAAGAATAATTATTAATTTTAAGAAAAAAAATCGGAGTAATTATCAGACATTCTTAGAGGTAGGTACCTAACTTTAGAAGAACAACTCGGATTTATGAGATGATGTTGTGATCTCTCTTTTTTTTCATAATTCTTATATTTTCACATTACAGCACAAGACCTGCATTGCAGACGTCGCAACATCATCTTGTTAGGCGGGTCCGGGATTAGACCGCAAGAAAAAAAAACATCAATCAGAACTGATTACAATAAATTAATTTTTTACCTAGGTACTGTGAGAGAAACATTTATTTGATTGTGCAACACACAGTACATAGGTAGTATGATTATAAAAATTTGACAAAAAACAGCTGAGAGGATAGAAAGATACTTATTGTCTTAAAAACCCTTTCCATTTCTTGAAACATTGAAACAAAAATAGCGAGTGATCACAAAATAAACGAATCAAAATCTTAAAAGTGATGATTTAAAAATTCCCGCACAATTATTGACAAACACTAGACGCATACGCAAGCAAGGCAGAAGGTCATTGAACTCACGCACTCACCATTTTGACCAACTTTGTTGTGTGGCTTACAGACCGCACAAACACACTGAGGGTTTTTTTCACAGTTCGAAACATAAATACTTTTATCTGGTAGCAGTCTTGTTAAGTTCACACTAAAGTTCACTGTTGTTATTGTTTATCACTACTTGTACACGACTGGCTTGTAGCTAACGTCATTACGTACTGTCATAGTATAATAATAATACTTCATTGCCATGGGTAGAGGTGGTCGTTTTCACTAACATCGTTGTTGACCAACGATGTCAGTGTACGTTGTTCCCATCGGATGGCGAATAGGTGAACAACGGATGCCTGCGACAACGAGATGCCGAACCGAGTAATGCCGATCGCCACCAACAACAAACGAACGTCACACCGACATCGGAAGAGCGGGGAGGTTAGTGGCGCGGCATCGGATGGCGAACAACGATGTCAGCCGAGTAATGCCGATTGCCAAACCTAAGCAACGAACATCCATCCATACCTCACCGCCCGCATGCCTGCGTGTGTGTGAGCGAGAGGAGAGGATGCTAGAACATAGAACTGAACGTTTTATTATATCTAACTAGATATGGCATGAACCATGTACCAATGTTATTTATTATTTAAAAAAATACGATATCTAATTTTTTTATCAAATGTCTCGTTATAATATAAGTATTATGGTATTTTAGATTTACCCTACTACTAGGAACCAAGTTAGATATTGAATTATTTTTATTTGTTCAAATTCCGTAATTTAGGACCTACCCGTCTAAAACGCTCATGTCACTTCCAGTAAGTTTCATAGGTATGCTCGTTATTCTTGTCGTTTGTTTGGATTTTTTCATTACGCAAATTACGATGATGTGCGCACCGCGGATTTTAAAAAGTCTTGTAAAAGTGTTTGTGTGAACCTAGGTACCTAATAATAATGTCGAGACGCCAAAAAACGGCCAATCCTAATACAAAAAAATATTCCCTCGAGTAGGCTAGGGACCTAATAGGTAGGTAGGTAGGTACCTACTAATTTAATTGTTTGGTTTGCTTTTGATAGGTTTAATAGGTCTAATAGGTAGGTACCTACTAATTTAATTGTTTGGTTTGCTTTTGATAGGTTTAATAGGTCTAATAGGTAGGTACCTACTAATTTAATTGTTTGGTTTGCTTTAGATAGGTTTAATAGGTCTAATAGGTAGGTAGGTAGGTACCTACTAATTTAATTGTTTGGTTTGCTTTCGATAGGTTTAATAGGTCTAATAGGTAGGTAGGTAGGTACCTACTAATTTAATTGTTTGGTTTGCTTTAGATAGGTTTAATAGGTCTAATAGGTAGGTAGGTAGGTACCTACTAATTTAATTGTTTGGTTTGCTTTTGATAGGTTTAATAGGTCTAATAGGTAGGTACCTACTAATTTAATTGTTTGGTTTGCTTTAGATAGGTTTAATAGGTCTAATAGGTAGGATGGTAGGTACGTACTAATTTAAATGTTTGGTTTGCTTTAGATAGGTTTAATAGGTCTAATAGGTAGGTAGGTAGGTACCTACTAATTTAATTGTTTGATTTGGTTTAGATAATTTTAATAGGTAGGTAGGTAGGTACCTACTAATTTAATTGTTTGGTTTGCTTTAGATAGGTTAAATAGGTCTAATAGGTAGGTAGGTAGGTCCCTACTAATTTAATTGTTTGGTTTGCTTTAGATAGGTTTAATGGGTCTAATAGGTAGGTAGGTAGGTACGTACCTACTAATTTAATTGTTTGGTTTGCTTAAGATAGATTTAATAGGTCTAATAGGCAGTGTTGTGTTAGCAACCCGGCCGACATCGTTGGCGGCAACATCGACACGCTAGTGTCAGTGTTGTGTTAGCAACCTGTCCGACATCGTTGGCGGCAACATCGTTGTCCACAACGGATGCCATTCTGACAAAAACGATGCGCATCGTTGTGGAAATTCAACGACAACGCCCATCTCTAGCCATGGGTCACAGTCCAGCTGAGTCTGTCAGAGTCAGTAAAATTGCTATAAAATTTTGAAAGGTAGCACGAGTGAAATAAAGCTGTTTGTTGAATAGGCGCTTTTGGGAGATAAACTGTTTTTAAGTAGTATGAAGGTATAGGATAGGTGGGGCGGGTGCCGAAAAGAACCTGTAGGTTCCGATAGACTCTCTTCAGAGCTTGCCTTCAGTCGCTGCCGGTTATGAGGAAACGCTAGTCGGAACAAATTATGCTTAGTGCCTAAGGTTATCGGCGTAATTCAGAGCAATTAATAAGAATTGTATGCGGTCAGTCATAGTAGGTAAATCAATTTGTTTTGCACTGTGAAGAATAACATTGGAATCTCATATATAAATATTTGGAAATGGTAAGTGAAGGGTACCTACCTACTTGAAAACTCATTCTGATTGTTGTAAAGTGTAAATCTGTATCTATCTGTTATGTAATGGTTTCAAATTGCAGATTAACATTATCTCACATGGATGCCTCATTGCGATTATATTGATAGAAGGATGCAAAGCTTCTTCGTACGTAAGTGGTTTGAATATAATTAAGTTATTAGCTTATAAACGCTAGTTGTGGCTACGTTTATTTCTTAAGAAACCTACAAAAAATTAAAAAACAACTGATTTAAGTAGCTATACGCGTACCTGAAAGTGTGTCCAGAATATAGAAAAATGCAATGTGGAGACGAAGAATTTTGACCTGTTGTGGGAGTGGGACTTGACAGGCTCTTACTAATAATTGCCTAGCAAAATAATACTAGCAATGCAAAAGTTCGACTCTTTTATTTCTTCACACCCAAACTACTGGATGGGACTGAAACTTTACAAATTAACACAATCAATAAAAATATGATATTATTACAATAAATAAAGCTTGAGGTACAAACGGTGCATTTAAAGCATAATATTTCCAAAGGACCTTTAGTAACAAAGAAAATTACAATTAAATAATAAATACAAATCAGAACTAGTATTTACAATTGAGCTAACTGCAGACTGTTGCAAACAATCTGCAGGTAGCTCAACCGATCCGTAGCAATTACATATAGCGTCTTGGGAACCCTTCCGCCAGTCGGAAGACGCTGTCTGCATTTCCCAACTGTATGGCAATGCTAAAGCGCTGCGGGAGATACTCATCAAGCGTCGCTTCGACCAGATATCTCAGATATTTATTTAGAAACCCGGAGAGCCTCGGTGCCCCACGTTCCATAGTTCCAAATAAATTAATACCTTCTGATCAAAGTGACTTTGGACGAGACTCGTTCAAGTCCGATCAAGGTGTTTGCCTACACTCAACAGTGGGTGTCAACGGGCTGAATGATGATGAGGAACAAATTGATAAACGATCAAAATTTCAGGTCGAGCCCCTTGTGCGGGTGGATCAAGGAATACTGCGAGGTTCAATTCAACACCTACCCGACGGTGTTGCATATTACAGCTTTAAAGGCATTCCCTATGCTAGACCACCGGTCGGAGAGTTGAGGTTCCAAGTGAGTTGAACATTGAAATCTAGATAACCATTGTACTAAGTTCTTTAAATGTTATAATACCAAGCATCATTGAAGCACACTAAGATTTTTTGTGTTACAGGTAGATACACGAAAACACCAGTGTCATGTTTTAATCACCTATTATAAGACTGGTTAACTATTTCAGGCACCACAACCTCCATTGCGTTGGAATGGTGTTCGAGAAGCCATTTATCATGGACCAGTGTGTCCTCAGTACGATCCCAACACCAACCAAATTGTAAATGGAAGCGAAAACTGCCTCTTCATCAATGTATACACGAGATCTATCCAATTATACAACTATTTACCCGTAATGGTTTATATACATGGTGGAGGATTCTCGTCGGGATCAGGAAACCACGATTTTTACGGCCCTGAGCTTTTACTGCAACACGATGTTGTCGTAGTCACCATGAACTATAGACTTGAGGTGCTCGGCTTTTTGTCTCTAGATATTCCAGAGGTCCCTGGCAACGCTGGCATGAAAGACCAGGTACTTGCACTCAGATGGATTAAGGAAAACATTGATATGTTTGGAGGTAACCCAGACAATATTTCAATATTCGGTGAAAGCGCTGGAGCGGTTGCTGTAACGCATCATATTATATCTCCTATGTCCAAGGGATTGTTCCACAAAGCAATAGCTCAAAGTGGCGTTTGCATTGATGACTCTGGAATTACTACTGACGCGAAAGACAGAGCTTTCAGAGTAGCTAAGATTTTGGGCAAAGAAACCACAGATACTCAAGAGTTGCTTACATTTTTGAGAAGTGTGCCAGCTAGTAAACTTGTTAACATGACATATGCAACGGAGACTGCAGATGAAAAACTCAGAGGTATCCCGATGCGATTCGGCCCCGTCGTCGAGAAAAAATTTGATGGAATCGAAATCTTCATTTCTCAAGAACCAACAAAAGCCTTGGTAACGGGTAAACTGAATAAAGTTCCCATAATAATCGGATACAGTAGTGCCGAAGGGCTCATAATGCTTGCTGACCAATTGAAGAAAGCCGAGCGTTTCAATGCAAACTCTTCCTATTTAGTTCCTAGAGAAATTCTCCAAAACGTCTCAAATAGTAAAGTCGCGGAATTAGGAAAGAGGATATTGAAGTTCTACACAGGAAACAAAGGAATGGGAAATGATACAGTCCAAGGAATAGTCAACATGCGGACAGATATGCACTTTGCTTACAACACTCATAGATTCGCACACCTTTACAGTAACTTGAACGTTCCTGTGTACTTTTATAGATTTGATTATTCTACAGATTTAAATATTGTCAAGAATTTCTTGGGGTATAAGAATATGCCAGGAGCGTGCCATGCAGATGATCTCTTCTATTGGTTTCTTAACGGCCTCAACAAGAAAGTGTACTCTTCTGAAAAGAAACTTCAACAGATCGTATTCGATCTCACGAAGCTTTGGACATATTTTGCTAGAACCAGGTAGGTTTAATTCCTTATATTGTGTTGCTTTTATTATAAACTAGAGAAGTCATTTCAACTTTTGAATACTTGCTCGCGACTCGCACGCATGACAAAATGTAGCCTTTTTGTAATTCCAGATTTCATTAATTATAAATGATAAAGAAATTACAGCTACTTAAATAAATAGCAAAATTTCAGCACGTGATGCTGATATGCTCAGTAGTTTTGGCGTTTTCATCGGACAAAATGGCGAGACATTATCACAAACTCTCGCATTTATATAAATGTAGATGTAAGAAGCTACGAGCGAGTAAAATTACAATAAAATAATAGAAATAGATTATTACTTGTATTTAGAATTGAGACTATAGAGATAAATGCAGACTGTTGCAAACTATCTAAACGTAGCTCAACTGATCAAGCGTCCCTAAGATGCTGGCTGCATTGCCACGCTGTATGGCAATGCTGATGCGCTGCGGATCACGCATCATATAATTAGAGTTATTGTCCTGAGTCACCGTCGTTGGTGTTTTAAAATTTCCTTGAATTCTCATGAGTAAGGCGGTAAATAGGATGGAATTACCATAAACGTCAGCAAAAGTTTCCTGTCTTAGTTTCGGTACGTATTTGTTGTTGATAGGAGCCACATCGACAGACTCAATCTAGTAAGATTTTTAATAAGATTTTTAAATACCTTTGAAAACTAAAATAGCTTCTAGAGTTTTATTTCTACAATTATCATAATTAGGGTCGGCGAATATCTTGATTGAAGCAAATTATTAAGGGTAAAGTTCAGATTGTCGCCCCAGAGGGATACCTGCTCAAAAAAACTCGTTTCTGAAAATCGCAATCAAGTTTCTATATGACTGGAAAATAAGCTTAGTATTTACCCATCCAATAATTGATTGTAATTTTTAGGAGTAAGATTTTTTCAGCAGTGAGGCACGTATCACCACTGAATCGACTAGCCCTACAGTTATTTTTTTTCTTTTCAGCGATCCCAACAAAGAATATCCGAACAACAACCTTCAGGAGTCCAGTGTCGAGTGGAAGAAATACACAGCTTCAGGGCAAGAGTACCTAGCTCTGAACGAGGTGATGACTCCCTCGCACCGAGCAGACGCACACCGAATTAACATGTGGAATCAGATATATTGCGAAGCGGCATTACCGTGTATTCGTGACGAGTCGTCATTGCCATAAAACGACATTTTTTTGATGCTATGTATAGTTTATTTTGTAAAGTTATTTTTCAAAAGATTTATAACTGTTCTTCAACGTACCCTTGTTCTTTATGTATATTATATTGTATCTATCTATAATCATAATATTTTTATATTTGTAATGATTATTAATACATTTATCTCGATGTTTTATTTTAAAACCTTTCCTAGTCTCTAGATCCTAAACCATAATTTAACAGTTAATGTCTTCTTTCTAGCTGCAGCTCGAAGTTGTTGACATATTTCAACATGATGTCAAACTTGACTCACAGGCTGCCTGCGCCGGGGCAGCTGTTTGTTTTTGGGGTCTGTATTCTGTAGTGGCGGATCATCGTGGATAGTGCTGTCTTCATTGACATCATTGCGTATTGGTAGCCTGGAAACATTATACAGGTACTTAGTAGATACTGTATATTTTTTTAGGGCAACCAACTTGACATAACACAAAGGAATTACAAACTGGGAAAGTAAATACTTAAAACGAGTGCTCTCTAAATTTGAGGCAGTCACAATAATGCGCAAACAACAAGGCAACCCGACGATTAAAATAGAGGGGTGATAGTTTTTAAAAAGAAGAACACAAACTGGTTCGTGGTAAGAATCCCTCGCAGGTTAATCCGCATAAATTCATATAATTTTATATATCTATGCCTTAAATCAACCAATAACTTTATTTGCAGATGACAGTACAGTGACTATAAAATTATATATATATAAAAAATATATATAAAAAAAAAACAAGGAAACCTATGAATCGGACATAAATGAATCAATTAACTCAATTATTTGCTGGCGTAATAATAATAATTTAAAAAAATTATTTAGACAAAACTAGTATAATACACTTCAACCAAAGACTGCATAATCCCTTAAACATTAAATCGATATTTCAAACTAATACTATTCAAGCAATTGACTCTACACGATTCCTAGGTTTACAAATTGACGAAAGGCTTAGCTGGAAAAAAGTTATAGAGATTCTAAGTAAAAGGGTTAGCAGCTTAGCTTATACTGTATATAAGCTCTTCCCAACTTTAACAGCTTATTATGGTACAGTAGAATCGGTGATTAGATACGGAATTATCTTCTACAATTCCACTGATAAAGAAATAATTTTCGAAATGCAAAAGCGCTGCACATGCTATGTTTAGAATCCAACCTACAGACAGTTGTAAACCCCTGTTTAAAAATATAAGATAGTGACACTCACAAGCTTGACATTCTGGAAGTTGCGCTAGTTGTTAGGGAAAATTCCAATCTGTTTCCCCGAATGTGTGACATTGTAATTAGGAATAGAAGGGACAACAATAGATTACCAGACACGAATCAAAAACTACTATGTTGAGGAAGAGTGTAGGGTGCATGGCACCTGTAATCTATAATAAAATACCTAAGAGCTACAAAGACTTAAATGTCAACTTATTTACGACTAAATTTAAAAACTTTTATGTGAAAAATGTTACTATAATATTGACGAATTTCTAAATGATGTAATCTAATTTTATGCTACGTATACTAAATTCAAATCTAAAATTTATTATCTTGTAAATATTGAGGGATTAAACTAGACGCGTTTCCTTTTAAAGTGGTAAATATTTTTAGTTTTAAATCGACCCGAACTTCTAAAAAACAAAACATAGACAACTGGGGGTACATTTAGTGTTAGTTTGATTGATTGGAAAACTGACGCTCTCCGGATTTTCAAAAAATTATCTGAGTGTCTGGTCGAAACGACGCGTAACCCGAGAGTTGGTGAGTATCTGGCGCGTCAGTTTTGCCATGCAACAGGCAGCCAGCGTCTTGGTTACGCTTCCGACTTGTATTGGTAAGGATCAGTTGAGGTACCTGTTGATTGTTTGCAATGGTCTGCATTTCTCTCAATTATTTCAACTTTATGTACTAAAAGCTGCTGCCCGCCGCTTCGCACGCGTTGTTTCTATGGAAACAGTTAAAGGTGATTTCTATCGCATGGGAACTGATATAAAGGATAAAAAGTGTATGTTTTATTCCAGGCCTAGAATTATCTGTATGCAAAATTTCAGCCCGATCCGTTCAGTAGTTTTGGCGTGAAGAAGTAACAAACATCCATCCATCTATGCATCCATCCAAACTTTCGCATTTATAATATTAGTGTGATTTCTAATTGGTTTCCTTTATATGGTTGTAATTGTCAATGTTAATTAAAGTTTGATCAACATCGGGTTGCGCTGGATCGCCCAGATGTTTATATATAGAATATTATTTATATAATGTATCTTTTAAAGGGCAATGTATACGCTTCTACAACAAAACTCCTGGTGAGTAAATAAATTTAAACAAATTGTCAGAATCTTGCTGTGCAAAAAGGCTTACTATAAAATAACAGATTATCTAGCTAGAGGATAAAAAAGCTTGGGACGGGTTTTGCTCCAAATCGAAAATTAACTTTTTGATTTTGAGTAAAGTTATTTAAAGCGGAATATTTAGGTAGGTAGGTACCACGTTTTTTGTAATTCCTGTTTGTAGGTTGTTAGGTATACATTATAAGAGAACTTGCTCTTAAGGCACAGGAAATGTTAATTTGTAACATAATATACCTTACTTACTCGTTTTCAACAAAATATGCTAGACAAAATAAAAATACGCCAAAATTCTTGCTGGCAACCCTGGTTTGACAGACAGATACCCTCTCACCCTGTTCTTTTCCCTCAACGCCTTCTTTACGGTTCAGTGCGCAGTCGTTAAGCCTACTTCACAGAGCTCATAAATATTTGATCGTCTAACTACTAAAAAATAATCTTTGAAATCAAATCTCATAAATCAGAGACGTTCAGTAACATTAGCGCCATCTATGCAATTGATTTCTTACTTTCCTTAGCTGGCAGGCATGCGTGGCCGTGCTACATAATAGTACTCTCAAAGTGGTACAAACGTGTTCTAATAGATGGCACTGTACTATTGTATGTTCTCTTGCATTATACTGCATTTTGCGGAGCTATTCTGCCAAACAAAATTATGAGAAGAACACTAACTGCCAGCAACACTCGATTTATCAAAAGATACAAATTCACTTCTATTTATGAACTCAAAACAATCCAAATTATTTAAATCAACGGCATTCCACACAACATTTTGTTCCATCACTGCGTTTATTTTCTCACGTTTATTTTATTTTATCCACCTGCATTCTAACGCGTTAATTAGGGCGTTACGCAGATGAACCCAGGGTTTTAACGTGTTCATTTATTAACGGCATCACTAGTGCAGCCAAGGTGCATTCTTAGCGCCTTAATTAACGCGTTATGGACATTAACACTAACGTCAACGCTAACGCAGATGAAGCAGTAACCTAAGACACTCACAATCTACGATTCAACAGCGAAATAAGTCGAGAAAGTTCGTAGTTTCACAATTTCGTAAAAGTTCACGATAGTTAGGAGCGGGGATGTGTGTGGACCCCACGGTGAATGAATGAGCTCCCAATTCAACCCCTAAAAGTTTGTACGCATGCGTGAAACTTTACAAAGAGGAGAAAGTTCAAAGATATATAAGATACTAGTTTATGCCCGCGGCTTCGCACGCGTTGTTTCTATGGAAACGTTTAAAGGAGATTGCTATTCTACAGAATATTAAAAATTAATTAAAAAAACATTGTCCAGCGGACAAAATTGTGAATCTAAACCATTCCCAGATCCCCTTGAACACACACAAAAAAATTCATCAAAATCGGTCCAGTCGTTTGAGAGAAGTTCAGTGACATACACACTCACAGAAGAATTATATATATCGTCGCCGTAGAGCGAAAAGTCACTAACTCGCTATTTGGCCCAAATCGAGTTAGATGTGCCATCAAAATCCCCGATTTTTTCTGCATTTTTCAGTCTGACAACCGTATCCCTAGCTATCACGGTTTTCATTTTAGGTTGTGCAAAAAATTCACTAACACTACATTTGGCTTACAGCATTTTAGTCGAAAACCAACTAAGTAGGCTTAGATACTTTTTTCCTACTTGAAAGAATTGCAAAATATAAACCTAAGTCGGGTTGGTTACTTTCTTTTCTAAAATAATAACTTGTTGCTAGGACCCAGTCTAGTCGAGAAATAACTAAATATACTTGATTAGTTATGTGGTAGCAGGTTTGATACACAACTTGAAAGCGAAAACTAACCAAGTCGACTTAGTGTCTTCTAGATCGCTATTTGCGATAATTGTACTTCATAATTTTAAAGCAAGAAATCATTTAACATGTTAAGTTAGTTTTCGCCCCAAAATTTTGACTACAAAGTTTGGTTTTGAATGATAGCTAAAGTATTTTGTTGATTTATTAAAGCCAAACTTTCGTACGTCTGTGTTAGGATAGACAATTAAACGTGCAATTTAGTTACTTTTACGCTCTTGATTTTGCTTACTCGGTGGCTAGTGACTTATATAAGGCCCTAGCCACCTGTCCAAAACGTCTTCGCTGGTTCATCAACATCGTTAGTGTACTGCTGGACATAGGCCTTCCCTTAATGAGCGCCATAGCACCGTGTCTTCAGTTTGCCGCGTCCGACATCTGACTGCAGTCTTTGGCAGGCCGTCTCCACCTGGGTGTAGGGCGTCCTACACTATGTTTGCCGAGTCCCGGTCTCCTCTCAAGAACACGGTTGTTGGTTTTTGCGAGACATGGCCGGCACGCTACCACTTTAGCATGCTTATTCTAAGAGCTATGTCGATAACTTTGATTCTCTGTCGGATGTATTCGTTACGAGTCCTATCCCTTAGAACAGCCGAGCATTACTCTTTTCATAGCTCGTTTAGCGACTTTGAACTGGTGGATCAGGCCTAAGGTTAGTGTCCACGTCTCAGCTCCGTAGGTCATGACGGGTAAGACGCACTGATTGAAAACATTCGTTTTCAAGCATTGCAGTAAGGATGAATCTTTTTTTCTTTATTTATTTTTAAAGGAGTTTTGTCAACATGACCATGTCACTCCCGTAAAGAATGGATGACTCGGCGATTGCTCAGCGTAGTTCGCTGTGTGGTGCCGGCTTAGAATTTGCACCACCCCAACTCTTCCCGCGGGTGTCGTAAGAGGCGACTAAGGGATATCCACCGGGGGCGGGCAGCAGCGCCCCTGCAGAACAATTCTACCACCGAACTGCGATCCCCAACCCGCATGCCCAGAATGGGGATTATGGACATAACCCTCCATGTGATAAAAACCAATAAGGCGCTTATCAGGGGGAGGCCTGCGTCCAGTAGTGGACCACTACAGGCTGTTGTTGCCTTCTCAAGTAGTCCAGCAGTTTAAATAATATAAAGGAATGTTTCCTTTCAGTAAAATTTGCTAACTTGAATATTTCGGGTAACTGCCCTCCGTCCAGGTAATGTTCGTTTGTACCACACTGAAATGTATTTCAGAGGCCAAGAAAAAAAAAACCCGTTGATATGCGTTCGTCGTCTGAACTGGACCATTCCCCGTTATCTTCATTCATTGTTCAAGTACTCTCTACTTTACAGCTACACATAAAGATGTTGCAGAAAAGCTGCTGGTGCCCGATGCCACTATAAGGCCGTATTGTGAAAGCTTACTCAGTCATCGGTCTATGTTTGAGAAGCGATTATGCCATGGAAAAGCGATAATCATGATCAAGAATTACGACATTCACAATGTTAAGACTCACTGGACCAGAATGCTATCATTAATCATTTTAATAGGATTTCAATATTTAAAATCTTAACAATACGTCAAAAATATTAATTTACTTATAACTTGTTGTGAATGCGATTTTTTTTTTGTGTTTTTCAAGGAAGTATGACAACTGCATTTGATTATTTATCATTTTCTTATTGATTACCTGATTCGAGAAATAGAAATTATATTAAATTAAGCAGATAAGAGCGTTAGAAAAATTACTTAAACACTAAATAAACTTATCCAAACACGGGTGAAAAGTCAGTTGGTGACTTTTAACAAATCATTGTCTCACAAAGTTAGTACACGATTTGAGGGCGAAAAGTAACTAAGTCAGTTTTTTTTTCATTTTTCCTGAAAATATCAGTCATTCATTGACTGTAGTGAATTGACCTTAAGAGCTTTTATATTTCCTAACATATGAGACCATAAAATTAGAAATATCCCATACCGAAAGAAAGTTATGATTTTATTTTGTTTTTCAAAACTTTAAACCTTCATAACTCAAAACACCAAATGACCTACTTAGTGACTTTTCGCTCTACGGCGACGATATATAAAGATAATACCTTTAATGTGTACGTATACCTACATTAGTTTTTGTTATGGTGAGTAAAAATACAGAAATACTAAAAAGTACTTACTTTATGTCATTTATTATAATCTTTTAATATATAGCATAAACATAACATAATATGCAAAAAAATTATGAATTAAGTAAAATTAACTATAAATATATATGTATAACTATAGTAGCTTCACAGGCTAAGTGCGGAATACATACTTATTAATTATACAATCAATTAAGTTTCAACAGTCATTTGATCCTTACAGATTACTCTTAGCAATACACGGTATGGCAGCTTCGCAATACATCTTGTTCCACAGCTCCATCCTGTCGTGCTCCGCGCGGGAAGATGGCGTCATCACCTCGTTCAGATCCAGATACTCTCGACCTGATGAAGTGTATCGGTTCCATTTGACGCTGCTTCCTTCTGGAGTTGGGTTGCTGAAAAATTAATTATCATAATTTAGGTCTTTATTTATTTAAAGAATATTTACCACTGCGACTGGGACTGGACTTTTTTGTAACTTGTGACTGAGTTTGTGACTGCTGATTTCTTTTGTTATTTTTTTCTCTAATATTTTTTATGCTATAAGTTACAAAAGTACTTCCTATTTTAATACGACCCATATTTCATGATAAAATTGTGTATTTGCAAATGAATGGAAAATCATTGAGCCAGAATTAATGATTCGTAAACTATTCTTGTGCTCAATGCGGAAAATAACAATTGAAAAAAAAAACCGTTTACATTCTTTCTAATTCGCCTTAACCTGTAACTTTTGATGTCAATGTAGCTTAGATATTAAGCATATTATGTATGTAAAATTATCTGTATAATGTTTGTAATTGTATTGAATGTACATATGTATAAAATTTATAAAACTTCCTGTATTATGTGCACAACAACTGTTTATTCACTTATATCCTTTGTTAGTAATAAGGTTGTCTTTTGTACGTTTTTTTTATATTTTATTTAGATACCTATGTTATTTTATTAATTTTGTTATAAACAGTAAAGTGTTCATTCATTCGTTCATTGTTTTCGAGGTTAGAATAGCGGTCGGCTGAGGTCAGCTACAAGTATCATCAAACACATAGAAAGCCGATCCGAAGAGCTGGAGCACGTTTGAGCACGTTCAACAGAATACTAAGTAAAAAAGAGATATCAACCCAATGGAAGACATCAACTATAATACTACTACACAAAAAGGTGGACAAAAACAAAAATTACAACTACAGACCAATTAGCAACATGTCAAATTTGAACAAACCATTCTCTAAGGTACTACTCAATGGAATAACTAAATGCCTTGGCAATGCACAACCAAGAGAACAGGCCTGATTCCGCAGTGACTTCTCTACGATAGACCACATACATTCAGACTTCAGTAAAACAACATAAGGAGAAATACAGTGAATATGCAAAACATATTACTTAGCTTTTGTTGATTATAACAAAACATTCGACTCACTGTTCCACAACTCCATCTATTATACAGCCCTAACCAACCAGGGGATCTAGAAAAAGTACATGCAAATGGTGCAACAGATTTACAGCAATAATACAGCGAGAGTTCAACTAGAGAAAAGAAGTGAAGTCTAAAATATTTTATTTATCAATGGTACAAAATTGACCCACTTGAGATTTGCCGGTGACCTGGTGCTTTTTGCTAAAAATGCAGAGACGATGGATCGTCTCTGCATTTTCAGCGAAAAGCCATGTTAATACAACTTACAGTGGATAGTGAAAAAGTGGGACTAACTATGGAAGTCTAAAACAAAAACCATGACAAACGGTATAAAAACAAGTATCAAGGTAAAAAGCCAAACGATAGACTATGTAGATGAATGAATTTATCTGCGACAAATAATCTTATCCACGCTGCAAATGGCAAAGGAAATAAAGAAAAGAGTATCCAGTTGCTGGGCGAGGTACTGGTCACTGAAAGAGATACTGAAAAGTAAATCTATCTATACCTAGTTTAGACAAAATGTAGAGTATACAACGCATGCATATTACCAGTATTGACCTCTGGATGTCAATCTTGGGCCCTGACTCAAGCGAATATTCAGAGATTGAAAGTATGTTAACAAGGAATGAAAAGGAGTTTGATCAATGTCAGATTAAAGGACCGGAAAAGACAGACCAACATAAGAATGATCACCAAAGTAGCAGATGTAACAACCAAAATACGCAGGCTGAAATGGAGATGGACCGGCCATACCATGAGATCCACGAGAAGGATATGGTCCGACGAGACAACAGTCTGGTACCCACGAGATGGGAAAAGCAGCAGAGGCAGACCTAATAAGCGTTGGGAAGATGATTTGCGTAAGGGATGGCGTATGGCATGCCTAAGTCGCGTGCAATGGCATACAATGGTGGAGGCATATGTATGTCAAAGGACAAACTGACTTACCTTTAATACAACAGGTGTAAAAAAATAAGTAAATATTATTATTTAGATTAAAACTATAATATAAAATTGGGATAACTTGAAAATCATCTGCTTCAAATGCGCGCCAAATAAGCGTACAACAAGGTGTTTCGTTCAGAAATTAGTGATGTCGGCTGTTGCTCTGGTCGGACGTTGATCGGCACTTGGTTAGTTGGTTGTCTTGTACTATAATTTGTCGGAGTGGAAGGGTCCCGTGTTGAACAGTAGGTACCTACCTATATAGTCTTATAGAATTTAATTAGGTTTATCTTCTTTATTGTGATTGAATTATTATTATTAGATTTTATTATGTTAAGTTGTTTCGTTTAAATTTTTTAATACAAATTGTAATTTTTTTTGTGTCTTTCAGCCGTGTAGACAGGCACGCACCAAAGGTCCTGCCATAAAAACCAGCGTTGCTCTACTTTCTGTCGAGCAACATTAAGCTGAGGCAAGACCTTTTGGTTCACATGGTGGATAAATGTTTTTATATTATTAATTATGGTATTTCGTGAGCTAATAAATTGATTTTCTTTCTTCTTGTTTCTTTATAAAAGCCAGAGAATAAAGGTTTTTATCTGAATTTATTTATTTATTTTCTTGTCTTTTCGATTTCTTGGAAAATCTGTAAATTGTTTTCAGCAACGACTACCTTGACCTACCTCTGTGCCTTCTAAGAAATAGTATTTTGTTTTCTGTCGAATATAGGTCCAACAATTTATATCCCTGACTTACCCAGATTTAGCAAAGTCAGCCCATAGCTTGGTGAGTTCAAATACGATCTTTTTCAGTTTCTTTTTAGAAAAATAAATATCCTTATTGACATCGCTGCAGAAGAGGTAGAAAAGATCGTCCGCATGACAAGCTCCTGGCAAGTCTGTGGATCCTAGGAAAGTCTTGAGTATATTCAACTCAGTAGAGTAGTCAAATCTATACATATACACAGATGCATTAAGGCTATTGTACAAGTGCGCAAATCTGTGTGTATTGTAAGCAAAATGCACATCTGTATTCATGTTAATTATTCCTTGTGCCGTATCATTCCCCATACCCTTGTCTCCCGTGTAAAACTTAAGGATTCTATTACCAAATTCTTGCAATTGTCTTTCTGAAAGTTTTAGGAAAAGTTCTTTTGGTACTAGATAACTTGAGTTTTGGTTAAATTTATCGGCTATTTTTAATTGATCTTCAAGCATTGTAATTCCTTCGGCGGAATTGTAGCCTACCATTAAAGGAACTTTGTTAACTTTTTGCGATAATAGTATAACGATCGGTTCTTGAGTTAAGAATGCGTCAGCATTGTCGAACTTCTCAGCATTGGGGACAAAATACATTGGGAGTCCACGCATCTTTTCATCCGCTGTTCTAGTTTTAAATGTCATATTGGTTAGACTAACCGCAGGCACACTTCTGAGATGCCTCAGTAATTCATTAGTATCTTTTGTTTCTACACCCAAAACTTTGCCAACTTCGAAAGCTCTTTCTGTTGTATTTTTGGTAAAGGCCCAGTCAAGAAGACAAACACCACTCTGTGCTATTACTTTATGGAACAGGCCTCTCGCCATGGGGGAGAGCATTAAGAACGTCACTGCGGCTGAACCGGCGCTTTCGCCAAAAATAGTCACATTATCTGGATCTCCTCCAAACTTCGCAATATTTTCTTTGACCCAACGCAAAGCTTGCACCTGATCCTTCATGCCTGCATTGCCGGGTACTTCCGGAGTATCGAGGGAAAGAAATCCTAGTACTTCCAATCTATAGTTTAGAGTTACTAGTATTACGTCATGCTGAATTAGAAAATCTGGGCCGTATATGTCGTTGTCTCCAGACCCTGATATGAACGCTCCGCCATGTATGTAAACCATAACTGGGATCTTGGCGTTGTTATCGAGGGATCTGGTGTAGACGTTAAGGAACAGACAGTCTTCGGACCCCTCTAGGATTTGGTCGGTGTCCCCGTCGTACTGAGTGCAGACGGGCCCATGTTCTAAGGCTTTTCGAACACCCGTCCATGGTGTTGGTGGTAGTGGTGCCTGGAAAATTGAGAATGAACAATAAAATGTCACATTTAAAGTATAGTTTGAAATTAGGCACATCAAATTATAATTTAATTAATAATTATGCTGGACAAGCCACGCAGCATCAAGCTAAGCAGAGCTTGTGTTATGGATACAAGATGACTAATATACTTATCAGCTTAATAGAATACATTACATAGATATATATATTTTTATTATTATACATAGAAAATACCCAGATCACCCGGAACAAATATTTTCAGATTGACAAACATTTGTCCCAAGGCGGGAATCGAACCCAATCTCCTGCGACGCAGGCGGACGTTGGCCTGCTGCTCCACATCAGTCGTTAAAAAAATGTTTTATAATATCTTTCATAGGTATACAGTGGAATGTGTCTTCACCACATCAGACATTCACGTCGCAATAGTCACGAAGTCAGGCGAATTGCTGATGGCAGAATAGATGATCAAAATACACACAAAAAAAGCGGCTGCTCTTCCTTTAGTAAGTTCCCTCAGTCAACATTTATGACATATATACATAGCCTGAGTTGGTCGGTTTCGATCGATTCTTAAGCTTCGACCGCCGCGGCACGCAAAAAAGTTAGCAAACTTAATTTTAATATTGCGTTGTCTGTGTAGTACAATGTAAGTAGGTAATAATGTTGATTCGTTTTATTTTTTTGCTTTGTCACAAATGGTTTGTCTTTTATTTAGTACTAGCTGCTGCCTGCGGCTTCGGACGCTCATTTCCGGGAATAATAGTAGCCCATGTCCGTCCGCTGGATATCACCTCCCTCCCCTCCAAAATTCATTAAAATCCGATCAGCCAATAGGGCGTGAAAAAGTAACAAACAGAATTACTTCCGCTTTTATAATATTAAGTATAGATATCTAGGTACTTACACGAAAGCGTAGCTCTCCCACGGGCGGCTGGGCATAAGGGATACCCTTGAAGCTGTAGTAAGGGCTGCCATCGATTGACTTTAACACGGAGCCTTGTAGTTGCCCTTGTTTAACTTTAACTAGGGGGTCATCCTGAAAAATAATAAATTTGAAATCTCTTCTAATAATTAAGCACCTTGAACTTCGCCATGGAATAATGCGTTCAAAACAAAGCTATACATATAGGTAGCTATTGATCTCTAAAGACACAGTTCAAAGTAAACAGTGTAATATATGACTTCCTTCAGACTCTGGCGCCGTTAGTACCAAGAATGTTCTAAAGTTTTTTTCGACTCCTACACCACTAGACTTCGTGGTGCTGTTGGTTCGGACATTCCCGTACTGAGGGATGCGGGGATGTGAATTTCAAATCCCGTCGAAGTCGAAAAATTTTAGGATATTATTTGATTTCATAGTGTGAGGACAAACGCACTTTATTAACAAAAACCGGCACCCGGCACCTGGCAATACTAGAAAACCAGCGCTTAATTAAACACAAAAACGCCGCCCTTTTTGTGTTTAATTAAGTTTTATTTTATTAGTTCCATTGGGCGATGTTATCGCTAAGCGATAAAGCCGTCAAATAAATAATTTAAAAAAATTTGTTATATGTAATTTCTCTGTCACAAATGAAGATCTTCTATTCTTCTATAAAACCTTAAACGGTGTAAAAAACTTAGATTTTTAAATGCAGCATCATTCACACAGCATCATTAATGCCCAAGTTTGTGTTATGGTTACTACCTAGATGATAACAAATATTTTTATAATAGGTACTCGTATTAGATGTACATACATACGTATACGATCAGTGTATGTAAATTACTTAACTACCACCAGGTTTTCCAATCCTAAAGCTATTTTACCATTAGAGAAATACTAAAATATATTTTACTACATGTTAGCAACCTGTAATCTGTATATAAAAATTATATGCACTTAATCTTATAGTGTGGTAGGTTACTTAAAACTTACCTTTTCTTGACAGAAACAGCTGACCAACACACCCGCAAGTAGAAGTATATAGGACGTTGAATAATCCCACTGCCAAAATAAAATAACCAAAATAAATGAACGATAACAATCGTATATTGGGTATAATGCAGCCAGCGTCTTGGGTCTTTCCGACTGGTGTTGATATAGATCAGTTGAGCTATCTGTAGACTGTTTGCAACAGTCGGCAGTTAGCTCAATTGTTTCAATTGTAAATACTAGTATAATTTTCTTTGTGTATAAATGTCTTATGTAAAAAAAAAAGGTATAATGATATGCCAATAATATGATTAAATTTTATCAATGTTATTTAGTTCAGCACATACATACATCGTTTTTTTTTAATTTAAGAGGCAAGTCTCTAAAAATGAGCAGAATGCACTTTCAAGTTTAAAAATATTAAATAACTCTCTTCATTGAATGACACTTCAAAAAAGACACTATTATTATTATTAAAAATGAATTTATTATTATTATTTCGTTAAATACACAGAAGCAGAAGTCCAAAAACATTATTGTATGTTTTGCCTGAACGTTTGTTTATGATTGAAAATTTCAACCCATTCCTTACCTACTGGAAACCATTTTCTTTATGCAGGCACCCTAGTTATATTATGTATATCTGTTTTTGTATTGCTTTGTTATGGTAACCCCTGAACGAATGTAGGTACCGTCTTTGTCTGTGTGGAGGTGGTGTTGGCATAAAAATAAACTATCTTCAAAATTACTTTTATAAAAATATATGAAATAAAAGGAAATGCATTGTACATATTGTTTCAGGAAACGAGAAGAAAACAAAAACTTGGAAGATAATTTGTGCACCGTAGTTGTAAGTGTAATATCCACCTCAAAAGAGCAACTACGAATTAATATTTAAAAAAAAAACCGTTTACTAATGCAAAGATAAAAAAGTAAATACACAAGAAAAACAAGTAAATTATATTTATGTAATTTTTTAAATCTGTATTAACCTTTTTTACGGTTCCGTACCTTATAGGATGACTTTGTTGTTCATCTGTCTGTCTGTCAACCCACTTTTATCAATATTAAAGGTATCATTATAAATAAAACTTCTGAGTCAACGCAATCAAAAGTTACAGCCGATTATGACGGAATATTTTGAAATTTCCAAGGGAATCACATGCACACAAAACCTATAGGGTACTTCCCGTAGACCTATAATTATGAAAATTGGCAAGAAGCATAGCCTTATAGCGCTAATAAAGGAAAAAATCCGAAAACAGTAAATTTTGTAGTTTATTCACAGTAAAAATTACTTTTGATTCTTGCCATGGACCAAAACCTATAGGGCACTTCCCGTAGACGTCGAATCATAAAATTTGGCAAAGAAGTAAGGTCTTATAGCACAAGTAAAGGAGAAAATCCTAAAACCGTAAATTTGTAGTTTATTTACAAAAAAAAACTTTAGATTCTTGGTAAAGACCAAAACCTATAGGGTACCTACTTCCCGTTGACCTAGAATCATAAAATTTGGTAAGAAGCAAGGTCATGTAGTACAAATAACGAGAAAAATCTGAAAACCGAAAATTGTAGTTTACTTTATTAGTTAAACATAATTTTAATACCAGAAATAAAGATAAACTGTACCCACAACTAGGCTACACAAAACTGATGTATGTTTTAAAGGTATACGATTCTACAACAAAAATTATCAGTAAATAAATTAAAAAAAATTGTCAAAACCTTTCAGTACAAAAAGGCTTACTATAAAATATCAGATTATCTAGAGGATAAAAAAGCTTGGGACGGGTTTTGCTCCAACTCGAAAAATAACAACAGGTTTCTTCGTCGCTTCTTTACTTTAGTCTACATACCGAAGCGACAGAAATCTAAAATATTACTATGTTTGCCAGTGTCAGTGTTTAGTTTTATAATTTGACCTTTTCTTAGTGTTATTGTATTTATGGAAAAAAATTGGTTGTCTGTAAAGTCGGTTTACTGACGATAGTTGAACGTGACAACGCAGACGCATCGCTCACTCAAGTAGGAGAGAGACGGATGTCGAGCGCTCTCGCTTGCACTTCAAGCCTTACATAGAACGCCTCAGAGCGAGGTAACGCCGCATGACGAGGTAACGCCGCATGCATCATGTTTTTTCGTGCGTGCAGCCGGCTCTATCGAATTATAAGACGTTGTCACGTCAAAAGAGTTTTTAATTTGATTTGATTTGATTGCGTGTTTTCTGTGACATATTTTTATAAACATCACGCAACGCAAACACACGAAACGCGTAATGGTATGCGTATGTAACTTGTGCGAAGCGCCGAAAGTAGATTTATTCGTTTCTAGAGTGTCGACTACTACTGCGCGATGCCTCTGTGTGAGTAGATAATATCAATGTTTTATCATAAGTTCCCACGCTCGCAGACCACAGTTTTAAATTAGGTTTTTATCTGTGATATTTACATTAGAGCCTTTTTGTTGTGTGAAGTGTCCAGCATTATTTATTTATTTATTTTGATCAAAGGTCACTTTGTCACCTTTGATCATTTTAATGTAAAATTTTTTTGGAATTCAGTCGTATCAGAATCAATGTAGCTATAGAATGATTTCATTAAAAATATCTGAGTAATTATGAGACATACATAATACCTACCTAACTTTAGAAGAACCACTCTATTTCTGAGATGAGGTTGTGATCTCTCTTTATTTTTCTTATAGGTACGGATAGCAAAAAGAAAAGAACATCAAAGAGAACTTTTACTTAAAATATCATTATTCACAAAGAAAATAACAAATTATTGAAATAAATTAGAACTAGTATTTACAATTGAAACAATTGAGCTAAATGCAGACTGTTGCAAACAATCTACATGTGGCTCAACTGATCTATATCAATACCAGTCGGAAGCGTCAATCGGACTTGATTACAAGAAATCATTTACCTACTTTGATTAATTGGCAAGGTTAACCTTTATAGAATGTCTTAATTCTAATTCTAAGTGGGGGAACTGAGATCTGCACTGACATCCATCTCGCATGGGAGTGTATTGTATAGTGCATAGCATAGAAAGATAATGTTTTAAAACCCTTTCCATTTATATAAATTGAAATAAAAATAACACGTGATCACAAATTATACGAATCAAAATCTAAAAAAGTGATGACATAACCTTAAAAATTCCGAAAGTCATGGAGCTCATACACTTACCATTTTCACCAACGTTGACGTGTGACTGGCAGTACCGCACAAACACACAGAGGGTTCTCTTCACAGTTCGAAACATAAATACTTAAGATAGCACTGGTTGCACTCTTGTTAAGTTCACATGGAAGTTCACTGTTGTTATTTTGTTTATCAAGGTGGCTTGCCAACGACTGGCTTGTAGCTAACGTCATCATTACGTACTGTCATGGTCAGGGCCGAATTTAAGGGAGATCATCCGGGGGCTACGGCCCCGGGTCCTCTACAAAAAAGGGGGCCCCCACAATAGACTTCGGAAAAAAAATCTTTAAAATTCCGACTAGGAAATACTAGTAAACAACTTTTCGTTTGATATTTGCGCTCAAATTAAAAAATGAAAATTATAAAAATAGGCTTCTCACCACGATTGGAGAAAACTGTGTTGTGTATTAAAGCTTTCTCTCCTGAGCATTGAAAGTGATTTACTTTGGAATCTGGATTTCAGCTAATTTATCAACGACTTTTCTACGAAAACAGCTCGGAAATTTCCGTTCGTTAACGCTAAAATTTAATTTCAGATAATTCTTGTTGTCGATTATATTTATATTTATGTTTGTTTATTTCTTATAGAACCTACTTGGTTTCACATTAAACTTTTAACTAAAAAACCTGACTGAAAAAAATGGATCATTTTATTTGGAAAATAATTTGGGGCCTCTGTTGGCCCGAGGCCCCCAGACCTCTAAATCTGACCCTGGTCATGGTATAATAATATAATGTCTGTCAGAGTCAGTAAAATTGCTATAAAATTTTGAAAGGTAGCACGAGTGAAATAAAGCTGTTTGTTGAATAGGCGCTTTTGGGAGATAAAACTGTATTTTTAACCCCCGATGCCTCAGGACAAATGTTTGTACGATCTGCAGACATTTGTCCAGGGCGTTCTGGATGTTTTCTATGTATAATAAAAAATATCTATGTATGTAGTGTATTGTATTAAGTATATCAGTTATCTAGTACCCATAACACAAGCTCTGCTTACCTTGGGGCTAGATAATGCTGTGTGAATTGTCCAGCATTATTTATTTCTTTATTTATTATTATTAAAAAGAGAGGGGTGTTATACGTTTAACGTGTCTGTCTGTGTATATGTGAATCTGTCTGGGGTATCGTAGCTCCCAAACGGATAAACCGATATTCATTTAGTTTTTGTTTGTGTCGTTAATTTTATCTCGAGTGTTCATAGCCATGTTTCATGAAAGTCTGTTCAGCCAATAAACATCGGAAAGATTTTAAATTTTTTTAAAAGGGCGGGTGTAGAAAGGGTACCAATAGGTTCCAATAGGTTCTCTTCGGCGCGCCTGCGTTCAGTCGCTGCCAGTTTAGAGGAAATGCCAGTCGGAAAACACAATGCTTCGTGCAGAATCAAGAGCTATCTAACTTGAGGCTGTCCAAGGTTATCGGCGTAATCCAGAGCAATTTAACCTATTGTATACGGTTAGTTATAGTAGGTAGACCAATTTGTTTTTTACTGTGAAGTGGAACAATGGAATCACATAATATACATTTTTGGAAATGGTAAGTGCAGGGTACTTACCTACTTTAAAACTCATTGTGATTGTTGTAAAGCCCCACGTTCCATAGTTCTAAATAAATTATTACCTTCTTATAAAATTGACTTTGGACGAGACTCGCACAAGTCCGATCAGTATCGGTGTCGGCCTACACTCAGCAGTGGGTGTCAACGGTCTGAATGATGATGATGAAGAAATTGATACAAACATTTCAGGTCGAGCCTCTTCTGCTGGTGGATCAAGGAATACTGCGAGGTTCAATTCAACACCTACCCGACGGTGTTGCATATTACAGCTTTAGGGGCATTCCCTATACTTGACCACCGGTCAGAGGGTTAAGGTTTCAAGTGGTTATTTTACATTGAAATCTAACTGACCTTTGTCCACCTGACCTTTGTACTAATTTCTTAAAATGTTCTAATACCAAGCAGCATTGAAGTACACCAAGATTTTTTGTGTTACAGGTAGGTACACGAAAACACCAGTGTGCCAGTTCCATTGCGTTGTAATGGTGTTCGAGAAGCCCTTTATAATCTGTCCCCAGTACGATCCCAACACCAACCGAATTTTAAATGGAAGCGAAAACTGCCTAGTCGTCAATGTATACACGAGATCTATTCAATTGTACATCAGCTATTTGCTAGTAATCTTGGCAATTGGTCTGCATGACACAGGGAATCCTAGTGTGTAGATCAAGATCTTTGTTAGTTGTCACTTGTTACCTACATCACAGATTAAATAACGTTACCTACATTCTCTTTTGCATACTTTCAAGTAGGTACCTACATACATTGTCAAAATTGTAGTTTTATGTAAAAACATGTAATAATATAGTTTGTATAAGTTTCAAAAATAATCTTATTATTATTATTATTAATCTATATACAAGGTGTAACAAAAAAGAAAGACCAAACTTTCAGGCGGGGTGTAGTTTCTAACACTGAATTCAGGGAAAATATTAAAAAAAATCTGGAACATAATAACACATTCTTGGGATAAGTTCCTGCCTAAACTTCTATCTGCGGCTTCAAACGTGTGGTACTCGGGTTATATTACACGGATGTACATTAGTACTACTACTAAAGTCCAGGCGAATGAAATCGCGGCGGGTCAGCTCGCGGAGGATTCTCGTCGGGATCAGGAAACCACGATTTTTACGGCCCTGAGCTTTTACTGCAACACGACGTTGTCGTAGTCACCATGAACTATAGACTTGAGGTGCTCGGCTTTTTGTCCATAGATACTCCAGAGGTCCCTGGCAACGCTGGCATGAAAGACCAGGTACTTGCACTCAGATGGATTAAGGAAAACATTGATATGTTTGGAGGTAACCCAGACAATATTTCAATATTCGGTGAAAGCGCTGGAGCGGTTGCTGTAACGCATCATATTATATCTCCTATGTCCAAGGGATTGTTCCACAAAGCAATAGCTCAAAGTGGCGTTTGCATCGCAGTGACGAACGGATGGTGTGTTGTTTTTTTAAAAATAACCGCGCGATTTTTTCTCTTAAAATAAGTTCAGGTACATATTTAATAAAGTAGCTGCAGGTATCTATAACCAAGTAAAAGATATTCCTTTTTCTATAAAAAAATCTCCTAAAATTTAATAATAAAGCATTTTGTACGTCTCAGTCGAGGCGCAAATATTTTTCGGTCGCAAATTTATAAGACCGATTTGTTATTAAAACATAAACACGGTTTTTATAATTAAATCTACCAATCAAAAAACAACACGCATTTTTATCGAACACTTCCCATTCAATTCACAAAGTATTTTATTTGTTTATATAAAGAAAGTACCTACCTATATGTATTTACAATCACAAAACTAAATGGAAACACAAAGTAGGCAAATGTAATTTTAAAATGCTGGAGGCGGGCAGCCCTATCGCATGTTTACCTACCGCGCGGCTGTAGGCATTTATTTCAAAGATACGGCCGAGTTCTATTACTGTATAGGATATTATTACCGTGCTATATCATACAATACAATACAATACAAACATTCTTTATTGCACACCAATTTAGAAAAAAAAACAGAAAAGAAAAAACAAACACAAAAACATAGTTCATCTTAATATTCTTACATTTTTTATGATTGTCGATACATTTATCTCAATGTTTTATTTTAAAACCTGGTTGAACGGGGAAAAATAATATTGGGTAGAAAAATTGTGGGTTGAACGGGGCAGCACTCGTCCTAGTCTTTTAGATCCTAAACCATAATTTAACAGTCAATGTCTTGCTTCTAGCTGCAGCTCAAACTTGTTGACATGTTTCAACATGATGTCAAACTTGACTCGCAGGCTGCCTGCGCCGGCGCAGCTGTTCGTTGCTGGGGTCTGTATTCTGTAGTGGCGGATCATCGTGGATAGTGCTGTCTTCATTGACATCATTGCGTATTGGTAGCCTGGAAACATGGTATAGGTACCTACTTAATTGAAACTGTGTTTATTTTTTTAGGGCCACCAACTAGAGATAATGCAAAGGAATTACAAACTGGAAAAGTAAATACTTAAAACTAGTGCTCTCTGAATTTGACGCAGCCACAATATGCGCAAACAACAAGGCAACCCAACGATGAAAAAGAGGAGTGTTAGATTAAAAAACAAGAACACAATCTAGGTTCGTGGTGAGAATCCCTCACAGGGTAACCCGCTAACATTCATATAATTTTACTAACTGAATAGTCCAAAAATAACAAAGTCATAAATTAAGTTGGTGTTTTTCGATAAAACGGGATTCAACTAGACGAGTTTGCTTTTGAAGTGGTCAATTTTATTTAGATAATAATCAACTCAAACTTCTAAAAAGCAAAACATAGACAGCTGGGGGTAATTTAGTGTTCGTTTGATTCATTGTAAGACCGACGCTTTCCAGGTTTCAAAATATAATCTGAGAGTCTGGTCTAAACGACGCGTGACCCGAGAGCTGGTGAGTATCTGGCGCGGCGCATCAGCTTTGCCATACAACAGGGCAATGCAGCCAGCGTCATGGTTACGCTTCCGACGTGTATTGATATGGATCAGTTGAGCTACCCGTAGATTGCGTGCAACAGTCTGCAGTTCGCTCAATTATTCCGATTGTAGGTACTATTCTTAATTTGTTTCTTTTATATGATTGTAATTTTCTTCGTTAATTAAAGTTTGAATCATTAAGAACGGAATATCCGGAAACGAAAAAATAAGTTGATAAGGAAAGCCAGTGGTCCTCACCAAGACATGCTCTAGGTCCATGGCTGAACGCCATAAACGCTGCCGGATGCTTTAGCGGTTCGAGGAACCTCTCAGGTCTGAACTCCATGGCGTCTTCTCCCCAGTACAGCGGGTTGCGCTGGATCGCCCAGATGTTGATCAGGAGGCCACAGCCTGTAGGTAGAGTGAGGCCTGATGCTGTAAGGGAAAAATAATAAAAGTAATACGACTTGTTGAAGGAAAATATACATTGTAAGTAGAAAGGAACAAAGAAGTCAATATATTGATATGTTGAATTAAATTTAAGGTAGAGTTAGGCTTCTACAATGTCTCACCTGGATTTTTTTTGAAACAAAATTAATTGGATTCTATTTTATTATACCCAACTAATATTACGAGTATAAACAAAATCTGTACACTTAAAACAATTGCCTACTAAAATCTTTTTCCCTCTGACTTTATGTCAACAAAAGAAAAGAAACGTTTTTAGCTATTCCATTTTGAGGGAGATTTTAAAGTAATCTATTTTTAACACTTCATTTTACATCCGCATCCATTCAATGCAACATCCGAAAGATTGAATACTGAGAACGACCATTATCAGTCGTTAAACTCCTCCTTTTAGGAAAGGAACACATATGTATGTCTGTCCACTGCTGAACATACCTCCCCCAAGCCCCCGTGGGATTGGCTATAATCAGCACGCTTGGCAGGCGGATTGGTCATCGCGATCAAGGTGTTTAACGCATTCACTGCCCAGCCTCGGCGCAGCAACCCGCAGGGGCTACCGGGGGCTGGGAGAGATCATCTGCGTCTTGGGTGAAGAAAGTGTTAAACCCACAGACGGAAGCTGCTATACTTCCTTTTGCCAAGTTCTCCCGGTCGCTTCTTACGACATTCACGAGCTGATTCAATTAACTACAGCTACATAGTGATGCAAAAAAACTTACGCAAAGTGACATCTTTAGTGACTTTCCGCACAATGACTGGCACTGACGGATACAGCCTCAGGGTCTCTCTGATCACTGCATCCAGGTAAGTCAGTCGAGGCAAGTCTTCAAACGTAACGGGCCTTTTCGAGTTTCCGAATATTCCTTGAATTCTATAAAAAGATCATCACTATTATTGTCACTGAATCGTTTGCTAGCGAATTTATGTAGGTACTGCTGGGTTTAGGCATCTTGAAGTTATTCGTTAAATATTTCAGCATCTACCAATCGCCAAAAATATGCACAAGTACTAATAATTTTCATGTGCGTTAATTTGAGTTTTTTGGTCCAAAAGGAAACTTCCTCACAAGGAGTGAGTGAGTGTTAATTTTAATGATTTTTAACAAGAATACGCACTCAAGCGATTATTATATTAATAATAGCTTGAGAAATCAAGCTGAAGCGACTATATTATTTGAAAAAGAAAGGAGACAGATTATTTTACCCATAGACAGATTACATATCATTCTAGCACAATGATTTTCCCCCTCAGCTGGGCTAAGGGCTTCTTTCGCTTCTGAAATCTTCTTCTGATCTGAGCCCTGACTTCGTTTTAACGATTATCGAGAGGTTGACATCGAGACATCCCATTTTTGTATGGGATTTGCTTAGTTTCTTGTTCGGACGCGCTGTTCCAAGTCCCATAAAACTTTTTGTAATAATTGAGTCACGGTGACCGTTCGATTCTATTGCCGAACACTCTGTTCCTATAAAACATATTTAACGCAACCTCACTCTTGATAAACCTTCTCCTGCACCTCAGGATGCATGGCTAGCATCAGAGACGTGAACGAGGTGCCAACTGCCGTGGTGTCTGTGGCAGCCAGCACCAGGACTAGGGTCTCCTCCTGCAGTTCCAAGTCAGAATACCCTGATTCACCTCCTGTAGATTCTATGAGCAGTTCTAGAAACGTTTTTAGATTTGCATGTGTACCTGTAAAAGATGAAAGTGGAAGATTTCACTCATTTGCAAAATTGTTGCAAAAAATAGCTAGGTAATAAGTAATGCAACAACCCCATTGTGCAATTGTAGTATAATTTTGCTGTAACGTAAGTAAGCGACTAGCATAGAACTGCTCAGTAATATTAATAGTTCAAAATTATTCTCGCAAATACTTTACCGGGAGTCGAAACAAGAGACATTCCCCGTTAAGAAATGCAATCGAAGTGGTCTCCTTTGTACAGAGAAAGTAATACGAGACGTTTTAAATTTTGGCATGTTCAAAGTGCGCTCGTACCTTTAACAACAAGCTTGGGTACCAACAAGCTTCGTGGCAAGCCACGAAAGCGTGGTTTTATGAAAATTAAAACTCACATTGTTCAGACTCAGCTTTGTCTGCCCAAGTTTTCTTTTCTTCTTCAAGCTCATGTCGCTTACCCTTGATAATCTGCGTAAAAAAACAATTTATATTTTTATTAATAAAATAATGCAATGTTATGGATATATCAGTATATAAGTTATCTCGTCGTCACTAACCTTATCAATAAACGTGCAGATCGTAGCTTTATGCTTCGAATGCTGTTTGTAATCCGAAGTCATCTTGAAGACGTTGTCATTGTAGACCCACGGCTTACAGTATCTGGATCCGTCGATCTTGAGGATGTTGTCGAAGGCGGTGAGAAACGGCTGCGTTGGCTGAAATTGTGTCTTCACTTGGACTCCCAAAGTAGACTCTATAAACAAAAAACCGGTGATGCCTCTCACTCTTTGTAGGTGAACTGAAGGGAATCAATAATACCCTCTTTTGTATTTGATTATCCTTCAAATATTATAAAGCCTAAAGTTTGTGAAATCTGAATTTTTGTTACGTCCTACGTATCCAAAGCTACTGAACAGTTCAAGATGAAATTTGGCGGACGTTTAGAACAAAGCCTAACTTAAATAATACTTATCATACCGAAACTACGCGTACGAAGCCGCGGGCAGAAGCTAGTAATTACTATAAAAGCTATTTAATGGTATAAAATTTGACTTGTCTAAGTGCTTATTTTGTAAACCAAAGTTATTGAAATCTGAAATCTAAATGTCAATATCATCAAGTCAGGCATCAGTAAATATAAAAGGATTTGTATACTAAAACTGAACGTTAATAAATGAATAATAGTGGCAATCCAAACTGCATCATGTAGCTCCAGTCAGCAACTTGTGTAATGGATAATATTTAAGATTAGGTTTAAGGGTTGATTGAGAAGTTATTTTTTCTTTGTTAAATAATAATTAATAACATTGAAAAAATTAAATATACAATGAAATAGTATTATCAATAGAAAAATAACTTCTTTATTCACAAAGAAAATTACGATTAGATATTAAAAATAAATTAGAACTAGTATTTACAATTGAAACAATTGAGCTAACAAAGAAAATAAAAATAACAGAGTAAAAAAAATACTTACAATTAATTAATTAGGTTTAATATATTATTTTACAATCAATGAATTAGGTTTAATATATTATTTTACAATCAATGAATTACATTGAAGATATCATAGTTATTAGACTAACATTATATGTAAACACTCGGACGGGACAAATAGACTCTACAAATATTTGTCCCGTGTCAGGAATCAAACCCGCATCTCAGCATCTCAGGTAGACTTTCGACCGGCTGTGCCACAAAGGTTGTAATATTAATATTTACTATGATAATATTTCTGGGTTTCCAAGAAAAAATAGTTCAAGCAATAAGAAAATGGCCTTTGTCTATGATAAAGGTTAATTGTTTGAATAAGCCATTGAGTCGGTATTTAGCTATTTCTTGGTACCTGTCGTAGGTTAATTATACCTACTTAGGTTATAATTGCCTTTATATAAAGTAAAAACACAATAAATTTTATAAACTCTCAGTTGATAATATTTAATGACCTTAATTTGTCTTGACTACAAGAAACCATTTAATACACAGGGATATAAAAATAGTGTTTAAATTTGTTTATTAGCTTCTGCGCGCGACTTTGCACCCATATTTAAAAATCTTTTCGGACAATGTCTCTTTTCTAAATTAAAAGGTAACAGACAGGATGACAGACCGCGTTGTTTTCGCTTTTTAACCAACTTCAAAAAAGGAGGCGGTTCTATGTTCGATTGTATGTATGTATTTTTTAACTTTTTTATGCATGTTGATTTCTCCGTCTATATTATGTCTCCGATTATGATGATTAATACGCTTTCGTATAGAAAATGATCCCGAGATGATCCCATATTTTTACGTTTCCGTACCTCAAAAGGAAAAAAGGAACCCTAATAGGATAATTTTGTTTTCCGTCTGTCAACGCCCTTTACTCGAGAACGAGTGATATTAAAATCAAATACTTACTCAACTTTTCGAAGTTGAGTATTTGATGTTAATTTTTAACTTCTCACCTTTTGGAGCCTCGATATAAATAAAACTCTAAGTCAACGCAATAAAAGTTACAGTCGTTTATCTCCGAATAATATGAAATTTCCAAGGGAATCAAATGCAGACAAAACCAATAGGGTACTTCCCGTTGACCTAGAACCACAAAATTTGGCAAAAAGCAAGGTCTTATAGCACAAGTAATAGGAAAAATTCGAAAACTAGAAATTTGTGGTTAATTAACAAAAAAAATTTTTGATTCGCGCCATGGACTAAAACCTATAGGGTACTTCCCGTTGACCTAGAATCTTAAAATTTGGCAAAAAGCAAGGTCTTAAACGGATTCAATAATTAAAAAATTCAATAATTCGCGCACCGAGGATTCAGATACGGAACCTTCGGTGCGCGAGTCTAACTCGCACTTGACGTTCTATTTTTCGCAGCCATCTCATTTCTTTATTCACAAGGAACAAGTATTTGTCCTGCTAATCTTAAAAAACAGTGTATCTAAATATTAAGTGATTTGAGACTTCGGATCTGATTGTTTTGAAAATACTAATAACCGACTAGTTATTAGAATTTTCAAAACAATCAATTATAAATATTAGAAAAGATCGATTTTCAGCCATGATCGATCTATTCTAATATTTATATCTGAAAATCATTCCTACAGCATTGTCCGCTGTAGGAATATTTTAGCTCAAGACAGCGAAAAAAATATACTACTGAGTAAGTTTCCGACGCTATTTGGTTGCTTTCAAATTGTTTTTATAGTATAAACGAGTGCTTAAATTTTGAATTTTAAGAGCAGTAATTAATAATTAATTTGATTATAATACCTAATAATGCAGTTAGCTCAATCGTAAATACTAGTTCTAATTTATTTCTATTATTTGATCGTAATTTCCTTTGTGAATAAAGATATTTACCTAATAATGATATTATATAGATAAATATATAATCACGTTGCGGGTCGAATACAGTCATCATAGCTTTAAGATCTTGGCATGTAATTATTATTCTGCAAATAAACGATTGATTCTGATTCTGATCCGGAAACTCACCACAAGCAGAATCCATTGAGTAAGTAGCAATATACTTCCAAATAGAGAAGGTGCCTTTCCCCGCCTGGGCCCTCAGCTGGTCGACCAACACAGAGCTCTGCCGAATGAAGACCTGCGCAAACTGCATCAGGTTCTTCGGACTGAAGGTCGGAGCTAGGACCTTGCGGCGTGGACGCCAGATAGAGACTGAAATCGAAACAAAGATGAATTGAGCATTGTGGGAGATAATGCCCATAATCCCCATGCTGGGCATGCGGGTTGGGGATCGCTGTTCGGCTGTTCGGTGGTAGAATTGTTCTGCAGGGGGCGCTGCTGCCCGCCCCCGGTGATATCCCTTAGTCGCCTCTTACGACACCCGCGGGAAGAGTTGGAGTGGTACAAATTCTAACCACACAGCTGATTGGTTCATTTGTTCATCAGCACACAACCACACAGCTGAAGGTTTAGTACTATTTCCGAAATACGCATTGGTGTGTTTTCTTTCAAAATCATCAATTTTTTATTAATCATTATTTTTTTCCTAATGTTTGTAAGTTTTGAGCACTCTGCATAACCGTAGCGGATCGCTAGATAATCTCAGAAGAGGGAACCTAATATAATAAAATATATAAATTAATTTTATGTGTTTTCAAGAAAACAATGTGTTGTGTGGATTTATGGATTCATACAACACAATGTAATCTTTATTAAGCTCACGTACACGTATCAATAAAAAGGTATAAAACTTAATTCCCAGTAAGCAATAAAAGGAGCCATTTGATTCCATAATTAAAATTATTTAATGATCTAGAGAAAAATTTGAAAATTGATATTGCTGCATTGTATGAATCTTTACAATTTGTTGCGTACATTTTACTCGTAGATGAAAAATCTTAGAATATAATAAAGTAGCCGCAATAAAACTCCAATCGGGAATCGAAACCTCCTGTGTCGCAGGCGGACAATCGCTTGCCGCGCAACATCGGTTGTCATTGATGTAGATCTAGAACTGGAATAAACAGAAGACAGAAAAATCGTCATCTGTGCTGGAATTATATTATGAACTTCTTTTTACCCCTTTATCAATTCTCATGGTACCAATAATAAATTAAATTTTTGATAACGAATCTGTAGTGCGTGTGTCTTTGTGTAGGCTACTTTTTTATCCAGAAAAGAATGCTTGCAAAGTCGCGGACTTTAATGTGCGTAATTTTTATTTTATTTTGTTTGACTAATAGAGACTAAGGTTTTTGTTATTATAGTGCGTAAGCCTCGCATTCTGGATAAATTCTAATTTCTAAGAAATCAATTAATAATATCGCAAAATTTTTCGACTTCGACGGGACTTGAATTCTTATTATTTGATTTCTTAGAAATTAGAAATTATCCAGAGTGCGAGGCTTACGCACTATAATAACAAAAACTTTAGATTTAGAGCAACGCGACACCTCTCGTCAAAACTAAACGTAACTTTAGTCTTTGAACAGGATTGGATAAACTTCAATGTTTCCCCTGTAGGTGGAGCTAACGGCGCTTGAGTCCGTAGAAAAGTCGCAAAGATTTTCGACTTCCACGTCACTTGACTTCGTGGTGTAGTTGGTTATCACATTCCCGTACTGAGGGGAGGACGCGGGTTCAAGTCCCGTCGAAGTCGAAAATTTTTGCGATATTATTTGATTTAATAGAGACTACTCGAGCTACGTACCAGGTGCGAATATACTCCCGTTTCCCAGAAGCAGCCTTGAGCAATTGACGACATCGTCTTTTTCTAGGCATGCCTTGAGCACAATCTCTGCAATCGCTGGGTCACTTATATCTGCCAACAATGATAAGTCTATTTCATCTATAATGTTTACTCAAAAAACGCGTACCTACTACTTAACGTATTGTGAATTTTACGCGGGTGAAGCCGAATGGTCACAAGCGGCGTATTCACAATTTTATGGGTTTAATTTTTTTGAAATAATAGTAGTCCTGCAATGATTTTGATTTAATTTTATGTTATACATTATGGGCAATTTGAATTTCATAAGGTCAAACATTGGAATTGCCAAAGAGGATTTGCTTTTTTGATTCTCCAATTACTTTTAGATATTAAGAGAGTTTGAAAGAATAATTTGGTCTAATTTGTTTAATTTCGAATGTATGTATTATTTAATTTTAATAATAGTTCATAAGAAATGTAGATAATAAATAAATAAATAAATGAAAATAAAATAAATAATGCTGGACAATCCACACGGCATCATCTAGCCCCAAGCTAAGCAGAGCTTGTGTTATGGGTACTCATACTCATACTCATAAATTTATTCGCCGTAGGAGCACAAGGCACTCTTGGTTAAGTCAATAGATAACTAAAAATACAAATTATATAATTATAGTAAGTAGGTAACACAAAACAAAGAAATTAATATCTATAGGTATCTGCTGTAAATAGGCATTGTCAATAATCAAACTAAACAGAATTTTTTTAAAAATTAATTACTAGAGCTGCTGTAAAGGGGCATTGTCAAAATTATTATTCTAGATAACTGATACACATAATATAATACATTACATAAATAGTTTTTTTTTATTATATATAGAAACGATCAGATTTGTAGATCGTACAAATATTTGTCCCAAGGCGGGAATCGAACCCGCAACCTCCTGCGCCGCAGGCGGACCTTCGCTCGCCGCGCCACCGAGGTCGTCGATAATGCTACAATGCTCCAAGCGAATTGGGGCCAAGGAGACCCCGAGTGAGCAGTTGTTTTGTGATTTTCTGCGCAAGGGTTAATATTAATACTGACGTAGAACTTACTCACGTATAGCCGACTGCCCTGCCACATAGTTAGCAGGCCTCCTGTCTCGTAGGCCTCCGTGCCGAGCTTTTTGAAAACCTTCATGCGGTCTGAAACAGGAATTAAACATGTTCAAACTGAGCACCCTGTCTATCAAAAAAGTATAAGTATTTTTAAAAGTAGTAGCATATAAAAGTAGTAGTAGCAATTCTGCGGGCAGAACCGCAGAATTGCTCGAGCTTTTCTAAAAAAAAAGTAGCCTATTATCCTATATACCGTCTACCTCCCTGCCAAATTAGACAGACAGACGTTATTACTTTCGCTTTTTATTAATAAATTAAGGGTTTTGGTTGAATATTTTGGCCCTAACATCGCAACCACATTGTAATTTTTTTACAAAATGGCCACGCACGATAAAATTTAAGTATGTTTATTTTTATAAAGGACACCCAACAAATAAAAAATGTCCCATATAAAGCGTCAGGTTTCTGAGATATTATACATATGAAAAAAAAAATGAGAGCAATGGTGAATATCTCAGAAAACTGACGCTTTAGGTTATGTAGGTAGGTATTTTGATAAAATATGAAGTTTAAAAATTCTCATTACAGTCCTTCATAATTTGACATTGTTAGTATAGTATTATAATATCTGTGACATTGTGATACCTTTTTTTGGTCTACGCGCTCTCATTTGGTTTCGGTTTAAAGAAATTTATTCTCAAAAAGATATAATGTCACTTACATGAGAAAAAAGTTATTCTAAAGTAGGTATAAATTGAGTCAAGCGAGGACCGAGTCAGGTTTTTTTTATAGTTTTCTGTTGATCACTTGTTAACATTATAATTGGTGCATCGATTTTCATCAAACAGCTCACTTTATGTGATCCAAAAATCGAAAACAAATCAAAATAGGTTCAAGTGTTTGGAAGCTACGATGAGTTAAAACTATGAGTTAAAACAAGTGCGGATCTTTTTGGAGGACCAAAAAGATCCGCACGTCGCCGGTGTTGACGGTCACGCGACTTAATGCCTATTTTTTTCAAATTATTGTGCTAAAAATAATAACAACCGTAATTTTTTTGATCAAATATTTTGTTTTTGCCTAACTACGTATCATAATTAATAATAAGAAACTCTAATCTATCCGATCTATTGTTAACAAGCCTATTGACAGTTGCTTTGCTTGACATATGTATATAGGTACATTTTGAAAAGCTGGTGCGATCCCCTTTTGTTTTCGTGTATTCTGGAGGCCTTGATTTGTGACGTCAGCAAAACAGAAGAGCTTTTAAACATTTATCTATACTGGAACGCAATGTATGAATTTAGAGGAGTGTTAGGAGAGAGGAAGATCAAATAAAAGATGGAAGGAATGTGTCAAAGATGACATGGGTAAGAGTGGAGTGTAGAAGGTGATAAATAATAGATTCAGGCGTTACTTTGCGGAAATCCATTGTATAATATTATATTAATCTAGAAGTTTTGTGAGTTCAAAAATGACTGCCGATAGACAAGAGTAGTGATAAAAACATGTTGTGCCCACGAGTGGGAAAGGGGCAAGAATAATAAGAGTAGATACAACATTGACTTACCTTCATCGTCGCCTATAAACAGGTACGAGTTACCAATAAAAGGCAGGTTCCAGTATTTGTTCTTCTGCTGGTTCCACAGTTTGTACATCCCCCTTTTGTTCCATCTTGAGATAAGAGTCCAAATGACGAGAAAGAACACGAACAGTGACAGAAGCATTGCTTCCAACTTTACATGTATAACTTTGTATTGTTTTTGTAACACTTTGTTTGTAACCTGTAGAAAAGAAACAGCTGCTATGTTATTTTTAACACCGTGTCCTATTTAATTTCAGTTTTCTTGGATAAAACCTGTACCTACAACTTAAAGGATCGGAATGTTTGTCACGATAAAGTGCATTTTGCGATCATTTTATTTCAATGTCGTGAATGAGCTACTGATGCCTACTTATTTTATTGTCAATTAGTAATTTTAAGGATTAATTGATTACTTTGTATTGTTGAGATTCGAACAAAGTGAATCCATTTAGTGTCAAAGGTGACTCGTGAAAATGTATAAGTTAACTTGGAGAATAAATACCAGAAACAGGTACTGCTAAATGAAAAATATTGAAAATTGTAGAATGCAAACCTTTTTAATACAACAGTTTTTTTAAATATTTCGTTTGTAAAATAGGAATCTATGCTTTCGGTATCATAAACAATTAGTAACAAGATATTTCTCAGGTATCGCCAAATCTTTTATAGACTTGTACTCAATTGCCTTCTCTCATGTAGATGAAAACAAATATAAGTGAGGTCACAATATTTTATAAGTACCTACCTACGTGTACCTAAGTAGGGACTTGAATAATGTATACGGAGTCAGTAATACTTTTTAGAGTGACCATCTATAAAATAGATCCTTAAATACGGTCAATATATTTTTAGGTAAAAGTTAAGATGTTCTTGAACTTGGAGATGGAAGAAAAAAATTTTTATTCATAAAAATTATTATCTGTAAAACAAGGCAATGCCTCGAAGTGTGTTAATTTTCATCTATCATTAAGCTAATCAAGTCTCTACTATTTCTTATTATTTATTAAAATAATAGATTTACACTAGGTATAGGTTGGTGCTCGCCAACGAACCGTGTTCCCTGCGTTCATAATTTACATACAAATATTTGCTCCTTACATTAAATAAATAAATATTACTGGATAATCCCACAGCGCCTAATTATTCAGAGCTTCTGTTATGGGTACTAAGTAACTGGTATGCTTACTTAATACAATAAGACAGTTTTTATTATACATAGAAAGCACCCAGACCCGAAAGAAATATTTACAGATTGTACGAACATTTGCCCCAACACCCTGCGTCGCAGACAGGTCTTCGCCGCTGCGCCACTAAGGTCGTCGATTAAAAACGTTTAAGACTCGCTTTGCAGCTCAAGTGGTCTTAAAAGAGACCGAGGTTGAGATGTAAACCAATAAATATGAAATGAAAAACAAACAGATGACCAAAATGAAATCGGCAAAAAATTAAGCAACTTTAAGTAAATCTTGAATCGATTGGATGATGTCATTATGTCGTATATCAAAGTATTTGAAAAAGTTCAACTACTTTGACAAAACAAAAACACAACCCTACAAGCTTTTTTGTAGAAAGTACGAGTATTTTAATGTAGGTAATTTTTATAATTTGTAAGTAGGTATTGTTAGGTACTTCCCATGTATACTACATGTGTAGGTACCTATAGTTTACAACTTGACTCATATAAGTGTTTAGTTTGTAAGCCTGAAAAAATTAACGTATTTCTACGGAATAACTCAGATGGTAAAAACGAACGTCACCTAGACGGCCTAAGGAAGGTTTGGCTTCTACGCAAAATATTCAAGATAGAAAATTCTCAAAGGGATTTTTTAAATTATTTAAATTTTTTAAATTATTTCCCTATACACCGAATTAAAAAAAAATGCCTTTATCAGATGCACAAATATAATGCATAAATAAAACCGTTTTTTAATAATGCATACTTTCGCAGAATTAGTAACATTTGTATTTGTACTTTTTAACACTTTTTTTAATGATGGACAATACGCACGTCTAGCCCCAAGCTATAGCATCGTCTAGCCCCAAGCTAAGCAGATTTGCTCAAACTTGCTCAAACATAGATATAATGCTTAAGTAACACTTTTTACGGCATACTTGGCTGGTATCAACATGGCTGGTACCAATTTCTTCGGCAGCTTCTCTACTTCAAGCTTTTGGATATGCTTCAAAGTGGTACGTAAAAGCACTAAAGTCAAAGTCAGGATGCTCCAAAATTCGTGGTTGTAGGCGCTACTGTTGCCTTTTGTATCTTACAGAGTTTATCAAATTATTTTCCCTTATAAAACGGTTCGAATTGGTACTTGTCTGTTTTAATATTTCACACCATATTAACATTTTTATTATTTAAATAAATATAACGTCAAGTGCGAGTCGGATTCGCGCACTAAGGGTTCCGTTTAGTTGTATGACCTTGCTTCTTGCCAAATATTATGATTCTAGGTCGTGAGGTAGGTACACTGTATATTTTGGTCGTGGAGGAGAATCAAACTTTATTATTTTTTTGTTAAGAAACTACAAATTTACGGTTTTCAGATTTTTATCGCTATTTGTGCTATATGACCTTGCTTCTTACCAAATTTTATGATTCTAGGTAAACGGGAAGTACTCTATAGGTTTTGGTCTATAGCAAGAATTATAAGTATGTTTTTTGGTAAATAAACTACAAATGTACGGTTTTAGGATTTTTTCCTTTACTTGTGCTATAAGACCTTGCTTCTTTGCCAAATTTTATGATTCTACGTCAACGGGAAGTAGCCTAAAGGTTTTGGTCCATGGCGAGAATCAAAAGTAATTGTTTTGGTAAATAAATTACAAATTTATCTTTTCTGGATTTTTCCCTTTACTTGTGCTATAAGAGACCCTGCTGCTCACCAAATTTCATGATTCTAGGTCTACGGAAAGTACCCTATTGGTTTTGGTCCATAGCGAGCATTAAAAGTATTTTTTTTTTGTGAATTAATTACAAATTCATGTTTTTCGGATTTTTCCCTTTACTTGTGCTATAAGATTTTGCTTAGAAGTTTTATTTATATTGCGGCTTCAAGACGTTACGGACTTGAGTATTTGACGTTAATTTCAACTCGATACGTCCACCCGTTCCTGAGAAAAGAGGGTCGACAGACGGACAGACAGACAGACAGAGAGACAGACAACAAAGTGATCCTATAAGGGTTCTTTTTTTCCTTTTAAGGTACGAAAACCGAAAAATATGGTTACAACAAACCAAATTGGTCTTGATAGGCCATTACGGTTAGCATTCCAAATTATTGAAATAATTTGTAAAACATCAAAACAAGTTTTTGCCTTAATTGCACTGTTTTTTTTTCTGAATCCATTTTGAAATAATGTGCCAAATTTAAAATACTCCCTAATTCGGCATTAGAAACTTTTTATTGAAACAAAGAGCTTTCATTACAGCATGCAATAAACAAGTTGGATAAATACGAGTATGCTATGGAGGGAAGGATGCGGGTTCAAGTCTGAATCGAAATTTATTTGAAAAATTATTTGATTTCTTAGAGTATGATAAGCACCGTCTCGTCTCTTTGAGTGATTTTATGGTCTTGCTTAAATATGCAATGCTTTTGAGACAGATTTTGATCCTTACGATTGACTACATCGATTGGCGTCATAAAAATACAAGGTGTTATTTTTGTGATACTTTACATATTAATCGAACCCAATACGGGTTCGAATACCAGGTAAGGCAGAAGAAAACAAAACACTGCTTACAATAACGCAACCTAACCATCTGCGACTGTGCTAGACTGTGTGCTAGTCTAGTATTTACAATTGAAACAATTGAGCTAACTACAGACTGTTGAAAACAGTCTACAGGTAGCTCAACTGATCTTATCTAAGTAATTGTACATACATCACACTAATATTATATATGCGAAAGTTTGGATGGATGGATGGATGGATGTTTGTTACCTCTTCACGCCAAAACTACTGAACGGATCGGACTGAACATTTGCATACAGGTAATTCTAATCCTGGAATCAAACATAGGCTACTTTTTATCCTATAAATCAGTTCCCATGGGATAGAAATCACTTTTAAACGTTTCTATAGAAACGCGTGCGAAGCCGCGGGCATAAACTAGTAAAATATAAAATTTAATGAATAACACATTATTTGTGATTACGGCGTCGACGTGTAGATGACGCAATCAGGGTGTCAGCTGACGACGGTGCACGGCGGTGTCCCCTTGCAGGCGGCCAGGGATCCTTCGAAGCTTGACACCCTTCGGCCAAACCACAGAAATATCTCGATATGTTTCTGTGGCCAAAACTCTGTGCTTAAGCAGGTCGAGAGGCGTTGAGTTAGAGCTCTCATCTGAGATGAATTGAAGCTCATTTATGGCGAGAGTCCAGCTTCTCGAGGCGCATCGAGTGACCAGTCTTCATTTTTAGGTACTCCTCCACAGCCTTGGTCTCCACACTGTAGTAGACGCGTGAGACGTGTGGCACTCATGCCACCTGGGCGTCCTACACCACATTTACCGATTCGAGTTCTCCACCCTAGAAATTGTTTATCCCAACGGTTATCCCAAGGTATTACCTATTTATGGGTCAAATAAGAAAGGTCAAATCAGATGTAGGTTCAAATTATTTTGTATTGGTTATGATAATGCAGGCGGCTGCAGGGCAAGAAAATTGTGTGTGCGTACAGTTCCATTCATTTAGATAAGATGTTATAGTAAAACGTGCCTAGGTTTATAATAGGATAAGGTCAGGTGCTGCCCAGGTCTGGGTCATGTACAGTAATCATTATGACTACCCATGGTTTTATGTAGGTACTAAATTGAGACATTATATCTACACAAGAACAATTGAATCTGTTCCTTGTCCAAAACCAGACGCTTTTGTTATAACAGCTTAATTATTATATTCGTTTCATTTCGAAAAAAATTTTTTTTCATTGCTCTCAGTGGGAAAATGCGGAAGAAGTTGTGATAGCAAATTTTTTGTATAACTTTTCCAATCCATAACCTTTGTGAAAAAGTGAAGAAAAACTTATTATTCACAGAATACAGCCGAATTAAAAACTCCTTTTTTAAAGTAGGTTAAAAAGTTTTCAGAGCAGTGTCATAAAGAAGACTTATTTATGATAAAATTCAAGAGATGATAAAGCTCTTATTAATTAGTGTCGCAACACTATTTATTTTGTTTGGGGTATCGTTTGATTTTAAAAGACCCACGATACCACCAGGGGTATCGCCAGGGGTATCCTGGGTCTGCAGTGTGAAAAACAAAGTATAATGACTAGTTTCTGCCCGCGGCATCACACGCGTTTTTATCGAGTTAAAAAATAGCTTATACGTTAATCCAGGTCTCTACACTACTACTAATACACATCTATGCAAAATTTCATCAATTTGCCGATCCGTTTAGTAGTTTTGGCGTGAAGGAGTAAAAAACATATACATCCAAACTTTCGCATATACGTATCCCTTGCTAGAAAAACCCCAATAACAGCTGGTCGTGTCGGTCTACTGTCCCATCGGATTATGAGAGTGAAGGAATAGAGAGTGCGCCTGTGTTTGCGCACACACTTATACACTATAATTATGCCCTGTGCATCTTGCTAGTCTCGATGAGACTGGCCGCCGTGGTCGAAATTCGGCTAGGAGGACATTATCATCATAAGTATTCGTGTGATATTGTGAAAGTGTGATTAAAGTGATTATTATCCGCGCGCGTTCAAAATTGAATAAAACCATTTAGAACTGATACGAGCACAGAAATGTGAATAAAATTTATTTTATTTACTTTGACAAAGTTCAGTCTCATTCTGATTCCGCGCGGATATAGTACGTTTCAAAGGGCATTCAATAAAATTTCCGTCATATCACCAGATTTAATGATGATATCTCTACTCCTGGTTGCGTTCTTGGTTGCCTGGTACCTGGTTGTGAAGTGGAGAAAGCGACGCATGACCAGGCTGGCAGAACAACTGAAGAGTTCCATGATAAACCCGCCTTTCTTCGGACAAGCCTACGTCCTCATTGGAAATTCAGAAAGTAAGTCAATCTCTACGTAATCAATAGTAATCATTTTTAGACAAAGCCCGAACAGCTTGGCACCGTTCTTGCCACGATGCTGCTCCCCCAAAATCACTTTGGTCCCAACGGCAATGGGACGGGCTTCTGTGTGAGTTGACACGGAATTATTTGTTACAAACGTGCTCCAGCTCTGTGGATCGTGCCCGCCTCCTGGCCGTTTCTAAATGGGAGTTAGGACATTGGTTGCAAGCATTTTCTTCATATAACACTGGTACATTCCGTAACTTTCCTTAACGCAACATGTCTTCGGTCGGGTGCAAGATGTTTCGCGCCTCGTCAATGCCAGTGCGGTACTACTGTAGAACAGCTTGGTCATTACGGATTATCGTGAACTAGGGCCCGCTGGTCGGTTGCCTAACGTACCAGATATTCTCGAACCGAATGGTCTGTTGCGTGACGATGGTAAAAGGCCAGACCCGACGGTATGACACTAGTCCCATGGGACCTGAAAGGCCGATTGTGTGGGACGCTACATGCGTCGACACACTTGCGCCTTCCCATCTTCCGAGGACATCCGTGAGGGCGGGTGCAGCGGCAGATTTGGCCGAAGATATCAAGAGGCTCAAATATGCAGGTCTCGACAAAGCCTACACATTTGCTCCCCTTGGAGTCGAGACCCTAGCTAGGTCCATGGGGTACCGAGGCTCTTCGGTAAGCTCAATTGTTTCAACTGTAAATACTAGTTCTAGTTTATTTCTTTTATTTGTTTGTAATTTTTTTTAACAATAGTTGATTGTTCAACAGGTGGGCAAAACGATTTTTTGTTGAATGTGCTGATATTAAATCCCGAGCTAGCGAAGCAGTCTAGAACAGAATCACGAGCGAAGTCAGTGGCTCTAAAGTAGACTGCTGAGTAGCGAGGGATCTAAAAGGCATGAAACGAAAAATATTTGCCCTCGTGTTAAAAATACTTTTCAACACGAACTATAAAGAAAATATTTTGTAATCTAGAAAAAAAGTCGAATGTCAGAAACTCATTTTGGTCAACAACCATACAGGGTAAAAATGCTACAAACCTCTTTCAAACCATGAACGAAAGAATTTTTGTTTCTATAAAGGGTGGTTTGTTCTCAATTCACATAACTTTTTTCAAAAAGTTGAATAAAATTTTTTATTCCACATGTAAGCAAAACCCGATTTTGCTCATTGTTTTTGAGCACCAGAAAGTTACCGTTTTACTTAAATATGTATCGAATAATAATCAAAAATACCGCGGGTGTACCTACTTACAACGTATATGAATTCAGTTTCACGGAAGTTATTCTATTTTTCAGTTTTATTCCAAGGGCCTTGGCCCAAGGACTTTGCTCTCTTATAATTTTTTTAACTCAAAATACTCATTTGGCTTACTTTCCAGATAAAATGAAAGGACTGCAGCGGTTGTCCAGAGATGCAATGGAATGTGGGGGCACAGTGGCTCATTGGTATTCAAAAAAACTCTTTATAAGTAAGCAATTTGAATTTTTAATGTTATTTTTAGGTACCGTACCTCAAAAGGAAAAAGGAACCCTTAAAGGTTGTCCACTTTGTTGTCCGTCTGTCTGACTGTCTGTCTGTCTGTCCGTTTGTCTATTCCCTTTTGTCAGGAACGCGTTGAAGAGTTGTTGAGTTGGTTGTTGCGTTGGTTATTGAGTTGAAGTCAACATCAAATACTCAAATGCGTAACCTCTTGGAGCCTCAATATAAATAAAACTTCTAAGTCCAAGCAATCAAAAGTTACTGGCGTATAAGTCCGAATATTTGGAAATTTCCATTTCCAATTATGGAGACAAAACCTTGAGGGTAGTTCACTAAGACCTAGAATCATAAAATTTGGCAAAAAGCAAGGGAAAAATCCAAAAACCGTAAATTTGTAGTTTATTCACAAAAAAAAGTACTTTTGATTCTCGCCATCGACCAAAACCTATAGCGTAACTTCTTTCCGTTGACCTACTAACATGATATTTGGCAGGAATCAAGGTCTTAAAATTAGTGCGCGAGTCCGGCTCGCAATTGTCGTTTTATTTTAATTATTACTACCCTATAGATGCCTGGTAATATTAACTAACGGATCGTGATAAAAATTAACACCGGTTTACTTCTGGAATATCGTATACATAAGTCAGCTTTTCTATCGTATTAGTCTCTTTAAGCTTTTCTTTCTGGAATATCGCTTAAGTCAGCTTTTGCCTATCTTGTCTCTAGACAAGATAGGCAAAAGCTGACTTGGACTTGGACTTAAATAGGATTTTATGAAAATATCGTCTACCATATCTTCATAAAATCCTATTTTAAGTCGGTAGGCATAGTTTGCGTAGCATCTGTTACGGATCACTACCCTGTTCTAGCAGGTCTTCTGCTCTCAAAACATGGTAGTAAATTCACTTCTCGTTGGCGACTTAAAGCCGATATTAACGCCGCAACTTCTGAGTTAACGAAAACAGACTGGTCAGAGGTTATTAGTGATCCAAATATTAATAGATCTATTTCATCTTTCTATAGAATAATAAATTGTTATTTATTATTGCCCACCTGTTTAGTGTATTAGTGTGCGCTCTAAGACAACAGTCCTCAGACAACAGACTGTTGTCTTAGAGCGCACACTAATACACTAAACAGGTTAAGATAAGACGGAAAAGGGTAAATTTAAAGCTCTGGATTACGTCAGGTCTTATCAGGTGTATGTGACATCCTATAAACTTCATCAGGTAGGACTGCAAGGCTCATGCCTGGCAGTCCTGATGAAGTTTGGTGATCCAAAAGATACTGTCTGTCGAAAGACCTACACTAGGTACAGAAACTTCTGTTACAACCTGCTACGGAAGATAAAAGTGGACTATAATAGTCGACTTATATCCGACAGCAAATACAATCCAAAGAAACTTTGGAAATCAATTAAGAGTATCTTCCAACCATCAACTCACACGAATGATGCTGAAGAGTTACTTAAATCTAATCACGACGTGAAGGCGTCACTTAACAACTCCATTAGGCAGTTTGTCACAGTTGAAAGCAAGTCTGCCGAATCTATCTTGATTAGGCTACATGAGACAGAACAATCTCTAACGGATTCTTACAGGCCACATAAGTATGTCTAGCACTCACTTTTTGTTTATGTACCCAGCCGACCCATCTGAACTAACTGCAATGTTTAATGTATACAATAAAAATCGGTCAAAAATTAACACAACACAAAGCTCTACTTTGCTTGGGGCTAGATGATGCTGTGTGAATTGTTCAGAATTATTTGTTTATTGTTTCAGCGGTTGCTGAACCCAAAGTTGCAGATATCGTTCTTAAAAACTGTTTAGAAAAAGATGATCTCATGAGATTTTTCCATGAAGCAATCGGAGATGGCAGTATTTTTACTTCCGGTAAGAATTATCATTATTACCGTCTCTACGGACCCGACCTACCACCAAACCTACACCTGGTAGGCCGGGTTGAAAGCCTTCCACCGAAATAGTGCTGTCCCGTCACCTAACCTACGTAGGTATGATGTTTAAATTTTGTTTGAAATAAAAAGGTAGGTTCTCGTAGGTATCCCTAACTTTTTTGGGATAAATTTTACTTAATTTTTTAGATTATATAACCCCGAGTGCGAGGGCTTATAACACCTTAAATTTTGTAAATTTTGCAACGCAAAACAAATCATTTCAGTGAAAAAATGGCGCCCGCGACGTAAGGTTTTAGCTCCAACCTTCGGTATGAAGAACCTGAATCGTTTTGTTGAGATATTTGCAACTCAAAGCTCCGTCCTGGTTAAGAATTTAGAGAAAATAGCTGGACAGGACCCTTCTCCGATGTGGAAGTTTGTATCTGCTTATGCCATGGACGCCGTTTGTGGTAAGTCAGAGAGTAATTGGCTGCCTGTCCCACAAAAACAGTGTAAATATTTGTTATGAACGAAAATAAGGTTTTTAGTGACCAATTTCTTCTGTTTAGAAACAACCATGGGAGTGAAGGCCAAAGCCCAAGAAAGTGATCATCCAAACTTGGCTGCGTTAGACAGTATGTTTCACATAGTAACAAAGCGAGTGTCCACACCGTGGCTTCAAATCGACTTGCTCTATGAAAATACTTCTCTACAGCGGACCTTTACCAAAAGCAAAGCTCAGGTTGACAACTTCATCGATGATGTAAGAACGACCACATATTTTTATTATTTATAAAAACAGATTTTATTTGAGACACAATGTACGAGTATGAACTGCTCGTACATTGTGTCTCTACTATTTCTCTTTTCCTGTATTTTCTTGGTATGCAATAAAGCGTAATTGTACTTATTGTGTATTGCATTTTAATTTTGTATGTATTTAGCTATAAGCTACCGAAAATAATATTTTATGACTTTTGTTTCAGGTCATTAAGGAGAAGCGAAAAAATCATGAAAATCTGAATAGCCTAGGTAAAGTGAAGCTTCAATTACCGCTCCGACTTTACGTGTTGTGTGTCAAATCACAGTCATGACTTGCTTCAAGATCCTCAGTCACCAATAGTTCTTTAATTTTGTAATCCTTTTGTTTACAAAAAATACGTATAATTCTAGAGCCGAGTAAATATATGCTATATTTTTTGTAACTTTTTTTGTTAGAAAACCGAGCAGTCAGACTGAAACCATTCGTAGAACTAGTCCTCGATTCTGTAACTGAAGAAAGTGACTTAGTCATTAGAGAAGAATGCATGGTGCTGCTGGGAGCAGGCACCGACACGTCTGCAGTCAGTGTGGGGTACGCGCTTGTGATGCTGGCAGCACATCCCGAGGTGCAGGAGAAAACTTACCGAGAGTAAGTTCACTAACAAAAACCAAAGAAGATTTATGAGTGGCTGCTAGGGTGGGTACTGTAGAAGGTAGTGACCTATACCTACCCATCGAGGAGAGTAATTCAGAATTACCGAACAAAAGACATCGCGACACTCATGTTACCTCTGCACGCATTGTTCGCGGTGGCGCGTGCAGTTAGTAGAGAAAATAAAAAAAATTCAAAAAATATTGAAATATGTTACTAGATAATAAAATTTACGAAGCTAAGTTCCACGCAATCTTTAGGACTTTTAAATTCTTAATTTTTCTAGAATTAAAAAATAAAAGTATTTTGTTGGAACGAATAGATAAGGACTAAAATGACCTGTGGGACGAGCGAACAACCACCGCAAAATAAACAAATGTACTCACATATAATGTCTGGATACCTCCAACAGCTCTTAGGCCTGTATTAAAAAAGCTTGCTCAGTCATCAATCTATGCTAGAGTAACGCTTTTCTATGGCATAAACGTCACTCAAGCATAAATCTATGACTGGGTAAGCTTTCATGGTACAGGCCCTAGTAGCAGTTCCGCTACTCAGGAATGGATAGGCACACAAAATTTAATGTGTGTCGGAAGTCTTGGAGCACCTATTTTTAAAATAATATTATTAGAAATCTAATAAAAATAATAATGCAAGACGTTACACATAGGTAGCTTCGTATGGCCCGAACTAAAACAAAATAAAAAAATGATTGGATGAAGAGTAAATCGGGTATAAAATACAAAATATATTTGCGATAACGCGCGCTCGTTTATCGCAATGAACTAAAAAAATAAAAATATTTAGAATTCACTATCTGTAAGTACCCAATCAAGTTAAAAAAATTGTCTGTCAAGACGTATTTGCACCGAGCCTGGTTATTGTTTTCTATGTTTCTGGCGACGACGATGCTCTAATAAGTGATGCCAAACATTAAAAAACAAAACACAAACGAGAACAATGTGAAGACTAACAATTATAATAACTACTCGACATTTTCACACAGCATTAACTGGAGCAAAAAGTAGGTAAATAGAAAGATGGGTAAAAAAAATATACTACACCCGGTATTTTATAATAAAAGTTGTATTCTGTATCTCTATCATACATTGATGACCATGAGAACTATCGTTCCTATCTAATTGAACGGAGTGAGCGAAGCGAACGAAGTTCTCAGTGGCAGCTTGGGTGAGTTGGCTGTATGGTATTTATAGTCACTTTGAGAATAACTGTCCAACCGAATGTCCGATTTGCGTGAAATTTGATAGGTCGATAAATGAGATATGTGAAATATGCTGGTAACTTAGTGAAACCAAATCTATTGAGGAGTTTTTGAGACAAAGGGGTCCAAAGAGGGGTAAAATCAATCAATTAAATCAAGTTTGGTCTCATATGAATATGACAGGTATAATCTAGATATAGCTCAACCGATCCGAACCAGACGGAAGCGTCTACAAGACGCTAGCTGCATTTAGTTGGTTTATCACAGCATAACAATTATGTGGCAGGTCCTTACTTTTTAACTTACAGGTTATTACAAAAATCGAACTGGTTTCAGGTTAAATGAAATCTTCAGTGGCTCAAGCAGGCCAGTTGAGGCAGACGACCTTCATCGCCTGAAGTACCTTGACGCTGTCGTCCGGGAGACGCTGCGGCTGTATCCTCCGGTGCCGGCCATCGTCAGGAAAATAGAGAAGGATATCGAACTTCGTGAGTGTTAGATATGTAGATAGGGTAAGATATGACTAATAGTCATTAGATTCTTTCGCTATACTCGTTCTATGAATCATTCTAGGCAAATTCCTGGACTTATGACTCATTCTCTCGCTTTTTCTATACCAGAGAATAGAGATCTCAAGTTTGTGAAATACCTACTGTAGGCGACCTCTAGGCGACAACGGCCGAACTACATGTCAATAGAGGCGCTATCACCGATAAAACTGAAGTTAGTAAAAACCCTAACTAAGCGCTTCAATGAGTGACCGCTAGATGTCGTTAAGAAAGATGCAAAAAGTGACCATTCCTAGATCCACCTTTACCCCCAAACCTACCAAATTGCAAAAGTTTTCGATAAAATAATTCGGCGTCTTTTAAACAACTACAAAACGAATTTAAATTCGTGGCGATCTCTGATTACAATTCGAGTTTTATTTAGTTTGATAACACATAGATGAAACGACGAATAAAAGAAGTCCTACTTTTTGACACGAAATACGAAGTTTCGGTAGACGGATCGCACGAAACGAACAACCATACCGCTGAAAGAAGTGACACTAAATGACCTTTCAAAATCAAATATCAAAAACGAACGGATTGATAATCCTTTGTTTTATGCGATCCGCCATCCGTCAACTTTGGAATTGGTTTTTGTAGGTAGACCTCTTTTCTATGGATGCCATGGAAACCATTAGTTTTCAGTGATTGTGAGAATTATCATGCGGTGATGTTTTAACGGTGCACATCATCAATTCCTCGAGAGCCAAATTTTTATGGGGACCGCTTAAAAATCAACCTATAAACAACAACGAAAGAATCATCAAAATCTAGTATGAATTGGCGATGATATCACCATAATTGTTGTAGCTAGTCATGATTTTTCAAAAGTATGTTGTATTTTTAGCTTGACGATAAATACCAATTCCTTGGGCATAACATTTTTAGGACAGCAATTCGGGGTCATTCTCTATACAATAGGGAAATAATCTGTAAAATCGGTTATCCACAGGCGGATATATCTAGTAACATACATATATTTAAAAAAATTGGTTGTCTGTAAAGTCGGTTTACTGACGATAGTTGAACGTGACAACGTCTCAGAGTGAGGTAACGCCGCATGAGGTAACGCCGCATGACGTCATGTTTTGTCGTGCGTGCAGCCGGCTCTATCGAATTATAAGACGTTGTCACGTCAAAAGGACATACAGACGAATCGATATCCTCCTTCTTTTTGAAGTCGTTTAATGATAGTTTACTATCGCATACTTGTCAAAAAAATCTTAGAAAATTATTATATAATATTACACATTGACAAAATATGTATACGAAAAATGTGAAATGCACAGAAACAAAACAGGAACTTTTTAACAATGACGTCCTCCTCTCTCTTTCTCTCTCCATGCATTTATGTGCACGACAGGGTATTTAGTGGTCCTATATTAGCCAGATTATAAACACATCTAGAACATGGCATAAAGTAGAATGCAATAAAGGGATGCCTATTGGATGACTGTCATACTACGAAATGTTCCGGTAATTTTTGAAAAGCGGACTCGTTTCTTTTTTTGCATAGGTACAATTATCCACATTGACGTCACAAATTCAGGGAAAAAGGACAACGTGCCACCTTGTAAATTTTTTACTATAGTTTCTCTTAGTATCCGGTATAGTAGGGTTAACTGCAAGGCGCTAAATGTATGAAATGAAACGTAAACTTTTATATGTAGTTTTCGTAAACTATGCACAAACCGAAAGCAATAGGGCTTTCATTGTTCACAAAAAATGCATTAGGTCATTTTGTAGGGCATATAAAATGGATTCTTGCGTACCGCTGTTTAAAAAGCTAGGGATATTACCACTTCCTTGCCTCTACATCAAACAGGCTATTTTATTTTTAAAGTCTCAGCCCACTTATTGTAAGACTAATAAAAACATTATATCTTTACGGAAAAATATGGATGGTTCTGAAAGACAATTAAGAAACAAATCCTATAACATTTAATTCAGCACTCACTAGAGGGAATGCATTCTGCATGAGTATCAATATATTTAATGCTCTACCTACCTGATGGATTCAATGAGCTACCCTGAATTATGAACCTGCTGGCAAGTGACATGTAATTAACCTGTATAATATTAACAATTGTCTAGCTCGCTTTTTCTTTTTAATGTATGTACTTACTGGTGTTTAATTTAAAATTTTACATGTCAACTTTATAGTGGTAGAACATAATGGACACTATTTAACCCTCGGTCAGTCGCGTGGGGTCTTTAAAAGCCCAGGTGTAAAAAAAATGAAAAATGTAAATAGTTTAAACTATCCCAGCCGTTCAATATTTTGTGTACCCTCCTTAGTTGGATTATACCTAGTTGCCGCGAATCATCGCTTACTTTAATTCGCGTGCAAGCACCGTGAGTTATAGAAGTGTTTTGCGCGTACGGGCTTTGAAAGACCCCAAGCGACTAACCGCGTGAGTAAAATTGAAGTTAAATGTATTGTTCTATTTCTTTTGTAACATGTGTTTTCTCGATATTTTTTGCTGTTTTTGATATAATTAACTTATAAAATGTACGAAAAACTACAACGTCGCACTTAGAGCTGGTTGGAACATGAAAGCGATGATGTTTGTAATGATGAAGATGAAAGCGGTATACCCGCATGAAAGAAGTGAGTATAACACTGACTCAGAGCAGGAATGTGAAGATTAATCTACAGAACAACATGAGGTATCTCCAGATGATCTGCCTGAGAATTTGGAATCTGTTAATAAGCATCAGGTTCTGGAATTGTTGAAAAAATGGAGCTGTCAATGCTCACATAGTATTTGGCGTGAATTACTGTGAGTTTGGATAACAAAATGACGTGATTTTTTTTAAAAAACAATGGGTTTCAAATTATATCATCCACAATTGCGATCGCGGGCCACCTTTTCAGCTTAGGCTCTAGAATCGAAATTGACTATGAGACTATTTTTACCTCCTCTTCAGAATGTTCAACCCAATGAAAACAATTTCTTTCCTTTGAAAAAGCGTTGTGTTCATTGTCCAAGACAAACAGATTGAAAATTTAAATCCGTTTGGTATTTTTGCATGGATAACATACGCCCAGTACATACTAAATAGGCATGTAATGACTGTGTTCAAAAAAAAAGTTAGTAAATAATTGTCTGACTTCAATTGGTAAAAGTTTATACTTTTTTTTATTAGAGGATTCCAAATTTTACGTAAAAGTCTTCATTATTAAAGCGTTATCGCATCAAAATGTATTAAAAACATACATTCTTTTATTTAGTAGGGTTAAAACATTTTTTTTATGACTATGATTACAAAGAAGAAAATTTATGTTCCTATTTTTGGACTGTCAGTTTAGGGCAGCAGACAAACAATATATCTAGGCAATTTGTTGTAGTTTTATTTTTATAAAGTTAATAATCAATGACTTTATTAGAAAATTAGGAAAAATTTTAGAAAAATGTGTTTATTAGCCTGTTTATTTTTGGGATCTTCAGAGACCCCATGCGACTAACCGCGTAAAGAAAAAACGCGCGACTGACCGAGGGTTAAATTAAGACCTTATTTTGTATGCACATTATGTTTCTGGCAAATAAATATACATATGACTATGACTATGACTAACCCATCCCTCAGATAATTCTTCCCTCGTAACGCTTTCATGTGGCTCTGAACTTTTGTTATCTCATCACAGCATGCGGAGTGGTCGTTCCTGCTGGGTGCGGAGCCTTGATCAGCATCTGGGGAATGCATCACAATCCTGCAGTCTGGGGGAAAGATGTCGAAGAGTTCCGCCCAGAACGGTTCCTGGACTCGACGCCGAGGCATCCAGCATCCTTCATACCGTTTAGTTGTGGACCGAGGAACTGTGTTGGTAAGGTTTTGTTTGATTGTTACTTTTTAGTATGTCGTCGTTATTTAGTAGATGGCCTGACGTCAGTCGATAGTCCAAAAAGGTCGTCACAATGACTTTCGTGGACTTTGAGATGCATTTGACTAAGTTGAAACCTGAGCTGTTCTTGAATAAATGCAATGATGACAAGTAAACTATCGTTAGATGGAGGTGATCAGATGTCTTTATCAGGCCACCACTATGAATATCTAAAATCAGGACCGACAGTCTAATAAACCCATTCAGTAACGCAGAGGAGTGGGACAGGGGGATGTCATATCCCGTAACTGTTCACAAGCGCACCAGAAGATTTTTTATTTTATTCCATCGTAGGTACACTTGATGTCGTTTCATTCTATATGTATGTACTATTTTAACAATAATACCTATAGGTATTTCGTTATACGAAACACCATACGGTACAAAGGTAAACAGATAGATATGACTGAAAATGAATTAAAATTTAAATGAAAATTAAATCAAATTAATAATAAATTAATTAATTAAGGGTATGTCAAAGCTGCTGTATAAGGGCATTGTCACTTATACAGTATACGGCATGAATATCTATCATTCGCTAATATCAAAGTTTGGTTGGCTGAAGTCAATGAATTAAGTATTACGTATAGTTACTTAATCCGGAAATAAAAGGATTTTATCTATTTATAAAGTATGGACTCCATACTCCATACTATTGAGTCTATTTTCAGTGTAAAGCTCTGGCCAAAACTGAGCGAGAAGCACGCGGGACACGAAACGGGAGCGTCAACAACTTTTTCGCTAAAAAGTACCCGCGTCTCTGTCGCGTTGGTGTGCAAGGCGCCATTGAGGCGCCATTGAGGCGCCATTGCAGCGTCCGCCGCGCTGCCGACGCTCCCGCTTCGCGGCCTGCGTCCCGTGCACAATATTTATTTATTGTGTCCCGTGGTTGAGGCTAGCTGAACTAAATAACTCCAATTTAGATAATTTCATTACTTATAGGGTACCAATACGCAATGATGTCGATAAAGACAGTCCTGTGCACCGTACTCCGGAGGTTCCGCCTGGTGCCGGCATCTGAGGATCAAAAGCCACTCCGCCTTGAGTTCGACATTATGATGAGGGATGTCGATAAATACCGAGTGGGTATTGAGGTTAGGCAATAAAATATTATGATTTTTTGTGTGGTTTCATTGTACCTTTTTAAATGGGTAACGTATTTTCAATCTTGTTGAGATTTCCGAGAAATTCCCAGTTTTTTTGAGCATAGATAACTTGTATGCTAACCATGACTATTTTAAGAAAAGGTTAAGTAAAAACTTATACTCATATTTTATGGAATGGGTTCCTGGAAGAGTTTGGGGGAGACTTTTGCCCAGCTGTGGGACAAAATAGGTTAGATAATAAGGAATAGGTGCCATCTTGGTCTTATAAAATGACCTCATATATTGTTCTACAGCCTGGAGATAGTCGAACACAAATACCCATAAACACAATAAATTCACAAGAAAGCTTTCATCTTCCGTTGCCATCTTGGGTTACATAGATTGGAAGTAAAAAAAAGGTCCAATTACTTAATAAATATAACTCTGAATGTAGCTACGCCAACGGCTCGGCGTAGCATCGTAGGCGCATTAAGGTCCACGAAATAACATCTCCTAGAATCCTTCCTTGGGGAAGCGGTAGGGAAAATTCATTGCATGGACCAAAAGCTTTTATTTACCATACTGAAAACCGTAACTCGTTAGGTCTACTAGTTAGTGTTCCGGAGGTCAGGGGACTTAAGTGAGTGAAGAGTGGCAGGGCGTTGAAGTCTTTTGTATGCTACGCCGGTCCGTCGTTGTGTGATGTTTTTCGCAAGTGTCTACGCGAGTAGACCATTTGCGCGAGAAAATGGGCACTCGTGCAAATGTCCATCGCGCAAGTATATCTCGCGGAAATGTCCTGATACTTTACATTAAAGCCAAACTCGATGTAGAATGTTTGTAAGCAAAAAAAATTTTTTTTTTATTTGTTTGTAAGCAAACTGCCCTAAAATTCACCTAAAATTCACTTTGTTGTTACGTCTATTTTTACACAATATTATGTATATTGTGTAAAAATAGACTGGCCGATCATTCCTTCAATTAATATTGCTTACAATTATTATCTGAAACTCAAAGCGAAGCTAGTGAGTTTTAGTCATTTGTGTCGTGGTTTATTTACAAACATCCTACATCAACATTATGAATGTAAGCGGGTTAACTACTAACCTAGTTTGTGTTGGAAGAACACCAACGTTTCAGCACTCACTCTGATGAAGTCCATTGTTAAGGGATAAAACGTTGGTGTTCTGCGAACACAAACTAGGTTCATAGTTAACCCGTTAAACAGTGTACATGTGAAAGCGCTTGCACGGTACGGCATTGCGCGTGCCGCCGTTTACATGGCAACTGTATGCATCTGAAAAGGGCCTTAGGTTCTAGTGATGAAAATACTTTCATTTGTTTCGTCAGGCTCGGTTAAACGCCAGACGGCTACTGGATGACTGTATGCAGTACCGAATCTGTACCGCACCGCGCCGCCGCGCCTACCGCCCCAATCAGGAACGCTCCATAGAAATATAGGCGATCGGTAAACTTTCGGTACAGCGTATACCGTGCTGATCTCGTACCAAAAGCTTACCGACTAATCAATGAATCTCTGCTGCGGAAAAAGTTATTACGGTTGCCCCTTACAACATTTTAATAGCAATGCTAACGAGTAATTGGTAGGTGCCCTCTGCCTGTCATTCATATCATGACAAGAAATTTTGCTACATTTTCCTAGAGTTGGGGTATTCCTCAACTCAATGTACGTACAGTCAGCTGCGAAAATATGTTAACTGCCCCGAGTTTTCACATTTATAATATTGGAAACTTTACAAATTAAAGTGCACGCTTACATTTTTTTCCACGAAGCCGCCGCTACAGGCTTCAATTTATTCCGGAAACAACGTGCGCAAAGCTAGGGGCAAAAACTAGCAGATTTATCTATGTACATATTGTCAAAGCTATAATATATATAAGTATATACCTACATATAGTTACATAATGATGCACCCAATGAAAAGGTTCGAAGGTTAATAAAACAACACCTAAAACTAAAATCGTTTATTGCCTCATTTGAATACCCACTCGATATTGATCGACATCCCTCATCATAACGTCGTACTCGAGCCGCAGTGGCTGGCGGACCTCTGACGGCGGCACCAGGCGGAACTTCCGGAGGACGGTGCACAGGACTGTCTTCATCGACATCATGGCGTATTTGTATCCTAATAACAAGTATAGTAAATACTAATGCATTAAGATAGCCAATGTCAATTGGTTTTGTGGGTGGCTGCATGAGCACTGGCAGAGGCCGAAAAACCAATAGTGTAGTCGCCTTGAAGCTTTCCGTTATTATTCTCGCGATCTTCGCATTTTCGGGCTTGATAGATGATGTTTTCAACTTGTTTTGTAAAACTCACATTAAAACGACCTGCGTAGCATAATATACATAATAGCACATGAGATACAAACAAAAAATGCGATATACTTGTCACTAGGCCTATAATTTCAAGAAACTTCAATAACAGACTAGGAACTCCTAACGAACATGACGAAGCCTCACCTACACAGTTCCTCGGTCCACAACTAAACGGGATGAACGCTGCTGGATGCCTCGGCGTCGAGTCCAGGAACCGTTCTGGGCGGAACTCCTCCACGTCTTTGCCCCAGATGGCAGGATTGTGATGGATTCCCCAGATGCTAATCACGGCTGTGCACCCAGGAGGGACGACCACTCCCGATGCTGTCGCAAAATAGAAAAAATATATTGAAAGTAAATCTATTTCACGGCGGCACAGATAATAAATAAATGAACATAATAAAACACTATAGATAAAACCTATAGATGTAATTATTAAAATAGTACATAAATATAGAATGTAACGACATCAAGTGTAACACAAGTGTACCTACGATGGAATAAGTAAATACAAATACAAATACTATGCATTATTTAAGCGTTCAAAGACATCATGCCATGGACGTTTCATACAACCATGTGAGACCAATTTAATTAGGCATCGAGGTGGAGTTAGTCCCACCAATCACTAAACCCAGGTTTAAGCTAACAATTATTTATGGTGTCATTTCCCTTTTCTGTGATGGTACCAAAGGGTAGCTAGATTGTTTTAAGGCTATAATTCATACTTACGTAATTTGATATCCTTTTCTATTTTTCTGCCGATCAGTGGAGTCGGTGGATACAGACGCAGCGTCTCTTTGCAGACAGCGTCTAGGTACTTCAGGCGATGAAGGTCGTCCGCTTGAACTGGTCTGTTCGAGTCCCCAAAGGTTTCTTTCAACCTGATAACGTTTGGAAAATTGTCAATTTTCATTGTGCCAGGTAAAAAAATTCGTACAACTTAAAAGTTTTGAACTAAATAGCTCAGCATTGAGAATTTCCTACACCTTTTCAACCTCTTCCAACTCATTTTACCTCCTTTGAATTGACATTGACAATAGATTTACAGTTTTTGCATTGTTTTTAGACCTTAATGAACAACTTACTCTCGATAAGCTTTGCCTTGCACTTCAGGATGTGTCGCCAGCATCACAAGCGCGTACCCCATACCGACTGCGGACGTGTCGGTGCCCGCCGCCAGGAGGACTATACATTCTTCTTTAATCGCTTTGTCGCTTTCTTCTGATACAGACTCGAGGACTAATTCTAAGAATGGCTTGAGTCTGTCTGTTTGGTTTTCTGTTCAATGAATTAAGATAAGTTACAATAGATATACAAATATTTAACCGAAACAACAATTTTATAGTTACTTAGGATTTATAATTATTATTCAGGTAGGCATACGGATTTTTGATGACTTTTCCTCTGTAGGTACTATACATTTTTTTTTCGGGTTGAGTTTTCCACTTACCATTACTTGGACTTTTTACATTTGCATGATTTTCTCGTTTGTCTTTTATGATCTGAAAAAGATCAACATTTAAAACGATGTGCACTTATAAGTTTGAGATTTACATCATTATTTTTATTTTTCATTGTGCGTGTAAGAAAAAGATTGGAGTGTGATCTTACATCATTAATGAAGTTGTCAACCTGAGCTTTACTCTTTGTAATCATTCGATGCAATGACGACTTCTTGTAGAGGAAGTCATTATGCAGCCACGGCTTCAAAGTCCGCTGCACCACCATGTGGAACAAATTGTTTATTACTGTCATGTTTGGATGATCAATTTCTTGGGCTTTGGACTGGACTCCCATGGTTGTTTCTAAAAAAAGTAACCCAAATTAAAATTAAAATTGGTAGATTTTTTCACAGTAGAATGGTTATGAGCCTTTATAGCCTTTAAGCACTTTTGATTAGGACTTTAGTACTGAGATTTTTCCTCCGGGATTGGGGTAGTCTCTAATTATTGTGACCTCGCTCTCAGTAGAAGCGCTTGCGCGTAGGTACGGGACCTACGCCTACGCTCAACGGGCCTGTAAAAATTATAATCGAACTTTCTAATTACTTTTTGTGCAACGCTATCATCAACTATATAATCGAGTTTGCACAAATAACTATTAGGCCGTTTTCTGAAATCAGAAAATGCTTCCATATGAACACATTTACTGTCGCAACATGTGCTTACCACAAACGGCATCCATGGCATAGGCTGAAACCAATTTCCACATCGGAGAAGGTGCCTGTCCTGCCATTTTTTGTAAGTTTTCAACCATGACTGAGCTTTGAGTAGCAAATACCCCAACGAAACAATTTAGGTTCTTCATACCGAAGGTTGGAGCTAGAAGTTTACGTCGCGGACGCCATTGTTTCACTGAAAATAATATGGTAGGTACTACCTATGGTACAACCTTCGTTCGAGTAAAATCAAGTGCATCGTGGGTTTCGTGATTGTGACAATGAAAATTCCTACCAGAAGAAAAAATACTGCCATCTCCGATCACTTCGTGAAAAAGCTTTACGAGATCATCTTTTTCCAAGCAATTCTTCAGAATGATATCTGCAACTTCGGGGTCAGCAACGGCTGGAACCATTTAAAACTGATTATTATTTATCATAAACTTGAGGTTTTGAATGCGTTTATCAGTTAAATATTAGCCTTATTCCAGTTTAAAGTTTCCCATAAATTACACTTTAGCCCAATACAATAAGTACCTACTCACATAATTTTAAGGTGCAAGAGATAGTTACCAAAGCATCTTCACATACCTTACATTAAAAGAGTAAATCTAAGGGCTGAATGAATAGAACACTTTCGTGTTGAACCTTTGTCGCAGTTTTTTTCAGAGATAGCAATCGAAATTCGAAAAGGCGTTGAACAAAAGTTGTTTCCCGGGGGGGTGGAAATTCCCCCCCATTCGAATAGTACACATATCTTGATACACGGTGTATATTGCTACGCCCTGCTAGGGTACCATTTTGTCTCTTAAACTTTACTTAGATACTACAAATGTACACATTGATTGCAATAATTAAATATGAATATGAAAAGATTCAAAGATAAAGATAATAATTGTTGATGTTACTTTTCAAAATTCAAATTCGCACTGCATTAGCCTGACATGTCCCACTGTCTGGTAAAAGTCTTCTTGTTAGCCCCTTCTGCGCCATGTTCCAAACAATTAAAACATTTTTATTTTTAAAAGAGTCATTTTAAGAAGGCAGGTACTCACTAATATAAAGTTTGTTTCTGAACCAGTGTGCCACCGTTCCCCCGCACTCTATTGCATCTCTGAACATCTGTTGCAGTCCTTTCATCGTTGCTGGAAAGAAAACCTTTTGAAAAATCTAACAAATATCCATGGTCGGGTTTAGAGTATGAACATGTAACGGTTTGCCATCCTTGTCCATTCCGCTACACTTCGTGCAAGTTAGAGCAGGAAAATAATGGTTCCTGATAGACAAATACTCAAACTGTTGACCGAGCTCCAGGAGTCCGGTCAACAGGACTTCAGAAGTCCGTCAACAGTCCGTGAAGAACATTTAACAAACGAAGGGACTAGAAACACATTCTGTGAGAAAATCCCAGTAGGTATAATGTAGTAAAATATCCGACAGCTTTCGAAATGATGATAGTCATCGCAAACTTCGAAATAGGTTTTCAATACTTAGAGTTTTACTATGTTACGCTATACATATATAAATGTACGTACCCGTGCGAGCCGCTGGTTAGGTATTATGGCATTACGAACGAAACTTACTTTCTGCATTACCGAGGAGCACGTACGCATGCCCGAGCAGAGGCAGGCTCACCATGGAGCTCTTCAGTTGTTCTGCCAGCCTGGTCATGTGCCGCATCCGCCACTTCACAACCAGGTACCAGGCAACCAGGAACGCAACCAGGAGCTGAAATATCATCTTGAAGCCTGTAATAATGGCGAAAATATTATGAAATGTACTAAAACTCGTTTTCTTAAACTTTTGTTTAACTATGCATACCTATAAAGTAGACAGATAGATATAATCATGATAGTTAAAATAACACTTTATTGTACCACACAATGACAGCAAATATTACAGAAAGAAGTGCTAAGACGTACACAGGGCAGCCTTATCGCAATGGGCGGTCTCTTCCGGGCAATCATGGGATGGATTGCACATGAAAGTATAATTATAGACGGTGGCACTCTAAGCAGGCGTGTGTGTTATGGTCAAATCAGACAGGTCAAATTTGAATCACTTCACAACAGCTTACGGTGTTGAAATTTTTATTTAAAAAAAACTTGATTATTTTAAGAAAAGAATCATTTTATTCGGTTGTTTTCATTTGTTGGATTTCAAGAGTTTCGCGCTTTCTTTTCTAAGATCAAGCTGCCTACTTTCCAAAATATGTAACTACAAATTATTCGTGTAAAACCTTAGAAGGTTTGGAATAAAGAAAATTCAGTTTTTATTAATCTGATACTTACTGACCACAAAGCGTCTAGATTTCTACAAGAATACGATTCTTCTGTTCGTTCTAGGTACCTACATAAAGACATAGACATAATAAATGCACTCCGTGACCTAGGTACAACAATAAAACCTTTTCCTATGGGTGATGTGGTCGCTAAGCGACGTATTAAAATATGAAAACCTCATATAATGATAACCTCTATAAAAAAACAGTCTAGTGCGAGTTGGACTTCATAATTATGAGGGGTTCGTGCCATCGTTAGAAATTTAACACTTTGAACAGTCAGCTATGTATAGGTACTACCTAACACTCGCAAGTTTTCACTTTTATTTTACTCGGTAATTTCAAATTAGGTCCACGCACTCATTTTCCGTAGAAAGTAGTCATCGTACATAAACAGTATGCGGTATATAAATTACAAACTTTACAAAGACATTTCCATAAATTATCACAATAACAAATTGAAAACTTAGGAGTGTATGTATATACATTAAATATTTCGCAGCTGTCTGGCTGTGGCAACTACTTAGGTAGGTACTTAAATAAGCTATAATATGCTAAATGCTATATATAAAAATTCAAAAAACACGTCTCTTTTATGAGGTACCCCGCATGGGAAAGGGTTGTTTCTGGATTGATTTCCGTAACTAGGCCATTGGTGGGCCCTTTTTGCGTGTCGGGTGGGGGGCTGCTAGTCTAACCACCCGATGTCCTCCAGGAAAGCCAGCAGCTCGCTGACGTCGGTGCATGCCTCCCATAGAAATCTAAATAACAAGGCACTGTTATTTAGATTTCTATGATGCCTCCCTAGGCATCCTCGGTATCCCGAGGTAGTGTAGTCGTTGAGAAGCTACGCTATCGCACTCTACATGCACATGCACGGCCGCCGTCTCCTCTGCGTTCATGCACCCTCTGCATAGGGGGCTGTCCGGCTCCGTGATAGTATCAGTGATACTTGATACTCAGATGGTGGAAGGTGTTTGTTAAGCATGCTATGTCCTGTGACAACGAATTTGACGATTTGCCGGAGCTTGTCACTTTTTTGATTGAGGAGTTTTCAGGAGAATCTCGGTAGATCTAGGACGGCTTTCTTCAACTGCCTACAATCCGGAATACTTGCCTATCAGCATGCGAAAGGTATGGACCTCTATTATTCTTTATTTTATCGTGCTACAGGTAGTGAGAAGGTAGGTATTAACCTACTCACTCAGTATAGTTTTAAATGTCTACCTATTACGGTCCAAGAAATACGCGGCAGTCTATCAAATGAAGTAAAACAACACGTTTTTTGTATGTAAGCCTTATTTATTTATTTTTTTATTTATTTGTTTTTATAGCGGCTAAAGAATAAATAAACGGTTGTAAAAATGATTTTCTTCGGTCGTAAGACAGGAGTTAAATACATAGGTACCTAATTAATAACTTTCTTTATCACCATTGTAGCCATGGCGATACGATAAAAACTATAATTTATACTATCTTTACGATCGAATCCTTTAAAGAACATCCTTTACGAAAGATGTTATTCAGTTCCGCAAGCTAGAGCTTGCCAGTTTCTCCTGTAGAGAAAAAGAGAAGCTTGTTGAATCCTATCAAGCTATTCACCTCGGTGAACGGATAAAACATGGAAATCAAGGCAAATATGCGCGCAAAATGACACAACATTGTAAACATACTGACATGTCAAATATGCTTTGCTAATTAGCCAAGAATTTTTATACACTTGGGACGCACAGTTTAAAGTCGACTTTATACCCACGACATTTGAGATGAAATTGTTGCTTGCGAACTGAACTCGTTCGCAGCATTGTATACAATTTCTATACAAGCGCCCCGCCTACCATACCATACTCAGCTTTTGGGTCATTTTCTAGTGCAAGGAATGATTCCATGTCTTATCCGGAATCATTCCTGTCTTATCTTATATCACAGATTGACCTATTCCACGTGATATTTAAAAATACATGGAAGTCCATGGATTTTAAACCACCACGTGAAATAGCTTGGACTACTTTTCGCCTATTTGTCATGCCAAGTTTCGTTGTGCGTTTCATAACGGTTTAGTCAGTGTGTCTTTATTCTCTTTTAGAGGTGTTAGAGAGTGCAACACCTCATATTCCGCAGTCAAAGCAGGTAAATCCTTCATACCTATGTAGAAAGGATTTACATAGGCCTCCTGAAGTAAGCGACATCCGCCACTCATAATAATAATAATAAACAATATACTACTTCAAGGCAGTAATATAAATAAAACAACACAAAAAGTCTAGTAAAGTCTATTAAAATTCAAATTTAATTAAACATTTTAAGGACAGTTTTGTCAGTAGAGCAAAATTTGATAATTTTTAGAACCGAGAACTTACAAAATTTAAATTTTTTTCGTGTGCCGTTCATTATTTTGACTCCGGTCCTAAACGACACTAATTAAAAAGAAACTGAGTTACTAAATATCTATCCGTACTCAATTTTCTATCGAACATAAAGTTAGGGTTAGGTATCTTACACAAAAGGAAATAGCTAATTAGACGCATATAATTTTAAAAGTTAATTAAAAACACTTAGAGACAAGGCAGACATTAGTGCCTCATTTCGATACCCACTCGGTATTGATCGACGTCCCTCATCATAACGTCGAACTCAAGCCGCAGTGGCTGGCGGACCTCTGACGGCGGCACCAGGCGGAACTTCCGGAGTACGGTGCACAACACAGTCTTCATCGACATCATGGCGTATTGGTACCCTAAAAATAAAAAAATCTAGATTGTTTTTGTTAGGTGGTTACTTTAGCACAATATTTGCATTTATGGACCCTGTTAGATGCTACTGTTAACAGCTTTTTTTATATTTATAAAATTCACTTTTAAATACACAGTTTGCCACGTAATGTGTGTATGAAACCTTAATTTAGCGTGTTTTAAAAAAACTATAAACTGACTTCGAAATCTTCGAATCTCCCAATTCGTGGCATCTAGTTCAAATTCGAGTCTAATTTAGTTTGATAACACATGGATGAGAGGACGAATGAAAGTAAACCTAAGATCAAACAGCCTACGGCCGAGCACGCACTGAGATTAAACGCACACGTTTCATCGCAAGTCTTAAACCGCAAAATAACGTAACACGTGGTAATAGTAGATATGGTGCGCACGCACAGTCACACAGCGGTTAACAAATTCCTCGAAGATAAAACTTTTATGGAACCAACTCAAAATCAACCTTTAGACAACAACAAAAGGAATCATCAAAATCTATTATGAATTGGTGGAGATATCACCAAAATTGGTGTAGCTAGCCGTGATTTTTTCAAAGTATTAGGTTGTTTTTTAAGCTTGACGGTATAAATACTAAATATCTCGGGAATAAAAAGTAAGCTTAAGCCAAAAATTGTAAACAATTATCTTTTGTAAGAGAAAATAAATACATTTTTCAATTCAATTCAATAACATTTTTATGGGACCAATTCGGAATCATTCTCTATACAATAGCGAAAGAATTTTCATAATCGGTCCATAGTTCCCGTCAATTGACGGAGATAAGGTTCACCAGTTCAAAGTCGCTCAGCGAGCTATGGGAAAGAGCTATGCTCGGAGTCTCTCTGAAGGATAGAATTCGTAACGAATATAATGTGTCGAATGACAGAGAACCAAAGTTATCGACATAGCTCAAAGAATTAGCAAGCTGAAGTGGCAGTGGGCCGGCCATATCTCGCGAAGAACCGACAGCTGCTGGGGTAAACAGGTTCTTGAGTGGAGACCACGACTCGGCAAACGTAGTGTAGGACGCCCTCCGGTCAGGTGGGATGACGATCTGCGTAAGACTGCAGGCAGATGCTGGATGCGGCAAGCTGAAGACAGGGAGCTATGACGCTCATTAGGGGGAGGCCTATGTCCAGCAGTGGACTATTAAAGGCTGATGATGATGATGAATTGACGAAGAAATCTACGAACATAATATTAAAAAAAACATACATACAGCCGAACATAGAACCTCCTCCTCTTGTGAATTTTGAAGTCGCTTAAAAAGGGGATGACGGTGAAGTCCTCCGCAAAATACTTTTGTTCTTCGACTTTCCAGGATTCAACAATTTTCCAAAAACCTTGAAACTTTAACTAATTTAACCCAAGATTTCCTGAAAACTAACCATCCTCAATTCCCTACACACTAAGTTTCAGTGTAGGAACACCCGGTTTTGGCTTATTACACACTATACTACAGGAATCTGAACATGAAGTGCAAAGGTTCAGATCTACTTGTCACCCACCAAGCAGGCATCTTATTTCAAGGTCCTCGGAATATAGACTAAAAATGCCTCACAAACTTACCCACACAGTTCCTCGGTCCAAAACTAAATGGTATGAATGCAGCTGGATTCCTCGGCGTCGAGTCCAGGAACCGTTCCGGGCGGAACTCTTCGACGTCTTTGCCCCAGACTGCAGGATTATGATGGATTCCCCAGATGCTGATAATGGCTCCGCACCCAGCAGGGACAACCACACCTGATGCTGTAACGAATAATCAATTTTTCATCTAAGCGTTCAAGGCATTGAGGTTCAATGTAATAAAATTAACTTTTTTTTTTTAATTTACACAAATAACTATGTGGTGGTTTGATACGAATTTATTACATCATCGACGATGTGCTTCATCGACGACGAAAAAACGATGTGGTGGTTTGATATGGTTTGATACGAATCTATATACTTCATCGCCTTGTCAGGTGGTTGACGCACTGGTAACCTCCTCAACACACAGGGGTTTCGCCACTATCACCACGCTTGGCAGGCGGATTGGTGTATAAGTCGAGGTGTTCAAAATACACAAAAGGAAGCCGAGGAAGGGAAGCTTCCTCTGGTAGGTTCTCTTACGACATCCACGAGTGGAGTTGGAAGGAGTCGATACTTAAGGTTGTCGCAGATCAGAGGCGCACAGATAGCACGCAGTAAAAAAAATTACATTCAGATATTATGGGCTACTCGTAACATTTAGATAGAGAAATAAAGATATTATGTTCATTGTTAGTCCATCTATAAATAAATAAATAAATAAAAATAAAAATTCTTTATTTCAGACAACCATGGGTCCATAGATATGCGAGTGATACATGTACATTAACACACAAAACAAGATAAAATAGTATATATCTATGTAGTACGAATAATAATACTAACTATACTTAGCTGTAGTAGGTACACACATATTTTTATGCTACAATTTAGATTATAAAATTATTGTTTTTTTATTCTTTTTGGCTGGCATGACAATGTGTTTTGTGTACTAAATAAATAAATAGATGCAGTTCATAATTATTGACGGCACCAGATGACAGACAGTTCGCGGACCTCTCGTTAGAAGCCGAAGATGAAGTTCGAAATAGTTGAAAATTTATTTATTTATTTTAGGGGAACATCATAATTTTCAAATGAAAACTTATTTATTTTAGGTGAACATCATTATCATCATTACGAAATATGCGGTGTTTTATCAAATCCAAGAGGGTAGGTATTTTTCTTTTAATTTTGGTTATGGTGTTCGACTAACTAACGATTACGAATAAGCGGTGTTTTTTAAATCTAAGATGGCGGATATATTTTTATTTAAAATTTACTCACAGGGGTCGTTTCGAATAATCTACGCCTTTTAGTTAGCCGAAAACAATGCCCATGAGTAAAATTTATAAAAACTCGATCACGGTATTGGTCGCAGCGCAGGGGAGCTCCTCTGCGAAAACCATGATCAGTGATTTTAATATTCGATAGGAATACCATATAAGGCCGGTCATGATTCATATTCAAGGATTATGGCAGGAATTATGTGTCGAACGAGTATCTATTCTTAAGTTCTGACGGATGACCCGACCATTCGTTATTTACCATAATTATTATCTCGGACTTACGTAATTCAATATCCTTCTCAATTTTCCTCACAATGCATGGCACCGGTGTATACAGCCGCAGGGTCTCTCTGATCACAGCGTCAAGGTACTTCAGGCGATGAAGGTCATCTGCTTGAACTGGTCTGCTTGGTTCTCTTATGATTTCCTTCAACCTGATAATGTTCGTAAAATAACGCAATTTAGATACAACGTGGCTGGAATGTTTTGCTATGATAAACCTGACGTTAATCAATGAATTGCATATTCTATGTTCTCCATTAGAACTTAAATTATTACCACACATTGCTTCTCTCCCATGTTCGCTTATATTCTCCATGTTATGTGCAGGGCTATTCAGAAACTCCGTTTTCGAGACTACGGCACGGAATCTGAGACAGATTCGCGTAAAATCGAAATATTTTAGCGGTTTAACCATCGATCAAGTATGCGGTCTCCCCCGTAGATACCTAGAACCTTACAAGAACGACACTCAAAAGTGTCCACGTTTTGTTTTGACGCAGACAGTTTGCGCAGAGCCTGTCAAGTTTTTTGCATGCGGAATAAGAGATTAGTGGAGTCGAATTTATTTTATTTTATTTTGTAAGTAGGTAGGAAGGTACCTACCTAAAAATAATTTATACACTGTTTATTTTTATAAGGATTATAAAATCAACAGAATTCAGGTAAAGATAACGAATCATTTATTGATACATAAATATAAATTATCGACGCAACAGTCAAAAAACAAAAGGGTCATTTCGGACATACAATAATATAAATAAGTTAACAAAAGCTAGTGAAATAAACCTAAAATAGTACAATTTCAGGCAGGTACTTTAAATTTAAAAGAACTAGTGTCTGCTTGCGGCTTCGTAAGAGTTTTTCTATGGGCCAGAAAAAACGTTATTTCTAGTCAACTAGGATCTTATAAAATACTTTTAAACTTACGCCATAATTATGAACACATTATTTATTATTACCTACTATTTAATTTCGAACGTCGAAAACAATAGTTAGATAAACGCAATAAATACCCGTTTTATATTACTAGTACTACCTACAGTAATTCCTAAGTTCTGAAAATATGACGTTTCCAATGTTTAATACCTAGGTACTCTCATATAAATTAAAGGTTTTTTTAAATTAAATTTTCAATTTCCTTGAAAAAGATTTAGTTTATTGTATAAAGATCTCCTTGATGAACTCTTTCACTTTTCAGATTCTTTTTTTGCTATGTAATGTAATCTTATCTTGGTATCGTTCGATTATAGATTTTAATAAAATTGTTGTGTGATTGTTATCGTGGCACTGGGAAGAAAAGATTTCAACACCCAAAAATGATGATAACACCTTGATACCAATTCGAGACATATTTATTGTTGTTTTGGTATTTTGGTATTGTCTTATAGTAGTTTTAAATGACTTTTCATGAAAAAAAAATTATCACGTACAACTTACCACAAATAAATAAAAAAAAAATAGAAACAATAGCCGCTTCATTCATCAACTTAGAACAAAATAAATATTTTTACATAGGCCTGGCAAACCCAACAACAATATTTAATTCTGATTTCTCAAGTATATAAGGCTCAATTGGCTCATATCACAATACACAGGTAAAAATTACATTTAAACTTACTGAAAATAAGAAATTCCATTCTTTTTCTGTTGCTTGGTCGGTCGATTATTGCATTTTTTATACGAGCACTTGACCATGCTTTCGGTCCGAGAGCTAAAATGACACTAGTTGAAAAGGTATCCCAAAATGCCAAATGGGATAGGTACCTTTTGATACTGACGTTTTCAGGGCGCGCATTGTGCATCTAAGGGGGGCCGGCCGGAAATTTTTGATCGATGGGTTTAACTCATACTTTTTGTAACATGGATTCATAGAAATTGGTCTACGATTTGTGGAAAACTACTTTTCTGGTAGTTTTATTCCTTGCAGAACGCAGAAAATTATTAAAAACCGCTGAAATTTTTCTCGCGAATCTGTGTCAGATTCCATTTCGAAGACTTGGAAATGGAATTTCTGAATAGCCCTGCTGGTGTCTGCGTTGCTTCACCAACGAGGGTTTTGTTTTTCGAGTGTTTCTATGTGGTTGGCGAACACACTTTTTTACCTCCTGACATCAATCAAATGGCTCAAGTGATTTAAATGAGGTAGGTACCTATCAAAATACTGATATATAGATTGGCGTACGAATAACCGGCTGTGATTAATTTTTTTAACCTACTAAAACTACTTACTCTTGATAAACTTTTTCTTGCACCTTGGGATGTGCTGCCAGCATCATAAACGCGAACCCCAGGCTGACCGCGGACGTGTCGGTGCCTGCTGCCAGCAACGTTAGGCATTCTTCTCTAATGGCTTTGTCGCTTTCTTCTGATGCAGATTCGAGGACTAAATCCACGAATGACTTGAGTCTGTCTGTTTGAATTTCTGTCGGTAGGGATTTGGGTTGTATCAATAAAATAAAATTCCAACAGTCAATCCACTTTTATTTCGTCCCAAATTCGACTTACCTTTACTTGGATTATTTATTTTTGCATGATTTTTTCGTTTGTTTTCTATGATCTGAAATAAAAATCAACAGTTAAAAACGATATTAATTTAAAAATGCTAATGATCAACATCACACTAATATTATCAACTAGCTTCTGCCCGCGGCTTTGCACGCGTTCTTTCTATGGAAACGTTCAAAGGTAATTTCTATCCCATGGGAACTGATTTATGGGATAAAAAGTAGCCTATGTTTGATTCCAGGCTTAGAGCTACACCGATGCAACATTTTAGCTCAATCTGTTTAATAGTTTTGGTGTGAAATCGTAACAAACATCCATCCATCTATCCATCCAACTTTCGCATTTATAATATTAGTGTGATGCGAAATTTTGGATGTTTGTTACCTCTTCACGCCAAAAGTACTGAACGGATCGGGCTGAAATTTTGCATGCAGGTAATTCTAATCCTGGAATCAAACCTAAGTTAATTTTTATCCGATGAATCAGTTCCCATCGAATAGAAATCACATATAATAGGAAGCTGGATTGTGATTATGATGCTGTTTAGGTATTAGAAAAAAACTTCTACTAAGTATAACATAATGATCATACCTCATCGATAAAGCTATAACTCAGAGCTTTACTTTTTGTAAGGATTCGATACAGAGACGTCCTTTCGAAGATGACATCGTTATGCAGCCAGGGCGTGAACATTCGCTTCACTATCACGTGAAACCCATTCTCTAATGCTGCTAGGTTTGGATGTTCTTTTTCTTGGGCATTGGCCTCAAACCCCAGGGTTGTTTCTTTAAGAAAAATGGTGACCCACAATTATTTCTCATGAAACTTGCTTCATCAACAAACTGAATTTTTACGCTCTACTTCCCTTTTATGGCAAGGAGTAAACCGAACTTCCTGCATCTGTTTTCCCGTTATACTCTTAGTACAATCTTGGAGTCTTTCTAACCCGTGTGAATAAGTTCCTTCATAGGGCACATCTTCTCTTTATTAAATGAGATGGTAGTCAAACGCTTAACCATCACACTAATATTATAAATGCGAAAGTTTGGAGGGATGGATAGATGGATGAATGGATGGATGGATGTTTGTTACCTCTTCACGCCAAAACTACTGAACGGATCAGGCTGAAATTTTGCATTCAGGTAATTCTAATCTTGGAATCAAACATAGGTTACTTTTTAATCCATAAATCAGTTCCCATGGGATAGAGATCACCTTTAAAAATATCCATAGAAACAACATAAACTATCAGCATAAACTAGTCTATTATAACGGAATCACGCATGAACGGCTGGGCCAATATCGCAAATTCTTTTTTGTTGTGTTTTGTTATTGTCAGAAGATGGATCCCAAGTAAGAAAAAATTAAGAAAGTTGCGCGGAACATTAGAAACATAAATTTCCTGGGGCGTTAATAATAAAAACCCATCCTTGTGATAGCTAGCCATTACAGTTACAACTTCTACTTACCACAGATGGAATCCATGGCATAAGCAGAAAGCAACTTCCACATCGGAGAGGGGTCCTGTCCTGCTAAATTTTTTAACTTCTCTACAAGGATGGAGCTTTGAGATGCAAACACCTCAACGAAACGTTTCAGGTTCGTCATACTGAAGGTTGGAACTAGAAATTTACGTCGTGGGCGCCATTTTTCCACTGAAAATTATATTTTTATATTTATATTGTGAAAACATAAACATATCAGGTGGTTCAAGCGCTACTGGCTGAAAAAACGGTGTTAACTTTTTTTTGCTTTCTACAAACTTATGGAACTAAAACATTCCTATGAACGCTATAAATCTTCAATTTATTTGTCCTTTTGGAGTAGGTACATATTATGTATATCGACATACAAGAGATTTCTCACTAAAATCAACATGATGGTAATTCACCCCGAAGAGAAATTTAATCGAAGTTTCAGTAATCATCAGTTCACAGGAAATTATTTAAATAGGCGCAAAGATACTTGCCACCCACAACCAGCTTGTTATAATATTTGGAGAAAAAAGCAGAAACTATTAAAAAGTGACAAAAATTAAATTTTCCGCTACTTACGCACGAACCAAAATAATAGTCCAATCAATTTGTGCTCAAAAAATGGGATTGGGTGGAAAAATCGAAAGCAGAAAGTTTGACTTTGACGGAACTAGGTATGTTTGGATTATGTAGGAACGTATTGAAAGTCCGCACTCATATGGCTCTCCTCACAGGGGTGGGGGCTTTTAGTAACCATGTTTGTCTCCTAACTAGTCCAAACAAAGTTCCAAAGTTAAACTTTCTGCTTTCCAACTTTCAATCCTTCGTTTACTCGACTATAAGTAGGACAATTCAAATGTTTAAATAAATATTCTTACCAGAGGTAAAAATACTGCCATCTCCGATCACTTCATGGAAAAACTTCATGAGATCATCTTTTTCCAAGCAATTTTTCAGAATAATATCTGCGACTTCGGGGTCGGCGACCGCTGAAACAGCATATTACTCTTTATTATTGAGATGAGAGAGAGACGCGGTTTCGCACCACTACCGCACAGCACAAAATATGCATTCAAAATGCATTTTATATGGACGAGATTAAATCTAAGACAGCTCGCGGGCCTTAAAATGTTACTCAAAATCAAAACATCTTCACGTAGGCTCTTTTACTATAAAGTAGGATTCGCTTATGAGCTCTATATTTTTTCAGAACGTAGTCATAGGATCTTTTTTTTTTATTTGAGTAACGCGAAGGGATTAAATAAAATGATCTGTTAGCAGTTTGTCCAAAAGGGCGTATTTTAGACTAGTCGTGCCAGACTTTCAGTTATTGGCAAAGATGAAAAGTGTTCACAAAATCTACATTTTTTGATGACAGCTGTCAAAATTGAAACGGTCATATCTCCAAAAGTACTCGCGCTAGACTTTCAGTTAGTGGCTTAAACGAAAGGTGGGCACAAAATCTATATTTTCAATGACAGCTCTCAAAATTAAAATGGATATTATTTCTTCTAGTCTTTCAGTTAGTGGCTCAGATGGAAAGTGGGCACAACTACGTCAAAATCTACATTTTCATGAATGGTTTCCTCTGCGTCGACCTGGCTCTGCGTCGATACTCGCCTCGCTCGACTCAAGGTCATTGGTACAGTCGTCTCGGTAGTAGGAATAGTACTTTAAGCCTCATTGACCATAGCAGCGAATAAGCATCGGCAATTGTGCGCTCTGCTATGCGCAAAATTTGTCGATAACAATAAATATTATCGTTAAAATTTCTCTTTTCAATTTAGTTTTGAATTTAATCTATCTAGCCCGTACCTACAAAAAAATATAGACTACCTCAATCCCTAACCATTTGTATCCTACTTCCTGCTTATGTTTGTGAAATGTGAATTTTTGTTACCTGGGATCTCCAAAACTACTGAACAGATCATGATGAAATTAAGCGTACAATAAGAACATAGCTTAACTTAGGTAATAGGCTACTTATTATAACGAAAATACGCATTCAAAGCCGCGGGCAGAAGCTAGTTTCAAATAAATTGTTATTTACATTTATTTGTCTTAATGTTTGATGTCCTCACCCAAGGCGACAATGTTCAAACTAAAATGAGCACTCCATAGAGATGTTAACTCTATGTGAAGTATATTAAACCGTTTCTTTCGCACCTTTTGATAGTTTGTCATTGTCAATTATAAGCAGTTTGCTGTTTGGTAGCATCTCTCTCTCACACACATCTACTTATTTCATTCACACCTATTATTGTTTAAATTACCGAGGATTATCAGTTAACCATCAACCCTGAAGGAGAATAGAACCGATTAAAGAAAACATCCCAGAATTTCGACCTGCTTAATTGTATTCAATACAAACGAACAAACAATCAAATATTTCCTCTTTGTAATATCTATACTAATATACTAATCTATACTAATATTATAAAGAGAAAGGTTTGTATTTATGTATTTTTGTATTTTTGTATGTTTGTTACAAATAAACTCAAAAACTACTGGACCGATTTCAAAAATTCTTGCACCATTAGAATGCTACATTATTCCTGAGTAACATAGGCTATATTTAGTTCTTGAAAAAATTAGGGATCCCTGCTAAAACTTCAATAATGTAACCCAAGGTGTAAAAAAATTCGCCATAAATTGTCTATCATCGCATGCGCTGCGGAAACTATTGATGATAGAACAAAAAAATGTTCTACAATATTAAAGACTATATAAATAACTACAAAAAACTCAGCGATACCATATGTCCAACTATTGTAGTTATGTCAGTATAACTATTTTTTTACTTTTTAAAAGTTAATAGAAATTCTGACCGAAGTCTGACCATGTTAGCCATACCTCTGTATTAATCCTTATCCAAATAAATCATTTCACAATTAAGACTGTTTCAATACCTGTAGATTACTTTTTGAATTATTCAAATCGGACATTCCATTCAAAAGATATTAAGAATTTAAAAATGTCAATCTAAACAAAATACTAGTAGAAAAATAAATGACGCCGCACCCGGGCAACGCAGCGAGGGAGGTAGGTAAAAATAATAATAATTAATGTCCTCCTAGCCGAATTTCGACCACGGCAGCAAATCTCATCGGAGACTAGCCAGATGCGCAGGACATATTATAGTGCACAAGTGTGTGCGCTGCTGTGTGGTGCCGGCTTAGAATTTGCACAACCCCAACTCTTCCCGCGGGTGTCGTAAGAGGCGACTAAGGGATATCCACCAGGGGCGGGCACGACCGGGGAGAGGTCAAACGCAGGACCAACGTCTTAATGTGCTTTCTGAGGCACGCCCCCGTGCCTCGGAGAGCACTCCGGGCTGCTACAGTGAATATTTCTTGCTAGAAAATACCCAATAACACAAATCTTGGGCCGACCCGGGATTTGACTTGAAGAGGAAAGATTTGATTGTTTATTTGTTTGTATTGAATAGGGTCCGAAACTACTGGACCGATTTGAAAAATTCTTTTACCGTTAGGAAGCTTACTTTTCAGGGAGTGACATAGGCTATATTTTATCCTGGATATTCTACGGGACCGGGAACTACGCGGGTGAAACCGCGAGGCGATCGTCTAGTTAGTAATATACATATTATATTGATATTGTAAGTTTGATTGTGCAATCACAATAGTTACGAAGTTTATTTATAGGTAGGTACACAGTAATAATTTCGTTTTTGTGTTTATGGAATAAAAAAAAAAATACTGTTGATTAGACTAGTGTAATTTCCATTCATATTTAGGTACACGTTGGTAGGTTTAAAATAAATAATATGTATTGTTGTTAAGGGATACCACTATTACCACTAAAGCAACGATTTTATAACCAATACGTACTTTCATTTGTAACTGACTGTACATTGACGCAGAGGCACTAATTAGCATAATATTTAATTTGTATAACAATAATTATTTATTTTCGACGGAGTCTATTACAATTCTACGAAATCGACAGTTGCGTGCATCGTTTCGTCAAATTGCTATTCTAACTCACCAAAACTCGAAGCTACGGCACGAAGTTTGAAATGGCGGCTTTTGCGGTGGGCACCTCTATTCTAATTGGCAAAATGTACGAAGGAAACATTGAATTTGACAGTATTTTTTCAAGAATCACTGTCAATTTACACGGTAGCACAGATAATATAATACTATACACGGTAGCTACAAAGCTACCTTTTCATTTTCGTAATGTAATTTTTCACCATATTTTGTCCATTTATCACTGAAATTTTGGTAGGTTTATGATTGTTATAATAATTTATACACGTAGCTTCCTAAATTATTGAAGTTTACTCATGATATTTGAAGATCACTTACCGTTCCATATTTTTCAGAAAAGCGACTCTACCGCCACCTCTTAGAAAAGCCTACAACCAACAACTTCCCCCAGCTGACGACGAAGTTCTTAATTTTACCAAAACGCTAAAATCGCTCCTTTTAGGGTTCCGTACCTCGAATGGAAAAGGTTTTAGCGAAGTCTGAAATTTAATGAAGTTAAGGGATGAAACGTTGGTGTTCTTCCGACACAAACTAGGTTCAAAGTTAACCCGCTTACATTTATACTGGAAACATATACTCGTGAGCCGAAAAATTTACACAGACACACTGCGTTTTTTTTGGTGATTTTGCTAAAAATGAACGGTTTTCGGTTTTTTCTCTTTACTTATCGATAGAAATACATTTCCTTGTGCTGTAAGACCTTGCTTCTTGCGAAATTTCATGATTCTAGGTCAACGGGAAGTACTATAAAGGCTTACGTATAGGTATTGTTGCGAACCTCAAAAAATATTTTTAGCGCGCGTTCCTGAAAAAAGTATTTCAGGTAAAAGGTATACCTACAGTCAGGTAGACAGACTGAAAACAGAGTGATTCTATAATCTATAATATCCCGTGTAGACTCTTTAATGCCATACAAAGAAAGAGAATTCCGTCATTAACGTCAAGAGGTTGACATGTGTAATAACGACATTATTGTAAGCCTGTCTGACCGTCTGATGTTATCGGATACTCACCCTCCGTCTGTATGTCCCTTACATATTGCCACCGGACGTACTAAGTACTCAACTTAGTACCTTGAATTGTATACATTAATTTATTATTATTTTTATTTAACTTTTCTTTTTTAGAACCTCAAAAATGGATCTTGTGTCTGAAATAAAGAATTAATATTGTAAGTGTTCCTTTTTCCATTCGAGGTACGGAACCCTACAAAGAGCGGTTTATGCGCCACGTTTTGGTTAAATTAAGAACTTCGTCGTCAGCTGGGGGAAGTTCTTAGTTGTAGGCTTTGCTAAGAGATGGCGGTAGAGTCGCTTTTCTGAAAAATATGGAACGGAAAGTGATCTTCAAACATCATGAGTAAACTTCAAAAATTTAGGAGGCTACGTGTATAAAAAATTATAACCATCATAAACCTACCGAAATTTCAGTGATAATGGACAAAATTATGGTGAAAAATTACATTACGAAAATGAAAAGGTAGCTTTGTAGCTACCGTGCAAATTGACAGTGGTTCTTGAAATAATACTGTCAAATTCAATGTTTCGTTCGTAAATTTTGCCCATTAGAATAGAGGTGCCCGCCGCAAAAGCCGCCATTTCGAACTTCGTGCTTCGAGGTTTGGTGAATTAGAAAGGCAATTTGACGAAACGAAGCACGCAATTGTCGATTTCGTAGAACTGTAATATTTGTAATAGACCCCCTGGTCCCTAGCTATAATGTGTCGTGAAAACGGTAAGTCTAGGACGAGTGGTTTTCAAGGTATAACCGTTTGAAGTTTGACAGCTGTCAAACCGACCCGACGACGGTATGACTTTAGTCCCATGGGAGTTGGTGAGGCCCATTGTGTGGGACGCTACATGCGTCGACGCACTTGCGCTTTCCCATCTTTTGAGGACATCCGTGAGGGCGGTTGCGGCGGCAGATTTGGCCGAGGATCTCAAGAGGCACAAATATGCAGATCTCAACAGAACCTACACATTTGCTCCCCTTGCGTGTGACGTCACTCGTTCGGTCGCCGCCCGTTATCCGTAGGCAGATTTCAGTTTCTAGTGATTTACTCCGAAACTATAAGTTTAGGAAAAAAAATAAGAAAACCAGATAGACTCAGTGTTGAGAGACCCATCGAACGACGATTTTTTGTAATTTTTTTTTGCGACCGAGCGACTGAAGTCACACGCACCCACGCAGTCACTCAGTGAACTTCGCATAACTTCGTCAATTTTTGCACTGTGTGTTTTGGATTTCTTAGCTCTGCAAATTTGCATTATCAACTAAAAACGTTACGGATCCTCATTCGTTCGTTGTAGGTGGTCCCATAAAAGTTTGATTCCTGAGGAATTGATGATGTGCGCAGTAAAATGTATACATACCTATAAGATATCATCACATAATAATTTTCACAATCACTGGTTACTAATGGTTTCCATGGCAACAGGCATAAGCAAGTCGTCTTAGAAAAACAAATTACATATTTCATGGATGATCGCATAAGACGACGGATGACCGATTCGTTCTTTCGTGGAAAACGAAAATGATTTTGACATGTTTTTCTAGAGATCTGAAACCAAAGCGGCCATTTGGTGACGCGTTTGAAGAAAAGCACGTTTGCACGTTAAGCAGTAAGGTTATTCGTTTCTTGCAATCGGTCAATCGAAACTTCGTATTTCGTGTTCAAGAGTAAGCCATTTCATTCGACGTTTCATCCATGTGTCATCAAGCTAATTAGACTCGAATTTTAACTAGATGTCGCCACTAGAAGAATTTGAAGTCAGTTTATAGGTTTTAAAAATGCCAAATTATTGTTATGAATTAATTTGAATTCGCACTGCGTTAGCCTGACACTAATCTGACACATTCAACTATTAGGTAAAAAAAATGGAAAGAAAAATAAACAAAAAAAATTTAAACATATTAATTAATAGGTACTCACTTATATAAAGTTTGTTTGGAAACCAGTGCGCCGCCGTTCCCCCGCACTCTATTGCATCTCTGAACCACCGTTGCAGTTTTTTCATCGATGCTGGAAAGAGAACAATGATCCTACAATGTTTATCTACCTAGGAACAGGTTTTACGAGCAAAACCGTGCACGGTGGATATATTCAACCATAGAAGAAGAGGGTTTAGAATGATATTAAACAGAAACGAGGTGTAGGCCAAATAAAACGTCACATGCGAGTTGAACTCGCGCACCGAGGGATCCGTATAATTATAAGACCTTGCTTCTCACCAAATTATACTATATAGGTTTTGTGTGCATGTGATTCCCTTGAAAACTTCAAAATATTAAGTCCTGGTGTCGCACGGGTAGAAATGTTTTTTACATCTTGGGATAAAGAGTAAATGTATCTTATTGCAGGACATTTATATTTTTATCCACCTATCGCTGCGTTGCCTACTGCGCTGCACGGGGCCACACTTCGCACAGGCCTCGGTGCGGCGGGCGGCGTTTACTTTTCTATGGGTATAATTAGTAAAAATTGTATAAATATAAATTAATTCCATTTCAAAAAGTAACAAAAAGTCACAAAACAGGGTTTTATAATTAGAGTATTTTCTGCATGGCACGTCGCATTTACAATAAATTAACTAAGACAATAAAAGAATTTAAAAAAAAAATCAGAATTTCTTTAAACATGTAAATAACATGATTATTTAGAAATTCTGAAAAAGTTTTTGATACATAAATCATATTATATAGTTCTGGAATATTTAATAAACAAGGATATTTTGACATAACTATTCGGATAATATTTAATTTTGACGTTTCTAATTTTCTATGCATGAGATTTAATATCTCATGCATAGAAAAGTGGCTTAAATTTTATTTCTTACTGAAACTTGTTTGTGTATAAATCAAACTATTTTAATTTTAATTCTATTGACATTCGTATGCTATAAAAATCAGAATATTGTGACACATTGTATATTAAGACCAACTGTATATTTATTTATACTACACCTGCTCGGAAAGTTGCCTATTCCTTTTCCATTTATAGAATAGAAAGTATGTCTTTGCAGGCCTATAGGAAACCGGGAGGAAAAACTCTATGGAATTTCATTTCTCACGTGTTTTAGCGGGATTAAAAAGTGTATGGAAATCCATTTCTGCCCTGTTATTTTTTTTTAATTTCCTAAAAGATCGGCCGGTAGCTATGGTTATTTTCGTTTGGTCAAACGACAAAAAGTTTTTACTCCAAGTCCATTAGGCCTCCTCCGATTTCCGAACAAAATTTTGAAAAAAGAACCGAAAGGCTGGCGCGGTCAATGAGGTTTTACCAACATCATTGGGCGCAGTAAGTTCTTCTAAATTTCAATTAATAATTAATTCTGCTTTTTATTTTCCTCGAAGGTGTAGTATAAAGCACTATTTATCACTCGGCAGAAAGTGCGATTCCTACCTCGTGTGTTTTAAGGCTCTCGGCTGCGCCTCGGGCCCAAAACGACACACTCGGTAGGAATTGATCACTTTCTCACCTTGGTGTAAAATGCACTATTACTACCCATATTCTATCATAAGGCAATCTTCTTATATTTATAATCTACTCAATTCACAAATTGGAATATTCTCGATGACATATTTTATATGTAAAAAAACTGTAATTAAATGGCTGATGACGAGAACCTATGATGAAGTTGAGAATATCGTGCAAAGGATGAGGCTCTAGCTCTAACTTCAGTGACACGTTTATACAGGGTGTCCCATAATGAGTGGATAATCTTGAAACGGCTTGTGCGGGGGCCCAAGGCCAATCCGAAACATTTTTTGTTTTTTTTTTATCTTGACCCGTTCGGAAAATATTTAACTTATTGTAAATTTGGAAAAAATTGTACCTTTGTTCACATTTTTAGACTTGGTGCCTACAATTTTTTTATTTTTTTTATTTTTGTATTTGGAATATATTAAGAAAATATAACGTAATTGAACACCGTTTGAATAATTTTGGTAACTAGGAGCAGTAATTTTCAAGACAGTATTAAAGTGGAAAATTGAATTTTTTCATTTAATTTTACTAAGTTTAAGCATCTGTGGCTTAAAAAAAAGGTATGAAAACCTAAGAAGCCATGTACATAAAAAACATGTCCATTTCAAGAGGATTCTTAAATGATAAAAAACTACGAAATATTATAGAATGAAACACTGAGATATCGCCACTTTTGTGTAAAAAGGGGCCATTCATACTAGAAATAAAATTGAACCATCACACATTAATAAAACATCTTTACGCCACTCTCGTTCTGAAACGGTAACTTTTCTACTTAAAAACACAGAAAATCTATTTTTTCTTAAACATGCTTCTTATATTCAAAGAAATAAATAATAATCTAGCCGAAAGTAAAGAGAGCAATTGAAGAAGATGCAACCGTATCAACAAGAGATATTCAGCGACAAAGAGGTATACCCAAGTCAACAGTTCACAGGATTTTGAGGAGAAATCAATTTCATCCCTATCATGTTACTCGCGTTCAGACTCTGCAGCCGAGGGATTACCCAGCAAGAGTTACTTTTTGCCGAGACATGTTAGGCAAAATCGAAAGGGATCCTGAGTTTTTTGCGAAAATTCTCTGGAGTGATGAATCCTCTTGCAAAAGAGACGGCTACTTAAACCTGCACAACTTACATAGTTGGCAGATAACTAACCCGTCCATTCGAGCTACCGGGAAATCTAAATGGATCCAGCTACTTGGATTTTCTAACCAACAACCTACCTGGGTTGTTAGAAGAAGTGCCACTAGCCACACGGCATAGAATGTGGCTACAGAATGACGGGTGTCCGGCACACTACGTCGTACAGGTACGGCGATATTTAGACGAAGCGTATCCAAACAGATGGATCGGGCGTGCTGGCGCAATCCAGTGGCCAGCGCGGTCGCCGGACTTGAATCCATTGGATTTCTTTTACTGGGGCAACTTGAAGGAACTGGTGTACAAAAAACCCATTTCCTCAATAGAGGAACTTCGACGTCGAGTTCAAAACGCTGCGGACAAAATTAACGAACGCAACTACGGAACTTTGCTAAAAAAAATCCTTTATTACAAGATGCAGAGCATGCATCAGAGAAGCAGGACACCAGTTACTACATCTACTGTAATAAAAATAATAAAAAATTATTTACAATCATGTTGGTTTAATTTTATTTTTAGTTCGCAAATGTAAAAAAAGCAGTTATCTTGTACCTATAACACTTACTCCTTTTACTTTCGGCTACATTATCATTTGTTTATTTACGTGTTTTCCGTGTGCGAAGCATACTTTTCACCGTTTTACAACGAGAGTGGCGAAAAGATATTTTATTAATGTGTGATGGTTCAATTTTATTTCTAGTATGAATGGCCCCTTTTTACACAAAAGTGGCGATATCTCAGTGTTTCATTCTATAATATTTCGTAGTTTTTTATCATTTAAGAATCCTCTTGAAATGGACATGTTTTTTATGTACATGGCTTCTTAGGTTTTCATACCTTTTTTTTAAGCCACAGATGCTTAAACTTAGTAAAATTAAATGAAAAAATTTCAATTTTCCACTTTAATATTGTCTTGAAAATTACTGCTCCTAGTTACCAAAATTATTCAAACGGTGTTCAATTACGCTATATTTTCTTAATATATTCCAAATACAAAAATAAAAAAAATAAAAAAATTGTAGGCACCAAGTCTAAAAATGTGAACAAAGGTACAATTTTTTCCAAATTTACAAAAAGTAAAATATTTTCCGAACGGGTCAAGATAAAAAAAAAAACAAAAAATGTTTCGGATTGGCCTTGGGCCCCCGCACAAGCCGTTTCAAGATTATCCACTCATTATGGGACACCCTGTATATAGCCTCGAGTTCAGATATACTCACGTTTATCTAAACTCGAGGCTGTCCTAATCTGGTACCCAGGCTCTTATGAGCCTGGTGTTATTGGAGGATGACAACCTATGTAAGCTGCACTTTCTGAACAAACAATAATGTTTCTTTTCGTTGCCTAAATAATATTTTTTCTTTGTAATTTCTTAATTATCTGAATTTTTTACACAAATACTTAAATATTGCTAATGTATAAATGGTAAGAGCGGGGTCTCCCAACACAAGCAAATTTTGCTTAAAGGGTGACTCCAGAACCTGTTTGTATAGTTTTTAAGTAATTGCAATAAACATTTATTTTATTTATTTATTATTATTATTCTAAGCGAATAAACGATTTGAGTTTGAGTTTAAGAGAGGTATAGGCCTAGAGGTATTGAAACAGTCTTTAATACGAAATGATTTATTTTGATAAGGATAAATACAAAGGTATGGTTAACATGGTCTGATTTTGGTCGGCAATTCTATCAACTTTTAAAATGTAAGTAGAAGTTATATTGATATAACTACAATAGTTGGACGTATGGTATCACAAAGTTTTTGTAGATTTTGAGTTGGTATGTTCTGTAATATTGTACAAAATTTTTTGATCTACCATCAATAGTTTCCGCAGCGCATGCGATGAAAGACAATGTATCGATATTTTTTTACACCTTCGGATACATTATTGAAGTTTTAGTAGGGATCCCTAATTTTTCGAAATTGCTCTTTTTGCTCACCATCGTGGCCAGTAATCATTTAAAAAAATAGTTTAGTCGAGTACCTCGCTCCGCACAATTGAGTTGAGCCAGAGACTTACTTTCTGCATTACCGAGGAGCATGTACGCATGCCCGAGCAGAGGCAGGCTCATCATGGAGCTCTTCAGTTGTTCTGCCAGCCTGGTCATGTGCCGCTTCCGCCACTTCACAACCAGGTACCAGGCAACCAGGAACGCAACCAGGAGCTGAGTTATCATCTTGGAACCTGGAATAATAGCAGAAATATTTTGAAGTTTTACTTTTTTCACTGAAGCAGTTTAACAAATTTTTAAACTGTAAGTTGATAAGGCTTAGGTGAAATGTTGCGTTGCGAGCTACTGGCTGAATAACTTCCTTGAATTTTCGTGTGCAAAATTTCTTCCAAGTCATTGAACAAGTATGTCTATTCAGTTTTAATAACCAAAGTTATCGACATAGCCCACAGAATTTGCAAGCTGAAGTGGCAGTGGGCCGGCCATGACTTGAGAAGAACCGACAACCAATGGGGTTAACGTGTTCTTGAGTGGAGACCGCGACTAGGCGCCCGTGTAGGACGCCTTACAGCCAAGTGGGATCTGCGAAAGACTGCAGGCAGATGCTGAATGCAGCACGCTGAAGACAGGGCGCTATGGCGCTCATTAGGGAAGCCTATGTCCAACAGTGGACTAATATGAACAAACACTATTCTACTCCAACTAATATTATAAACGCGAAAGTTTGTGGGTATGGATGGATGGATGTTTGTTACTCTTTCACGTAGATAGATAGATAGATAGATAGAAAATTCTTTATTGCACACTTATAGATAGAAACAATACAGCAAAACAGCTTAAAAACTAAGTGCTCTTGAGCGATAAGACCGCCACTTGTCGGTCTTATCGCTCAAGAGCGATCTCTACCAGACAACCGTGGATGGATAGGATCATTGGATAGTATGAGCGGTTCTGTGTGCTCTTGAAGGTTTTATAAATAAATACTTTTAATATAATACTACGCTTAAAATATACTACATACATAACATTATATATATATACTTACATATACTTACATAAACTACTTATATACATAGGGACTCAGGTATACGTTCAGTGACAACAGAAATATCTATATTTTATAAAGGGAAACAAGGGTGTGGTCAGCGCGGGCAGTAAATGAGTTGTCGTAGAAAGAAGTAGAGTGGACAGGCGTTTGGAGCAAAAGGGTTTCGGAGGAGCGGAGAGAACGAGAATGAGAAAGATGAAGAAAAGTGAAACGTGTTTTGAGATATGGGGGTGCATGAGATATAAATAAACTATTATAAAGAAGAGTTAGAGTGTGACAATTTCGCCGAAGCCGTATGGGTAGCCACTTGAGCTTTCTGCGGAACTCCGAGACATGGTCATATTTGCGCAAGCCAGCCACGTAAATACTTCTGAACGGATAAGGCTGAAATTTTGCATACAGGTAATTGTAATCCTGGAATCAAACGTACTTTTTATCCCCTAAGTCAGTTCCCGTGGGATAGAAATCACCTTTAAACGTTTCCATATAAACAACGCGTGCGAAGCCGCGGGGCGCAGCTAGCCAATTATACCTATAACTTCGCGTATCCTATTTCCTATCCTACTTCCTTTCAACTAGTACAATAAAACCAAAAGTTTGTGAAATCTGAATTTTTGTTACATAAGATCTCGAAAACTACTGAACAGATCAAGATGAAATTTGGCGCACGCTTAGAACAAAGCCTAACTTAGATAATAAGCTACATAAACTGAAAAAACCGCTTGCGAAGCCGCGGAAAAAAGCTAGTAAAAAATGAAATATTATACGAAAACTTCTGTAAAAAACACCACCCTAACTACATTTTCCTAAATTTTATTCCGCCAACTTCGAAAGCTTGGAAAAAAAAGAGAATTATTAAATTTGATACTTACCTACCACAAAGCGTCTGGTTTTCTACAAGGATGAGATTTAATTGTTTGCATTTGAAGATAGGACTCAATTAAATAGGCAAGTGCTGACCTACATACATACATACAGACATACATAGAAGGTAATTGTACCACCGTGCCGCCAACAACTAGAATAACTACCTTTTTAACCTTTTCATACGGCTGATGCGGTAGGGGTGATGAGTTACGGGACCACTTTTTAATAAATTTTAAGTAGTGCTTAATTCTGTGTTATCACGGTAATATATTTATTTGGCCATTGTATTTTGCCTTTTTAATGTATTGTATTTGTATGTTTTCATAATCAATCTATTCATATTATAATCCAAATACTGAACGGAAATAGATATGCACCTACATAATCTTGTCGTCATCTTGTCGTATGTATATCAGAATAATTACATTTATTATAGGGTGTTGTATACAATTTAATTGTAGGATCCATGTAAGTATATGTACTTACTTTAATCGTACTCATATTAGAAATGGGACAGTTTCGATGCCTAGGTGAATGAGACGTACTCGTATGATTGTGACTCCTTCAGGCCAAAACTGCTGAACGAATCGGGCTGAAACTTTGCGTTGATGTAGATCTAAACCTGAAACGACCGTAAGGCCCTTTTCACATGCATACGGTCACGGCACGGTAGCCGTGCCGTGTAAAGTAGAAATGTATGAGCTACACAGACAGCTTACTCATGACACGGCGACCGTGTGTCCCATATATTATATATCCCATACATGTACTATCCAGCGTGTTTATTTTTATGAGTAGCTCCAGTACTCTAGTCGTCCCTTGACCACGACTAGAGAATTATTTTAGTAATAATACGCCACGACAGTGTGTAAACTAGTTGAAACGTCGGTTAAAAAAAGGTAAATAAACGTGAATAGGTACTTATTTTAAGAGTTCTGACCGCGTAAGTTAAAAAAAATTTAGGCAAAAAATTTACTTTCATCCCAAAAATCAGTTCCCATGGGATAGAAATAACCTTTTATCTTTTCCACAGAACAATAATTGGATTGTCGTTGACTTCACTCACGTATTCAAAAGTCTAATTTTTATTTAATTATTTTGTTCAACAAAACAGCTTATTTACTTCTTGGATACGCAAGATAAGGGTTAAGCATAATAAAAAAACTTTCCCAATCACAAACTTAGCCATGGCTAATAGGATAAAAACGATTATTAATTAATTGGATCTAATCTTCTCTATACAAAGTTGCATCTTAGGGTTCCATCATTCAAAGAGGAAAATAGAAGAAAGAAAGAACCGTTTCAAATTGAGTACACAGGTAAAAAAATTGTGCACGTTACTGCGTTGCCCATAATTAACGTGTCAGAATAGTTTTTTAAATACTTTAGTGTCACTTGTATAACTCTCCAAATAGATAAAATATATTGAAATACCAAAATAAAAAAAAAAGAATCGAAGAAACCTTTAGCCTGTTAATTGTCATTTTTCGAGTTGGAGCAAAACCCGTCCCAAGCTTTTTTATCTTCTAGATAATCTGATATTTCATAGTAAGCCTTTTGCACAGCAAGGTTTTGACAATTTGTTTGAATTTATTTATTGATATTTTTTGCAACTCTGAGTTTTGTTGTAGAAGCGTATACATTGCCCTTTAAAAGATGCATTTATCTTGTGTAGCCTACTTATGGGCACAGCGCGTTTATTCTTATTTCTAGTATTTATATTATGTATGTCGCTATTTTTAGAGAATTGATTGTATTTCTATGAGTGAACAACAAGTTTTCATAAATGTATTGACATGGTACTGTCATTATGTTTATTTCTTTGAATTTATCACGCAGGGATTCTCTGGAACCCATATTATAGATTGCACGAACAGCTCTCTTCTGCAGCACAAATACGGTGTTAATATCTGCAGCGTTCCCCCACAGCAGTATGACATAAGACATAACACTATGGAAGTAGCTGAAATAGACTAGTCTAAAAGTATCAACGTCTGTAAGATGACGGATTTTTTAGACTGCATACGCTGCAGAACTACGTCTCTTCGCTAGCTTATCTATGTGTGGGCCCCATTGAAGTTTACTATCTAAGGTTATTCCTAAGAATACTGTACTGCTTGCAATTCCTAATGTTTCTCCTTTTACGTTTACATCAGCCTTAACTTGTTTTACATTAGGTAGAGTAAATTTTATACATTTCGTTTCGGTTTCGTTAAGCTAAAGATTAGTGACACTAAACCAATGTACTACTTTTGAGATTGCATTATTCACATCGTTGAAATTTGTGTATTGTCGTTTCATTTTAAAAATTAATAAAGTATCATCAGCAACCAACACAATCTCGTGATTATTCTTAACAATTAACATTAATATAAACTAAAAATAGAAAAGGATCGAGAATAGAACCTCACGGTATACCCATTGTAACTACAGACCCCGAAGACCGTTTCCCATTAATGTCAACTCTTTGTATCCTATCACTCAAGTAAGATGTAAGAAGATCCAAAGAGGTGTCTCTTATTCCATAGTGATGTAGTTTCCTGATTAATGTTTCATGGTGTACGCAATCGAATGCTTTTGACAAGTCGCAAAAAACACCTAAAGCATCTTGCGACTTCTGCCAATCATCAAAAATATGCGAAACTAACTCTACACCGGCATCAGTAGTTGACCTGCCTCGAGTAAACCCGAATTGGTTATCATGTAGCAGGTCATTGCCATTAAAATGCCTGAGCAATTGAAGTAAAATTAGTTTTTCAAAAACTTTGCTAAGTGTCCCTCTTGTGATAACACGTATATAGAATATGTAGGGTCTAATATTTGAGTTTTTTTTATTTATAGGTTCCAAAACAGGTATAATAATTATCAATAATTATTTAATTTATAATTTTGACATCGTCTAACCTTCAAAAGATTATATTTACTAATCAATTGCATACAATAGTGAGCTGAGCCCACTTTTTACCCCGACGGGAAAAAAATAACCTCATAACATTTCCATAGAAACAACGCGTGAGAAGCCGCGGGCAGAAACGAATAAAAATATTACTTACTAACTTATTTATTGTTTTCAGGTACGTCCAGATTAAGAAACAAAACCATGTAACTTCAGGTCGCTGCACACGTAACAGATTTAACTCGTTTCAGACGGGGGGCAAATTTTACATACAAAAGAATAAGAACCCCTCTCGTCCACGCTCCCGTTGCGTATAATTATAAACTATTGTACTTTTGTATGTAATGATGGTTAAATTGTCCCATTCCGCCCGGAACTGGTAAAATTGGCCCTTTCCTACTACAACTAGAATGCCAAACTAGTTTGGCCACGAGGAAACTTAATTCTTAATCACGTTACGTATGCAGAAACCTATAATCTTAAATTTTTAAGACAAAATACATGCTATAAAACGGTTCTTCTAGTTTTCCCCTAAAATAACCCCTTAGGGTAAAACGGGAATTAAAAAAAAAATCTAGTTTTCCCCTTGAAGATTATCCAAGGACGAAAAGTGGAATTACCCATCTAAAACATAGTTAGGTTTTTAATATGCTACCTATTTAATCTGGATGGAATGTTAAATGAATAAAATATAAGTTAAATAATGTGGACGTGTTAAATCAGCTTATTGTAGCAAACATCAAGTTGTTACTCACCTCCGTTGGAGAGCCTCCTTTGATAAATAGAATTCCAAAAAAGGGAGTGTGACAGCCCTCGTCAGCAGCGAGAGACAGGAGGAAGGAAAATGTGAGGGCTAGATTTTCTGGTGTGAAAAGAATTTCTGGATCGTGCTTCGAACATAGTTATACAATAAAATACCACCCTGAGCAACAATAGGGAGTTTATGTACTCTCTTTACATTATGTAATCATAACATGTGATATACTTAATCTGAACGCACCTTTATAAGTAAGGAACCCTTTTAGTGCAAGAGTTAGAGTCAGCTTGTCCGGTCTTCATTATCTAATTATCAGGAACTATCGTGCAAAATGCAAATCTCCTCACCTTCATTCAGTACAGTCATCGCCTAAAATTTCTTTACAGGTGAAGATTTAATTCAAAACTCCGGTTACACCCAAAACCACGAAACAGCTTAGCTTCCACCGGGGGCGGGCAGCAGTGGCCCCTGCAGTATTCACTACTGTAATCTGTATTTTGCATTACGGGTCTGCGTCCAACAGTAAAATAAATAAATAATATAATTTACTCAAAATAACTTAGGACTAGAAGGATAACAAAGAAGTTCATTTTAATTTCTAATGGTATTAAAAATTGCCTGAACTAGGTAAAAACCTGTTTTTCAGGAAAAAAGAGTGCTAATTACTAATAAATTAATCAAGTACATACATACAATTTTACAAGGCGACGATGGTGCATACTTTAAAATAATTTTTACTTTTATGCTACCTACCACTAAACCAGTGTTTGCACGGAAAATTATATATTTGTCTTATTATTTTTTTTACTTGTAAGCAAGAGAGTTAGGCTGAGCGCAGACTTGAGTCACGACAGTTTTAAGACAGACTAAAGACAGACTATTGCTTTACAAAATGTATGAAGATGCAAGACAAAACAGTTTTGTTTCCGTTTTAAGGCAGACTTTCTATGTGAGGAAAGTCTGTCTTAAAACTGTCGTGACTCAAGTCTGCGCTCAGCCTTAAAGCCTCCATCATCCATATCCCACCCTACAGCCGCGATTTTGAGGGGCATCTTGAGTCGCGCGATTTGTTGCGATTTTGCAGCGCGATTCCACTGCGTTTTTGTAAGCGCGATTTCTAGACGCCGCGCGCCCAATGCGAAATCGCAGCAGTGTGTAAGATCGTATGCGTCTTAGTACAAAATGTACCTACTGCAAACAAATATCGCAACAAATCTCGGACACAAGACGCGGCTTAAAGTCTATCGAGCTCTTGAAAACTTCGTAATCGACCTGTGCACACTGATAATAGCGGTACAGAAGGCGCCGAACTTTGGATGAGTGAGAACACTAATCTTCATCTGTTCGAGTCTTTTAGGCGGCGACTGTACTTTTCAATCTGTGTACCAAGCAACTTTTCAATCTGTGTGAAAATTTCTTTACTTATTCTCACTGCATAATGGTTCATTGTTCTGTACTTACTATAATTTACCCATTTACGGGTATTTGTCCGGACAAGTGTGAGTCGGACCACGATCTACGCCGTCGTCGCGTCGACGACGTATAGGCTCTTCTGAAAATTAACAGAATATGTACTTATTTCATTGCAAAAATAATCTTTTGTTCTCACAAACACCTGACCTAACAAAACGTTGCGAGTCTGCCAGAGGTCTATACAAAGCATAATTAAATCGGACAGAGTAAAAACACAAAGATCAAAGAAGCCACCAAAACAGATAATATTAACGTTAATAAGTTTTGAAATTTTAATAAAAAAATTCTAAATAAGTACATACTTTAAATGCATTGTCATCCAAACTTAACGTGTACTTATACAAAATTTCAGCTCAATCGGTTCAAGAAATCTGCTTCAAAACTGGTTGCAAGATTCCACCCGTACAAACATACTTGCATAAATTTCAAGCTTGTAAAAAAATTGTTTTAAAAAAGCTTTTATTCAAAAATTCCAAAGTAAGTTGGTACTTTGAAAGATAAATCCGAAACATGACGGGGTTACGTCGTTACGCATAGGAGTTCTTATGCCCACCTTCTGTCTACATTATCAGACCAGCTTGTTGGTGCCAAATATTGCACATCATCACCTCACCAGCCTACATTGGTCCACTGCTGGACACAGGTCTCCCCTTGATAAGCACCTTATTGGCTTTTATCTCAGGGTGCAGTGCCCATAATCTCCACGCTGGGCATGCGGGTTTAGGATCGCTCTGCAGGATAGAATTGATCTGCAAAGGGCGCTGCTGCCCGCTCCTGATTGATATCCCTTAGTCGCCTCTTACACCCGCGGGAAGAATTGTGGTGGTGTAAAATCTAAGCCGGCACCACACGGCTATTGCACATAAATTATGCCAAATTTCAGCTCGATTGGTTGAGGATATAACAACTGGCAAAAAATTCAGTAGCATGATTTGTCCCACATTTATTTATTTATTTATTTTTTATTTATTTTTATTTATTTACAATGAACAAGTACATTATGTAGCTAAAATACAATGAAACACTGGAAAGCGCATAAGTTAAAAACTGTGTTGCACCTCCCAGCGCCCAAATTCAGGATATAGTTAAAGGCCCAATTCACCAAGCAGAAAGCACAGCATATCCCTATATATACGTAAATACCAACTAACAGGGCATGATAAAAATAACTTGTAAATTTTTAAAAAATATTTAGAGGTATGTAGACTTGACTGGTCGGTCGTATATTGTATTATTTTATAAGTAAGCCAGCTTACCGATTTAAGAAAGGCTCATCAAAACTCTTAACCAATGCCCCTTCTTCCACTGCACGACCGGTACCGGGCAACCATGAACGCAACCAGAAGTTGAGATATCTCCCTGAGAATAAATAATAATAAATAAATAATGTAGATTGCTTGCAACAGTCTCCAGTTAGCTCAATTGTTTCAATTGTAAATACTGGTTGTAATTTATTTCTATTATTTAATTGGAATGTTCTTTGTGAATAAAGTTAATACCTTCCAAGCCAAGAAAGATCTAAATCGAAACGTTTTAGTTTATTAATTCTATTACAGCGCCTCTATCGTGCGGACAGGGAACTACGTAAATCCCTTATGGGATTTCCGGTAAAATCAAAATCAAAAACTCTTTATTTCCATAAATACAATAAATGTACACTTAGAAAAGTTCAAAATATAAAAGTAAACACTGACACGGAAATAAAGTGACATTTTTGATTTCTGTCGCTTCGATATGTAGACTAAAGTAAAGAAGGGACGAAGAAACCTTTAGCCTGTTATTTGTTATTTTTCGAGTTGGAGCAAAACCCGTCCCAAGCTTTTTTATCCTCTAGATAATCTGATATTTTATAGTAAGCCTTTTTGCACAGCAAGGTTTTGACAATTTGTTTGAATTTATTTATTGATATTTTTTTCAACTCACTTGTAAGCGCACTGGTAAGCGCAAATGCTGCTTTTACCCCTTAAATCAGTTGCCATGGGTGGAATAGAAATAACATAAAAACGTTTTGATTTAGATCTTTCTTGACTTGGAATAACGTACATATCTATGGGCGTACATAATTTTTAACTAAAAAAAGGCGTGCAAGATCACGGGCATATTGTTACTGCACCTAGCCTCTCTTCATCTATGCGTAGGCTTAGAATGTGGCTCGTCGAGAAGGCGTTCTACAGTGTTGACGAATATGTGTGAAAAATATTTTAATATTAAAATGATTAACGTAGTCCTATTAACTTATTTTATTAAAATCACAATTATAATTCTACTATTATACCTATTAGTAATTATTAAATTTTTTTCTGACATGTAATATTTTTACCTACTATTGGTAAAATTGATTATTCTGTTTATTATAGGTTGTTTATTATAGGTGATTATACTTTCACATTTATGTTTGTAATGATTCGGCAATATTACATTCCTTTAAGTCCCGTCGAAGTCGAAAATTTTTGCGATATTATTTGATTTCTTAGAAATTAGAAATATTACATTCAACAAAACCATAATAATATATGGCTGTGTGGTGCCAGCTAAGTAGAATTTGCACCACCCCAATTCTTCCCGCCGGGTGTCGTTAGAGGCGACTAAGGAATATTCACCGGGGGCGGGCAGCAACACCCTGCAGAACAATTCTACCACTGAGCGCGCGCATCACTGGCCCGCGTGTCCCACATGTGCACGAGTATCGCCGGTTACGTTGAGTAGTCGCGAGTCTCGTGCCATCCGTCACCTTTCACTATCACAGAACCTTATGGCTACATGGCCCTTTCACACGTCTTCACATCTATCCCTCCTCATGGCGCCGCCGTGTTGGGACACTGATACGGCGACGACCCCTCTCCTCTTCGAGCGGCAGAGACCTTTCCCCAGGCCTCGCGCCCGAAGATCTCTCTAAGTTCGGGTGCTACCAATTAGCACCCAAATCCATCAGGCTCCCGAGGTGGCCTCGGGAGTCTAAAAAATAATTATAATAATAATAATCTATGCGTCCAGTAGTGGACCAATAAAGCCTGTTGAGGTGAGGTTGTGAAAACTGTAATAAAGTTCACACATTTTATACAGTCTAGTTAGACCATCCTGTATGTAAATCTTCGATAATATAATTTTCAAAGGTGTTATTGCACACTATGCACAAGTCTGAAAAATCTACGTAAGTGGGTACCTCCTACATTGATGCTGGCCGTCGGTGTAGCGCAAAGTGCGCCACGGAACGGCTGCGGAAAGCACCTTCTCTCTTGCCTATAGCAAATTCTTAATCTGGTTGCAGAGAAAAAAAATGTGTTACATAAGGATGTAACATTTTACTTAGTACCATGGGGATCTAAGTAAAATCTATAAATATGGTACGTTCTCCCAGCGCTAACTCAACAACAGACCTGTGTTAGAACTGCATGCAAACACTCGCTCATAGTTAAATTTCCAATGCAACAATTATAATGAACTGATGTTGCTGTGGTCTTTTAGCCCATAACTGACACCACAAATCAAAACAAAAACATTCTTAGACTTGAAATATGAATATAATTATTGTTACTACCATCTAAATAAAATGACTCCAGTTGCTCCGTGATCATGGCGCATGCAACTGTGCCGGTTAACTCAAATAACACGAATCTCTGTAAACACATCTCGTTCAAAGTGATATTACTGTTCCATGCTAACAATGATAGTTCCAAAAGTTTTTAAAAATCTAATCATGTTAGATCACCTAGAGGATCCCATAAGGTGTTTTCAATCACTGGTTTTCTCCATAATTCTAGACGCCCGTGACCGTGACGACCACCCTGAAAAAATTTGAGAGGAAGATCAACGCTCTGGAAATGTGGTGCTGGTGAAAAATGCTCGAGATATCGTGGACCTAGTTTCACAAGAATGTCTCTATACTTAATTATTCTGAAAAAAGAAAACTGAAATTTGCCTTTTCTTGCACTCTGCGTCAACATGCACAAAGATAGGTCAAAAGAATAAAAAGTATAAATGCCTCGAATTTCACTTCGCGCTGCCGTACAATTTTTATAATGTAGAAGGGGAAAGGGTAACCTATTTTAAGGGAATAATAAGATGACCTACTCGTATAATAAATACTTATTAAACGAATTAATTGGTCATCGTTGTGTGGACATTGAGGTGGTCTTTCAGGTAAGCTAATTATTTCATTTCATTTATTTATTTCACAAACAATATTATTACCTACAGTGTGTCGAATTTCGTAGTCATTATCGATATTTATTGCCCTTACAACTAAAGGTAAGTGAATAAATCTTTATTCTAATACCTAATTTTCTTTTTGAATAAAGACATTCTCATAAAGGTGGTAATATAATTATTACCCAGTTAGGGTGTATAGCAATAGGTAAGATATCTTTTAAAGGTTGCTATTTATAAGAAAACCGAATTTACTTTCTGATTAGTCATTACATAGTTTAATTCTCAGGTAATAATATAATTTATTACCTTAGAACTTTTACCTTTTTAATAAATATATTTTTTTACAATTTACTGAAGCTGCTATCGGTAGTTATCCTTAATTTAGTCTGGAGTTTACTTATAAACTACTAAGGCCATCCTATTAATCTGTGTTATATATTATTTTAAATATGAGGTCAGGTTACTTGCTTTTTGGTTATGTCTTTTAACGTATCTTCTACGTAGGTTTTTAATGAAAAATTCAGGATACTTTGCAGAAAAATTTACAGGCTTCTAACGCCCGTAGCACACCTCCGCTGCGAAACCATAACAGCGGACCCGCCGTAATTTCGCCATGTCTTGTCTGTATGTAGGAGAAGCGGAACATTAGCGGAACTGCCTGTTCTAACGCATAGATTTGACAATAATTCTATCTCTTTCCCCGCGCGGTTTCGTCAATCTACTCCGACGTCAGCCATACTTCCGCTATTTTATTGCGGTGCCGCGTTGTTTTCATATGAATGTGTTTGTGAAAGTCGACTTTACAAAGTCGAATTTAAATGGATTTAGTCAATTTTACAGAATAATGGGCGTTTTTCAAAAAAAAATGGCCCGTTACTTATGTGGAAACCTTATTTCTAATGAACAAAATTCTGCATGAAATTGATGGTAAAGCTATAGATTATTAAATAAATTAACTAAATTTAATAAAATGTATATAGATATATGAAAATAAGCTCAATAAACATCAATCTGTTTTCAAAAGTTATCTACAATTCGTTCCACTAAGTAACTTTTTAACATGGCATTTAGACAAATAAAACGATATGTTTTTATTTACTAATATGTTTTAATCAACTTATACCATACTAATATAAAAAAAACAGAACAATGAACTAAAGATTAATCAATAAATTGGCGAATATTTTTCGAAAAACATCCATTACGTCACTTTTGTGCCGGTAACACCATACAAAATATCTTTTATTTGACATAACAGTAAGTTTACAAAGTTTTATGGTAACACAAAATGAAATTTGGAGAAGTAAAACAATATTTGTTACTCTAATATAGCTCTAAGCTAAATACAATTTAAAGAAATCTTAAAATTTATATCACATTTTAATAGGACTGTTACTTAGGTGGAACACAAAGTTACTAATAGGAATAATTAGGCTACGTGTACAATGTACATAATAATAATTAAAATCCTAGTCAGTCATTAATTAGTCTTAGTTTTTCATTTACTTAGGTACTTTTAAAATCACTAATCAGAATCAAGGCATATTGGGCAAATACAATCGAAAGAATCAGTGCCACTACATTTTAGACACATCCAATTTTTACACACCTTACATTTAATACCATACATTAATTTCTAAGAAGGCGAAACCACGGGGCGCAACTAGTTAAAAAAACTTTATGCGCACGTCCTTATAATTCCATTTAGTAACGTTCTCGGTCCGCTTATACGTAACGTTGCTTAATGGATGTTACGAATCATCACCTCAAACTATTGCTTGCAATGATTTTATATGGGATATCATAAGTATTCCTAATTTGTGTTAAAAAAGTTATTCACGGATAATTAAAAAGCAACTACAGAATGAGTACATAATAATAAACTCATTACTTACCAGTAAATCAGCCGTTCTTAGTGGAACATTTTTTTAGCACCATGCTACCACACAACACAACGTAACGGAATGCGTCAAAAACAAGCGGGAAGAAGAGGACCAGGTATTCTGAATGGAACTAATGTTGCCATTACTAAAAAATGGCACAGAGTGGTAGTATTTTTTTGTTTTGCGGTCCTAGTTTTTGGCGTTACTTAGGTGGAAATTCCGCCACATCCGTTTTTTGAGGACAAACTTTAAACTAGTTTTGTTTATTCAGATTCCTTTTTAAAGTAATACATTAAACTTGTGATAAAAATACAAACATCTAAGCTTCGATTGCAAGCTTCTTTATTTAAATAAATGTAATTTTGGGGTATTTTAATGAACTGTAAAGTTAACAAGCTGTATGGTGGACATACAAAATTGTGTCTTTTTGTATTACATTTTTGACAATATTCAAATTATTACAGTGTGTTTCAGTATTTTTTTATGTTTAAACATAATTCATAATCATTTCTGTAGTAGAAATATTACTCTTAATAGTGAAATGTGTTAAGGTTGCTGAGAAATTTATTGTCGAAGTTAGTGGACAACACATTTCTCGGGTGCTCATTTTTTTTGAAAAACGCCCTAATACATTCAAGAGGTCAGAAATAGACCTATTTTCTATTTATCCTTTTCAACGTTAAAGTCCACAATAATATTGCTTCCTCCTCTGACTGGACTCAACTGACTCGCGTGACGATCCAACGCCCAGTTCTGCAACTCAAAATACACTTGATCGCAGCGGAATTCATCAAGCGGTTCCGCTACTCGTATTCCGCAGCGGAGGTGTGCTAAGGGCGTAAATGTCAGAATATTCAACTGATCAACAACGTGTGGATTAGAACAGAACTTTCCGCTTCATATTCGTGAGATTCTTTGATGTTTTATGCATTTATTTTGATACTTAAATAGGTCAATACCAGTAGTGCTTGGGCCTCAAAACAAAATTCCGCAATTAATACCCTACGTTAAAACAAACGCGTAGTAACTTGATAGGACTGTTTGTAGATCTGTAACTTTTTAATTTCTGTAAGGGCATACATGTACAAAGTTGAAAAGTTTACATGTAATCTGATTTACATAGCCTTTCTAGTTTACTAACAGGGTAAAATTGGTTACGCAATCTAAACTAATGTTTCTTCTTGTTTGTTGTTTTTTGAGTACTTTTATGTCGAGGGTTTTTTTAAACGGTCTAAATTGTATTAATTTAGTTATTTGTAATTTACTTCTAGATAATGATAAGTCATCCAAAAACAAACTTAAGAATGTCAATGATACTGTTATTTAAATGAATGTCAGTTTTACAAGAGGTCAAGAGTGAAATGTCGTAAGCGAAGAGAATACAATGTTCAGTTCATGTTCAGTTAATATTATTGGCAAGTCATTTATGTAGATTAGGAAAAAAATACCTACTTACAAGGACTGCTTGTGGAATTGAATTATTTGTATCGATAGTGTTTGATCTCGTCATGCTATTAAAATAGTTTGGGGATCATGGTTATCTATTTCTGCAATATGTTTCCGATTTTTTAGATAAGAAGTAAGCCAAACCAGAGTCTCACTACACTCCCACTATAATACCAAATATTTTGTCTAGCAGTGGGTACGTTGATTCTACTTTGTCATATACTTTGCTCACGTCAAAAAGAATTCCAAAAGCGTGTTTTTAGGGTTCCGTATCTTAAAAAAAATAAGAAACCCTGATAGGATCACTTGGTTGTCCGTCTGTCTCAGTAACTCGTGGAGGTATCGAGTTCAAATTAACAACAAACAAATACTCAAATCCGTAACCTCTAGGAGCCTTAATAAAATAAAACTTCAAAGTAAACGCAATCAAAAGTTACAGTCGTCTTGTCCGAATATATTGAAATTTCCTTCAAACATGCACACAAAACCTATAGTGTCCCTTAGACCTAGCCCAAGTAAAGGAAAAAATACTTTAACAGTAAATTTGTAGTATAATCACCAAAATAAATTACTTTTGATTTTTGCTATGGACCAAACCTTCCTGTTGACCTAAAATTATAAAATGTGCCGCAACATTTTATAGCACTAATAGAGGGAAAAATCCTAAATCCGTAAATTTGTAGTTAGTTCACAAAAAAATAAAGCCGCGCGAGGGCCAACAAGTCGCTTTGACTCGGCCAATCATACCAACAAGCTTGCGAGACAACGAGAGCCCCGAGGCGCGACTATCGCACCGTGTACAAAGTATAGTCGTGCTCGGCTTGTTTCGGCGAGTGTGTATTACCGCTTCTGAGACTTCCTCCTTTTACCACAACAGCCTATATTGGTCCATAGCTGGACGCAGGCCTCCCCCTGAAAAACGGCTTATTGACTTTTATCTCATGGTGTGCCCATAATCCCCACGCTGGGCATGCGCGTTGGGATCACAGTTCGGTGGTAGAATTACAAGAACAATTCTACCACCGAACTGTGCTGCTGCCCACTCCCGGTTGATATTCCTTAGTCGCCTCTTATGACACCCTCGGGAAGGATTGGGGTGGTGTAAATTGTAAGCCGGCACCACGCAGCTGAAAACTTCATGCCTTACTTCTAAGTGCTTCATGCGAGTGCAATTACCATCATCCATCGCAAGGATCATCTTTGATAACTTTTTGGCATTGGTTCCTTTTAAATTTTATACTATGTACTGTAATTCAGGTCTCAGGATGATATTTCTACTCCTGGTTGCGTGTTTGGTTGCCTGTTACCTGGTTGTGAAGTGGAGGAAGCGGCACATGACCAGGCTGGCAGAACAACTGAAGTGTTCCATAATGAGCCTGCCTCTGCTCGGGCACGTGTACTTGGTCCTTGGTAACGGAGAAAGTAAGTCTGGAACAAAATAGTGCTAGTGAGTTTACGCGAATACGTTTTCTTTTGGGGTTTTTTGAAATGAGATTACTTTGATTTCTTTTACATTTGTTTACCGGACGGCCACGCGCAGCGCACACCTATTTTCATACAAAAACGTGTCCGCGCTGGCACTACGCGCATGATGGATAATGGATATGTAATATAAAGTCGGGTCTGTTATCATATCACCATTATTTATAACTCAAGAACGGCAGGACCGATTTTTTGGACTAGTTTTTTGCACACTTTCGTGTGGGGGAGCGGCAGCCCCGGTCGTATTTTGTAGACATAAAAGATCCCGCGGGTGGCAACAGGTTAGCGCAATCAATCAATCAGCCGCACAAGAAAGTTTGCGGGTAATTCTCAACTAAACCACGGTAATATTATCCAACAGTATTTGGACTCGGCCATATCTTTGAAATAAATGCCTACAGCCGCGCGGTAGGTAAACATGCGATAGGGCTGCCCGCCTCCACCATTTTAATTACATTTGCCTACTTTGTGTTTCCATTTAGTTTTGTGATTGTAAATACAGGAAGGTACTTTTTTTATATAAACAAATAAATACTTTGTGAATTGAATGGGAAGTGTTCAATAAAAATGCGTGTTGTTTTTTGATTGGTCGATTTAATTAAAAAACCTGTTTATGTTTGAGTAACAAATCGGTCTTATAAATTTGCGACCGAAAAATATTTGCGCCTCGACTGAGACGTACCTACAAAATGCTTTATTATTAAATTTTAGGAGATTTTTTTGGAGAAAAAGGAATATCTTTTACTTGGATATAGATACCTGCAGCTACTTTATTAAATTTGTACCTGACCTTATTTTTAGAGAAAAAATCGCGCGGTTATTGTTAAAAAAACATCACACCATCCGTTCGTCACTGCGGCACAGCCGCGACTGTCTGCATGCTGAGCGCATGCCGAGATCGAGGCGCGTAGGTATAGCTCGCGTTTCGCCCGTTTGTATGAAGTCGGATTACTTATAGGATAATATTACCTTGACTAAACTGATGCCACCTACATCATCTTTCGTAGATGTTAACAGGCCCAGTTATGTCCAGCCAGTAAGTATATGTCATGAAATAGTCATTTTGTTTAAAAAAGTTACGAGACTATTTTTGTAAAAGAAGTGCCTTTCCACACGTCTCAGTCACCGGGTGCTGGGTCTCCAGCGGCGATATGTATGCAAATAGTGCCGGTACCAGTGAAAGCTATCGTACATGCCCATACACTTCGCCGCTTACTACCCGGCACCGGCTACTCGGAAGCCGGGACTTATGAAAAGGCACTAAGCGTTATATTTTCAATAGAAATATTCATTCACCACTGCTATCCACCACCTTTGCCAGCGCAGTGGGACTTTATCAATGCCCCTTTTGATAAAGTCAGCTGTAGTGCAATTACGGTAAAGTACCAATGCAAATTTAATTTTTTTTTGTAGTGACTACTACGAATAAAAACAAATGTAAATTAACTAATGACACATAATAACTAAGTATACAGCTAATGAGCAGCGATAATAGGTGTACCTATTGCATACCTATTGTTATTTCGACCCACAGTTTCTCACCACAAAATTAAAATTGTTATTTCAACCGAAAATATATTAATAGTTTGAGTGAGTCATACTATTATCGCTACACATTACTAGTACTTAACAAATTGCAGCCAATACGCGGGAAAATGATATAATTAGGATGAGGGACATACGCACGTATAGACCTGAATGGATCTTTTTATAAACGGTAAGTAATAAAGCTGTAGGGTAACTTAAATAACTGGTTATCTTTCCAGAAATTATGAACACAATTTGTCGAGTTTCCAGAGATGCAATGGAAGGTAGGGGGACAGTGTCTATCTGGTATGCACACAAACTGTATATAAGTGAGTTATATTTAATTTTTGTATCGGACTGAGAAGTTTCTTCGTTTTACCACCGGTTGAAAAAGTAACATATTCGTTTTTGAAATACATTCAGGAGGTACTTTGCGGAAATCTATTACATATTATTAATTGGAAAATAACACACACACTACTACTACTAATGACAGGGCGTTATGGCGCTCATTAGGGGAGGCCTATGTCCAGCAGTGGACTAATATAGGCTGATGATGATGATGATGAATGGAAAAATAATGAGCACTTGCCTACTAACCATTCTACGCAAAACCTCAGATATCGACGCTGACCTCGTGCTACCAATTCGTTTGCTGAAATAGAACTCTTTTTAGGGTTAAGCTCACCTTTTCCTTTCCTTCTATAGTTGTAGGTATGTTTTATATGTATGTTTTATTTATGGCAATAAAGAATTAGGAATTAAGAATCAATTAACAACCCATCCCATGCAATTAGAGAACGTAAAAATCCGACTTACACATAATAAAAATCAGTTACCCTCAAACTTTAACAAAGTTAACCAGTCAACTTCACAAGTTTAAGTCTTAGCCTACTTATTAACAAACTTCATATAATCTCTCCACGAGTCATCATCAGAACACCACACACATTAGATACTATCTATCTGTGTACTGTATCTGCACTGCTGGACGCAGTGGACGCCATATTGCTCTGTGGTCATGACGTCAGTTGGCTGTGTAAATAAATGCAGTGATATTTTATATAGATTAAAGGTTGACGGTTGACACTTCTAAGTTTACGTAGCCGTATGACGTAATAACATGGCGACTACTATTTAATGGTCTTATGAAATTGATTAAAAAAGCTGAAACCGTTGAATTGAATTTTAAAATTTAGTTTGCTATTTTATGAACTCAAACTAATTTTTCCGACTGCTTTTTGCCTAAGCTATCTCAATAATATATATTCATAAAGAGTAAAATACCCTGTCAATGACAGTTTTTGCAATGAAGCTTGTGTTTATGTCGATGAATGTAAGCTCTGGCTGTCATATTTTGTGATTTTTTAGAGTTAATAATTACTACCTATATCTATTACACCAACTACCTGTACCTATTCACCGCAATAAAATTTTGGTAAAAAGTTCTAAAATATCCCTACTTTACCTGTAACATGCCCTCCTGAGTATGGGACAGTTTCGTGACCTGATAATTTCTCATGAAAAACTTTATGGTAAGTAACCAACTATGTATTGTGGTAAATCTTGTTACCATAAATTTTTAATGAGACCTTTATAATGAGAAATTTTTTACTAAAAACATACAGGAATAAACGATTGAATATAATGTTCAAAATGTTAAATTTATCTCGTAAGACTATATTTTATAGTAACTACATTGAATCAAAACTACCCCGCCGAAGTGGATACTTTACGCCATACAAGGAAGGTAAGTGGTAGGTCCCAATCTTTTTATTATTCAATACCCAACGAATGAAAAGTCAAAGTTGAACAATATAAATACCTACTATAATCCTTCTTATTTTGTTTCAGTGGTCGTTGATCCCGAAGTTACAGATATTATTCTGAAGAACTGCCTAGAAAAAGATGATTATTTAGATTTTTTCCAAGAAGCGTTTGGAGATGGCAGTTTTTCCACATGTGGTAAGAATTTCAGACTCTCAGAGACTATCAGACAAATTTATCACAGATACCTATACCTACCTAAATTAATTACACCTTTTCTGGAAATAGTTTCTAGCTTCCCACATTTTACTTACCCTTCTTATTACTAATTTGCGGGGACCATGAGGGTATAGTAAGTGGATAGGAGATTTGTATAGGATGTGTATACTGCGTTCTGCTCTGAGCTCTGAGTTCGGTTCGATGTATAGTATCGTAGACGGCATCGTGAAGTCTTTATTTTCTATGGGATTTGGTTCATCACCTCTATCGTGCGGACATAGAACTACGCCAATCCCACGCTAAACCGAGACGCCACGATAACGTCTCGATATTATCAAACCGAACTCAGTGCTCAGATTACAAAAAAATATGAAGTTTGTTAATAAGTAGGCTAAGACTTAGGTAGGTGCTATAAAATATTTGCAGTGAAAAAATGGCGCCCGCGACGTAAGTTCCTCGCTCCAACCTTCAGCATGAAGAATCTGAATCGGTTCGTCGAGGTGTTTGCAACTCAAAGCTCCGTCCTGGCTAAGAACTTAGAAGAAATAGCAGGTCAGGGCCCTTCTCCGATGTGGAAGTTGATTTCTAGTTATGCCATGGATGCCGTTTGTGGTAAGCACATGCTGTGATCGTGCATAGTCGATCGATATTATATTAATGTTGATGACCAGGTGGCACTTATCGCTTTAAATTCTTATTGAAGAAGTGTCTAGAGAACCCAATCAATTTCAAAATTTGAAAAAAAAAAAAAAAAAAAATTAAAAAAATCTCAGTTAGTCGGTGATGCGCATGAAACTGTGCCGTAATATTGGTAAAGAAAAAATTGAAATCATGGTAAATATCGCGTTGGAATAACCTTTAGTGAGAAAAATCTTACCCAATAAACCTAATTTTTAAAATGTCTTAACTTTTTCGGGTCACCGTTTTCTTTTTTCTTTTTATAGAAACAACCATGGGAGTCCAGGCCAAGGCCCAAGAAACTGATCATCCAAACATAGCAGCTGTAGACGATTTGTTCCATATGGTAGTAGAGAGGGTTTGCAAGCCATGGCTACATTTTGACTTCATCTACAAGAAGTCGAATCTGCATCGGATCTTTACTAAAAGTAAAGCTCTGGTTGACACTTTTATCGATGATGTAAGAGAGCATGCATTGTTTCCAAAAAATGTATTCCTGATTGGTATTGTTAAAATTGAGCTACCTCTAAATTGAAGCAGTACCTAAGCTCAACTGTTTCAATTGTAAATATATAAATACCACTTCTAATTTGCTTCTATTCGTAATATGTATAAAAAGTTCGCTCATAACGTACACCTACCTACCGATTTAAAAAATACGATAACAAAAAAATAATGGATCAGTTGAGCTACCTGTAGACTGTTTGCAACCGTCAGCAGTTAGCTCAATTGTTTCAATTGTAAATACTAGTATAATTTTCTTTGTGAATAAAGATAACGTCTATTGTTACAAAAAAAATTTAGTTTAAATGATCTTTGTTTCAGATTATTAAACACAAGCGAACCAATCTAACAAATCTAAAGAGTCCCAGTAAAGGTGAGAAACAAACAGTATGAAAAACGACGCTTTAATGAACCCCAAGGCCATGATAACTCGATAATACATAGGGCACTCCATTGCAATTTTAATAAACTATGAACTTGCTTCGGCCCGTGGCTTCGCATGCGTTTTTCCGGGTTAAAAAGCTTAAGGATACTCCGTAGTTTTCCAAGCATATTACGGAAGTAGGAACTAGTGCTAGGTCCTTTTTAAGGCGTATATATACCCCGATAGTAGCGCCACTACATATTTTATTTTATCATTACGATAAACAAAGGAATTGCCAAAAAATCGGACCGCGCGTAGACGATATCTATCATAAGCTTTTTTTAAATGTATCTGTAATAGTTTTGTTTTGTGATATTCAATCAAAAACCTTGTTTGGAGAGCTTGGTGGCCACCAATAGGAACTAAACTCTTGAAACAAGTATCTGCCTAAATAATACAGTACAAAACTATTAAAGATACATTTAAAAAAAGCTTATGATAGATATCATCTACGCGCGGTACGATTTTTTGATAATTCCTTTGTTATAACGTAATTATAAAATAAAATATGTAGTGGCGCTAGTATCGGGGTATATATACGCCTTAACTTCTATGAGCCACGATCTTTAGGAATGTAACAGAAATGATCATGTTAGTCCCTTTTTCTGTAAGTATAAGTATTTTTTGTTTTTCATATAATTTTTTTGGATTCCTCAAAAGAAAAAAGGATCCCTTATTGTCTGTCTGTCTGTTTGTCTGTTCGTCTGTCAACCCCCTTTTCTCAGGAACGCGTGGACGTATCGAGTTGAAATTAACGTCAAATACTTTTGATTCTCGCTATAGATAGATCAAAACCTATAGGGACCTAGTTCCCGTTACCGTTGATCTAGAATTAAAAAAATTAGTAAGAAGCAAGGTATTTTAGCTCAAATAAAGAAATACTTCCGGAAATTGTAAATTTGTAGTTCATTCATTAAAAAAAAAAATTTGACTTTCGCCATGAACCAAAACCAACTTCCCGTTGACCTAGAATTATGATAATTTGGCAAAACACAAGGTCTTATAGAACCCTTAGTGCGCGAGTCCGACTTGCACTTGACTTTTTATTTTATACATGCATTAGTTCCTTAGTTATCCTTAGTTATGATTTATGTAGGTAAAGTCTCGTGGTAAATAAACATTTTTCATTCCATACCAATCAATAAAATGAAAAACGTTTATTCATTAGAACTAAGTCTGTGCAAAATTTCAGCATCCGTTCGGTAGTTTTGTCGTGAAGAGTATCTAACCATCTCCACCTCAACCTCTACCTCCTCAAAAGCCTATATTGTTCCACTGCTGGACGCAGGCCTCCCCCGGATAACTGACTTATTGACTTTTATCTCATAGACTATTAGCCCATAATCCCCACGCTGGGCATGCGGGTTGGGGATCGCAGTTTGGTGGTAGAATGGTTCTGCAAGAGGCGCTGCTGCCCGCTCTCGGTTGATATCCCTTAGTCGCCTCTTATGACATCCCGCGCGGGAAGAATTGCGGTGGTGTAAATTCTAAGCCGGCATATTAGCTTAGAATATAGGGATGTTTGGATGTAATTTATCCAAACTTTCTTATTTATAATATTGGTATGAATTGATGTTATAGTTTGAAATTAATTTGACAGAAAACAAATCAGACCGACTCAAGCCATTCGTAGAATTAGTGGTCGAATCTGAAGGAGATGAAAATGACATAGCCATTCGTGAAGAGTGTCTGGTGCTCCTTGCGGCAGGCACCGACACGTCCGCAGTTGGTATAGCGTACACGCTTGTGATGCTGGCGACATATCCCGAAGTGCAGGAGAAAGCTTATCAAGAGTAAGTACTTTCATAGAGTTCTTTACCTCTAATGGAAAAAGAAACCATTAAAGGATCACATAGTTGTGATCAGACTTTCAAGGTCCTTTCTCTCAGGAATGCGCGCAAATAATATCTCCACGTGACAACTTGATATTATCAAGTTAAAATCAAAATTGAATACAATGGTTTGAGCTGATATAAAATTAAACATCTACGTCAACAAAATCAAAAGATAAGGTTTTAAATACCACAAAAGTATTTTGAGACTCACAAGGGAATCACAACCTATAGGATACTTCCTGTTGACCTGAAATCATGTTATTTTCTTGTGAGCGACATTCCTTCATTAAAATTGTTAATTTAATCGCCATCATCAGGATGAAGGAAATCTTCAGTGACCCAAGCAGGCCAGTTCAGCCCGACGACCTACATCACCTGAAATACCTTGACGCTGTCTGCAAAGAGACGCTGCGGTTGTATCCACCGGCCCCAGTCGTCTTCAGGAAAATCGAAAAGGATATTAATTTACGTAAGTGTGAATTAATTACATCATAGTTCTAGGCTCAGTCCTTGTTTTCTTATTTTATCTTATCCCTGAAAATGGTGGGCGTTATTTGACCACCTATATCCCTGAAATGTAATTAATTCATGATTAAAAAAATTTAGCGCCTAGGTAAAAAGACTATGAGCTTTATGAAGTTGTATCTTGTTACAGCCAAAGGAGTGGTCGTTCCTGCTGGGTGCGGAGCCATTATCAGCATCTGGGGAATCCATCACAATCCTGCCATCTGGGGCAAAGACGTCGAGGAGTTCCGCCCGGAACGATTCCTGGACTCGACGCCGAGGCATCCAGCTGCGTTCATCCCGTTTAGTTGTGGACCGAGGAACTGTGTGGGTAAGGTTTCATCTTATTTGTCTTGTATCTCTTGTCTGTCATCGCGGTTACTTGTGATAGCTACCTTCGGTGACAAATTACTTTCATTCATTGCACTTACTTGCTTTGATTCTTAACACCTTAAAAAAATTGCGTTTACGGACTGCAAACGCACAGAACGTGAAGATGTTAGATAACTTCAAGGCGAGTCCGCCACATTGAGACTTAGCCAAATGCCAACCAGGGTTGAACCTACCTTTAACCAACGCTACCTGAACTACCAATGACGCTACCTGAGCTATCAATGGAACCATCATTTGAAGTCTTCTAGATAGCTTCACTAATAACTTTAAAAGGAAATGTGCTAGATGGCGCTAATACAAGTTCTACAGTAATAGGTATAAGGAAATTTTAAAACGCGCAAATACTAGATTCGTATTTTCCATGTGATTTAGGAGAATTTCACTTTCAGCTCCCAAATGGGGAGTTAATTATTATAGTTAGTATAGTTAACCTACAAAAAACCAATCTGAATCGTACGCATATTGAAGATTCATTGGGCGTTTATCACGGATATGAAGGGACATAAAAACGTACCTAATAAATATTCAATTAATATCTCTACAAATCGCGATAGTTTATAGAGTTCTGAATTGTTTATTTTTAGGATACCAATACGCCATGATGTCGATGAAGACAGTCCTGTGCACCGTCCTCCGGAAGTTCCGCCTGGTGCCGCCGTCAGAGGTCCGCCAGCCACTGCGGCTCGAGTACGACGTTATGATGAGGGACGTCGATCAATATCGAATTGGTATTGAGATGAGGCACTGAGATGCCTACTTTGTTGCATAAAAGTTAATGTTCTTATTAAAATTAACTACGTATATATTACCGGAGTCTATTGTGCAGCTATTAAGTAGAAGTACTTTCTGGCTATATAAAGATGTATAATGGATCGTCAAAGTCTGGATTAAATTATTTATTTTGTTTGTTTAATTTAATGCTTCCATTATTTTTATTAGCCTCCTGGTCATGGGCCTGTATGGTTCTCTAAGTAAGTGCTATTTAGAACGCCCTGTCCTCGGCCTGACGCGTGCCGTATTCAGTCTTGACAAAGAGAATAATTAAGAGTTCGCCAATAACAATAATGTCGTAAGCGTTTTGGTTTAAGTTCTAGAGTCTAGTCTACCCTAATTCAAACAATTTCAAGAAAAATTTTAGAATACTTTTGCTGAAGGGATGTTTTTACACAGTTCACAAGTTTATCACACGAAAGTAATTATTATGTTAGTAACAAAGATGAATTGGATTATACACAATTGCATGCTATTCATTTAATTTAACCTTATATTCATACGCGTTGTAAATTGCTTTTGAATAAATAAACTAAACTAAAGTCCAAAGCAGTCAAGTCCACTTCAGTACGAAAGGAAACATAATGTGAACTTAGTGCCCTATAAGAAGTCATGGCACAAATAGCGTCGCGTTTAGATTTTTTTTACCATCAATTAATATCTAGGCGCAGCGGGCAAAGGTCTGCCTGCGACGCAGGAGGTTGCGGGTTCGATTCCCGCCTCGGGACAAATGTTTGTATGATCTGCAGACATTTGTCCAGGGCGTTCTGGATGTTTTCTATGTATAATAAAAAATATCTATCTATTTAGTGTATTGCATTAAGTATATCAGTTATCTAGTACCCATAACACAAGCTCTGCTTACCTTGGGGCTAGATAATGCTGTGTGAATGGTCCAGCATTATTTATTTTATTTATTTTATTTATCTACATGTTTTTAAAATAATGTTGTGCTGGTTTTGAAAACACTAAACACCGACTCTCTTAATTTTACACTGTCTAAAAGTTTAGCGGAATACATTTTTTATGGGATCAGCTAGGGACCATTTTCCATACAACAGCGAAAGAATTTTCGAAAACCATCCTTAATTGACGCAGAAATGGACGAATGTGCATTAAAATATATACATAAAGCCTGTACGGCTGTATGTATATATTTTTGAATGCACAACCTCACCCTTTTTTTGAAGTCGGTAAGTAATATATTTGCATGATGTTGATGATGAATGTAAAATGGTTAACCACGAAACTGGTTCGTATAATAGAAAAATATATCCTAGAAAAATTAAAGCCATTTTGAAAAGAAAAGAAAACATATATTTAGCTTTATGCATTACTAGCTTCTCCCGCGGCTTCGCACGCGTTGTTTCTATGGAAACGTTTTGAGGTTATTTTTATCCCATGAGAACTGATTTATGGGATAAAAAGCTGCCTATGTTTGATTCTAGGGTTAGACTTACCTGTATCGAAAATTTCAGCCTGATCCGTTCAGTAGTTTTGGCGTGAAGAGGTAACAAACACCCATCCATTTATCCAGCTATCCATGCATCCAAACTTTCGTGATCGTCAGGATGGCTGGACCAAACGAGCTATGGACATGAAACCATGTGAACTATTTACTACCTATTTGCTACTATTTACTACCTCTAATGAAATATTTGCTATCTCTGCATTAAGAAATATATTAATAAAATAAAGTGGTCAGCCATTCTGACGTCAGGTTGGCTGGACCACTTCCACGTTCTCATGGTTTTAGCATTGTATAAACTCGTTGTTAATGTAAATATTTACTACCTATTTGCTACCTTAACATGTATTTGTTTCATAATTTTTCGACGCTTCTAGAAAGAGTTATTAATACAAATCTTAAAAAAATATTAAAACGCCTAAATTATTTACGCCACTATTTACCTCAGGACAATTGCTAATAATATTTTACACGATATATTTTTTAAACGATGATGCCCCTTTAACTAAAGGGGAAAATATACAAAACCGTAATGTTCTTTTGATGATGTACAGTTTGGATCTGAGTTTCCTACGTTTATCCCATTTTTTTTTAAATTAACCGTGCGAAGCCGGGACGGGCCGCTAGTATCTAATAAAAATGAATCCCTATTTCCCTTGGTCACGGCATCACGCGTGGAAGGCTGGACCAATTACACGAATTATTTTTTGTTGTATTTGTTATTGTCATTAAAAGGTTCATAGGAAAGAAAATAAAAATGGTTGTCTGTAAAGTCGGTTTACTGACGATAGTTGAACGTGACAACGTCTTAAGAAAATACTGATGGAATGGTAGCATTTGATACTCGATCAAAACATGTAAATGTACTTTAATATAGCAGCTGTCCACGCAGACGCATCGCTCACTCAAGTAGGAGAGAGACGGATGTCGAGCGCTCTCGCTTGCACTTCAAGCCTACCATGGAACGCCTCAGAGCGAGGTAACGCCGCATGATGTCATGTTTTTTCGTGCGTGCAGCCGGCTCTATCGAATTATAAGACGTTGTCACGTCAAAAATTAAGAAAGTTTAAAACTATAATTTCAATGCGGGCGAAGCCACGTTGAAGTTACGTCACGTTTTTTTGTGAAGCCTCCCTTTATTTTAATATTTTTATTATTTGTAGCAAGAATACATTGAAGACAAATACACATTTCTTGAAAATTTCAGCTGTCTACCTTTTACAGTTCATGATTTACAACCCTTCTTGGTTCTTGAGGGACAAACGCCAGAGGCGTGGCATGGGAGCGTGGTGGTACTGATCCATAAGAAGGGTGACACGATCCTTCTGAAGTAGGTACTATAGGCCCATCTCGCTGCTAAACTGTTTTCGAGAGTAATCACAAACCGTATCGCTCGATGGTTTGACGACTTCCAGCCTCAACAACAAGCCGGGTTCCGAAAAGGTTTTATTACCATAGACCACACACATACGCTCCGGTAGATTATACAGAAGACAGAAGAGTATAATGGGCCGTTATGTCCAGCGTTTATGGACTACGAGAAAGCCTTTGATTCCGTCGGAACCTGTGCAGGCTAGTTTCTCCGGCGATGCCTAATTGACTACCGGTATTTTACATCCAAGTGTTGAAGTGTTTGTACATCAAGGCCACTATGTTTATCCGCCTCCAGGACCAAAGCACAAATCCGATCCCACTGAAAAAAGGGGTGAGACAGAGACACGTTATTTTCCCGAAACTGTTCACCTGTGCATTGGAGGATATATTTAAGCTTTTGGACTGGAACGGATATGGCATCAATGTCAACGGCAATAAAATCACTCACCTTCGGTTTGCCGACGATATAGTCATTATGGCAGAATCGCTGGAAGACCTTAACAAGATGCTCAGAGACCTCAACAACGTTTCCCGACAGGTGGGTCTAAAAATGAACATGGGCAAGACATATATCATGTCTAATGCCCATGTCGCACCCTTACCGGTCTATGTTAGGAACGATGTCATCGGAGTTGTTGATCAGTACGTCTACCTAGGCCAACGATCTAAAGCTTAATGAGTATAAATTTATAAAATTTAACAATAGCTACCAACATAAAAGAGATAATGATCATGTATATTTTTGGATAATAATACACTTATTAGGCTATAATTTTATATAAAACGTCAAGTGCGAGTGGACTCGCGCACTAAGGGTTCCGTAAGACCTTGTTTCTTACCAAATAACATGTTTCTGGAACAACGGAAGTACATGCAGGGTACGTATGTACCCTGTGTACTACGAGGTTTCAAGAGATTACAGACTCGAGTATTTGAGATTAATTTCAACTCCATACCTCTACGCGTTCCTGAGAAAAGGGGGTTGACAGACGGACCGACAGACAGACAGACAGACAGACGGACAACAAAGTGATCCTATCAGGGTTCCTTTTTTCCTTTTGAGGTACGAAACCCTAAAAATAAAAATTATAGCATAAACTAACAGATAATTATTACGAAATTATGCGAGAATAATTAGTTTAATAGAGGGTAGTGGTCCATTAATTTTGTCTAATGTTCACGTACTAATTTATGGGAAATACGCAGCCAGCAACTTGAACAGTAGAAATATTTAAAACAAAAGAGTTCTTATCTCTACAGTATTGTAAGGCTCACGCAGCAAGCGCGCACGCAGAGCACTCAACTACCGACCCTATTCCTAGGACACGCGTCGCGTCGCTTCGACCAGACGCTCAGATAGTTTTTTGAAAACCCGAAGAGCCTCGGTACCCCACGGACCTAGGGTCTCGACTCCAAGGGGAGCAAATGTGTAGGCTCTGTCGAGACCTGCATTTTTTCAAATGTTTATTCTAACAGCAAGGGTTACTATTTACTGTTTAAAACTTTTTTGAAAGTTTGTAAATAATTCAAATAGGGATGGAAAGCGAATTTTGCTGTCTTAATTTTGGAGGTTAGTACGAAAGGGTGTGTTGTAAGCATATTTGAGAGCTTTGTTTTGTACCACTTGTAAGTTTATTAGATTGGAATGACACGTGCTACTCCACACTGGACAAACATAAGTGATACAGGGGCGGACTAAGGTGCGGTACATATTTAATATCATTTTACTACTATACTACTATTTTGTTATTAATTTTACCCCTCTTTAGAACCCCTGTCTCAAAAACCCCTCGACGGATTTGGTCTCACAAAGTTACCTGCAAATTTCACAAGTCTAATCAGCAAACCTATCAAACACGCAAATCGATTGGACAGTTATGCTCGGATTGACCATTTCACCATACAGTCAAATCACCCAAGCTGCCTCTGAGATCTTCGTTAGCTTCGCTCACTCCGATCAATTATAGAAGTAAAAACATGTTACCAAACATGCCTACATACTTCGGTATTTTAGTGTTGTAGGTACCTACTTAATATTCTGCAAATTTGGATAGAAATCTGAACTTTGCCTGTTTTGACACTTCTTTGTCAACATGCTAGGAGGGGTCAAAATATAAATGTGTCGAATTACACTTTGCGCTGCCATAGAATATTCATAATTTCAAAACGAAATAGGCTTAAATTAAGAGAATGATAAGGTTACCCCGTTTAAGTTATCCATGATATACAAGTTCATTGTACATCGTTGATCATTGAGGTGGTATTTTAGGTAGGTACCTAAGCGAGTTATTTCATTTTATTTATTAAACAAACAATTATTATTCCGTTGTATCGGTTGGGGATCGGTTTCCAAACCCTGAAGGTCTCGTTCGGTCTGGCCTTTTTTTCACTTAGACATAGACATAAGTACTATTTATTTGCCACCACACACATATTTACATAGGTAACACATTAAAAATAAAATACTAAATAATGATTAATACTAAATTAATCAACAGAACAGTAGGTACAGTAGGTACATTTAACAATATGTAGGACTAAGTAGTTAGGTTAGTAAATGGGCCTAGGCTCAGCATAATTGCAAACTGTTGTGTACAGAAGGCGCCTGCCCAGACCAAAACTAGAACAATCACAAGACCCTGCGATTACAAAATAATATGAACAGAAAAACAAATGTACTCGCTCAGTTATAATAATGGTGCCTTTGTAAGAAAATATGTGAAAAATTTATAGAAAAATAGAAAGACAAATAAATATAAAGAGTTCGTACCTACCTATGTGGGTGCATCTGTAATCAAAATTATAATACTCACATGCAAATAATATTAAGAAAACATAAAAAATATTAATAATGTTTACCTAACATGCATCGAAATCAAGCAAACCAGATTTTTGTTAATCCAAAATAACACCATTTAGTCGTTTTCTAAAAATGATTGTGATTTTAACAGCCGAATGGGTGGTGGAATGTTATTCCAACACTTGGTTGCTTGGTACTTAAAACTGCCCCGGAACCTAGTTGTTTTAAGAGTAATGCAACAAATTCTTAGTTGACCTAGTACTATATTTAGAACGTGACTAATCAAGTTTGGAGAACAGGTATGTAGGGGTTCCGAATGTCAGAACACCATGAACCAGTGTGGCCATATGCAAAACCCGACGCGAAACCATGTTTAGCGTTGATGAGTAGTTTAGGTATAGCGTGACGTGTGTTCGCGGCGGGATATGATAGCAGAATCTACAGCATGCGTTTTGGATTTTTTGTATGAGGCGGCTAGTTTTGTATGTAAGACGCGAACCATAGGTATATTAAATCCCCATAGTTAAGTTTCGATAGTTTAAGAGTTTCACAGACTTTTACCTCTTCCATAAGATAATGCCTGATTTTGTAAAGAAATTTAAGTCTGCAGAAACAGTTTTTACTAAATTCAAAATATGGCGCTCAAACCTAAGTGAACAATCGAACACTATTCCAAGGTTTCTAGCTTCGTATACATTTCAGTTACACCATTTCGCAGTCCAGATTTCTTAAATAATTGCAGTTACCTACTACATAATTACAAAGTAAATCTGAAAAGATCACAGCAAAATTGTGTAGCGTCACCAACTTTTTTTAAGCCAGATTTTTTAAAATATTTGTATATATATGTCGTGGCCATATCCTAGAATTGATCACTTCATGATGTGACCGACCATTTCATGAAATTGTAGAATTTCATGACATGGCCAGCTAAAACTGACTATATCGTTTAAGCATCAACGTTTAATGATATTTCGATCAACGTTTGGCCATATCATTTATGTAGGGATTCTATGACATCAAAAGGTTTAAGGCTATGGCGCTCATTACGGGAGGCCTATGTCCAGCAGTGGACTAATATAGGCTGATGATGATGATGAAAAGGTTTAATGAAAAATTAGGAAGAAACTTTATATTTAAAAATTGCTTAATGCAGTTGGCTTTCAGTTTAGACGTTATGCTCGTTTTTCGAGTGACTTTTATAAAATTACTGTAGTTTTTTATCGTAACGGCTCCTTACTTCATTTTTGTCTTCTATTTGCACATTATTATTCGCTTTTTTAACTAAATAATTGTCCGCCGACATGATGCATCACAGAACAGAAACAAACAAACACTCAAAAACCACAGATGACAAAAAAAAAACAAAACAAAACAATATCAGCGCCTCTAACGGTGGATAATGTAACTATTTTATGATATTGTTTGACCTTATCATGAAGTAGCCGTGCGTTTAGCTTTTCATATCGTTAAACGCTGATTATTCATTGATCTGGCCTGACTACATCATGATATGGCCAGCGCGTATTTTCCATTTCATGAAATTCTACCAATTCTTGAAATGGTCGGTCACATCATGAAGTGATCAATTCTAGGATATGGCCACGACATATACACAACTTTTTTTACGTGGATTGTTGGTTATGCCAATTGTACCGGCAACCGACTATTTAATGATGTGTCTTCCAAATTACAGAAAACGATGAATGAAATATGTGTTTTTTTTGTAAGAAAACTCTGAATAACTATAATGTTGTAGTTACATTGCAAACGGTTGCTAAGATACAGATCATTTTCGTTAAAACTTTTCGTTTAAACTTAGAGGAAAACACCGTCATAATTTCTGAGAACGATGAATCAAATGTGTGATCGTTAGCAAAGGGGAAAATTGTAACATGTAAAATTTTGTACTTCTATTGATAACGGTTGCATACATACAGCATTTGCATATAATCTTTAGTTTTTTCGTCAAAACTTGGTTAAAGGAAAACAGCGTCTGAATTTCAGAAATCAATGAATGAAACGTGTGATCGTTATGAAAGGGGAATCTACATGTAATATTTTGTAGTTCTATCGCTTACGGTTACTGAAATACAGAGCATTTTTGTTTAAACTTTCAACTTCTATTTTGAAACTCTTGGAGTGTGAATTTTCAAAATTACTTACCTCGTACACCCCTACACCCTAATAGGAACAAACATTCCAAATTTCAAGCCTTTAGAATCAGTGGTTCGGGCTGTGCGTTGTCTGTCGGTGAGTCTGATACTCCTGTATAATAGGTATACTAGCGGCCCGTCCCAGCTGCGCACGGGTGGACCTTTATTTTTTAAACATTATAAATATAGCCTATAAATATAGCCTCAGAGATTGTGTAGCAATCTAATGGACAAAGAATTTTTAAAATCGGTCCAGTAGTTTTTGAATTTATTCGTTACAAACATCTAACAATAAAAATCTTTCCTCTCTATAATATGAATGTAGATGTATGTAGATACATCGTTATGTACCAAGTAGTTTTGAGATTTTTCCAAACATTCAAATTATAGTGTTTGTTCATCAAAACTGAACATTCAACTTGTGCAATGACTTGAAATCAATTTTGCACACAAAATTGTTGAACAAACACTAGAACTCAAGAAAGTTATTCAGTCAGTGGCTCGCAACGCAACATTTGACCAAACCTTTATCAACATAACGAACCAGTTTAACAGATGGTTAAACTGGATTTAATGAAAAGAATGAAATTTCTAAGTACCTATTTCTGCTATCTTTCCAGATTCCAAGATGATAGCTTATTTCCTGGTTGCGTTCCTGATTGCCTGGTACCTGGTTGTGAAGTGGAGGATGCGGCACATGACCAGGCTGGCAGAACAACTGAAGAGCTCCATGATGAGCCCGCCTGTGCTCGGGCATGCGTACATGCTCCTTGGTAATGCAGAAAGTAAGTCTCTGGCTCAACTCAATTGTGCCTTGTTGTATCCGAATAAAACATCAAGTGCGAGTTGGACTCGCGTACTAAGGGTTCCGTAAGACCTTGTGTCCTGCCAAATTATCATGATTCTAGGTCAACGGGAAGTAGGTACCCTGTAGGTTTTGGTCCATGGCGAGATGATTTTTTTTTTGTGAATAAAATACATATTTACGGTTTCTGGATTTTCCCCTTATTTGTTTATAAGACCTTGCTTCTTACTAAATTTTATGATTCTAAGTCAACGGGAAGTACCCTTTAGGTTTTGGTCTATAGCAAGAACGAAAAGTTTTTCTTTGTGAAGAAACTTTAAATTTACGGTTTTAGGATTTTTTCCTTTAATTGTTCTATATGACCTTGCATCTTGCCAATTTTTATAATTCTACGACATGGACCAAATTAATAGGGTAATTCCCACCCTATAGGATTTGGTCCATGGCCAGAATCAAAAGTTTTTTTTTTAAATAAACTACAAATTTACTGTTTTCGTATTGTTTTCCTTTACTTGTTCTTGAAGGCCTTGCTTCTTTAAAAATTTCATAATTCCAAGTCTATGGGAAGTACCCTATAGGTTTTGGTCGTAGCGTTTATTAAAAGTATTTTTTTAGTGAATAAATTACAAATTTATGGTTTTCGGATTTTTCCCTATACTTGTGGTATGTGCCATGCTGCTCACCAAATTTCATGATTCTAGGTCCACGGGAAGTATCCAATAGGTTTTGTGTGCATGTGATTCCCTTGAAAATATCAAAATGTTCGGACAAACGGCTGTAATTTTTGAGTTCGTTGACTTAGAAGTTTTAATTATATTACGGCTTATTAGTAATACAACACGCATCAAAGGGTTTTAAGGCATTAGGCGATGTTGGCTACAATAACATAACACCGTCTCATTCCGCGGGCCGTATGCGCAGGGAAAGGATTTGTTGTGTTGTTTTGCGGACTGCATTATGTCGGCATTCGAATGGTCCAATGAAAAGGCATTGAAGTTCCTGGAATTACTCCGAATGAAACCATCCTTATGAAATCCAAAACTTCAATCACACAAGTATTGCTCGGCAGTTAGAGATGCATGACGGCGTATCATCCAGTCTTTATCATTTCCTGTGACATACGAAGAATTGAAAAAGAGAAAAGATTCCCTAATGGGATACTACCGTATCCATCTAATTAAATACAAAAAATCTACCAAACAAATACAATAAACCTTTGTTGTGCAGTTAACGCCTTACTTCACTAGGAGTTACCTCTTGATGGTTACAAATCAAAAATCAAAATCAAAATCAAAAACTCTTTATTTCCATAAATACAATAAATGTACACTTAGAAAATGTATACAATACACACAGTTATTTTAATAATTTACCAGCCATTACACTTATTTTATTAAAATTTGAATGAATTTTTATTTTCAAAACTCCTCTTTCATTCTTAAGTTGACTAAAATCACGACGGTTTCTACAATATGCCTACAGCTTTACATTTATTCCTTTGTGTAATGTAACAAAATGTTACACAAAAGAACAACATTTTATGGCGTCAACACGAGTTTTGATAAACCCCAAAAAAGAAACTCATTTTAACGGTTACATTTCATTCGCATTCTCATAAGTATATAGAATTACATAAACACACAAAGTTTTGGAGTTATTTGAAGACACACTTACTAAATAAAATTGACGTTACACAGAGGAAAATTTTAGCAACAAAAATCGACTGTCCTATTGAAATCACTGACGAGAATGAAAAAAGTATGGCGGCGTGGTTTTCTCGATATGTTGGCGTGTTGCCAGTGCTCATTAAACTAAGGAAGCGTTCAAATATACATAAATAATACGTCTTTTTGTCTTGACACAAAGGTGTTACACAAAGTACTACAAAAGTGGACATAGGGTTAAAATCAAATATTCTGTGCTTAAGCTAATCGTTTTAAAGCAACTTTCTTTTCTTTCTATAGAACAGCATATTAGCTAAATTACCCATTAACAAATCAAATAATATATCAACGTAATAGGCGTTAGTTACTACTACATTTATTCACAAAGAAAATTATACTAGTATTTACAATTGAAACAATTGAGCTAACTGCCGACTGTTGCAAACAGTCTACAGATAGCTCAACTGATCCATATCAACACCAGTCGGAAGCGTCCCCAAGACGCTGGCTGCATTGCCACGCTGTATGGCAATGCTGATACGCTGTGCCAGATATTCACCAGCTCTCGGGTCACGCGTCGCTTCGACCAGACGCTCAGATAGTTTTTTGAAAACCCGAAGAGCCTCGGTACCCCACGGACCTAGGGTCTCAACTCCAAGGGGAGCAAATGTGTAGGCTCTGTCGAGACCTGCATATTTGCGCCTCTTGAGATCTTCGGCCAAATCTGCCGCCGCACCCGCCCTCACGGATGTCCTCGGAAGATGGGAAGATGGGGCGTTAGTTGATGTTTTTGTTATCGAAAACCCATGTAAGACAAATGGAATTGTATGGAAAAGGAACTCGGCTACTCATTAGTTTTATTTATTATTATATAATAGTTTTATATGAAAGTTAAGGACTTATATTTTAATTAAAGAGAAACACTCCAAATCATATTTAGAACATAACAAATCTGTGACATTGACAACCAGTTCATAATATTTCCTGATTTACCAGGCGGGACAAGACATTTTGGGAGTAAAGTACAATATTTTTGCAAATGACTCTAATGTTCAGTTTTGATGAAAAAACACTATAATTTGAATGTTTTTAAAAATCACAAAATTACTAGGTTCTTATCAATATAATATCTACATCTACACTATTATTATGAAGAGGAAAGATTTGTATTTGTGAATGTTTGTAATGAACAAACTCAAAAACTACTGGACCGATTTTAAAAATTATTTCACCTTTTGAATGCTACACTATCTCTGAGGCTATATTTTTTTATAGGCTATATTTATATCTTTAAACAATAAATGTCCACCCGTGCGAAGCTAGGACGGGCCTCTAGTATATTATCAAGGAGTACCTGACTCACCGACAGACAACGCACAGCCCGAACCACTACTGATTCTAGCTTGAAATTTGGAGTGTTTGTTCCTCTTAGGGTGTAGTGTAGGGGTGTACTAAGTAAGTAATTTTGAAAATTCGCACTCTAAGAGTTTCAAAATAGAAGTTGAAAGTTTAAACGCAAATGCTCTAAATTTCAGCAACCGTTAGAAATAGAAGTACAAAATTTCCATGTAGATTCCCCTTTCATAACGATCACACGTTTCATTCCTTGTTTTCTGAAATTATGCCGGTGTTTTCCTGTAACTAAGTTAAAACGAAAAGTTTTAACTGAAATGATTTGTATCTTAGCAACCGTTTGCACTATAACTAAAAAAAATTACATGTAGAGTTCCCTTACAAAAAGAACACACATTTAATTCATTGTTTTCTGAAATTCGAAAGTGGTTTTCCCCATCAATATAGGTATTTATATTGGTGTAGCGCTGTTTCGCACCAAATTGTTCGTACCACAGACCACGCACAGCCCGATACTTACCTACCACAAGGCGTCTGGGTTTCTACAAGGATGATATTAAATTTGTTTGTTTGTGAAGATAGGCTTCAAATAAATGTGCAGGTGCTGACCTACCATACCGACATACATCTTTAATATATGTATAAAAGAACAAGCGATTTTCTGGTAACAATACCCAGCGCAAACCGCTAAAGCTAGAAAGCTGAAAATTGGAGGGGTGGTAACTTTTATTACACAACCTTGCGATCTAAGAAGAGATTTTTGGAAATTCCATCCCTAAGGGGGTGAAAAGGGGTGGTTGAAGTTAAAGATTTTATCGGGTATTTATCGCGTATCTGTTGTTTTATTTCCCCTACGTTTCTACCGCGTTACAGCGATCGTGGTCACGGGGCGACTGGATGTACTCGGAGTTACAGCCGCAGAATTAACGGCAGTATCCACGACTACCTACAATTCGTCTTCAGCCTAGGTATCTGTAATTTTTTTGTTAATTGGTATTTTTTTATATTCATTATAATTACATGATACTTACTGTATGGTTTGTCAAGTATTACACTAATCACAAGCACACAGAACCTATAGGTTACTACCCGTAGACCAAGGGTCATGAAACTTGGCGAGCAGCAAGGTCTCATTGCACAAGTAAACGGCAAAATCCGAAAAACATAAATTTTAGAATATTCACAAAAAAAAATACTTTTATCTCTCGCCATGGACCAAAACCTATAGGGTAGGTACTTCCCGTGGACCTAGAACTACAAAATTTGGCAAAGAGCAAGGTCTTATATTATAGCACAAGTACAGGAAAAAATCCGATATAAATTTTTAATTCATTCACCAAAAAAATTACTTTTGATTCTCGCCATGGACCAAAACCTACAGAGTACTTAGCCCTCTTCTTCTGAGGTTGATTTCTCGACATCAGAACCATTTAGTCAGATATCCATTTTTGAGACTTTTCAGGAGAACGAAATTAAACTTTTAAAACAATGTTTTGTTCAATGATTTTAAACATTTTCGAGTACAAAGCTACAAGTATATAAACTCATATATTTTGAGTTCGAGGATAGAAATATTCAACCCTATTTCTCTAATAGACCCTGAGAAATTGTAGATTTTCTGTCTGAGGGTAGGCACATCAGACTATTTTTTACGGTCATGTGTAATCAAATGATCACATATTAACAACATACCCTATGCCTCTCAAAAAACTTACACCCATTGATTTCTTATGTCGTAATCAGACCGCTTGGTTCAGAACATCTGCAACTGACCATAAAATATTGACGGTCTGATGTGCACATCCGACTTAATGGCTCTTAAATGAATGTGAGATGTTCAAAAAAATACACGACTTATATCATTAACCGATCCTTTGGTACGGGAAATGATTCGTTCGGATGCCTAATTCCTACGAGTATATACATATCTGACATTATTTCCTCTAAATAAATTTTGATAGACCTGGCCTTACCTCAATATAGTACTATTTTACTCACAAAAAAATAAGAAATAGATCGTGGCGTCGAACATAAAGCCTAAATAACGCCTTACATCAGACTCCCTAGCTCTAAACATTTTGAATTAGACTAGGGCCTATCGTTAAATAAGTCTTTTTACGTATTTTTTTCTATATGTATACTGATCAACACAGATAGGTAGGTACCTATTGCCTTTTATGTTAGTAATAAATAGACTAGGGAGCTCATAATAATTTATTTTATTAAAGAACTTAAATCTATATATCATCTGCGGTGTGAATTGTCCCGCATTATTTATTTATTAATTTATTATTATTTACCATTATTTATTATTAAGAACATTCAGTCTTCTCTTTAATTATAAAAATAAAAACGTTTCTTCAAACTATTTTTTTTTATTTTGATTAATGTACTTAATAGTGTTTTGACGACCTCTGTGGCGCAGCGGGCGAAGATCCGCCTGCGACGCAAAAGGTTGTGGGTTCGATTCCCGCCTCGGGACAAATGTTTGTACTGCTATGTTGTGTTGATCTGCAGATTTTTGTTCAGGGTGTTCTGGATGTTTTCTATGTTTAATAAAAGGTATCTATCTATGTAGTGTATTGTATATTAAGTATATCAGTAGACATAGCACGGGGACTACGGTAGAATAGAGAAAAATTACGTCACATCGTCATTTAATGCGTAATAATGTTTGAAACTCATTCCTTCAAGTTCAATAATTTACGCAATGTATGACAATGCGATGTCATTTTTCTCTATTCTACCCTATACAACTATCCCCGTGCTAGGCCTACAGTTATTTAGTACCCATAACAAAAGCTCTGCTTAGCTTGGGGCTAGATAACACTGTTTGAATTGTACAGCTATATTTATTTATTATTAATATGAGCGAAAACCGACATCACCATTAGGTAGTATGCTACTAATTACTTCGGTTTTGACCGGTTGTCTGTCCCAACCAAAATTTTTCTGTAGTTTCGTTATCTTCTGTTTTTAGAGAGTGACGTTGTTCAGCTTTTTTTAGATGAGTGTCTCTGTCTTTAATTATCTTATTTTTCCTGTCCTCATCTAGTGCATCTTTAATTAATATTTTGTACTTATCGCAGTCATCACACGTAGATACGTGTGATGATTCAATCTTTAAAACTTCCCAATGTAGATACATCGGGAAGTTTGAAAGATAGATTGAACTCTGTGTTGAAAATTTCTCTGTAAAGCCATTCTTTTGCGTATTTCGTTTCATTTTGGCCTGCCATCTTTTCTTTATAGGTATGTACATAAGAGTTATGTTTAGTTTGGGTTTAAGGAATCTTCGTTTACTTTTTTCTTAATACTTTTTAGTGTAATGGATTATGTAACTGGGATAGGAACATTATGTTGTTTTTTACGGATTCAATAATCGCAGGATTAGTTTTGTTGGAAGGAACATGTCTTCTTCTTATATAATTTTCAGTCATACCGCTTCCAATTTATGTTAACAGTAATCTTCACATACTTTTCACCAACTGAAATTGTGTTTAGGTACATATATTTGCATACATTTATTGTATCAACGTTAATTTTCAAGCTGTAATTACAATTAAACTTCCTTTTATGAACTTTAAAGGAACTGTTTACTCTTGTCCTTATTTTGATCGTCTCTGTCTGCAACATATTGCCTTCTGTGCTTTCAGATTATTACATTCAGACCAAAAATTATCAAAGATTTTGCATTTTGCTCGGCATGTACAAGCTGGTTTAAGGGACTGGGCTTTAGCATCTTTTATTTCTTTGCTACTTTCGATACATGTGACTTTCCTTGTAATCTTGCTTTTTTTGCTACATTTTTTGCCATTTTTCAGTGTTTCTTTTTTTTATTTTATAAGCCTTTTTTGTGGACGATTCTGAAGTTGGTTGAGTGATAATTTAGAGGGCTTTGACATTGTTCAGGAGCTTTATTATTCAATGGCCCAATTTGTCAAATATTGTGCAATGTTTTTACAAATATTTTCAACAAAACAAAAGTCGGTAATAACCATATCACTGACAGAACACACGAGAAGCTGGCTGACTAAGCAAGCGCGTGGGAAGGTCGCATGTTTATGTTTTGTCTCGCTCTGATGCGTTCACAAAAATAGTGCTATCTCTGTCTCGACGGATCTTGTTACAAATGTTCCAAGGCATAACGCCGTATGTTAAAAAATGACTTAACAGAATCAAATAATCTTAATGCCAAGGGGTGGGGTGTTAATATGAGATTTAAAAATAATTATTCTTTAAGGATAGATTTTTACATACGACCGTAAAAATAAAGAAAAGCATCATTATTTTACGACCATAATGATTTAAATTAAATTCGGAGTTTATGGTTCTAGAATACTGTGGACATACGACCATTTTTGCATTAACAAAATTCTGTAGTAAGAGAGATAGAGATACATCGCTCAGACAGAAAGAGAAAGATAAACTGTACCGAACTGGATTAAAAAGTTGATTTTGCAAAAAGTGGATATCCGACCAAATGGTTCTGATGTCGAGATTTGTATTCAACCGTAAAAGAAGAGGGTTGTCTACCGTGCATGGTTTTTCTCGGGAAATCTGTTCCTAGGTAGATAAACAATATAGGATCATGGTTATCTTTCCAGCAACTATGAAAGGACTGCAACGGTGTTTCAGAGACGCAATAGAATGCGGAGGAACGGTGGCGCACTGGTTCACAAACAAACTTTATATAAGTGAGTAATAGTCATTAGGTTTAATTTTTTTGTTTATTTGTAGGGTTTCGTACCTCGAAAGGAAAAAAGGAACCCTTATAAGATCGCTTTGATGTCCGTTTTTCTGTCTGTCAACCCCCTTTTCACAGGATCGCGTGGAGGTATCGAGTTGAAATTAACATCATATACTCAAATCCATAACTTCTTGAAGCAGAAATATAATTAAATCTTCTAGCTCAGCGCAATCAAAAATCAAAAGTAACAGCTGTTTATGTCCGAATATTTAGAATTTCATGATTTTAACAGGACTAAGACAACACTGTATCAAAAACGGCGAACAGCTCTTGAAGAGGTCGCATTGTGTGGTGGGCCCAGATGTTTCCAGCATGTATGGATTGTGATGCACGGGCAGCAACAGCCACATTCGCATCCTCCGCAGCATCCGCCACAGCATCCACCACAGCACATTTTTACAGTACTTCTTATATTTTGACTGGTAAAGGAAAACTGCACCAAATACGGTGAATAGTTGCACTAAATAAATAAATGTAGGTTAAAGTAGATATGATATACCATAGATAGAAGTATTGAAAATATTTTTTTGAAATAATATTTATTATAAGTTTTTAAATTTTTATGTTTTAGAATTATAAAATTCTAAAATTCGTCATATAAATGACGAAAGATTACTGAATTTAGAAATTTACAAGGGCATCACATGCACACAAGTAGACCAAGAATCATGAAATTTGGTAAGGAGCAAGGTCGTATAGCACAATAAAGGGAAAAATCCGAAAACTGTGAATTTGTAGTGTATTCTACAAAAAAATTACTTGTGATTCTCTCCATGAACCAAAACCTATAGGGTACTTCCCGTTGACCTAAAATCATAATTATATAATTTGGCAAGAAGCAAGGTCTTATTGCACACATAAAGGGAAAAGTCTGAAATCCATAAATTTGTAATCTCTTTACAAAAAAAATATGTTTGATTCTTACTATGGACCGAAACCTATGGGGTACTTTCACAAAAAAAAATATTTTTGATTCTTACTATGGACCGAAACCTATAGGGTACTTTCCGTTGACCTAGAATCATATTATTTGGCAAAAAGCAAGGACTTATAGCACAAGTAAAGGAAAAATGCGAAAACTGTAAATTGTAGTAAATTAAAAAAAAAAACTTTGAACAATTTGACAAATTGATTCTCGCCATGGACCATAAACCTATTTAAGGTACGGCTCCAAGAGGTTACGGACTTGAGTATTTGATGTTAACTTCAACTCGATACCTCCCCACGCGTTCCTGAGAAAAGGGGGTTGACAGACGGACAGACATACAGGCGGACAACAAAGTGATCCTATGTAAGGGATACCACACAGTTTTTAAAATATCTAGCTATAATAAAAAAAATGTATTTTTAACTGTAGCTACTACTACGTTAAATCAACATAATTAATTATCCTAGACCAATCGGACGATCGGCAAAATTGGAGATAAAAATATATGATTAATATCTCCTTAACGATCCAAAATGGTAGAACATACATGGTGGGTCCAATCGATGCTTGATGAAGCCCCCTATCATCCCACTTCGTTTGATCCATGTATAATGAATTACCCTGTAAAATAGGATACTAGATAATAATCATAGAAAGTTTGGCAATCCTAGGCAGTGGTGCGGTCTAGATCTGTGAAATTGAAAGTTCATGATTTTATCTCAATAATAGTCAGTATTATTATGTTTCAGCGGTCGCTGACCCCGAAGTCGCAGATATTATTCTAAAAAATTGCTTGGAAAAAGATGACCTCATGAAGGTTTTCCATGAAGTGACCGGAGACGGCAGTCTTTTTACCTCGGGTAAGAATATTTATTTACACATCTCTCGTAAGTCACAACCGTCGCATTTGATTTGTCCTACTTAAAACAATAGTCCTCCTAGCCGAATTTTGACCACGGCGGCGAGTCTCATCCATCGGAGACTAGCCAGATGCGAAGATCATATTATGTCGTGCACAAGCAAACCGATATCTTTAAAAAAACTTCAATTGAATTGCTCTTTCGGGGTGAATTATTATCATATTGATTTTAGTGATAAATCTCTTGTAAATATGTTAATATATGTACTCTAAAAGGACAAATAAATTGAAGCTTGGTATAGCATTCATAGGAATGTTTTAGTTTCACAAGTTGTAGAAGGCAGAATAAAATTAACACCGTTTTTCCCGCTAGTCGCGCTTGAATCATCTGATATGTTTTATGTTGACGACCTCGGTGGCGCGGCGGGCGAAGGTCCGCCTGCGACGCGGGAGGTTGCGGGTTCGATTCCCGCCTTGGGACAAATATTTGTACGATCTACAAATATTTGTTTCGGGTGTTCTGGTCGTTTCTATATATAATAAAAAATGTCTATTTATTTAATGTATTATTATTATGTATATCAGTCATCTAGTACACATAACACAAGCTCTGCTTAGCTTGGGGCTAGATGATGCTGTGTGGATTGTCCAGTATTATTTATTTATTTTATGTTGTCGCAAAATAATTTTCAGTGAAAAAGTGGCGCCCACGACGTAAATTTCTAGTTCCAACCTTCAGTATGACGAACTTGACACGTTTTGTTGAGGTGTTTGCAAATCAAAGCTCCATCCTTGTGAAGAAATTAGAGAAATTAGCAGGACAGGACCCCTCTCCGATGTGGAAGTTGCTTTCTGCTTATGCCATGGATGCCATCTGTGGTAAGTAGTATTGTGACAGTCATGGCTAGCTATCTCGCGGATGCAGGTTTAATGAATAAAATATGTACATTACACTTAATTTCACACCAAGAAAATACAAAAAACAAAATACAGGAAAAGAGAGATAACAGATTTGCACAATAGGCGGCCTTTCGCTATGAGCAATCTTTTCCAGACAACCTTGGGATGGATACGAAGCAGTTGCACACATAATTATATACGGTAGCGTTTTAAGTATATATACATACATACATACAATTACAACAAATACATATCTATACTTATAATAAAACTGTAACAGGTTTAATTCTGTACTTACATTGAAAATATTTTGAAAAAAAATTGGAGGGCTCTCTATTATCGATACTGAAGCCAGAACTGTAATTTTAAGGGTTCCGTTACTCAAAAGAAAAAAAGGAACCCTTAGAGGATCGGAGAGGATGAAAGAAATGATAATGAATGATACAGATGGAGGGATGCACGTCAGAGTGTCAAGTTGAGTACCAAAAAGTGTCATTCTGTGACGATACCACTGTCATAGAAGCGAAACCGATAACATTTGGGTTTTGCAGTTTATGACACTTCTTGACACCGACACTGGCCGAGTCCTAGCTAAAAGTCGTATAGATAAATAATGGGATTGAAGATGATAGCATGCTATCCCGCGTAGAATACCTATATATTGATTTTTATTCAAATTAGCAATTCGTCTGAAATGTGGTTTAGTATTGGTACTTACTTTCCTACTGTTTTTAGGTATTAATTAAATACCGAAGACTCTACCGGTACCTCTAGTACATATTTGTATAATTGACAAACGTTCGAAGCCCTCGGCGCGCGAGTTACACTCGCACTTGACGGACCTTGTTTTGATTGAAATAGTAAAGGTAAAGTTTGACTAAAATCCTACCATCCCACTTACGAAAGTGAAGATGTGGCCTATGATGGAGCTCGCTTCCATGAAGGAACTAATCACTCGGGCTAGAAGGACTCCAAGATTATACCTACTTCTATGGGAAAACAGACGCAACAAGTTCGTTCCACTCTTTGCCGGTATAACTAACGAAAGTAGAGTGGAAACGTTTAGTTCGTTGATGACGCAGGTTTCATGAGGAATAATAATGGGTCACCATTACCTTTTTCTTACAGTAACAACGATGGGGTTTGAGGCCAAAGCCCAAGAAAAAGAACATCCAAACCTAGCAGCAATAGAGAATGGATTTCAAGTGATAGTGAAGCGAATGTTCACGCCCTGGCTGCATAACGATATCATCTTCAAAAGAACGTCTCTGCATCGGACCCTCACAAAGAGTAAAGCTCTGGTTTATGGCTTTATTGATGAGGTATGATCACATGTTACACTTTGTAAGAGTTGATTTGTAGATATCTAAACGACGTCATAATCATAATCCAGCTTCCAATAAAACATAGGTAATGTTGATAATTCGAATTTTTAGACTTGAGACTTTGAGACGGACAGAGTTCACGTTTCATCGCACGTGTAGGGCGGTCAGCTGTCTGTTGCCGCACCATCAATGCCCTCCATAATGTAGGTGTTGTAGTGTCGGGATCATCTGTTTGGACAGACGATATTATATGAGCTAGTAGTTGTTATTTTGAGTATATTTAATATTGACCTTGTCTGATCTGTTTGTAAATTTTTTATTAGTTTGTGGCACTAGCACAACCTGTCCTTTCGGCGCACGAAAATGACTAACACCTTATATAGGTACATCGTCTATAGATGTGTATTTTTATTAATTTCAGATCATAGAAAACAAACGAAAAAATCATGCAAAAACAAATAATCCAAGTAAAGGTAAGTCTTACTTGGGCCAAAACGAAATAAAATTTGGATTGACTCTTGGAATTTCATTTTATTGATTCCACCCTTATCCCTACCGACAGAAATTCAAACAAAAAGACTTAAGTCATTCGTGGATTTAGTCCTCGAATCTGCATCAGAAGAAAGCGACACAGCCATTAGAGAAGAATGCTTGGTGATGCTGATAGCAGGCACTGACACATCCGCGGTCGGCCTGGGGTTCGTGCTTGTGATGCTGGCAGCACATCCCAAGGTGCAAGAAAAAGTTTATAGAGAGTAAGTAGTTTTTGTTTTTAGTTACAAAAATTAATTTAAACATAGCCGGTTGTTCGTACGCTGATCTCTGTAAAAGTATTTTTATATCTAATACAAGTTTTTTATATGTGCGCGAGCTGGCAAGCAGCTCGCGGGGCGGGTGTGTATACTGTTCGTTTTAAATTTAGTTCCCCCGTAACCTACACCCGCGATTTGATCGAAATCGATAACCAAGAGTGGGTTTTGCGATAACAAAAATGTCAGCCATCTTGGATTTTGAAATGGACATCTTTTTCGTAATCTACACTGTCGAGTTAGTCGAAAACGATACCCATATAAGTATGTGTGGTGTCACACGGCAATACCCATATCAGATATTTTGATTGGGAAAGGGGCTGCAGAGGGGCACGGCTCGCTTTGCTCGCTGTACTGTTCCCCCGGGTTCAGGGGGAGGGGGTATCTGGGGGGCTGACGGGGAGGTAACGGGGCGGTCAAAGTACGGCTCGCTTCGCTCGCCGTGCTGTTCTCCGTAGTCGCATTACGGCGAGCAAACCAGGGGGCAAGAGTAGGTAAAAAAATTTTTGCAATAGAAATCACTTGTCACGTTTGGGAGCCCCCCTGGGGGGCGGAGGTTCCAGGGGGTAAATCTTTAAAAGTCGGAATTTTCCCTAGGTCCCATAGAGCTCCCCTATACATTTCTGCAAAAAAAAAAAAAAAAATACCTCCCCTCCGCCATCAAGGAGAAAAATTATGTCAGTCAGTCAGTGGTAATCTAGCTTTATAGATGTTTATACAAAATCGCTTGAGCCGTTTTGATTGATTTTATCTATCAGAGAGTGTCAGATTCCTTGTCGAAGACTCGAAAACGGAGTTGCTGAATAGCCCTGCGGATAACATGGAGTTGAGGCAATAACTTTAACAAACCAAAATTTTATAAGCGAGAGAGTGGGAGAAAAGCAATGTGTCCTGGTAAATCAGTTGCTTTTCGCGGCACATAGCTGATGTAGCTCAAAAAGCTAGATTCCGCATGGAGAATTAGTACTACTGCTATGCTACTTAGAAAAAATTATATTATGCAATTAATTGCTTAAGGTTAGGTTTATCATAGCAAAAAATATTATAATAATATAAAATGTTTGTCGTTGTACCTAAATTGCGTAATAAGACGAACGTTAATCAGGTTGAAGGAAATCATAAGCGAACCAAGCAGACCAGTTCAAGCAGATGACCTTCATCGCCTGAAGTACCTTGACGCTGTGATCAGAGAGACCCTGCGGCTGTACACACCGGTGCCATGCATCTTCAGGAAAATTGAGAAGGATATTGAATTACGTAAGTCCGATATGATAAATATGGTAAGTAACGAATGGTCATCGGATGATATCCGTCGGAACTTAAGTATACTCGATTCATACATAATTCCTGCCATCATCCTTGAATATGAATCATTCACGAATTGTAAACCATGACTTGCCTTATTGTATTCATATGTATCGAAAATATCATGAAACTAGGGTTTTTAAAATAAGCATGATTCGCCATCGCCTGCCTTAGCAATTACAAAAATCTATCCTGCTTCCTGTCCACTCTCCTGCGACGAATACCTACCGTGTCCGTGATCTTGGATTTTAAAAACACCGTACTTAAATTCGTAATGATAATGAAATAGAGAGAGAGATAGAGAAACATTTACTAACAAACCCAACTCTGATCCAGCACAGAACAGAAATAGACAGATAATGACGAATTTCACCGAAATTTCCAAAAAAATAAGTTTTCATTTGACACGGACATGTGACAACCCTGGCCTACTTAAGCTATCGCGTCACTTAGTCGGCTTAACACGGTGTCGTCCTAAGTGAGCGACGACGATGCGATGGGACGCGACGCTATGCGACATAATGCAACTAACGTCCTATTTTGCAGTCATCTATCAGCGACAAACGGGGCGATCTCAGATCATTAGGTACTATTTTAACTTAGGGCAAGTAAACTGTGTTGTAACTAGAAAATTAATATTTTTTATAGATACTTAGCCCTACAAAAACTTTGTAAACAAAAAAGGAGAAAACAAATATCATAGGTATTTATTATTTATTTATAATTATATTTAAAGCGAAATAAATTTGGAGAGTTTCATCATTTATATCCGAAGCTAAAAAAAATTAGTCGTTTATTGTGAATTATACATTTCAGAACAATTATTGAAAGCTCTGGAAGTTATTTACATACTTTTTAAATACCTATTTGAAAAAATCTAAAAAAAATACCACTACCACACCTACTACACTACAATTTATCACCGAAATATGCAAAAAAATCCATCTGAAATGTAGGTTGGTACTACTATTTTTAGGTAGTTTCTAACCAGTAACTTTAGTACATATTTTTATAATTGACAAACGTTCGAAACGCACTTGGTGGATCTTCTTGAACGCCAAGATAATAAATAATAATAATAAATAATGCTGGACAATTCACACAGCATTATCTAGCCCCAAGCTAAGCAGAGCTTGTGTTATGGGTACTAGATAACTGATATACATAATACAATACACTACATAGATAGATATTTTTTATTATACATAGAAAACATCCAGAACACCCTGGACAAATGTCTGCAAATCGTACAAACATTTGTCCCGAGGCGGGAATCGAACCCGCAACCTCCTGCATCGCAGGCGGACCTTCGCCCGCTGCGCCACAGAGGTCGTCGAATGAGATGAAAAATTGATTTGAATAACTCGTTACAGCATCAGGTGTCGTTGTCCCTGCTGGGTGCGGAGCCATTATCAGCATCTGGGGAATCCATCACAATCCTGCCATCTGGGGCAAAGACGTCGAGGAGTTCTGCCCGGAACGGTTCCTGGACGCGATGACGAAGCATCCAGCTGCATTCGTACCGTTTAGTTTTGGACCGAGGAACTGTGTGGGTAAGGTTGTCTTGTTTATAATAATAATAATAGTTCTTTATTGCACAAAAACATACGTACTTACATTACAAAACTTATAAGCAGATCTTGACAATATAAGAAAAGGGAACATAAATAAACTTAAAAAGATAACCACCAGCTGGGACATCCTTATATTGCATAGGAGGTGAGGTCCTCTTGGGTCTTGGTGAACTCAGAAGAAAATTTGAGGTAGATAAAAGCATAAGATGCAAATAAGTGATGCATGGCTTGCTCCTGACTTCTACCCCTCGTGCTAGTTTAAAAACTGTGTTACAGCAGAGTAGGATCGTGGCTCGATGTTTGTGAGGCGTTTTAAGTCTATCATCCGAGGACCTTGAAATATGAGGCCTTCCTTGGTGACAATGACAAGCAAATTTTAAACTTTGCACTTTATGTTCCTAAACAAGATTTTTATAGTATAGTGTGTCATAAATAAGCCAAAACCGTGAGTTTCTCCCCTGAAATTCAGTGTGTAGAGGTTAACCTAACCTAACACAAAATCTCAACCACATCGAACGTAACGACGAAACTAAACTTATTTATGATTTCTCAACAATACCTGATCAGGTGAAAAGTTTCAAGGTTTTTTGAAAATTGTCGAGTCCTAGAGAGTTGCAGAATAAAATGTTTTTTGCCGGGGACTGCCGCCCCCTTTGGTTTAGTACACACGTTTCGTGGCACAACTGTGAAGTTAAAAGTTAGTTTTACAAGTAAAACAATCTGTCAACACTCACACCTAACAGGTCCGTTAACCCAAATAATGTGTTAAAGTAACCACCTAAAAAAACCAATCTAGATTATTTATTTTTAGGGTACCAATACGCCATGATGTCAATCAAGACAGTCCTGTGCACCGTACTCCAAAAGTTCCGCCTGGTGCCGTCATCAGAGGTCCGCCAGCCACTGCGGCTTGAGTACGACGTTATGATGAGGGACGTCGATCAATACCGAGTGGGTATTGAAATGAGGCACTAATGTCTGCCTTGTCTCGTCAATCTTTTGTTAACTTTAAAAATTATTAGACCATTTATTATAACATGAATAAGGTACCTTACTAACTCTGATTTTTTGTTCGATAGAAAATTGGATACAGTTAAGTATTTTGTAACAAAGTTTCATTTTAGTTAGTGTCGTCTAGGACTTGAGTCAAAATAATGATCGACACACGATCACAGTTTTAAATTTAGAAAGTTCTGGGTTGTAAATTTTTGGAATTTTGTCCTACTCATGAAACTGTCCTCTTATAATTTTTTTATTAAATTTTATTTTTAAGAGACGAAAGTCGATTATTTTTTAGCATTGTTTTATTTATCTTCCAGTTTCAGAGTTTTCAAGAGTGGTGGATGTCACTTCCTTCGGGAGGCCAAATTTCTTTGCTACCTATACCCAGCTCTGGATAAAATCAGGCTGTGGAACATGAGGTGTTGCTTGAATTTTATGAGTCTTAGTAGCGCGGCAGAATATAAATCGATGCTTAACAGCCAAAATAGGCTAACCGCCACTATACAAACTGTACACCAGAGAGGTTTAAAGTTGAAAATTTATGAAAAAAATTCATAAAAATTCTGTTTTAGCTTCCGAAAACCTGAAAATTTTACTATTTAGCTTTTTATTGTCACTCTACAAAATGGCATTATTAATTAGATAAAAATCATCCTGTTTACACCCTTTACTGTCGCTTACCTCTAAATGGTCCTGATTTTACAAACAGCCAGAATGTCTTAAGTGAAAATCTCTTATTCATTTACTTCCAGCCTAAATTATCTAACAGTTCTTTTTGTATTATTTAAGTCGAAGAAAAGCAGCATAACTGAGCTTTTATAACATAAAGTAGGGGCGATTACGGTATAACTGGTTATTGAATGTTGAAAGACGGACAGGGAATATGGTACTAAGTGCATAATTTTCGAAAGAAACGTTCGGCTTTTTTTGTAATCGACGAAACACTGTGTCTTTCAGTCTTTCAAAATATTGAAAAGTAACTCGTTACTGACTTCATCTCGGAAAATAAAAGCTTTTTATAATAAATCAGCAGTCTTTATCACACTAATATTATAAATGCGAAAATTTGGATGTATAATAATAATAATAATAGTCATTTATTTCAGATAATAATTAAATCCATATAATAGTTAGTAACAATAGATAGATAGATGGATGTTTGTTACCTCTCCACGCCAAAACTACTTAACAGATCGGGCTGAAATTTTGTATACAGATAATTCTAGGCCCGGAATAAAACATAGGCTACTTTTGACGTGACAACGTCTTATAAATTGGTTTGCCGGGTGACACTTCAAGAAACTGCGTTACGCGTTACGTTCCGCTCACGTTATGCGCTCACAATGTTTTACCACTCAAAGTCGTTGTCACGTAAAACTTTCGCCCGTATACCGACTTTACAGGCAACCAATTTTTTTATCCCATAAATCAGTTCCCATGGGATAAAAATCACCTTTAAGCATTTCCAAAAAAAACAACAACTGCGAAGCCGCGGGCATTAACTAGTTTATAATAAAAATTACACAAATTCACATTTTAACTCTCGTTTCCACAATACTACTAGTTTTTATACTACTATTTTTATATCTTAACTTATCAAAATCTTTGGAGATCAATTAAAGTTCTACTAATATTAAATATTAAACAGGTAGGTACTTTTGTACTTAAATATTTTTTTAAATATTTCACTATAAACTATTAGGAATACAAGTCATCAAAAATACAGTCTTATCGAAATTATTCGCATCACAATAAGTAATCAATATTTATAACAAAAAATGACACAAATTCACATTTTCTCTGAATTACGGTTTCCACCACTCTACTAATAATTTTTATATCTTAATAGGTATATAAAATCTTTGGAGATCAATGAAAGTCATATCCTACTAATATCAAATAACAGGTACTTACGTAGGTAAGTACTTATAATATTAGTAACATTATCTCACTAAACTATTAAGAATACTCACTAAACTATTTACAATTACCACCATATTGGCGATCGGCTGAATACTGCGGCTATCGGCCTTGAAGGTAAGAAGAGTACCATATTTATTTCAGATTTTTTGACCCCAAAAGCGAAAAAACTTTTCTTCCTTGCAAGAGAGATGGCCAAAAATAATAGCTATAAATACTGCTGGACCGCGAACGGAAAAATCTTCTTACGAAAAGCAGAAGGTCTTCCCCACATCATTGTCTTGAGCGAACAACATCTCGAGGAACTGAAGCAAAAGAAGTGACTAGTTTATAATTATTATCTATATTACTGTAATTTTATCTTGTTGCATGCGTATTTTACATTTTTGTTTTATGTTACTCAAATCCAAATGAATTTTTACTTTCTACATTTAGTAAAATTGATTTCACCATACAAAATTATTAGTAAACAGATTTATATTATGCAATCTTTACAAACTTTTTACACTAAATATATTACAACGGCTATTTACAAAGTATGTACAAACTATATTCGATATTATACGAGTACAAGACAACAAGGAGATGTTTTCGACGCTTGTTCGACCGATTTTAGCGCCCGGGTTCTTTTATTTGAATATGGTTAATAAGAACAATAATAATGAACTAAGTTTTCTCATCGATGACCTATCTGTAGCTAACGCGCATGAATGCGATCCAGATATGTGCAAATTTTTTATTAGTGATGGTATAGGAAATATAAATATTTTTTGCCAGAATATACGAAGCGTCAATAAGAACTTTGGATCACTTGAGCTATTACTCACTAGGTTAGGATTGAGCCTCGACCTAATAATTCTTACTGAATGCTGGATTCAAGAACATAAAAGCATTCCAGCTTTGAACAACTATAATATGGTGTTTACTAATACTAATACTAATAATAATTGTATCAATAAAAGTAGTGGCATTATTGTATATTACAATTCTAAACTGAAATGTGAAATACATGAACCAGAATTCTGTGACTCTAACTGCCTTATAGTTAAATTAAATAATTCAATAACTCTCGTAGCACTATATAGATCGCCGTCAGTCTTAAATATAGATAGATTTATAAAGTCACTAGACGAAACATTAAATACTGTTAAAAACTGTCAGACTGTTGCTGTCATTGGTGATATGAATATTAATATAAAATTAAATAACGTGGACAGAAATGCATCTGAATACCTAGATCTACTAGCATCACATGGTTTGCTTCCTAGCCATACATATATCACTAGAGGGGATAAATGCTTAGATCATATAATGTTAAAAAGTAAAAAACAATGTACAGCTTTAGTGTTACAGACGTTCATCACTGACCACAGTCCTATACTTCTAAACATTAAAGACTACTCGGCTGATTCTACTTCAGCTAAGAAAACTATCACTAAGGTTAATATTGATGCAGTTCTTGAAGAATTAAAATCGCTAGACTTCACCGAGATTCTTGGCCTAGAGAACGCTAACCATGCTGCAGAACTACTTATTCATAAAATGATGGCCATAATTAAAATAAACACTCGTGTTCTTAAAGTCCCTAATAATCAGATAATAAAAAAACCTTGGATAACATCTGGTCTTATGCGCTGCATTCGAACCCGTGATAAGATGCACAGAGATTCAAGACAAAACCCAAATAATGAAACCTTAAAAATAACGTATTCTAGGTATAGAAATTTTTGTAATAAACTATTAAAAAAGATTAAAATAAACTATGAAAAAGCAGAACTAGAAAAACATAAATATAATATAAAACAGACCTGGCAGATAATACGCCGGATTACATACACCGATAAAACGAAATCTAATAATGAATCACTTATAGGTACGATGGCAAACCCACAACTATCAGTCGACTACGTGAACAGTTATTTCGCTAACGTAGGAAAGGAACTAGCTGCCACAATTAAGAATGATGCGAATAATAGCATACCCCTTACTTCAGTACGGTCTCAATTAAACACCATTGGTATTTTACCCACTGATGAAGCTGAAGTATCTAGCATTATAACAGGTCTAAAGAACGACTGTGCAGTGGGATATGATGATATATCAACTAGGCTACTGAAAATGTCTAGCCCCATTTTAGTACCACTCATCACCCACATTTGCAATATCAGCCTTAACTCTGGTAAGTTCCCAGACGTTTTCAAGACTTCGACAATCACGCCTGTACATAAGGGAGGAAAGGGAGACAGTGTACAAAACTATCGGCCAATCTCAGTCTTGACTACACTATCAAAAATTTTTGAAAAGATCATTAATAAACGTCTTACGGATTATTTAGACAAGTATAACATTTTATCACCTAATCAATTTGGTTTTAGGAAAGCAATATCTACTGAAATTGCAGTAACAGGATTAACTGATCTGATTGTATCTAGAATTGATAGCAAGAAAAAGGTTATTGGCATATTTTTAGACCTCGCGAAGGCATTTGACACTGTCTCCCACTCCATCCTTGTAAAGAAGCTTGAAGCGATTGGCGTTCGTGACAAGGCCCTAAGTCTGATGACTGACTACTTATCTAACAGGACCCAGAGAACTAAAATTAGCGATATTGTGAGCGGCGAAGAGCCTGTAACTTACGGTGTCCCGCAGGGCAGTGTCTTAGGTCCTACCCTCTTCCTGGTTTATGTGAATGACCTGTGTAATCTGCAAATGGAATATGGAAAGATTTTCTCATATGCAGATGACACAGCGATTGTCTTTGAGGGAAATACCTGGGAGGAAGCTAAGGTTCGTGCTGAAGAGGGACTTCGAGTGGTTATCAAATGGCTCCAAACCAATCTGTTGTCGCTTAATGTCGGAAAAACTAAATTTATGACTTTTTCAAACGCTCGTAGTAAAAAACCAGATCTAGCAATCAAGGCGCATGTAAATTGTTTGTCTGCCAACTGTAATTGCCCAGATCTGGATCGGGTAAGTAGCATCAAATATCTTGGCCTGACTATTGATGAGAAAATGACATGGAAACCACATATAGACTTACTATCTAAGCGAGTTCGGAAACTTATTTACGTTTTCAAGAATTTGAGAGAAGTAGCTGACAGAAATTTAATACTTAAAATTTATAACTCTCTTTGTAAATCTTTGCTGACTTACTGTAACACAGTATGGGGAGGTGCCTGTAAAACTTACCTACTTCAAATAGAGCGCGCCCAACGTGCTGTGTTAAAAGTAGCCACCTACAAGCCGTATCGTTTCCCAACCGCAAGTTTATATAACGAATGCGAAATTCTGACCGTACGCCAGCTGTTTCTTTTGAATATTGTCATTTCTTATCATGGAAAAGCTAACGTAAGTGATAATCTTGCGACCGGTAAGAGGCGAAAAGACAAAATTCTATCAGTTCCGACCTGTAGAACTGCGTTTGCGCAACGACAACAATTTTACCTAGGCCCATATTTAAACAACAAAGTCAATAGATATATAAATGACCTGGTCCACTTAAACAAAGCTCAATGTAGGGACGCTATGAGAAAATGGTTGTTGACACTGGATTACTGTGCTACTGAAAACTTACTCAAAGTTGTGATATAGTTGTATATGTACCTAAATTGTATTAAGTGTTATTGTAATTTCAATTCGTATAATAATTTTGAATGTAATAATTTTTTAATTCTTGTAACAAGTTTGTAAATAACCTCAATTTCAACTTTTTAATTTAATTTAATTTATACCACTGTAATAAGTGTTTTTGTAATTTCAACTCTTATATTAATTTTGATTGTAATAATCTTTGAATTCTTATAACAAGTTTGTAAGTAATTTCAATTTTTGATTTTTAATTTAATCTAATTTCATTTATTCCACTGTAGGTACATGTTAATACACTAGATAATAATATCGTTAAATCTAAAATCTATTTTACTCATTTGCTATTGTATTAATAACGTAATTAATGAGGCATTACGTAGTTAATTTGTATATTTTAATTGTACCTACAATTGATTTGTGGCTAATCTATTGTATACCTTGAAGGAAATGCAGCACCTACGACACAAGTCTCACCACTTAGTGTAGGTGCTGTAATCCAAAATCTAGAAGCCAAGCCAAAACATTTAAAATTAATTAATTATTTGTTACACATAATAAGTTTGCTTGTTCTGAAATAAATTGTTATTATTATTAAAAAAAAAAAATACAAGTAATCGAAAACACAGTCATATCGAAATTATTATCATCACAATTGGTAATGAATATTTAAAGAATCAAAAAGAATTGTCTTGTTGAAAATGCGTAAGACTGATAGTAGAAAATGGCAACGGCAAAATGGTTCGCGTGCACGCGTGGCGCTTGTACCACTGTCGATGTTTACTGATGGTTCATAACCCCATTTGTTTTGAACATATGAAACGTGTAACCGACGTTTTAGTTTTTTGTTGCACTAGGTAACAGTCAAATGCCGTGTCATGAAATTAGAGTAAGTGTAAATTTTATTTTTACCTTTTTATCTAACCACCACATTCGTTCGAATATCGGGAGGTAAAAAAAGGATAAGCAACAATATGTTTGCTGAGACTCACTAGGACAATTTATGATAAGCTCCTCAGAGAATTTGAGCAGTGACAGGGAAAATAAGGCTAAGCGACAAACAAAGACTCGCGCAATGCAGCCAAAACATACTAAACGACGATTATGTTTTTCTAAGAAACTGACAAAATATCCTAACCGGGATTTTATAAAAAAATACTTCCAGCTCAAACAGGCTAACGTCCAATCAAGAAATTTTTATTACATGCCAAAAAAGCGTAAGTGTCAATTCTGAAATTCAACTTTTAATATAACCACCAAAGTAAAAAAGACACTTAAATATGTGTCGTTTACGATGAAACAATCGGGCTAAGGACCTTAATTTACAAACTGCCTAAGCGACAAAAAGTGTTTCGTAGAGCTATGATACTTAGACCAAACGACGCAGAATAAAAAGCCGATTCCAACCATATATATAAGTCGATTTCCCAAAAAATGGCGCTTAGCCCTTTTTGGCTGTTAAGCATCGTTGGAAAACCAAAAAAGGAATAATTATTGTTTTCACCTTCTGGAAGGGTCAAAGAGTTAAGCTAAGTTTGTTGTAGAATGCAGTATAGGAATAAAAAATGCAATGTACCTACATCGATGCATACTCGGTGAATTAATTTAGAATGACCTACGATTTCTGTCACAAGTTGTTAGTTCATCTAACGTCCAGCACCATCTAGCGGATAGCGTAGATACTTCACATCCAGCGTTCAGACTATTATCGACAAAGCCCACCACTTGACTCGAAGGGCGAGACCTAATTGGTGAGCGGGCGAATAATAGCATCGTCGGTCAGTTCAAAAACGAGGATGCGCTTGTTTAAATCTGTGTTTTCCCTTTAGTTAGGAAGCCGCACGAAATTGCATTTTACCTACGGAAATTAGAACATGGAGCCAGTCGTTTTCGTCACTAAAAATATTAAAAGTAATGGCAAGGATCAGCACCATCTTGCAGCAAGTAGCGGTGTTACAAACATGATGAATCAGGAGATCGATTAACACGGGACGTCTTAGGAAATCACGCTATGAAAGCTTCCAGAAACTGATTCACACAAATACAATTTTCAGCTACGGGATGAGGAAAAGGGAAGAAAGAAATTTAAGGTACCTAAGTTTATGGGCGAGCTCAGAATCATGGGGAAGGTGATCGCGCCGTGTACAATACCTGTAGTACAGTGCTATGAATTAATAAATGTTTTTTCAGGGAAAAGATGCACAAGGTTCAGGAACGAGAGGAAGGAACATAGGGAACGAAGTTTCGGCAGAATTTCATAAGAAATAATTCACCAAAAACAGATTGGTGAAGCTTGAAGAATTCACCCCGTGAGTGTCGCACTTCCGGTCAACGCAGCGGCGAGTACCGGGCGGAAGGGAGTTTGACCATCCAGAAGGTTCTACAAAGAATCTTGCATAAATAGGCCCGGTCTCGGAGAAAGTGAGGCATTCTGGAAACTTTGTCGTAGGGGTCACATCTATGTCAGTCATAATTTAAGTTGGATATCTCGAGTTTGAAGTTCCGCGCCGTCAATTCCGTGCGGTGTAGTCCGTTTTATTTGAAACCGCTCCACGACGTTCGTGTTGCGTATCCAGCCGTTGGGACATAAAGGAGTCGGCGCCGGGATCTGTATCCACTAGCACAGACGGGTTGGCGAGTATCGGTGACCGAGAGTTTTACGCAGCTGGGAGAGGAGAATAAAAGAAAAGCCATTCTAACGTCAGAACCAGGAACAATCGAGGTTCGAGCACGAGAGTCCACAGTCGGCGAGGTCGACTCTCCAACGCCAACGGGGCGAACCGCGGGAGAGGAGTCCGGCCACCCGGGACGAGCCACGTGGGCGCAGGGCGATAAGCGCGTGCATCGTGACAAGGTGTATTATATCCAATTGTTTGGGGATGTTACCCCTGTTTCCAGAATCCAAGGGTGTGTTTGTATTGGATATATTTTTTTAGTGTAGGTCTATCTTGGTTTAGGATTATTTTGCTTTGGTCTATTCGAATTGGCCGAGTTAGGTTAATTGTTTTGGCAGCGGGATCTGATTTCACCTGTTTTAGATTAACGGTCGGTACTGACCGGCGTTGCCGGGCGTAATATAATGTAACAAGTCACACAGCGAGCGTTCTCGCAGTCAGTACGAGGAAGGAAAGCGCTCGCAATGAGCAACGAGATGTTTGATGTTTCATTCTAGCTGCGAATGGCACATACCGTCCGTTACACCAGCTATAAAAATTACACATATTAGCAAGTGCATACATACTTCGGAATTTTTTGTGTTGTACCTAATTAATATTCTGAAAATTTGTATAGAAATCTGAACTTTGCCTGTTTTGACACTTTGGCAACATGCTAGGAGGGGTTTAAATTATAAATACTTCAAATTTCACTTTGGGCTGCCATTTATTATTCATCCTTATTATACAAGTTTATTGTGCATCGTTAATCGTTGAGGTGGTATTTTAGGTAAGCGAAATATTCCATTTTATTTATTATTCAAACCATTATTATTATGTTATGTCGTCGGTTCGAGATCCGTACCGAAGCCCTTATGGTCTCGTCCTGTCTTGCCTTCTTTCCTTAGATAATATCTCAGCGACTACCGCAGATTAACTTGTAATTTAAAATAATAATATCTACGGTTCAGGCGCTTGTAAAGACATAAAGAAAGTTTATATTTTTCATTATTATTATGAAAATGTACCTATTTTCTGCACTAAATGTGACATTGTAATTTAATACATAATAGACCTACAACAACAATTAGTGGAGTATCAAATGAAATGTTTCAGTTTTTGTTTTTTGTGTCGGTTTCATACTTTTTAAATATTTTGAAATAAAATATTGTTCCCTGTCTCCGAAGGTTGCAAAGCGATCCATCTGAAATGTAAGTAGCGTTTGTAGGTACAGAATGATCGGCAGACCGTGGGCCATATGGTAACTGGATGGGTAAAGGAACCAAGTTAAATAGCTAGGCGGCTTTTTAAACCTTGAAAAGCCTCACGGCAATTTTTAAGAATTGTATAACGATTTTTTGGTTTTTCAATTTTTTTTCCCAAATTTGAACTATTCAGTGCTGTAACTTTTTTTGGGGAACGTGTTGAAACAAAAGAGTATTTACATATTACACCTGTAATCAAATCTTGCTTAAAAGTCCAGTCTCGAGTGAAACAATAACTGTTATGAATGCGTTTATCGTACAACTTTCCATTTACCTGTGTTATATAACAATAAATTGAGTTTTTTTTTTCAAACAAATACGACAATAAATGCACATCTTTGTCGCCGCCTCAGCGGGCTATCTATTTTTACGCGCTCCTTGACGGTGACGTCCCATGTTATGTTGTGTGTGTAATACTGGACAATCCACAAGGAATTATCTAACCCCAAGCTAGGCAGAGCTTTTGTTAGGGTACTAGATAACTGATATACTTAATACAGTAGGTACTATACAAAGATAGTTACTTCTTTTACTTCTTATAATATATGTATAGAAAACATCAAGATCACCTGGAACAAAATATCTGGAGATCGTACAAATATTGGTCCCAAGGCGGGAATTGAACCTGCAACCTCCTGCGTCGCAGGTGGACCTTTGCCCGCTGGGCCATAGAGGTCGTATGTCGTCGAAATTAAATATATTATTTATACATAAATAGTTTGTGTCATAGCTGATTTTAACTTTGATTTTATGCAAATTTTAATAGAAGTAAATGTAATATATTTTTCTAAATAGATAAGAAAACATACTATATAATAGTTTTATTCTTGCCAGGTTTCCTCCCATTATCTTGGTAGGTATCACAAAAAATAATTAATGTGAACTAATCTTTATAAATTCTTTTGTGTAACGTAATCCTACGTGTAACAAAAATATTGATTTCTTTTGTGTTTCTTTTGTGTTTCGTACAATTTTTTTGAAAATGACTCATTAAACTTGTGAAATCAATGTCCAATGACCAAAATTTCAAAAAACTCTTAAATTGTAAGGAAGTCAGTCAGTGGCTCGCAACGCAACATTTGACAAAACCTTATAACAAACCAGTTTAACAGATGGTTAAACTGCTTTTACTGAAAATAATGAAATTTCTAAGTATTTCTGCCATCATTCCAGATTCCAAAATGATAGCTTATTTCCTGGTTGCGTTCCTGGTTGCCTGGTACCTGGTTGTGAAGTGGCGGAAGCGGCACATGACCAGGCTGGCAGAACAACTGAAGAGCTCCATGATGAGCCCGCCTGTGCTCGGGCATGCGTACATGCTCCTTGGTAATGCAGAAAGTAAGTCTCTGGCTCAACTCAATTGTGCCTTGTTGTATCCGAATAAAAAGTCAAGTGGGAGTCGGACTCGCGTACTAAGGGTTCCGTAAGACCTTGTGTCCTGCCAAATTATCATGATTCTAGGTCAACGGGAAGTAGGTACCCTGTAGGTTTTGGTCCATGGCGAGATTCATTTTTTTTGTGAATAAAATACATATTTACGGTTTCTCGTTTTTTCCCTTAGGTATTTGTTTTATAAGACCTTGCTTCTTACTAAACTATATGATTCTAAGTCAACGGGAAGTACCCTTTAGGTTTTGGTCTATAGCAAGAATGAAAATTTTTCTTGTTGTGAAGAAACTTCAAATTTACGGTTTTAGGATTTTTTCCTTTAATAGTTCTATATGACCTTGCATCTTGCCAATTTTTATGATTCTACGACATGGACCTATAGGGTAATTCCCACCCTATAGGTTTTGGTCCATGGCGAGAATCAAAAGTATTTTTTTTTTAATAAACTACAAATTTACTGTTTTCGGATTTTTTTCCTTTACTTGTGCTTTAAGGCCTTGCTTCTTGAAAAATTTCATAATTCTAAGTCTATGGGAAGTACCCTATAGGTTTTGGTCGTGGCGTGTATTAAAAGTAATTTTTTTAGTGAATAAATTACAAATTTATGGTTTTCGGATTTTTCCCTTTACTTGTGGTATGTGCCATGCTGCTCACCAAATTTCATGATCCTAGGTACACGGGAAGTATCCCATAATGTTTTGTGTGCATGTGATTCCCTTGAAAATATCAAAATGTTCGGACAAGCGGCTGTAACTTTTGAGTTCGTTGACTTAGAAGTTTTAATTATATTACGGCTTATTAGTAATACAACCTTATTTTATGTTTATGTAATTTTTTTCTAATGTTTGTAGGCTGTGTAGGTATTATAGTATGTAGTGTAAGTATTGGGTTTCTTTAAGTACCTATCTAGATCACAGAATTAAAATTCTCTATTCCGTGATTTAAATACATTTTTTCAGTGCCACCATATATTTTGTTCTTTTCATGTCCAGTCCATCCCAAGGTTGCCTGGAAGAGATCGCTCACAGCGATAAGGCCGCTCTTTATACTTCCTGTGTTCTAAGCTTTTTTCTTTTTATTTTTTCCTGTCTTTGTGTGGTATAGTAAAGTATTTTCTTAGGTTTCCTTGTTTTCTTTCAAGGAACACAACCCTAAAAATGTTTTTTTTTTTAATATTTATTGGTAGAGACGTCGTAGTCTGGGAACTTACAAGTTATTGATTGAAAACTATAAAAACCAGTGCACGTTTTTCACTGTTTTTCGCAAGGAGCAAAGGCCTACAAAATGTTCCTAAGAACCACATAGGAGTCCAGAAGAGTATTTTGACCATAATTAATTATAAGAAGACACCCCGACGGTCACCGTACGAAGCAGACGTGTTACACATTGGGCGTTTTTCCATTAGCCAGCCCGGCACCGGCACGGCACCGGTATGGCCGTGCATCGGCACCGGCGCCGGGGTTTCGTTTTTCCACTGCGCCGGTGTCGATGCCGGTTTACTACGGTCCTCCTACCCGTCCCGCGCACTCACACACGCACACGGCTACAATTCATATACAATACTCATGCAATTTTGCCGGGCCGGCACGGGTGGGAAGCTTGATACCCCGGCGACGGCGACGGCGCCGGTAGGACTCAATGCCGGGCCGGCGCCGGCGCCGGTAAGTCAAAAAGCGAGTCATACATTTTCATACATTTTTGCTTCCCCGGCACCGGCACGGCGTCGGTGCCGGCGTCAGCGCCTAGCCGGGCCGGATAATGGAAAAACGCCCAATTTTTACGTAAAATTTTAAAACCTTACTCAATCTAAAATAAAACTTATCCAAATAAAGCTTAAGTCTAGAATCAGTTAAAACTCAGTGTGTCAGTTAAAACTTTACGAAACTTGATTCGACCAGCGCTCGACAACAGGTTCGGCAAAAACAGAGATCATGAGTTTACTGCGCTCACCGACTGGAAGTGACCCAAACCTAGCGGCTGCCGGGCGAAGCGGTTCTCAACCAAATTTATTTACCGGAGAATATCTTGTGGAAAACAAAATTAGCAAGAAAGTAAACATGCGAAATAAAAGAAAGGAAACTGATGACTTTGCTCAAGTCAAGGAAGAACTCAGTGAAATCCGCAACCAATTCTCGCAAATGATGGCCATGATGATCTCAATGAAACAGGACCAAAAAAATTTCTTAAATAAAGTCTCCGGCGACGTTGAGACCATTAAAGGAGCAGATTACGAACATTAGAGACGTGACCAATAAACCCTCGGATGAGCAAAATGCCATTAAGTCTGATATACTCCACTTAAAAACTACAACCGTAGAATCAACGGAGAAAATAGATATGCATAAAATGGAAGTCACCGCCCTTAAAACTAGCTACCCGGCAACATCATCCACTGAAAACACGCTATAAAATATGGTAACAGAAATCAAGGAAAGAGAAGAGAGAAGCAAACACATTATAATTGCAGGAGTACCAGAACCGACCGGAGACAGCAAAGACGAAAGGAAATTGTCAGACACAGAGGAAGTCCTAAAGATAACCAAAATTGTGACTGTTGATTGCTGTAAGCCTGTACACATTTTGCGACTTGGGAAATACAACCCAACGAAGAACCGCCCAATAAAGGTCTGCTACAAATCCCAAGAGGCAGCATTAGCCATATTGCGTAATAGGAATAACCTGAAATCTGGTACAATAAAGATTTTCTCAGACCAAACGCCACAACGACAAGCGTATCTGAGAAATTTAAAGGAGGAGCTGAAGCGGCGAACCGATGATGGTGACAAGGACCTCATCATAAAATATATAAGAGGCGTCCCTAGGATTACAACAACAATTCCAAAAAACTAGAAGCTGCTGACGCTGTTACAAACGAAGAGAACTCCTATCAAATAGTTACAAACTACGAAAATATTATAACTAGTAAAAAGTCCCTAAAATTTTAATACGCCAACATACGCAGTATTGTCAAACCTGGGAATTTGGAAGAGCTCAAATGTATTATCAAGTCATTCACAAAATACTTAAACATTACATTATGTCAAGGGTCGTGTAACATTTTTGTTTTATATTGTTTGCATGCCACTTCCAGTTGTGCTCGCTCCGCGTCATAGCCGAGCGGCCATTGTTTTGTTTACGCGTAGAGACATTGCATTATGGCATGTTCTTATTTAATATCTACCCACTATTTTTCTGTTACAAAATTTATTTTTTCTTAAGTTAGTTTTAGTACGAATTAGCCCTAGCCCTATATGGCAAAAAAATTTGTTTTCTCATGTAAGTGAATTTATTCTTAGTGAGAAATAAATATTCTTAAACCTGATAACTACACGAGTTGCTGCATCCTCGAGATTTTGGTTTCATATGCGTAGTCATTTATTTAATGTAGCAGACAACGAACACATTTATAAAGCTAAAAACAACACATCTGTCTGACGTCACGTCTGCAACACGCCGGCGGCGCGGCGCGGCGATGGCAGCGCTGCGCCGTGCATAAAATCTCATCCTTTTCAGAGTCGGCAGATAGTTGGTACTATGTATCTTCCTACGTAAGTTGGTAGTTTAATACAGTAAACTCGTACACAAATAAAAACAAAATAAACACACACCGAAGTTTCACATCAGAATTTAAATGTAATAAAAATAAATGTAATAAAATAAGTATTACCGAATAACCGATGTTATTTTTATGACTGGATAGTAAATTAATGACTCAATAACTTGAAGTTTTACTGAACAATTTACAGTATCACCACAGGTATCACCATGGGTAGTAATAGAGGTAGTTCATAATGATTAGCTCGGTTGGTGTAATATCACATAATGATAAGTGGTATTACACCAACATAGCATCATCATTACATTTTGAAAATTGCATCAGCGAAGGTATCAACGAGACATAAGAGTTTGAATCTGTAGGTCTGTTATTAAACATAGTGTTTCTAGAACTTCCCAGCGATCGGTCGCTGGAGTATTGGTCTGGCTAAATGTGCTAATTATGTACTAGTAAGTAGGTACCTACAAGTACCTACTACCTAATATTTGAGTATTCGTGAATGCAGGACAATAATGATATTTATGATTGATTCGTAGTTGAAAATAACTTGTTTAAAGAAGCAGTATATCTTATGAAATCTGTGGTTTCAATATCTGTGGCTTCAATAAAGGCGACCTTCGTAGGTACTGGCTGGACGTATAACTGTGAAAAATGAGTAACAAACAATGAGGCGCGTTTTATACGTACCAAAGTTAAAATTAGGTCGTTTCAGCGTCAGACAGTGTCCGGTAATCATTAGTTCGGAATAAAATTATAATATTGAATTAATGTATTATAGTACTTTCAGACTTCGTCTTAGTCCTTGTTCACCTTAATACAATAGCACTCTAATGATAATTTGATTACAACGTGCGCGGACAGTGTCCGCACTATTTACTTGTAGACTTCGCCTTCGTCCTTATTCACCTTAATACATAATTTATATTAATATTATACAGGGTGTCTCAAAAGAAGGTTCACATTTAAAAAATCGATTTAAAAAAGTAAGATGTTTATTGAAAAAATGTTTATTACATATTAAAATACACTGTTTGGGAATTTATTTTTTAAAAATGACATCGTCCAAATGTAAACCGTTGCGTTCACGGCATTCGTTTATTCGAGCACTAAAATTTGCTATGACGGCTCTGCAGGTATTCTCCGAGATGGCTGCGATTTCGTGACGGATATTTTCTTTTAATTGTGCCAGGGAAGTCGGTTTGTTGGCGTAAACTTTGGATTAGAGATAACCCCACAGGAAAAAGTCCATAGGTGTCAAATCGGGACTGCGTGGAGGCCAACTTATGTCACCTCTCCTGGAGATCAATTTGCCAGGAAAAATTTCACGAACTCTTGGCAGAGACCTGTTGGACGTGTGTGAAGTGGCTCCGTCCTGCTGGAACCATGTTCTTTGGTTATAACAAGGAAAGTGCTGCAGCTCAGGCACGAAGAAAACGTCTAACATCTCCACATAACGCTCTGAATTCACTGTAACTGTGCGTCCCCTTCCATCTTCAAAAAAGTACTCGGCGACACTGTCTACGTTTTCGACCGTTCTCGAAGATCTTGGACGTCCCGATTTTGGTTTTTCCAGTGTTGAACCGGTCTCTTCAAACTTCTCGACCCATTTTGCAATGAGTCGAGTGGTTGGCGCATCATTCAAGTGACGAATATGTCGAATGCTGCAGAATTTTCTACGCGCTACAGTCGCCGAATTACCGTTTTTATAAAACTCGCGTACGCACAACGCACGGTCCGCTCCCGAGAAACGCTCCATAGCAACTAAATTCCCAAGAGCCAGGCTACCGACTGACACTCCCCCCGCGCCCCTCAGAATAGTTGCGTTCACGCAATAACTAAAACAAATGTGAACTTTCTTTTGAGACACCCAGTATTAATATTAAGGTGAATAAGAACAAAAACGAAGTCTACAAGTAAAATATACATTAAGTAATTAAATATTATGATTTTGTTTCAAACAAATTATTACGTATCTATTTTAAGATTATAATTACAGGGTGAACCAAACAGTGAAGTCCAATAAAAAAAATCTGTAGGCTTAGGTTTAAAATACGCTACAATTTTTTTTGACTCGTACACTACAAAAAATAATTTTCGAACAAAATTTACGTAAACTCGTAAATAGTGAGGTGTTTCGTTGTCCAAACACAAAATACAATGAGGGTTTATGCATGGCGCAGCGCTGCCGTCAGATATTTTGCTTTTATGCTAATGCTCCACCTGTGTCCTAATGCGTAAATTAACGCGCTAATTAGTGCGTTGCGCAGATCTGACCAAGATTTTAACGTGTTCATTTATTAATTCGCATTACTAATGGCATCAGATGATAAGCAAGAGCTCAGGTGTCTGTTTTTTTAATTCATTAAAGGGTTTTAGCGCACTAGGCGATGTTGGCTACATTAACATAACATTGTCTCATTCCGCGAGCTGTATGCGCAGGGAAAGGATATGTTTTGTTGTTTTGCGGACTGCATTATGTAGGCATTCGAATGGTCCAATGAAAAGGCCTTGAAGTTCCTGGAATTACTCCGAATGAAACCATCCTAATGGAATCCAAAACTTCAATCACACAAGAATTGCTCGGCAGTTAGAGATGCATGACGGCGTATCATCCAGTCTTTATCATTTCCTGTGACATACGAAGAATTGAAAATGAGAAAAGATTCCCTAATGGGGTACTACTGTATCCATCTAAACATATACAAAAAATCTACCAAACAAATACAAAAAACCATTGTTGTGCAGTTAACGCCTTACTTCACTAGGAGTTACCTCTTGATGGTTACGTTACTGTAGCCAACGAGCCTTAATTAACGCGTCAGTAGACATTAACACTAAAGTTATTTTAATCATTTACCAGCCATGACACTTACTTCTATTAAAATTTTATTGAATTTATTTTTTTCAAAAATCCTCTTTCATTCTTAAGTTGACTGAAATCACGACGGTTTATACAATATGCCTACAGCTTTACATTTATTCCTTTGTGTAACGTAACAAAATGTTACACAAAAGAACAACATTTCATGGCGTCAACGCGAGTTTTGATAAACCACAAAAAAGAAAGTCATTGTAACGGTTACATTTCATTCGCATTCTCATAAGTATATAACACTTACCAAGTAAAATCGACGTTACACGGAGGAAAATTTTAGCAACAAAAATCGACTGTCCTATTGAAATCACTGACGAGAATGAGAAAAGTATGGCGGCGTGGTTTTCTCGATATGTTGGCGTGATGCCAGTGCTCATTAAACTAAGGATGCGTTCAAATATAAATAGATAATACGTCTTTTCGTCGTGACACAAAGGTGTTACACAAAGTACTACAAAAGTGGACATAGGTTTAAAATCAAATATTCTGTGCTTAAGCTAATCGTTTTAAAGCAAATTTCTTTTCTTTCTATAGAACAGCATATTAGCTAAATTACCCATTAACAAATCAAATAATATTATCAACGTAATAGGCGTTAGTTGATGTTTTTGTTATCGAAAACCCATGTAAGACATATGGAATTGTATGGAAAAGGAAGCGACTCATTAGTTTTATTTATTATTATATAAAAGTTTTATATGAAAGTTAAGGACTTAGAGGATTTAAATTAAAGAGAAACACTCCAAATAATATTTAGAACATAACAAATCTGTGACATTGACAACCAGTTCATAATATTTCCTGATTTACCAGGCGGGACAAGACATTTTGGGAGTAAAGTACAATATTTTTGCAAATGACTCTAATGTTCAGTTTTGATGAAAAAACACTATAATTTGAATGTTTTTAAAAATCACAAAACTACTAGGTTCTTATCAATATAATATCTACATCTACACTATTATTATAATAGGTACTTTAGTTTTCCTATTTAGTTATATAAGCACCTATTGTGAGAGAAAAATAAACGCTTTTATTATTATATTATTATTATGACGAGGAAAGATTTGTACTTGTGAATGTTTGTAATGAATAAACTCAAAAACTACTGGACCGATATCAAAAATTATTTCACCTTTTGAATGCTACACTATCCCCGAGGCTATATTTTTTTATAGGCTATATTTATATCTTTAAACAATAAATATCCACCCGTGCGAAGCTGGGACGGGCCTCTAGTATTATCAAGGAGTACCTGACTCACCGACGGACAACGCACAGCCCGAACCACTACTGGTTCTAGCTTGAAATTTGGAGTGTTTGTTCCTCTTAGGGTGTAGTGTAGGGGTGTACTAAGTAATTTTGAAAATTCGCACTCTAAGAGTTTTAAAATAGAATTTGAAAGTTTAAACGCAAATGCTCTAAATTTCAGCAACCGTTAGAAATAGAAGTACAAAATTTCCATGTAGATTCCCCTTTCATAACGATCACACGTTTCATTCCTTGTTTTCTGAAATTATGCCGGTGTTTTCCTGTAACAAAGTTAAAACGAAAAGTTTTAACTGAAATGATTTGTATCTTAGCAACCGTTTGCACTATAACTAAAAAAAATTACATGTAGAGTTCCCTTACAAAAAGAACACACATTTATTTCATTGTTTTCTGAAATTCGAAAGTGGTTTTCCCCATCACTATAGGTATTTATATTGGTGTAGCGCTGTTTCGCACCAAATTGTTCGCACCACAGACCACGCACAGCCCGATACTTACCTACCACTAGGCGTCTGGTTTTCTACAAGGATGATATTAAATTTGTTTGTATGTGAAGATAGGGTTCAAATAAATGTGCAGGTGCTGACCTACAACACCGACATACATCTTTAATGTAGAGGAAAGTAACCAAATATGGAATACCGTTTTGTTTTTTACGCATATATGAATCAAATATAAAAAATCAAAAACTTTTAATGGTAATTATAAACAACCATATATTTGGTTTTTACATGGTAACAGTCTTGTGTCATCATTATTAATTATGAGTACTATAATTTCTCAAAAACAAAATCAACAAAAAGGTATCTAATAATGGAATAGGTACCCCAAATATGGAACACCAGAAATACTATCAAAAACCAATCTTAACTTATATGAAACTTCTTAGGAACTTTTGTCATATATAAAATTAACTTCAACTATTTGCAAATATCACAAATCCAGGTGTCAAACTCTGGACCAGTGCAATCAATATGTGCCCAGAGCCCGCACATGTGACATTTGATCCAGGTGTCCGTATTTGGCATTTCTAACTAATTTAAACTTCTATTCATACATTTATACATACTAAACTAATCCTATAAAATTGCTCTAACACTTTCAAACAAACATGTATACAATACATAGAAGCAATAAACACAATACTTTTTGCGATAACTTTACGAAAAATAATTATTATTTACGTAACTGAGAAAGTTTTCTCTCAGTGACAAAACAAAACGCTCTCACCACGGACAAAGGACTCGCTCGACTGATTGTACGTGCGTAAAGTGATTGAATGAGATAGACGATCACAGCTGCTGGCGTTTTGGAATATTTGTTTGCGAGAAATGCCGGTATTCCAAATTAGGGATACTATTCCATATTTGGTTACTTTCCTCTATGTATAAAAGAACAAGCGATTTTCTGGTAACAATGCCCAGCCCAAACCGCTAAAGCTAGAAAGCTGAAATTTGGAGGGGTGGTAACTTTTATTACACAACCTTGCAATCTAAGAAGAGATTTTTGGAAATTCCATCCCTAAAGGGGTGAAAAGGGGTGGTTGAAGTTAAAGATTTTAACGGGTATTTATCGCGTATCTTTTGTTTTATTTCCCCTACGTTTCTACCGCGTTACAGCGATTGTGGTCGCCATGGACCAAAACCTATAGGGTAGGTACTTCCCGTGGACCTAGAACTACGAAATTTGGCAAGGAGCAAGGTCTTATATTATAGCGCAAGTGCAGGAAAAAATCCAATATAAATTTGTAATTCATTCACCAAAAAAATTACTTTTGATTCTCGCCATGGACCAAAACCTACAGAGTACATAGCCCTCTTCTTCTATGGTTGATTTTGTATTCAACCGTAAAAGAAGAGGGTTGTCCACCGTGCATGGTTTTTCTCGGGAAATCTGTTGCTAGGTAGATAAACAATATAGGATCATGGTTATCTTTCCAGCAACTATGAAAGGACTGCAACGGTGTTTCAGAGACGCAATAGAATGCGGAGGAACGGTGGCGCACTGGTTCACAAACAAACTTTATATAAGTGAGTAGTCATAGTGAATAGTCATAAGTTTAATTTTTTTGTTTATTTGTAGGTATTCGTACCTCGGAAGAAAAAAAGGAACCCATAGAGGATCGCTTTGATGTCCGTTTTTCTGTCTGTCAACCCCCTTTTCTCAGGATCGAGTGGAGGTATCGAGTTGGAATTAACATCAAATAATCAAATCCGTAACTTCTTGAAGCAGAAATATAAATAAAACTTCTAGCTCAGCGCAATCAAAAATCAAAAGTAACAGCTGTTTATGTCCGAATATTTAGAATTTCATGATTTTAACAGGACTAAGACAACACTGTAACAAAAACGGCGAACAGCTCATAAAGACGTCGCATTGTGTGGTGGGCCCAGATGTTTCCAGAATTCAGCAAATCTTTGCACAGCATGTATGGATTGTGATGCACGGGCAGCAACAGCCGCATCCGCATCCGCCACAGCATCCACCACAGCACATTTTTACAGTGTTTTATTTTGACTGGTAAAGGAAAACTGCACCAAATACGGTGAATAGTTGAACTTAATAAATAAACGTTGGTTAAAATAGATACGATATACTATAGGATAGAAGTGTTAAAAAATCCGAAAACCGTGAATTTTTAGTTAATTCTACAAAAAAATTACTTGTGATTCTCGCCATGAACCAAAACCTATAGGGTACTTCCCGTTGACCTAGAATCGTAAAATTTGGCAAGAAGTAAGGTCTTATTGCACACATATAGGAAAAAGTCTGAAAACCATAAATTTGTTATCTCTTCACAAAAAAAAATATTTTTGATTCTTACTATGGACCAAAACCTATAGGGTACTTTCCGTTGCCCTAGAATCATATAATTTGGCAAGAATAAATAAATACATAAATAATGTTGGACTCGCCATGGACCATAAACCTATTTAAGGTACGGCTCCAAGGGGTTACGGACTTGAGTATTTGATGTTAACTTCAACTCGATACCTCCACGCGTTCCTGAGAAAAGGGGGTTGACAGACGGACAGACATACAGGCGGACAACAAAGTGATCCTATATAAGGGATACCACACAGTTTTTAAAATACCTAGCTACCATAAAAAATATGTATTTTTAACTGTAGCTACTACTACGTTAAATCAACATATTAATTATCCTAGACCAATCGGACGATCGGCAAAATTGGAGATAAAAATATAATGATTAATATATCCATAACGATCCAAAATGGTTGAACATACATGGGACCCCCAATCGATGCTTGATGAAGCCCCATATCATCCCACTTCGTTTGATCCATGTATAATGAATTACCCTGTAAAATAGGATACTAGATAATAATCATAGAAAGTTTGGCAATCCTAGGCAGTGGCGCGGTCTAGATCTGTGAAATTGAAAGTTCATGATTTTATCTCAATAATAGTCAGTATTATAATGTTTCAGCGGTCGCTGACCCCGAAGTCGCAGATATTATTCTAAAAAATTGCTTGGAAAAAGATGACCTCATGAAGGTTTTCCATGAAGTGACCGGAGACGGCAGTCTTTTTACTTCGGGTAAGAATATTTATTTACACATCTCTCGTAAGTCACAACCGTCGCATTTGATTTGTCCTACTTATAACAATAATGTCCTCCTAGCCGAATTTTGACCACGGCGGCGAGTCTCATCCATCGGAGACTAGCCAGATGCGCAGATCATAATTATGTCGTGCACAAACAAACCGATATCTTTAAAAAAACTTCAATTGAATTGCTCTTTCGGGGTGAATTATTATCATATTGATTTTAGTGATAAATCTCTTGTAAATATGTTAATATATGTACTCTAAAAGGACAAATAAATTGAAGATTGGTATAGCGTTCATAGGAATGTTTTAGTTTCACAAGTTGTAGAAGGCGGAATAAAATTAACACCGTTTTTCCCGCTAGTCGCGCTTGAATCACCTGATATGTTTTATGTTGACGACCTCGGTGGCGCGGCGGGCGAAGATCCGCGACGCGGGAGGTTGCGGGTTCGATTCCCGCCTTGGGACAAATATTTGTACGATCTACAAATATTTGTTTCGAGTGTTCTGGTCGTTTCTATATATAATAAAAAATATCTATTTATTTAATGTATTACATTATGTATATCAGTCATCTAGTACTCATAACACAAGCTCTGCTTAGCTTGGGGCTAGATGATGCTGTGTGGATTGTCCAGTATTATTTATTTATTTATTATTTAGTTATTTTATGTTGTCGCAAAATAATTTTCAGTGAAAAAGTGGCGCCCACGACGTAAATTTCTAGTTCCAACCTTCAGTATGACGAACTTGAAACGTTTTGTTGAGGTGTTTGCAACTCAAAGCTCCATCCTTGTGAAGAAATTAGAGAAATTGGCAGGACAGGACCCCTCTCCGATGTGGAAGTTGCTTTCTGCTTATGCCATGGATGCCATCTGTGGTAAGTACATATTGTGACAGTCATGGCTAGCTATCTCGCGGATGCAGGTTTAATGAATAAAATATGTACATTACACTTTATTTCACACCAAGAAAATACAAAAAACAAAATACAGGAAAAGAGAGATAACAGAGTTGCACAATAGGCGGCCTTTCGCTATGAGCAATCTTTTCCAGACAACCTTGGGATGGATACGAAGCAGTTGCACACATATATACGGTGGCGTATTAAGTAAATATACATACATACATACAATTACAAAAATACATATCTATACTTATAATAAAACTGTAACAGGTTTATTTCTGTACTTACATTGAATATATTCTGAAAAAAAAATTGGAGGGCTCTCTATTATCGATACTGAAGCCAGAACTGTAATTTTAAGGGTTCCGTAACTCAAAAGAAAAAAGGAACCCTTATAGGATCGGAGGGGATGAAAGAAATGATAATGAATGATACAGATGGAGGGAAGCACGTCAGAGTGTCAAGTTGAGTACCAAAAAGTGTCATTCTGTGACGATACCACTGTCATAGAAGCGAAACCGATAACATTTGGGTTTTGCAGTTTATGACACTTCTTGACACCGACACTGGCCGATTCGTAGCTAAAAGTCGTATAGATAAATAATGCGATTGAAGATGATAGCATGCTATCCCGCGTAGAATACCTATATATTGATTTTTATTCAAATTAGCAATTCATCTGAAATGTGGGTTAGTATTGGTACTTACTTTCCTACTGTTTTTAGGTATTAATTAAATACCGAAGACTCTACCGGTACCTTTAGTACATATTTGTATAATTGACAAACGTTCGAAGCCCTCGGCGCGCGAGTTACACTCGCACATGACGGACCTTGTTTTGATTGAAATGGCAAAGGTAAAGTTTGACTAAAATCCTACCATCCCACTTACGAAAGTGAAGATGTGGCCTATGATGGAGCACGCTTCCATGAAGGAACTTAATCACTCGGGCTAGAAGGACTCCAAGATTATACCTACTTCTATGGGAAAACAGACGCAACAAGTTCGTTCCACTCCTTGCCGGTATAACTAACGAAAGTAGAGTGGAAACATTTAGTTCGTTGATGACGCAGGTTTCATGAGGAATAATAATGGGTCACCATTACCTTTTTCTTACAGTAACAACCCTGGGGTTTGAGGCCAAAGCCCAAGAAAAAGAACATCCAAACCTAGCAGCAATAGAGAATGGGTTTCAAGTGATAGTGAAGCGAATGTTCACGCCCTGGCTGCATAACGATATCATCTTCAAAAGAACGTCTCTGCATCGGACCCTTACAAAGAGTAAAGCTCTGGTTTATGGCTTTATTGATGAGGTATGATCACATGTTACACTTTGTAAGAGTTGATTTGTAGATATCTAAACGACGTCATAATCATAATCCAGCTCCCAATAAAAAATTAGGTAATGTTGATAATTCGAATTTTTAGACTTGAGACTTTGAGACGGACAGAGTTCACGTTTCATCGGACGTGTAGGGCGGTCAGCTGTCTGTCGCCGCACCATCAATGCCCTCCATAATGTAGTGTAGTGTCGGGATCATCTGCTGTTTGGACAGACGATATAATATGAGCTAGTAGTTGTTATTTTGAGTATATTTAATATTGACCTTGTCTGATCTGTTTGTTAATTTTTTATTAGTTTGTGGCACTAGCCACAACCTGTCCTTTCGGTATGGCGCACGAAAATGACTAACACCTTATATAGGAACATCGTCTATAGATGTTTATTTTTATTAATTTCAGATCATAGAAAACAAACGAAAAAATCATGCAAAAACAAATAATCCAAGTAAAGGTAAGTCTTACTTGGGCCAAAACTAAATAAAATTTGGATTGACTCTTGGAATTTCATTTTATTGATTCCACCCTTATCCCTACCGACAGAAATTCAAACAAAAAGACTTAAGTCATTCGTGGATTTAGTCCTCGAATCTGCATCAGAAGAAAGCGACAAAGCCATTAGAGAAGAATGCTTGGTGATGCTAATAGCAGGCACTGACACATCCGCGGTCGGCCTGGGGTTCGTGCTTGTGATGCTGGCAGCACATCCCGAGGTGCAGGAAAAAGTTTATAGAGAGTAAGTAGTTTTTGTTTTCAAATACAAAAAAATTATTTAAACATAGCCGGTTGTTCGTACGCTGATCTCTGTAAAAGTATTTTTATATCTAATACAAGTTTTTTATATGTGCGCGAGCTGCAAGCAGCTCGCGGGGCGGGTGTGTATACTGTTCGTTTTAAATTTAGTTCCCCCGTAACCTACACCCGCGATTTGATCGCAATCGATAACCAAGAGTGGGTTTTGCGATAAAAAAAATGTCAGCCATCTTGGATTTTGAAATGGACATCTTTCTCGTAATCTACACTGTCGAGTTAGTCGAAAACGATACCCATATAAGTATGTGTGGTGTCACACAGCAAGGCTCGCTTCGCTCGCCTTGCGATACCCATATCAGATATTTTGATTGGGAAAGGAGGTGCAGGGGGGCGGGGGGCGGGAGGGGGGTCACAGCACGGCTCGCTTCGCTCGCTGTGCTGTTCCCCCGGGTTCAGGGGGAGGGGGTATCTGGGGGCTGACGGGGAGGTAACGGGGCGGTCAAAGCACGGCTCGCTTCGCTCGCCGTGCTGTTCTCCGTAGTCGCATTACGGCGAGCGAACCACCCTAAAAAGAGGTCAAAATATAGGCTAAAAATGGCCAAATTACAGTTTTTTATTAAAAAAGAGGGTCCTGAGGGGCGGGGGGCGAATAATTTTTTGCAATCGAATTGATATTAAACCCTCTACACGACTGCGAAAAAAAATTTTCTTCTATCTTACTTCGTTTGGGAGATATCGAAAGGGGGGGGTGAAAATGGGGGCGGGAAGGTGGATTTTTTTTCTTTCAATCAGAACTCTCACAAGGGGGGTTCCTAGGGGGCAAGAGGGGGTAAAAAAATTTTTGCAATCGAAATCAGTTGTCCCCCTATAAACACCCCCGAACAGAAAAATCACACAATATGCCTCCGTTTGGGAGCCCCCCTGGGGGGCGGAGGTTCCAGGGGTATATCTTTAAAAGTCGGAATTTTCCCTAGGTCCCATAGAGCTCCCCTATACATTTCTGCAAAAAAAAAAAAAATACCTCCCCCTCCGCCATCAAGGAGAACAATTATGTCAGTCAGTCAGTGGTAATCTAGCTTTATAGATGTTTATTATACAAAATCACTTGAGCCGTTTTGATTGATTTTATCTATCAGAGAGTGTTAGATTCCTTGACAAAGACTCAAAACGGAGTTTCTGAATAGCCCTGCGGATAACATGGAGTTGAGGCAATAACTTAAGCAAACCAAAATTTTATAAGCGAGAGAGTGGGAGAAAAGCAATGTGTCTTGGTAAATCAGTTGCTTCTCGCTGCACATAGCTGATGTAGCTTCAAAAGTCTTGCTTTTGAAGCTACATCAGCTATGTTCCGCATGGAGAATTAGTACTACTGCTATGCTACTTAGAAAAAATAATATTATGCAATTAATTGCTTAAGGTTAGGTTTATCATAGCAAAAAAAAATTGGTTGCCTGTAAAGTCGGTATACGGGCGAAAGTTTTACGTGACAACGACTTTGAGTGGTAAAACATTGTGAGCGCATAACGTGAGCGGAACGTAACGCGTAACGCAGTTTCTTGAAGTGTCACCCGGCAAACCAATTTATAAGACGTTGTCACGTCAATAATATAAAATGTTTGTCGTTGTACCTAAATTGCGTAATAAGACGAACGTTAATCAGGTTGAAGGAAATCATAAGCGAACCAAGCAGACCAGTTCAAGCAGATGACCTTCATCGCCTGAAGTACCTTGACGCTGTGATCAGAGAGACCCTGCGGCTGTATACACCGGTGCCATGCATCTTCAGGAAAATTGAGAAGGATATTGAATTACGTAAGTCCGATGTGATAAATATGGTAAGTAACGAATGGTCATCGGATGATATCCGTCGGAACTTAAGTATACTCGATTCATACATAATTCCTGCCATCATCCTTGAATATGAATCATTCACGAATTGTAAACCATGACTTGCCTTATTGTATTCATATGTATCGAAAATATCATGAAACTAGGGTTTTTAAAATAAGCATGATTCGCCATCGCCTGCCTTAGCAATTACATAAATCTATCCTGCTTCCTGTCCACTCTCCTGCGACGAATACCTACCGTGTCCGTGATCTTGGATTTTAAAAACACCGTACTTAAATTCGTAATGATAATGAAATAGATAGAGAGAGAGATAGATAAACATTTACTAACAAACACAACTCTGATCCAGCACAGAACAGAAATAGACAGATAATGACGAATTTCACCGAAATTTCCAAGAAAATAAGTTTTCATTTGACACGAACATGTGACAACCCTGGCCTACTTAAGCTATCGCGTCACTTAGTCGGCATTAACCCGGTGTCGTCGTCCTAAGTGAGCGACGACGATGCGATGGGACGCGACGCTATGCGACATAATGCAACTAACGTCCTATTTTGCAGTCTCTATCAGCGACAAACGGGGCGATCTCAGATCATTAGGTACAATTTTAACTTTGGGCAAGTAAACTGCGTTGTAACTAGAAAATTAATATTTTTCATAGATACTTAGCCCTACAAAAACTTTGTTAACAAAAAAAGGAGAAAACAAATATCATAGGTATTTATTATTTATTTATAATTATATTTAAAGCGAAATAAATTTGGAGAGTTTCATCATTTATATCCGAAGCTAAAAAAAATTAGTCGTTAATTGTACATTTCAGAACAATTATTGAAAGCTCTGGAAGTTATTCACATACTTTTTAAATACCTATTTGAAAAAATATAAAAAAAATACCACCACCACACCCACTACACTACAATTTATCACCGAAGTATGCAAAAAAATCCATCTGAAATGTAGGTTGGTACTACTATTTTTAGGTACCTATTCATTTAATGGCTAAGTTTCTAACCAGTAACTTTAGTACATATTTCTATAATTGACAAACGTTCGAAACGCACTTGACGGATCTTCTTGAACGCCTAGATGAAAAATTGATTTGAACAACTCGTTACAGCATCAGGTGTGGTTGTCCCTGCTGGGTGCGGAGCCATTATCAGCATCTGGGGAATCCATCACAATCCTGCAGTCTGGGGCAAAGACGTCGAGGAGTTCCGCCCGGAACGGTTCCTGGACGCGATGACGAAGCATCCAGCTGCATTCGTACCGTTTAGTTTTGGACCGAGGAACTGTGTGGGTAAGGTTGTCTTGTTTATAATAATAATAATAGTTCTTTATTGCACAAAAACATATGTACTTACATTACAAAACATATAAGCAGATCTTGACAATATAAGAAAAGGGAACATAAATGAACTTAAAATGAAAACCACCAGCTGGGACATCCTTATATTGCATTGGAGGTGAGGTCCTCTTGGTTGGTGAACTCAGAACAAAATTTGAGGTAGATAAAAGTTGCAAATAAGTGATGCATGGCTTGCTCCTGACTTCTACCCCTCGTGCTAGTTTAAAAACTGTGTTACAGCAGAGTAGGATCGTCGCTCGATGTTTGTGAGGCGTTTTAAGTCTATCATCCGAGGACCTTGAAATATGAGGCCTTTATCTTGGTGACAATGACTAGTTAATTTTAAACTTTGCACTTTATGTTCCTAAACAAGATTCTTATAGTATAGTGTGTCATAAATAAGCCAAAACCGTGGGTTTCTCCCCTGAAATTCAGTGTGTAGAGGTAAACCTAACCTAACACAAAATCTCAACCACATCGAACGTAACGACGAAACTAAACTTATTTATGATTTCTCAACAATACCTGATCACTAAAGTCATTAACAACGGGATATTTACCATGACTTTAGTGTTAATAAACATGATGGATTAAAAAATACCTGATCAGGTGAAAAGTTTCAAGGTTTTTTGAAAATTGTCGAGTCCTAGAGAGTTGCAGAATAAATGTTTTTTGCCGGGGATTGCCGCCCCCTTTGGTTTAGTACATACGTTTCGTGGCACAACTTTGAAGTTAAAAGTCAGTTTTACAACTAAAACAATCTGTCAACACTCACACCTAACAGGTCCGTTAACCCAAATAATGTGTTAAAGTAACCACCTAAAAAAAACAATCTAGATTATTTATTTTTAGGGTACCAATACGCCATGATGTCAATCAAGACAGTCCTGTGCACCGTAATCCAAAAGTTCCGCCTGGTGCCGGCATCTGAGGTCCGCCAGCCACTGCGGCTTGAGTGCGGCGTTATGATGAGGGACGTCGATCAATACCGAGTGGGTATTGAAATGAGGCACTAATGTCTGCCTTGTCTCGTCAATCTTTTGTTAACTTTAAAAAATTATTAGACCATTTATTATAACTTTATTAAGGTACCTTACTAACTCTGATTTTGTGTTCGATAGAAAATTGGGTACAGTTAAGTATTTTGTAACAAAGTTTCATTTTAGTTAGTGTCATCTAGGACTGGAGTCAAAATAATGATCGACACACGATCACAGTTTTAAATTTAGAAAGTTCTCGGTTGTAAATTTTTGGAATTTATGTCCTACTCATGAAACATTTTAATAAATGTTATTTTTAAGATACGAAAGTCGATTATTTTTTAGCATTGTTTTATTTATCTTCCAGTTTCAGAGTTTTCAAGAGTGGCGGATGTCACTTCCTTCGGGAGGCCAAATTCCTTTGCTACCTATACCCAGCTCTGGATAAAATAAGGCTGTGGAACATGAGGTGTTGCTTGAATTTTATGAGTCCTAATGGCGCGGCAAAATATAAATGAAAAACCAAAAAAGGAATGATTATTGTTTTCACCTTCTGGAAGGGTCAAAGAGTTTAGCTAAGATTGTTGTAGAATGCAGTATAAGAATAAAACAAGACCCGTCAAGTGCGAGTGTAACTCGCGCGCCGAGGGTTTCGAACGTTTGTCAACAAGTAGGTATGTACTAAAGGTACTGGTTAGAGACTCCGAATTTTAATGAAGACCTAAAACTAGTAGGTACCAACCTACATTTCAGATGGATCTGCATGCTTCGGTGATAGGGTGTAGCGGTAAATTTTTCGACTTTTTTCAAAATATTTCGAAAAGTATTAAACCTACAGAAATTTTAAAAACTGTTTTGAAATGTACAAACTGATACCATTCATATGATACCCCACTTAGAGGGGTAGCCCCCCTTTTTGAAAACTATCCCCCCCCTTTTTGACCATTTTTCAAAAAGTGTTCGTTTTACAGACTTCTCTATATTTTTCCTGTAAAATATAGATTTATATCTACAAACGCTTCATACATTTTGAATGGATCGCTCTGCAAACTTCGGAGATAGGGGGGGGGGGAACGGGTTAAATTTCGACTTTTTTCAAAATATTTCAAAAAGTATGAAACCTACAGAAATTATAAAAACTGTTTTGAAATGTACAAACCAATACCTTTTATATGATACCCCACTCAGTGGGGTAGCCCCCCTTTTGAAAACTATCCCCCCCCTTTTTGACCATTTTTCAAAAAGTGTTCGTTTTACAGACTTCTCTATATTTTTCCTGTAAAATATAGATCTATATCTACAAACGCTTCATACATTTTGAATGGATCGCTCTGCAAACTTCGGAGATAGGGGGGGGGGAAAGGGAAAATTTCGACTATTTTCAAAATATTTCAAAAAGTACGAAACCTACAGAAATTATAAAAACTGTTTTGAAATGTACAAACCAATTCCTTTCATATGATACCCCACTCAGTGGGGTAGCCTCCCCTTTTGAAAATTATCCCCCTCTTTTTGACCATTTTTCAAATACTGTTCATTTTACAGACTTCTCTATATTTTTCCTGTAAAATATAGATCTATATCTAAAAACGCTTCATACATTTTGAATGGATTGCTCTGCAAACTTCGGAGATAGGGGGGGGAACGGGTAAAATTTCGACTTTTTTCAAAATATTTCAAAAAGTATGAAACCTACAGAAATTATAAAAACTGTTTTGAAATGTACAAACCAATACCTTTTATATGATACCCCACTCAGTGGGGTAGCCCCCCCTTTTGAAAACTATCCCCCCCCCTTTTTGACCATTTTTCAAAAAGTGTTCGTTTTACAGACTTCTCTATATTTTTCCTGTAAAATATAGATCTATATCTACAAACGCTTTATACATTTTGAATGGATCGTTCTGCAAACTTCGGAGATAGGGGGGGGGGAATGGGTATTTTTTCGACTATTTTCAAAATATTTCAAAAAGTATGAAACCTACAGAAATTTCAAAAACTATTTTGAAATGTACAAGCTAATACCTTTCATTTGATACCCCATTTGACTCTGTAGGTCTCTTTTAAAATTTTGACATCTCAATTTGTATGGAAAATGTTCGTTTTCATTTTTCATTTATTTTAATTTTTTTTTCTTAAAATCGGTACAGGCGCACGTAATGTATTATTATTTTAAATTTCAAGTTGATAGCTGCTGTAGTTGCTGAGTTATTAAGGAGGGAAAAAAGGACAGACAAAGCGAGACCATAAGGGTTTCGAAACCGATCTTCGAAACCCTAAAAATGCAATGTACCTACATCGGTGCATACTCGGTGAATTAATTTAGAATGACACATCAAACATCACACTTTTTAACATCACAATTTCTGTCACAAGTTGTTAGTTCACCTAACGTTCAGCACCATCTAGCGGATAGCGTAGGTACTTCACATCCAGCGTTCAGACTATTATCGACAAAGCCCACCACTTGACTCGAAGGGCGAGACCTATTGGTGAGCGGGCGAATAATAGCATCGTCGGTCAGTTCAAAAACGAGGATGCGCTTGTTTAAATCTGTGTTATCCCTTTAGTTAGGAAGCCGCACGAAATTGCATTTTACCTACGGAAATTAGAATATGGAGCCAGTCGTTTTCGTCACTAAAAATATTAAAAGTAATGGCAAGGATCAGCACCATCTTGCAGCAAGTAGCGGTGTTACAAACATAATGAATCAGGAGTTCGATTAACACGGGACGTCTTAGGAAATCACGCTATGAAAGCTTCCAGAAACTGATTCACACAAATACAATTTTTAGCTACGGGATGAGGAAAAGGGAAGAAAGAAATTTAAGGTACCTAAGTTTATGGGCGAGCTCAGAATCATGGGGAAGATCGCGCCGTGTATAATACCTGTAGTACAGTGCTATGAATTAATAAATGTTTTTTCAGGGAAAAGATGCACAAGGTTCAGGAACGAGAGGAAGGAACATAGGGAACGAAGTTTCGGCAGAATTTCATAAGAAATAATTCACCAAAAACAGATTGGTGAAGCTTGAAGAATTCACCCCGTGAGTGTCGCACTTCCGGTCAACGCAGCGGCGAGTACCGGGCGGAAGGGAGTTTGACCATCCAGAAGGTTCTACAAAGAATCTTGCATAAATAGGCCCGGTCTCGGAGAAAGTGAGGCATTCTGGAAACTTTGTCGTAGGGGTCACATCTATGTCAGTCATAATTTAAGTTAGATATCTCGAGTTTGAAGTTCCGCGCCGTCAATTCCGTGAGGTGTAGTCCGTTTTATTTGAAACCGCTCCACGACGTTCGTGTTGCGTATCCAGCCGTTGGGACATCAAGGAGTCGGCGCCGGGAGCTGTATCCAGGAGCACAGACGGGTTGGCGAGTATTGGTGACCGAGAGTTTTCGCAGCTGGGAGAGGAGAACAAAAGATTAGCTATCCTAACGTCAGAACCAGGAACAATCGAGGTTCGAGCACGTGAGGTCGACTCTCCAACGCCAACGGGGCGAACCGCGGGAGAGGAATCCGGCCACCCGGGACGAGCCACGTGGGCGCAGGGCGATAAGCGCGTGCATCGTGACAAGGTGTGTTATGTCCAGAGATACCCCAGAGCTATGAAGTTTAATTCTTATTGTTTGCCGAATAAAAGTATTTTCTTTGTATATGATCTCCGAAGTATAATTTTTATTATTAATAAGCGTGAGTGAGACACTCCCAGTTAAGGTGAATGTTAATAGTAATCCTTTCACTGTTGAATATAAAGGTATCGGTATTTATACGTGTTTTCATTTCCTAGTGGTAGTTCCCCGATAGGTAGGTAGGAAAACTTATCACGGGTTTCCACTTCAATTTACGCTAGCCTGGCTGAGAAGAAACCCGTGACATTTCATAGAATCTCTACTAAATGAGAGCTCTTGTAGCTGCTGGTTGGTAATTAATTGAAAAACTATACACGCTACAAACAATAAAAACTATTTGTACATTTTGTACTTTGTATACTTACTTTTCTTAAGTTTTTTTTATTAAATTGAATATTTTTACCATCCTTTGGAACCTCTTATCTCAAAAACCCCTCAACGGATGTGCTCTTACCAGCAAATTTCACAAGTCTAATCAGCAAACTTATGAAATTTCACGCAAATCGGATCAACGATTGGATAGTTATACTCGAAGTGACTATTTCACCATACAGCCAAATCACCCAAGCTGCCACTGAGATTTTCGTTCGCTTCGCTCACTCCGATCAATTATATAAATACTCGTATACAGGGTGGCACATTTAGATCGGTCAGTATGGGAAAGTTTGAAACTATGAGACATACGAAGACCTCTTCTTAGGAACCATGTCATCGATTTTAGTAACAAGAAATGAATAAAATGCCTTTTTTCATAAACTTTAATTTATTTTAGTAAGTGTACAAAACAAGCTACGACACCATTGAAGACCTAAAAGCAGCAGTCAATTTACCACCACCCTGTATAGGTCCCTTGAGACATTGCTTGGACATTGCTTGTTTATTAACAGACGCACACATACTCTCTCACGATGAGCAATATCGCCGAGCTAAGCATCTGGACATTCATCGTGGTCCTACTATTTTGTCCTGCTAGTATAAGGACCACGATCCCTCGTGGTCCTACTAGCAGGACCAGTTTCTGTTCGTCCTTCTATGACAGATTACAGCTGTAATAATTTTTTTTGTTAGGTAGCTTACTTTTCAGGGAGTGACATAGGCTATATTTTATCCCGGAATTTTATCACGGGAACGGGAACTACGCGGGTGAAACCGCGAGGCGCTCGTCTAGTTAAAAATACTTTCCACGCTTTCCCAACAAACAAGTCTACGTTAGCAACAAATCAAGCGTACCTTAATCAAAAATCAATGTTGATATTATTGATCGAGTCAATAAAGTAATATTTTATTTCTTAAGGCTTCAAAAATAAACTTTTAATTGTCATCAAATTTTAAAAATATGGAGTAAGTATTGATTAATTGATTTTTCTTCAGCCTAATTTCTCGAAATAATGAACATACCTAAACACGAAAGAAAATAACATGAAGTAGGGGTTGGGGTAGGGGATCTAAAATTACAATATATTTTGTGCTACATACAATGTTACACTTCGGTTTGAAAGTGCATTACTTTATTCGCCACCCTGTCTAGGTACAGGTAAATTATAAATATTGCTTTTTACGGGATTTTATTGAAAAGGCAACAGAATTTGTTGGGCCAATTAATTGTCGAAATGCCAAAACTGAAATGTACTTTTAAGAAATCAAATAGTATCCCCAAAACGGTAGGTTAGGTATAGACCTACCTGTTGGCAATCCTAATTATACCAATTCTACGTACAAATATTTTAATTTAATAATTGTAAGGTATGAACCAATAATCAGCTTGAAATATTTATGACCGACGACCGAAGCAAGATAATGACTATCCAAGAGCAAACCTCGTCAGCACTTAAATCGGCAGTTAAGAATATGCTCCTTCCAATTACTTCATAAGACGCAGAAACATCAGCATCCAACCAATGTGAAGGATCACGTTCACATCACAATATTAAGTTTCTATTCAGGATACTGACCGGCGTTTCACACACCGAAGTTTCACATCAGAAACTAAATGGAATAAAAATATATGTAATAAATGTAATAAAATAATGTAATGTAACGTTGTGTGGCGTAATGTAATGTAACGTGTCACACAGCGAGCGTTCGTGCAGTCAGTACGAGGAAAGAAAACGCTCGCAACGAGCAACGAAACGGATGTTTGATGTTTCATTCTAGCTGCGAATGGCACATACCGTCCGTTACACCAGCTATAAAAATTACACATATTAGCAAGTGCATACATACTTCGGAATTTTTTGTGTTGTACCCATCGATCAAGTAAGTTTAAAGGTAATTTTTACCTGTGTATTGTGATATTAGCCAATTGAGCCTTTTAAAGGTACTTGAGAAATCAGCATTAAATATTGTTGTTGGGTTTTTTTTTTTTTTTTTTCAGCCATTACTGTCCCACTGCTGGGCAAAAGCCTCTCTTTTCTTTTTGTTGTTGGGTTTGCCTATGTAAAAATATTTATTTTGTTCTAAGTTGATGAATGGAGCGGCTATTGTTTCTAAATTTTTTTTAATTTTTTTTGGTAAGTTGTTAGTGATAATTTTTTTTTCATGAAAAGAAATTTAAAATAACTGGTTGAGGTTTATAAAATAACTAGCTGACCCGCCCTCAATTTTATTTGCGTGGACTCTCTAATAAAAGAAAGACTACGATTCGTTTAGATAGATAGATTGATTCGTTATCTTTACCTGAATTCTGTTGATTTTATAATCCTTATAAAAATAAACAGTGTATAAATTATTTTTAGGTACCTTCCTACCTACTAACAAAATAAAATAAAATAATAAAATAAAATAATACACTAATCTCTTGTTCCGCATGCAAAAAACTTGACAGGCTCTGCGCAAACTGTCTGCGTCAAAACAAAACGTGGACACTTTTGAGTGTCATTCACACCATTGAGTGTGGTTCAAGGTTCTAGGTATCTACGGGGGAGGCCGCATACTTGATCGATGGTTGTACCCATAGAAATCTAAATAAAAACTCACTAGAAGTGCTGAGTACCATCCGATCTATCGGGAATGCGTGTCGCCGGCTCGCCCCTTCCACTACCTTACTACTACATACACAGACAATAACTACGGAATTACGGCTACGCCCATGCAAAAATGCAGTGCAAACCAAATTAAGACGTAAGCGTAGTAGCATACGTTCGCTTACTCCATTAGTGACAAGTTTGCATTTGTTGTCGTTATGACGTCATTTTAATGTAATCTACACTAGTGCTGGGCACGAAATAACAGGTCACCCTACTGTTATTCTATGACTAGGGCATTGTACTAATAAAATAAAAATATAGTATGTAGGTAGGTACTTCAATATTCTTATTGATCTATTCCTTTCTAATATCAAAAAAGTAATACCAAATGGTATTTGTTTATTGTCCTCATTAAATTCTATTCCTAACGAATACCACTCACAAAGCTCTTATCAGGGGGAGGCTTGAGTCCAGTAGTGGACCACTACAGGCTGTTGATGATGATGATGATGATTGATGATGATGATTGATGAACCAGATTTTAGTAGAACCAAGTCGCCATTTCTATTTACGAATGTTTATCCTCCAGTGATTCCCGAACATGTGGATGGCCGAGCTTCGTCAGACATTTCTAAGAAAAGAAATACATTAGTATCTAAATCGGAAAATACTTGGACATGACAAATTAGTTACCTCCAAATTTTATCTTTTAAAAAATTTAACTATACACAATACATCTACATAAAAATTAAACAAACGATATTTTACGAATATAGGATAAAAAATTACAAATAATAAAAAACTTACCAGATACCACTTTCACTGAGTTTCTAGTAAACTACTCTTCGCGTGCCACCTTACGGAATAGTACTGAGGAATTTACAAAACATCCCTCAAAATCAGGGCAGATAATACTATAATTTATGCAAGGACATAATTATTGTAAGAAAAAACAGACCTTATTTCATTGACTTAACGTTTATTCCACCAAAACAATAAAACATTTTAAGGTGCTTCGTTTGCACGGCGGTGCTTGAGTTGATTGGTTGTTTCGGATTTTGAAACAATAGGAGCAAGCTCACCCTTTTTTGCAGGTATTTTTTTTGGCATGTGATTCACTTAAGGTACTTGTAAATAAAAATGCCGCAATGAAATGAATTTTTCAATAAACAAATACCATTGATATTAGTTTTTTGGTATTAGAAAGGAATAGATCCATTTATTAATAACAAAATAAATGATAAATAACTTTCCATTTACTGTCCGGTAAAATGAAGAAACTTATTTAAAAACTGTCTTATTGGGACTATTTTGATGAAGTTTTTTGCGTACCTCATGATTAATGCTGATATTCGTGGACTTTATAATATTAGGTAGGTACTGCATTTGTAGTGTGATTAGTGTGATGTGATTCTGACTAGGCAAAGTTGTTTTACAAATCAAAGTCACAACACTAGCTCGCGACCAGGTTCTGCGGCCGTACCACTAGGAAATCGAGCCCGCGACGTTATCGTTTACTATGCAGTACATTGCATTTTGTAATGCGGTACCTACCAGATGTTGACAAAAATAACAGGCAATGTATAGCTAAACGTGATAATAAGAACGGTCGACTGTGACATTCGTATTACTTGGAAATATTCTATAATTTTATAAAACAAAAAACGGCATTATTTCAAAAAATAAGTAGGTAGTTATTGATAAATTGTTATTTCTTTATTAGTATAATTACAACTTGTGGAAGAATTTCCGAAGTGGGAAATGCTGCAACACATCATTTTTACACACGCACGTTTCGAGAGCAACTGAACAGTAACGAACGCACTGGTGGCGTGAGAATCACCTGAGCGGCGACAAGGTCACGCGCCCTTACGACTTCTAGTGACTTGTTATTTAGATTTCTATGGTTGTACCTAATTAATATTCTGAAAATTTGTATAGAAATCTGAACTTTGCCTGTTTTGACACTTTGGCAACATGCTAGGAGGGATTAAAATTATAAATACTTCAAATTTCACTTTGCGCTGCCATTTATTATTCATCCTTATTATACAAGTTTATTGTATATCGTTAATCGTTGAGGTGGTATTCTAGGTAAGCGAATTATTTCATTTTATTTATTTCTCAAACAATTAATATTATGTTGGGTCGTCGTCGGTTTGAGATTCGTATCGAAGCCCTTATGGTCTCGTTCTGTCTCGCCTTTTTCCTATTTAATATCTCGAACTTGTAATTTAAAATAATAATACATTTCAGGTGCTTGTAAAGATATAAAGAAAGTTTATATTTTTCATATTATTATGAAAATGTATTATGTAGGTACCTACCTATTTTTTGCACTAAATGTGATATTGTAATTTAATACTTATTAGACCTTCAAGAACAATTAATGGGGTATCAAATGAAATGTATGAGTTTTTGTTTATTGTCGGTTTCATACTTCTATACTTTAATATTATAAAAAGGAAAGATTTGATTGTTAACTAAAGCTTGAAGCGCTACACCAATATAAATACCTATATTGATCGGGAAAACAACTTTCGAATTTGATAACGATGAATGAAATGTGTGTTCTTTTTGTAAGGGAACTCTACATATAAAATTTTGTAGTTATACGTTAAAACTTTTCGTTTAAACTTAGTTACAGGAAAATACCGTCAGAATTTCAGAAAACAAGGAATGAAACGTGTGATCGTTATGAAAGGGGAATCTACATGGAAATTTTGTACTTTTATTTCTAACGGTTGCTGAAATTCAGAGCATTTGCGTTTAAATTTTCAACTTCTATTTTAAAACTCTTAGAGTGCGAATTTTCAAAATTATTTAGTACACCCCTACACTACACCGTAAGAGGAACAAACACTTCAAGAGGATGGGCGTTTTGGGCCCGTTTTCGTACTATATCCAATCAAGACCAATCATACGTCGTTGAACAGCTCTTTTCAAGTGGACAAAAAAGTTGTACTACGACCAACCCGTTAGAGTTATCCGTTTTTAAATATACTCTTCTGAAGATGTTCAGTTTGCATATCAAATAGAATTTAAAAAATCCTATACCTATCAGGTTCAGCTTAATTTTTGCGAAAATCACGGAGTGTAGATGACAATCCCTCCTCATTATAAACCTCTCTTAATATGCAATGGCAGAGAAGCAATGGAATGGTTGAATAGGAGTCGCTTTTTACCCAAATAGACCCTCGTTAGACCACAATCTCACCTGTTGGAAAGTTGCCGGGCCGATGTACTGATTAATCACGAAGGTTTATATTTATTCACTCTCGCCTTGAAGAGACCCATGATGTAGTTCTGTTGACAAGGGTACCTACCCTTTAAACTTGTTATTTAGTAAAGCACTAACGCATACACTCCCCAGCCTCGGCGGTGCGACCATGCTAGACACGAAGGCTTTTCTGAACCAGCATTGTTTTTAAATGGTATCAGGACATTGGCGCGAAAAACACTTGTGAGAAGGACATTTGCGCGAGTAGATACTTGCGCGAATAACACATGCGTGAAGGACAATTGTGCGACCATTTGTGCTTGTAGACACTGGCCCAAAAATCACAAAACTACTAATAACTCTCCACGTAGACGTCGCGGATGTCACCATAGCTAGGGGGTTGCTAGGGGCTCTTGCCTTTGATATATCCCACCTTTCCTTAACCCAACCCTCCCCTTCCTTTACATCTTCGTAGCACGTACTACGATGGACTGTCGAAGCATGTACAAGACCAACACGCACTCTTCTACCACTTATTCTGCCACACACCACCAAACGAGCTGAGTTTTCATAATGATAAAGGAACCGCTTTACTGAATACTGCTGGTAGCTCTGAATGTCTCATGTACACAGACATGAACGCGTAAAAACCTCGTTGACTACGCCGCACGCGGTTCTTAGGTCTACGAAATATCATAATTATTTATCTACTGGGAAGTAAGGGGCAGGGGTAAGGAAAAGCTAATTAATAGTAAAGAATAATAGCTTTCCTATGTCATACCAAAAACAGCAACTCGTGAGGTGTGCTAGTTTTGTAGCTATGAAGAATTTTGTGTGTAGTAGAAAAGTGGGTGCGCGTTGAAGTCTGGTATTCTACGGTGGTCCAACGTAGAGTCGTTGCACGTGCTACGAAGATCTATGTTAAAATGTGTATCGTTATGGGGAAGGAAGGGGGAGGGGACAGGGAAGTGAGATATATCAGAAAAAAGAAGACAAAATCCCACACAACAATGGTGCATTCTGCAATTCTCTGAAACGTTTATTTCGAGAGATATTAGTAGTTTTGTGGTTTCTTGCATAAATGTCCACTCGGGCAAACGACCAATCGCGCTAATATCTTCTCGCGCAAATGTCTTTCGCCCACGTGTACGAAATCTGTAATGATAAACCGTAAGTACTTTAAACTTGTTTTATTTACCGAGATTATAATTATTATTAGTTAATAATTGAAAACCGTAGATTTTCTGAAGGATATCATGATTCGTAACAATACATCCGACAGACAATAATAGTTATCGACGTAGCTCAAAGAATTAGCAAGCTGAAGGGGCAGTGGGCCGGCCATATCTGGCGAAGAATCGACAACCGCCGAGTAAAAGTGTTCTTGAGTACTAGAGACCGTGACTTGGCAAACCTAGTATAGGATGCCCTCCGGCCTGAGGCCAGGTGGAATGACGACCTGCGAAAGACTGCAGACAGATGCTTGCCTCATCCTGCATCTGTCTGAAGACAGGGGGCTATGACGCTTATTAGAGGAGGCCTATGTCCAGCAATGGACGTATATTGGCTGATTATGATGATGAATTGTAAAAACAATGCTATGCTAAAAATTACATACACATATTTTTTAGGCACTTAGATACTTTAACCAACACTTTAACAGAATAATGAAATAGAAGTGTCAAAAAACTCGAAAATAAATAACTTTCAAGGTAGGATTACTCAAACCGGGCAGCGAAACGGGACTAGCGCCACGGTTAGTCTTATTCTACAGAAAGAGAGCTTTCAGAGCTATCAGCCATTTCGATTGGTGCCGCATGCCGGTACTAGGTTCCATACATTTGTGCCCATCATCCTTTCAAGCCTCTAGAAACAATGGTTCGGGCTGTGCGTCTGTCGGGCTGTCTGTCGGTGAGTCAAGTACTCCTTGATAATATACTAGCGGCCCGTCCCGGCTTTGCACGGGTGGGTTTAATGATATAAATTTAGCCTTAATAAAATATAGCCAAATAGTGAAATAATTTTTGAAATCGGTCGAGTAGTTTTTGATTTTAATGATTACAAACTGGCAAAAACGTGTACAAATACAAATCTTTCCTGTTTATAATATTAGTGTAAATGTAAATTTTATATTGATAAGTACTTATTAGTTTTGTGATTTTTAAAAACATTCAATTAAGTGTAGTGTTTGTTCATCAAACCTGAACATGACCAAAATTTCAAAAAACTCTTAAGTTGTAAGAAAGTCACTCTGTCAGTGGCTCGCAACGCAACATTTAGATGGTTAAACTGTTTTTACTGAAAATAATGAAAATTTTAATCATTCCAGATTCCAAAATGATAGCTTATTTCCTGGTTGCGTTCCTGGTTGCCTGGTACCTGGTTGTGAAGTGGCAGAAGCGGCACATGACCAGGCTGGCAGAACAACTGAAGAGCTCCATGGTGAGCCTGCCTCTGCTCGGGCATGCGTACATGCTCCTCGGTAATGCAGAAAGTAAGTCTCTGGCTTAACTCAATTGTGCGGGAGTGCGAGGAAATGTTTATAAAATGTTTTTCTTATTTATAAATTATTAGTGGAGACGTCCTTTCTTTATTGATAATAGTTTGTGAATTTACAAGAACTAAAAAACCCAACTCAGTGCACGTTTTTCACTGTTTTTCGCAATGAGCAAAGACCTGCAAAATGTTGCTAAGAATCACGTAGGTAGGAATCAAGACGAGTATTTTGATAGGTACCTAATTTTTCGAACTCGCTTCAGCCATTTTGTTGCCTCGAAACAAATCACAATGGAAACAATCGAGATCTATAGTAGTCACTTTTTACACGGATAGGCTTCTTGAGCCATAATGTAGTGTTATTTCTAACTCGAACTTACATAATGTCAATAAAAATTGAGAAATCACACTATTAGGCCGTTTTCTGATTAGTCGGTAAGGTTTTGGTATGACATCAGCTCGCCCAGTATACGCGTTACCGAAACTTACAGAAGGCTTATATTTTATGGAGCATTCCTGATTGGGCGGTGAGCGCGGTGGAGCGGTACTGCACGACAACCGAATCTAAGGCCCTTTTTACATGCATACTGTTTTCGTCGAAATGGTGCGCAGGATCGTTCCGTACCGTACAAGCGTTTTTATACCTACACTGTTTACGGACGGTTGTACAGTGGCGGCGGCAGCGGCAGCGTACGCAGTATTATCAAGGTACCTAACAGAAGACGTCACATCGTCGGTCGGTCCTTTTAGGAAACGAAAAATGTATACATATTTACTTCTATTGCTAAGAATAAAAAATATAATTATAATAAAAAGTTTTTCTTATAGGAATGACATTTTTCGCGCACGCCATGCCGTCTTGCGCTCATGTTGATGTGAACGAGTCTAAGTATAATAGAAACTCTCAAAACGGTTGCCGCGACGAAACCGTGTTTATTGTAGATAAGGACGGGCGGCACACGGTCACGGCAAGGTCTCACATGCCGTATACATGTGAAAAGGGCCGAAGACGACATTATTTCACGACGTCACAAGCGGCCCTGCATAATTTTTGCCGACAAGTGCAAAAGCGCAGACTGCGCGGCACGGTAAGCTTTTGAAACCTTACCAACTAATCAGTAAACGGCCTTATGCAACTATTTGAATAAGTACGGACTATTATGAATAAGTGGTGAGGGATATCTACCAATAATAGATGAGACTATATTTTTCCATGGTCCCTTTGCTTTTTTGGAAGCGATACTCTAAACATAATGTACAATCGGTCTTTTATGTTATAATAGCTACTACAATCATGGCGAATTGGCGATACTAAATAAATTATAAAAAATAATGCAGGATAATTCTCACAGCGTCATCTAATCCCGAGCTAAGCGGTAACTAGGTACCTTGGTTGAAAACCTATTTCGAAGTTTCAGCTGGATGATTGAAGGTTAAACAAACTTACCCTAAATTAAGTTTGACCCTATTACACGAGTCGCTGCATCCGAAGAGATTTTGGTTTAATATGCGTAGATGTTTAGAGCTTTATAGAAATCGCTTGATATTTTTAATAAAATAGGTATTAAAGAATTATCCGATGTAAACTTTATGACTGGATAGTAAATTATTGACTCAATAACGTGAAGATTTACTAAATAAATTACAGTATCACCATGGGTAGTAAAAGAGGTAGTTCATATGTGGGATTACACCAACTTAGCTAATCATCATCATAACATTTTGAAAATTTCATCAATTAATGCATCAACGAGATTTAAGAATTTGAATCTGTGGGTCTATAATCATCATAATTGTGCTTGTCTCACTAGGCTACTAATTTCAAGTAATTGTTTCCGGTGTTAACGATTATCACGGTACGAAAACTTGCAGTCAAAGAACGGACAAAGTACCAATAGTACCTACTTCGGTTTAAAGAATCTTTATTTTCGCAAAGATTATAAATACAGTTCATATAATGTCACATTTAGAAGATTGTTTATTGTGCAACCTACATTACCTAGGAATAAAATAATTGCCTGCTTATTTAGTTTAATGATTGTTTAACATGAAAAGGTTATTGGTTTTACGAGCATTCATTGCGTGGACATTTTAAGCCTAACTAATTTAACAAATACGGTGAGTCAACCAAGTTCCTTATGATTTTAAACAACAACATTTAAGTGAATCCATGTTAACTATCACAAAGCAATAAGCTTGTCGCAGCAGTTACTTCCGCGTCCATCGTCATCGAGCGCGAGAACAGGATTGAGAACATGTGAGTGTGTACCCAAAAAAGTTCTTGCCGAGATTCTCGCTGCGAATCTCGACGAGAATCTCGGCGAGAATGTGGAGCGCGCTTAAGAAGAGGGTAGTCATCTACCGTGCATGGTTTTTCTCGTAAAACCTGTTCCCAGGTCGATAAACAATGTTGAATCATGGTTATCTTTCCAGCAACGACGAAAGGACTGCAACGGTGGTTCAGAGACGCAATAGAAAGCGGGGGAACGGTGGCGCACTGGTTCACAAGCAAACTTTATATTAGTGAGTACCTACCTAATAATGAATAAGTTTATTTTTTGTTTTGTTTATTTTTTTGTGTTTTACTTATTAGTTGAATGTGCCAGTGTTTGTCAGGCTAACGCAGAGCGAATACAATTATATTCAAAAAGAGGTACCTACCTACTTCAGAAGCTTCAAAACTTCATTGTTTTAGAACACTCCCATCGCGTTACCCAAATATAAAAAAAAAATATAAAGCTAATTATCGAATCCAACGTTATAATGTAAGGTACCTACTAAGTACTTGCAGATGTTTTGATTTTGAGTCAAATTTTAAGGCCCGCTAGCTGTCCTTTGTCTGAACTTGTCAATATATTAGCGGTTAGTTTTGCTATGCTCGATTCGTGCTGTGCATGAATATTAAAATACCTAACAAAAAGTGCCACTATGATGCTACGAATTTCTCCGTTTTAGCTTTAACAATGGAAGGTACAGTTCGATAGAAAAGTGTGTCCAAAGTATACTCTTAAAGCTCGCCTGAGCCTGCATAATTTGAGAAATAAAGTTTTCGGTATTAAAGGTCTAAATTCAATATAAGAATTGCGTGTAACTACATATTTCGATTAAAAATGTATAATCTACGTAAACGTCATGAAACATAAATCAAATCAAAATAATGTGATTAAAATTAGCCAATAAAAATATTTCAAAACTAACGGCCCGTCCCGGCTTCAAACGGGTGGACATTTATTTTTAAACATTTTGGTATAAACGTAGAGTAAATTAAGCACATTAACCCGGCGAGCATGTGGTCAAAAAAGTTTCATTAGGTATGTGGCAGGGTATGTCCTACCCAGACTATAATGCACTCTTTTGTAGGGTTTTGTTTGGAACTATTTATTTTCAAGCTTAGGGTTGTGGAAATAAACTACTTTTAATGAAGTTAAGAAATAAAAGTAAATTTTAATTAGACAAATAAAGTTTTTATTTATACAAAGAAAATATCAACGAAATTACAAGAAAAATATAGGAACTTTTGAAAAGTTGACTAAACAAACAAAATAGCGTTTTATCGTTAACAAATTTTGTTTAAAATTATAAAACAATGTAACCTTAAATAAAAAAACTAAAAATAACTCTTCTCTAATTCTTACCATATATTCTCTTATTCTATTCTAATAACTACGTTAAGTGTGTGGCAGGGTATAGCTTACCCGAGACAGCTTGTCGCACGTATAACTCACCCAGCGCCTCGTGCTGCACTAAAATCACGCCACTATCCCCTCCCCCACTTCCCTCACTCCAGCTACTCAGCGCGCTAGAGTTGAAACTTTGATATTTTACGAAATATCGATAGTTTTATGACACCTTGGGTATGACATACCCTGCCACATGCTCGCCGGGTTAAGACGTTTAACACCGTCAACTTCCTGACTCCGGACTGCTACTGTAAATATTTCCTGCTAGAAAAGACCCAATAAAACAAATCTTGGCCCGACCCGGTATTTGAACCCGGGACCTCATTATCAGCGGTGGAAAATGCGACCGCTAGACCAACGAAGCAGTCGGATAAAATTTTAAAATGTTTAAAAATAAATGTTCAAAAGTGCGAAGCCGGGACGGGCCGCTAGTACTTATAATAAAACTGTAACGAGTCCAATTCTGTACAATGAAGACATTTTGAAAAAAAAAATTTTGAGAGCACTCTATTATCGATACTGAAGCCAAAACTGTATTTTTTTTCATTCGTGTATGTCTGTCTGTCTGTTTCTTAAACGCGTATCTACATGGATCAAACGTAGTCCAACCGATGCATAATTGAAATCCCTATTACCCTAATAACTAACTTATACTATAAAACTTAAGTAAGGGAAAGTAAGGTCCAATAATTAGCAAATGACCTCCTCTATTTGCGAATTCGCTATGGTGGGTCAACCCTACTATATTATACAGGGTGACTGGAACTCATTCCAGTCACCCTGTATAATATAGTAGGGTGACTGGAACTCATTCCAGTTACCCTGTATAATATAGTAGGGTTGGCAACCCTGTGCATCTCTTGGTAGTGGTGCGGTTAGATCTGCGAAACCACAAATTTGTGATTTTACCTCAATAATAGAAAGAAGAAAGAAATAAGTCTTTATTCATAGCATAATAAGTAAGTTATATAGAGTTAAAACTAGGTACACCATAAAAACTACATAAAAACAACTAACAAATAAGAAAGCTTATTATAATAATCAGTATTGAGTATTATGCTGTTTCAGCGGTCGCTGACCCCGAAGTCGCAGATGTTATTCTGAAAAACTGCTTGGGAAAAGATGATCTCATGATGTTTTTTCATGAAATGACCGGAGATGGCAGTATTTTTACCCCGGGTAAGGATATTTATTTATTACACATCTCTCGCAAGTCGCTACCGTCGCATTTGATTTGTCCTACTTAACCCATTAATGTTCGCTGTTAACGAAGGATTGAAAGGTCGAAAGCAGAAAATTTTATCTTTGGAACTTTGTTTGGACTAGTTAGTTAGGAGACAAATATACTTACTAAAAGTCCCTGTGAGGTGAGCCTCAAGAGTGGGGGCACAAAGAAGGTCCGGTTTTTTAGTTGGTTTTTTAGTTCTACTGCAGTCAGAGCACCGGCAAAATATTTAGCATCAGTATTTCTCCCAGTGTAGCTGCATCTTGTGTTTTTTTCATTCCGTGTCCACCGTGTCCATCCCCATAGTTTAGAGAAAAGATCATGTCCAAGCCACGCCTGGACCTACGATGGTAATTACGGAAATAGTGATCTATTCCAAGATCCAGATTCCACGAACTGAGGGAGGACCCTCAGTTGGTGGAAAGTAGGAAATGTCTGATTTGTCCCTTGATATCGACTGGAGGAAACGCTGGTAGCGATAGTTATTAACACATTTTTGAAAATCAGCTGTATTTGGACGATACCTACAATTATTGGCAAAACTTTCTATGACGCATCGTTCACGAGGTGTTAAGAAAAAACTAAAAAACAGGACCTTCTTTGCGCCTCCTCTCCTAGGGTTCACCTCACAGGAGTGGGGCTTTTAGTATAATAGTCTCCTAACTAGTCCAAACATAAGAAATCAAATAACATCGCAAAAATTTTGCGATGTTATTTGATTTCTTAGAAATTACCCTTAGTGTGGGGTTACGCACTATAATAACAAAAAACCTTAGTCCAAACATAGTTCCGATATCAAAATTTCTGCTTTCAACTTTTTCACCCAACCCCTTTTTTGAGCACTCATTGGGCGTTTCTTTATTGGCCGGCCCGGCCCGGCACCGATACCGACACCGATAGTACTCAACGACACTGCACCGACAGTTTCATTCTTCATTTGACCGAGACGACACGACGACGGCTTTGTAATTCCACAGAGACTTCGCACGCACCATAGAAGCTTGCGTAGGTACACAACACTTAGGTACAATGCCAGCCCCAGAGATGCCGCCGGCGGCGCCGGCCGGCATGTCAGTGTAGGGTCGGGCCAATGAGAGTGTGCCATACAAATCTCTTGTAAGTACTCCTCGTACTGCCACGGGGAGATAGTACGATAATGTGGAACTCTAACACCACTAAAACCCTCAGGGTGCTTCCGCCTCTGCCGCTTGTGGTAAGAACGTGGGGACGTTTACACTCATCCACGAACCCACCGCGGCTGCCCGATATCGGCCCCCTCACAGGGGCTACAGCACCCCCTCTTCGCGTCGCGCCAGAAACACATGACGTGCCACGACCAACTCGGGGACCTTACCCGCCAATGGGCTCCGGACGACCCCGTGTCCAAACGCCCTAGGTCCCCCTGCGACGGGTCAGACGAGTGGCCCCGCCGCCTGCCACACGGTCGCAGAGGATAAGTAGAGCGGCCATCGCCATACCGACAGTCCTCCTCCCCTGCGACCCCACCGCGTCCGCCATCGAACGGTGGCGACCCCGTCAAGACCGCGGAAGGCAGGGAAATACAGAAATACAGAAATACAGATTTTATTCATTACTCCTAGTAACATGTCAATAAAAAAATTATAATTAATTATAATTTGTAAATTAATTATTATATAATAATTTATATAAAAATAAAACTTAAGTAGGCGGTAATTCTAAGTACTCTTGCACATCATAGAATACCGACTCAGTTAAATATTTTTTCAGTCTGTGTTTAAATATCGGCGTGGAAGGTGCGTCACGTATCTTCACTGGCAATCGGTTATAGATGGAAGGTCCCATGACATAGACCGATCGATGACATTTTTGAAGTCTGTGTTTAGGTGTTACCAGGCGGTGCGAGTAACTGTTGCTCCGCATCTCGCGGGTCGTGTTCACCCCACGACGCTGGAACAAGTCCAAATTCAGGTGCGTGAACAGGGCTACCTGGTATATGAGCTCAGATGGTAGAGTCATTATATTTAATTCTTTGAACAGTTCCCTGCACGATACATCACTTGGGACACCCACTATAGCGCGCACGGCTCGTTTTTGCATAATAAATGCTCGCTGGCGGTCGGCGGCTCGCGCCCACAGCTCCACGCCGTAGGTCAGGGTGCTATGTACTGTTGCGTAATAACACGCCCGAACCACGTCTCGTGAAGCTGTGCCCGCCAGCCTCCGTAGTGCAAAGCAGGCACTACCTAGCCTAGCGCACAGCGCGTCTATATGGGTATCCCACACGAGGGAACTGTCCAGGTGAAACCCTAGCAGTTTCGTAGTTTGGACTTGTTCCAGCCTAGCGTTACCGGCGACGACCTTTAGGGGGGGGCATCTCCCTCTGAGACTGAACCCCATCAAACAGGTTTTGTCCCTATTCAACGCGAGGCCATTCGCACGAAACCACGTCTCTAGTTTTCGTATAACCTCGTTCAATCGATCTTCCAACTCGTGATGGGTGGGTGCCGTGACCACAGCGGCTACGTCGTCGGCGTACATGTAAATTTCCGCATCGCTAATGCTGCCAGGTAAGTCGTTGAGTAGCAAGCTGAAGAGGGTGTTAGAAAGACACGACCCCTGCGGTACTCCCATTTCGTTCTCCAGTTCAGATGACCTCACGCGACCACCGTCGCCGACCACTACCTGTGTCCTCGCGGACATAAAGGAGGTCAGTAGAGCTAGGGCGGGGCCTCGGATTCCGTGGAACTGGAGTTTATGTTCGATAAGGGCGTGGTTGGCGGTGTCGAACGGAGAGAGGAACGGGAACGGGAGAGCGGCGTACCTCAATACCGGCACTCCTCTCCCGCCGCGGCCTCCACCTCACTGCGGCCATGCTGCCCATACAGCACAGCCGCCCACCTCAGTTGCGGTGCCTCCCATACGACACCGCAACCTACTACCGCTCAAACTGGGCGTAGAGGGCAAAGTCCAGGGGAGCGGTCCGTCCAGGGGCCAGCCGTGTCGCCGTCTGCGTTGGCACGGCCCCATGGGTTCCTCATAGCTTCATCGTGGGTGACTAAGCCGCGATTACTAAGTCCCCCGCCCCGGCAAGGCGGGAACCCTTCGGGGGGTACTTCTACTAACTACTCCAAACGGAATTTACAGCCTTCATAAAAGGTTTAGAATGTTTGTAGTTTTAGTTTTATAAGTTGTAGAATACAGAAAAAGTTAACAACGTTTTTCCCGCTAGTAACCACTTGATATGTTTTATGTTTTCACAATATAATTTTCAGTGAAGAAATGGCGCCCACGACGTAAATTTCTTGTTCCAACCTTCAGTATGACGAACCTGAAACGTTTCGTTGAGGTGTTTGCATCTCAAAGCTCCATCCTTGTAGAGAAGTTAGAACAATTAGCTGGACAGGATCCCTCTCCGATGTGGAAGTTGCTTTCTGCTTATGCCATGGATTCCGTCTGTGGTAAGTAGATATTGTGACTGTAATGGCTAACTATCCCGCATAATACAATAAAATACATACAATACCATACAATACTTTATTGCACACCAAGAAAATACAAAAAACAAAATATAGGAAAAGAGAGATACAGATTTACACAATGGGCGGCCTAACCGTTAAGAGCGGTCTCTTCCAGACAAACTTGGGATGGACACGAAGCAGTTGTACACGTGTAGAAGGTAGCGTATTACATAAATTTACAATTAATATACAGGGTGTTAGTATAAACAGTCTTATACTTGAAACCACGTATGTACACCCCTAAAATAAGACGATACAAGTTATTATTAAACATAAAAGTCAATTAGTTTCGATGGAATTTCATAATTCATTTCTCTGCTATCCTACGTGATTTCATGGACACCCTAGTGACCTTATCACGCCGTGCCCCCCGCTCTCGCCTGTAGCCGGCCGGTGGTGTAGGTATCGAAACCACTCGAATCGTAGGTACCTACAACTTATGATGGAACTTTCCCTTCATACTTTTCCTGGCTGTGGGTAGGTTGGTACCATCGAGCACATCCCCAATAGAGAGGAAATGTGGTCTTTCGGATTCCGAAACTGATCAGTGATTTGTCACTTATAAATGTCTATCATACTAGTGTTGTGCTTATATTATAAATTATGTATCGATACCCGATATAACAAGAAGTACCTAATTAAAATGTATCAATTTGATTGTGCTATCGTTGATCAGTGTAAGTTTTATAAAATGCTCCGGGAATTATTATTTAATCGGTATAAAAATGTATCTGTATATTTTTCTATGTCGAGTATCATAATTAAAGCATCAAAAACTTATTTGTAATTAAATTCCAATAAAAATATAAAAGAATGCCACACTAGTAGTTACGTATTTGAATTGTTTGCTTTAAAAAATTATAAATCACTATCGTTCAGGTAAATAATTATCGCGATGCTCATAGTTTTGTATAACATTGACTATCGATATCGATATAAATATATGCTTGTCCAACCGGGGTGTGATGTGATGCTTGCAGTGATTTGGCGGAATTGTTGTCTAAACAAAATAAATGACATTTCTTCTCTATTGGGTATATGCTCGATGGTTGATACCTACTAGTCTTAGGTATTCATTAAATTTCGAAGTCTCTAACCGGTACCTTTAGTACATACCTACTTGTTGACAAACGTTCGAAACCCTCAGCGCGCGAGTTACACTCACACTTGACGGGTCTTGTTTCAGAATCTGTAACTTTTTTTGATAATCTGTGAACGGGGATGATAAGTTTTACTAAATGGGATGGGTAGTATTCTAAGACTATTTTCATGTCGCTTCAACGGATAAGATACCTGCCCTTACTGGCCCGTCCAAAAATTCCACACTCTAGTATGTACATAAAATATAAAATATACAAACTTAACTAATTATTTTTTTTTCCACTAAACATCTTTATTCACAAAAAAAATTATACTAGTATGTATTTACAATTGAAACAATTGAGCTAACTGCTGACTGTTGCAAACAGTCTACAGGTAGCTCAACTGATCCATATCAACACCATTCGGAAGTCTCCCCAAGACATTACAAGACAAGACATATTTTTTTTTTTTAAATAATAAATTTATTCACAAAGAAAATTATAAGTACGACTGTTGCAAACAGTCTAGAGATAGCTCAACTGATCCATATCAACACCAGTCGGAAGCGTCCCCAAGACGCTGGCTGCATTGCCACGCTGTATGGCAATGCTGATACGCTGTGCCAGATATTCACCAGCTCTCGGGTCACGCGTCGCTTCGACCAGACGCTCAGATAGTTTTTTGAAAACCCGAAGAGCCTCGGTACCCCACGGACCTAGGGTCTCAACTCCAAGGGGAGCAAATGTGTAGGCTCTGTCGAGACTTGCATATTTGCGCCTCTTGAGATCTTCGGCCAAATCTGCCGCCGCACCCGCCCTCACGGATGTCCTCGGAAGACGGGAGGGCGCAAGATAGATAGATAGAAAATTCTTTATTGCACACTTATAGATAGAAACAATACAGCAAAACAGCTTAAAAACTAAGTGACAAGTGGCGGTCTTATCGCTCAAGAGCAAGTGCAAGTGTGTCGACGCAAGTGTGTCGACGCATGTAGCGTCCCACACAATGGGCCTCCCCAACTCCCATGGGACTAGTGTCATACCGTCGGGCCTCTTACCATCGTCACGCAACAGACCATTCGGTTCGAGAATAGCTGGTACGTTAGCGGTGACAAAGGCCCGCCGGATGATGTCGTTAAGGCTAGCGTGGCGAGATATCCGACCGGCGGCCCTAGTGCACGATAATCCGTGATGACCAAGCTGTTCGACAGCAGTACCGCACTGGCATTGATGAGGCGCGCAACATCTTGCACCCAACCGGAGACATGTTGCGATACGGAAAGTTACGGGATCCAATAAAGTACCAGTGTTATATGAAGGAAATGCTTGCAACCAATGTCCTGACTCCCATTTAGAAACGGCCAGGAGGCGGGCACAATCTGCAGAGCTGGAGCACGTTTGTAACAAACAGTTCCGTGTCAACTCACACAGAGGCCCTTCCCATTGCCGTTGGGACAAAAGTGATTTTGGGGGAGCAGCATCGGGGCAAGCAATATGCCAATCCGTTCGAGCTTCGTCTAAAAATGAAATTTTCAATGACATTCCAGGTGGGACCAAATGAGAAGGATTTAATTTTTTTTCAACTAAAGAACTAGTGCTGTAGACAGAAGACAAGAACGCTGGTAGGGCTACACTTGAAATTTTGCGTATACCTAAGCCTCCCAATTTGACAGGCAGGGAGGCCTGCGACCATGCCTTGTAATCTAAATCGAAATTCAAAACCGATGATAAAATATTCTTTATTATGTGCCCACAACTAGGCTACACAAAATTAAAATATATTATAAAGGGCAATGTATACGCTTCTACAACAAAACTCCTAGTGAGTTGCAAAAATTATCAGTAAATAAATTCAAACAAATTGTTAAAACCTTGCTGAGCAAAAAGGCTTACTATAAAATATCAGATTATCTAGAGGATAAAAAAGCTTGGGACGGATTTTGCTCCAACTCGAAAAATAACAACTAACAGGCTAAAGGTTTTTTCGTCGCTTCTTTACTTTAGTCTACATACCGAAGCGACAGAAATCAAAAAATATCACTTTATTTCCGTGTCAGTGTTTAGTTTTATATTTTGACCTTTTCTAAGTGTACATTTATTGTATTTATGGAAATAAAGAGTTTTTGATTTTGATTTTATGTTGTCTAAGCCTTCTAAGAGCTCGCTGTGTTTCCACAGTTGACTACATCTCAAAAAATACGTAAATTTAGGTACAAATAGACAGAACCGAATAATTGTAAAAGCCATAATTGACTATTAATTTTGAGCAGTCTGTCCGAATATTTGTGGAAATTTAGAATTTTCTCATCTACAAATGACTGAAAAGACTCATCAAGAATTGGTGAACCAATTAGTCGAAGTGAACATTTATCAACAACTGTAATGTTGGGGGCTAATGTATTGAATTTCTCAATGATATTGTTTTTGTCTACACAAGAGTCCGAAGCTCACACTTTGAAAATTTTTATTCCAAACCTATTTGTCGAAATTCGTCTGTGATGATTTTTAGATCATCAATAATCATTTATTTATTATTTTAATATCTAATTAACATATTAATTTAGGTATTAAATAAATATTTCTTACTTCGGCATTGATCGAGCTTTTCACGAGTCGACAATTCAACAATTGGAAAATATATTTTTCATAAAAGCTTGCTTTAGAAATATTATTTAAAATCCAAAATTGGTCGTCTTTGTGAATCATTATCACTTTTATTGGATAATCTTGGCCAGTCCATATAATAAGGTACCAAAGTTTTGGCTATGTCCATCAATAGTAGGTTTATTGTTCCATGAAGTAACAAAAATATATTATTCTTGTTCCTTGAATGTCAGAATTTGTCTATGAACAAAAGGAAATCCAACAATTCCATCTTCCAACAATTATATCTTCATTTATTTTTGGTAGTTCAAAGAGCATTTCACTAACGCACTCACTCTTCATTCTAAACAGAAGTTCATCTTCCTTTTTTCACGATGCATCAGACGACATTTTTTTCCCATTTTTTTTTTTAATGCTGGACTATTCACACAGCATTACCTAGCCCCAAGCTAAGCATAACTTGTGTTTTGGGTACTAGATAACTGATATACATAATACATTACATTACACTACATAGATAGATATTTTTAAGAGTATTATACATTTTAAAGAAAACATCCAGAACACCCTGAACCAATATCTGCTGATCGTACAAAATTTGTCCCGAGGCGGGAATCGAACCCGCAACCTCTTGCGTCACAGGCGGACCTTCGCCCGCTGCGCCACAGAGGTCGTCGTATTTAATTAGTTTATTTCTACTTACTTTGATAACATCAAAATTTCATCTTCCTTTTTTTTCTTGTAAAAGTAGAAATGTTAATATTTTTGCGACCTATTTTCGCCGAGTCAAACACAACAAGTTCAAGCACTGACGCCACATGCCCGCGGACGGCGTTCTAGCCGATGCGTCTCTACTCTACCGTCGTCGTTACTCGCACGCGACGCGCAAACTCAGAGCCTAACAGAAAAATAAACGCCACCGCGCCGCCGCGCTGCCGTAAGTGGTGTGCACGCAGCGCAGCGGGCAACGCGAAAATAGGTCAATAAAATGAGAATTTTTGTAAGAAATATTATAAATAGTAATTTGAAAATAAAACCAACTGATGCCTTAAGATACATTTACACTACGTTTATCCTAAAATATTTAAAAAAATTATGTCCACCTGTGCGAAGCTGTGACGGGCCGCTAGTGAGATGTAATTGTGGGTCACCATTATCTTTTTCTTACAGAAACAACCTTGGGGTTTGAGGCCAAGGCCCAAGAAAAAGAACATCCAAACCTAGCAGCAATAGAGAATGGGTTTCACGTGATTATGAAGCGAATTTTCACGCCCTGGCTGCATAACGATATTATCTTCAAAAGAACGTCTCTGTATCGGACCCTTATAAAGACTAAAGCTCTCATTTATGGCTTTATTGATGAGGTATGATTAGATCACATGTTAAACTTATTTTGTAGATACCTGTACAGAGTCATAATCATAATCCAGCTTTCTATAAAACAAAATGTTTATCATTAGAATTTTTAAATATACATCGTTTATAGATGTTGACTTTTATTAATTTCAGATCATAGAAAATAAACGGAAAAATCATGCAATAATAAAAAATCCAAGTAATGGTAAGTCGGACTTGGTGCGGAGAAAAATGAAATTTGGATTGACTCTTGGAATTTTATTTTATTGATTCAACCCCTATCCCTGCCGACAGAAAACAAAACAGACAGACTCAAGTCATTCGTGGATTTAGTCCTCGAAACTGCATCAGAAGAAAGCAACAAAGCCATTAGAGAGGAATGCATGGTGCTGCTGGCAGCAGGCACCGACACGTCCGCGGTCGGCCTGGGATTCGTGCTTGTGATGCTGGCAGCACACCCCGAGGTGCAGGAAAAAGTTTATCGAGAGTAAGTAGTGTTTGTTTTTGGTTACAATAAAATTAAAATAGTCCGTTGTTCGTACGCTGCTCTAAATGGCAGCATTTTTATACCTCATTTATTAAAATTGCTTGAGCCGTTATGACTAATGTTAAAGTCCGGCCTTGAACAGATAAAATTTCGTACACTGACCTGTCACTCCCGCGTAAATATAACGCGTCACGCTCGCACAGATGCAATTATTGCCGTCCTCAGGGACCTTTTACGTGCAACCATAAGGTTTCTTCTTGTTTTTGGTTTTTGGTTGGCCTTGAATCACGACAAATACCCCACGGCTTGCTGACATATTTAATAATTTTTAATTAACGAACGATCGACATTCCGTCTTGGGATGCGTTTGTGATCGCTCAGTTTTCGGACACAGTTCTACAGGGTGACTGGAACTAAAATCTCCATAGTGAAATCGCAAACAGAGGAGGTCATTTGCTAATTATTGGACCTTACTTTCCCTTACTTAAGTTTTATATAAATATAAATAATAAATATTGTTGGACAATTCACCCAGCATTATCTAGCCCCAAGCTAAGCAGAGCTTGTGTTATGGGTACTAGATAACTGATATACTTAATACAATACACTACACAGATAGATATTTTTTATTATACATAGAAAACATCCAGAACACCCTGAACAAATATCTGTAGATCTTACAAACATTTGTCCCGAGGCGGGAATCGAACCCGCAACCTCCTGCGTCGCAGGCGGACCTTCGCCCGCTGCGCCACGGAGGTCGTCATCGTTAAAAAAATACTGCGTTGAAACGAAAAAAAGTTACGAATGCTTGAAGGTCAAATATTTTATAAGTCTCAATAAAGTATAAAAATTGACATATCACCAAAACTATAAAACTTAAGTAGTAAGGGAAAGTAAGGTCCAATAATTAGCAAATGACCTCCTCTATTTGTGAATTCGCTATGGCGGGTTGAGTTCCAGTATATTATGTTATCTTTGTTTGCAGTAGTTTGTTTGTTATATTTTGATTTCTTGTTTGAATTGTATAGTGGTTTGTTAATTAACATCTACCTCGCGTCCATTCAAGGAGTTTGTTTCTCCGCGGAAGAAAAGAAAAAATTTCTCATCCAAATATTTCTTTTAAATCGCACTTAGGTAATATAAAAATGATTATGACCACTGTCAGTAGGCAAAGAGGTCATTGTACGAAATTCTTCCTGCTTCGGGCCCGGACTTTAGGAGGTATTACAGAGTGTCGAAGAGCGCAGAAACTCCGTTGTTGAAGACTCGACTACGGAGTTTCTGAATAGCCGTACAGATAACATGGAGTTGACGCAATTACTGTAGTAAACCAAAGTTTTGTAAGATAACATGGGAGAGAAGCTAATTGTGGTATTACGTAAATCAGTTGCTGACGTAGCTGACGTAGCTCGAAAAGCCAGATTGCGCATAGAGAACTGATTAGAAGAAACTTTTTAAACTTTCGCGATTTGTCAACATAGTTAATGATTATATCGGGTATTTATCGCGTACCTTTTGTTTTATTTCCCCTACGTTTCTACCGCGTTACAGCGATCGTGGTCACGGGGCGACTGTCAGACTGTCAGTCGCCCCGTGACCACGATGTATACCCGATATAATCATTAACTATGATTAGAAGAACTTAGATTATGCAATTAATTGCTTAAGGATAGGTTTATCATAGCAAAGCATTTCAGCCACGTTGTTCCTATATTGCGTTATATTACGAACGTTATCAGGTTGAAGGAAATCATAAGCGAACCAAGCAGACCAGTTCAAGCAGATGACCTTCATCGCCTGAAGTACCTTGACGCTGTGATCAGAGAGACCCTGCGGCTGTACTCACCGGTGCCATGCATCTTGAGGAAAATTGAGAAGGATATTGAATTACGTAAGTCCGAGACAATAATTGTTTTAAGGAACAAATGGTCATCGGATCATATCCCTCGGAACTTAAGTATACTCGTTCCACACAGAATTTGTGCCATAATCCTTGAATATGAATCATTCCCGAATTGTAAACCATGGCTTGCCTTTTACCGTCTCGGTTTTAAAATAAGCAGAACGCCGGCCATCGATCCGGCCTTAGCGAATTGCAAAAATCTTCTCTGCCTATTCATTTCAAAGCAAGAGAAAATCTAGGCTGGAGCTATTAATTTAAACTAACCAAATGAAATAAAGATCAAAGGATCACGATTTGAAGCAAAGGTTACAAAATTATGTTTATTCGTAGTTCACAATGGCTTCAACTTACACCTGTTGTCTGCTTTACCCCTTAAACCAGAATCTCGTTCCTTGAATGTTCTATAGAAGTTTCCCCCGATATTTTTTATCCACTTAAAGCAAACTCATTGCGAGTGTTTGAAATGGCGAGAAAATCAAGAAAAATTTTAGTTCACAATAATGACTTAAATGAACAAATTGATTTCGTCACAATAACTCTATCTAAATTAAATAATTATTATTTGAGCTTCGGTGACTGAAACAAAATAAACTAATCTTCTAGACATTCATGACTTGCTCCAAGGATTTGTCAAAACGACATCCGGTAAAATTTTACATTTACATTTTACATTTATTTATTATTATTTTACGGACAGTAAAATTTTAAATAAAAAGATATCCGCCCGCCATCTTGAATTAATAAAAAATACCGCGTATTACGAATATGCGGTATTTTTTATTAATTCAAGATCTATGCCTTCGAGGTTTTTGAACACCATACACATGAGTTAAATTTATGAATAAAAAAAATATCCACCATCTTGGATTAAAAAAACACGGCATATTCGTAATGATAATGAGATAGAGAGAGAAAGAGAAATATTTTTTAACGAATTTTACTTTACTGTAAAATTTACATTACTTATTAACCCGGTGTCGTCCTAAGTGAGCGACAGGTAGCGACGCGACGCTATGCGACACAATGCGACCTATACGTCACGCGACGTGAGTCCTATTTTGCAGTCATCTATCAGCGAAAATCACCCTCCATACAATAACCGGTTTTTCTTCCTATCATCGGAGTATTTTCTTTCTCAAAATCGCCGAGTACAATAAAAGTAATTTATATTCGAATAGAGAATTTTATCCTCTATCCAATTATACTACTCTGTCAAGAAAGTACCGGGAAAAGATCAATATACACAAAATGTTTGTTATTCATCCAAATTTATTTAATCACCTTCAAAGTATGCTCCTTCAGAAACGATACATTTACGCCAACGACTAATACAATCAAAACATTTTTTAAACGCTATTTCCAGAATTGAGTTCAGTTCTCGCCTCGAATTCTCCTTTACGTCTTTTATATAGTTGTTAATAAATTATTTTTAACAAGTAGAGAGTATAAAATTCGAAAACCTGTAGCACATACACGTTTTATGAGACTTACTATTACTATTATTTAATAGTACAAAAATATATTTTCCACTTCATGTAATATGGTTTTAGACTGAATCAATATACCTAAATATAATAAGAAAAGTTCACTAAAAAAGCAATATTTTAAATCAACTTGACTCTAATTTTGGTACTTACTACTAAGTAGGTATATGTCTTTCTTTTACTTATACAATCAAATTTTTATGCATAACAATTATATTATATTTATCACAATAATAAAACAATTACTAACTTAACGAAACATTTCAATTTCAAATTTCTTACAAACATCAATGAAACAAAATAATCACGATTAAAAAACGACTGTACTACGGAATACCGGAAGTCAAAATACCGGAGAACGCTATATCGAAAGTACACGAAACCGCAGATTGAAATACCGAAAGCACATGAGGCCGCATACAGACAACTGAAAATTTCAAACTCTATTATTTTTCTTCTGACTCAATAATAAAGATTGGAAATAACAATTAAACATGACAACCAAAGATTTTTTCTGATATAATTTTAAATAAATATCAAAATACTTCTTACATATTAATTGAGTTATAAAATAATCAAAAACATAAACGTCGTATTTGAAAGCAATTTCATAGTATAAGGGTTAATTTAACACAACAGACAGTGTTCTACGTAAGTGTCGAAAAACGCGCTTCGTGGATGTAAAGGCCATTGATGATGATGATGATGAAGACAGTGTTCTAGTTATAGTGTATACCGAATATTATAATAATTTTATATTATACAAGTTGTTGCTAGTAAAGTGTTCTGAGCATATAAATGGAATCTAAAGTGTTGTCATTCAATGAAGATCTTATTTTATTACAAACTAGCTGCGCCCCGCGGCTTCGCCCCCGTGGAAACTTATGTTTCCAACTTTCTTAATTTTTTCTTTCATAAGAACCTTCTCCTGACAATAACAAACACAACAAAGACAGAATTAGCGAAATCGGTCCAGGCGTTGTTGAGTTATGCGCTTACCAACACATTTTGCGATTCATTTTTATATTATAGACTAGCTGTACCCGCGACTTCGTTCGCGATTGCCATACCTGCCGACTAATTAAGTTCACATTTAGCTACAGTTTCTCTCATTATGAAACACCGTTTAAAAAAACTTCGATGCGCATAATTGGACCTGTTACACTTTTAATAGTCAAAAGTAAGTTTCAAGTATTTTATTGCTTTCATATTGTACAAAGATCTTAAAAATAAATTACAGCTACCAACATGAGCCCGGGTGGGGCACTGCAAAATATACATATCTTATTTTTTGCTCTTGTGAGCAAAAATAAATATTTTTACTTTTACATAGATAAACTAAATAAGTAAAGTATTCTAACATTATTAAAATACAACGAGCCTAACCCAACGTAAAATTATTCACAAAAGAAGTCCTGCAGGGCATAGAAGCTTTTTTTAATGAGGAATGTTTTTAGTGCCTTTTTGAATTTGAAAAGGTCACTTTCATTTTTTATATTTTGAGGAATATTGTTGTAAATCCTAATTGCCATAGCATGTGTTCCGGAATGAAAAATCTGAAGTTTAGAAAAAGGGACGGCTAATTTACTTTGGGGGCGAAGATTTTGAGGGCGAGAGTATTCTTGAAAGAAGTTCATGTTTTTCCTAACAAATATGCTTATTTCTAAAATATATATACCGGTGAGCGTTAGAATGTTTTCGTTGATAAAATGAGGTTTGCAGCTTTCCATTGCATCGAGGTTTAGTATTATTCTTAGACATCTTTTTTGAAGGACGAAGAGTTTCAGTGCGTCGGTGCTGTTTCCCCATAGAATTATGCCATATTGGATCCAGGCGTGGGCATAAGCAAAATAAGCACACTTAGCTGTTTTTGAGTCAGTAGATTTTTTTAATTCAAAAAGGCCATAAGTAAATCTAGAAAGTTTTGTATCTATTTTATTGATATGAGTTTTCCAATTTATGTTTGAATCAATATTTATTCCTAGAAGAGGGTAAGTATTGATAGATTCTATTTGTGTATTTTGAAAAGAGTAATTAATCGTTAGTGGTTTTTTTTGGTAGGGGTGAAATTGAATGAGTTTAGTTTTTTGGAAGTTAAGTTGGAGATTATGTTCATCAAGCCGGTTCACTATCTTTAGGAGAGTCGTATCAAGATGTTCATAGAGGTTCGAGCTATTTTTGCTAGGTATTACTATTGATATGTCGTCTGCAAAGAGAGTGCAATGGTCATCTATAATTTTGGGCAGATCGTTTATGTAAATTAAAAACAGAACACACCCTAAAACGCTGCCCTGAGGTATTGAATTTTTAGCTAAAATTGTTTGCGATTTTACTGTATTAATTTGACCTGTTAAGTAGTTGTAGTTTTCTATTTCAACATACTGTGTTCGATTTTGTAGATATGAGATGAACCAATTATAGAATTATTTCAAAAAACTATCTGAGCGACTGGTCGAAGCGACGCGTGACCCGAGAGCTGGTGAATATCTGGCACAGCGTATCAGCATTGCCATACAGCGTGGCAATGCAGCCAGCGTCTTGGGGACGCTTCCGACTGGTGTTGATATGGATCAGTTGAGCTATCTGTAGACTGTTTGCAACAGTCGGCAGTTAGCTCAATTGTTTCAATTGTAAATACTAGTATAATTTTCTTTGTGAATAAATGTCTATTTTCATTATAGACCAAGCCCCTTATTCCTATCGCGTGTAGTTTCTGTAGCAGGATATCATAAGTTACTCTGTCATAGGCCTTGCTCATGTCTAGCAATAAACTTATAGCGTATTTTTTGTTATTTATAATATTTAAAATTTCATGTATATATTTATATACTGCTAATGATGTAGATCTGTTTTTTCTAAACCCATTTTGAGAATCGCTAAATATTTTAAATTTTTCACTGTATGAATAGAGCCGTCTCGACATCGCACCTTCTAAAATTTTAGAAAAAGTCGGTAGGAGTGCTATGGGGCGGTAGTTATTTTGATTAGTTTTATCTTCTTTTTTATGAAGTGGTTTAATAATAGAAATCTTTAAAGGGTCTGGCACAACACCTTCCATAAAAGATTGGTTTATTATGAATGTCAAAGGTGGGGCCAGTTCATTAGCACACTTTTTTATCAGAATCGGTGGCAGTTCATCTTGCCCGCAGCTTCGTTTGTTTTTCAGATTGCAAATAATTTGTAATGTTTCTTTGTTTGTAATTGGCATATGTTTATAAGTATCGATATTTAGGTACCTAGTTAAATTGTGTATAAATCTATTATAAATCTATAGGGGATAGCATGTTGTCATCTTCAATCCCATTCCTTATCTACAGGACTTTTAGCCACGACTCGGCCAGCGTCAGTGTTAAGAAGTGTCATACTCGTTTCATTTCGTACTCATAGTTCCGTTCAGCTGGGGCCCTAATCTGCTAAACTAATAGCTTCACTATGACAGTGGAATCGTCACAGAATGACTGGTTTTGGTATTCTACCTTAGATGAAAGAAATTGTGTGTGTCAAGTTTGAAAATATTAATTTATCTCGCACGCACTACCTGGAGTTTTACTAATCTTAGAATTCTACATGATGATTCTGCGACGATTCCATTGACATAGTGAAGCAATTGTATTGCAGAATTGGGCTCCTGATCCATTTGACTGGTAAAGTTAATTGTGTATCACAGTAAAAATGTTTTTCTGTGGTCCAGTTACTTTAATTGGACCACTTACTCCAACTAAACTTCGGTGAAACAGTTGACCAGCTATAACACCAAATATCATGTCCATGAAGTTCGCATGGACCATTTGTACATTTTACTTTGCCTGAAATAGGCATTGGGTAGTACCTAACTAATGGGTGCGTCTTCAAAAAAAATAGATTGGAACTTACCTACCCTTTATCTACAGATTTTATTCTGCAATCTACAGATTATTTCATCAATTTACTGATTTTCTACTCGACTTTCGACTGATTTAGTCATATTCGATCTTTCAACACTGTTTCTAATAAAAAATAATGCATGAAATCGGACGACGCGTTAATGAATTACAACTAAGTACCTACACATATTAATTTTTATTCCCTCTCCCAAGGGAACCGCGCCTACTGATATTCTTCCTCATAGTGAGCTCAAATAATGCCAAGTTTCATTTGAATTCATTCAGTAGCTATTTTTACTTTCATCCACTCTCTCAGGGGAACCGTACTGATTCCGGGAGAAATAGTATCGTTCATTTGAATTCATTCTGTACTTTCGGCGTGATGCGTGGCCCTGGAATTTGACTTTATTCCCCTCTCCACGGGGAACCTTACTGAATTCCGTACTTTCATCAGCAGTTTCGGCGTGATGCGTGGTGAAGATATGTTACTTTCATCCCCTCTCCTAGGAGAACCTTAATTGAATTCTGGGATGAAATGTATCTTTCCTCGTAGTACGAACTCCAATAGTGCCGAGTTCCATTCGAATTTATTCATTAGTTCCGTTGTGATGCGCGGTGAAAGAATTTTACTTTCATCCCCTCTCCCAGGGGAACCTTACTGAATTCCGGGATAAAATGTATCTTTTCTCGTTGTATGAACTCAAATCGTGCCGACTTCTATTCGAATTCATTCAGTAGTTCCGTCGTGATGAGCAGTTATAGAATTTAACTTTCATCATCTCACCCAGAGGAACCTTACTGAATTCCGGGATAAAATGTATCCCATGTCCTTTCTTCTAGTATGAACTCAAATCGTGCCAGGTTTCATTCCAACTCATTCAGCAGTTTCGGCGTGATGTGCGGTGAAGGAATTTTACTTTCATCTCTTCTCCCAAGGGAACCTTACTGGATTCCGGAATAAAGTGTATCTTTCCTCGTAGTACGAACTCTAATCGTGCCGACTTCCATTCGAATTCATTCAGTAGTTCCGTCGTGATGAGCAGTTAAAGAATTTTACTTTCATCCTTTCTCCCAGGGGAACCTTACTGAATTTCGGGATAAAATGTATCCCATGTCCTTTCTTGTAGTATGAACTCAAATTGTGCTTGGTTTCATTCCAACTCATTCAGCAGTTTCGGCGTGATGCGCGGTGAAGGAATTTTACTTCCATCCCCTCTCCCAGGGGAACCTTACTGAATTTCGGGATAAAAAGTATTCTGTGTCCTTCCTCGTAGTATGACCTAAAATCATGCTGAGTTTCATTGCAATACGTTCAGTAGTTTCGGCGTGATGCGCGTTTAAGAAACAGACAGACAGACATGAATGAAAAAAATTACAGTTTTGGCTTCAGTATCGATAAAAGAGTGCCCTCCAAAAAAAAAATTCAAAATATCTTCAATGTACAGAATTGGACCTGTTACAGTTTTATTATAAGTATAGATAGATAGATATAGATATAGATAGATGTACCTAATTGCCTCCAAAACTAAAACAATATACAAACTGTTCTTGTCAAAGAAATACTCTAATACCTACTGATTGCCGTTTTTACCGCGTGCTCGTGCGTATATATCATATGTAGTAACAATGAATAGAGAACTGATCTACAGAGCGTGAGCGCACTATGCCATTGAAAATGTGCGTTATAAACATAGATGCAGCGCGCGGGTCTAACGGTTTTTTCCAAGAAATCACAGAAACAATAGTTGTGTTACACTCGCCGTTGCACTCACGCCGTTAATTTCACCAATTAACGTTTATGCATGTATAAATGTCTCTAACGCTCTGCGCGCTATTAGCGAGGCTGCTCGCTCAAAGCTTCTCAATTCGTTTAATTATTTTGAAGTCGATTCATCAATTTGTAAACTCACCGTCAAACGAAAACGTAGACTGACCATAAATTAAATAACCCGGTATTACTGGTTTTCGGTAATACCCAATACCAGGTATCCATGCCCTAGTACTAACACGTACATCCCGCCCGCTCCTTATCGACACGCACTACGCATAGACTTGCTGTGTTTTTTGTAAGCATTTTTGATATTGTAGGTACAATCATTACATCGTTTTCCAATTCAAAAACTTAGTAAAGCCAATCCAGCTGAAAAATCTATTAGGTGATTTAAAAAAATCCAAAAACTAAGTAAGTAGAAATTCTAAACTCAAACACCTCGTATGAGTACCATTTACGAGGTATATGAATTTGAAAATGTTACATGCTAGGATTTTGATCTTGTTTCGCAGTGTAGCAAGTGGAGTTACTAGGATTAAAGGGTCACGTAGCTTTGGTTCTAAATGCGATAGAAATACGGGTGTTTTTGCATTACACACGGCTGAACATTCAAGGAACGATGTCGCAAAAAAGTCTACAAAAAAATGGTTCATACAGCATAGTTTAGGTTTGGATACATGGCGGGTCACAGGTTTAGGTTTGGGACAGCCGCGCCACTCCGTAGCTTATTGACTAGTTTGCATGTCAAACTCATAAACCCACGTCTCGTCACCAGAAACAATGCGTTTTATGAATGTTGGGTCGAAATTGACTCCATGTCCTCAGGGACTCTCATGCGATTGAGTTTTTGGAGAAAATTCAGGTCTTTTGGGACTAGTCGAGCGGCAACATGTTTCATACCCAAGTGATATAGACATTTATTCACAAAGAGAATTATACTAGTATTTACAATTGAAACAATTGAGCTAACTGCCGACTGTTGCAAACAGTCTACAGATAGCTCAACTGATCCATATCAACACCAACCCAAGTGATTACTTAAAAAGGTACGGATCGACTCGTGAGATACAGAAAGTTCGGCGGCTATCTCTCTCAAAGTTGAATGAGGATTTTCAGTTACTTTTTCCTTCACTTTTGCGATGTTAACTTCAGTTGGAGACGTTGATGGCCTACCAGAGCGAGGCAAATCTTCCATCACATCTAGACCGCTTTTGAACGCTTTGTACCACTCATAAGCACGTGTTTTTGATAAAATCGATTCACCGTAACACAGTGTTATAACTCCCGCATGTCCTATTAATCATAGTTGCTGAGAAATTAATTTTTGAAAATTATTATTTTATTACCAGATAAATAGGTACTTCAAAAATCAAAACTTCTAAAATCTAAAAACAATAATCAAATCGATAATGATGGCGAATAAGGATAGCTAAAACCATCGACGGCGCACATTTTAGTGGAATAAGAAAATACCTAAGTTCAACCGTTACGAAATTATTTGAATTTTTTTAATCTTATGTTTATATTTTTTTTACTCGATAATTCGCCGTAATAGGACGAGATATTTCACCAAGCGGTTGCTTACATAAGGTGTCTTACATGTGCCCTAATAATATCACGACCTAATTCCATGGATTTCCTTTTTTGATGTCACGGTTGTAAATTTTATTTGTTTGTAACAACTTGCAATTTTTGTGACACAGAATAAAAACTTTTTACTTTACTATTACTTTACTGTATTCATTTAATAGCGAGTCTTTAACTGGGCTGCGATCACGGTGTGGCACGGCATTACGGCTCTAACGTTAGCATTTCAAATGTTAGGGTGCGCGATCACAGGCCGTCATCGGACAATCCGCTGCCAAGTCCGTCCACTGGTCGGCAATCCGAATCCTCGCCGGCATTGCCGACTTTCCGCTCCGTGTAGTACGGATCTTTTATGTCAAACCATTGATGGGGCCACTGCGGATTGTCCGATGCCAGCCTGTGAACACGCATCCGAACGTTTCAACTGCTAACGTTCGAGCCGTAATGCCGAGCTTTACCACACCGTGATCGCAGCTCTAGTATCAGTACGTATTTGTTTAATTGACAAACATTCGAAACCCACGGCGCGCGAGTTACACTCGCACTTGACGGATCGTGTTATTACTTGTAGGTACGCATCGATCAAGTATGCGGCCTCCCCCGGCCGGAAATTTTTGATCGATGTAGGTACGTACTTAGATGAAACATTGGTTTGAGCACATATAATTTTAATTCGTTACAGCATCAGGTGTGGTTGTCCCTGCTGGGTGTGGAGCCATTATCAGCATCTGGGGAATCCATCACAATCCTGCCATTTGGGGCAAAGACGTCGAGGAGTTCCGCCCGGAACGGTTCCTGGACTCGACGCCGAGGCATCCAGCTGCGTTCATACCGTTTAGTTATGGACCGAGGAACTGTGTGGGTAAGGTTGTCTTGTTTGTGAGGCATTTTTAATCTATCATCCGAGGACCTAGAAATAAGAGACCCTGCTTGGGTGACCAGTAAATCTGAATCATTGCTCTATAAGTTCTTAAAAAAGATTCCTATAGTAAAGTGTGTAATAAATTAATAAGCCAGTGTCAAGGTTGGATTCTTTTCAGAAAAACGTAAGGTAATTTTAGTTTTTCATAGAAAAAAATGAACTTTTCTAAGTCCAAAAAATATACCATCTACCCTGTTAACCTAAATAACACGAATCTCAACCAGATCGAGTGTAACTACGAAACTAAACTGTTTCAAGGTTTTTTGAAAATTGTCGAGTCCTGGGCCGCGATCACGGTGTGGCAAGAGTAGTTTTCTATCGGCTCAAACGTTAGCAGTTCAAACGTTAGGGTGCGCGTTCATAGGCAAAATAAAATAAAATCAGCTCCCATAAAAATAAAAACTTCATTCTCCAAGGAAGCGTGTTAGGATGTATACTTTTTCTACTATATATCAATGACCTTCCTAAAATAATTAGCGAACCATCAATTCTATTCGCTGACGATATTTCAATTTTGACATCAAATATTAATAATGACATACATTTCAATTTCAAATTAACTGACATACTTACCTCTGTAGAACAATGGATGAATAACCACAACCTTGACATTAATTATTATATTAAGACTAAAATAATGCAATTTCGACCGTTTCAAAAAACCCCCCTTGACATAAACTTCTTATACCACGACATAAAAATAGAATGTGTAAATTCATTTTCGCTATTAGGAATAAATATTGACACGCACGTTAATTGGAAAGATCATATTAATAAAATTAAGACAAAGCTTAGAGAGCTTTGTCTTAATTTTATTAATATTTTCACATACGCTCCGAGAGAACTTAGGAAGGCAACAGACCTGAAAACTGCCGTTTCGGCGTATTATGATTACACTTTTGCCTGGCTCTCATACGGAATCTTACTTTGGGGAAATAGTACTGACGTCCAAAATCTTTTTGTTCTTCAAAAGTCGTGTATCCGAATCTTAGTTAATATAAAGAGCCCTGAGAGCTGCAAAGACCACTTTCGTCAACTTAAAATACTAACACTGACATGTATTTATTATTAGAATGCTGCAAATTTATTCGAAAATATCCCAAATATTTCCAAAAAACAGCTGACCTACCGCGACGCTATCCGTCTAGGTATCAGCATAAAATCACACTACCCGGGTCAAAACTAAAAATGCGAAGTTCTGGGCCAAACGCCATGGCTTCTAAAATCTATAATTGAAATACCGGATATACTAAAAGACGAGGAAAAATACCAAATATTTGAAACCAAATTAAAACAATACCATTTACATAAATGCTATTATGATTTAAATGACTTCTTCAGCGACAAATTAAAATAATAAAATAAAAATACTTACTAATAAAAATGCGTTATCAATACTTACATTGCAACCTAAAAACGTACATATTCACTAAAAACATAAGTTATTGAATTATATTTTCCTGCTAAAACCTAACCAGAGATTCTTATAGAAACCCGGTCCACCTCCAGTACCTATTGCCACGCCCTGCTAGGGTACCATTGTGTCTCTTATACATTACTTAGATACTAAGACCTAAAAATGTACACAGTGATTGCAATAAATAAATATGAATATGAATAGGCCGGCATTGGACAATCCGCTAACAAGTGCGTTCACTCCACTGACAAATGCGCCCACTAACGTTTCAACTTTCAACTGTTATTGCTTGAGCTGTAATGTAAATAGGTAACTACATTTACAACACCGTGATCCCGGTCCTGGAAAATCGCAGAACAAATGTTTCCGTTTTGGTTTATTAAACACGTTTCGTGGCACATTTAGAAGTTAAAACTGAGCTTTACAAGTAAAACAAGCTGTCAACACTGACATCTAACAGGTCCGTGAATGCAAATATTGTGCTAAAGTATCCACCTAACAAGAACCAATCTGGGTTATTTATTTTCAGGTTACCAATACGCCATGATGTCGATGAAGACAGCCCTGTGCACCGTCCTCCGGAAGTTCCGCCTGGTGCCGGCATCTGAGGTCCACCAGCCACTGCGGCTCGAGTTCGATGCTATGATGAGGGACGTCGATCAATACCGAGTGGGTATTGAAATGAGGCACAAATATCTGCCTTCAAACTTTTCAAAATTATTAGACCATCCTAATAATACTAGTAGTTCTACGAACAGTACACCTCGTGAACACTAACTTTTTTCAACAATTAATTTACTTATTACAAGTGATTTAAAACGGTATAATTGGGTAGGTAGGTACCATGTTTTTTGTAATTCCTGTTTGTACCTTCAAATTTCTGTGGGTTTCATACATTTGAAATATTTTGAAAATAGTCGAAATTTTACCCATTCCCCCATCTCCGAAGATTGCAGAGCGATCCATCTGAAATGTATATAGCGTTTGTGGATAGGTATGGATCTATACTTTACAGGAAAAATAAAGAAAAGTTTGTAAAACGAACACTTTTTGAAAAATGGTCAATAAGGGGGGGGGGGGGGGCTACCTCACCGAGTGGGGTCCCTATCATGTGAAAGGTTTGTACGTTTCAAATGGTTTCAACGTTTTCAATGGTTGCAAACAAGTAACTAGGATCAGAAAACTGTCTAAATTTAATAATACAATGGAAGATCATGACTCAGATATACAAATAAATAGCTTCGGTGTCCCACAGGGAAGTATACTGGGGCCATTATTGTTTTTAATATATTTTAATGACTTGCCTTGCTCTATCAATCATGAATGTTTATTATTTGCTGACGACACAACGGTAATTGTAAGTGGAAATGTAATTGACAATTTTGAAAACGATATCGACGCTTCACTTATGGACGTAAATTCATAGTTAGACATTAATAATTTAAAATTAAATGTAAACAAGACTAAGCATATACAATTTAGGACGGTTCAAAGACGAGAATATAATTTAAACATTCGACATAATAATGATATTGTTGAACAAACGAAGAGCATGAAATTCAAATTGACTTCGTATGTAGAAAAATAAATAAATTCGTGTATGCACTCAGGACCATCCGGAAAGTTACATCAATAAATACGGCAGTGATGGTTTATCATTGTTATTATAGTATCTGTTCTCAGGTATGGACTTTTACTTTGGGGCAATTCCAGTGAGCTACAGAGAGCTTTCATTGCACAAAAAAAGTGTATTCGAGCAATATGGAACTTAGAAAGCACAGAATATTGTAAACCTTATTTTATAAAAATAAATTACTCACTCTTACTTCTTTGTACATTTTAGAAATTGCCTTGTTTGTAAGAAAACACCCTGACCTTTTTGAACACCAAAATAACATGAATAGGAGATTCGTGTTCGTTTAATGTCGACACATAAACCTCTGGTGATGCGAGGACCGAAATTAGATCTTTTTATGCGAAACTGCGCCTACATGTCATACAAAATATATAATCATTTATCAAAATCTATTTTAGAAAACAAAGGAAGATTATTTAATAAAGTGTTAAAAGAATGGCTCGTAACACGTAGCTTTTATACAGTCCAAGAGTTTTTGACATGTAAATTTTAAATTATTTATTATTCTACTATAGACATTTTATCTGACTTATAACTATTTTTTATTTGTTTAATTTAGCATGACATTTATTTGAACTTAATTTTCTTTTATAACTATATTTCATTAAATATGCATGAGTGTTGTTTGAAATATTTTGACGTTTGTGAACCCTATTGAGCACATTCAATGTTTTGAATTTTCTTAAAAAATGCGAAGAAAGATTTTCCCCAACATAATATAATGTAGCTAAGATTGAGTGTCTGGTTTTAAGTCTGTCACCAAGTGTCCGTAATATCTCTCCTTTGTGTCTCTCAACGGAATACAACTGAAAAGAGTGCATATTTTCAAGTACCTTGGGCACTTGGTAACAGAATTCTTGTCGGATGAGGAAGATGTTGAACGTGAGCGAAGGGCACTCGCAACCAGGGCAACCATGGTGGTACAGCGATTTCGATGTTGTTCATTTCCTGTTAAAATAACATTTTTTTTTATTTTACAGCATATGCCATTTTATACAAGCATACCAACTTGGAAAATAGTCTGCAAATAAATGATTTGATTTGAACCACATACATTTGTGGTCTTCTCGTAAATGCCAAACAGCGCTGTCATTACGAATTTATAAAACCAGGTCGACTTCTATAGTCCAGTTTTCCCCCTTAGGGGGGATTTCAGGGGAGAAAACTGGAATAACCCGACTTTTCTGAGATGACTGCGCTGCGTTCAGTTTCAAAATGGGCTTTATATTAATGTGTTCTTCCTCACGCGCATAGTACATGTTAAAAAAATCTGCTTTTTGCTTGTCTACGAACTTGTGATGTTGATTTCAACCTGCTCTTTTAACCTTGCCCTTTAATTGGTTAATGGTCGTGATTTTGTGCATAAGTCTGTTGAAAACAATTATCATTCACATTAACAAGTCTTGGGATTCAAGCGTAGGTACGCAAGTTGTAGGTACAACGAACTGTGTAAAGGAAAGGATGAATGGCAGGAGACACAAAAGCTCGAGAAAGAGTTAAAACAAGTTCTGATATTTTTTTATTGGTAAGTATAGGTACCTAATTATTATCAATTCTGCAACTATCATCATCTCACTCCAGCGCAAAGGTCTCCTGTAATTTCTGCCACCTTTATTAGAGGAAGGGGTAGAAAAGTGGAGCCCGCTGATAATTTCAACATCTGTTAAAAACTATGTAATTACATTAAACTTCATGGAATGTTATCACCGCCACTTGCACCAGTTTTGCATCGAGTTTGGATCTGTCATACAAAGTAGAAATATGCACTCGTAAACATTTTTTTCTTTTATTCGCTAATACGAGTATTGTCAAAGCGTTTATTTTAGTCTAAAACGAATACAGTGGGTGTTAAAGGAAGGTTATACGTTCAGATTATGACACACAGGTAAGTTTTACGGTTTATTTTAACTAGCTTTAGTACATACGTTAAATTTGCATAAATTTGTATTAAGTACGTTTTAAATTTGCAACCCCATAGGCGCGGGTTATATGGTTTTATGGTTTTAGACATTTATTTCTCAAAAGAATATACATATTCACTTAAAGAGAAATACAGTAAGTAATCATAATTAAACATGCAGAGCGGACTCGTGTAATTAACAGGATGTAATTAAGGTTATGGTTTTATTGGTACTGTTACTTTTTTTATCTATGCTACACATACAATATCTAATAATATAAGTACTTAGATTCTAACTTTATATGGAATCCAGATTCACTTTGCGTAGGTACAACAATAGTTGTGTAAAAGCGGGTAGATTGGTTTATTGTTTACTAAAGCGATGCAAGTTTAACAATGGCAGTTGCTCGAGGGCGGTTCTATTACGTATCGATTAGCAGTTGCTTTGAGAGTTAGGTTATTGGTAAGTGGTATGATTTGAACAATATGGTTAGTTAATTATTTATGTTAGTAGGTTAAGTGTTGTAGGTATTTGATAGATTTAAAAATGATTTGATTTTAGTATATTTTAATGTGTTTTGTGTTGTACGTTCTTAAATTCAGAAAAGTCTTGTGAAATATAGTTTTTAAGTTTCTTTTTAAATAAATTAGATGAGTTACCTTCTTTGATGTAGTTTGGTAATTTATTGTAAAGGTCGGCTCCCTCGTATAGTATGTTCTTCTTTCCGTAGTTTGTTCTCGGTGCTTGGAGTACTAGATCATTTGGTCGTCTGAGTGAACGTTTAATGTTAGTTTGTGATTTTTTCGTAAAAGATATTTTTGTATGTATTTTATTATTGAGTATTTTCCGTATCAATACACATGTGTTAAATTTATATATTTGAGATAAGGTCATAAGATTAGTGTCTTTGTAAACTTTAGACGTTGACGTTAGGTAATCATAGTGAAAGAGTAGTTTGATTATTTTATTTTGCGATGTTTGTAGGATTTTTATATTCGTTTTAGCAGCACAGCCCCAGACCTCTATTAAATAATTAATGTGGGATTTTACGAGGGAGTTATATATGGTGTACCTCACAGATTTTGGAAAACAGCGAACTGTACCACGAAGCGCACCCATGAGAGATGTTAATTTTGAGGAGATTTTCTTGATGTGGTGTTTCCAGGTAAGGCGACTGTCTAGGATTAATCCAAGGTATGTTTCCTTGTTTACTTTGTTTAGCAAGGTGCTTCTAATAGTAAGCGGTTGAACTTCAGCAATCCTTTTATTTTTAGCACTGAAGATCATATAGTTCCATCATATAGTTCCATCCGTTCATGGAACCGGGTTCCAAATTACCCGCAATGCATTTAACATCACTCTTTTTCCTGGTTTTCTCAAGCCGCAAGTCATATACCGCTTCTTTATGGACAGGATCTCTTTACAATTAGCTACTTGAGGAGTCAATCAAGTCTATAGTGCAGAGAGGAAGAGGCCGGGGAAAAGGTCGTTGATGTAGTGGTAGGTAGAGAATATCAAACTCTTCTAGAACTCCTCCAAACAGCCTCTTCGGATTCTGGATCATCTGTTTCTTCAGGTGACCTGTAGTGTCAGAAAATACTACCGCGCATGCCCAGCCCACGAACCAAGATGACGCTTGTTGCATTTTTTTTGCTCTGAAAGTTACTCCAACAATCAGCGGGATGAAACTTGAATTCAGTGCCAATCATATTGGATGCTCTGGAAGAACGCAGAATATTTTATTCGTGATTTTTCTAAGTGAATTTATTCCATACTTATAATTTGGAACCCGGGTTCCATGATACCAGCACCAGAGCTTCGAACACATTTTTTTCATTTTTTAAATGAAGCTTAATAATTCCTATAATGGGTGGTTTCATTTTATTAATTCCTTCTTAATATAAAAAATAATAAGTTTTTGAGTATAAATAACTACTTTTCACGATGTGGAAATATTCAAAAAACAAAGTAGGATTCCAAATTACTACCCCTTCCTCTATCTATTAAATTTTATATTTTTATTTGAGAAACAAAAGCTTATACTGCTTGTATAACAATACATAAAACTAGAACAAATAAAGCAGAAACAGTTTCCGCTTGTAGAACATAAATACATACCTACTAACTGAACTATATATTAAAACATAAAAGAAAATGAGTAACGTGCTTATAACTATATAACAATGACTAAAATTTTTAAATTAAAATGAAAACTACATATGCCTGTCGTCAGTACTCAATCATTAAGAGGCCAGCGGAAGGCGACTTGTCCATACAAACGTAATACCAAAATTATTTCTAATTCAAGCATATTTCGACTATATTATTGTATTATTTGTATTCAAATAGTATTTTTCTAGGTTCCTGGATAGTTTTTTTTTTCAAAATACTTACCGAAAATTAAATGAAAGCCAATCGCATTTTGCAATTTTTAAGACAAAATTGGCCAGTTTTCTTCCTATTTGTTTCGTAATAAAAACAACAATATCTTATGTGTTATTTGTTTGGGAACATAGGTAATATTGTCTAGTTACAGAATAACAATACTTTGTGAAGAATACAAGAAGTTTTCAGTCATCATTTTTGGTATTACAGAACACAGCGAAATTCATACCAAATTTTAAACGGCAATCATGCTATCGCGCACGCACGGGGCGGGGTGCAGGGCCGGGGGACGGGACACTTCGGTTGTGTGATCGCTCGTGGCTCGGACAGACACACTAATGCAACGTGTATTTACACGGGGCGCCGCCACCGCTCGGGGACTTTCGGAGGTCGTCGTAGGGGTAGGAGAACATAGATAGGTTCTTATAATATAGTAGGAGAGGCTAGGTTAGGTATTATTATTTAGTAAGTACCTATACTATTTTCTAAATCAGTGTGTCTGACAAGTTACGGTGCTGTGCGTGCGTAGGTATTTGTTTGTTCACTATTCTATAGACCTGTGCCACTGACTTGGATTGAGATTTGCCTTGTTGTTTGGAAACAATAACCTACCTCCTTAGGTACATTACATACCTAGAGGTACCTACCTACTACGACTTTGGTTGGCGTGCTTTGGCTTTGTTTACGGACTTTGATATTTTTCACTTACGGTTTGGTTAATGTTATTATGGACTCGGAACGTTGGGATGTAGGTAGGTATCTCACAGTAAGTAGGTAGGTACTTACTTACCTACCTACCTACGTACCTATCTAAATTATTTTATTATTAGCTAGTTGTTTTCTTATTTTAAAGTAAATATAAATAGGTACCTACATACCTACCTAATACTTACCTACCTAGGTAGGTAGGTACCTAACATGTTGTTTAGATATATGTACAGTCGGCTGCAAAAATATGTATACACTCCCAAGTTTTCAATTTGACTAAATAGTAAGTGTATAGTAATTGTGATAATTTATGTACCGCATTCTGACGAAGTACTATGACTACTTTGTACGAAAAACGTGTGCATGTCCTTTTATTTGAAAAGTTCCGAGTAAAATAAAGGTTAAACCTTGGAAGTGTACACATGTCTGTGCAGCTGACTGTACCTATCATAAGATAGGTAGGTACCTACAATGTATGTGAAGTAAGGAAGTACTAGGTAGGTAGGTATCCAGGCGCGGTCGCAGCCCAAGACTTTGGGGGGGGGTCACACTTGGTGCGGGCCGTAGCACCAAATGTACTTGTAGGCGGTTGCAGACCCCACTGAAAACCACTTAACTTTATCGGCGAGCGGAGCGAGCCGCGGAAAATTTATACTCAACTCCCATCTATAGTAGGTATAAGTTATAGCGAGCGAAGCGAGCCTCGAAATTTTTGAGATGTTTTCTGAAGTTTGGGCAAAAGTAAGCAAGAGTAGGTCTACTTGCTTACTCTCGCCCGCATCATTTACTTTGTTGTTGATAGGTATCTATAAAAAATAAATGATAGCGATCGTAGCAAGCCCCGAAAATCTTAGAGACTTGCGGTAGTAGATATAAAGCTATGAATATAAATAGGGGCGAGCGGAGCAAGGGCATCAACAAAAAATTCAAAATACAAAAAAAATGTAACGCCGAAATTTTTGTTACTTTTTCGGGTAACAACCTAGCAAAATGATGTTAAACACACTGGACCAAATACAGAGAAGGACAAAATACAGGGAAGGACAAAATACTATCGGCGAGCGGAGCGAGCCGCAAAATGCAGTGTTTTGCATATTGGCCGCAAAAATGACATCCCTTCCCCCAACTCCCAACCCAACAATAGGAAGTATAAGTAATGGCGAGCGAAACGAGCCTCAAAAATGTTGGAGATTTTTTCTGATGTTTGGGGAAAAGTAAGCCAGAGCCTATGACAAAATAAAGTGAGCGAAACCTGCCCCGAAAATTTTAAAAAGTTTGCGGTGGTAGATATAAAGCTATGAATATAAATCGGGGCGAGCGGAGCAAAGGAGATTAACAAAAAATTAGAAATACAAAAAAGACATCGAAAAAGATGTAGCGGCGAGCGGAGCGAGCCGAATTTTTTTCCCTTTTTCGGGTTGTCATTGTCACAAACTGGTTCAGAAAATAAATAACAGCGAGTGGAGCGAGCTCTGAATGAGCCTTTTTTGAAATTGGTGAGGTAGCGTCCATGCAATACCCTTATGCTAGAAGCATGAAGCTAAATTATGAGCTACTAGCTTCTGCCCGCGGCTTCGCACGCTTCTTTCTATGGAAACGTTCAAAGGTAATTTCTATCCCATGGGAACTGATTTATGGGATAAATAGTAGCCTATGTTTGATTCCAGGCTTAGAGCTACACGAATGCAAAATTTTAGCTCAATCTGTTCAGTAGTTTTGGTGTGAAGACGTAACAAACATCCATCCATCCATACAAACTTTCGCATTTATAATATTAGTGTGAAGAACAATTTTAAAGTTTCACGAATAACAACCAAATATGCGAACAACAGACCAGACACCATATAGAATCAACGAAATTTTTTATGATCTGGCTGTGCGTGTGAGTTGTTTGGTATTAGATATTTTGCAGTTGCAAACTAGCCTGAAACGGAGAAGGAGTCCTGAACTAGAGAAAACCAGAAGCTTATCAAAACAGCAGAATGTTATCAGAGGCAAGCAGAGCGTGCTGCGATAATTTTTGGTTTTTGTTAGATTTTGGGCAACTTTTTAGAAAATTTGGCAAAGTGACCTAAAGCGGGCCGGGTTTTGAGCTTTGGATCATAGTCAGAAGGAACAAATGTTATCAGCGACCAGACCAAAACGCGAAAATTTTGTTGTCTACTAATTTTTTGTACTGGTTGACAAAGTGACCTCGCTTTGTTATATTTTGTGCTTTTTATTGTGGTGGTTGGATTGATACAAACTGACTATAGCGGACCAGCCAGACCAATAAAATTGGGAACGTTGCCTCTGTGCTAATCAAAATACAGAGCACAAATAACAGTAAAATCGGCGAGCGGAGCGAGCCGCGATTTTTTTTATTGCTGCAGTTGGTAACCATAATCAATGTAACGGAAGTAAACAGGAAAACATTAGACGTTTTTTCATCGTTTTTTACGTGTATTCTTAGGTATACAAAACGTACTTACAAATAAATTATAAATATTCGAAATTTAAAAAATCGTTATTCACAAGTTGAATCTCTCGGATTCCAGAATTATCCCTTTTCGGTTTAATAAACCCTTTCCGTGGCATGGCATCCTGTGTATATTTTATCACACTCATATTTTGAGTTTGGATGTAGGTGGATGTTTTTAAAGTTTGGATATACCTAGATGTTTAGAAGTTTTCGCGTAAAGAAGTACCTAATCAACACATACCAATCCATCAATCCATACTTGTTTTATAAGTATCTTTCACACTACCTAGGTATATTTTTGACTAGCTAGGTAGGTACCATAACAAATTTCGTAGTGTTTAGCCGATATGGTTACCCCACATGGCTTTACCAAAATCGTAAATTGATTTGTTTTTTTGATAAGTAAATAAATGTGTCAAGTCAAAATCAAATGTTTTTTAAAATAAATGAAAGTGTCAATATCAATGAACAAAAAAGTATTTACGTTTATATCCTTGCCTTTTATTTTCTTGTCAGAAATTCACTATACCTACTCGTGTATTTAATCCTAAATTTAGGTAGGTATATCCAAGGTATTGCAGAAGCAGAACCGTATGACGAACCTACCTACACTCCATCCAAATTCGGTTAGTTTACAAAAATGTCACACCGAATTTGGCTGGAGTATACGTAGGTGCTTACATACTACCTAAGTACGTATTTCCTGATCGATCAGTTTAGTTAGGTTCTAGGTACCAATGATATTACCTATATTTGGGTTCTACATAGGTACCTAGGTACCTAAGTATTTCTTGAGAAATACGTAGGTAGGTAGGCCTTGTAGAGAAACTTGAAGAAAAAAACGCGTTATCAAACTAAACATTCACTTAGATTTTTTTAAAATACACTTGCACTTCCCAAAATGTAAGTACCAAGGTACCTATGTAGGTATGAACGCAAATAGTATGCCTAAAGAAATAGGTAGGCAAATTTAGTACCTAGTCTAGTATCTAACCTACCTGCCGCTTTCGATAGCAGAGGTGTGTATACCTACTCACGCACACGCACAAGCACGGCACTATGGATGGTTGTGTTCACGTATGTAGTACACCTACCGCGTCCCGCGCGCGCCTGCATCAACTAAACAGAGATAGCGATATTCGGGGCGATTTTTGCACGCGCCTCGAATTGAAGTTGCGATCGAGCTCCGCCGGACTCTTAAGAAGGAGTAGCTATAGAAAGGAAGATACATAATTACATAACATAGTGGATACAAAATAATAATTTCAATTATTATTTCGACATATCGGAAAACAATATTAATGGAATGGGAATAAGTCCCTTGCATTACTTGAACTACGTTTTAATGTCGATTTGATCCTTATTAACTATGATCATTGTTTCATCCCAAACTTTCTTTATAAGTTTGTCGTCATAAACTTTAGATACTGCTCTAGAGAGCCGACAGTTCTCGAAATATTCCCCACTCAGATGACCTGCCTCTTCATCTAAGGCCACATGGAGGGTGGTCTGCGCGCCTTGCAATGGGGTCTTGAATATAAGGAAGAAGAACCATGAGATGATACACCCGTACCAGCTACTCAAGTTACTGAAAATCCTCGTTCCAACAGCTCCAGGGCTTACACAGTTCACTACAACACTCTCGCCTTTTAACCTCTTTGCGAGTTCTCTCGTGAACAGTAATAAATAGAATTTACTATCACTGTAAGACTGGAAGTTTACTAGCGAGTTAGTGTAATCTGTTTGTTGGACCATGTTCTCATATTGCATCCCAAACCTGTGTAGGACAGATGACGTATTTACGATTCGACTTGGTTCGTCTTCGGTTCCAGATTTCTTCAGAAGCGGTAAAAGGAGTAAAGTGAGTACCACCGCGCCGAAGTAGTTCACTTGCATGACGTAGTTAAGACCGTCTGATGTGAGGTGGTCGGGAGCGGCGACACCAGCGTTGTTGATGAGGATGTGCAGGCTCGAGTGACGCGCAAGCAGCGTCTCGGCGGCGTTGCGCGTGCTGCTAAGAGAAGACTGATCGAGAAGAAGGAATTCCACCTCCTTTCCAGTGGACTCCTTGATATGTCTCACCGCTTCTCGCCCTTCCTGTGCGCTGGGACACGCGACGATGACATGAGCGCCTCGCTTCGCCATATCCTTTGCCACCTCCAGCCCTATTCCCGCCGTGCCACCCGTCACTAACACTATCTTCCCATTCAATCGTTTCTTGGATCTGCATACTGCATTTGTGGTCTTCTGGTAAATGCCTAACAGTGTTATTATAACGAACGGAACGATCCACGTCAACATTTTGGCGATGACTGCGTTGTGTTCAGTTTCTACTAAAACTTTGTGAATCGAATGAACTTGTTCTATTGTATTCAGCCTCCTGATTTAACCTTGCCATTCAAATGGTTATCCTAACACCTATGTGTTAAGTTGCAAATCAGCAAAATGAACGTTGCGGAAAAGTAAATACTTGAATCACTTAAGTACCACTACGAACATCGACATAAGTAAAGGTAAATTAACGTTGCGGAAAAGTAAATACCCGAATCACTAAAGTACCATTACGAACATCGACATAAGTAAACAAGACCCGTCAAGTGCGAGTGTAACTCGCGCGCCGAGGGTTTCGAACGTTTGTGAACAAGTAGGTATGTACTAAAGGTACCGGTTAGAGACTTCGAAATTTAATGAATACCTAAAACTAGAAGGTACCGACCTACATTTCAGATGGATCTCTCTGCATGCTTCGGTGATAGGGGGCAAACTTAAATTTTTCGTTTTTTTTCAAAATATTTCGAAAAGTATACAACCTACAGAAATTTCAAAAACTGTTTTGGAATGTGAAAATTGATATCTTTCATAATGATACCATCAGTGGGGAAGCCCCCCTTTTGAAATTTATCCTCCCCCTTTTTGACCATAAAATGTAGAGTTTGGTACGGTGGGCTTCACAATTAAGTACCCCCCCATCTCTATGTAAGTATGTGGGTTCGAATCCTGCCGCCAGTTGTTGGAGATTGGGCCATCAAAACTACATGTTGTTAATTTTACTTACGAGTATATACGAGTATAATTATGTTCCATTTTCGTTTTATATTTTTTGACGTTTCCAACAAAATTGTACTTATGTTTTGTATCTTATAAATGAATATTTTTATAACTTCTAATTTTATTTTATTTTCATTAGGTAAACTCACTCAATTTTTTTTAGCAAATCCATAAGTCTTAGTAGCATTTTGGCTCTACGGCAGTAACAGCACACCCACTCACACATATGGGTATCGTTTTCGAAAAACTTGAACTATGAATGAATACGTTTTCATTCATAGTTCAAGTTTTTCGACTACGATCTACGAAAAATATGTCCATTTCAAAATCCAAGATGGCCGACATTTTCATATCGCCGGTTCCACTCTTGGTTATCTATTTAGACAAAATCAAAGACGTAGATAAAGGAATACAAAAAAAAACAACAAACCTAGACGCCGCGAGCTGCTTGCACCTCTTGCACCTCTGGCACCTCTGGCTAGTCTCCCCATACCGGTTCAAGATAACTATACTCGTACCGTGATGATTGATGAGTATCGAGTGGGAATTAGATTAGGCAATAAGATCTGATGCCTGCTTTGTTCCGTCATAAAATTTATTTTGTTCTCTTTAAAATTAAGTTGACTTGTATCCTGTAACTCTGTTTCTCATGTTAGTTACCTTCAAAGTCAAGTAGGTAAGAGTTTTTACGAAAAGTTTTGTTAACTAATAAATAAAACTACTTTTGGACTCCTAAAAACATACTTTTATTTGAAAATTACATTAACAGAATAAATTTTTACAATGGGAGAAGCACAAAAAAAATTACACTAGTACTTACAATTGAAACAACTGAGCTAACTGCAAACAATCTACAGGTAGCTAAACTGATCCATATCAATACCAGTCGGAAGCGTCCTCAAGACGCTGGCTGCATTGCCACGCTGTATGGCAATGTTGATGCGCTGTGCCAAATATTTTCTTAAAAACCCAAAGAGCTTCGGTACCCCGCGGACCAAATAAAATAATATATAATAATAAATAATACCATGGACAGAATAAAACAATTACAACTAGTTTTTGCACTTATATCTATTTCTTAAAAATCAAAGCCGTCACCAGAAGGCAGAGTGCCCAGAATGCTGGCAGCATTGCCACGTTGAATGCTAATTTGTTGACCGAAATAAAAGCCAGCATTCCGATCACCTGTGGACTCTATACGAAGTTTGGTAAGATCTTATAAATTTCGTGTGCCCGAGGACCCAAGGACCAAGGGTTTCAACTCCAAACGGCTCAAATATGTAGGTAACCTTATAAAATTTACCTACCTATATATTTTTTTATATATTTTTTTTAGAATTCTTATGATCATTTTTCTGTAGCTACACTGGTTTGGTCACCTTGTACCTCTTCTTACTGCTCTGTCCAAAAAATCCACCCTGTAAGAACATAAAACCTCCTGATTTTTTCGAAGTCGGTTGAAAAATTAAGAGCTACCTTGTTATAAGCAAAAATAAATAATACTTGTCCAGCATTATTTATTACAGTCAATCCTAATTAGTATAATTATTTTTATTTTATCTATGAAACAATAATCTGTGTGAAAATGTCCAGTTTCTATTTGTATTGTAATTGATGTCCGTTCAATAAATACAATTAAACGGCAGTTACTTATTATATATTAATATCTTCTTGATACTTTGCTTGAATTTACAATTTTTATTTCGGGCTCTACGAAAAATATATACGATTTCAATTACAAACCACTCTATCATAGTAAAACTATTTCCCAAATAAATAAAAAAACATTCTTTTAACATGACTGTGGCAAATTTAGTTGACATAATTACTAATAAGTATAAATAATTATTTAACAATAATAATGCCTACAGAATATTTTCTAATTTAATTCCAAAATCACTAATTATTTTAAATAACGATGATAACTTTTTAATTTGTTCAGTTTTATAGTGTGGTACTAAGTCAGTACCAACTTAATTACGACATACTACTGATGTAATAATATCTGGCCGCAAAGTATGAGGCTGTGTCTAAGTACCTACCCTACGCAGTGCCCACCCACTGCTGCACTGGTGTAAACAAGGGGTACGTGTACCTACTGTAGTTTTAACCTCTCGTTATTCTCATTGTTTCCTTTTAAGTCATTTTCGAGCGCAAAGAATGCTTCCACGTTATATCCGTTCACGGTTTCAAACAGAATTTTAATAGTTTAGTAATAAATTACATATTCCAGAATCAAGGTCTCTGTCTGTAGGTTTGAAAAACGTTTGGAAAAACGACTTTAAATTCTTCTAGTGGCGACGTCTAGTTAAAATTCGAGTCTAATTGAGTTTGATAACACGTGGATCAAACGGCGAATGAAAGAAGGCCTACTTTGAAACACGAAATACGAAGTTGCGGTAGACGGATCGCACGAAACGAACAACCTTTCTGCTGAATGTTACGTCCGACGTGACACTAATAAAACCATAAAACCTTCAAAATCAAAATTCAAAAACTAACAGATCGGTCATCCTTCGTTTTATGCGATCCGCCATCAAAAAAAGCCCATGATATTTTTTTACGAATTTTTCTCGCCCCTACCAACATCATTTGGGTACTCTCGTATGCCGTGCTCTTCACTAAGTTTCACTAAGATTCAGAGAACTAAAAAAAGGCTTATAAAAAGGATCAAGATCATCTTCTGACTATGTCTACCTCACGGACTACAATCGCTAATAATTTGTGTAATTATGACGTTTTTTCTTATATTTTATAGGGACTGTTTGTTTGTAGAAAACTAAGAATTGTATCATCAGCACTTTGTAGTAAAACAGACGCTTTTGCCTTATAATATTCTGTGGTCTTGCCTTTGAATAAGTTCATTTTATTTTGTATCATTAATTTTAAATCTCTTTATAAGACAGGAAAAACCTTGTCAATTGAGCATCTACTTACAAGTGCTCCGGTTTTAAGATGATAGCTCAGCTCCTAGTTGCGTTCTTGGTTGCCTGTTACCTGGTTGTTAAGTGGAGGAAGCGGCACATGACCAGACTGGCAGAAAAACTAAAGAGTTCTATTATGAACGTGCCTCTGATCGGACATGCATACGTGATTGTTGGTAGCGGAGAGAGTAAGTCATAACTACATACGTGCTTGTTGGTCGCTGAGAGAGTAGTCATATCAACATACGTGCTTGTTGCTAGCGGAGAGAGTAAGTCATACATACATACGTGCTTGTTGGTAGCGGAGAGAGTAAGTCATACCTGCATACGCCATTTTAATAAAATTTTAAGAATACCTTCATAGCTACAGGGCGAGCTATACACAATAGTTAAGATGAAGATAAACAATATTTATGCCGCCCTAATCATATGTAATAAGTACATCAACACTTCTAAATATAAGTTCCCCTGTATCTACACATTTTTTTTTTATACAGGTAAGTACCCACCACCCATACAAAAGAAACCTCTAGCGCTCTGGAATTATCTGGTTCCCATAAAATATTTTTTACAATAGGACCAGTTGTTCCTACAACCTACCAAAATATTAGTAAGTTAATAAGTAGGTACTAAAACCGCAGGGATAATAATTTTAGTAGCATGGAGCTAAGGAGCTAATATCAATTGTTAGGAATTATTTGCGAATGTGAACAAACTAAACTATGATGTGAAAGAAACGTAGTTGAGAAGGTTTTGTTTTTAGGGTGTATGAATGGGCTAAAGCGGTTGTCCAGAGACGCAATGGAAGGTGGAGGGACAATAGCTCACTGGTATCCACACACACTCTATATAAGTGAGTCATTAATTTGAATATCATAAGTGCTTAGTATGTATTTTTCTAACATACATAAACATAAACAACCATATGTTACCCGCTATCTGCCAGTGAAACGGTTAGGCCAAAGCTGGCCATTTAACATTGCAACCGACACATCAATTTTATTTAATTTAATAGATTGAATTATTGTATACTTAATATATTTAATATAATATATGTATAACAGAAATAATAAATAATGCTGGACAATTCACACAGCATCATCTAGCCCCAAGCTAAGCAGAGCTTGTGTTATGGGTACTAGATAACTGATATACTTAATACGATATACGAGTACATAGATACAAGCTCTGCTTAGCTTGGGGCTAGATAATGCTGTGTGAATTGTCCAGCATTATTTATTTATTTATTTATAGATAGATATTTTTAATTATACATAGTAAACGACCAGAACACCCTGAACAAATATCTGCAGATCGTACAAATATTTGTACCGAGGCGGGAATCGAACCCGCAACCTCCTGCGTCGCAGGCGGACCTTCGCCCACCGCGCCACAGAGGTCGTCCATTAATGATTTAATTTAATAGAATAGATTTGTACAGATATCAGAATGTATTACTCATAAACAGCTTTTAGCCGGATTAAGCTAAAACATCGCGCGCCAATTATTATTGTTGATTTAACCCAGGAGCAACAAATAAGTTGGTAGTTGCTTATTAATGATCAGTCGATTATTGTTTCAGCGATCGTTGACCCTGAAGTCGCAGACGTAATTCTGAAGAACTGTTTGGAAAAAGAAGATCTCGTAAGATTTTTCCATGAAGGAACCGGGGATGGCAGTATTTTTACCTCTGGTAGAATGATCACGTTCAGAGTTTCATCATTTTCTAGAGATATTTTATAGGTTTATTTAACTCATTTAAATATTTTCAGTACAAAAATGGCGCCCACGGCGTAAGCTTCTTGCTCCAACCTTTGGTATGAAGAACCTGAATCGTTTCGTTGACGTGTTTGCAACTCAAGGCTCCATCCTGGCTAAGAAGATCGAAAACTTCGCAGGACAGGAGCCTACTACGATGTGGAACTTACTTTCTGCTTATGCCATGGATGCCGTTTGTGGTAAGCACATGCTGCGGCAGTTCGACTTACTATGATGGCTACCTGCGTAATAACATTATGTTTGCCCTAATATAGCAAACTCCACAATAGTAACTAAGTAAAAAAGAAAATGTATATCGTTAATTATTGTCACCACTTCTTTATTCTCATAGAAACAACCATTGGAGTCCAGGCCAAATCTCAAGAATGTGGGCATCCAATCCTACCAGCAATGGTCCATTGGTTCCAAATGGTAGCGAAGCGGATTGCCACGCCATGGCTGCATTTCGACTTCATATACAAGAAAACGGCTCTGCATCGGAAGACTAAAAAGGCAGTTGCACAAATAATCGGCTTTGTTCAGGATGTGAGCGCTATCTAATAAATTATCTAAGCATTTTCCTTTCGTTGGTAAGAAAAGCATGTAGGAAATTATAAATTACTAGACGATCGCCTCGCGGTTTCACCCGCGTAGTTCCCGTTCCCGTGGGAATTCCGGGATAAAATATAGCCTATGTCACTCCCTGAAAAGTAAGCTTCCTAACGGTGAAAGAATTTTTCAAATCGGTCCAGTAGTTTCGGAGCCTATTCAATTCATACAAACAAACAAACAAACAAAAAATCAAACCTTTCCTCTTTATAATATTAGTATAGATAGAATTACAACTACACTTGCGAGCTTTAAAATGGAACCGCTTTCATCGCGAGTTTGTCAAAACAATTTTTTAACAATTTATGTACAATGAACTATAGTTTGTGGTATATCATTTGAAAGGTAATTTTGTTACCTTTCAAGTGATATCAAGAAGATTTAAAATTAATTAAATTGGCTACCTAAATTTTGGGAATTATTGCAATAGGTCGAAGTTGCATCTATCGGCTTCTATCGGCGCCGGAGCTGGATGAGCTGGATTTCTCCCTCGTATCCGCTGTTTTAGCTCGTCCCACATATGCCAGATTGGGTTCAAGTCAGGAATAAGGGCTGGCCAGTCTAGTGTGGGAATGCCGACATGGAAGACGTCTGTCGGTACTGTCTAGTCACTGCTGCGGTGTGGCAGCGGGCATTATCGTGCATTAAATCAAAATTCATCGTCGCCAATAAATCCTGCGTAATGGAAAACATAACTTAACTCATAGTTCACTGCAAAGGAATTGTAAAAATTAGTCTTGAACAACCCTTGAAGCGATTCCAGTTTAAAGCTCGCAAGTGTAGTATTTACACTTATATCTATTCTTGTTTCCTTTCGTTATGAGCTTTTATTTGAGAAACTGTGTCTGAAATGACGTAAGAGACAAAAGAACATTAAGATCAGATATGAACTTATGACCTTTATTTCAGACCATTACAGAAAAAAGAAAACATTATGCAAATCCTAATAGAACTAGTCAGGGTAAGTGACCTAGCTTTTTTGTTTTCTTTTGAGGTGATTCAGGGATAAGGAAAGGCTGCCTTTGGATTATTTATTAGAAATAAATAAAATCCAATTTTAAATAAAATCCAAATAGAATTTCGACTTCGACGGGACTTGTACCCGGGATTATCAATGTTTAGAAAATGTAGTAGCAAACCATATTTTATTTAAAGTTTTTTGTTATTATAGTGCGTAACCCCACACTAAGGGTCTAATTATTTGATTTCATATTTTATTTATAACTTACCTAAATGACCAAACTTTTTTTACAGACAAAGCAGACAAACTCAAGCCATTCGTGGATCTAGTCCTCGAATCAACAGCAGAAGAAAGCGACTTAGCAATCCGTGAAGAGTGCGTGGTGCTTCTGGGGGCAGGCATCGACACGTCCGCAGTCAGCATAGGGTTCGCACTTCTGATGCTGGCAGCACATCCTGAAGTGCAGGAGAAAGCATATCAAGAGTAAGGGTTTCTCACTAGATCTGAAAATAGTTCGCAGAAAATACCCTTAAATAAACATATAAATATGCTGCCGAAGATATATCTGGGTTGAACGTGTTCTTGTAACTGTTCGCGTTTAACGTAGTGTATGAAGCTCTGTGGCGAGATGGGATGACGCTCTGCGATAAACTGCTGGCAATGGCTGAATGTAGCAAGGTCAGCAGACTTCATCAAGCTAAATAAGAAAAGCCTATGTCTAGTAGTGGAATCTGATATTATTATGAATCGTTTATCTGACTAATTGTAGACACGGTAGTAGGGAGCATTTGCAAGGTCAGAGGATGTGTTCTGCTTGCAGATACTGGATGCAGCCGGCTGAAGATAGAGCGCTATGCTATACTGATTACTGTCTAGAAGTGGACTAGTATAGGCTGATGATTATGCATAATAAGCATACCTACATTGAATAAAACGTCAAGTGCGATTCGGTCTCGCGCACTAAGGTTCCGTAAGACCTTGTGTCTTGCCAAATTATCATGATTTTAGGTCAACGGGAAGTTTTGGTATGCCCTGTAGGTTTTGGTCCGTGGCGAGAATCTAAAATATCTGTTTTTATAATCTATTTTTTGTGAATAAACTACAAATTTATGGTTTTCGGATTTTCCCCTTTAATTGTTATTTTCGGTCCATGGCGAGAATCAAAAGTATTTTTTTCTTGTGCTATAAGGCCTTGTTTCTTGCCTAATTTCATAATTCTAGGTTTACGGGAAGTACCCAATAGGTTTTGTGTGCATGTCATTCCCTTGAAAATTTCAAAATATTCGGATATAAACCGCTGTAACTTTTGAGTGCGTTGACTTAAAATTTTTATTTATATTGCGGCTCCAAAAGGTTACGGATTTGAGTATTTGACGTTAAATTCAACTCGATACGTCCACGCGTTCTTGAAAAAAGAGGGTTGACAGTCGGACAGACAGACAGATCGACAACAAAGTGATCCTATGAGGGTTCCTTTTCCCTTTTGAGATAGGGAACCCTAAAACTGACCATAAAAAGAGCTAGCAAAATACCTAAAATATATATAATATTAATAATATTTTTAACTATGCATCATGAATTAACTTTAACCGTGAGTTTTATTCAAGGAAACTAGTGAATTTATTTTATCTCTCTTGATATTGTAAGTTTGTTTTCCCATCGTTATCAGGTTGAAAGAAATCTTCAATGACTCAAGTAGGCCAGTTGAGGCAGACGACCTTCATCGCCTGAAGTACCTTGACGCTGTCGTCAGGGAGACGCTGCGACTGTATCCACCAGTGCCAGCCGTCGTCAGGAAAATAGAGAAGGATTTCGAATTACGTAAGTGTTAAATAAGTTTCTAAAAATTTAGTTATGTAACGAATTATTTTTAGTTCTTTGAAAACTAAGATAACTTTTAAATTTTTCACGTCACAGCATCAGGAGTAGTCGTCCCTGCTGGGTGCGGAGCCATGATCAGCATTTGGGGAATGCATCACAATCCCGCCGTCTGGGGCAAAGACGTCGAGGAGTTCCGCCCGGAACGGTTCCTGGACTCGACGCCGAGGCATCCAGCTGCGTTCATACCGTTTAGTTGTGGACCGAGGAACTGTGCGGGTAAGGTTTTAACTGTCGTCGTATTACTAAGAGTATGTAGGTGTCCTATTTGGGCAACAAGTAACTCCTGTTACTTTACACCTTGCGTTTAAATTATTAGTCGCGACGTTTTATTGGAAATGAAGTAGTCAGTATTTTTCCAATTGATATTCTTCCTTCCTTCGAAAGGTAGGTACTATTATTGATGGTGGGCGTCTTAAAGTACCTATGTGCAGAATATGATGAGTTGATCCTTGATTTTGATTAACCAGACGCCATCAAATGTAAATGTAGAATGTATGTTTGTGTTTTAAATATTAATGGTAAAATACCTGCCTATTATATTTTTAGGATATCAATACTCCATGATGTCGATGAAGACAGTCCTGTGCACCGTCCTCCGGAAGTTCCGCCTGGTGCCGGCATCAGAGGTCCGCCAGCCACTGCGGCTCGAGTTCGACGTTATGTTGAGGGATGTCGATCAATATCGAGTTGGCATTGAGATAAGACAATAAATGGTTGTAGTTTTTAGGGATGTTTTATTGGATCCTTATGGTTAGAATAATCTATTAGCCTACAACATGCACACCGTCCTGATGAACGCCTCTTGTTGCCCAGATTCTTAAGAGATTGGTGTTCTCTGGAGGGGATATCGCAGTGGGCAGGTCACATTGTCCCCCACACTACGATATTTACGATTTGGCAATATGGCCGCCAATTTCATTACTTTCTATAGCTTAATCCTATAGAAAGTTATGAAATTGGGGGCCTTAGTTAAGATCAAATATAATTATAATGTTTTGAAATAATAATAAATAATAAATAAATAAATAAATAATGCTGGACAATTCACACAGCATTATCTAGCCCCAAGGTAAGCAAAGCTTGTGTTATGGGTACTAGATAACTGATATACATAATAATATACGAGTACATAGATAGATATTTTTTTATTATACATAGAAAACGACCAGAACACCCTGAACAAAATATCTGCAGATCGTACAAATATTTGTCCCGAGGCGGGAATCGAACCCGCAACCTCCTGCGTCGCAGGCGGACCCTCGCCCACCGCGCCACAGAGGTCGTCATAAATAAAGCATTACCTTTATATCTACTGTTTTATTCCGCTCGTGTACCACTGTGGCCGTGGTAGGCCTACTGTAATCGCCACGTGAGTAGAAGCCGCAGCGCGTTTTGACGCACTTAAATGATGCCCCAGCCTTTTTATTCCAATCATATCAAATCCAAAATAGGTTCGATGAAGGACGTTCAACCCGTGGGCACCTGCTTACAATGGCTCGTGACTCTCGTTAATCCTTTGCCACGCACCATTTTATTAATATAGTGGTTCACAATTTAAACCGACTGGTATTGATATGGATCAGTTGAGCTACCGGTAGGCTGTTTGCAACAGTCCGCAGTTAGCTCAATTGTTTCAATTGTAAATACTTACTAGTATAATTTTCTTTGTGAATAAAGGCTATTGCCATGTTTTACATTGAAACCTATTACCAGAAGACATTATATCAGCCACATCAATAAACGCCTTCAAGAATATACTTGATAACTGGTTATGAGACAGCAAAAATAAACTAAATAATTTGGCGTGTTTTAAAAACAATAAACAGACAATCCCGGTATATAGTATGCATCTTTGTTCACATTCCTGCATAATATTTTTTGAAGCAAAAACTTGGGTTTCGGTAAGTAGGTAGTAGGTAGTTTTGAGCCAGGGGCCCTATTACAATTCTCCGCAACCGACACTGTCGATGCCGATGACATGCGGCCGACGCACGCAAGCGATAGCTATTCTGTTTCTCTGTCGGGTGGGCATTTTTCATTCGGGCGAGATCCGGGCACACTCAAGTACCTTCGTGAACGATCATGTGAATGAAACCACCAGAGAGCATAGAAACCTTGGACAGATTAAATAAAAACAAGTCAAGTACGAGTAGGACTTGTGCGAGGGTTCCGAACAAACTTATATTTACCCTAATGAAGTCCCTTGTTAAGGGATGAAGCGTTGGTGTTCTTCCAACACAAACTAGGTTCAAAGTTAACCCGCTTACATTTATAGTGGAAACATATATTTGTGAGCCGAATAATTAACACAGACACACTGCGTTTTTTTTGGTGATTTTGCTAAAATGAACGGTTTTCGGTTATTTTTCTTTACTTAAAGATAAAAATACATTTCCTTGTGCTGTAAGACCTTGCTTTTTGCCAAATTTCGTGATTCTAGGTCAACGGGAAGTACTGTAAAGGCTTACGTATAGGTTTTATTGCGAACATCAAAAAATAATTTTTGTAATTACCTATGTAACTTTAAATAATTTATGGTTTTCGGATATTCCTCTTTATTTGCGCTAGCTCTTTGCTAAGTTTAAACGTAAACGGCTGTCACGAGTGATTCTATAATCTATAATATCCCGTGTAGACTCTTTCAATGCCATCCAAAGAAAGAGAATAGCGTCATTAACGTCCAGAGGTTGACATGTGTAAAAACGACACTATTGTAAGCCCATCTGACCGTCTGATGTTATCGGACCCTTACATACAGACGGAGGGTAAATATTGCCACCTGACGTACTAAGTACTCAACCTAGAACCTTGAATTTTATATTTAATATATTATGATTTTTATTTAACTTTCCTTTTTTATCACCTCAAAAATGGATCTTGTGTCTGAAATTAAGAATTAATATTATAGGCGTTCCTTTTTCCATTCGAGGTACGGAACCCTAAAAAGAGCGGTTTTAGCGCCAAGTTTTGGTAAAAATAAGAACTTCGTCGTCAGCTGGGGGAAGTTGTTAGTTGTAGGCTTTGCTAAGAGATGGCGGTAGATACGCTTTTCTGAAAATTATGAAACGGAGAGTGATCTTCAAATATTATGAGTAAATTTCAATAATTTAGGACGCTACGTGTATAAAATATTTTAACAATCATAAATCTACCGAAATTTTAGTGATAAATGGACAAAATATGGTGAAAAAACACATTACAAAAATGAAAAGGTAGCTTTGTAGCTACCGTGCAAATTGACAGTGGTTCTTGAAAAAATGCTGTCAAATTTAATGTTTCGTTCGTAGATTTTGCCCATTAGAATAGAGGTGGCCGCCGCAAAAGCCGCCATTTCAAACTTCGTGCCGTAGCTTCGAGTTTTGATGAATTAGAATAGCAATTTGACAAAACGAAGCATGCAACTGTCGATTTCGTAGAAAGCGAATAGACCCCCAGGAACGAGATGGAAATGCGATTTACTTTTTCTTATAGGTATAATTTGAGCTTAATTTAGTTTAATGACACATGGATGAAACTGTATGCACTTGTTGCCATGGAAACCATTAGTTACCAGAGGTTCTACTCAGAAAACCAAAACTGAAGTTTCTGGGGCCCTATTACAATTCTCCGCAAACGACACTGTCGAACCCAATGACATGCGGCCGACGCACGCAAGTGATAGCTATTCTGTTTCTCTGTCGGGTGGGCATTTTTCATTCGGTCGAGATCCGGGCACACCCAACTACCTTCGTGAACGATCATGTGAATGAAACTACCAGAGAGCATAGAAACCTTGGACAGATTAAATAAAAACAAGTCAAGTACGAGTAGGACTTGTGCGAGGGTTCCGAACAAACTTATATTTACCCTAATGAAGTCCCTTGTTAAGGGATGTAACGTTGGTGTTCTTTCAACACAAACTAGGTTCAAAGTTAACCCGCTTACATTTATACTGGAAACATAATACTTGTGAGCCGAAAAATTTACACAGACTCACTGCGTTTTTGTTTGGTGATGTTGCTAAAAATGAACGGTTTTCTTTTTTTTCTCTTTACTTAAAGATAAAAATACATTTCCTTGTTGCTGTAAGACCTTGCTTCTTGCGAAATTTCATGATTCTAGGTCAACGGGAAGTACTATAAAGGCTTACGTATAGGTTTTGTTGCGAACATCAAAAAATATTTTTTGTAATTACCTATGTAACTTTATATAATTTATGGTTTTCGGATTTTCCTCTTTATTTGCGCTAGCTCTTTGCTAAGTTTAAACGTAAACGGCTGTCACTTTTGATTGCGTTGACTAAGAAGGATGTTTTTCACAGCTCCAAGGTGTTACAGACAGTGTTCGATGTTAATTTCAACTTGATACCTCCATGCGTTCCTGAAAAAAAGTTTCTCAGGTAAAAGGTATACCTACAGTCAGGTAGACAGACTGAAAACAGGGTGATTCTATAATCTATAATATTCAGTGTAGACTCTTTCAATGCCATCCAAAGAAAGAGAATTGCGTCATTAACGTCCTGAGGTTGACATCTGTAAAAACGACACTATTGTAAGCCTGTCTGACCGTCTGATGTTATCGGACCCTTACATACAGACGGAAGGTGAATATTGCCACCTGACGTACTAAGTACTTGCCTACCGTACCAATTACTTTGAATTTTATATTTTAATCTAATAAGATTTTTATTTCCTTTTTTATCACCTCAAAAATGGATCTTGTGTCTGAAATAAAGAATTAATATGATAAGCGTTCCCTTTTCCATTCGAGGTACGGAACCTTAAAAAGAGCGGTTTTAGCGCCAAGTTTTGGTAAAATTAAGAACTTTGTCGTCAGCTGGGGGAAGTTGTTAGTTGTAGGCTTTGCTAAGAGATGGCGGTAGAGCCGCTTTTCTGAAAAATAAGGAACGGAGAGTGATCTTCAAATATCATGAGTAAATTTCAATAATTTAGGACGCTACGTGTATAAAATATTTTAACAATCATAAATCTACTGAAATTTTAGTGATAAATGGACAAAATATGGTGAAAAAACACCTTACGAAAATGAAAAGGTAGCTTTGTAGCTACCGTGCAAATTGACAGTGGTTCTTGAAAAATGCTGTCAAATTTAATGTTTCGTTCGTTCATTTTGCCCATTAGAATAGAGGTGGCCGCCGCAAAAGCCGCCATTTCAAGCTTCGTGCCGTAGCTTCGAGTTTTGATGAATTAGAATAGCAATTTGACAAAACGCAGCACGCAACTGTCGATTTCGTCGAAAGCGAATAGACCCCCTGATTCGTTTCAAAAGAAAACAAACTCAATTCAGTACCTATTCAATATTATTCAATTCAATTCGTTTACCGTTTATTAAACCAGCCCTAACATTACAGAATTCTCCAATGCGTTACGTCTGGGATCGTGTCTAGTCTAGGACATCTACTTGCTAGGTAGCGTATAATTATTATTAAATTATTATCTAACTAGTTTCTACCCGCGGCGTTGATTCACGCGTTGTTTCTATAGTAATTTCTATCCCGTGGGAACTGATTTATGGGATATAAAGTAGCCTATGTTTGATTCGAGTACTTATTAGAATTATCTGTTTGCAAAATTTCAGCCCGATCCGTTCAGTAGCTTTGGCGTGAAGAGGTAACAAACATCCATCCACCCATCCATCCAAACGTTTCGTATTTATAATAATTAGTGTGACTAAAAACAACTAGGTATGTACACAAGATGACCCGCCTTTAATTTAAATTAAAGATACAAACAGAGAAAATATATTTAACACTAGTTTATGCCCGCGGCTTCGCACGCGTTGTTTCTATGGAAACGTTTAAAGGAGATTTCTATCCCATGGGAACTGATTTATGGGATAAAAAGTAGCCTATGTTTGATTCCAGGATTAGAATTACCTGTATGCAAAGTTTCAGCTCGATCCGGTCAGTAGTTTTGGCGTGAAGAGGTAACAAACATCTATCCATCCGTACATCCAAACTTTCGCATTTATAATATTAGTGTGATTATAAAGAACCAACATCAATTCAGTTGAAATCACAGTAAAAAGAAATAACAGGGTGAAAATAAATAATAAAAAATAAAAATAATAACAACTCAAAAAGTACAATAGTGTTAATTATTCTCACAATTACAACAAATCACTATTATACAAGTTAAGGGGGAACCTCACGGGTTTGGTTGTCAAACTATGCCTAGATCTCAGTACTCACGGGACGTCGTGGTAAAAACTCTAATTAAATTACATATAATTCAACATACCTACCTACCTATTTTCTTTGGTTCCTTGAATGTGAAAACGCGATTGAGAAATAAAAATATCGTAAAAAAAATCATTAGAATGCACTGTTTCGCAAATAATTAGGTCGAGATCTCAGGAACCCTGTGGTCTGAATCTGTGTCTATTTGGTTCTGTATTTTTTTTACCTAAACTTATAGTTTCGGAGTAAATCACTAAAAACTGATATCTGTCTACGGTTAACGGGCGGCGACCGAGCCAGTGACGTCACACGCACCCGCGGCGGTCACTCAGTGAACTTCGCTAGTAATTTAGTCATAACTTCGTACGTAATGGTCCGATTTGGATAATTTAAAAAGATATATCATTCTTATGTCATAAAAAATAACGTGGATACTAGTTCTATTGAAATTGCTATAGCGTTAAGGATCCTCATTATATTATTTTGTGTGGTATTCGAAGTCCGTACTGAACGCTCCGGAATCGATTAGCTTGCTCTGTCACTCCGGAAGCTCGCTCTTTTTCCCACAACCCTTTTTAATGTCACTTACATCGCCGTCCCCGGAGAATATAATGGTAACTGCAAAAACACAACTTTTCAGGAAAAATAAAAAACATGTTTTCACTGATGTATCAGTATTTCGTATTTATTTAAAGCATTACATCTATTATTATACACCTCAGACCTAATACAACGGAGAGAAGCATTATATTAATCAGTATCATCATTAATATAATGCTTCTCTCAAATAAAACAACGAATAATGAAATCAAAAGAAAAAAAATACTGTTGTGTTGTTAGACTATTAAGTCTTAAAATACCAGTACTCATTTAAATCTAATTCTGCCTATCCTAATTCTGTTTGTGCACAAGCAACTTATAGCAGAGAGTGTGGTGTACACAGGCGAGCTTAACCCTATAGATAGTTTTCTGCCAGCAAACCTTTCAAATCAGAGAAAAGCAATAGCAAGGGACCGGTAGAGAAAGCGTAAGTACTTACTTAGGTACTCAAAATCAAAACGGGCATAAATGTAATATATTTTAATCAGTCAAATTAGGATGAGGTAAAAATACAGGTGCGACATCTCAATCATCATCAGTATCTACATCATTGCATCTAGAACCAGTACTAGCATACGTCAGGGACTCGTAAAAAGCATGATAGTTGACTGGAATATCTCCTGCTTTACAGAGGCTCCTAAGACGGTCATGTAGTATTGGAAGTGGCTCAGTGTATAGCACTTGCAATTCGGGAAGATAGCGGGGACTTCGGCTTGTTACCTGTCTGGTACCCCGCTTGCTTCTTATCTTTTTAACAGGTTCTGTATGTAATTGGGAATATTCAGCATCGAAGTCGTATTTTAATATCGATGGCTGTAAATGCAAGACTCTTACTTAAATTATTTGTATCCATAATACTTTTGACTCTCCTCATCTTTGACCAGGCGCGGTCCCAGGAGGGAGGGGGTCACGGGTGTCGTTATTTGATTATGGTTACCAACTGCTACCAAAAAATAAAATCGCGGCCTGCTCCGCTCGCTGATATTACTGGTGTTTTGTGCTTTATGTTTTGTTCAGCGCAGAGGCAACGTTACCTATCTTGAGTGATCTGGCTGGTCTGCTGTAGTCAGTTTGTATCAATCCAACCACCACAATAAAAACCACAATAATATAACAAAAAAAATTGGTTGCCTGTAAAGTCGGTATACGGGCGAAAGTTTTACGTGACAACGACCGTAACGCAGTTTCTTGAAGTGAGCGGAGCGTAACGCAGTTTCTTGAAGTGTCACCCGGCAAACCAATTTATAAGACGTTGTCACGTCAAAATCTGCGAGGTAACTTTGTTAACCAGCGCAAAGAACATTGATCCGGTCGCCGATTACATTAGTTCCTTCTGACTATGTTCCAAAGTTCGACTCGCTTTAGGTGGTTACTTTGCCAAATTTGCTAAAAAATTACCCAAAAATCAACATAAAATTTAAAGTTTTGCTTCTGATCATGGGCTCAGCCCTCGTTTGAGGTCAGTTTGCTAAACACTCCACACATTTTTGCGGCACGCTCTGCTTGCCTATAACATTCTGCTATTTCGATAAGCTTCTGACTTGCCCTAGCCCAGGACTCAACGTTCAGTTGAGTTTGGAACTGCAAAAAAACTAATAAAAAACAACTCACACGCACAGCCAGACTATAAAAATTTAAAACCAGATCATATTCTATGTACTTAGAGTCTAGTCTGGTTGTCCTCGTATTTTGTTGTTATTCGACTAACTAAAACATTGTTCTTAGCTTATTATTTAGCTACCTTGTCTTGCATGGACATGCCTCACCAATTTCAATGGCTGCGGCTCATTCCTCTGGCAGATATTTATTTTTTATTCGTTTCATAACAAATTTCTAAGTAAATTTTCATGGCTCGCTCCGCTCTCTGTTAATTATTTTCTCATACTCTTCTGAACCAGTTTGTGACCGCCCAAAAAAGCTACAAAATTTTCGGCGGCTCGCTCCGCTCGCCATTACACCTTTTTCGGTGTCTTTTTTGTGTTTTACATTTATTGCATCTTATGAGTCGTTGCACTAACACACATATACGAACAGCAGGCACGGGTTTGAACGAGAATATAATGATAACTGCGTGTAGTTAGTTGAATAATTTTCACGAGAACATAATTGTATTACTGGTTATCATACTAAAATGTGTGAAAACAATATGATAATATTACAGTACAACTTTATTCTTGTAATTTCAGGCATGGGTAGAATCATCGAATAGTATTGTAATTTTTTGTAACTCCGCGAATAAAGGTAATAGAGTTACGAAAAAAATTGAGCAGATGTATTAGCACCCATAGATACCAAAAATGACAAAACACTAAAACTAAGGTAGTGGCGATTACCATTTTATTCTCCGGGGACGGCGACATGTCTCTTACGGAATAAAACAGTATTTAATTTATTAAACTGTTTTCCTAAAGATATAACATTTTGTATTTCATACTAAAGTCTAAAGAAATCTTTGAGACCATGACTCTAATGTCATAGTGTTTACACAATAACGAATCAAAAACTTTAGATTTTCGTTTTTATGAGTAGACGAGGGATTGTGATATTATCATATGCTGATGCTTTACAAACAAACGTTTTAAGGCGCACAAAGAGAATGAAACTTATAGGGAACCAACTCAAAATCAACCTTGAATAACGAAGATCATCTCAAAATCATTATTTGTTAAATGTTTTACACATAATTTTATTGAAATAAAATAAAAAAAGAATTCATATAATTCCGATTCGCCGATATTATCAATTAACTGTAGAGTTTTGGGTGTTTTTGAAAAATCCTTAAAAATTAGGTAAATAATTAATAGTCAGACATCGTCTTCGACAACCATGACAGCCATGACTCAAATGGTTCCAAATGATCTGCGCTACCTTCACCTTCCAGCTTTGCATCCCGCTACCAATCACCCTGTATTTGTTACGAGTGACACCACGGGGCGCAGCTAGTCACACGTAATAACATAAATGCGAAAGTTTGGATGGATGGATGGATAGATGTTTGTTAACTATTCACGCCAAGACTACTGAACGGATCGGGCTGAAACATACAACCACTTTTATCCTAGAAATCATTTCCCATTGGATAGAAATCACATTTAAACTTTTCCATAGAAACAACGTGTGCGAAGCCGCGGGTATAAACTAGTTGGAAATTAAAGCAGAGTCTAATTATCAAGAAAATAATAAGAAGATGTACCTTTTATTATTGTGTTGCCATGACTAATTAGTGATAATAATTCATTAATTATGTAGGTAGTTATATTTCAACAAAACGCAATAAATTAATGTTTAATTAATGTAACTTTTTTGTAGACATCAGTAACTTCAATAAAACAAAGTGTTGCGCAGGATTTTTCTAGACCTAATTATTCAAAACCCATTGAAAGTCTGTCCAGTAGTTTCGGAGAATATCCCGAAGATTTTTGTCTTTCTGTGTAACAAAAATGAAGATTTTTGTCTTTCTGTGTAACAAAAATGAAGATTTTTGTTACACAGAAAGACAAAAATCAAAAATAGATTTTTGTATTTTGTTAGTCTTCTGTCCTCACCTCTCCATTCCTGCTGTTATCATCGCACAGACACAAAGGATCTACTGAACTTCTATTGGTTTATTTTAATGCATTTATAGATATGGAGATGAACCTCTTGAGCTCAGAGAGGTCTTCAATGAACAGTTTGGTTTTCCCGGGTCTCAAAAGAGACAGTTAACATAATCGTTTTTACAATCAAGATTTAGATTTAAATCTATACCAATCGAAAGCCTCCTGAAGACGCTTGCTGCATTGCCCCATTTCCCGCTGTATGGAAATGCTTAAGCTTTGGTCTGCTGCATTGATCATTACGCAGTACGCTGCGTGCTGCCCCTTACCCCTGACGCAGACTGGACAAAATACCACAAGATTCAAGATTATATTGATAAATATAAATAAACACGTCAAATAAAATTACTTCACATGGTCTTCGTACAATTAAATTAGTATTAACTCATTTTCGAATTACTTAATTCCACTAATTAAGCAAGAAAATACTTGTGCATTCCAGCCACAATCTTAGCGTAATTCCAGAAAACGTTAAAGTACCTAGTTGCGCATACTCAGAATTGCTTGCATAGTGAAGTACAATGTAACAGCACATGCCCTAGAATTGAGCAGGTAAATGAGCATACTTATCTTGGCTTGTTGATTGACAACAGATTTAACTGGTCAAAACACATAGAGAAAACTTGTAGTAAGTTAAGAGCAGTCATGGCGAAATTCTATATCTTCTTTGAATAAAAAGAGATGAGAAAACTGTACTCATCAAGAGATCTCTAAAACTACAAGAGCTACGAAGCTGAAATTTTGCATGGAGGTTCCTTTCAGAACGTAGGCACCCACTAAGAACCTCACCTCAACCTCTCCTCAACAGCCTATAATAGTCCACAGCTGGAGGCAGGCCTCCCCCTGATAAGCGACTTATCTCATGGGGGTAATACCCATACCTAATCTCCACGCTGGGCATGCGGGTTGGGGATCGCAGATTGATGGTAGAATTGTTTTGCAGGACGCGCTGCTGCCCGCCCGCGGTGGATATCCCTTAGTCGCCTCTTACGACACCCGCGGGAAGAGTTGGGTGGTAGAAATTCTAAGCCCGCTAAGAACGGATTTTTGGAAATTCGTATTCTAAGGGGGTCAAAGGTCATTTTTATAATAACTTCACACCATAAATTTAGAACCGTAACTGTTGGCCCTTCAAAATTTGAAGCGTAGGAAGATGACTTAAAATAAACAGAAAAGTGTTTCAGGGTGTAAGTGTAACTTTGACTCCACACCCTAAAGGTCAATGGTGTGGAGTCAAAGTTAGGCCACTCACTGACAAATCACGAAATATCAGTATTTAGAAGAGCTACGAAGTTGAAATTTTCGTTCCATTTAGGAAATTCGTTTTCTAAAGTAGTTATAATTAGGTAGCATATCGATTGCATTAATTACTTTACAACTTATTTAATCACATTATATAGTATAACTATGTCTTTAATTAATGTAATTGGAGTAAACTATAGTAATATAAATAAATAAAGTTGAATTGCGCTACAATATTAATGTCACGAACGAGGCTCATCCACAATAGTTTGTGTAATTAGGTGAGAATTCTTATAATATAATAAGGTCGTTTGTAGAAAACCAACAATTACATCACATCCTTGTAGACAATCAGACGTTTCTGTTGTTACAGATATTAAATCTTTTTTTATTACATGCTTTTGATTAACTTTTTGGCAGGATAAGTACAAGTTTATGGTGCAAGGTGCGATTATTGGAAATCATTAGGTATAACTTTAAAAAAAATTTTAATATTATCACGTTGATGAAACGCATCACAGTAGGTATCACGTTTGTGGCAAGTCAAGGTAACATAAATAGATACCTACCTAACCTACTAATTATTATTGAGTGTTTTAAGTGGAAACAGCTACTCGGCAAACGTTGTGTAGGATCCCATATAATACGCTTGCCGATAGGATGACCTGCGAAGGACTGCAGACAGATGCTTGATGCGGCAAGTTAAAGACATTGCGCTATGGCGCTCATTAGAGAAGGCATTAGGGCTTAATGTAGTACTCTACAGTTATTCTGTGGCCTATGCTCAGCAGTGGACTGACATGGGCTAATGATACTGGAATAATTTTTAAAGGGTCAATTGAAAAGGTTAACAAGAAAATCTAATTTCCAAATTTGTAAAACATAAACTTTCTTCCAGATTTCAAGATGATATCTTATGTTCTGGTTGCGTTCTTGGTTGCCGGATACCTAATTGCAAAGTGGAATAAGCGACATTATGTAAGAGTGGCAGAACAACTAAAGAGTTCTTTGATATGGCTGCCTCTAATCGGACATTCGTACGTGTTCATCGGTAATGCAGAAGGTTAGTGTTTAGCTCAACGTAAAAACTAGAGCGAGAAAGGAACCTCGAAAGGGTTTAAGGAAAAAGTCTGCACCTAGTGGTTACCCTTGTTACTCGTACATTACCGAGTTACATTACCAGCAATGTACAAGGAAATTATTGTATGTGATACGGGCACAAGTTTCGATGTATTTTGAAATTGGTCTCTATGAAGGTTAATTTTTATTCCTTTTTGCATCGGAAGTATGCCAGAAAACTTGGATAAGCCCATGACGTTGTCTTGGAATGCATTTTTAATTTTTTGAGGTGTAATAGCTTTTAAAATCGTATGCTGCAAATTAAATATTTTATCAACTTCAGTTTTGAACGTACGGTCATAGCAAGAAATAATGCTGAATACCCCACACAGCATCATCAAGCTAAGCAAACTAGTGTTATGTTTACTAATATTTCATTACATAATAATATGAATTATTATACATACATTATTTGAGTGTGGATTTTAAACACCCGGAATAGGTATCTGCAGATAGTTCGTATATTTTATGTTTCGAAGCGGGAATCGAACCCGCAACCTCCTGTGAGCAAATAATTGCAGATGCCACCCACCTATATTTTGCTTTCCTTCCCAGCAAAGATGAAAGCACTGCAGAAGTTGTCCAGAGATGCAATGCAATGTGGAGGCACGGTAGCTCACTGGTATGCACATAAACTCTACTTAAGTAAGTAAATTATTATTCTGTACGTACATGGCCTTTCTATTTTATTTGTCTAGCTGTTGGTAGGGCAACATTGTTTTCTTTATCTTGTGGATATTCCTTTCACTGGTACGGAACGGTTCTCCTCTACTTTTAGCATTTCAGTGAAGAAAAAATCAAATAACGCTTTGATAAATTATAATTTATAGTTTAAAACTTGACTTGTCTGTGTTATTCTTTTTTAAGCCTTAAAATAAAGTTATTGACTTCTGACTTCATTCGTACCGCTGGTTTGGAACTCGCCTGCTTCAGGTTTATCAAACCAACTACAACCTGGGTCTCTCTAGGACAAGAGTCTGTCTTCTGGACCTTAGTGATACATCGTTGGATCTCACCGTTATTTTGCAACATGTGAGATTGTGGTCCAACGACGGAATTTCACGATAAAAAATCATTCTGAGACTAAATTTATTTATAAAATGTCCTCTGGAAAATGTCCTTTGGTATATCCTGCACTCCTCAATTAATTAATTCTATAAATATTTATCAAAGGTTTAACAAGAGCGAATCCAAAAAAATGGTTAATTGCCCTGACAGGGTTTTTATGCATTGTACCCACTAAGTCTATCTATACCTAAATAAAATAATTTACAGGTAATACAATAAAATCACAATACCAAATATTATTTTTCCAGCGATCGTTGACCCCGTAGTCGCAGATATTATTCTGAAGAACTGCTTAGAAAAGGATGATCTCATGAAATACTTCCAGGAGATGACTGGAGGAGGCAGTATTTTTACCTCTGGTAGGTATATTTTCTTCCTTGGTCACGTAACCGACGGTTTGAGTCAAGGACTCATGGTTTAATAATTTGATTGTTTTCAATTAACTTGAAACCGAACTCAAATTCCTTAATATTTACCACACTATTTTTTAAGTTTTTGCCTTACTGAAATACTAATCACGTGGGAATAATATTTGTATCTCAAAATCATTCTATGTACAATAGAAAAATAATCATCCAAATCAGTCCACGTCAGAATAATCTACGAACGTCAAACATACACAAAAAAAACATACATAAAGTCAAACATAAAAACCTCCTCCATTTTCTGAAGTCGGTTAAAAATATGACTGTGTATGTTAGGATGGCTTGTATTGATATCGGGTCCAACGAATATCTATCATGTGTATAATAAGAACTGCTATTAAATACAAGTCACATGGTCCACTCCTTTAATTTACAATTAATTTAAAATGAGGCGATTTCTTAATCGTAAGCAGCAGCGCCCCCTGCAGACCGATTCAATCACCGATCTGCGATCCCCAACATGCCCAGCGTGGAAATTATGAGCATTATCCCCCAATGATAGTACAAGCCAGATAATGGCCCCCAGTTCCCGGCCGCCTCGCTATTCCTGGCCATGGTAGCGGTCACGCTAACGGCGGGGCAGGGGGTGCTACAAATCCAAGGGCTACATCAGGTTACCGATCATAACTTAAAAATGTAACCCTGGCTACGTTCAACGGACGCACTCTGAGGCTTGACCACCATCTAGCGCAGTTGGAAGTGGAGTGATAGAACATTAAATGGCATGTTCTGGGGTTATGTAGATAGGGGGAGGATACCGTAAGCTTAGAGTCGGGTCATATTCTCTACTATCGCGAGGGTGATGAAACATCCTAGATTGGCGTAGGTTGTCTCGTGATAAGGCCCTCTCTAACAACGTTGAAGAAATGTCTAGTGTGTCAATCAGGGTCAACCTGACCCTTCGGCTTTCCAAGCACTATAGCAATAAGGTCATGGGACCTCGACACACTCGGATATGTTCGGGGACATATCTAAAGCTTTACACAGCACCACAAAGGCTCACTTCAACGTTGTTCTGGGAGACTTTAACGGCAAGGTGGGAACCCAGACTGGCAACGAATCCCGAATAGGCCCGAATTGTCACAGGGGGCAAATGCTTGTCAACTTCCTTCTGGACCGATGGTCCACTTATGGACCGATTTGGATTCTTTTGCAGTTGTTTATATGATGATCCCGAGATGAGGTCCCATGTTTTTTTTTATAATCTCAATATATGTGCGTATATAAAATCTAAAATATATATTTATCCCGCCGATATAAACAGTTTAAAACGAATGGATTCGAAGTCGGTTTTTAATTGTTTACAATAATTTTATTTGAAAGAAATAAAATTATTGTAAACACTTTTCATTTAGCTTTTGGAACGTATAGGCCTTACAAGTCATCTACGTAAGTGCCGAAAAACGAACACTATTTAAAACATCCTTCGTGGATGTGAAGGCCATTCATGATGATGATGATATAACTTATTTAATATTTTCAGTGAAAAAATGGCGACCACAACGTAAGTTCCTAGCTCCAACTTTCAATATGAAGAACCTGAATCGTTTCGTTGAGGTGTTTGAGACTCAAAGCTCCATCCTGACTGATAAGCTAGAAAAGATTGCAGGACAGGAGTCTTCTCCGATGTGGAAGTTTCTTTCTGCTTATGCTATGGATGCAGTTTGCGGTAAGCACAAGCTGCGGTATAAATAAGCTAAGCTATTATAATATTCGTTCGGATTCGGATGCAGGGGGCACCACAAAGCTTTGCACCACCCCAACTCTTCCTGTATCATAAGAGGCCACTAAGGGAATCCATCTGAGGCGGGCAGCAGCGGCCCTTGCAGATCATTTCTACCACCGAACCCGCGTGTCCAGCGTGATAATTATGAGTATTACCCCCCATTTTAGAAACATGAGATAAAAGCCAATAAGGCGTTTATCAGCGGGAGGCCTGCGTCCAGCAATGGGCCAATATAGGCTGTTGAGGTGGGGTGAGGTTTCGCAAAAACAAGCATTGATGCTAATTGAACCGTATCGAACAATGACAAATAATTAGGTTACACACACTATCATTAAATCTACAGCAACTATCACTTTTGTCCCTAACATATGAAAGAAATCAATAAATGCTTGATATTAATTTTTCAATAAAAGTGATGAAAACTCAACACTATATCACACTTAATGCTTTTGGGATGTCTGTATTATGTTTGTTATTACTTCACGGTTTAGCTATTGAAGGGATCCGGCTGATATTTTGGACTGGACTTGGATAGACTGTAGACAAAAAATCATTTCCCATGGGATAGAAATAACCTAAAAATGTTTTCATAGAATATAATAACTATTTTCACCCTCGAAACAACGCGTGCGAAATTTATTTTTGAGTCATTTTGAAGGTCATATAATTTGTAATCTGTTTTTTCCCATAGAAACAACCATGGGAGTCCAGGCAAAAGCACAGGAAAGTGAACATCCAAACCTAATAGCACTCGACAGCATGTTCCACACGTTGGCGAATCGCTTTACCAATCTGTTGCTGCATAGCGACTTCGTCTTCAAAAAAACGTCAGCGCATAGGAATTTTATGAGGAATAAAGCTCTGGTTGACAAATTTATCAATGATGTAAGATAAAAGCGTTAACATTTTAAGAATAAGATTTTATAATCAAACAAAATCTAACGACTTAGACGGAAGTCGCTAATTTTACATTAAGCACGGTAAACGTTGCCAGTTTCACCACTGAGTCCACCACCGGACCAGTCAAAATTCTTTGGGACTCTTTAAGTACGGTTTATGAACTTTATTTTATCTTATCTAAAAGAATTTGTATGGAAAGATCTTTTTGAATTTTATTTACCTTGTAGCAGGTGTATATTCATTTGTATAAGCTGGCGCGATGGACTTTTTTTATACAATTATCTACGCTGACGTCATGAATCCAGGCCCCCGGGGGCCTTCACAGTAGCTGTGAATGGGTGTACCTATACACACTTACAGCTAAGTACCAATAAAAAATATTCTAATTATATTATTTATATCTAACATATTACTTTAATTTCAGGTGATTAGTGAAAAGCGAACAAAATATGCAAATCAAAATAGCAGAAGTATGGGTAAGTAAGGAAGCTGATTAGACTAAAACCAGTTGTGCATCGATTTTTAGATAGGTATTATTTCAAATAGCTATCACAAGTAGCCAACCTAGGCCTTGAGAAAGATAATTATTGCAAAAACGAGAAACTGTATCAAAAACCGCATTCCAGCGCCCCTACCATACGGAGGGGCGCTGCAAGGCGGTTCTGTCCAGATGGCAACTTTTTTCAATGACAGCAATCCAATAGCTTCTTACGAACTCTTCTTCTTTATTTCGTGCATTTTGCGACTATTTATCACAATTCGAGATTGTAGTTTTGAATGATTTTGAATGACTCTTTGCGTTTTAGCAGTTTTGAAGCGTATTAATCAAAAACTTTTTTCGTTTACATACAATGCAAAATCCATACTAGACACTCTACCACTTTAATTTTAATATTTGACAGATAACAATACTGATAGAGTCAAACCATTCGTGGATTTAGTCATTGAATCAGCAGGCGATGAAACTGACTCAGCCATTCGTGATGAGTGCGTGGTGCTCCTGGCAGCTGGCACCGATACGTCAGCAGTCAGCGTGGGCTTCGCGCTTCTGGCGCTGGCCGCACATCCCGACGCGCAGGAGAAAGCTTATAAAGAGTAAGTTATTTTCCGACCAAAATGTACATCTACGGGCTTATAATATACACGGACCGCACGTTGCCGACGACGAGGCAACTGCACCCGACAACACGTCGACTGCAGTCGACAGCAGCCGTCGACGGTCGCAGTTGCCTACCTCTGACTAACAGCAAGTCTCAATGTGCCACTTTGTACAAAAACTGAAGATGAGCGTGTTAAGTCAAGGGTATCCTCCTTGCGTCGTTACCGACCATTTGACGACTTGACGACCTCCGTGGCCCGGCGGGCAAAATTCCGCATGCGACGCAGGAGGTCGTGCTGCAACTTGCTTGTAAAATACCACCCATTGAGAAATTACTGCCGTGAGAAATGTTCTGAATTACAAAAAAACAAAACAATGTGATGATTATTTTTTTTACTTAATATCTACTTTCCATTGTCCATCATTGCTATTGTTGACCACCCACGTAATCACAATAAATCAAACAATATTATTATTAATCATGCAATCTTTTAAGGTTCCGTACCTGAAAAGGAAAAAAGGAACCCTTAAAGGATCACTTTGTTGTCCGCTTGTCAACCCTCTTTGCTCAGGAACGCGTGGACGTATCGAGTTGAATTTAACGTCATATACTCAAACATCATGAAGCCGCGACATAAATAAAACTTAAAAGTCAACGCACTCAAAAGTAACAGCCGTTTATGTCCGAATATTTTGAAATTTCCAAGGGAATCACATTCATGTGCACAAAACCTATAGGGTACTTCCCGTAGACCAATAGTCGTGAAATTTAGTGACCAGCAAGGTCTTACTTATTGCACAAGGAAAGGAAAAATCCGAAAACCTTAAATTTGTAATTTATTCACTAAAAAAAATACTTTTAATGCTCGCCATGAACCAAAACCTATAGGGTACTCCCATAGACCTAGAATTATGAAATTTAGCAAGAAGCAAGACCTTCCACCACAAATAAAGGGGAAAATCTGGAAACAGCAAAGTTTTAGTTTATTTACAAAAAAAATACTTTTAATTCTCGCCATGGACCTAAACATATAGGGTACTTCCCATTGACGTAGAAACATAAAATTTGGCAAGGAGCAAGGTCTTATAGATCAAATAAACGAAAAAATCCAAATTTGTAAATTTGTTGTTAATTCATTACATATGTAAGCGGGTGAACTAAGAATTTGTGTTGTTGTTTATTAACCAAAAAAATACTTTTGATTCTTGCTAGAGACCAAAACCTGGTACTTCCCGTTGACCTTTTGGGGGTAAAGGTGGATTCCCCCAAATAGGAACAGAGGGAAATCTCCTCTGAACCGGGCCCGACCCATCTGGTCCACTGAGCCCGGTGGTCTTTCGACCGACAGTTGATGTCGGAAACTCCTATATGGTCAGTTGTAACTGAATCCAGCGTTTGCGCGATCTAGGAATGGTCACATTTTGCATCTTTCTTAACGACATCTAGCGGTCACTCATTGAAGCGCTTAGTTAGGTTTTTACTAACTTCAGTTTTATCGGTGATAGCGCCTCTATTGACACGTTAGCCTTGTAATTCGGCCGTTGTCGCCTAGAGGTCGCCTACAACCTAGAATCATAAGATTTAGTAAGAAGCAAGGTCTTATAGCACAAATAAAGGGGAAAATCCAGAAACCGTAAATTTGTAGTTAAGTCACAAAAAAAAAATGATTCTCGCCATGGACCAAACCTACAAGGTACCTACTTCCCGTTGACCTAGAATCGTGATAATTTGGCAAGACACAAGTTCTTTCGGTACCCTTAGTGCGCGAGTCTGACTCGCACTTGACGTTTTGTTTATAGTTCAGTAGTTAAAGGTAATTATTTCAGTGGTATTTTCTTTCTTAGCTTATTAGTATAACACAATAATGATAACACTTGCCTCACGTTTTCAGGTTACAAGAAATCTTCAGTGACTCAAGCAGGCCAGTCCAAGCCGACGACCTTCATCGCCTGAAGTACCTTGATGCTGTCTGCAGAGAGACGCTGCGGCTGCATTCACCGGTTCCATCCATTGTCAGGAAAATTGAAAAGGATATCGAATTACGTAAGTCAGAGATAAATAAGATAACTTACTCATACCGACGAAATTCTGGCTTAAGGGTTGTCGCAGATCAGAGGCACACCCCTACCGCACAGCAATGTGCCTCCAAATATGGGCTACAGTTCGTAACATTTAGATGCATTTCACATCTCTGACACTCTCACGCTTTTACTAGACCATTTTACCATACTCCACTTCGATCATCACCATTAATGCCTTTTTTGTAATAATAATAAGTGATTGTTTTAACTAATAATTAGCACTCTTGTCGCCTGAAACACAGGATTACCTAGTTCAGGCTAATTTGTTATACTTAGCTGTATTTATTTGTTTAGTGCACATAATGTATTGTCTATTTACGAGTTTCTTTGAATAAATTTTATTTTATTTTTATTTATTATTTTTTTTATTAGTTTATTTTTTTACTTTTACCACGTGTCGTTAAATCATGTTTTCATCTAAGTGAAAAAATTAAAGTGTAATAGAACACTTATGTCAGCCGTCATCTCGGGTTCGTGGCTTAGGCTCCCAGTGGTCGACGCACCTGTGGCTGACACCCCCAGTTAGTTAATTTCATTCGAATACGTTTTTAATCAAAAATTACTAGCAGGCATAAAAGTGTTTCACAAAACGAATATATTAGGTGTATAGTGAGGATTATCATATCATCAATCAATTATTGTTGAACGGAGTGAGCACGAAGGGCGAACGAAGTTCTCAGTGGCAGCTTGTGTGATTTGGCTGTAGGTATACAATAAAACTATTATTTTCAACATAGAGAAACTTTACATTTTTAATAACGAAAAAAGTACCTACCTACTATTTGTTATAATGTTTAGTGTATATATATGTATAATAAATACTTTTTATGAATTTTTTTTTCATACCTTTCACTCACTTTTTTCTTTCACACAATACCTTTCTTTTTAAAGACATCAACACTCTTAATTTACATTCTTCTTGAAATTCATTTCTCCCTGTATATTTCTCCCTGACATACCCTGTACACGTCAGGTTAACCTGTTGCTCCTTATTTTTCCGTCACTACTGGTGCGACATTCAAACTTCCTCTGTATATCTACTAATTTAAAGAAAGAAAGAAAGAAAGAAAATTTATTTATTAGTTCACTAGAAAGCTTGCAACTATTACAATACCTAAACTTACTTAAGAATATTACATTAACAATAATAAAAAATATAGTACCTAACAGTAGCAAGCAATGCAGCGAACCAAAAGGTCCTATCTCAGCATAATGTTGCTCCACAAGAAGTAGAGTAACGCTGGTTTTCTGACAGGACCTTTGGCTCGTGTCAACACGGGTGGCAGACCACAGACAAAAAATAACACAACACTACTAAATAAAAATAGGTACAAAAAAGTTACTTGTCTAACAATGATATGAAGTGTATGAATAAATTATTTGCCTGTTCAACACGGGACCCCAATCTCAACACAGAACTATCAAACAAGTCCACACATACAGACTGTGATTTCTTTGTGTGTATTTTTTTCCAAGCAGCTTTGGAGTGTCATTGACAATTGACATTTCGCTCTGAAACGTTGACTGACAGACAGACGAGATGGCGTCGGATATGATTATGGCAATTTGTTACCTTAACCCTCCAAGTTAGACCTCTGTCCGTTCGCGTTACTCCAGATATCCGTTTTAACATTTGCTCAAAATATTCCTCCCACTTTAAAACTTTTCTTTACATTCATTTGGTGCCGAAGGGACATGGCACGATTTGAATTTCTTAGTAATTTTCGATTTTTTCATCTCCAAGCCACTAAAATGGTATCGTATTACAGCATCAGGAGTGGTCGTCCCTGGTGGGTGCGGAGCTTTTATCAGCATCTGGGGAATCCATCACAACCCTGCAATCTGGGGCAAAGACGTCGAGGAGTTCCGCCCGGAACGGTTCCTGGACTCGACGCCGAGGCATCCAGCTGCGTTCATCCCGTTTAGTTTTGGACCGAGGAACTGTGCGGGTAAGTTTTCATCTAGTTTGTTATGTTTTTCTGATTCCTCCTCCACAACAGCCTGTATTGATCCACTACTGGACGCAGGCCTCCCCTTGATAGCACCTTTTTGGCTTTCATCACATGGGAGTAATGTGTTTCTGATTGCCGTTAGGTACTTAATTGGTAATTGGCCGAAAGGCCAAGTAACTCCTGTTATTTTGCATTTTTTGTACCAATTATTATAAATTAACAGAATATCTTATAAGATTTATTTATACCTACTATAATATTATAAAGAGGAAAGATTTCATTGTTTGTTTGTTTGTTTGTATTGAAAAGGCTCCGAAACAACTGGACCGATTAGTAAATTTTTTTTAACATTAGAAGCCCACATTATTCCTGATGAACATAGGCTACCTTTTACCGCGGGAAAATGCTTCATTCCTACGGGAAAACGGGTACCTAATAGGACAACGACAATTGATTGTTACAGCCAAACATAGAGCCTGCCTGCTCTTTTTTTTGAAATCGTTTAAAAATATATTCTGTGTTGCAAAAACATGAAAAAAAATGTGATAGCTCAGATCGATTTTTTCGTCTAAGAATTAACCAATATGTTTTATTAATTTAAGGATACCAATACGCCATGATGTCGATGAAGACAGTTCTGTGTAATATACTTCGGAAGTTCCGTCTGGTGCCGGCATCCACGAACCGCGAGCCACTCCGGCTGGCTTTTGACGTTATGATGAGGGACGTCGATCAATATCGAGTGGGTATTGAGAAGAGGCAATAAAAAACGAGCAATATAAGATAATACATATAGACGTTGTTTTTTTAACCCACCCACCAACCTCTTCCTTCAAGATAATAATGCAACTTGTTATAAAACCCGGGCGAATTAACATGGCTCCTGGTTCGACCAAAACCTTAACAAATCCAATAATAATAACGATGCTATCACTTCAGCCCCCGCACGAAGTTTGAGCCAGGTTGCCAGTTTAATTCGCCTGGGATAAACATTATATTTGAGGAACATTTTTTAACGACAAATATTACAAAGATAAATTAATTTTGCTTACAATCAAAAATTACATTTAATAATATAACACGTAAGATTATGATAAAGGTTAACTACTAATAAATTTTAGTATCTAGGTAATAAAATGTATTGTGTCTTAATACCTTCGTAAAGTGACGATAGACGAAGCTAACTTAAAAAATATTTCTCACCCGAATAATGTAAGTATTCATTGTATTCATAGATAAAATCTGTCTGAAGTCGACAAAAACAAAGGGGTTTACCCAATTATCCGTGCATGAATTCGGCCACTGTGAAAAGGGTAGACTCCAAATAAAACAAATAGGTATAACTGATTTTAATCACTATAAATGCGAAAATTTAAATGGAAGAATAAATGTAGGTATGTTTGTTATACCTTCACGCCAAAACTACTGAAGGGAACCGCACTCACCCTGAAGATGTCCCTCCCTGAAACGTTGGTGTTCTTCCAGCACAATTATAGTGCGTAGTTAACCCGCTTACATCCGTTATGAACTACTGAAGGGATCAGACTGAATTTATGCATTTCGATTTACGTTTAGACCTGGAATACCATAAAGGCTAGAATGGAAGACGTGAGAAGAAACTGATTCCCATGTCCACATCTTCTATTGAGGTAGTACTATATAAAAAAGATAAAGAAAAATTTACAATAATTATTCATGTCCGAGACTCTATAGCTAACAGATAGTTATCAACGTGGCGCATCATAACGTCAAACTTGACCCGGAGCGGCTGACACTCCTCCGATGCAGGAACCAGGCGATACCTTCGAAGCAAGGTGGACAGGGATGTCTTCATTGACATCATAGCGTACTGGAAACCTGGAAAAGGTGTACAGCGTTTTTGCGATCAGTCAGAAGTCATTGAAACAAATGAACGAGACATTTTCGAAATAATAAAAAGACCATATTTACCTATGCATTCATGTATCTATTTTTTAGGTATAAGATAATTAATTTAAAACTGACGCGATCCCCTTTTGCTTTCGTATATTGGAGGCTTGGATATGTGACGTCAGTGAAGATAATCGTATGAAAAAACAAAATACGATTGCGCCTTTTAAAAATTACCAGTAACTACTGAATATACAGCGGAGATCTATCGCAGAGAGGAGAGAATGTTAATGGGATGTCATGCCAAAGTAAGCCCAGTATGAGAAGGTCGTATGCCACTACCTAAAGTAAAATAAATAAATAATGATGGACAATTCACACAGCATCATCTAGCTCCAAACTAAGCAAAGCTTGTCGTCCAAAGATTATTTTCAGTCTGGTCGAACTGTATTGAAAACTGTTTTTGGCTAACAGTAGAAAATTAGATTTATCAAATATACACTACTAGGTAGTTACTATTTGATCATTAAAAAAGTAACGTAGGTAAGATTTTGTTTTTTTCAAATTTTTTTACTTAGGTAGGTAGGGAATTACCTACAACGTGATATCTAAAGAGCCACCTACGTAGAATTTCTTTGAGAATTACAGTGAATCTGTCTGTAACAGTCACTCTGACTAAGCATAATGGTCCATCTAACTCCTAACTTACGTTAATCCCTTTGATAAGTCTCCGTGCTTAGTATGGTGAACCATTTTTATTTGCTAGAGAACAATTTTACGTCTACCCAAGCAGTTTCTAGGTCCACAACTGAACGGCATGAAGGCAGCTGGGTGATCCGGCGGCGAGAAGAACCTCTCTGGTCGGAACTCGTCTGCGTCCTCGCCCCAATACTTCCGGTTCCGGTTTATTGCCCAGATGTGGATCACTGATGCACAGCCTTTCAGAAGGGTCAGTCCAGAAGCTGAAATAAATAAATAATCCTTGACAATTCACATAGCACCATCTAGCCCCAAACTAAGCAGAAAGCTTGTGTTATGGTAGCAACTAGATAACAGATAAACTGAAATATACTTTATTACATTGTTATTGCGCCAAATTGTGATGAGTGTAATCGTGAATATATCGAGGATATTCGGCACATTTTATTTTTAAATGAGCATTTTGAACAATGAATTGTTTACCAAAAACTATAATAAAAACCTCGGTTTCAAGAAATGGAGTCACTATAATTTATCTATCTATCTATCATCTATCTATTATAGCCTGATGGCTAACCCCCATACCCCCATATGATAAAATGCAATAAGGCGCTTATCAGGGGGAGGTCTACGTCCAGCAGTGGACTAGCGTAGGCTGTAGATGTAGAATTTATTGACCAGTGCGAACAAAATTCTTGAAATGAGTCAATTTTCAATACCCAAAGTCATTCATTAGATACACGAGCCACGCTTTGCTTAAGGATTTAATTGATTTCCGATTAGTAGGTACATAATCACGCGAATAATTCTAAAATAACATGTTACAAAACGGGTTGTTGATTATATGGTACAGCATGGACGGACACTAGTTTATGTAGGATAAAGCATTGCATTAATATATTACTTAGAACAACACAAACGCCTACTAAGAAATCGAGATAATAGGAGTTATTAACTTGAAGCATGTGACATTATTGAAATTCCCTGGCTTGTAATAAGGTGCATATTTTTTATCGGTATATTGATCGAAACAATAAACTTTATATTAAACTGCCAATATACGGTGGAATCAGGAGCGGAGACTTTAGTTCATTGACAAAGGATCCCAAGGAACTCTTTGGAGGCCAATAAACATCAGCATACAACTGTATATAACGAGTGCCCAAGGATCGAAATAAACCAGCCACTAACGACTTTTTCGTCTCTATAGCTATACAAAATTGTCTTTTCATCTTCATCATCAGCCCGTATACAACTGCTGAACATAGGCCTCCCGCAAACGACGCCAAAAATTAGTGGTACGACGCCAAAAGTACAGAATGGATCGGGTTGATTTTTCTACGCTGATAGTTTTCGACTAGGAGTAAAATCCGAAAGGCTGCAATTTATCGTGGAAAACGACGTGCGAAGCCGGGGGCAGAAGCTAGATGACGTATAAATCTTTGAACAGCATTCATACAAGTCTGGTGAATTGAGATAAACAAATAACCATGACACTGTGATTCAAAGCAAGATAATCTACCACGCTTACGTAGTTGAACATCCTTGTCAATTTTCCTGGCGATAATCGGAACAGGTGGATACAACCGAATTGATTCCCTGATGACTGCGTCGAGGTATTTTAGACGATGCAGGCTCTTCGCGGTAATCGGACCTTCCGACTCACCAACAACTTGTTTTATTCTAAAAGTACATAAATGGGGTAAACTCTCATCGAACAATAATGTGTAAATAAATACCTATACATATAAAAAAAACTATGTAAAATTGATGAATTAAATACCTAATGAAATATCTGTATGAATGGCCGACCACCAAGAATCAAAAAAGAAAATGAATACGGGGTTGTTTTAAAGAAAGTGGCACTTACTCTTGATAAACTTTCTCCTGCACCTCAGGATATCTAGCAAGCAGCAAAGAAGTGTACCCGAGGCCGACAGCCGAGGTGTCGCTGCCTGCGGCAAAGAGGACGAAGCTCTCCTCACGAATAGTCAAGTCACTGGCGTTGTATGGAGACTCAATCATCAGGTCCATAAAGGATTTGAAGCCATCTTCATCTGAGGAACATTGGTTGCATAAAGTTATTAACTGGTATCGATTGCGCCATAGATCAAAGACCCGAAGTGGATTTTTTATTATAGAACGAAAAAAAACTCCTTTAGGTGTAGCAAGCTCCAATGAAGGTACCTTGGGTGTGAATATTAAAAGGCTTGAATTTCAAGCGTTAGAAACCTACCGTGTTTCTTCTCTCGTTTCTCACTGATCATCTGCAAACGAAAATTAAACTGAAGGGTAGGTCTATTGTCCTGTATAATATAATTATTGTTACAAGAGCAAGCAAGCGACACAATAAGTTATCCGGTGATTGTTTTAGTAATGCAATAGTAAAAGAACTCTCACCCGATTAAAAAACTCATAAGCATAAGGTTTGTACTTCAAAGCGTCAAAATACTGCGGAGTCAGCTTGAAGATAAAGTCGTTGTGCAACCAGGGCTTGAACATCCGGTCAGTCACCGCGTTGAAAACCACCTCCAGAGCCTCTAGGAACGGGTGTCCACCTTGTTCTTGGGCTCGAACATCGTCTAGTCCTAAAGAACCTGGAAAAAGTAAGATAAACTTATGCCATTCAATAAATTGGGAACAATGACATGTTCTGTCGATCTGCAAATATTTAACTTTAAATAATATCTAACTACATACTTAAGTAACGGATTGTATTATGTACGTATAACGGTCATCTAGTAACTTTAACACAAGTTCTGCTTAACTTGGGAGATGATGCTATGTGAATTGTTCGGCATTGTTTATTTATTTTATTCATTGTGAAGATTTTACTATCAACAAACTATCGTAGTTGACATATTCATTAAAATGAGAGCAGGTTAGCTATGATTCTTGTTTATGTTGAGAGCACACCAACGTGTCATCCCTTACCGACAGACATCTTCCCGTAAGTGCAAATGAAATTCGTTGTTAACTCGCTCACATACATTATCAATATTTTAATCAGTTATCCATGAATCAATATTTGAAATACAGACAAGGACTTAGAGGACTTCGAATATTATATTAATTGACATTAATTTTAAATCATTTGTACATTTGTTACTAATTAATTCTGTTAACATTTGTAATTTATAAAATAAAAATTTGAATATTGTGTATCTAACTAATAGGTAACTAACTAAAATTAATATTTGCATGCCTATGTTAGGTAGAATATAACTGGATTTGTATATTTGTTTAACCTACAGTGCGGAGGAGGCCTTTGCCCAACAGTGGGACGAAACAGGCCAAATAAAGAAAAACCTACATTGTATTCTGGCAAATAAACATCTTTCAGGTCCGCCTGCGACGCAGGAGGTTGCGGGTTCGATTCCCGCCTCGGGACAAATGTTTGTACGATCTGCAGATATTTGTTCAGGGAGTTCTGGATGTTTTCTATGTATAATAAAAAAATATCTGTCTATGTAGTGTATTGTATTAAGTATATCAGTTATCTAGTACCCATAACATAAGCTCTGCTTAGCTTGGGGCTAGATAATGATGTGTCAATTTTCCAGCATTATTTATTTATTTAAGATATGATGTTTAATCTTTGATCTTTAATCGCTATTCCTATGAGTATTAAAATTGCAGGAGCGAGCTAATTGGCTGCCTAGGGAGAGTTTAGGTAGACTATATTTATAGATTACCTTACCACTGATTGCATCCATGCTATATGGTGAATAGACCTTCCACATAGAGATGGGTCCTTTGCCCACAGCACTCTGCAACTTGTCTACCATGATGCAGCTCTTTTTGGCAAAGATCTCAGCAAATCGATTAAGGTTCTTCAGATTGAACGATGGAGCCATGAGCTTTCGCCGAGGACGCCATACTTTCACTGAAAAATTTAAACTAGATGGATAACCGAAAAGAAGAAGTAAACGTAATATTGTTAAAGACCCATAATTCAGCTGACAGACAGACAGAAGAGAATCAATTAATTTTGTATGCTTACGAAACTAGCTGATCATAGGTATTCATAAGGATGCATCCTCCTCAAGGAGGATGCATACTATGCTTTATTACTTCTGGGCCTAGATAACCTTCTAGTAGATCCCCTAATGCACCATGGCCGACTGAGGAAGCGATGGCGTGGTGCACTGGACGAATAACTTTGATGATAGTCCAGTTGGCACAGGATCGAGATGCGTGGAGGAACCAGGGGTAGGGCTTGAAGATTTAATACGTCCATGCTTTTAATAAAACCAAAATCTTACCAGGAGCAAAAATACTGCCATCGCCAATGGCCAAATGCGTGCAGTTAGTTATATCGTCCTTCTCCAAGCAGGTTTTGAGGATTATATCTGCCGAGTCCGGATCGGCAATTACTAAAAACATCGTTAAAATAATTGTGAAAAATTATAAAAATATATGTCGCAGTATGGAAAAATACATACAAACACGCTGCCGTAGCCTAGAATCGTAATTACATTTTGGATTATGGTATATTGTCTTTAGGTAAACAAATTAGCCCGCGGCTTCGGATGCGTATTTTCGGTATATTATGTAGCCTATTGTTTAAGTTAGGTTACGTTCTAAGTGTATGCAAAATTTCATATGAATCTGGTCAGTAGTTTTGGAGATCCAAGGTAACAAAAATTTCACATTTCACAAACGCATTTATAATATTAAAGTAGGATGGATGGATGACGTGGACTGATCGTGTATAAATTCAGCAATGAGATTCAGATTACCCTATCTTTTGGAGATAGAGTATACCTATTTGCCAGAAGCACTGGCATTGCTACTATACATTGGTATTATAAACTTTCGCAAGGCACATATTCGCATGGTCAGAAAATTCGGAAGCCTTATTTTATCTTGCATCATCACATCATATTAATTAGAACAGCTGCAAGAGCATTATCTTCAGTTGGAGCCACATAGTTTCCGCATTCCCATCCATGTGTGTAGTCCAAGAAAACACGGTAATGGCAGGTCAAGCAAGACCTCCAAAGAAAATTACAATCTAATAATAGAAATAAATTAGGACTAATTATTTACAAGTGAAACAATTGAGCTAACTGCAGACTGTTGCAAACAATCTAGGTACATGTAGCTCAACTGATCCATATCAATACCAGTGGCAGCGTCCCCAAGATGCTGGCTACATTGCCCCGCTGTTTGGCAATGCTTATGTGCTGCGCCAGATGGTACTCACCAGCACTCGGGTCACGCGTCGCCTACATACATATCTACTTATAAAGCTGCTTTAGAATTACTTACGTATAATTATTTGTTCTATGTAATTGTTTACGTTTAAATGATTAAGGTGGATCGATTTATTTTGCGTGAGATCCTATTGTTTACAATTATTATTATTTTTCTCTGCATTATACTGGGAATAAAACTAGAAGAAAAGTAGGTACCGAAGTTGCTGCAAATCATAAAACTGAAAAAACTAATAACTAACAAAAGTTAATCACGCTATTCAAATAAACCACACAATGCAAATCGAACGCCTCTTTCGAGGGGGAGCAGAACTAAGGGAAGTTTACACTTTTCAATGTAATGATTGCACGCGCAGCCGATACTTTCTTTGCAAACTGTCTAAGTCATCTTTCTTAGTGCGTCCCTTAAGTATCATGGTATATTTAAATGTTATAAAATAAAAAAATCATCCACACTGATTTCATTATATAAATCGTCCACACTGATAAAACACGTTAAATACCTACTTAAATAGTTTTATAACAATGTTTTGTTACTTAATTTGGACGCACCATAACTTCACTCTTTTAATGATAAATTTGGATTTTTAGAATTTTGTTATGTTATGAATGTTTGTTACTTCCTTCATAACAACAAAACTACTGAACCGCTACATTTTGCAGAGATGTAGTTCAAACACTGAAATAACATTCTCAGACTTTTTATTCCGCAAAACACGTGCAAAGTCACATTATTCAACATTATAATAAATTTCACCGCTTTAATATTAGCGCAAAGCGTGATATGATCAACAAGAAATCAATAAAGTACTAGAGTTAGTAAAATAATAATTTAACACTACTCACTGATGTAGAGCTTATGTGGAAACCAGAAACTACTGATACCATATTTCCCTTTCAAAGCGTCTCGTCCAAGGACCTGGATTTTTTTCATTCTCTCTGAAATTTATGGTCATTGTTACTTGTTTTTATGGGCAATAAGATGAAAATGTAGAAGGATCTAATTCGACAGTTTTGGTAACGGTTCCGGGAGCCTTCTCTTCTGTCTTAACGCTACAGATCCACTATGTTTTTATCTCTACGGATCTACTGTCTTCTACACTTGCGAGCTTTAAAATGGAATCGCTTTCATCGCGAGTTGATCAAAACAATTTTTTTACAATTTATGTATAATGCACTATAGATTGTGGTATATCATTTGAAAGGTAATTTTGTTACCTTTCAAGTGATATCAAGGAGATTTAAAATTAATTAAATTGGCTACCTAAATTTTGGGAATTATTGCAATAGGTCGAAGTTGCATCTATCGGCTTCTATCGGCGCCGGAGCTGGATGAGCTGGATTTCTCCCTCGTATCTGCTGTTTTAGCTCGTCCCACATATGCCAGATTGGGTTCAAGTCAGGAATAAGGGCTGGCCAGTCTAGTGTGGGAATGCCGACATGGAAGACGTCTGTCGGTACTGTCTAGTCACTGCTGCGGTGTGGCAGCGGACATTATCATGCATTAAATCAAAATTTATCGTCGCCAATAAATCCTGCATAAGGGAAAACATAACTAAACTCATAGTTCACTGCAAAGAAATTGTAAAAATTAGTCTTGAACAACCCTTGAAGCGATTCCAGTTTAAAGCTCGCAAGTGTAGTTACCACGGCGAAATCATCTGGTTCGTAGTAAAACAGATCATCATCAAAAGGTACCCTATTTCACTTGAAATACTTTAACGTATTTATCAATAAATTTACTAGTTTCATAACTAAAACCCTTTATTCACAACGAAAATTACAAACAAATAATAGAAATAAATTAGGACTAGTATTTACAATTCACACATCAAACAATCTACAGGTAGCGCTTCCACTGGTATTGATATGGATCAGTTGCCATATCAATACCAGTGGAAGCGTCCCCAAGCGGTCCCGCTGTATGGCAATGCTGATGCGTTGTGCCAGATACCTACTCACCAGCTATCGGAGCAAATGTGTAGGTGTTTCATAACTTGAATCTTTAAGTCACTTCATCTATTTCATCTACGATTACAGCCTATAATAATATCCTATATCTTTTATGAAAGGGTAATAAATGCTACGAATTAAAATTTGGGTAATGCCATAATCCCCACGCTGGGCTTGTGTTGTCCGAGATCGCAGTGAAAGTGTCAAATATACACAAAGAGAAGCCGCTGCCTTTCCTTTGGTAGAATCCCTTAATCGCCTTTCACGACATCTATGGGTTGAAATGGAGTGGTCGATTCTTACATTGCGACAACCACGGCAGTTCACTTCAGGTCTCTTTAATATTTCACAGTTCGTTCATTTGAGAAAGAATACGACACTACTAAGACTAACCTATAAGATTCTTCTATGGACTCGGAAACCTATTTTTTTTTTAAGACCTTTCTTTATAAAGATAATTTCTTACCTTCATTATTGCACAGCATAACATACAAATGTCCTATGAAGGGCAGGGCTGTATACGAGCTCTTTATTTGGTCATACAGTTTGTCGAATGGTCTCTTCCTCCATTTGAATACAAGAAGACAGATCACTAAGAAAAGAGCTGCTGCTTCTAACATCATTTTGACTGCGAATTTTACTGCAAAAGGATAATTGCATTCCTTTTTTTAAAATATTTTAGAATACTGAAGTATTCTGGAACAGGACGCTTTGTCTGTCCTTTTTTCCCTCCTTAATAACTCAGCCTATCTATCAACTTGAAATTTTAAATAATAATAAATTTCGTGCGTCTGTACAGATTTAAAGAAAAAAATATAATCATGATTTGAGTTTTGAGCTTTCCAATATTTAGGCACAGTTTTATATTTAAGGATGATTTGATTTTATGTTTTAAATTTACTGAATTTAATATTCCATATCTGAATCAGACCTCATAACTAAATCTAAATCAGAATATACCATAACTAAATCAGAAAATTGTGATTCGATAAAACATCTACTTTTCTAAAATAGTAAGTTTATCTAAAATAGTTTACGACACGAAAAAAACTTACTTGGATCTGCAGAGTCGGTATTCAGCTAGAACTTCTACAATATAACTAAAAGCTGACTTATTACGTGCTGTATTAAAAGTCACATACAATAAATACTGCATGATTGTGTCAGATAATTATTAACCTTCCTGTATGCAGATCATACGATTCACCATTATCAACTTTATTACAACCACTTTTGTTAGGTTTTTGAGAAACTCGTGGCCTAGTGCACAAGTCTTTTAACAGACTTTACATTCACCTAAGTTTTATAAAAAAATTAAGATCAAAGAGTTCGATCGAGAAAAGGTATAATAAATAAATATACCTATTATAAAAATTATATTAAAAGAAATTAAATACCTACTAATAAATATCATATTATACTAATGTACTTATTTAACAATTAAACTTTATTTCATAACTAGCTTCTGCCCGCGGCTTCGTGTTGTTTCCATGGAATCGTATTGAGGTTATTTCTATCCCATGGGAACTGATTTATGGAATAAAAAGTAGCTAATGTTTTATTCCAGGATTATAATTATCTCTAACCAAAATTTCATCCCGATCCTTTCAGTAGTTTTGGCGTGAAGAGGTAACAAACATCCATCTATACATCCATGTTCGTGGCGACTCTGTGACTGAAAGGGTGTGTATATATAATTGCACCCAGAGCCATATGTTGAACGGTCAAGTGTGTGTTTGGTGGGACCATGAAAAAGTTTTGCCTGCACCAGTGGGACATCGCAGTGGGACCACGGTTCCGGAGTGAAAATTTTTAGTTTATGCTCGAGCATAAATTAAGCGGGCATCATTTAAACTGTCAAAAAAATCTAAGCAGCTTTGGTGACCCAAAAAAATGAATTTTGCAAACAAAAAAGTAAATTGAGCTGCATCTAGTCGTCGGTAAAAGTGATTTAATTGGTCAGCGGCAAGCGGCAACGCAAGTAATGTGACATTGGGCAGCCTAAAAATTGATGAACACGGAGCAGTTGGCTCTCAATGCACAAAGAACTTGGAGACATATTTATAGTATTTTAACCATAACCTCTATCGAAGTCGACTCGAATATGATTTCTCCCTCAATTATGGAATGATTTTGAAAATCCGTATAGGTAGAAATTGATCCCGAGGCATAACACCGACAAATTCTAATTCCTTAATATTTATAATATAGAAATTAATTAAATCAGGGATACATTTTGTATGGGACCCACCCATACAATTTTTATTCCCGAGAGATTAGTATTTCTCGCAAAAATAAATAAAAATATTAAGGAATTTGAAGTCGGTTTTAGGTCGTTTAAAAACAATCAAATTATGGACCATAAAGTTAATTACTAACATTGGCATTATTATACCTACTAAAGAACCTACAATTGGTACAATCGTATCGACTTATTAGGAACTAGACGATCGCCTCGCGGCTTCATCCGCGTAGTTCCCGTTCCCGTGGGACTGCCGGGTTAATATAGCCTATGTCACTCCCTGAAAAGTAAGCTTCCTAACGGTGAAAGAATTTTTCAAATCGGTCCATAGTTTCGGAGCCTATTCAATACAAAAAAACAAACAATCAAATCTTTCCTCTTTATAATGTTATTGTATAGATATCATCTTAATAATAAATCCACCTCTATAATGTGGATTTATTTTTATCAACATGATTGTTCTATTTCCTTTCCAGTAGACTCCTTGATCATTGGCTCACCGCTTCTCGCTCCTCTCCTGTGCGCTAAGACACGCGATGATGACATGAGCGCCTCGTTTCGCCATATTCTTTGCTACCTCCAGCCCTATTCCCGCCGTGCTACCCGTCACCAAAACTGTCATCCTATCCAATCATTTCTGTGTGCGTTTAGCTGGTAAGTCATAGCGGTCATTATAAGGTTTTTATAGATGCAGAGTTGGATAAGTGTGTAGTTTTACATGATTCTCAGTTTGGTTTCAGAGCAGGACTTTCCACGGAAAGTGCCATTATTTGTGTAAAAGAAACAGTAAATTACTATATAAGGAGAGAAGTGTTGCAATGCATGATGTCTGCTTCAATAATATCAGTTATGCCGATAATATGGTGCTACTGAGCTCTTCAATCAACCATCTTTGGAAGCTTCTAAATATACATATGTGAGAAGTTAACTGTGGCTCTTAGTCTTATATATAATGTAGTTAAGAGTGAGTTTCTGGTTTTTAAGCCTGGCACCAAGTGTCCAACTTATCTCTCCGCTATAACGGAACGCAACTATAGGGAGTGCATGTTTTCAAGTACCTTGGGCACTTGGTAACAGAATCTTTGTCGGATGAGGAAGATGCTAAACGTGAGCGAAGGGCACTCGCAACTAGGGCAAACATGGTGATATTTCTGTTGTTTAGTTCCTGTTAAAATAACATTTATTATTTGATTATATTTAAGTATATGACATTTTAAATAAACATACCAACTTGGAAAATAGTCTCCAAATAAATGATTTGATAAAACCACATACTGCATTTGTGGTCTTCTGTTAAATGCCAAACAGTGCTCTCATGACGAATGCATAAAACCAGGACGACTTTATAATCCAGTTTTCTCCCTTAGGGGCGATTTCAGGGGAGAAAACTGGAATAACCCGATACTTCTGAGATGACTGCGCTGCGTTCAGTTTCAAGATGGGTTTTATAAATGTGTTTTTTTCTTAGTCACGCACTAATACATGTTAAAAAAATTCTGCATAATCCACATAAAAGCTTTGCTTGTCTACGAACTTGTTACATTGATTTGAACCTGCTGTTTTAACTTTGCCCTTTAATTGGTTAATGGTCATGGTTTTGTGCATTTGTCTGTTTAAAAAAATTAATATCCACATTAACAAGTTTTGGGATTCCAGCGTAGGTACACAAATTGTTGGTACAAAGATCTGTGTAAAGGAATGGACGAATGGCAAGAGCCACAAAAGCTCGAAGAAGAATTAAAACAAGTTTTGATATTTTTTATTGGCAATTTTACCTAATTATTATAAACTCAGCAACTATCATCATCTCCAGCACAAAGGCCTCCAGTAATTTTAGCCACCTTAATTATCTAATTTAAATTATTTTTTCGACATATCGGAAAAAAATATTCATGGAATAAGTACCTTGCGTTTCCTACAACGTTTTATTCTCGTTTTGATCCTTATTAACTATGATCATTGTTTCATCCCAAACTTTCTTTATAAGTTTGTCGTGATAAACTTTAGATACTGCTCTAGAGAGCCGACAGTTCTCAAAATATTCCCCATTCAGATGACCTGCCTCTTCATCTAAAGCCACATGGAGGGTGGTCTGCGCGCCTTGCAATGGAGTCTTGAATATAAAGAAGAAAAACCATGAGATGATCCACCCGTACCAGCTACTCAAGTAACCAAAAATCCTCGTACCGACAGCTCCAGGGCTCACACAGTTCACCACAACACTCTCTCCCTTCAACCTCTTTGCCAGCTCTCTCGAAAACAGCAATAAATAGAATTTACTATCGCTGTAAGACTGTAGTTTTACTAGCGAGTTAGTGTAATCTGTTTGTTGGATCATGTTTTCATATTGCATCCCAAACCTGTGTAGAACAGACGACGTATTTACGATTCGACTTGGTTCGTCTTCTGTTCCAGATTTCTTTAGAAGTGGTAAAAGGAGTAAAGTGAGTACCACCGCGCCGAAGTAGTTCACTTGCATGACGTAGTTAAGACCGTCTGAAGTGAGGTGGTCGAGAGCGGCGACACCAGCGTTGTTGATGAGGATGTGCAGGCTCGAGTGACGTGTAAGCAGCGTCTCGGCGGCGTTGCGCGTGCTGCTAAGAGAAGACTGATCGAGAAGAAGGAATTCTACCTCCCTTCCAGTGGACCCCTTGATATGTCTCACCGCTTCTTGCCCTTCCTGTGCGCTGGGACACGCGACGATGACATGAGCGCCTCGCTTCGCCATATCCTTTGCCACCTCCAGCCCTATTCCCGCCGTGCCACCCGTCACTAACACTGTCTTCCCATTCAATCGTTTCTTGGATCTGCATACTGCATTTGTGGTCTTCTGATAAATGCCTAACAGCGTTATTATAACGAGCGCAACGATGCACGTCAACATTTCAGTGATGACTGCGTTGCGTTCAGTTTTTACTTTAACTATGTGAAGGGAACAAACTTCCTTCTATTGTTTTCAGCCTCCTGTTGACCTTGCACATTCAAATGGTTAATAATAAAACAGAACTTACTTAAATTAAAATAAAATAAATCCAATACATCAGTAACACGGGCTAGTTCACGATAGATTCTTGCCGTGGTTTTTATCTTGCTGTCACTTTATACTTTTTAACTTGGTAAAAAAGTGAATTAATGACAGTTATCGTAACAGGCAATTACCTACATACCTTTTCTATAACACAATACAATTGATCGTAAAATAGGTTCATCAGTTTACCTACTCTTCGAGTTTATTTTATTCTAGGGTAATTGGATATCGCCACCTGCGTGATCAGTTGCAAATCACCAACTTGAGTGAATTAACGTAGCGGAAAAGTAAATACTTGAATCAAATTAGTACGTTTATTACGAACATTTAATTTCAAAAACTATACACCCATATATTGTATCCATTATTTGGATACAAAGAGAAGAGAGCTAGCCGTCTTTAGGCTTTAGCAAGCCTTAAGACGTCAATGGGTTGCAGCTGCTGCTGCAGATCTCCTTAATTCTACCGGACTGCGACAGCATCTGTTGTTCCCGTATGCGTAAGTGCTCACAAACGAACAACGCCCACATAGACCATTTTTCGTGGTTGTGGAAGGCCAGTGATGATGATGACATGTATATCAAAAAATACCTTCCTTCAACCAATTGCTGAAAAACACCCTTTAACGTTAAATTTTTGCTTATGACCCCTCTTAAGACCAATTATTATTTCAACCCAGAATCTTAGAGTGAAGAGCATGGCTTATCTAATTATGTATAACCACGCGCAATCGAGGGAAGCTTGCAGCGGCCGCGACCTGCAAGTGTCAGAACGGTCATAAACGATTTTACGATGTTTTTATAGAAACCTTCACATACCTATAATTATTGTATTTCACCATTTAATCTATCATATTGGTGAGTATCAACACAACAGTGCCATATAGCAGCGGGCAATTAAGCCAGCATCTTTGGGACGCTTCAAATCAATGTTATTGATTTGGATCATTTGAACTATTCCATAATTAGGTAGGTATGTTGTATGTAAAATATTTGTACCCATTCACCGGTACCATCGAGCACATTTACAAAACCGATTATACCGGGCACTTTTATTTGGGGCAATCTCGTCGAAATACCTAGATAAAGCGGTCAAAGTTCAAAAGAAATGCATTAGAGCTATCTTTGGTTCACGGAGAGTTGCAAGCCACTGTTCAAAGATTATTTCCTTGCGTAGCATGTACATACGGGAGTTTTGTATGTTTTGTATGTGTAAATACTGACTACGTATACCGTTTACGTAGAATCATGATATTTGGCAAGACACAAGGTCTTACAACTATTCGGAACCCTTAGTCCGCGAGTCCAACTCGCACTTGACGTTTTATTTTTCTTTAACGGCAATAATTAGTTCATTTATAATCTTTAATAGCATCTGGTCAGTTGGATTTACACACGTTTTTCTAGGTAAAAAGTAGCCTTCAAGTAATTCCAGATCTACAGGGTACCACGTAACATGTGTACTAAGCCGAAAGGAGGTGATTCTGGACCTAGAGGGGATTAACTAGTGCATAACGATTTTTGCACTTCGAATATTTAAAAAAAAGATGTAAATACTTTGAATGTTCAAATAATAAACAAGACCCGTCAAGTTCGAGTGTAACTCGCGCGCCGAGGGTTTCGAACGTTTGTGAACAAGTAGGTATGTACTAAAGGTACCGGTTAGAGACTTCGAAATTTAATGAATACCTAATACTAGTAGATACCTACATTTCAGATGGATCTCTCTGCATGCTTCGTTGATAGGGGCTAGCGGTAAATTTTTCGACGATGGTATTTTTTTGACTATTTATTTTATTTTTGCAACGATCCACATCAACATTTCGGTGATGACTGCGTTGTTCAGTATTTACTCTAACCATATGAATATTACGCATCTACGAACTTGTTTTATTAACTTCATTCTCCTATTTTAACCTTCCCATTCAAGTGGTTAAAAATAATACAGATCCTACCGGTATTTTTTGGTATACAAGTCATCATCATCATTTTTCAGCCTAATCCGTGGTACTGTTGTATTTATTTTATTATAATTTAAAATAAAATAAATACAACAGTACCACGGGCTAGTTCACGATCGATTGTTGCCGTGGTTTTCATATTGCTGTCACATTATACTTGAAAGTTAAAAAGTGATTAAATGATGTTTTCGTAACAAGCAATTACCTTCTCTATAATACATTACAATTGATAGTTAATGAGTTCATCAGTACCCACTCTTGGTATTTATTTATTCTATGGTAGTTGGATATCACCACCTGCTTATTACGTTGCATTGCAAACCCAATTGCAAATCAGCAACGTAGGTAAATTAACGAAGCGTGTAAAATAAATACTTTTTTACTTACGAATCACATAAGTACTGTTATTACGATTATGTAATTTAAAAAGTTACGCATCAATTTGTGTACATTACTTAAATAAATTTCAATAATTATTGACCAAGGAAACATGAAATATTATAAATAAACAATGAAATATTATAAGTAAATTTGAACTAGTATTTACGATTGAAACGATTAAGCTAACTGCAGACTGTTTCAAACAATCTATAGGCAGCTCAACTGATCTATATCAATACCAGTCGGAAGCGTCCCCAAGACGCTGACTGCATTGCCCCGCTGTATGACAATGCTGATGCGCTGCGCCAGATACTCACCAGCTCTCGGATCACGCAAGGCTCTGACCAGACGCTTAGCTAAGTTTTTAAAAAGCCGAAGAGCCTCGGCATAATATTATTTGAACACTATATTTGGATACAAAATTAAAAAACGTGGCAAGCATTAGGATGTCAACGAGCTGCAGCTGCTGCCGCAGACCCCTTTAAATCTACCGGGATTGCGGTAGAATCTGTTGTTCCCGTATAGACTATCTACGTAAGTGCCGACAAACGAACACTGCCTACATAGACCATCCTTCGTGGTGTGGTTGTGAGAGGCTAAAAAATGATGATGATGACTTGTATACCAAAATATACCTTCCTGCCACGAATTACTGACCATATAACGTTAAATTTTCTCTTATGACCTCTCTTGAGACCAATTATTATTTCAACCCAGAATCTTAAAATGAAGATCATGGCTTATCTAATTATGTATAACCACGCACAAACGAGGGAAGCGTGCAGCGGCCGCGACTTAGAAGTGTCAGAACGGTCATAAACGATTTTACGATATTTTTACAGAAACCTTTACATACCTTTAATTATGGTATTTCACCATTTCATCCATCATTATGGTGAGTATCAGCAGTAGCTTACAGCAGCGGGCAATTTAGCCGGCATCTTTGGGACGATTTGAATCATTCTTATAGATTTGGACCATTTGAGCTACCTCTTCGTGTTTGCAAATGCTCAACTATTCCATAATTAGGTACCTAGCTATGTTTATGTAAATATTTGTACCGATTACACCTGTGCAAATATATACAAAACCGATTATACCGGGCACTTTTATTATTTTATGTTTAGAATTTTAAACTAATTTAGCAATAGCTTGGCATACGAGTACACGTATTTAGTTTATTTAACCTGGTTTTCTCACCAGTTATGCAATAAATACATGTGTACAATCCATGGAATTAGAGTAAATACGAAATAATAATGATGCGTTGACAGTCAAACAGGGGTGCGCGCGCAACCCCTAATCCTTGAGGGATGAAAGCTATTATAAGTAAGAATCACTGATTGGTTAAAAAATTGTTTTGTCGGGCGTATTCATTAAAAGAACTGAACAGATTTCTTTTGATATAGGCAGGCATTCAAAATATTTGATAAGTTCATTTGTACCTACTGATGTTTTGGGTATTATGAAAAAGTATCTATCCATGTACACATAACACAAACTCTGTCTTAGCTTGAAGGCTATATGATGCTGTGTGGATTGTCCAGCATTATTCTGGTGAGCTTGATAATACCAATTATTTATAACAAACCTTCCAAATAAAAATACAGTATTATACGAAGGTATTTATTTGTATTACTTACCTACCAGCTTTTATAAATTTTAAATATAAATTAAATTACGACTTCACAATAGGTATGTACAATTTTAGTAAATAAATATTTTACAAAGTAACATTTCTTGAGTATTCTCGTATTAATTATTGTTTAGTTACTAATGCTGTTACGGTACATTATTAATTTATATATCTATTTATTTAGGTACCTACCTAAATTCTACATTTAAATCTAAATCTTAATCATTATCTACTTATAGTCATATTATCACACTATTTTCTATAGGCACATTAATAAATTTTAACCTTTATTGTAGGGCAATAGGTAATCGCTACTTTTCGAGTGAGAATATGGTTTTGTTTATAAAAACACCTTGCGTTACCACCATCGAAGGTAAATAAAGTCCACGCTATTCGTTTCTTTAACCATTGCACCATACCTACATAAGTACATACGTACGCCTCGTAACAACCTACTTAACATTGGTAATTCAATGAATATTGTCATAAAGGTAGGATTACGGGATTGCTGCACTGTGCAATTTACCTCATAAAAGAATATTCTAGTGATTCTAATAAAGCTTTCTTGATTCAAAGGTCAGGTCACGTGCTGTACAAAGGTTCCGCGTACAATCTCGTTGGTATGGAAATGTTGCTGCCGGCGACTGGCGGTGGTTCTCTTGCGATCAGGAGCGCCCTCTTCGCCCGGTGTTTAGCTGAAACGAGGCGTAACACTAGTGAAATAAAATTGAATCTTTTTTGTTGAACTTTTGGGGTAAAGTAGTTGGCTTAAAACAGGAACAAGAAATCCAACGATGTTTTTTAAGAGTTTTAATTTCAAATTACCGGTCGATAAAGCGGTCAATTTGATTCTTGGTCGCTTCAATCTTTTTACGGTAAGGTAAAGACGTGAACTAGAAACCTCTACCTTGTTCAGTTGTTATTTATCGAGTAGTCGGTACCTAACCTACCGTTTGAATGCATACAGCACAGCACAACGGTTGCAATGAACGCAGCAATCGGCAACGCGCCAGCTAAAGCCAGCAATGCATGCTGTGCCAGCGAATGTTTCGTCCTCGACGCTCCACAACTAGTTATGTTCTGAACGTTGTAGGTTTCTAGAAGATTCTGGAACTCTATACCGAGAGAGCGGATCGTTGCCTTCATAGCTTTAGGGGTAAGAGCTTCGCCGGAGTCTGTTTTTCTGAATTGGAAGCATGGTCTGTGAACAAAAAGTGGCTTTTTTATAGGGCTTCATTACTTTTTATTGCAGTCACTGGAGATGGGCATGTGTGTCGTTTGCCTGAAAGTGCTTGTTTTGTTTATACAGGATTATTGGAAATTACGCCGGATCCTTTTGGGGGGTGATGGGAGAGGCCATTTAAAACTCTATTTATTGAAAGCTGTGCTTAGTTCACCCGGGTGCACCAAGTCTACCCTACCCAGGTGATTTACTTCAGGTGAATTAAGTCTACCGGGCCTGTATTATGCAAAAGTGAACCTTTTTAATAATTAATTAAAAAGTGATTATCCAATTCAAATTTCAGTGACACGTTAAGATAGCCTAAAGTCTAATTCTTAATAACCACTAACAGAATCGTACGAATCAGTATCTATATGGAAGCTAAAGGACATGTTTATAAAAGTAGAGTATTATTTTTTCTTTTATTTCAAACAGAACCCTTATTGAAGGTCTGCCTGCGACGCAGGAGGTTGCGGGTTCGATTCCCGCCTCGGGACAAATGTTTGTACGATCTGCAGACATTTGTCCAGGGCGTTCTGGATGTTTTCTATGTATAATAAAAAATATCTATCTATGTAGTGTATTGTATTATGTATATCAGTTATCTAGTACCCATAACACAAGCTCTGCTTAGCTTGGGGCTAGATAATGCTGTGTGAATTGTCCAGCATTATTTAAGTACCTATTTTTTTTATTTTTTTATTTTACAAAAAAATTATCTAAATCGGTTAAGAAGTTACGGAGATAGTACGTGGTCACAAACATTCACACAAACTTTCGCATTTATACCTCAATTTATTCCCGAGTGATTTAGTATTTGTCCCGCAAAATACATTATTTAATTATGTTTGTTATTAATTAAATAATTATTCTGTGCTTGCATTTTAACGTATATAATGTATACTGGATTTTTTTAACGACAGTAATTAGTTCATTTAAATCTTTAACAGCTTCTGGTCAGTTGGATTTACACACGTTTCTAGATAAATATTAGCCTTTATGTAATTCCAGATCTACAGGGTACCACGTAACATGTGTACTAAGCCGAAAGGGGGTGATTCTGGACCTAGACCCGATAAACTTGTGAGTAACTATATTTTGAATTTATATTAAAAAAAGAATGTAAATTCATTGAAAAATAAAACAATAAAAATAAATGTAATAATACACTAAAACGTAAAAAACGAATACGAAGAAATAAAAGTTTCAATTTTTTTGAAATTATAAACAGGTCGTAGGAAATTAAAGTAGGTCAAAATTGATCCCCCTTGCGACCCAAAGAACCACCTCCTTTCGACTTAGTGTACCTGTCACCACCATTTCTGTAATTATAGTTACCAAGCTGTTAGTTTCCCTATAATTGTAAAATAAATAAATGTTTCATGGCACCCTGTTCAACAATTTCAAATCCTCCTACTTTAATATCTTACTTATTTCTGCCCTCGGCTTTGCTTGCGTTGTTCCTGGGATTAATAGTAGATAGCCTTCATTAAGATACTACGTTATTCCAAGTCAACAAAGATATAATTACTGCTTGGAAACGCTGTTTCTATCCCATGGGATAAAATGAAGATAATTTGAAGTAGCCAAAAAAAAATAAAGTATTCTAGCCACATCTACCTATACTATGAAATTTCAGTCCGATAAGCTCAATAGGTTTGGCGAATAAATAAAATGACCTTACCCAGGATTCGCTAAGAAAGCTGTATTAGCGTCATGTAGCTGCATTCTCAGGTTCTTCTGGGTCAGTACTGCCGTCATCTTGTCGCGAATTTCGTTGTACTTCTGTCGAGTTCCGTCAACCATAACTAGCCGGAGGAGGTCCCTCTCCCGGACCACCACTACCTGAAAATCAGTTCAATACAATGAATATAAAGCGCAAACGTCAGTATTGAAACGCGTGGCGCTAGTAGCGTGGGGTATTTAAAATGTGATTCTGGTCATAGAAAATTAATACAATGTGATATAACTCAACATGCATCGTGTCGAATCGTCGAATATGGTGAGTTTCCACCTGGCATAGTTACTAATAATTATTGGGAGTTTAAACGTGGAAATACAATGGTTAAAAGTGTATCTGTATGTGGCACCGTAGCTCCCAATTTAGTTATTTGGGTTTCGAAGATCGGTTTTGAAACCTTTATGGTCTCGCTTTGTCTGTCCTTTTTTCCCTCCTTAATAACTCAGCAACTACCGCAGCTATCAACTTAAAATTTAAAATAATAATACATTTCGTGCAGATTTAAGAAAAAAAAAGAAAAATGAAAATGACTATTTTCCATACAAATTGAGATGTCGAAATTTTAAGAGATACCTACAGGGTCAGGTGGCCCCTGTGGTATCAAATAAAACGTATCTATCTATTTGTACATTTCAAAAAAGTCGAAAAGATACCCATTTCTTACCGTTACCTTTCGTACATATTTGTATCTATAGTTCACAAACGTTCGAAACCCTCGGCGCGCGAGTTACACTCGCACTTGACGGATCTTGTTTTTGATTGAACGAACACTCGAATAAAATCGAAAATTTCGATTTTATTCGAGTGTCCAGCATTATTTAATAAAGCTGCGTAGGATCTTTGACCCGACCAGATGAGCGGATGGATCATGTCGAGTCTGGAAATACCAGGTAGAGGACCTGTATGCCAGACTTAACTTCATTGGCGAGTTCTAAAGAGCTCGTCTCCGCTGGCCAGGACACTTGGAGAGAATGGAGAAGGCGTATGAGGGAAATCCATCGGGGCTTTGACCAGCTGGCCTTAGGTATCGCTAGATCGAAGAAGTTGAAGTCGATCTTCGCGAATCCGATACCCATAGCTGGCAAGAGACAGCTCAAAACCGAGATGCCTAGAGAAGGCATGTGTCGGAGGTCAAGATCCAATTTGGGTCGCTGAGCCACAGAAAGTAGGTAAGTTTTATGTTACTTACTTCAACTTGTAAGTCTGTGAATCGTTCTTCGTCATTCGAGTTGTTAGCGCGAACAATCAACCTGTAAAGGATTAAAAATATTAAATAAGTTTTACAAAAATGTACCGGTAATAATATGAGGTCATTACTTTGAAATGTTATAAGACCGTGAAAGAGTAGAATTGTAACTTGAACTATAAATTAAATGCTAAGGGGCAATGTACCTAGAGTAAAAAGAAAAAGAACTTACTTAAATATCCCATCAGCAAAATGGATCAAATTCTTCATAATCTTCAAATCAGCAGTAGCGTTGTTCAAAACAATCACATCACTAATGTTATTGAATGACTTCCCCTTGATAGGTGATTCAAAAGTCATGTTCACAATTTTGTAGTCAATTTGTAGCGCATCAGGGTCCTTATCCGTCGCTTTGACTGTTGCTATGACGGTATCTATAGGTACGTTGAGTCTGACACCAATGGTCATGTTGGCTCTTTCAAACTCGGGTAAATGATCATCAATATCGGTAATCTTGATTAAGACTTGAGTTTCGGAGGGATCCTGGAATTGCAAAAGTTGAATTTTATGCGTTATTTCTTATTTTAAAATTATTATATTTTTGTGATCTTTTTTCTGAAACGAGAAATAGCTTTCTGAACGTTGTACCAAACCAAAATAGAGGTAGTAAAAACTACTTACCAGTCGATTATAAGCCTTATGAAGTCTTGGCGCAGTTCCGTATTTGAAACACTTCACACTAAATAATAGCTTCGAAATCGTTTCTCTATCAAATCTTGCTGTTGTCAATATATTTGCTTTGCTATCGTTCGTCCTTTCTAACCTCACAAGACCAAATTCGTTGCCTGAGGTTATTGCGTAGTCAATTGCAGCATTTTCTTCCATATCTTCATCTATTGCTTCAAGCGTACCGATTGTTGTTCCAACTGGGACTTCTTCTTTTACTGTCATTACGATTGGAGGGTCGTCCTATAAATTAATTGAATATTCAAAACACGATTTACTATATCTTTGGCGTACACATAAAATTAGTTCGTTTGCCGGCACTTTGGTTATGATTGTAAGGCCTTTACAACAAAAACTGCACATTTCCATTCCTTATAAACTTATCTGTGTAGGTGTAGACAAAATTTTCACTTCATAAACAATCCTCCGTAAATATAAAATAAATATAAATAAATATTTAAGTTTTGAACTTACCAAATTCCTGCCGAAATGCGGTTTGTGGTCGTCTACATCAGTAACCATAACAGTAACTATTCTGGTACTTTGCTGAGGTGGCTCACCCCTATCTATGACTAGTAGCACCAATGTGTAGGAGTCTTTCTTCTCGCGATCAAGACTGTGTCGGGTTGTTATCAATCCTGAATGGGGATCTGAAAAAAAATTACCCGCGGTAAGTATGTATCTGAACTAATTGATTATTTCACAGGAACACTGCATCTTTTCGGAATTCAAATATTATTACAGGATAGAAGCTATTCTGGTACCGAATTTCATTCAAATCTGTTCATCCGTTTGAGCGTGAAGGAGTTACAAAGATACTCCTTATATATTGATATAATCATACATACATTCGAACTTTCGCCTTTATAATTAAGTGTGAAGTTACTTTGTCTCTCTTGTCGGCTTGTTAGATGTTATTTACAGCCAGTTGTCCGACATGATCGAATCTCTTGTCAAAGTAGTTCGAGATGATCAGCAAACGAACAACCGGCTGTAAGTATTTCTTGTTTATGGTTTAGTAAACTTCAGTAGACATAATATTGTTAATGTCTTTATTGTACCATCAAAAACGTAATTATTTATATGAGATGTAATCGTTATGTAAGTAGGTAACGTACCAATGTGGAATAACTTTGCGTCGGTGTTGCTCGGTTGGATCGAGTAGAAGAGTTGCCCAGACGGCTGCGTTGGATCATCAGGATCAGTAGCCACTACTTGGAATACAGCTGATCCAATTGTGGCATTCTGCAATTCAATTCGTAAAATAACGATAGCACGGACATAAAATTATGAGACGACTTATTCGAATATCGGAATTCAACTCGTCCTAAGCAGTACATGTCACTGAGAAACGAAACAGTTGGCACGGGAGAAGCTGCAACTGTGATTACTAACCTCACTGATTTTCAAAACCTCTCCAGCCGCAGGTCTGATAAATCTTGGTACTCCGTCATTGGCGCTGACATCTCCAATATATATGGCCAGTGATGCGTCTCCGCTGTGTCCGCCTCCATCGGTAGCTCCTACGAGCATTCTGTATGGGTCTGTGCGACCACGGCCTGTTAGGTCTTTATTTGTTCTTATCTCACCCGTAACCTGGTCGATTGTAAACAGACCTGAAATGTAACAACAAACATTAAATATTTGGACATATTATTAGCCCTGTCTACAGAATATAGAGTCAACAATTATATATGTGAAATAAAAAAATGTTAAAACGTACCGTTTGCTTCACCTTCATCAAGAAATTCATACTTAATTTCTCCTCCTAAACCTTCATCGGGATCAGTCGCAGTAATGTTTGTTACACTAATGCCAATATGCACGTTTTCAGGAACCACGGCTTCAATGGAGAAAAATATAGTTAGTACACGATCGACCTTACGTTAATATCTGGTATTGTTCTGGGTAATAATGATTACCTGTATAAAATTGTTTTTCAAACGTCGGAGCGTTGTCATCTACATCTAAAACATCAATGAGGATGTTTGCCGTGGTCTTTAACCTCTCTGAGCCACCCTTAGGCGTATCGGCAGCTTCCACTTCAAGCCTTAGTACTGACTGCTGCTCTCTATCAAAAGTTTTGTTTTTCGCTACCTGCAAATCAATAAACATTATTATAACACTTGTTTATATTTTGGTTTTGGAAATAAATATTGAGAAATTGCCACTTACCTGAATAATGCCTGTCACATTATCAATCGTAAACAGATTAGAATTTTCTCCTCGTAAAGTATATCGAATGTCAGAGTAGCCTATTACTTTATCCTCATCTGTTATAACTTTGTCTGCATCATGCGCTTTTACGGTAAGAATTTGTTCAGGATGTTGGATAGATTCCAAAACGCTTACTTTGTAAAACTAAAACAAAAACATAAATGCTGAAAGTAGTGTACTTATTATTTGTAAAGTTTGTGTTAACGTTGTTTCAAGGAACTTACTTGTATATCAAAAATAGGTGGATTGTCGTTTATATTCATTACTTCGACTATAACTTTTGCCGTACTATGTTTACTTCCGTCGTTGCTTGTAGCTTTGACGGTCAGCGTTAAATTAGGACTTGATAACTCTTCATAGTCAAGATGTCCCGTTAGAATTACTTGTCCACTCAAAGGATCAACTTGTAGCAGACCATTTTCTGAATTAATGACTTTGAAGTTTGAAATCAAGTGGCCTGATATAGGATCTTCAGCAGTCAACACCACCACAGTACTACCGATAGGTTGTTCTTCTTTTATTTTCTGGTAAATGATTGGATTAGCAGTAGTCCATCCGGGATTAGTGAACTGGGGATTTTTATCTGCATACGGCTGGATGTAGATGGTGTGTTCAACCAAATCAAATTGTTTTTCCTTGTCAATTTCAGCATTGACATCTACAACTTTGATTGTTAGTATAACAATGGAAGCTTGACTATAATCAAGTTTTCCATTCACGAATATTTCACCCATATTTTCATCTATACGGAACACATTTTTGTAATCGTATGGAGAATTCGGTTTTAACTGTACTCCAGCTTTAGATAGAGCTTTGATTGGATCTGTTATACTGTATTGCAGTTTTGAATTAAGATCGGCATCATGTGCTTCAAGTTTTGTGACTAAATCTCCAACTTTAGATTTTTCAGATATATAGGTCTCAGATTTAGAAGTATTGAATTTTGGAGACTTGTTGTTTACATCTTGAATAGTTACAAAAACTGTAGTAGTTGCAGTTTCAGGTATAGGAGTGCCACTGTCTACAGCTGCAACCAATATTTCATACCTTTCTGGATTTATATCACGGTCTAAGTTTGCATCATTTGAAACTGTTATGACACCTGTCCTGAAATAAAAGTAATAGCACTTTGTTTTCAACCGTTCATTGATACCTTAAGTACTTAATTGAAATAGAAACAAATACCCACTTTTCATTTATAATGAAGTTATCTTTGGAGCCTGATACTATATGATACGTTAGTAAATCATCTAAACCATCTGGGTCATTAGCAACTACCATAGTCACATTTAGTCCAGGTTTAGCATCTTCTCGAATGCTAGTTTTGTAATTCATCGGATTAAGATCAAACGTAAAATCATCATTGATTTCTTGACTTTGTGAAACTGTATATTTATAGTGGTGATAGTTTCCTTTGAATGTTGGTCTTTGGTTTCCAGGAACTCCCACTCTGATGAATACTCGAGTTTCATTATGCAAAGGTGGTGTTCCTGTAAAAGCAAGAAAGTGATAAACAAATCACATAATATTCGTTTTAATATGTTTACTAAATATTTATTAATTATTATACTTATCATCGTCAGCAGCCTATACTAGCCTACTGTCGGACATAAGCCTCCCCTAGTGTGCGCCATAACACCCTTTATTTACTTGTTAATTTAACTATGAGTACACTAGATACAAATAACTGATTCAAATGAAAGGTACTAATTCACAAAGTACAAGCTTAGTTTGGTGAATCAAGGCAAGTATACCAATGAACATAATGTAGGTACCTACTGAATCAAAATAAATGAATAAATTTTAAATTTTTTGACGGATTTCACCTGGCCGAAGGGCATCCTACACTACTTTTATCGAGTCCCGGTCTCCGCTCACGTTTACCTCAGCAGTTGTTGGTTCTTCATGAGTTACGACTGAAAAACAGTACATTATTCTTACCGAAATCAGTTGCTCTTATTACTAGTTCATATTGTCCTCGAGTTGTGTCCATGGAGTCGACTTTGTCAACAATTGTTATTTCTCCGGTCTGTTCATCGACTGCGAAAACATTCCCTTTACGGCTGATACTATTGTCTGATTCCAAAGAGTATGCTATACGACCGTCTCCTTGAGTAGGACCATCAGCATCGGATGCCTAAAAAACAAATAATAATTAATTGAAAAAACCTTGTTTACTTATAATTGGTACACCTTGATTAAATTTTTGATGATGATGATTAAATTTTACTTACTCTTACTACAAACTGTGGTTCAAAACTTGTCGCACCATCTCTTATAGTTCTGCTATATTCAGATGCTTCAAACATAGGAGCATTATCATTGACATCCAGTACTTCAATAAAAATGCTAGAAGTCGATCCTTTTCCTCCACCATCTTTCGCTTGCAGATTCAAACTGTAACTTTTTTGTTTTTCGTAGTCTAGAATCTGTGCGACATAGATGCCTCCTTCACTTTTGTCGGTTTTGAAAAAGTTCGATCCGAACCCAGTTAAGGTATAAGTTATTTCACCAAAAATACCAAAGTCCTTATCATTTGCAGAAACGTTGCCTATCTTAGTTCCTATAGTTGAATTTTCCACAACATTGAATTTATAGCTGGTTTCATCAAAAACTGGAAAGTTGTCATTCATGTCTAACAGTTTGATATTGACTCGAGCCGATGACAACTCTCTGTTGCCAGATGAGGTGACAATATCAAAACTGAATCTTCTCTTGTCATCATCATCAACATCATAATCCAACTTGGAACTATCTCTGACTCTAATGCTAATAGGTGTTCTGCCTTCACCATGTTCAGTGCTTAGGGCGAATATACCTTCCGAATTGTAAATATTCCGCAAACTTAGATCGTACTTGCTATTTTGACCAATATCATTATCTTCCACATAGATGGAGAGGCCAGGAACAGGGCTCCCGTTCTCTATGTTTTCTGGAATCGATATATCAAAGACTTCTTTATTGAACTTTGGAACGTGGTCATCAACATCGGTTACTATTATTGTAATTGGCGTGACTGTAAAGTCTGATGGCACTTCGTTATTTATCAGTTCTGTAGCCTGAAAGAGAAAAAATATGTATAACTTCAGAGAAACTATAAAACAGTCAAAATAGTGCTCAAGTCTCAACGTACCTTTATAAAAAAATTATACACTCCTCCATTCTGCAAAACAGCATCACTTTCTCTATCAATAGGTACGTCTGAAGCAACTAACACAGCTCTTCCTGTAGGTTTCTCTGGCAATAGCCGGAAGTAACCTTCGGAGTCCCCTTCAAGAGTTAGAAGTACTGGTCGGAGGTTCGCTGTGTCACCGTCTTTTGCTACTATTTCCATTATGCTTGTATGCTGAAAGTCATCAGAGAAGTAAAACGTATAAAATAAGAGCATTAATGAGGAATTGAGTTTATCCTATATGTATATGTGTATAGACTGCAAGATGTCGTGGCCAAAAATTGATAAAATTTAGTGTGGGTATATGTACCCATATCTAAAAGTTATACATTATGTTTAATTTTTAGTGTAAATTAAAGTATCCACTACATACAGGCGGTGTGTTTTCAGGTACTGTAGCGGAGTAAGGGGCATTCAAAAACACTGGTGGCTGGTCTTGCACATCCCAAATTGCAGCAGCAACGCTTGCAATGGCTTTCAATGGTCTGTCCGACGCGTCACTCGCTTCCAAGTTGATAACATAGGCAGATCTGCTCTCAAAGTCCAGTTCTCGGTTGAGGTATAGTCTTACTTGGTATTCATTAGGGGTTATCTGAAATGTGTACGAAACAGTTGCTGTAAAGGTAGGCTTTTATTTATTTTTAGCCGACTCACATGCTCTCATGCTTGTTTTTTTTATCTTAGAGAACTACCACGTTTTGCGATGAGAATCCCTGCGCGCACTGATCAGTGCTAATGAGTTTTGTTTTGAGATTGATCCCTGGGTTGGTTTGATCTATTGCTTATTCCGGATGGATAACTATTTGTCCCGCAAAATTGAAAAGACAGTGTAAATATAAAGGCATTTTCAAAACAATCACTTGCCTATATAAGTTTCTATTCGTGAGATTCATTTGACAATTGAAAAACTTTTACCATCAACCACTCACCATCATAGTTTTAATTCTGAATGTTGCACACGCCTCAAAGTCGCTTCCTCTTTCTTTCGTTGAACAGATCACGTTTATCTTTGCATTGTCATCCTCGTCTTTGTCTGTTACGATGATTTTCGGCATAACCTGAAATAATTTAAACTGATAGTTAGGTTTGCGAACAACAAATTCAACGTTTATAAGACACTTGTTGAGCAACAGTAGTCATAGTATGTGTTTTGCATAGTTTACGAAAACTAAAAGTTTTTGTTTCCATACAATCAGGGCCTTGCAGCGCCGTTTCCGGTTTCTGAGTCCTTTTTGCAGTGTGACAGTGACCCTAAAATTTTTAGTTAGTAACTAACTCTTCGGCGAGTAAGCGGTAAGCTGTCATATCCTCGAAACTGATTCCGTTTCGGTATTTTGCAAGCTGATGCATGCAAGAGTCTCAGAATGTCAAATCAATTTATCTGCTTTTATTGCTGTTTTCTTGGCTAAAACACGATTCTTACCTCTATTTCTGTCCCTATGGGAGTGGCTTCGCTGACATTCACAATGTATGGTCGGTTGTGAAATACAGGAGCATTGTCGTTGACATCTTTCACTGGAATCACCCGGCGGAGAGAGATCGTGTTGGGCTCCGTGTTTGCTATACCTTCATCTAAAATTCAAAGTGAATCGTTATCATCACAGCCAAGCGACGTCCACAGCTTCACCGTTGGACAGCTCAATTTTTAAAAAAATATAATTACTGAGGGTGCATTCAACTAAGTATGTCGAAATATTGGGAAACTCAAAGCCACACAAATCATGTCCCTAGGTAGTGATTAGACAACTAGTCTCATTATGTATTTCTTTGATAATAGAATGAGCAACAATCCAATTCTTCCCGCTGATGTCGTAAGAGGCATTGACATAGTATGGGGAAACAGCGACCCCTGCAGTACAATTCTACCACCAAAATGCGATCCCCAACCCGCATACCCAGCGTGGGGATTATAGGCATTACCCAAAATGGGAAATATGTCAATATCTCATATCATAAAATTTAGCAAGAAGCAAGGTCTGATATGAGCAGCCTGTGGCTGATGTGTCTAAAAATTACAAATCATATATCACACAACGTTGAAGTTACTCATTGCGCCACCTTTTTTAGTTTTAGGGTTTCGGGGTAGGTTTCAAAACCCTTGTGGTCTCGCTTTGTCTGTCTTTTTTTCCTCTTTAATAACTCAGCAACTACAAGATCAAATGGGGGTATCAAATGAAAGATATTAGTTTGAATATTTCAAAATATTTTTTGAAATTTCTGTAGGTTGCATACTTTTCGAAATATTTTGAAAAAAGTCGAAGGGGGTCTCCCCTTCGACAAGTCTGTCACGGAAAAATATACCATTACCGAAGTATGCAGAGCAATCCATCTGAAATGTAGGTTGGTTAGTACCTACTATTTTTAGGTAGGTATTCATTAAATAGCAAAAACTAAGGTACCAGTCCTTTGGTACATATTTCTATAATTGACAAACGTTCGAAACCCTCGGCGCGTGAGTTCCACTCGCACTTAACGGATCTTGCTTATTGTTGTCTCGTAACCAGTTGTCGAGTATATATTCTTGAAGGCGTTTATTGATGTGGCTGATATAATGTCTTCAGGTTCCAATTGTAAACCACTCTATTGCTAATAAAATGATACGCAACAAGGGATTTTGTAGAGTCACAGGACAATCTAAGGTGGAACACACAGGTTGAACGTCCTTCATAAGTATGAAAAATAACCTTTTCGACTTTCATTTTAGACTCTTCATTTTCATACCTAACCATAAAAAAAACTACTAAACTATAATAATATAGTAATACGTTTACTTCGACGGCCAAATTTGAAATCACTTACCTGTCAGACTGATAACGACCTCTAAGAAGTTCTGCTCCTCTCTATCCAGTCTCTTGGCCAGGGTCACGACCCCGGTCTGGGAGTCCACTGTGAAGTATTGCCCCGAGATCGAGTATCGCAGCTGCCCGTTCTCTGGGTCAATGCCTGGAATTACGGGACATTTTATTTACCATGGTTTTGATTTCAATATTTTGAATTCAAGGTGACAAATGGGAATACACGGTAAACAACACAGGTTTTGGCCTCTGACAAAAGACTTCTGTAACCATTATGGTTTTAATCCTTCTTAGCACTTCATCTTTAGAAAGAAACGATGTAGACGAGTTACACATAAGATAATATCCAGCAATAACTGGGGCTGCCCAACGGTATTCCCCGATATATGTTGTGCTCATGTATTGAGTTTATATTGGGGCAGCCCCCGTTTTTGCTGGATTGACTCGAAATGAACCAAACGAGCTTCCTTATTTCTTAAGACGCGTTATAATAATAACGAGCTTCACTCTTCTCAAAAGAAACCTTACCTTTCAAATGGTACACCGGCGTCCCCACCGGCGTGTCTTCAGGTAAACTGAACTGCGACATGTCCCCGACTTGTGGGACGAAGTGGGGCGCCCTGTTGATGACTTGGTTCAGGCATGATTGGATCAGGGAGAGAATCAGCAGGATGATGAGTGGACTTGGCTCTATGAAGATTGTGGCGGCTTTACGCCTTTGAAATATTATTTCTGCCATCTGGAAAATTTCAGATTAGTGTTCTCATGAATCAGTCATTAATAGTTTTACATGATAATTTAGATGTACTTACCAATAAAGGGGCTTTTGGACACTGTTCAGTGTAAGAACCCTTTAATATTCAAGGCCGATTTGAAATTAATTACCACATCTTTATTCTTCTCATTACAGTTATTCAGATGGAAACTGTCAATTTTTCGGACAACTTCACAATGTTGTGATCGTAGATAGTTATTTTATTAAACACGTTACACACTTCGGCCTCTAAGCCTAGGTTTGATTTATCTAAGCACTGGGTTCTTACGTGTTTTAACTTATTAATTCTTATCTCTTGGGTTTTCTTTTATCATGTTGTTATTTTATCGATAATAGGTATGACTACTTACCTTGTATCCTAAGAAAATTCTAAGTACCTATATGAATTATCAAACCCCGTAACTTTATTTGAAGTCATTAAATCAAACGTTCGCAAGATAACAATGACGTCAGTTCAAGGCCAACCACCAAGTTTACAAAACACGCTACATGGGAAAATTGCCTAATTACTTAGTAAATTACCGTAACCGCGTTTTTCTTGAGCTCACGGAAGACCTACCTACGGTCGTCAACCATTAGAATAATTGTGATTAAACTTCACTATTACAATTACGTATAGACAGAAAGAACCATATCTCGCGAAGAACCGACCACAGCTGGGGTTAACGTGTTCTTGAGTGGAGACCGCGACTCGGCAAATGTAGTGAAGGACACCCTTTGGCCAGGGGGATGACGACTTGCGGAAGAGTGCAGGCAGATACGGCAAGCTGAAGACAGGTTATGGCGTCGCTATCGCGCTCAGCAGGTCCACTAGTGGACTAATATAGACTGATGATGAAGTGGGTCCGCAAACACAGTTAAGTTGTACTCTTTATTCTCTCACTCTTATAATCCAATTATATATTATATATTTTAATTATATATATATAATCCAGACTGAAATGACCGGGGAGAGCTAAACAAGTGCAGCATTATCGAAGCAGCAATGTCTAAGTAAATCAACTCGCATTAAGATTCCATGCCACAGAACCAGTCCGCGGTCAGTATTGGGCCAGTTTCACAACAACTGGCTTGCGGTTGCTCTGGACGTGTTTGAACAACGCACTCGTATGGGTACGGAAGCGTGTAAAAGATAGGTAGTTCCTACTACTTTTTTAGAAAATATAATAACAACTCGTATATTGCTAATTGGTACCAAACCATTTTACAATTACCGGCAGATCAACTAGATGTTTTCGTCAGACACGTCACTGGTTACACTGACGAATACATCTGATATGTCTATACTAAGTACGGGTGTTAACCCATACTAGTATAGTATTATAATATCTTGGCCCATACCATTTTCGCTGCTAATTGGCACTATTTTGATTACGGATAAAAAACAAAAGAAAAATAACCTTTGAGCGGCGACAATAAATAGGAGTGATAGGAGTATCTTTCGTACTCTGAATTGACATGCTGATCAAATTTCAAATATTCTGGACCCATTTCTGAGAGCGATCTCTTCTACAGTCAGATAAAGTAATCTTCCTATCAGAATTGACGTGTCTTAAAATTTAATGATTATCTACCAACTCGTAAAATTTAGGAATGTACACGTTCTCTCGAAATGTTGATTGCTCATGTTTGTTTGATAAAATTATAATCTTTATTTCCTAAGACCGTACCTACAGGTCATTAAGAAATGTAGGTAATTAAACTGCACAATTTAATTATAAGATACATAATAATAATAACTAGGCAATTTAATTAATTAAATTTGTTACTTGCACGTAAACACTATGTGCCATACTTCTTAATGCCCTTAATTTCAATATTTTTAACCTCTTTGAAATTTCATGAAAATTAATTATTTTTTGTAAATTAGCTTGAATTCGTAGTACGAAGTGTACCTATTTGATTATTCACAAGTTATTGTGGTCAAAGAATAACCTACAAAGCTTGCGCTCTAGTAAATCCGCGTCAAGTAACAAAATTGTACACCTGCCTTACGTCACAAACGGTCCAGCGGATTTTGCAATACGCATTGTTCAAGCTACACTTTGATTTATCTCATAGAGTCATACTTCTATCTCTAAGAAGACTTTAAATGAATAGAGTCATAGTTCTATCTCTATGAAGACTTTGAATGAATAGGGTAAGTAGGGATAGTCCCATCAGTGGACGTGCATAACTGTCGTAATATCCAACTTCTAAAAATCACAGTTAAATATTGCTCCCCATGGAGTCGAGATCCTAGGCCCATGGGGGCAATGCAGCCAGCGCCTTGGGGGACGCTTCCAACTGGTATTGATATGGATCAGTTGAGCTACCTGTAGATTGTTTGCAACTGTCTGCATTTAGCTCAATTGTTTCAATTGTAAATACTAGTTCTAATTTATTTCTATAATTTATTGTAATTTTCTTTTCTTCTAAGCTAAATAAATATAAATAATAATAAAGAAATAATGAAGTACAATCCACGCAGCATCATCTAGCCCCAAACTAAGCAGAACATTTGAAAGGAAGCCTATTTTCCTGGGTATGTACATATTGGTGTTGTACATACATTTTGAGCCTATTAAAATCAGATGGCAATTTTCAGAAGTTGAGGTTTTTGGAAATGGGTCACAGACTTAAACTCTATAGATCTAATATCTCCATAATAATATATCTCTATAGAGAGAAGCTAAAACCAGCATCTAAAGTTGCTGGTTTTATCTTTTATCTTAAAGATTGAGAGGCAAGATAGGTAATCATTTAACTTTAATTATTGAAATCTTGTTGCAATCACGTCTCGATTCCTAATCGATAATCATACTATCACATCACACGTCACACTAATATTATAAATGTGAAAGTTTTGATGGATAGATGGATGGATGGATGTTTGTTACCTACCTCTTCACGCCAAAACTACTGAACGGATCGGGCTGAAATTTTGCATAGGTACAGGTAATTCTAATTCTAGAATCAAACATAGGCTATAAATCAGTTACCATGAGATAGAAATCACCTTTACACGTTTAGAGTAGCACCATAGAAACAACGCGTGCAAAACCGCGGGCATAAACTAGTCACACTATAATATATAAATGCGATAGTTTGGATGGATAGATGGATGGATGTTTGTTACGTCTTCACACCAAAACTACTGAACAGATTGAGCTAAAATTTTGCATCTGTGTAGCTCTAAGCCTGGAGTCAAACATAGGCTACTTTTTATCCCATAAATCAGTTCACATGGGATAGAAATTACCTTTGAACGTTTCCATAGCAACAACACGTGCGAAGCCGCTGACAAAAACTAATATTATAAATGCGTAAGTTTGTATTAATGTTTATTACTTCTAATATTGTAAAATAAAGTGCACCTACAATTAATATCACATCAAAAATCGAAAAAGAGAAAAAAGAAGATTTCGATCTAAAACAGTTGTCAGAAAACTACACAAACTATAGAGTTGATTTCTAGCTGTATCGGAAAGGTTCTCAAGCTATGTAACTGCCGTTTGGTTGGGTTCCGTTATTTCTATTTTTTCAAATAACAAGACAGGTATTTTGGACAGATGTTCCATCTTCTATACTAATATAATAAAGAGGAAAGGTTTGATTTTTTGTTTGTTTGTTTGTTTGTATGAATTGAATAGGCTCCGAAACTACTGGACCGATTTGAAAAATTCTTTCACCGTTAGGAAGCTTACTTTTCAGGGAGTGACATAGGCTATATTTTATCCCGGAATTCCCACGGGAACGGGAACTACGCGGGTGAAACCGCGAGGCGATCGTCTAGTATGTCATATTTTTGACACGTAAATGAACAATAAAGATCAGTTTAATGTTAAGTACGTAGTATATCCTTACACTTAAAAACACAAAAACATTTTTTATGCAACCACGCTCTATAATTTTGTGTAAAAAAAAATTTTTATTTGACGCTTTTAAACCCTCCAAATTTCAAATTGTAATAGACAAGTAAAGGTAATCGACATATTGCCTTACAAAATTCACAATCAGCATTTTAGTTAGTTTAATATTTGTTTCGGGTGATCTGGTCGTTTCTATGTATAATAAAAAATATCTATCTATGTAATGTATTATATTATGTATATCAGTCATCTAGTACCCATAACACAAGCTCTGCTTAGCTTGGGGCTAGATGATGTTGTGTGGATGTCCAGCATTATTTATTTATTATTTATTTATTTAGTTTAGTATATTTTAGTTTAAAGTAACTTGTGCCATCCTTTTACAAATTGTTAGCTACCTGACTTCCGACATTGCCTCGCCTATCATAGAAACTACAAATAAAAAGACTGGGATGAACCAAAGTATAGAGATTCTAGGTTAAGCAGCGTTTAGTAAAACTAAAGAGTAACAGACAAGGCAGTGTATACGTACTCGTACGTAATGTCAGTGAACCATACAACGAGGCGTGGGAAATCGTGTTAATTGTCTATTCTACAGTACCGTCACTATCATAGATATTGAATCACTTTTCTTAATACGCGAAGAAAACTCACATAATTTAATAAAATAAATCAAAAAATTAAAAATAGTTAGAGGTTTTTCACGAAAACTAAAAACCGATTTCGAAGAATAATTGCTATAAATTGACACTGTTTTGTTTTAAGTTTTGTCTGATAACAAGTAATTCCTCCGAACTAACATTATAGGGAATAATTTCAGGGTGGTCTCATATTATGAGACCACCCTGAAATTATTCTCAATACAAAACCAAAAGAATTATCATCGGCATAAACATACAAACAGTCGAATCCTCCTCTTTTCGAAATCAGCTGAATCTCTACCTGAATAATAAATGACAAAAATATTTTAAATGCGAAAGTTTGTACTATTAACGCACTAACCCGACTCAAATCAGCGCCACCACCTATTTTATCTTATTATTATGTTAAACGAAGAAATTTTCAAAAATCGCTTGTGCAGCTTGTGATACCTATTTTATGGTTATTTTTAATACCTCGGCCTCTCAGTTGCTCATTTTGCTCACCATCGCGGCCAAAAAGAGCAACTTCGCATCTCTGCCTATACTATACAAAATAAAACTTTTACAGAGCCATTAAAAATAAGCTTTGGATAGGTATCACAAAATGCAAAATCGATTTTTGAAAATTCCTTCATTTAACGTAATACATATTAAGATAAAATAGGTGGTAGCGCTGCTGATTTAGGTCAGATTAACGCCTTAAGGTCATCACGCGTTAGGTCAAGAAAATTACAATCAAATAATAGATATATGTAAATTAGAACTTACAATTGAAACAATTGAGCTAACTGCAGACTTGCAAACAATCTACAGGAAGCTTAACTGATAATACGCCTAAGTTACTGAATGGATCGGGCTGAAACTTTGCATACACCTACATTTATAGTTTAAGACCTAAAAAATATCGAAGTTATACCTATTCTCTTATGGTAGATAGATAGATAGATAATACTTTATTGTACCACATAAAGACAGATAACAATATAGAAATAAATGCTAAGAGTTGACGAAGTACAAAGGAGGCCTTATCGCTATGAGCGATATATCTCTTCCAGGCAATCTTGGGATGGACTGGACACGTAAGAACAAAATAGCCGGTGGCACTCGAAAAAAATAAAATAAAATAATATCTACTTACTACTAGATTTTGTTTCAATTATAATGTAATTCTTGGCCTCTCACGCTTTCCTTGAGCTTTTTGCTAAGAGTTATTAGGGCTTTTTCACTATTGCGATGAAGTACTCGCAAAAAACATAAATAAATAAAGAAAGGTAGGTTTTACAGTAAGTACTTATTATAATATCCAGCTAATTTAAACCGTATTTTGTATGTAGGTATTTAGGGTACCAAGTAATGTGTATTTAGTGACATTTCTTTCAAATAGTTGACGCAGACTGTACCTTAAGTTCTTGTGCTTAGGAAGTAAGTTTCTTTACATATTGTCGTTGAAAGTTGCTTCGATCTCTCAAATAAATTAGTACCCCATACGATTAATATAAATATTATTATTTTATGAAATTCCCTTATAATTCTGAATCTGTTTCCTCAAAACGTATAATTTAGCTAACAACACTTTTTTTGTCCCATATTTGAATTTTATTTTGCTTAAACTAGATGGTGATTTTGAAAGAATAGAATTATACAACATTATTTATACGAAGTTAACTAGGTAGGCACTAAGATTATGGTTAAGTTCGGTAGGCTCGTTCAATATTTTTATTCTTAATCTATAATATAAAAATGAATCGCAAAATGTGTTGGTAAGCGCATAACTCAACAACGCCTGGACCGATTTCGCTAATTCTTTCTTTGTTGTGTTTGTTATTGTCAGGAGAAGGTTCTTATGAAAGAAAAAAATAAGAAAGTTGGAAACATAAGTTTCCACGGGGGCGAAGCCGCGGGGCGCAGCTAGTACTAAATAAAAATACCATTTAATTTTGACTTACCTAACATAAATCTACCGACATATTTGGAAATAGATTTTACGTAGTTGACCTTGATGACTAACTGTCATGTTATGCAAAGAAAGTCCGGTTTACAAATAACTGACATTTTACTTTAAAAATAAACTCACCTTGTATGGTATATAAGTTATCCAAAAACACTGCACTTTCACTGATTTGTCCACATTTTCCTATAAATAAACACTAAATAAATCTAAAACTCAACATACTTTTGTTCCTAAGAACTTACAAACTCCGTTTGAATAGCGCTGTCAAAAACTTGCACCACCGGTCTACGGTAACTTGTATTGTTTCTATCTCTCTCACTCGATGAGTTTTGTGAATGAAGGAAAGAGATAGTGGTTTTGTAGCGGTACCTCTCGAAAGCCTTCGCAGATCGAGCCTTTTTGCACAGGTAAAAGTAACGGGGTTTTTCTTAAGATGCGTGAAGTGAGATGGCATGTGTGAGGTCAATGCAGTTAGAGAGAGACGCAAGATGCACTAGGTCATAATGGAAAAGGGCAAACAATAGGTGCAATGGGGTCACTCAGGCGAAAAATATGAGGGGGAAGTCAAGGAAGGGAAGAAAACAAAATTTAAGTTTGCGTTTAAAATAAAAAAAAAATAGAAGAATGTTAATTATTAGTGTGAAGGTTAACCTTGAAAGATATATTTTCGTCTTCATTAATTTTTTGTTATAGTTTATTTTCATATTCTAAATTTTTATTGGGCATAATTGTATACTTTTTAATACATTTATGGATAACTTTTCTTTTTACGGAAATACCAAAATACTAGTACATAATAGGTTGCAAGTAAAACCTAAACTATGATCGATCAAAATGTCAATGTTCATAATTATCATGGTCATAGCGCGCCATCTTTGAATTTATACCAAAACTAAAATCAACACTAGCTTACAAAAGAAAACGTAACTGGCACTATGATCAGTAGTGCAGTCTCGAACACTCGCATAAAGTGTCTTATGCACAGTGTAGTTCTCAAATACTTGGCTATGTGGCGTTGCTAGCACTGCAAGTAAACTTAACTTAAATAGATTACTTACTTCGTCAAATAAAACATGAGTAAAAGAAAAATGTTATTTTTATTTACAAAAATAGTGTCCACAAGAGAAGTAAAGAACACATTTATAGGTCGGTACCTATATTCTTACAATACGGAGGGACACTACAACTAAGATTAATAGATTTACATTCAATATTTTTGTATACTATTGGCTGATGATTTACTTACTATTCCTTCTGATTTCTGTGTACATCGGGACGTAAGAACGGAAGCCTGTTACCGACATTTCGAGTTTTCGTTTTCTATAAGTTTCAGGATTATACTTAGCTTGGTTTTTAGTTGAAAATATATTTCTAGAATGCCCATTGATTTGTGGGACGTATGTATTTTGAGTAGTTTCATCATTTTTTTCAGTTGTAGTTGGGTTTTGACTTTCGGTGCTAGTGGCTCCGTTTTTAAGCTTTATTATTAGTCTATCTCTGAGATCTTTAATGGTTTTTCGAAGCATTGACCCATACTGGTCCTTTTCAGTTGTAGCGATCGTTGTTGTGGCCCACTTCATTATCCCTCGTTCCATTTTATTTGATTCGGTTGTTTCAAGTTCGATATCATCGTTCACTTCGTCACTACTTTCGTCATAGTCCACTGGTCTTTGCGTTGTCAACCAGTCCATGTTCAACCTTACAGTTTCCATCGGAATAGATTGCGTGGTCTCTAAATGTATTTTTCTTCTATCTATTTCAGTAGTTGACTCACTTTTGCCCATATCTACGTCATACGATGGAGTTGTTTCATAATTCATATTATTTATTTTGATAATATCTGCCTGTGTGGAGTAAATATCCATTTTTCGATTAAAGTCATAAGGCGATGTAGTAGTTTGCCAATTATTGTTAGTTATATCTATATCTGGTTGTATTGTTTGTGTAGTAGGTAAAGTCATGTAGTGTTCTGGAACTTTAGCGTCTTCAACGCCGAATTTCATCACATCCGGTGGGCTAGTAGCCCATGGATTCTGTTCAGTAGTTGTGTCAAAAAATGGTATTACTGAAGTAGCTTGTGGTAGTGTTGGAGCTTGCGTATTTGTTTGAGATGGAACTTGAGTTGTAGATTCCGTAATTTCTTCTGGATATTTTATTGTAATTAAACCTGAACTTCCATCATGATAATCCTCTACTTGTCCCGCCATTAGCTTGACAGGCTTTTCAGTGACTGGTAAAACTGAACTCGGGCGTATAGTAGAAGTTGTATAGGATATTGAGTCTTGATTATTTAATCTATTTTTATGATCCGGTGAAAAGATGTCAACGTGAACTACCATAGTCGAGTTTATATTTTTATCTTCTTTATGTTCGACTGTATTAATGATAGGTTTATTTTCAGTAGTATCTCCATTTCTAGTTAAATATTTGGGTTTCTTGTAACGAACGTAAGCTCGACGCATCGTAATAGGCTTTCTTCTAAACTGTATCAAGGGTTTGGAGGTTGTTAGATAAATCTTATCCAATGGTGGGTTAGTTTTATCATCGTATCGTTTTGACTCTGGTCTGATATTAGGGTTTATTGGAAAAAGATTCAGCATTACACTAAATGACTTGGTAGATGATGGCGGCTCCGTGTTGTTTTCTATCGAACTTTTTAACTTATTGGGTTTGTTAACGTTTTTGTTACAATTATTTCCTCTGCAAATGTTTCGATAAGGTACTCTTCTGAACATGGGTACTTTGTTAAGTTCCGTATCTGGTAATATACTAGGAGTGGCAATAGGAGAAAATCTGAAATATGTGTCTGCTAACAGATTTACTTCTCCTGGACTATCAGGTTTGAAATTAAATAGTGGATCCTCATTGTGATTCGCGTATGTTTCAACTCTGTTAGAATGCTGTTGTACTGGCTCCATATTATTAGTCTCATCCGACTTATCTTTTTCAATCTTCGGTTCAACATAGACGCCAGAAAAGGCTATTGAAGTGTGACTATTTGTAGGTTTTGGATGCATGTCCGCAGATTTAGAATTTATGGTTTTTTCCAGATACCTGATCACTTGTCGAATATTTGCTAGTCTCTGTGCATTTCTATAGCTGTCTACCCAGCTTCGCGATCCATATTTTTTGCTAAAAGGTAAAGGTGTTGCACTACGGTATTCAAATATGAATGGACGTGGGCTTGATTTACTAACTCTGTTTTGTCCGTATACGTTTGGAACAAAAGTTCTATTAAATACATAAGGTCTTTTGTTAGTCTTCGTCATTTCGACGGCAGAGTCATAATTACTTTCTTGCAAGGCATTGACCAACAGTGGCATACGCTCGTAGTATTCCTGGTCAAATCCAAAAAAGTTCCGGTCAAGTCTGTCAGCAAAAGGTGTGTCGTGAGTTATGTTTGTAGCATTTGTTTTTATCCTTTGTACTAAGCTCCATTCTACTGCAATCGTATACTCGTAGATTAGTAGAATCACCTGAAACAATCAATAATGTGAACAAGACAACATCTAATAGGTAGTAAAATGGATGTCCCGATTGCTGTCTTAAGAGCCTTGGGATGCTGATGTCCAGCGTAATTTGCGCTGAGCGCACGCACACATGCGTGCGAAATTAAATACGCCCACATTTATATACGTAATTGTTGTAGTCTGACGGGTTAACTCACAACAATTTCCCATAAAATGTCCACAGTTCTTTTTCAGGCAGACTCGCTACCAATTTCCCGCACACAATTCAACTTTTTGTTCATTTTAGTCGATAATTATAGTCTTCCATGCTTACATTCACCGACAGACAGACATACAGAAGCCGACATATTCGCTGACAATATAAATAAGCTGTATAGACTGTCTTCCTCATTTGTAAATGCAATTTAACAACGTCCTAAACTGTTAATTTATTATTCAGATAAATAGATATAAGTATTTAATATCTTTTTTATTAATTATTAATGATTGTATTGACAGATTGTCTCTAAGATTGATAACTATTTGTATTCATTGTTTTGTATTGTATTGTTTAAGATTTGACTACTCTGTGCCTATTTTGTTGTTCTTATGTACCTATCTGACTCCTGGACGTTTTGGTTTCAACTGTAAGTCCATTTGTAAATAAATCAAATAAATAAATAAAAAATAAAATTCAAAAATAATAGATTTATTCTTGAAAGTTATGATAATTAGAGGAAGTCTGTCTGGGGTGGGTCACCGTGATCCTGCTGCAAAGGCTGGTTGAGAGCTAGTGTAGGAGACAGGTCTTTTCGTCGTTTCTTAACTTCGAAGTTTGTTTTAGTATGGGGTCATAACAGATGGCTTACAATGGTTGCAAAACTACTTTTCTGTTTTATTACTGGTAGAACGCAAAAAATACAAATAACCAGAAATAATTTAATTTCCCGCGCACCTGGTGACGATCAGCCATAAGATTTTTACCTTCTGTCTTTTATATCTATCTATCTTCTATACTTATAATAAAACTGTAACTGGTCCAATTCTGTACATTGAAGATATTTTGAAAAATTATTTTGGAGGGCACTCTATTATCGATACTGAAGCCAAAACTGTAATTTTTTTCATTCATGTCTGTCTGTCTGTCTGTATGTCTGTTTCTTAAACGCGCATCACGCCGAAACTGCTGAAGGTATTGAAATGAAACTCGGCACGATCTTAGGTCATACTACGAGGAAGGACATAGGATACTTTTTATCCTGGAATTCAGTCAGGTTCTCATGGGAGAGGAGATGAAAGTAAAATTCTTTCACCGCGCATCACGCCAAAACTGCTAAATGAGTTGGAATGAAACCTGGCACGATTTGAGTTCATACTACAAGAAAGGACATGAGATACATTTTATCCCGGAATTCCGTAAGGTTCCCCTGGGAGAAAGGATGAAAGTGAAATTCTTTAACCGCGCATCACGTCGAAATTTCTGAATGAGTTGGAATGAACCCTGGCACGATTTGAGTTCATACACATGGGAAAGGACATGGGATACATTTTATCCTGGAATTCTGTAAGGTTCTCCTGGGAGAGGGCATGAAAGTAAAATTCCTTCACCGCACATCACGCCGAAACTAGTTATTAAATAATAAAAATGTAATTATTAATCAAGTAATCTTTGAAAAATATTTCAGTAATTACTTTGTGTAGCTACTATCCTCAACCTCAATCTCAACAGCCTGTATTGGTCCACTGCTGGACGCAGGCCTCCCCCTGATAAGCGCCTTGTTGGCTTTTATCTCATGAGCCCATAATCCCCACGCTGGTCATGCGGGTTGGGGATCGCAGTTCGGTGGTAGAATTGTTCTGCAGGGGGTGCTGTTGCCCGCCCCTGGCTATTCCTTAGCCTAGACGACCTCGGTGGGCGAAGGTCCGCCTGCGGCGCAGGAGGTTGCGGGTTCGATTCCCGCCTTGGGACAAATGTTTGTACGACCTACAAATATTTGTTCCGGGTGTTCTGGTCGTTTCGATATATAATAAAAAATATATATCTATGAAATGTATTATTATTATGTATATCAGTCATCTAGTACCCATAACACAAGCTCTGCTTAGCTTGGGGATAGATGATGCTGTATGGATTGTCCAGCATTATTTATTTATTACGACACCCGTGGGAAGAGTTAGGGTAGTGTAAATTCTAAGCAACCACACAGTTACTATCATCTACCTCAAAAAAAAATGTAAACCACGCTACGGGTACGGTGTCTTACAATGATTATAGGTAATAGTTTAAAGAAAAATAGGTTTTTAAAAGTTAAATTATATTTATTTATTGCATATTAGTAACATTTATTTATAATATACTAGCTGCGCCCCGCGGCTTCGCCCCCGTGGAAATTTATGTTTCCAACTTTCTTAATTTTTTCTTTCATAAGAACCTTCTCCTGACAATAACAAACACAACAAAGAAAGAATTAGCGAAATCGGTCCAGCCGTTCACGCGTGATGCGATGACAACGGAAAACGGGTTTCATTTTTATATATAAGATAATTGTTAAGTTGAAAAATCATAGTTATTCAGAATATTATAATCATCGTCATGATCTTGTTTCCAATCATTTTTTTGCTGAGTTTCCATAAATAGTGGCCTGTTCTTCGGTTTAATCGATTTATAAGCCGGCACATTTTCATTATTTAGGTCCTCCCAAACAATGTCAGGCGATGCGGTGTTTTTCTTTTTAGGTGAATCATTCATTTTGTTTGGTCTGTACGACGATTTTATCGCGTTTTGAATACTTTTTTCAATTAAACTTTTCGGTTTATCATTCGATTTGCTGGTTCTCGTTTTTTTTTTCGAAGTAGAATTAATTGTTATCAATTTTAGTTGGAGTGGTCCGGAATCTTTTTGTTCTTTTATGAGACTAGGATCTATTTTTAAAAGGATTGGTTTAGTATTTTCAGGTTCATGGATTGACCCAACGAGAGGAATTTTTTGTTCTTTAATTAATCCAGGAGGATTCAGTTCTTGAATCTGGACCTGATTTTTTTTGTCTTGTTTAGTTTCGATTGATAATTTAGATCTGTTTGCAACTGGTTGAATCAGATTTTCATCTACAGCAATTTTCTGAATGTTGTTATTTTTTATTAACTGATATATAGTTTTGTTCAAACTTTTTATCAAAGTATGGATGGGCAACTTTGTTATTTGAGGGAAACTAGTTGTTGTATAAGGTGTACTTTGTTTAGGATCTATATCATGATTCAGGCGTTGTAGTCTGTTCACAGCTTCCTCTCTTCCTAGATCCAAATATTTACCATCCATAGTTTTGCCAGAATAAACATCGTCTACACTAAATATTTTGATATCTGGTAATGTTTTACGAATACTTTCGTTTTCTTTATCCAAAAAGTGCACAATAGAGCTATCATCCCTTAATTTGTTGTATTTATAATTATTTATCATCGTTGTTGATTGTGTAGTTAAGCCATAAGCTTTATCTTTCTGTCGGCTTAATATTACAGCTGAATTTTCTACAAATTCATTGTCTGTTTCTTCTCTTGTTTCTTCTCTATTGTTTTCAATATATTTGAGTTTCGGAGTTTTTTGTGAAAACTCGGGTATAATAACGCTATTCTCGTCAGGTTTATACAATCTGACAGGTTTTTGATCGGCATGATCGGGATTTGTTTGATGATTTGCCATATTGTTTCTATCTTTATTATTAGATTTAAGATTTTTAACAATTTCATTATTCGGTTCATTGATAGGTTCAAAATCAAGATCATTAACAGGTTCATAAACATGTTCATTACTAAAATCATTTTCAGATTGACTATGCAACTTTTTCGAAGCTTGCGGCAACAATATTTGGATAACCGACAAAAACCTATGAAGAAGATTTCCTAGTTTTACCATACATTTGCAATCATTGGTTTCATAGTTGCCTTTATTCTCATTCTTACGACTTCTTGCAACCTGCTGCAGTTGCACTTTTGGATGATTTTTATGGTAGTACTTTTTAGCTTTTTGTTTGATACTTACGGCCTTATCAGTTACTAATTCGATACTACTCATAGGTTTTGATGATCCCAAATAAGCTTTATCATTAATCATTTTGTCAAAATAATTAAAGATTCGTTGGTAATCTCTTATTTTTCTTATTTTAGTAAAGTATGCCTGATTTGTTGTTGCACGCGTGTAGTCTATGGGAAAAGTTTTAAATGCAATGGCGTATAAACTAGATGATGGATTTCTTAAGAAATTTTTTGTAAATATGTTTTTAGTTATACTGTATTCGGTTGTTTCTCTCGATTCGGTATTCGGGCGTGAGCTTGATTGTTCTTCGTATACTTTCTCCAGAAACACGTTTTTCTTCAGTGCGTTTATAAGTATTGGCAGCAACGTAAGGGACGTTTCGTCGGTAATGCTTTTGGTAAAACTTTTCTCAAACGAATCTTCGGTGGTGTCGTTAATGAAACTAAACCAGTTGGGACGCAGTTTTGTTCTTACTGCTGCGACTTCAGAATTGAAACTGAACTCGTAGATGAAAATCACCACCTGAAAAAAAAAAAACAACCGATAAAACTAAAGGTCATATTGGAAAACTCCATCGTCGATCGCTTATTTAGTTAAGTTTTTCTGTTAAAAATATCAATAGGTACCGATAGCATCTTGCCCATCACTAGTACAAACACCACTACAAACCCAATGTGACGTAAAATAGTCCTTCAAAATAATTCTAAAAGGCATATAAAACAGATAATAATCGTAGTGTAGGATATATTGATCGTATTCTGATCGTCTATTGATTTTAACCTAACCGAAACCGTCAGTAACATATCATGCATGAATCATACATGTTTCATCCTAAGCAAAGAGCTTATTGTAATATCATAGCTGTAAGCTTTCTTAAGAATCCTAAATAAAATGTATAATAACCTCTGGTTTAACACACAAACAAATGAATCATTAGTTTAATGTAGTTTTCGTCATCATCATCATCATCATACGTGCATTGCTGAACATAGGCCTCCCTCAAACGACGCCACGAATAGCGATCTTGAGCCGCCTCCATCCACCACGCCCTTGCTACTGCAACGATGTGACGTCGGTGCATTCGTTCTTATTCTTTATTAAATAAATAAACATATTAAAACAACACACCAAGCCATTACAAAACATGCAACTAAATATTTGAAAAAGGTTACGGATGTACACTTTCATCCGAAATGTTAAGTCAATAACAATCAATAACATTACTTACCATAAAAGTGAAAGACAGGGTTATCACATTTAGTTAATTGGCACAAAACCATAAACACACTTGACAAAATAATAATTAGTGTTACATACGTGTTAAATAATTATCATTGTTACATAATTATTATTGTAATCACACAACATGTTATCGAATACAGTTTTAGTATAGATTTGCCATTAAGACCCATCTCAGAAAGCCCAGGAATTTTTAAAAGCCCATCTGAGATAGGATTCACTGTAAACAACTAACTGATGATAACGTTTCAAGGAATGTAGATATACCTGCATTTTTTTCTTTGTTCCCAGCGAGAGAAGAGTTGAGCCTTGACTTGTCTTAATTGTGAATAATCGACGGAATTGATAATAGTTTAGTACTTTGTCATATTATTACAAAGAGTTTAACATCGATAACATCGTTTATGTATGTATGATTATTTGCATTCTTGGGTTAAATCTGGTTTGTAATAATAATGTACTAAATCTATTTTTATTGTGTGGATTTGACTCTGTTTTTACATTATAATAAACAGAACTCGGTCGATTATGGCAACTATAAAGCGAGAAAGCCACCCAATAATCAATTGAACAAAGTCAAGCATTTTTCTTCTCGAGCAAGCAGTACTTTAATGGTCAGTTTCATTAATTTACGACCTCTTACTGTTAGTATAAAAATAATCTTCTATCTTTATTGAGCAAATCTCAATCTGAATTCTAAAATGAATGTAGTGCAAGATTCACAGAATGTAGAAACAAACATGGCGGAACGAATGAGCATAAAATGACTTCAATTTGATAATTCGACGTAACACGTTGTGAATTTTGATGTTTGGATTACTTTGGATTATTCAAAAAGAATGTTTCAATAAATCTAGCATATTTATGTGAAATTACCGGAATTGCAAAACAGACATTTAAACACTCGTTTTCGAATTGACCAATGACTCTAAATTTTTAAAACGGATAAACTGGCAAGAAAAACTCACTATTACTTACACTATTACCTGAAGGCATTTTAGCATAAAGAACAACAGTATTTTAGCGTCACTGTCAGTCTGTGACAAAACATGAATTTAATACCTACTTTAACGTCAATAAACATTTCAATGTTTTAATTTCTGTTGTCGCTGACAGCGACACTTAAATTGCTGTTATTTACTGAGAAAATGTCCATATACCTAACTAATATTCCTATTATTTCTTTGTAAAAATAACAGATAAGAATGCCTATTTCTAGTAGTTCTTGTTATTTTCGCGTAATGTAAGGTTCACATTGTAAAACAACTCTATTATAACTTTTCATCAACGTTGTAATTCGTTGCTATTCGAATTTTTTTCAAAAATCAAAATCTAAAGTATTAAAACAAAGGACGATGGTTATGTTGTCGATCAAGGTATCTGCATTTCTGCCCTAGTACCTCGAGATAAGCAACTCGCTGTGCCCACAATCAAGTTCCACAAGATAAATGCATCTTTTGTAGGGCAATGTATACGCTTCTACAACAAAACTCCAAGTGAGTTGCAAAAATTATCAATAAATAAAATCAAACAAATTGTCAAACATATCCTTTGTAAAAAGGCTTACTGCAAAATATTAGATTATCTAGAGGATAAAAATGCTTGGGACAAGTTTTGCTCCTGCTCGAAAAATAACAAATAACAGGCTAAAGGTTTCTTCGTCGCTTCTTTACTTTAGTCTACATACCGAAGCGACAGAAATCAAAAATATCACTTTATTTCCGTGTCAGTGTTTAGTTTTATAATTTGACCTTTTCTTAGTGTACATTTATTGCACCTATTTATGGAAATAAAGAGTTTTTGATTTGATTTGATTTGATTTGCAGTTTCCGATAGATACCTATCTAAGATTCGACACAGCATTGGTCAGTCCTCTGCAAACATGTAAAGATATCGTACAAAATCGGCGCTACCTGCTTTACATATTGTAACCGTTTGCTTTCTGCTTTCTTGTTTTATCGGAGAGGCGCGTGCGCAGCCGTGACGTCCACACGGTCTATTACAGAGTGCTCTTGCTATTATTATGGACATTTTGTTCTGAAAATTATCAAATCTAAATAACTATGGTATACTAGCTGAAAAAAAAACGTCAAGTGCGAGTCGGAAACACGCACTAAGGGTTTCGTATAATTGTAAGACCTTGTGTCTTGCCAAATATCATGATTCTAGGTCAACGCGAAATAGGTAAATATAGGTACCCTGTAGGTACGGTACCTTGCAGGTTTTGATCCAGAATCAAAAAATATTTTTTTGTGAATAAAGAATAAATTTACTGTTTTCGGATTTTTCCCTTTACTTGTGCTGATAGATTTTTTTAATTTTCGATCAGACCTTACTTCTTGCCAAATTTTATGATTCTAAGTCAAAACGGGAAGTACCCTATAGGTTTTGTGTGCAAGAGAATCCAATGGAAAAATCAAAATATTTGGACTGTAACTTTTGATGGTCCATAGCAAGATTCAAAAGTATTTTTTTCAGTGAATACATGGTTAATGGTTGCAACAAAATGGTTTTTCAGATTTTTCCCTTTACTTGTGCTATTAGATCTTGCTGGTCGCCAAATTTCATGATTCTAGGCCTACGGAACCCTTTATGTCTTGTGTGCAAGGAAATCTCATGGAAATTTCAAAATATTTGGACATACACGGCTGTAACTTTTGATTGCGTTGACTTAGAAGGTTTATATAAATTGAGGCACCAAGAGATTACGGACTTGTGTATAACATATTAATTTCAACTCAATAGTTCTACGCGTTCCAGAGAAAATGGGGTTGACAGACTGACAGACAGACGGACATCAAAGTGATCCTATATGGGTTACTTTTTCTTTTTGATGTACAGAACCCTAATTACCCTAATTATGCCGAGCGTCTATTACTCACTATACTTGATATTGTTTATCACACACAGCTTAATCAGAGTAGGGTTTAACGCTAATTCTTAGCACGGTTTTGGTCACATATTTGAGATATTTACAGAACAGAAAAATGCATTTTTTTAACTTCAAGCTTCGGGTCTCTTATTTACCTTAAATTATGTTACGGTTGCGCTCAAAGTAGTTATTACATTTAAATCATTAAGTCTCTCTCATAAGTACCTATAATAATTAAAGGTATAGTTGACCACGACATTGTGCTTTACCCAAGTTTTAGTCAATAATTGACAATTTCAAACCTAACTTGGGTAAAACACAATGTCGTGGTCAACTATACCTTGGTATTTTTATATCATAATAGCGAATCACTATGGAACGCGCCTACACGGTAGTGATCAAGTAATGATTTGTGTGAATATGCCCGCAGTAGCCACGGCATGTGAGTTACTTATGCGCTTATTTTGTTGTAAATCAATACCTAGAATTTTACTGCGGATTCAATCAATAATTTCTATAAAGTAGTCATGACACGTTGAGAACTATTAAAGTTATAACGTTTATTGATACTGCACGCATTTATAGATATTTTTTTAAAGCTCGCGCGATCGTCTTTTATTTTTCATACACTGGAGGCCTGGGTTTTCGACATCAGCGTGGAGAATGGTATGAAAAAACAAAAGACGATCACACCAGCTTTTGAAGATTTATCATCGCCCTGAAAAGACGACACGAATTGAAAAAGAAATTCTACAGATTTGATTTGGTGTGGACACGAATTTTTTACAACCTATGATTTTAATAGCGGTAGACTATAATGTCATCATTATATAGAATCGTCTTATGGCTAAATCCATTTTTCTCTTTTTTTCTAAAAAGAAACTGTTCGATGATTATCATTTTAGAGTTTTGGAAACATTTACGTTACCTATTTACATTAATTATAACGGAACTCTGGGGTAATGAAAGAAAAGGAAAGATCGAAGAACTAAAGAACTCTGAATATGAATTATGGGAATTATATTGCTAACAGTTCGCAATTGAAACCCAGGAATATCGGTCATCCAGTGATCATGAGCTGCGAGGCATTCAAGATCACTGGACAGAAACGTCGAAAAATAAAACGCGTTACAGCCCCTCAATAAATCCTGCTAAGGAAGTTATTAACAAACATTATGGTCTTCTTTGTTGTTTATTGAAATAAAAACAAATATGTAACGCAATAAGTAAACACGATTCATCATCAAAATACAACAACTCACAGAAAATATATTTTCAATAGGCGTGAACAAAAGTCTTCTTTTTAATTTCGAGAGATTTTGAAAAATTACTTTAAATATATTGTTTACGTTTCAAAACTAAGATAAAGAGTGTATGTAACCCATTAGAGCTTTCGGAGTTGACAGTTATGGACATAACAAACGGTTTCATCCATCACTGAATGAATCAATTTAGAGTCCAAAAGCGGTATATGTGTGCCTAGGTACTACGAATAAGTAAAGCTATCCTAAAACCCGTTGCTGTGCCTAAATTCCTATTTCGACTAAAACTTGTCTTAGGGAGTCGGCTATTTCAGCAAATACTAAATTATCTTAATTAATATTAAAAGCATATAGTAAAAAAAATCATTAGATCTCTAACTGTATTTCTCTACCTTTGCTTCAAGGACTCTACAATGACAATGGCACAATTCAAGGTTATCTACTTAACAATACAATGTGAATTCACCCAACATTTTAAAGATTCTGCTTGTATTGTACGAACGCTCATAAATTGTTGTTTAAAATCGTTAATTTAGATACAAATAATGTTAGTAAAATCGTAAGTAATTATGCCAATTATTTTATAGAAAAGAAATATGTTTTAAAGAAATAAACATAAAATAAGTGACTCATAATGAGGAAATTAATATTATTTTTACCTTTACTAACAAAAAATTACAGTCGACGAATATAAACCATTAGAATTTATTTACAATTGAAACAGTTCATAAATAACTATAAGCGGTCTTATCGCCGAAGAGTGATATGATCCAAGGGTAGAGCAGACTGTGCAACCGATACACGTTACTAGCTACATCGGTAGCTAGTAACATGATTGATGACCCCTTCAAGAATTTTTATAAGAGTATGAGAATATCCCTCAAGGATCAAGCCCCCTCCGTCATTTTTTTATACCATGGACAAGTATAGTCTTCTAAAACATGGACAAGCATTTTAGAATACGTTCCCGTTCAGTCAGATTCAAGTACAATACCAATGTTATTCAGAAAGGAGTCAAATTTTTATATACATGCGATTTAAATTTGCCCTTTATCCGCGGTCATCGCGGAATTGGACCACTTGAAGCTTGAAGGCAGGAAGAACATGGAGAACCACTGAGACCACTTGATCCTCTAAAGGTTAATCCAGAAATATGTATACTATTTCTTTCGTCTTTTTAAAGCAACTTTGTAATGCTAAAGGACAAACTGAAATTAATGAAGAAGGCAAGAAAAGTTGAAGGAGGCTACATATTGATAACGCATTAATAAAAATGACATACAAATAATGAAACAAAAAGTTATAAAATGGGACAAGCAAGGGTGTTCATGGTGATGAAAGCACAAATACTCACAATAACAACGGTAACGGTGATCGCCGTGCTAACGGCCGCGCAGGCGCATCCCTGCCGGATCTGCCGCCTCCTCGACAGCCTCAGGAACTCCTCGGTCCTGGAGTCGATGCCCTTGTACAATCCGAACTGCCGGATCCTCGGCGGGGTGCTCGCGTACGAATCGTTTTCACTCGACATTTTGACTTGACACTAATAACATCACTAGACTACTCCCTCTAAAGTCCCCAAGGGACGAGACAATATGATAGTATAGACTGTGTTAATGCTTCAAGGCTTTCTTTTTATAGTATTTTGTTTATCACATCACTATTTTGAAGACGGTGTGCACTTCTTGATGGTCTCTTTGCGTGTGAGCGGTAAGTGCGGTTGTTTTAGATATTCGCTGTTTTAAGCTAGAGGTGCGCGTCACTGTCGATATTATCACTGTTGTCTATATTGTATTGCACAGGTTACGTGAGCGTGTTTGTTTATTTTTAAACCAAAATCAATGCCCTGATTGTTACTTTGCTAACAAGAGCTATTGTTCCTATGGATGTTAAAACGATATTATGCAATTTTAATGTAATCATGGATTTTTGTTGACAAACATAAAATTATTTTTTTCCTCACTGATAGTGATTGATATAGTTCAATAACGTATCGATCACTATCTGTGATAGGACACACACACATTCGAATTATTTTAATCTCCTGCTTGAATTCGCCATAAGGATCGGAAGGTTTTCTAGTGTGCTGGGCAATTCGGCTGCCCATATTCAAAACCTAGTAACAGGTGATTTGAAAAAAAAAACGGTTTTTGGCATTTTTCGACCTACTAGACAGTATTAAAGTGATGTGGACCTTAAAAAACCCAGTTTCATACTTAATTTTAAAAAAATTATTTAGCAAGTCTAAGCAATTTGGCGTGATTACGAAAATTTACTTCAAATACAACTTCTAAACTTAGTATGTCAGAATACAAATTTAAAACCCTAGCAGATCAAGCGACTTACTATGTTATGAATTTGAAATACCAACTTGCTATGTTTTGAATTTGGCGCCGAATGTAAAATCAATGACATTTGGTTTAGTAAGTCCAGTGACATTGCGCTCGAGTGTATCGCTCCGTGTTAAAAAAATAATAAAATGTGGTACAAGCAATTTTATCGGTCCAGGCGTATAATTTTTCCAGTCATATTTGGGTAAATTCACAAAAAAAAATAAAGTATGAGCGATTTAAAACAATAACGAGTATTGCAAATTAAAATGTCAACGATATAGCACAACTTTTCGCCAAACATCCAAATCGCTATCTCTTTTGGTTTCTTCGGGCGAACGAATCAAAGTAGACACGTTTTTTGGCTCTCCTGAACATTTTTGTTGGAACGAGTTACTATGTTTTGATTTTAACTATAATGAATTTTTTAGTCTACGTTTACAACAGAAAATCAAATTTATAACCTAGTAAGCGGACTTATTAAGTTTTGATATTGTTTTTCCAGTCATATTTGGGTAAATTCACAAATAAAAATAAAGTATGAGCGATTTAAGTGTAACTATAGTCTAAAACGATTACGAGTATTGCAAACTAAAATGTCAACGATATAGCACAACTTTTCGCCAAACATCCAAATCGCTATCTCTTTTGGTTTCTTCGGGCGAACAAATCAACTTTGATTTGTTTGATTTGTTTTACAAAAATGTTCAAAACATAGCACGTTTTTTGGCTCTCCTGAACATTTTTGTTGGAACGAGTTACTATGATTTGATTTTAAGCAGCCGAATTATAAGGTAGGAAAAGTTACAGAAAGAAATTTGACAAGTTAAAGAATGTCACGTACAATAATAAATTATTGCTCAATATAACTTTTCTTTGCTTAAGCAGGGCTCTGTGACCTGGCAATCGCTCTACGAAACTACCGGTTACACTCTGATAATACATTGCAACGTTGTTTTATCGATATATTTCCATCGACGCAATCCCCGGCCCATCTCCACCGTCCATACACCACGGCGCATTAGAGCGTACCTCCCTACCACCACAGATTTAAACGACGAGAGAAACCCCATTTACTTCTAATATTAAACATAAAACGCACATAACGGCAATCATACTATTATGTTGCTATTGTAACATCGTGTAATGTTTGTTGATGTAATTTTAAATTTATGAACTTTCATTCAACATTCTTCTGTCACTTTACTGAGAAATGTTTAGACTTGTGTTTCACCGTCCTCAGGCCGGCATCTGACACCTATCGGAAGGATCACGTTGAATGGAACACAATCAAGCGGCGGAAACTCCATTCCAATCGCGATCTTTAACTTGTTTCATAATCTAATTTATTTAGTAGCACACTTGAATACGTCATCTTACAAAATATATCACAATAAAGGTGAACTGAAATTATGATTCTAAGCCATAAACAGACGAGATAAAGTCAAATCATATAATATCCCAAAAATTTTCGACTTCGAAGACTTGCAGCCGCATCCTTCCCTCGAATGCGAGTTCAAGTCTCGTCGAAGCCGATATTTTTGGAATATTATTTAATTTTATCGAAATTTATACCCTAAGTGTGAGGGCTTACACAAAAACCATCAGACAAGTAAAAAAATTGATAATTATTAATTAATATTACTGCTGTAAAAGGGCAAGGGTATAGAATTCCAACTTCGAATATTGCAAACCACAAAAGATATTAACTAATGAATGATGTTTTTTAACATTTGACCCAACGACAACCGGTTAATAACTCAATGTCGAAGTAAGCAAACAAAAAGTTATAATAAAAAGCATTCCATCATCAGAATAACCATATAATTAAATTCAATACAATTTGTGTAATGACAGCTTTCAATTTCAACTATTACTTATCTGATCATTCGATAATTTGAGAGTTAGATTTTAATGACCACCGTCGAGCTCTAGATTTATTACGGTTCTTTTGTGGTATAAAAATAAAACGTTTTAATTAGAGAAAACGTTATACACACGCAAAATTGATAGAAATGCCTTACAATACCATTTTCAGTTACTTATTTGACTAACTCTATAAAATATATAATAATGAAATACTTACAGGGTGCGACGAAACGGGTGTACGAAGCCGAAAGGGGGTCATTCGTGACATGTGAAAAAATTTCAAATTTTCTATTTCTTGCAAAAAAAAAAAAAATCGTATACGTGTTCTTTTAGACGCTCTTTTGCATTAATAACATATTTCACAATGGTTTTATGTTGCTTTTTTCAGTAATATGAGTGATTTCTTATGAAATTATTACAAAATATTATGTGTAAATATATGTCTTTTGTTTTATGAGCCGCGGTACAGGTGTTTAAAGTTGACTAAAAGTGTATTTAATGCACTTAGGTGAATAAGCTTAGGTGAATTAAGTTAACGTCACCGTAAATCCTTTGAAATTTCAAAACAATAATATTAATGTAAGAACACACGTAAGGCGTTCAAAACCAAAAAATACACCAAAGCGTCTTTTGTGTGGCAAACCTGATGGCCGAAGACCCCCTGGAAGACCGAATGTCAGATGGTTCGACAGAGTCCAACGAGACCTTAAGGCAATTGGAGTGACCAGCTGGCAGGAAAAAGCTAAGAATAGCATTTAATTGCGAAGTTTACTAGACCAGACCAAGGCCTACCCGCGGCTGTAGAGTCAGGATGATGATGATGAATACAAGTAAAATACCACGAATAGGAAGAAAAAATAACTCAAACTTATTTGTAAAAAAATGTACGTAATTCAAAAAATCCTGGAACAGACGTTGACCCCTCGATATCCAGAATCACCCCTTTCGGCTTAGCACAGCCTTATCGTGGTACCCTGTATGATACTAATATACTGGTAAGTTTTTTATTTTCAGGGCTACTGAGGGGATGTCTGAAATTGTGAAAGTTATAAAAAAGTCACATTAGGAGTTACTTGCTCGATTTTGAAAAAAAATAAGTTCTACAAAATGTTAAAAAAAATTGATCACTCTGGAAAAGTGAGGCTGTCAATTTTTTTTTTCATTCTTCGATTCTTTGTTCGATTAAAATTAAATAAATTTAGGACAACAAAAGTTCTATTGAAGTTCTTTATGAAGGTCTTGTAAGTATCGGACAAATAAAGTGGTTAGAGGAGAAAAAATTGTGCTATAAGTCGATCAAAATAATGCTGAATATCTTCCACAGAAGATATAGTACATTTCAAGACTATTATTATCTAGCATAATTACGTAGTTGGAAATAAAAATACCGTCCAGGTAACTGGTGGACTCCGCGGTAAATATTTTGCCATCGAGTCATACTGAACGCACAGCTCAGAAAACTGACATCCTGATCCGCAAAGAGGTCGTCTAGCTTAAAATTATGAAGATCTAAGCCGAAGATCGCCGGATGTTATAATCGTATCCGAACAAAAAAAATGTAAGGACTATTATTGGCCCCTGACCAACCATAAAAAAATCAAATGTTCGACAATTAATATTCAATACATTCCAGAACTGCTAGTTAAAAAACATTTATCTAAAATGTATGAACATTGGCAAAAAATTGGCATTTCAATTTTTTGTCACTAAAAACTTCAAGTACTCAACCGTGAAGTGTGACAAAGCAGTAATAAGAGCATTTATTATTGACGTAATGATAGATGGAACCACAATGTTTCCTCGTGAAAGTGAATTGACGATCAATTTCATTATTGATTTGTTATTCCGCAGCAAAGAATTTATGATAATCATGATAATCGTCGGTAGCATGTAGGCCTAAGATAAACTATTATACTTATACGAAATATATAATTCTAATAATTTTATGTTCGAAAGGGTTATTTAACCCTACTTCGTTATTTAACTCTATACACTTAGCGAACAATCAAAATAATTAATTTTTCACCAAGAAAACATTAGGTATCATCTAAAATCCTATGAACAAATAATAATAATGCTATAGATTAATGATAATGATTCATACCGTATCTATTCTTATCTATTCTGTCTGTATCTGAAAATAAAAATATGGAGTTATCATAAGAGATTGCTATTGAATCATACTAGGTGCGCGCGCAGTAACAACATACTATAGCTTATTATTATAGTTCTGTTTCATACCATTTCTTGAACGATTAGGTAAAACCGATATTTTAATAATAACTAGCGGCCCGTCCCGGCTTCGCACGGGTGGACATTGAATTCTTAAACATTTTGAGATAAACGCAGTGTAATGTTTGTATCTGTAAGCAGGACAAAAATAGTTTTTTTTTTTTCAAATTACTATTAAAAAAAAATCTACCTCCCTCGCCACGTTGCCCGCTGTGCTGCGGGCCACACCGGCCACGGCGGAGCGGCGGCGTTAATTTATCTGTTTAGCGTTGGGTTTACTGAATCGTCGGTGCGAGCGTGTGGGTGCCTAAGGACGCATCGGTTAGAGCGCCGTCCGCGGGCATGTGGCATCAGTGCTTGAACTGTCGTGTTTGACTCGGCGCAAAATGGACGAGAATTACCTAACATTGCTACTTTTAGAACAAGAAAAGGAAGATGAACTACTAATGTTATGAAAGAAACTATAACTAGTAGTTCTACGAACAGTAGACGTCGCGAACACTAACTTTTTTCAACAATTATTAACTTAATGTACTAAAGTAATTTTATTTAAAACGGGATATTTTGGTACCTAGGTAGGTACCTATATAATGAGAACTTCTGTGGGGTTCATACTTATATATACCTAGCTCAAAACTAATGAAATGATTTCCTTAGGTACCTACCTTTGAAATAATGCCCACCGTGCAAGATTGAATCCGTTCAGGAGAAACAGACGCCTAGTCTGTTTCTCCTGAACGGATTCAATCTTTGTGTTGGATGTTTGAATGTTTGTGGGTAGGGTAGGTGAGGTAGGTAAGGTGCACTTGGAAAGGTAGGTAGGTATTACAGATCACTTCACTTGCGATACGATTGTTGTCGGAATTTTTGAACGAAATGTTGCACAAACACATCAACCATTAGACCAATTGTCCATACAAAGTACCTAAGTTACGTTCCTCAGCAAAGCTCAAAATTCTGTACCTAGTATCAATAGATGGCGTTGATCCATCAGCCCAAAGTTTTTGTTATTATTTAACCGACGACGACGGTGTATGCGGCCGCGCTGTTTCATTATAATTCTTTATAATGAAACAATTATTATTCTGCTCGTCATGCCGAAAATCCTCATCAGATCTTTACCAAATTTTTATAAGAACAGTATAAAGTTATTACCATTCAATTAAAAGTACAATCATCAAAATCAGATCTCTTAAAGCGGAGATATTCCAAATCCGCCTTTTTGCCTTATTGTGGAAGAAGTACGCCTTTAATCAAAAAATCCCGACGACAATAAAATTCTATAAAATCATAGAATCTGTACACAAAGTTTCATACCGATCGGTTGTAAAATACGACCTGTAGAGGAGTACGGACATACTGACAAAATAGCCCTTTTGGCCAGACCTGAAACGGAGACTTTCGTTCATTTCATTCCCGACGTCAAATAACGAATTCAATATTCACAAAAAATATATGTATCTTTTCCCTATATAATGTAAAATGTTTTCTATAAAATCATACCGAACCGACTGACGTGTGCGACGTAGGACCTTCGCCCGCTCGCACTGCCCGCGCCGTCCCAGGCGAGGACGAATATTCAGAGAATCCAGCGCCGAGCATTTCCTAACATAGTATTCGGACGTTGGATGTCGGCCGCGGACACACGACAGGCGACCGGTGCTTGCGGCGGACGGCCAGAGAACCCAGCGCCCATCGATCAAGTATGCGGCCGGGGCCGGCCGGAAATTTTTGATCGTTGCCAGCGCCTTAGTATTTTGTTTAGATTGTCATTTTGAAATTCGTAAAATTGGATGGAATGTCCGATTTGAATAATTTAAAGAGTAATCTACAGTTATTGAAATAGTCTTGAAAACGAAATAATTTATTTGGTTATGGATTTATACAAAGGTATGGATAACATAGTCTGATTTTGGTCGGCATTTCTATCAATTTTTATAATGTAAAAAAGTAGTTACAGTGACATAACTACCATAGTTGGACATACATTATCCCAAATTTTTGTAGATATTGATATGATCTTTGATATTGTACTACATTTTTTGTTCTATCATAGCTAGTTTCCGCAGCGCATGCGATGAAAGACATTTTATGGGAAAAAAATTACACCTGGGGTTACATTATTGAAGTTTTAGTAGGGATTCCTTATTTTTTCTAGTATTCAATATATTTGTGTTACTAAGGGATAATGTAGCATTCTAACAGTGAAAGAATTTTCAAAATCGGTTTAGTAGTTTTTGAGTTTTTTGAGCAAAGCTTTCCTCTTTATAATATTAGTGTAGATAGAAGATAGATAGATAATATAGATGTTTTTATAAACGATAGCTTCTAATTGGATTGTTTTATTTGGTTTTTATTAGTCAAACAAATTATTTTTCCACATTAACAGGATTTACGCACATGAAACTGCGACGGACAGCTCTAAGAAATTGATAGGCATAAAACGAAGTCACTGCTCATTCTGTCTGTTACTTCGATTTAAAAAGCAACGGATATCGATACAGTACCTATCTGATGTCATATAACTATTTTATTGAAACTGTTTGCAAACATTCCGTTAATATATCTAAACGAATGGAGTACCTACCTCGCTAGTGTACATCCAAGTATTATGTCCCGAGTAGGTGCCACGCATTTGAAGCCGCAGATAGAAGTTCAGGTCGGTACATAATAATCAAAGAATGTGAATTTCTATTAAAAATTGTTAGCAGGTGCTTGCGTCTTAAGCTAAATTTTCAAAATTATAGACTCATAGCTTTTCTAGTTCCTAAGATTTCTAGATGTGTCAGTGAGTCGCCTAACTTTGACTGCACAGTCCACACCATTGACCATTAGGGTGTGAATTTCAAAAAACACTGAAATACGTGTCTGCCTTCTAATTTTGACGGGCCAACAGTGACGGTTCTGAAGTTATTATAAAAATGACCTTTGACCCCCTTCGAATACGAATTTCCAAAAGTCCGTCTTGAGCGGGTGCCTACGTTTTAAAAGAAACCTGCATTCAAAATTTCAGTTTCGTAGCTTTTCTAGTTCCAGAGATTTCGTGATATGTCAGTGAGTCGCCTAACTTTGACTCCACACCATGGACCTTTAGGGTGTGAATTTCAAAAAACCCTCAAACACGTATCTGTGAAAGATACGAATTTTGAAGCGCCAACAGTTACGGTTCTGAAGTTATTATAAAAATGACCTTTGACCCCCTTCGAATACGAATTTCCAAAAATCCGTCCTTAGCGGGTGCTTAAGTCCTGAAAGGACCTCCATGCAAAATTTCAGCTTTGTAGCGCTTGTAGTTTCAGAGATCTCTTGATGAGTCAGTTTTCTCTTCTCTTTTATATACAGGGTGTTTGGTGGAGGGTTAGACAAACTCGGTGGGTGTGTAGGTGGACCTATTTGTGAAATACAAATTGAAGGAAAAGACCCTAACTGTTTACAATTTTTTTTAATCCCATTTTTTGTATTTTTTTAAGATTTTCCGAAATTTTACGTCTCTACCCCTAGAACTTTTTTTTGGAACATGTTTTCCAGTAAACTTTTTACTTGCTTTTGCTTTCAGGTGTATCCTTCGTCTTTTGAAGGCAATATTTATTTGACAGAACGTGTAAATAATTAGTTATAAGCTCTCAAAGTTAAAAAAAGTAAAAAAAATAAACAAGAAGGACAACTTTGCATCGTTTTAAAAAAAAAACAAACAGCGATCGAGGAGTTCAAATGCTTTTAAAAATTTTTCTAAACATCGCTTATTACAACGGTATACCACATGTAGCCGAAAAGTCTATAAACTTGTCAAAAATTAGCACTTATAGGGAAAATGGAGTAAACACGCTAAGAATAAAACATTGTATTAAAACAATTTTGGTTCAAATATCACTTTCCTATTTCTAATACAAAGGTAGAAACGCTAAATTAATTTAAGAAAACCTTTTTTTATCATACCTAGGCATCCAACTAATTCGAAGATTCGAATTTCGAAATCAGAATTTCGAATTCGAATCAATATTTGTAATCGTTTCGTTCTTATTTTGGTAATTTGTTATGTTTTGATAAACTCTTTGTTGTTCTGTTTTGTTATCGTTGTTTTTGTCACAATGGCGGAATTCAGCATTGAAGAATACGCTGATATTATTTATGCGTACACGTGCAGCACAGAGACAGTACAGAGAGTTGCATCCCAATAGACGTGTGCCACACCACAGCACATTTTCTAATACCATTCGGCGACTTCGAGAAACGGGAAACTTAACTCTTCGAGCGATTTTCTCTCAACGTCTGGGCAGGTGTGATTGGTAGACATCTCATTGGACCTTACTACTTACCGGACACTCTTAACGGGGACAATTACTTGGAATTTTTGCAAAATGACCTCCCTGAATTGATGAGCAATGTGCCGATATTTCATGAAGATCGACCAATAGTATTTCAAAATGATGGGTGTCCGGCACACTATCGTCTCACAGTGAGAGAGTTCCTAGACAACGCGTTCCCCGACTCGTGGATTGGACGGCTTGGCCCCATCTCATGGCCTGCACGGTCCCCAGATCTCACTACTCTTGACTTTAGCATATGGGTACGTGCAAAAAAGCTGGTTTACGAAAAAGAAATACAAACAAAGGAACAATTGATTGAAAGAATTGACGCAGCTTTTGCAAAGATGAAAGACGAGATAACGCTCCGTACTACTACGCGCGTGTATTAGAAATAGGGGAGAGGTTTTTGAACAAAATATGTAAATTTTAAAAAATAAAAATCTTTTTATTACTTTTGTATTTTTACTCCGTTTTCCCTTTAAGTGTTAATTTTTGACAAGTTTATAGACTTTTCGGCTACATGTGGTATACCGTTGTAATAAGCGATGTTTAGAAATTTTTTTAAAAGCATTTGAACTCCTCGATCGCTGTTTGTTTTTTTTTTAAAACGATGCAAATTTGTCCTTCTTGTTTATTTTTTTTACTTTTTTTAACTTTGAGAGCTTATAACTAATTATTTACACGTTCTGTCAAATAAATATTGCCTTCAAAAGACGAAGGATACACCTGAAAGCAAAAGCAAGTAAAAAGTTTACTGGAAAACATGTTCCAAAAAAAAGTTCTAGGGGTAGAGACGTAAAATTTCGGAAAATCTTAAAAAAATACAAAAAATGGGATTAAAAAAAATTGTAAACAGTTAGGGTCTTTTCCTTCAATTTGTATTTCACAAATAGGTCCACCTACACACCCACCGAGTTTGTCTAACCCTCCACCAAACACCCTGTATATAGAAATATAAAAATATCAAACTCCTTGAATTGCTTAATATCATAAGTGTTTACCTACCTACAATCAAGCTAATGGTCTACACCATTTGTTTAGTTCATTTCAGTTGATCAAAGTGTTTTACAAAGTTCAGTAATAAATATGTATGAAACCTCATCGACAATTTTATTAGATACAGATTTTTGGATTGTGTTTAAGACGTTTTATTATTTCGAAAGATTTTTCTGCCTCTGTAACTTCAACTATAAAGGTGGCTTTGTCTATCAAGTGACTTCTAAATATCTATGTTATTCAATCAGTTTTGATATTCTAGTGATTATATTCTTCTGTTTAACTTTCATCCCGATAGATTTTCAAGGCAACACGCAAGAATTCATTTATTTTTTGACTTTTTCACAATATGTGTTCATTTTCTGTTGCGTTTCTATTAGCATACATAGTCAAAACAAGGTGATCTTTGAGCTGCTCCGTGATTTCCAACAGATTTGCATGTTCATCAGAAATCCGGAAGACACGCCACATTTAAAAAGAATGACACGAGTGACTTTTACTCTTTTACTTATTTTCTATATACTTCTTATTCTTGTGAAAGTAACTACGGATAGATTCTGGCATTGGACGAGAAGTCTTAACATTTTATTCATAGTTTCAACTATAATGCTTGAAGTTCAACTGTTGAAAGTTGCTTATTTGCTAAGATATTTGGTCTACAAGCAGAAAAAATGGATTCTGGAGTTGAGGAAAAAGAGTTATGTTAATCTGAAGGTTTTGTAGTTATCTTTTGAAACAATAGCGCATGCATTTTTTTTGATAAAACGTGCATATCAGATGATTGTAAGAAATGTTATTTATTCAATTCAATTCAATTAATTAATTTATACCACGTGGAACACGTGGTCAAATTAATTCATTTCAAATAATTAAATTTATGCTATTTATGGTTTTTGTTCCTAAATAATTTTTATGGCCATGTATTGTTTTCAGATAGCTCTACATTTCATATTATCGTTCCTACAAATAGTGATATACCTAGGAATGGTTATTCTTACTTTTGTGGAATTAAAAGTGAGTATGTTGTACTGGTTTATTATTTACAGATTCATTTCTGCAAATTATTATTTACAGATTCATTTTTGTGAATTTCTTAGGTGTAACTTAGTATTACACCAAGATACTATACCTACTTTGTGATTAGGTTTCTGTACCTAAAAGTAAAAAAGGAACCCTTATAGGACTCTTTTTGTCCGTCTGTCGGTATGTCCGTCTGTCAACCCCCTTTTCTCAGGAACCCGTGGAAGTATCGAAATGAAATTACCGTCAAATACTCAAGTCCGGAACCTCTTGAAGCCTCAATATAAGAAAACTTCTAGGACACCGCAATCAAAAGTTTTATGTCCGAATATTTTGAAATTTTAAAGAAATTCAGTACACAATACCAATAGGGTCCGAAAACAGGGAAATTGTAGTTTATTCTTTCAAAAAATTATTTATGTATTGCGCCATGGACCAAAACCTAAAGGGTAATTCCCATTAACCTAGAATCATAAAATTTGTCCAGAAGCACGCTCTTTTAGCACAAATAAAGGGAAAAATTCTTATAAAAGGAAGAAATTAATAAAAAAAAATATTATCTCCCTGAGCCAAAATATATAGGGTACCTCCTACCCGTTGACTTAGAATCATGATAGTAATATTTGGCAAGAAACAAAGTAAAATTATCCGAAACCCTTAGTGCGAGTCCGGCTCGCACTTGTCGTTTGATTTATATTTTGTGTAAAATAACATGGTTTTCTGAGATTACCTATTAAAATATCTACATATGTATATTATAAATTTATAATGCATTATGTATATCAGTTATCTAGTGCCCATAACGGCCATAACACAAGCCGTGCTTAGCTTCGGGCTAGATAATGCTGTGTGAATTGTCCAACAGAGAGCTGTCGCACACCTGGAAAGCACCACTGCCGCACAGCACGTAAATGTGCATTAAGATATGGGTTTTAACATTTAGATGTATTTTATATTTCTGGTATTAGATGACAGACAGCTCTTAGGAAATGATTTTGACACTGTAAAATGTATCTAAAGGTAACGAGTTTCAGCCTATATTTGAATGCACATTTTTGTGATGAGTGGTAGAGGTGTTGTATTAATGTGCAACAAGACATAATGTACTTATTAAATTATTGTGATATTTTTAGGCAGATTCGAAGATCATTAATCATGTGGTGGTGGTCTCGTTATGGTTTGGAAAGGCTCTGGTGATAGAGTCCTTCCTTTGTTTATCTTTCGAGGAATACTACAGAGCCATTGAATCTACACGCGCTGCTGTTATCAACCACGCATTTTACCAGTATCGTAAGTGTTTATTTATTACTCGTTACTAAGTTTTCGAATCAAAAATGAAAATCTTTTTTAGGGTTCCGCACCTCAAAAGGAGAAAAGGAACAACACAGTGACGGACAAAAAAGTGATCCTATAAGGGATAGGATCACTTTGTTGTCCGTCTGTCTGTCCGTCTGTCAACCCTCTTTTCTCAGGAACGCGTGGACGTATCGAGTTGAAATTAACGTCCAATACTCAAGTCCGTCTCTTGAAGCCGCAATATAAATAAAACTTCTACGTCAACGAACTCAAAAGTTACAGCCGTTTATGTTCGAATATTTTGAAATTTCTAAGGGAATTACATGCACCCATAACCGATAGGGTACTTCCCGTTTACCTAGAATCATAAAATTTGGTAAGAAGCAAAGGCATATAGCACAAATAACGATAAAAATCTGAAAACCGTAAATTTATAGTTTATTAACTAAAAATTAATAGGTTTTGATTCTCTCCCTCGACCAAAATATACAGGGTCCCTACCTACTTCATGTTGACCTAGAATCATAATATTTGGCAAGAAACAAGGTCTTACAATAAAACGGGACCCTTAGTGCGCGAGTTCGACTCGCACTTGACGTTTCATTTGTTATCATCTGGCTACTTGTCTGGGGTTGGTTACGCTCGCTTATAAAATTAATGTAGAAAACGCTGTTTTTTGGTTGGTCTTTCACATAGCCAAGGATGCCTTCCTGTATTGGCCTATTGAAATGACCAACGAGTCGAAGGTTCGATCGCATCCCCACCCTTGGGATACAACAACGCGACGCCACCCTCCACCGCCACCGTCATTGAGTCTACGATGCACACATGTTAAAGACAGACGCGTGTCGCCTCCGCTAAAACCAAGTTTGGATTTCTCCAAAACCGCGTGCCGCGACCCCTTCGCTAGCACTTCCCCGCACTGTAATTAATTAAATTATCTGGACTGTGACGACTCGCCTGTGACGTCGCCCCGGTTCCCGTTGGCTCCAGGAGACATACCGCATGCATGGAACGACCGAGACGAATTGGGATTTGAGGTAGGTCCTTACTTTAAGACATTTTATATGTGACTTGCCTTCCAGAAAACAGCGCAAAATTTTAATCTTCGCCTTCCGCGAGATCTGAATCAGGCTTTAATCAGTAATTTCAATCTTAGATGTTACCAACTTTAATTGGCCTAAGCACACGCCTTGAATAGAGAACTAAACCTTCTTTATTCTCCAGGGGTTGAACACAAACTCTGCTTAGCTTGGGGCTAGATGATGCTGTGTGCATAGTTCAGCATTATAATTATTTATATATTTATATATTATTAGACTTTGTCCATATAATTACGTCTGAACTTGATCCGATCTTCCTGGAATGCGTTGGCAATTACGCCACTAAGTCAAACACCTGTGGGGTGAATCAATTTGACGTTAGTAACGACGTAGCGAGACGTGGGTCACGCACGTCTCGTGAGAACAGTCAAAAACCGTTGGTACCTACTTTCTATGGTTTTTGTGCCGTTTTAAATCCCGCCTAAGTCGTAAATTTTTCGAAAACTGAATAATTTTTGATTTGTTGAAATGGTTTGTTACAATTACAAAAAGTTTTAAAAACAAAAATCATTAATCAATTCAATTCATACGTTAGTACAAATTAATTATATTATTTTGACGTACAAACATTTTCAATAACTATTTTTCTGCTTTCTGTTTTCCTTTCTTGTAGAAAGTTCCAAGACCAGCGTTGAGCGCAGCAATCTCAATCTGATTCACTTCGCCAAATGCATAGTGCGGAGCATCGACACTAGTTTCAGCAAGTTGTGGGCTTGCGGCTTGTTCCCGATAGATGTCACGACGCCGCTGCAGCTCGGCAGTCTCGCTGCCACCTACGTCATTATACTACTGCAGATTGCTTTACAAAACCAGCGATAGACATAACTTTGTTGTTTATTTCATGTTTTGTTACCGAAAAATTTTATAGCATTAAATATTTTATGCCAAGCTTTTTTTCGGGAGGCCCGGGTGGCCTATCATACATGGCTCAGGACTATGGAAGGCACCTAATGGGCCTGTTTACCAACATATGGTTGAGACTAGAAAGGTTTTTAAGAGCAAATTAAATGGTGTTAGAACAATCAAAAAAATGTAAAATGGACATTGTAAAATGGCTACACATGATGCCTCTAAAAATTTCACCAGCTTTTGGAAGCATACCAAAAAACTGTCTCTATCGAGTGGTCTGCCTGTAAGTGTGAGTGGCGTGTCTGATCCGCAATGTGTATGTATAGCCAATGTCTTCATGGATCAATTTAAGGTTGAGCCAAGTTTGTCAACCAAGCATGTGCAAGTGCTCAATCATCATCATCATCATCAGCCTATATTAGTCCCCTGCTGGACATAGGCCTCCCCTAATGAGCGCCATAGCGCCCTGTGTCAGCTTGCCGCATCCAGCATCTGCCTGCAGTCTTTCGTAGATCGTCATCCCACCTGGCCGGGGGGCGTCCTACACTACGTTTGCCGAGTCGTGGTCTCCACTCAAGAACTTGTTTACCCCAGCGGTTGTCGGTTCTTCGCGCGATATGGCCGGCCCACTGCCACTTCAGCTTGCTAATTCTTTGTGCTATTTCGATAACTTTGGTTCTCTGTCGGATGTATTCGTTACGAATTCTATCCTTCAAAGAGACTCCGAGCATAGCTCTTTCCATAGCTCGCTGAGCGACTTTGAACTGAATATAGAAAGTGCTCAATACTGAAGTCCAAACTGCTGACTCTAATGTGAAGGTCACCGATGAAGTTAAAAAGATCATTAGGAATATGAACAGGGGGCAATATATACATATATGAAGAGGAATATGAAAGTTCCCCGGTCATGATGGACTCAGTATAGAGCACCTGCAACATCCTGGTGCTCACCTGCCCAGGATACTGGCTATGCTTTTCAATCTCTGCATAGTCCACTCTTATTTACCAGAAGAGCTCATTAGGAAAAAAAAACCGGCGATGCCTCAGTTGTGTCCAACTACAGGCTCTATCTCTAGCAACGGTGGTTGCGAAAGTGTTGGACAGTAAACTTGACAAACACTTAGAGGAGCACTTGAATATTCGAGTCCGATACTATACCAGCAAGAAGACACCCGTAAATGCCTGTTTTCTGGACCTATCTAACGCATTCGATCTGGTTTCTTATCCTGTGGGATAAGCTTGTGAGAGATACAACAATGCCCGGTGATCTCATAAATGTCCTTAAGTTCTGGTACCTAAATCAGAAAAACATGGTGAGGTAATCGGGCTCGCACTCTGAGGAGTACAGATTGAAGTGTGGGGTGAGGTAGGGGGACTGCAGTCTCAATCATCATTCTCAAAGATCAGTCTCAAAGGTTTCTTCGTCGATTCTTTACTTTAGTCTGCATACCGAAGCGACAGAAATCAAAAAATATCACTTTATATCCGTGTCAGTGTTTAGTTTTATATATTTTGACCTTTTCTAAGTGTACATTTATTGTATTTATGGAAATAAAGAGTTTTTGATTTTGATTTGATTTTTACCTCTCCAAAGCTTTTTAATTTGTACACAAATCAACTGATTGGTGAGCTCAGTAAAACCAGGATAGGCTGTTCTATCCATGACCATAGTGGAAAAAATATCAGCTATGCAGATGATATGGTACTCAGCCCATCAATTAGTAACCTGAGACGGTTACCAAAGGAGACATATGCAATTATGCAGCGGCTCATGAACTCAGGTATAATATAAAAAAGAGTGAACTGCTTTTCTTCAAAGAAGGTACGAAGAGTTACTCTGTACCTCCGGTCTCGCTTTACGGTACTCCTCTTAGTTGGGTCAATCGATTTCAATACCTGGGTCACTGGGTCACTGAGGAAATGTCAGATAATGTGGATATTGAAAGGGAACGTAGGGCGTTGTCGGTAAGGTGGCTCGCAGATTCGCACGTCGTATAACGCCTGTCAAAATATTAAGGCGTATTGTACTTCTTTCTACATGTACAGTCTGTGTCAACCAGATAGGTATAATCTTAAAGCCTACAACGCCTCACGCGTCCAGTACAATAACGGCTTCAGACGCGCACTTGGATGGGTTCCACGTAATCAATAATCTTTTGCTAAACGAAACCAAAACAAAATGTATTAGATTTATCCTACCTAATGTTAAACAAGTGAAGGCTGATGTAAACCATAAAGGAGAAACGTTAGAAATAGTAGAAAGTACTGTATTCTTAGGAATCACCTTAGATAATAAACTTCAATGGGGCTCACACATAGATAAGCTATCGAAGAGACTTAGTTCTGCAGCGTATGCAGTCAAAAAAATCCGTCATCTTACAGATGTGGATACATCTAGACTTGTTTATTTCAGCTACTTCCATAGTATTATGTCTTATGGTATACTGCTGCGGGGGAACGCTGCAGATATTAACACCGTATTTGTGCTGCAGAAGAGGGCTGTTCGTGCAATCTATAATATGGGTCCCAGAGAATCCCTGCGTGATAAATTCAAAGAAATAAACATAATGACAGTACCATGTCATTACATTTATTAAAACTTGTTGTACACTCACTCATAGAAATATAAGTCAGTTGTCTAAAAATAGCGATAAACATAAATAAAGAGTTTTTGATTTTGATTTTTGATTTTTAATCATGCGCAAGTGGGTCGCGTCCCTGGTCGGCCGCATGCGCCGCAGCTGTTAATAAAGCAATCTTGCTGGCCGCCGTGGCGCAGGACCTCTGCTCCAGTATCATAGGCCACTGGATGATGATGCTGAAACCGGTATCATCACTGGTGGCGGCAATGATCTGCCACAGTGCTTGGTTTTATTTAATTTAATTTGATTTATTTGATTGTGCATTATTAGTATGATGTTTTATTTAAATTTGAAATTTGTAATTGTGTATTTAAATGTGTAATTTCTATGGGTTTTGTAAGTCTAAATTAAATGATTTTCATTATTTAATTGATATTTTATTAGCTTACCAATTCATTATTTAATTCTTTCCTTTGTTTCAAACAAAGTTTTTTTTTTCATTCATTTATTTTCTCGATAAGCAGATCCTCAATTTATAACGTAGTGTGCCTTTCAATTACTTAATGATATTACGAGAGCTCTATGTTTAATTTCATCAAACTAATGGTATTATTAATCAAAAAGGCTATCTAACAAATCTTTATCAGTTTAGTTCATGGAAGTGTCTACACTTCCAAACTTCTAGTAACTTCTAGTAAACAGTAAACCATTCTGACATTGTGAAAATGAAAAAAAAATTAACAATCTGGAATTCTTTTTGATGTAGACTTTTGGATAATCTTTAACCCATTTTATTACTTCGAAAAGATTTTCTTTATCTGCAACGTCTATTTAAAAGATGGTGTTGCCTACCGAGTCTCTAAAAAAAATATTTTACTTCCTATTATTGTTGATATCCTTGTTATTATTTTATTCCTATTTACTTATCTCACGTTAGATTTCAAAAGTATGACTCATAAACTTATATATTTTGCAACTTATTCTCAATACGTCTTTATCTTCTGCTGCGTATCCATCTCCATCCACAGCAAAAACCAGTCGATCTATTTATTACTTCAACAACTTCAAGAGATTTGTATGTTAATCAGAAATCCTGAAGACACTCGACTTTTCAAAACTATAACTCGCGCAAACTGTTTTCTATTAATTTTATTTAATGTTTTTATGGTTGTTTTGAAAGTAGGTTCGGATCCCTTCTGGCATTGGACAAGAAGTATTTTTACATCGTCGACCATAATGTTTGAAGCCCAACTTTTGAACGCAGCGTATTTGATGTTATACCTAGTTCAGAAGCAGCGCAAATGGATTGCAGAAATGAAGTCCGATAATGTGGACCTGAAGATTTTAAAGTCGTCTTTTAAATATATCAAGGGTGTTTATCAGATCATTGTAAGTTCTATTTTGCTTAAAAGCAAAATAAGCTTAAAATCTATACGGACTAATTATTTTCTGTGGTATTGTTTTCAGATAGCGCTTCATTTCATAATGACTTTCCTTCAAATATTGATGTACATTGAAGTCTTGCTACTCACCTGCCATCTACCTATTCGATTGTATTGCTCATAAGTATAGTTTGTCAACAAATGTAATTGTACAATACAATTATATTGCCATCTGCAGTAAAGTTAGTAAAGTTAGCTGTAAGTAACCAATGGCTTTACCCACAGCCGCTGAATACCTCTTACACGTCATAAAATGTATTTCTGACACCTATCGGAAGGATCACGTTGAATGGAACACAATCAAGCGGCGGACACTCCATTCCAATCGCGATCTTTAACTTGTTTCATAATCTAATTTATTTATTTGCCAGCACACTTGAATACGTCATCTTACAAAATAGATCACAATAAAGGTAAACTGAAATTATGATTCTAAGCCATAAACAGACGAGATATGTAAGTAAAATCATATAATATAAAAGTGTATTTAATGCACCTAGGTGAATCAGCTCAGGTGAATTAAGTTTACGTCACCGTAAATCCTTTGAAATTTCAAAACAATAATATTAATGTAAGAACACACGTAAGGCGTCCAAAACCAAAAAATACACCAAAGCGTCTTTTGTGTGGCAAACCTGATGGCCGAAGACCCCCTGGAACACCGAATGTCAGATGGCTCGACAGAGTCCAACAAGACCTTAAGGCAATTGGAGTGACCAGCTGGCAGGAAAAAGCTAAGAATAGCATTTAATTGCGAAGTTTACTAGACCAGACCAAGGCCTACCCGCGGCTGTAGAGTCTGGATGATGATGATGATGATGAATGCAAGTAAAATACCACGAATAGGAAGAAAAAATAACTCAAACTTATTTGTAAAAAAAATTACGTAATTCAAAAAATCCTGGAACAGACGTTTACCCCTCGATATCCAGAATCACCCCTTTCGACCTAGCACAGCCTTATCGTGGTACCCTGTATGATACTAATATACTGGTAAGTATTATTATTTCAGAGCTACTGAGGGGATGTCTGAAATCGTGAGAGTTATCAAAAAGTCACATTGGGAGTTACTTGCTCGATTTTGAAAAAAATAAGTTCTACAAAATGTAAAAAAAAAATTGATAACTCTGGAAAAGCGAGGCTGTAATTTTTTTATCATTCTTCGATTCTTTGTTCGATTAAAATTAAATAAATTTAGGACAACAAAAGTTCTATTGAAGTTCTTTACGAAGGTCTTGTAAGTATCGGACAAATAAAGTGGTTAGAGGAGAAAAAATTGTGCTACATACAAGTCGATCAAAACAATGCTGGATATCTTCCACAGAAGATATATTACATTTCAAGACTATTATTATCTAGCATAATTACGTAGTTGGAAATAAAAATCCCGTCCAGGTAACTGGTGGACTCCGCGGTAAATATTTTGCCATCGAGTCATACTGAACGCACAGCTCAGAAAACTGACTTCCTGATCCGTAAAGAGGTCGTCTAGCTTAAAATTATGAAGATCTAAGCCGAAGATCGCCGGATTTATAATCGCATCCGATCAAAAAAAAGGTAAGGCCTATTATTGGCCCCTGGCCGACCATAAAAAAATCAAATGTTCGACAATTAATATTCAATACATTCCAGAACTGCTAGTTAAAAAACATTTATCTAAAATGTATGAACATTGGCAAAAAATTGGCATTTAAATTTTTTGTCACAAAAAACTTCAAGTACTCAATCGTGAAGTGTGACAAAGCAGTAATAAGAGCATTTATAATTGACGTAATGATAGATGGAACCACAATGTTTCCTCGTGAAAGTGAATTGACGATCAATTTCATTATTGATTTGTTATTCCGCAGCAAAGAATTTATGATAATCATGATAATCGTCGGTAGCATGTAGGCACTAGATAAACTATTATACTTATACGAAATATATAATTCTAATAATTTTTTGATCGAAAGGGTTATATAACACCTACTTCGTTATTTCATTTTATACACTTAGCGAACAATCAAAATAATTAAATTTTCAACAAGAAAACATTAAGTATCATCTAAAATCCTATGAACCAATAACAATAATACTATAGATTAATGATAATGATTCATACCGTATCTATTCTTATCTATTCTGTCTGTATCTGAAAATAAAAATAGTAAAAATAAAAATAGTATCTAAAAATAGTATATACATAAAAATAGTATCTGAAAATGAAAATAAAAAACGTATATTACCTACTACTATCATAGTTCTGTTTCATACCATTTCTTGATCGAGTAGGTAAAACCTATATTTTAATAATAACTAGCGGCCCGTCCCGGCTTCGCACGGGTGGACATTGAATTCTTAAACCTTTTGAGATAAACGCAGTGTAATGTTTGTATCTGTAAGCAGGACACAATAGTTTTATTCTTTTCAAATTACTATTTAAAAATGTTTCTAATAATTAAAAAAAATCTATCTTCCTCGCCACGTTGCCCGCTGCGCTGCGGGCCACACCGGCCACGGCGGAGCGGCGGCGTTAATTTATCTGTTTAGCGTTGGGTTTACTGAATCGTCGGTGCGAGCGTGTGGGTGCCTCAGGACGCATCGGTTAGAGCGCCGTCCGCGGGCATGTGGCATCAGTGCTTGAACTGTCGTGTTTGACTCGGCGCGAAATGGACGAGAATTACCTAACATTGCTACTTTTAGAACAAGAAAAGGAAGATGAACTACTAATGTTATGAAAGAAACTATAAATAGTAAGGAATTAAATAATCAGAAAAAATAAATTTATCTATTCCCGATTGAATGTAAAATGTTTTCTGTAAAATGATACCGAACCGACCGACGTGTGCGACGTGTGACCTTCGCCCGCTCGCACTGCTCGCGCCGTCCCAGCCGCGGACGAATAAGTATTCAGAGAATCCAGCGCCGAGTATTTCTTCATAGTATTCGGACGTTGGATGTCGGCCGCGGACACACGACAGGCGACCGGTGCGTGCGGCGGACGGCCAGAGAACCCAGCGCCCATCGATCAAGGGCCGGCCGGAAATTTTTGATCGATGCCAGCGCCTTAGTATTTTGTTTAGATTGTCATTTTGAAATTCGTAAAATTGGATGGAATGTCCGATTTGAATAATTCAAAGAGTAATCTACAGTTATTGAAACAGTCTTGCTTGAAAACGAAATAATTTTTTTGGATAAGGATTTATACAAAGGTATGGATAACATAGTCTGATTTTGGTCGGAATTTCTATCAATTTTTAAAATGTAAAAAAGTTGTTACAGTGACATAACTATAATATTTGGACATACATTATCCCAAATTTTTGTAGATATTGATATGTTATCTTTGATATTGTACTACATTTTTTGTTCTATCATAGCTAGTTTCCGCAGCGCATGCGATGAAAGACATTTTATGCCAAAAAAATTACACCTGGGGTTACATTATTGAAGTTTTAGTAGGGATTCCTTATTTTTTCTAGTATTCAATATTTTTGTGTTACTAAGGGATAATGTAGCATTCTAACAGTGAAAGAATTTTTGAAATCGGTTTAGTAGTTTTTGAGTTTTTTGAGCAAAGCTTTCCTCTTTATATTATTTTTCCACCTTAAAAGGATTTACGCACATGAAACTGCGACGGACAGCTCTAAGAAATTGATAGGCATAAAACGAAGTCACTGCTCATTCTGTCTGTTACTTGGATTTAAAAAGCAACGGATTTCGATACAGTACCTATCTGATGTCATATAACTATTTTATTGGATCGTTTTGCAAACATTCCGTTAATATATCTAAACGAATGGAGTACCTACCTCGCTAGTGTACATCCAAGTATTATGTCCCGAGTACCACGCATATTTTGAAGCCGCAGATAGAAGTTTAGGTGGGTACTTAATAACCAAAGAATGTGAATTTCTATTAAAAATTGTTAGCATTGCTTACGTCCTTAGCTAAATTTTCTGGCAAATTAAGCTTTTCTAGTTCCTAAGATTTCTTGAAATGTCAGTGAGTCGCCACACCATTGACCTTTACAGTGTGAATTTCAAAAAACCCTGAAATACCTGTCTGTTTATTTTAAGTCATCTTTCTACCTTATTAATTTTTACGGGCCAACAGTTACGGTTCTGAAGTTATTATAAAAATGACCTTTGACCCCCTTCGAATACGAATTTACAAAAATGCGTCCTTAGCGTGCTTACGTCTTGAAAGGACCTCCTTGCAAAATTTCAGATTTGTAGCGCTTGTAGTTTCAAAGATCTCTTGATGAGTCAGTTTTCTCTTCTCTTTTATATATATAGAATATAAGAATATCAAACTCCTTGAATTGCTTAATATCGTAAGTGTTCACCTACCTACAATCAAGCTAATGGTCACCACCATTTGTTTAGTTCATTTCAGTTGATCAAAGTGTTTTTCAAAGTTCGGTAATAAAAATGTATAAGGCCTCATCGAAAATTTTATTAGATACAGATTTTTGGATTGTGTTTAAGACGTTTTATTATTTCGAAAGATTTTTCTGCCTCTGTAACTTCAACTATAAAGGTGGCTTTGCCTATCAAGTGACTTCTAAATATGTTTGTCTTTCAATTAGCTTTGATATTCTAGTGATTATATTCTTCTGTTTAACTTTAATCCCGAGAGTTTTTCAAGGCAACACCCAGGAATTCATTTATTTTTTGACTTATTCACAATATGTGTTCATTTTCTGTTGCGTTTCTATTAGCATCCATAGTCAAAACAAGGTGATCTTTAAGCTGCTCCGTGATTTCCAACAGATTTGCATGTATATCAAAAATCCGGAAGACACGCCACATTTTAAAAGAATGACACGAGTGACTTTTACTCTTTTACTTATTTTCTATATACTTCTTATTCTTGTGAAAGTAACTGCGAATAGATTTTGGAATTGGACGAGAAGTCTTAACATTTTATTCACAGTTTCAACTTTAATACTTGAAGTTCAACTGTTGAAAGTTGCTTATTTGCTAAGATATTTGGTCTACAAGCAGAAAAAATGGATTTTGGAGTTGAGGAAAAAGAGATATGATAATCTGAAGGTTTTGAAGTTAACTTTTGAAACGGTAGCGCATGCATTTTCTTTGATTAAACGGGCATATCAGATGATTGTAAGAAGTATTCTTTATTCAATTAAACTCATTTAAATAATTTATAGCACATGGAACACTTGTCAAAATAATTTATTCCAAATAATTAAATTTATGCTATTTATGGTTTTTGTTCCTAAAATATTTGTTATAGCCATGTATTGTTTTCAGATAGCTCTACATTTCATAATAGCGTTCCTACAAATAGTGATATACCTAGGAATTGTTATTCTTACTTTTTTTGGATTAAAAGTGAGTATATTTTACTGGTTTAACTGCAAATTATTATTTACAGATTCATTTTTATCAATTTCTTAGGTGTAACTTAGGATTACACCTAGATACTATACTTACTTTATGATTAGGTTTCTGTACCACAAAAGGAAAAAAAGGAACCCTTATTTAGGATTCTTTGTTGTCCGTCCGGAAGTATCGATATGAAATTAACGTCAAATACTCGAGTCCGTAACCGCTTGAAGCCTCAATATAATAAAACTTCTAGGACACCGCAATCAAAAGTTACAGCTGTTTATGTCTGAATATTTTGAAATTTCTAAGGAAATTCGGAACACAATACCAATAGGGTCCGAAAACAGTGAAATTGTAGTTTATTCTTTCAAAAAAATATTTTTGTATTGCACCATGGACCAAAACCTATAGGGTACTTCCCATTAACCTAGAATCATAAAACTCGTCCAGAAGCACGCTCTTATAGCACAAATAAAGGGAAAAATTCTAATAAAGGGAAGTAATTAACAAAAAAAATTCTTCTTTCCCTGAGCCAAAATATAAATGGTACCTCCTACCCGTTGACTTAGAATCATGATAATAATATTTGGCAAGAAACAAAGTACAATTATACGGAACCCATAATGCGAGTCAGACTCGCACTTGTTGTTTAATTTATATTTTGTGTAAATTAACATTGTTTTCTGAGATTACCTATTAAAAATATCTATGTATATAATGCATTATGTATATCAGTTACCTAGTGCCCATAACACAAGCCGTGCTTAGCTTCGGGCTAGATAATGCTGTGTGAATTGTCCAACAGAGAGCTGTCGCACACCTGGAAAGCACCACTGCCGCACAGCACATAAATGTGCATTAAGATAATGGGTTTTAACATTTAGATGTTTTTTATATTTATGGCATCAGATGACAGATGACAGACTTAGGAAATTATTTTGACACTGTAAAATGTATCTAAAGTAACGAGTTTCAGCCTATATTTGAATGCACATTTTTGTGATGAGTGGTAGAGGTGTTGTATTAATGTGCAACAAGATTTAATGTACTGATTAAATTATTGTGATATTTTTAGGCAGATCCGAAGATCATTAATCACGTGGTGGTGGTCTCGTTATGGTTTGGAAAGGCTCTGGTGATAGAGTCCTTCCTTTGTTTATCTTTCGAGGAATACTACAGAGCCATTGAATCTACACGCGCTGCTGTTATCAACCACGCATTTTACCAGTATCGTAAGTTTTTATGTATTACTCGTTACTAAATTTTCGAATCGAAAAAAGAAAATCTTTTTCAGGGTTCCGTACCTCGAAAGGATCACTTTGTTGTCCGTCTGTCTGTCCGTCTGTCAACCCTCTTTTCTCAGGAACACGTGGACGTTTCGAGTTGAAATTAACATCAAATACTCAAGTCCGTAATCTCTTCAAGCCGCAATATAAATAAAACTTCTACGTCAACACACTCAAAAGTTACAAGTTACAACCGTTTAAGTTTATTTTGAGAATATTTTATATTTGAGAATATTATGTAAGAATATTTTGAAATTTCCAAGGGAATCACATGCACACAAAACCTATAAGGTACTTACCGTAGACCTAGAATAATGAAATTTAGTGAACAGCAAGGTCTTATAGCACAAGTAAAGGGAAAAATCAGAAACATATAAATTTGTAATAATATATTCACTTAAAAATATACTTTTCATTCTCGCTTTTGACCAAAACCTATAGGGTACTTCCCTAAGGGGTTGACGTAGAATCATAAAATTTGGCAAGAAGCAAGTTAATATAGCACAAGTTAAAGAAAACATCCTAATACCGTAAATTTGTAGTTTATTCACCAAAAAAATACGTTTAATTCTTGCTCTAGCTAGACCAAAACCGATAGGGTACTTCCCGTTTACCTAGAATCATAAAATTTGGTAAGAACACAGAAATCTCTTGTTATTCAGATTTCTGTGGGTAAGGAGCAAGGACAAATTATAACGATAAAAATCTGGAAACCGCAAATTTGTAGTTTATTAACAAAAAAACAAGTTTTGATTCTCTGCCTCGACCAAAATATACAGGGTAGGTACCTACTTCATGTTGACCTAGAATCATAATATTTGGCAAGAAACAAGGTCTTACAATAAAACGGGACCTTTAGTGCGCAAGTTCGACTTGCACTTGACGTTTTATTTAATATCATCTGGCTACTTGTCTGGGGTTGAACACAAACTCTGCTTAGCTTGGGGCTGGATGATGCTGTGTGCATAGTTCAGCATTATAATTATTTACATATTTATCTATTATTAGACCTTGTCAATATAGGTACACCTGAACTTGATCCGATCTTCCGGGAATGCGTTGGCAATTACGCCACTAAGTCAAACACCTGTGGGGTGAATCTATTTGACGTTAGTAACGACGTAGCGAGACGTGGGTCACGTCTCGTGAGAACAGTCCAAAACCGTTGGTACCTACGTTCTATGGTTCTTGTGCCGTTTCAAATCCCGCTTAAGTCGTAAATTTTTGAAAACTGAATATTTTTCATTTTTTTAAATGGTTTGTTACATTTACAAAAAGTTTTAAAAACAAAAATCAATAATCAATTCAATTCATACGTTAGTACAAATTAATTATATTATTCTGTCGTACAAACATTTTCAATAACTATTTTTCTGCTTTCTGTTTTCCTTTCTTGTAGAAAGTTCCGAGACCAGCGTTGAGCGCAGCAATCTCAATCTGATTCACTTCGCCAAATGCATAGTGCGGAGCATCGACACTAGTTTCAGCAAGTTGTGGGCTTGCGGCTTGTTCCCGATAGATGTCACCACGCCGCTGCAGCTCGGCAGTCTCGCTGCCACCTACGTCATTATACTACTGCAGTTTGCTTTACAAAACCAGCGATAGACATAATTTTGTTGTTTATTTCATGTTTTGTTACCGAAAAATTTTATAGCATTAAATATTTTATGCCAAGCTTTTTTTCGGGAGGCCCGGGTGGCCTATCATACATGGCTCAGGTATGGAGGGCACCTAATGGGCCTGTTTACCAACATATGGTTGAGACTAGAAAGGTTTTTAAGAGCAAATTAAATGGTAATAGAACAATCAAAAAAATGTAAAATGGACATTGTAAAATGGCTACACATGATGCCTCTAAAAATTTCACCAGCTTTTGGAAGCATGCCAAAAAACCGTCTCTATCGAGTGGTCTGCCTGTGAGTGTGAGTGGCGTGTCTGATCCGCAATGTATAGCCAATGTCTTCATGGATCAATTTAAGGTTGAGCCAAGTTTGTCAACCAAGCATGTGCAAGTGCTCAATACTGAAGTCCAAACTGCTGACTCCAATGTGAAGGTGACCGATGAAGTTAAAAAGATCATTAGGAATATGAAGAGGGGAATATATACCTATACGAAGAGGAGTATGAAAGTTCCCCGGTCATGATGGACCCAGTATAGAGCACCTGCAACATCCTGGTGCTCTCCTGCCCAGGGTACTGGCTATGCTTTTCAATCTCTGCATAGTCCACTCTTATTTACCAGAAGAGCTCATTATGATAATAAATGATATAGTGATATATGATATGGATATAGTGGTTCCTGTCATCAAGAAAAAAAACCGGCGATGCCTCAGTTGTGTCCAACTACAGGCTATATCTCTAGCAACGGTGGTTGCGAAAGTGTTGGACAGTAAACTTGAATATTCGAGTCCGATACTATACCAGCAAGAAGACACTAGTAAATGCCTGTTCTCTGGACCTATAGAAGGCATTCGATCTGGGTTCTTATAGTGTGGGATAAGCTTGTGAGAGATACAACAATGCCTGGTGAACTCATAAATGTCTTTAAGTTCTGGTACCTAAATCAGAAAAACATGGTGAGGTAATCGGGCTCGCACTCTGAGGAGTACAGATTGAAGTGTGGGGTGAGGTAGGGGGACTGCAGTCTCAATCAGTAAATAAATTCAAACAAATTGTTAAAACCTTGCTGTGCAAAAAGGCTTACTAAATATTTTTCAGATTTTATCTAGAGGGTAAAAAAGCTTGGGACGGGTTTTGCTCCAACTCGAAAAATAACAACTAACAGGCTAAAGGTTTCTTCGTCGCTTCTTTACTTTAGTCTGCATACCGAAGCGACAGAAATCAAAAAATATCACTTTATTTCCGTGTCAGTGTTTAGTTATATATCTTGACCTTTTCTAAGTGTACATTTATTGTATTTATGGAAATAAAGAGTTTTTGATTTTGATTTGATTTTTACCTCTCCAAAGCTTTTTAATTTGTACACAAATCAACTGATTGGTGAGCTCAGTAAAACCAGGATAGGCTGTTCTATCCATGACCATAGTGGAAATAATATCAGCTATGCAGATGATATGGTCCTACTGAGCCCATCAATTAGTGCCCTGAGACGGTTACCGGAGACATATGCAATTATGCAACTTCCCATGAACTCAGGTATAATATAAAAAAGAGTGAACTGCTTTTCTTCAAAGAAGGTACGAAGAGTTACTCTGTACCTCCGGTCTCACTTTACGGTACTCCTCTTAGTTGGGTCAATCGATTTCAATACCTGGGTCACTGGGTCACTGAGGATAATATGTCAGATAATGTTGATGTTGAAACTAGTTGAAAGGGAGCGTAGGGCGTTGTCGGTAAGGTGGCTCGCAGATTCGCACGTTGTATAACGCCTGTCAAAATATTAAGGCGTATTGTACTTCTTTCTACATGTACAGTCTGTGCCAACCAGATATAAACTAAAAGCCTACAACGCCTCACGCGTCCAGTACAATAACGGCTTCAGACGCGCACTTGGATGGGTTCCACGTAATCATGCGCAAGTGGGTCGCGTCCCTGGTCGGCCGCATGCGCCGCAGCTCTTAATAAAGCAATCTTGCTGGCCGCCGTGGCGCAAGACCTCTGCTCCAGTATCATAGGCCACTTGATGATGGTGCTGAAACCGGTATCATCACTGGTGGCGGCAATGATCTGCCACAGTGCTTGGTTTTATTTATTTTAATTTGATTTATTTGATTGTGCATTATTAGTATGATGTTTTATTTAAATTTGAAATTTGAAATTGTGTATATAAATGTGTAATTTCTATGGGTTTTGTAAGATGAATTAAATGATTTTCATTATTTAATTGACATTTTATTAGCTTACCAATATTTCATTATTAATAATTCATTATTTAATTCTTTCCTTTGTTTCAAACGAAGTTTTTTCATTCATTTATTTTCTCGATAAGCAGATCCTCAATTTATAACGTAGTGTGCCCTTCAATTACTTAATGATATTACGAGAGCTCTTTGTTAAATTTCATTAAACTAATGGTATTATTAATCAAAAAGGCTATCTAACAAATCTTTATCAGTTTAGTTCATGGAAGTGTAGAGTAAACAGTAAACCATTCCGATATTGTGAAAATGAAAAAAAATGAACAATCTGGAATTCTTTTTGATGTAGACTTTTGGATAATCTTTAACCCATTTTATTACTTCGAAAAGATTTTCTTTATCTGCAACGTCTATTTAAAAGATGGTGTTGCTTACCGAGTCTCTAAAAAAATTATTTTACTTGCTATTATTGTTGATATCCTTGTTATTATTTTATTCCTTTTTACTTATCTCACGTTAGATTTCAAAAGTATGACTCAAAAACTTTTATATTTTGCAACTTATTCTCAATACGTCTTTATCTTCTGCTGCGTATCCATCTCCATCCACAGCAAAAACCAGTCGATCTATTTATTACTTCAACAACTTCAAGAGATTTGTATGTTAATCAGAAATCCTGAAGACACTCGACTTTTCAAAACTATAACTCGCGCAAACTGTTTTCTATTAATTTTATTTTATGTTTTTATGGTTGTTTTGAAAGTAAGTTCGGATCCCTTCTGGCATTGGACAAGAAGTATTTTTATATCGTCGACCATAATGTTTGAAGCCCAACTATTGAACGCAGCGTATTTGCTGTTATACCTAGTTCAGAAGCAGCGCAAATGGATTGCAGAAATGAAGTCCGATAATGTGAACCTGAAGATTTTAAAGTCGTCTTTTGAAACCATATTGCGAGCATTTAAATCTATCAAGAGTGTTTATCAGATCATTGTAAGTTCTATTTTTAATTTATTTAATGCTTAAAAGCAAAATAAGCTTAAAATCTATACGGACTAATTATTTTCTGTGGTATTGTTTTCAGATAGCGCTTCATCTCATAATGACTTTCCTTCAAATATTGATCTACATTGAAGTCTTGCTACTCACCTCTTCTGAACCTAACGTTTGTATCATCTACTTATTCGATTATATTGCTCTTAAGTACAGTTTGTCAACAAATGTAATTGTACAATGCAATTATATTGCCATCTGCAGTAAAGTTAGCTGTAATTAACCAATGACTTTACCCACAGCCACTGAATACCTCTTACACAGCTTATTAATTAACGTCATAAAATGTATTAATTATTTCCAGCGCATCAGCATTGCCATACAGCGGGGCAATGCAGCCAGCGTCTTGGAGACGCTTCCGACTGGTATTGATATGGATCAGTTGAGCTACCTGTAGATTGTTTGCAACAGTCTGCAGTTGGCTTGGTTGTTTCAATTGTAAATACTAGTGGAATTGTCTTTGTGAATAAAGGCTTCTGCCATTATTCATTATTTAATTTTGTTGCTGATTTATAAACGCAACAAGAAAACCGAGAGAAATTAATGTATTTATTATTATTTTACTATTATCAGCCTGTATTGTGTCACTCCGTGTTTAGCAGAGTCCTGAATGTATCTGTTCTTTGTATAAAATTTCAACTGATTCATCACAATCACAAGCTATGTGTTTTTATTAAATTTCTTAAGCATCTTCAGCGCATTTGGTTCGAATAAAATCAACATTTAAAGTATGTTTACTATATTTTCAGACAGATGCAATAACAGTTATGAGTCACAGAGTTGGAGTTTTGGCGTGGTTTTTCAAGGGTGTTGTAATAGAGTGCTTCCTTTGTCTGTCTTTCGAGAAATTCTACAGCATTATAGAAGCTACACGCTCTGCTGTAATCAATCACGTGTTCCAGCAGTACAGTGAGTTTAACATTATGCTCAAAGGAATCAAGATTACAATCATGTGCTGTTCTTTGTTAGAGACGAGACATTTAACACCCATGTCACAGATATTATAATACTATCCCATATTCAAAAACAATACTTATAAAAAGTGCAAGCAATTCTATGCTAAGTAAGGCATTTCTCACTGCGCTCGTCATCTTAGATTCATACCTACAACATTCAAGCGACTGTGATTGGTCCGTTTCTGTAGCTTAGTTAAAGAGCACTAATTGCTCTTTAATGTTTGGCAGATTTGCGGATAACATAAATTAAACCTATAAAATTCGGCACAATAATAAAAAAAAAAATTATGATTCCATAATAACATCCCTAAAATATAAGATATGAATCAAAACACATAGAAATTGAATATGAATCAAAACAAAATGTCAAAGCAAAGCAAACTGACAGAACATTAACAAAAATTTGTGACATACTAGTCAAAGGGGGATAGCTACACTATGCGTTGGTTAAAAGATCGTCCCAAAGAAACGCATAGCGTTACAAATCACTCAAGTATTGTTTATTAATCGGATTTATCGACCCTATGCGTTCGTGTGCACTGTGAGACCTCATGGTATTGTTCTTGAATACGGGTGCAAGTTTCTTGGTTGGTTTCAATATTAGTGTGGCCACATTTGACATCCTAAGTTTTCTGGCTCTTTTGTCAAACGACAAAAAACAAAAGGAGGTGGTTCTCATTTTGGCTGTTTGTTTTTTATGTTACAAACATAAACAAGATCCGTCAAGTGCGAGTGTGACTCGCGCCGAGGGTTTCGAACGTTAGTCAATTATACTATACAAATACGTACTAAAGGTACCGGTTAGAGACTTCGCTATTTAATGAATACCTAAAAATAGTAGGTACCAAACTACATTTTAGATGGATCGCTCTGAATACTTCGGGGATTAGGTCAATTTTTCGACTTTTTTAAAAATATTTCAAAAGTACTTTACAGAAATTCCAAAAACTGATTTGATGTGTACTCGTATCAAATGAAAGGTTCATTTGATACCCCACTCGGTGTGATAGCCTCCCCGTTTAAAAATTACCCCCGAAGATATCAGTTAGTTTATTTCAAGAGATTGCAGAACGATCCATCTGAAAAGTTATATGGCGTTTGTGGATAAAGATCTATCTTTTACTCTATTTAGTAAAAGATAGATCTTTATTTCTTTATTTCTTTTGTGGATAAAGATCTATCTTTTACTCTATTTAGTAAAAGATAGATCTTTATCCACAAACGCCATATAACTTTTCAGATGGATCGTTCTGCAATCTCTTGAAATAAACTAACTGATATCTTTCATTTCATACCACACATGACACAGGGTCATCAGGTATCTTTTAAAATTTCGACATCACAATTTGTATGGAAATTTTAATTTTTATTTTGTATTTATTTTCAATCTATACAGGCACATGAAATGTAAAACTTTTAAATCCATCATGGTTATTAACACTGAAGTCATTTACAACGGGATATTTACCATGATTTGAATTTTGAGCTCTGAAATATTTCGGCAAAGTTTCATGCGCCATGATATGTTATTTTAAATTTCCAGTTGATAGCTGCGGTAGTTGCTTAGATATTGAAGAGGGAAAAAAGGACGGATAAAGCAAGACCATACGGGTTTCGAGATCTCGAAACCCAAAAACAAACAGCCTGTTACTCGATATCTCTGTAAATTTTGTCTGATTGTGATTAATCTTTTGTTTTTAAAAATGGTCCCGAAGTGGTTCCATAAAACAATCACGAGTAACCTTTTATCCATAACTTGAAAAAAGTTTAAGTAAATATTTAGCAATTTAAGTCTAATTTAAGTTTTATTATATTTAGGTATAGAAAAATTATGTTTATGGAAACTATTCCTTAGATTATAGTTTGACATGGAAAATAGATTTATCTTTAGTAAATTCAGCCACTTTTTTCAGAATCTATAGAGAGCGACTTCGAACCGTATATTTTAGAGGGTCTAAGGTGCGAACGTGAAAAAATCGATCTCGTCCACTTCGCCAAATGCATAGTACGGAGCATCGAGACTAGTTTCAGCAAGTTGTGGGCTTGCGGCTTGTTCCCGATAGATGTCACCACGCCGCTGCAGCTCGGGACCCTTGCTGCCACCTACATTATCGTGTTACTGCAGTTTGCTTTACAAAAGACATCGCAACAAACAGCGGGACTGGCCCTACCTGTCACTATATTAGATACTTCAAATACCACTGTTGTAGTGTGACAGTTATCTTCTGTAATAAAACTAAGAAGAATTTTTAAATTTTTTATTTAAAAAATTGTATAGTCTTATAACATTAAAATTAGTTTAAGGCAGTGATGTTTCCACTTCTCAATTTGAGTATTGCGTAAATTAATATTAAAATATATACTTATCATCATTATACTATTAGGTACATCACTAGTAAGTCGGTAACCTCAGTGTCATTATGCATACCATACAAAATCTTTACAAAAATATAACAAACCAAGCCTGCTATCCACACATTCCTTTAAAGTTTGGTATCACAATTTTATGGCAACATTAACTAAAGTGAAAACAAATTGCACCAAAAACTTACTAATATTAAAATATTTCAACTCTGAAAAGTAACAGAAGGAACTTTTCGGTTGAAAACTGAACAGGTTTGGTGCAATTAGTTAAATTAAACTAAAATACGAAAGAAACTAAGGGTCGGTCGTAGTAATATCCTTCATCTGGAACAAAGGGTGGTCGAGTAGTTTGAGGAGGGAGGTAGATCGGTGGCTGGGTCGGAGGGGGGATGTAAACCGGCCGTCTGGTTGTCTGGGGGGGAATATAGACAGGGGGGTTGGTTTGAGGGGGAATATAGACTGGGGGTTTGGTTTGTGGCGGGATGTACGGTGGCCTTGTCACTGGTGCATAAGTAGATGGAGCTAGCGTAGGGTAAGTGAAAGGAACCTTTGGTACTGGGTAGGTGTAACCGGTGGTTCTAGTGACGTCGAGAATGGTGGAGTAGGTGGGTGCTGGAGTGGTGGGTGGTGGAGGCGGCCTGGTCGGTGGGGGCGTGGGAGGTCTTGTCGGTGGTGGTGGTGGCGGCCTAGTTACGGGTGGCAGATAAGTCGACGGGGGCAACGGCCTGGGAGTTGTAGGGAAAGTGAAAGGGACCTTTGGTACTGGGTATGTGTAGCCTGTTGTTCTGGTTTGATCTAAGATTGTGGAGTAAGTGGGGTAGGTGGGAGGTCTTGTTGGTGGTAGAGGTGGCCTTCTGGTGGTTGGCGGCGGTGGGGGCGGTGGTGGTGGAGGAGGTGGCCTTCTGGTGGTTGGCGGCGGTGGTGGCGGTGGCGGTGGTGGAGGTGGCCTCGTAGGTGGTGGCGGTGGCCTTCTGGTCGTTGTAGGTGGTAGATAAGTAGTAGGAGGTCTGGTTGGGAAAGTAAAAGGTATCTTGGGTGTTGGGTAAGTGTATCCTGTGGTTCTGGTTTGATCTAATATTGTTGAATAGGTAGGATAGGTTGGTGGCCTTCTGGTGGTTGGTGGAGGAGGCGGTGGTGGAGGTGGTGGTGGTGGAGATGGCCTTCTGGTGGTTGGCGGCGGTGGTGGCGGTGGCGGTGGTGGAGGTGGCCTCGTAGGTGGTGGCGGTGGCCTTCTGGTTGTCGTAGGTGGTAGATAGGTAGTAGGAGGTCTGGTTGGGAAAGTGAATGGTACTTTTGGTACTGGGTATGTGTATCCAGTAGTTCGGGTTTGGTCTAAGATTGTAGAGTAGGTAGGATAGGTTGGTGGTCTGGTTGGTGGTGGCGTAGGAGGTGGTGGGGGTCTTCTGGTTGTCGGTGGTGGCGGCGGCGGCGGCGGAGGAGGTGGTGGTGGTCGTCTGGTTGTGGGTGGTGGTGGTGGTTGTCTTGTCACAGGAGGAAGGTAGGTCGACGGAGGGAAAGGCCTAGGCGTGGTCGGTGGCGGCGGTGGCCTAGTAGGAAAGGTAAACGGTACTTTGGGTACAGGGTATGTGTATCCTGTGGTTCTAGTAACATCTGGGATTGTGGAGTAGGTAGGATAGGTAGGTGGTCTGGTTGGTGGTGGTGGTGGTGGCGGAGGCGGTCTAGTTGGTGGTGGAGGAGGTGGCGGCGGAGGTGGTGGCGGTGGCCTTCTGGTGGTTGGTGGTGGCGGAGGTGGAGGTGGCCTTCTTGTTGAAGGAGGTAGATAAGTCGAAGGAGGGAAAGGCCTTGGTGTTGTTGGTGGCGGTGGTGGTCTAGTAGGGAACGTGAAGGGTACTTTTGGGACGGGGTATGTGTATCCGGTAGTCCTGGTTTGGTCTAGGATTGTGGAGTAAGTGGGGTAGGTTGGCGGCCTCGTTGGTGGTGGCGGAGGCGGTGGTGGTGGCCTTCTGGTGGTTGGTGGTGGCGGCGGCGGAGGTGGTGGAGGTGGCCTCGTCGGTGGTGGTGGTGGTGGTGGCGGCGGCCTCCTTGTTGTAGGAGGGAGGTAGGTCGTGGGAGGTCTAGTCGGGAAAGTGAACGGTACTTTAGGTACGGGGTATGTGTATCCTGTAGTTCTGGTTTGGTCTAGGATTGTTGAGTATGTCGGGTATGTTGGTGGTCTGGTTGGTGGAGGTATCGGCCTCCTTGTTGTAGGAGGGATGTAAGGAGGTCGTGTTGGCGGCGGCGGTGGTGGGGGTGGCGGCGGTGGGGGGGGTGGCGGTCTGGTTGGCGGTGGTGGTGGCGGCGGCGGCCTTCTTGTTGTTGTTGGAGGAAGATAGGTTGTTGGAGGCCTGGTCGGCGGTGGCGGAGGTGGTGGTGGCGGCCTTGTCGGCGGTGGTGGTGGCGGCGGAGGAGGCCTGGAAGGAAAAGAAATATTATTTTAGCTCTCATTTTGCCAGAGCTACTTATTTAAAAGCGGATTTTCCAAATTGTACATAGTCTAGACAGGGCAAAGACACGTGGTTATGTGTAGGCACTTTTCTATATTTTTATTTTCGTGTAAGTTGAGAGTTTGACCTGCAGCAGGTCAATTCAGTGGTACCTATTCGCGATTGTATCACTCATACTATCTTCGCCGCTCTTTTTCCAATTTTTTTGTTTCTCATAAAAAGCAGCCAATAAGTGGCGCAAATAAAATGGGTGATACACTCACAAACGCGTCCGAATCGAGCAGCCATTCTATTTCGGTATTGACTTACCCAAATAAATACTTTGATACTTTGATCAGTGGATTAGTGCAGAACAGAATAAAATTTAAGTAATAAGTACTATATAGTTTTCCTAACTCTTAGTTACTGACTGGTTTAGTCTCTTTGGCAATGTTTTACAAATCCAACAGTGATTACCTTGTAGTGGGCACCGGTGGCAAATAAGTTGAAGGCGGCTGAGTTGGAAACTCAAATGGAACTTTTGGCTTCTCATACACGTAACCCGTCGGCTCGGGGGGAAGGTATACCCCTTCCGTCACCGTCTGCTCCGGCACCGGCGGGGGAAAAGGAACCTTAATGGAAATGAAAAAAGGTCATTTGTTTATTTAAAATAAAAATAATACAAAAAGCCAGCTAACAAAACATTAATATACCCAAATTTATAAGCGCAGGGTAAAAACGCCACTGGTGAACGTGCCTCCCCCAAAAAAGATGGGTATGGTCATAATCACCACACTCGAGTCATAGGTATTGGTGATCGCAGTAAAAGTATTATTTGTGAATTTCACTTCTACTGCGATGGCCCATGATTTTCCCATTATGTAGTTGGTGTGGTTCTTTCATCTGCAATAAAATTGTGTGTGTGCTTGAAGTTTGAGGGTAAGTGACTTGGCAATTTAATATTGCACAAGTACCAAATATTTTTTATCTTCATGTTTCCTAACAAATTACACAAACACAGGAAGAAGCGGGTGCCCATTCTGTGGTTCCCCTTAGCTGGCTCTCACGAGACCCACGAGCTCTGGAGGGGTCAAATCTTACGCCGGCAACGCTACTATTATTTTTATTTTCAACCGACGAGAAACGGAGGAGGTTCTCAAGTCGACGCATATTTTTTTTATGCATAACATTTTACAGATTAGTCCAATTTAGATAATTCTTTTTTATTTAATGCGGTATAATCTTGAATTTGGTCTCATATAAATTAGAAAAAAAATCTTACCGTGACAAAATAGGGGTGATTTATTGTTAAGGAATTTTGATTAAGTTTATATTTTTGTAATTTATTTAAATAGGATTATATAACAGTTATAGCTAAACTAAGGTAGGTAGCTATTTTAAAAGTAATCAAAAACTAAGCATGGAGCAATTAGTAGATTGAAGCCACAAAAAATTTATGTATCAAACTTTTTAACAAAAAAAATTTACCGCCGAAAAACTGAAAACAAAAAATAATAAGCCTTTTATATTTAACCTTAATAACTAAGTTCTTAACCTAATTTATATACCTAAGATATTTTGAGTCGGCGCCAAACAAGCAAATTAATTAATTACGTAAAGCGTGATGCGGCGGCGGCGGCGGTGCGGCGCGGTGCGACGACATGCCCCTTCGCCGGAAAATGGTTGGCGCCGACCCAAAATTACTTAGGTATACTTAAATTAGCTTATGAGCTTAACAGCGTGGCAATGCAGCCAGCGTCTTGGGGACGCTTGCGATTGGTGTTGATATGGATCAGTTGAGCTATCTGTAGACTGTTAGCAACAGTCAGCAGTTAGCTCAATTGTAAATACTAGTATAATTTTCTTTGTAAATAAAGTTATTTATTTTACAGAGCTTAATTATTAAGGTTAAATAAAAAGGTTCATTATTTTTTGCTTTTCAGTTTGTCGGAGGTTTTTTTTTCAATAGATTTACAGACTAAACTAACCTTCGGCTTCGGGTAGTAGTATCCATCTTCATTGAGGATGGCGTTGATAGGCTCGCCTAGGACTGCATAGTTCTGGTTGGAGTAGTAGTTTTGGTTCGAGTTGTAGTTCTGGTTGGAATAGAGGATGGCGCGGGGCTCTCGGTCCGCAGCACTGCTGTATACGGACAGGAGGAACACTGCTAGATGCAGTGACAGCCTCTGGAAAAAAATAAACGAGAACTGTTAGATAAAAATCTAAGAACTTTATTGCAGGTTGAGGAAGTTGATCAAATAAGAGGCAAATTGGGTCAAACAGCTGAGGGTGACGACGGACAGTGCGTGTGCCGTGCGAGGCATTGCGCTGTTATAAATGTTATAATAAGTTAGTGTTATTATAGTACTAGCTTTTGCCCACCGTTTCGCATGCGGTTTTTGGAATAATAAGTAGCTTAAGTAAAAGTTACTCTAGATCCAGATCTTTATTCGGCGAAAATGGCGAGAGAGGGACACCGGAGAGGTTTTTAGTGGGTATTAGATCCTTCTCAGGGCGTCGAGTCCCACATAATTCTGGTCCTCCCAGACCAGTTTGATCGTAAACAAATTCTATCGGTGAATAAAAAAAAAGAAATAAAAAGTTCAGATCTTTAAGAATGCAAAATTTTGAGCTCGATCCATTTAGTACCGTTGTCTTCGGCCAAACATCTTCACAACGCGGCACAACTCACAAACTTTCGCCTTTATAATATTAGTAGGATAGGAGTATATTGTAGGTACCTTTTTAAGTTTTAATTATTTTTTTATTCTTTTGTGTGCTCTGTATTTTTTGTCTTTGTTCTGATAGGGGTCTTTTTGTGCAATAAACTGATTTTGTTTTATTTGTTTTTGTTTATATTCTCTGGATTATGTCAAAACACAAAGTTACACACACAAAGTAACCCTTTAACGTCAGGGGCTAACGACCCCCAGATCACATTATATAAATAAAATAATAAATAAAATAATGTCATATATAAACAAAATAAAAAATAAAATAATGAGTGTTTGGTACTAAAAAACGAACAAACCCTTTATAAGTTTTTACAAACAACTTTTCAATATGCATTTTCAACGGGACTTTCCGTTGCTACCTAAAGACGGCAGTTCCTCTAACTAATTGGCCACGGGAGCATACCTCCCGATACTAGTGTTCTATGACCTACCCAAGGATCGGCTTATAACTAATGATGAACTGGATTTAGTGGTAGAACTCCAATTAGAACTTGTCAAGATACCTTCTACTGTGTAAGTTGTCTATTAATTCAAATATTTGAACTTATAACACTGTGTCAGGGACAGCGTTCTGCAATACTATTCGTTCATTTAGTTAAAACATTTTGTACGACCTTTGACAAACTAAACGGAATAAACATAGTTTACAAACGTATAAAATTAATCAGGTTTTGTTTTGGCGAGCGTTGAATATTTTAATATTAATAAGGTATATTCTGATTATTTTGCATGATTTTAATTTTGCAAAATTGTCATTAAGATCAATGAGACTAGTGAGCCTCTCGCAAATTCAATAAGACTGTCAATTAATATTAAACAAAAACTATTGAAATCTTACACTGCGATATTTCTGAACTTTTATTCAAAATTTAAGTCCGATAAAAGTTATGGAAAATTCTTGATGGAAATTTTGTCAATGGAAATCGTCACTAATTAGGTCAAGGTCAATGTCTCCAAATTTTAATGTACAAAATAGGTACTTTTATTTCACAACCAAGTTCAAAGGTCTACCTGACCTGACCTGAATATCTAATGAATATGTCACGAGTTCAACAAATATCTGTCAAATATTGTCACAACTAATATTTATTATACGCCTAGGACAAACTCGGGTACAATTTTAGGATATTATGTTATCTATCTGGTAGAACTTTTATAACTATCATTGGTGAACACTTATAGGGATATTTAACAAGGTTTGTTATTTTGAGTTTCCGAATAATTCACAGTTGTATGCGCCATGTTCACGGAAAAATAACCGAACACCTATATAACTGAAGTCTCTGCGAGAGAGTTTATTGGCAGATTAACCGATCTACTCTCAACTTTTGTAGCAATGATTTTATTAGGCTGGAATATTTTTTACCATGTTACTTACCTAAAGCTTAAGTTTGTCCCACACCTGGAAAGTACCACTGCATCACACCACGAAAATGTGTATTAAAATATGGACTTTAACTCGTAACAATTAGATGAATTTTATAATGACGGCATCAAGTGACAGACAGCTGGTGGACCACTCGTTTGAAGCTCATGGAAAGCCATTTTGTCACTATAAATCTATCTAATGATAACAAGTCTATACCCATTTTTGTGCTCTATGGTAGCGGTATTGGATTAATGATCGCAGAGCTTAACACCTCTACAGATCTTCAAAATCATAGAGCTAGGTAAAGTCCCAATTATGTCATTAGTGATATTGGCCTCATAACATTGAATCAGTTAATTGGTTTATTTGCATAAATTCATAATTTAGTTCCAAGCTAGTTGTAAATGCGTCACCAAAGAAACAATTCGAACGTTTCGAAGAGGTGTCTGCAGTGCGTGGTGGACACCCTGGCATAAAACCAGATGCATGCATTTCTTGACTTGACTTCAAATTTTTAGACTTACATTTTTAGCTATAGTGTTTGAGGACATCGTTTTGCGGAAACACACGCAAATCCCGGTCTGTGAGTTCTCATCTACCTTTATTAAATTGTAGAGAAACAGCGAAACATCGCATCATATCAACATATTATATCTATCTATTAAACCAACAAGGTTTAATAGATTGATATATGGATTATAATTTATTGCACCATCAATACAGAAAACAAATAAACAAGAATTCAATACTACTAAATTCTAAGTCAAAGATTGCAATTGAATCAATTTGTAGCAATATATGTATTCAAGGTTCCACAAAAAGCTATAAGCTGACCCGGGGAGTTGTTAGTGTAGGAGTGATTCCCTAACTTCATATATCTTTAGAGAGCACGATAAAACAAAACTATATGGGTGCTTATCACGATGTGCTACCACAACACAACAGCAGAGGAGTATAATATTATTTTAAAGAAGAGAGCCAAGGCACTCCGGTTTGCGGAATGTGGTCACGTGGCCACTTTGACATAATAATACACTTCGAGATAAAATCGAGGCAAAATTTTAAGGTAAAGCCGAAAACACTTTTAATGATGACATTGTCTGAATGTAGAGAGAGGGTATAACGACGTCGTCGTCGCGTGTACGTGTCTAGGCTTCACTATACGATGAAGGTGGAGAAGCGTATTCCAACTGAGAATATTTCGACCTTCACTAAGGATTAATTCCGACCGAAGAATGTGCTGTTCCGGCGTTTTCGCGGACGATTACCGGTCGCAGCACATATTGCGTGTCACGCGTCGCGTCACTACGTGGTAGTAACTATTTACTACCACGTAGTGACGGCGACGCGTACCTTAGTCTAACATACGTAAAATAAACAAGGTTTATTTTACTTATGTTAGACTAAGGTACGCGTCGCCTATATATGTATGTATATATGTATGTCGGTATATATGTATGTAGTTTGGGCCGTATAGTTTTTAAGTATTTTACATCCTGTACTAGACTGTTGCCTGAAATAAAGGAATGCTCTCCCCCTGGACATCAGACGTGCCAAATCACTCCTTATCTTTATAAAACTACTTCATCAGCATTATCTATTCTTGCAAAGTTAGACAAGTTTATTTTTATGTTTACGTAACTTTGTTTTAATTGTTTGTAGGTTATTTATGTAGGTATTATAGTATGCATATTATTATAGTGTGTAAGTATTGTTTTTTTTTCGTGTGTCTATTTGGTTCTTACATATCCAGTCCATCCGAAGGTTGCCTGGAAGAGATCGCTCATAGATATGGCCGCCTTTGTACTTCGTCTACTCTTAGTATTTATTTCTGTATTGTCATCTGTCATTGTGTGGTACAATAAAGTATTATGTATCTATCTAAATTATTTATTTATTATTAATATAACAAGTATTGACTGTACTACACTCGAATCTTCTAGACCTATCTATTATAATAATTGTCTCGCTGTTTGAAATTATCATTGAGTGAGGCCAACGACCAAATTTTGAGTTGTCGTGATGAAGGAGGCCCTGTTGGGCCTGTTAGGCCTGCTGATAGACTCTACAGGATATGGAGTGGGTGTCAACGAATCCTAATAATATTTTAGACCGATTACAGAAAGTTTGTTAAATGCGAGTTTTATTATGTAACCTAAGATGTCCAAAACTATTAGAGTCGAGACCCTAGGTCCGTGGGGTACCGAGTCTCTTCGGGTTATTTAAAAATTATCTGAGCATCTGGTCGAAAAGGATTCTGACTGGTATTGATATGGATCAGTTGAGCTACCTGTAGATTGTTTGCAACCGTCTGCAGTTAGCTCAATTGTTTCAATTGTAAATACTAGTTCCAATTTATTTCTATTATTTGATACGATTTTTTTTGTGATTATACACAAAAAAATAAACAAAACTATTGAATATGAAATTTTGCGTACATTTAGAACATAGCCTAACTTAGATAATAGGCTACCTACTTATTATACTGAACATACGCGTGCAAACCCGCGGGCAGAAGCTAGTTTATTATAAGGTAAAAACTGAAGGTGGATGATGATGTAATTCTGACTGTGACAAATGTAAATGTAAATGTTCTAAAAACTCAAAATCTCTCCTAAAATCTAGTGCGTAATTGTGTATTTCTGTTGATACCCGAGTGTGGTTTGTTTCCCAGAAGTCATTATAATTTTAATAAACTTACAATTTATTTTCCTCATAAAATCATAAATAAAAGGCCTTTTTGTACGCTTTTGTGGAATTAATTGGTGAGAACATCCGGCTGAACTTGTTTAGAAAAAAAGTTAAGTAATTAATAGGACAACTTAAAATTAGTCGCTACAAAAAGAATTTAAAAAAACTTTGCCATTATTTATGAGAAACATTTTTACTGATATAACAATAAAATAGGTAGATAGGTACAAATACATTAATAAAATACATTCCATAAAGTACATTCCATTTGGACTCTATTCTTATAACTTAGATACTGAATATAAGCAAAATTATTCAAAGTCGCTTCGATATCGAACAAGGATTCGATATCTCAATTCGAAATAATACAAAGAGTGACATTGATGAAGTATTTTGTGATGACAATGACTTAATTAAGTCAATATTCTGTTTATTGACGCTGATTAGATATTATGTGATATCCTTCAGTTCAAGATAAAGGTCGCGTCAAAGACTGCTAAATTCCTGACGCTCGATTGATGTTATGTTTTTGTCCTATAGTCCACTTCAAAAACAGATAAAGAGAGGGAGAGAGAGAGAGAATAAATGGTCATATATTTGATGAGTTTTCCAACATAATATACTAAACATTTCTTTTTATTGTCGATAGACCTTCGTTTGACCACAATCTCACCTGATGGAAAGTGACGATGTCACACGAAGGTCTGGAAGATACCTATTCACTCTTGTCTTGAAAAGACCCAGGTCTTATTTGTCCGGAAAAACAGCAGCGGGGAGCGTGGGGTTTGCCCAGCAGCAGCGGTACGAATGATGAAGGTGGAGGAAAACCGCAGAGTGGACGGTATATCCACCAAGTAGGAACATGCCAGTCTATTAATTAGTCAAATGAATTATCGGCATGAACCGGGGCTTACTCTAGAATATATTATTGTTATAATCTTTGCTCTTGGGTGGATGTATATATCAGCGAAAAGAGTAGGTGTGTATAGGTCGCGTCACGTAAAAAGAACGCTGGAAGAAAGTGGAAGGGGAGTGTTCGCGCATGGGTACACTCGTGCACGATAGTACTATGCCAATTTGCTAAGCCTGTTTTTAACTAATCTTTCGCTCGCGGCTTGGTATTATTAGAAAATAATATGAGATAAACATGTTCGATTTAGTTTAATGTTTAATCTAATTACAAAAAAAAATTATGTTGCCCCTGCGGTGCGTTTCATACACTGTTTTAAATTATTAACAGCATTATTATCTGCCCCTCTCTTCTTTGTAAGACCATTTCGAAAACTTTTGTGCGCGATGGTATTTTGACAAGAAACGTGACGTGGACACCACGCGAACCAATAGCGCACTGGCAGGCATGCGGCGCGCAACCCGCCCGCCCCGCACCCCACCGCATACCACGAAATAGATCTATAAATCGCCTCTGCGCAGCTTGACCGCCAGCGTTCTTTTTACATGACGCGAACTATAGTGGTCAATGTCTTTTTGCCATAATTGCCACTCTTGGCAAGCGATTGCTGTTAGGTGGTGGATTGTTCTGCAAGGGGCGCTGCTGCCTGCCTCCTGGTGCACATCTTTAATGCTTCGTTCACGCATTTATTTTCTTTGACTGAAGGAAGGTATGCAATATTTCATAGACTTAAGAATAGTGTGTACATAACAAATGCGAATCTATTGACTTCGATACATCGATCTGACAGATTACGTTGTATTGGTGGTCATTTCGCGATTGGTCATTTTGCCAACCTATTCATGATGTTATTTTCATTGGACATTATGCGTTTTGGTCAATGTGCGTTTAAAGGAACGTGTGTAAATAAAATTTTATGCTTTCGTTAAGTCAAAAAAAATATGCGTCGACGAGTAAAGTCGCTGTTTACGACACCCAAGGGAAAAGTTGGGGTGGTGTAAAATCTAAGCTGACATCAAACGGCAATGGACTAGCCAATCCTAGTGTAATATAGTCACATTGTGTAGCCTCTATCTTACTTTGGAAGTTATCCTCTGTGTGACATGCTTAATATCTGAATCATGTGAACAAACAAAATGCACAACTTGTAGCTTTGTACGTTGCCATTGGTCTCGGCTCTGTTCACTCCATTCACGATATTCTCCGCTTTGTTTCCGAAGTGTACTGTTCAGCTATTGCGCCAGTTTGTGTCTTCTGTTGCAATGGGGTCAGGTTCATACGTATTCACATAACTCTTACTACTGGATAACATAGATAGCGGACGCGGTTTGTTTCTAAAGGAGAGACGGGTTTTTGGGCTTATTCTTGGATGTGTGCGGCGGGTGAAGGACAGCCTGCGACGCAATAGATTGCGGCTTCAATTCCCGCTCACACACACGCATATTTGTACGATCTGCAAATATTTGTGTAGGGTGTTTTAAGTATTTTGTATAAAAATATAAATCTATTGTATTGTATTAATTATATCGGTCATCTAGTACCCACAACACAAACTCTAATTAGCTTGGGGTTAGATGAAGCTGTGTGGATTGTCCCGAACCCATGCAAAATAAAGCATTGCATGGTGAAATTTAGGGAAGCATCTGCATGGCTTGCCACGCATTTTCCTAGATAAAGATAGAGATTTCCTAGATAAGACAAGATAATGCCTTTAAGCTACTCCAAATCTAAAACAGTTTGATCCATTTAGTTGTTTTGGCGTGTAGTAGTAAAAAATATCCAAACAAGTTCGATGTGATCATTAGGAACGGCGATAAACCGTTAATAATTATTACAATATTACAGTTATCATACCCTCAACCTCAACAGCCTGTATTGGTCCACTGCTGGACGCAGGCCTCTCCCTGATAGACGCCTTATTGGTTTTTATCTCATGAATATGCCTATAATCCCCAAGCTGGGCATGCGGGCTGGGGATCGCAGTTTGGTGGTAGAATTGTTCTGCAGGGGGCGCTGCTGCCCGCCCCCGGTGGAAATCCCTTAGTCGCCTCTTACGACACCCTCGGGAAGAGTTGGGGTGGTGCAAATTCTAAGCCGGCACCACATAGCTGTTAGTATAGTTATTGCACGAATAGGTAATGGTAATGAGCAGGTACAAATAGATGGGGTCTTTTGTAGTTCTTCTGTGGAAACACCAGCTGATTAAGCGATTATGTTTTTAGTTCCGATTCTACTGATTACACGACTGACACGAATGCACAATGAGTGACACAATGCGACAAAACATTACGATTTGATAATTCAATTGTTTTGCCGTAAAATTGTGCCTAATGACACGCACGAACAATGGTCAATTTTTCATTCCTCCGATGATCATGATTAAATAACATGAAATACTTGACACAGAAGCCTAATGATGGAACTAACGAGGAGTATGAAGGCAAAATCATAGACTTCGAATGAATAATTGTATTTTTCCTCTAATAGTTAATATAGGAATCAGGTAGCCCTAATGGACAATGGTGGTGCGCCATCTTGAACTTTGTCATCAAACGAGTTTAATTAAAGTACTTGCGAGCGGCGGCAAAAAATTTGAAAAAGCGTAAAAAATATTAGATGGAAGCTTGTGCAGCTTATGAATATAAAATGCAACGTCGTAAACGGTCCTAGATTTTATTGGCTTTTTATTTATTTTAGAAAGCTGTCAGTAGTTTTTCACATATTCCTGTTGCACTGCTTGCATACAAGTTACCTATCTCTCATGCATGGACGTAGGATCATAGACTACCAAAACATAGACTACTAGAACATAGACAAGAAACATAGACTACTTGTCTATGTTCCTGTCCGAAAAATACAAAATTATGTCCTATCAAAATATTGCAACAATCTCGTCGAAGGGCATTTCGAGACCTTCGCACCTTGCGGCTTTGTAATTGTAGAGCACGTGCTAAAACAATAGTTTTTCACAAAAACAGATCGTTTCTTCTAAAGTATTCTTTAGTACGTCGATTAACATAAAAGCAACACCTAGGATAAGAACCTAAATAAGGTAAGTACCTACCTGGTTTTAATGATAGCTTGGCAAAGCGTTGGACAACCTATTTGTACCGATAAAAGACTAGACAGTCCTTCCTTTTATCATAGGGGATAGGTACATATTTTGTTAAACGAATTTATGATATACCTACTCTTCGTATATAAATTAATTTAGATCGATGAAGTGTAACAAAATCGATAAATTAAGAGGTATCTATATTCTGACACACGTGTATTTAGTCAAATTAGCCTCTACCCGTAGGCTACACATGATATTTGTAGAGTAAAGCAATTGAACATAGCCAAAGTTCACGGCTAAATGAATAACATTGTTTATTCTACTACTAAAAAGAGACACGATCGACCGAAAAGCTTCCTAAAAGTGCAAGAAAAATATAATAAGGTGACGAGCTAATGACAAAAAACCGTTTCTATTTGTCTAAAAGTTATTAAATTATATTACTTACACGTTATGCATTTTATTTACGCATTGCAAAGACCAATAAAATTAAATACAAAAGAAAATCATTGCATCGAGCCAAAACACCAATTGATTCGGAACCCTATAACACCCTCAACGTTCTTTGCATTTTTTTATGCTACAGATCGCAATAACAGGTGTAAAAACTGATTCACTTCCTGTATTCCTTTGAGAACCGGAAACACACAAGTTCTTTGTTGCATCATCAACAACCGCCCACTATGGTAATGTTATGTTTGCAGACATAGGTAGAGACAATTAAAATTGACATTCAAACTTGTTTACAAGATTGCTTAGACGCTTTCAAGGTTAGAGAACTTTCTTTAGTCTTCCTGTGGTTACTGTTATGAATAATTTTGGTACCTGTTAGGTGTGGAATTATTGCATTAACCGTCAACTTACATAAAGGATCATCACTGTATTATCACGCTCTAAATATTTATTAAAATGAGAAATCAATTTTACAAATTTGACCTCTTCCCGTCTTTATAATTTCACACAACTCTTCTACAAATTTACCAGTCCTTGACAGTCTATCCAGTCCTTGACAAATCATGTCCAGGGATTAATTTGATTAGTCTATGGGCGGTTTCTTTAGGCACATATAGAATTATTTTGCCTTCTCGAGTAGTAAGTCCTTCTCCGTAAAACTGTGTATGACTATACAAAACCGCAGGATTAACACGCATTATTTTCTTATCCCATGACCAATATGTAAGTGAAACTTTTTGTTGAAGGTACCTACTACACAAAAATTCTTGTCGCACGACTTCTTATCAGTCTTCACCATATTCAGCTGAGCAGTGCTTGCAACACACGCCTTTTGTAATGAAACATACCGACTTTGACGGGTAATTACTATACAAGCATATATTGAGTTATCCTTATCTTCGCAATCACTTGCGAAACCGATTTTTGACCTTTTGGTCAGGGGATCAAGATTGCCCAAAACCGCATTGTTATCGTATGAAATATTATTGATATTGAAGAAATAATATGCTTTATTTACTCGACCGTGAACTGAGTCGTGAAATATAATGATATGGAAAAGATCAATTGTTTTTTCGTGTTGATGTTTCACGCTTATTTATTTTATTGGTACTAGCTTGGACTAAAGCAAATAACTATAAATCTTGATGTAAAATCGGCTTCGGAACTATTACACAAAGTGATGAGATGGTCTCAACACGCAACTAATTTAACAAGCAATTTAGAGATGATAACGATTAGTATGACCAGATTTATTTGTTATATTATCTAAATAAAAATAAAGTACAATTGGACAAATTAATGCGTTACTCCTTGCGTTTTGCTTGTGGTCAAATCTCTCGACCTTGTTTCATAATGTAGAGTCACCTCCTGCGGTATGCGAATGGCGGGAGAAGGGTGTGTGAAAATAAATACCGGCCGCTTAGAAAGAACAAAATATAATGTAATAAGTTTGTCTACGATCTTACTTTTCAACCGATGAAAAACGGAGGGGGTTCTCAAGTCGACGCGTATATTTTTTTTATGTATGACAACGCATAATTTTTTACAGAGTAGTCCGATTTTGATGAGAATTATCAAAATCGGACTATTTTTATTGGAAAGGATATACCCCGAAATTGGTCCCATATAAATTTGAAATCGGCAAATTATTTCATAAGACTACCAAAATGGCCAGTATTTCGTTTCATTTCTTCCTTTCTCTGCTAAGGAGGTGACTAGCTCTCGTGGGAAGCATCGAACTATAAAAAGAACAATCGTCATAACCTAAACACTCTTTTATATTCAATCTAAAAGCACCGAGCATCCTACTATTGAAACGGACAGCTCAATAGCTCGTAAAGGAAGCGAATGTGCTAAATACCTCGTTATCTCTTCGCCTCACTGATTGGAATTTGTCTTTATTCTGTTTATAGTCGAAATGCATTGTTATGGAAATAGAGGAATTGTAGATAGAATAATGACTTAGCAAACCAACTTCTAAGACGGGATGTTTCGGAACAGGAAAGGAAACTTTTGCCTATAGAAAAGGGATACAGCAAGGCTCTTACGAGATGGACCTATAAGTATTAGGATTTGGCCTTTTAACATAAATAAATAATGCTAGACACAAGATTTTGTATGATCTGCTGTATGTTTCGGGTGTTCGTGGTGTTTTTTACGCATAATTAAACATATCAATCTATGTAATGTAACGTATTGTATTATTAGTAAGTTTATCTTTAGTACCCATAACACAAGAGCTTGTGTTATGGGTACTAGATATTGTCCCGGGGCGCGATTCAAACCCGCAGCCCCTGCGTTGCAAGGGACCTTGACTTGCTGCGCCACAGAGGTCGACGTATATTTTTAACTTTGTGCTAATCTAGGCTTTCCTTCGCTCATCTTAACAAACGGAAGTTGTTTGGGAAAATCCACATACAATTACAATGGTCATGATGTCATAAAGCTTCTGAAGGAAACGGACTGTACCCTCAAATCGTAAGGGCTTAGAATAATGTTTATTAATAAACTACCAAGAAATTTATCTTTCCCTGAGTCACATCTGTAACAGTTCCTTTAATTGAATAACGATAATAATTTATTGGTTAATGTGGGGGTGCAATTAAATACTTTAAAATTTTTGTCAGTAAAACGAAGCTCTTCTCTTCTTAAGCAATTTTTGTATACAATTAATTCTATTCAAATCCGTGAGTGACCTCAGTACAAACACATTTGTCAGAGCCATACCAGACACCACTCTAGTTTGGTGTCTGTTTCGCGTCATCTATTAATTTATATAAATCATACGAGTTCCATCGGAGCTAGCCTTGACATTTCCATAAATATTTCAAACAAAATGAGAATTCTGACCTCGCCCCGGAATTTATCTGAGGAGACAGATCCGGGTAAAACTTTACATTGATATTAATAGGAATGAGAGACCTAGGCCTTTTCTAGGCACGAACTTTGAGCTGATTGCCAGGCCCGTACTCGTAAAAATAAAAATCGAAGTTTCTGATTAATTTTCGTCTTATATAAGTGACTTAATAGTACGCTTTACACGAAAACGAACCTTGAATGTAGAAAACCGTAATAAATCTCCTCAGCCTCAGGCACCCTTTAGCATTTTAAGTACTCCCTCACCATCATCACCCCACATTAGTCCACTGCTGGACAAAGACCCTATACGGTATGGCTCTTTTTAAGGGGGAAGGGTCCCCCTTAAAAAGAGCCATACCGATGAGTTACCTACCTATACATCCATAAGTACTAGTATTATAAATTCAAAAGTAACTCTGTCTGTTGGTCTATCTGTCGGTCTGTCTGTTACCTTTTCAAAAGTTATCGGCTGAATCAATGAAATTTGGATACATGGTATCTCGGGTACGAGCATAGGCTTAAAAGTGCAGGCGAAGCCGCAGGCAATAGCTAGTATAGGTATAAACCTTCTAGAAGAAAAAGATCTACCCAAAAAAATGTTAACACTAAAAATGCCTAATGATATCATCGTTCAAGTTTCTCGTATAAACGAAGTTTTTAGACCAATCATAGTCTGAAACTGTACTAATATCACTGAGATTAATACCTCCTTAAAACTGATTAATATAATGTTGCCTACATTTCATGGAACTTGTCCTATGACATTTAGCCAAAATTAGGGTTACGTGTATTAACATTTATCAACATGAGATTGACCGCTCAATCTCATACAAAAAGCCCAATATCATCTTAGCGAACATTTTGTGCAGCTTAGACATAGCTTAGACGTAGTTTGTATGATCCATTGTGCCCTATGGTCTTTAGCTTGAGTAATTTACATGAGCGCATTATAGTCTTGGGATATTGTGTGGACAGTGAAAACTTTATTCCGTTTTGGTTGCTATCTCATTAGTTTTTCTGTTAAAACTGCCAGTACTCGGTTCTACAATCCTAGAAATTTTTCGTAAACATACCAAATCAATGAAATATTTTTAAAGGATTTTATTTTGGGGCAAATCATTGAAACAAACTTAGTTTTGTAGGCTTGTGCATTTGTTTCTTTTGAAACTTGATCGGCTTATGTTTCGGAGACTCAAATATTATTTCCAAACAAAAAAGAGGACTAGTGCGCCGTCTTTTATTTTTCGTGGAGGTGATTCCACTTTCCTCACATTTTTGTACATTAACCATAGTACTTAAAACACACTCGTTAAATAAATGCCTCTATGGTTCAAAATATCATTTCCATGAATGTAAATCGTAGGCAAATAATTGACATTCTTGAATTTGCGTAAAAACTGACACGACGCATAAAGTGATCATCAGACCTGCCTGGAATTGCGTGTTGCACATCATTTGTGAGAAATTTGTGTTTTGATGCAAATGAAAAACTAATTGGTTTTATAGTACTACCATCGGTATATGTGCATATGGGCCGTGTGTCAGCTTAGAATTCGCATTACACCAACTCTTCCTGTGGGAGTCTGATGAGGCACCTAAGGGATATCCACCGGCACAAAATAAGAGTTGTGAGTTGCGACCCATAAACTTATTTATAAGCCTTATTTTAATGGGTGGTAGATACCTAGGAAGATACCTAAATTAATTTACGATCTGGAAGAGATGTTTTATTTCTCTCGTTATTTTAATTTGATCGATGGTTTCTAATAAGTATAACTAAACATTTTTATTAACAGAGTTAATAAAATAAAATAAATAATACTAAACGTCTACAGAGATTGCCCTACAGTTACGATGCAGGTTTTATACCATAATCATACATCTATTATAATTACATTTATATTACAATAACAATAATCTGTCCATATGGAGTGTAGTGTAGACCGCGACTCGGCAAATGAAATGTAGCAATTCTACTCGGAAAGCAAAAACCAAAATTTCTGATAACTTGTCGCGCAAAACAAACTCTTATGTCACTTGGATAAGACAGCGTTTGCACGATAACGAATCAGTTTGTTCGATTTTCGTTTTTACGAGTGCAGGCAGATGCTGAATGGCGCTCATTGGGAACGTTATGTCCAGCAGTGGATTAGTATAGGCTGATGATGATGACGATAGAAATAGGCAGGAATTTACTTTATATCATGATGATGCTACGGTAAAGAACGATTAAATAGGAATGTTCCTTCATTTGCATTCGTCATTGAATTTTTTTTATCTTGTTATGAACAAAGAATTAAATTAGTTTTTTCTGTGTTCACTTTGTTGATTTGGGTACCTTTGTGGTGTTCTTAAATTTTAATGCACTGTCTTTTGTTTCCATTCAGAAGTGAAATTATTAGTGAGATGTGGTAAAGTCCCAAGGGTAGGTACTAGGATCACAACAATAGTAAATTTATAAATAAGTCCTGGCGTCATCACATTTTTACTTCAAAAATCTCAATCATTTGCCTACGCTTTACATTCAGAGGAGATGACATCTTATCTGTATCTACACACAAAGGCATTTATTCAAATTTGAACCTTGTGCTCTGTTTGATACGGTTTATTTGCCCTACGCCTAAGATAGACCTGTCAATGTCAAATTGTCTACACAATGACAACTAAGTCAATGTGATCTGTCAATAAGATTCGAGTGCTTTGTTGGCTAATGAGTTTTGACACCCATCGTAAATAACTTTGACTATTAAAACAGCAATCATGACACAAAATAATTAGCTACCATACATGTTAAAATACAAAGTAGCATCACATAATTTGAATGTTTTGGAAAAACTAATAACTGACATGGAATACCTTAACTTTAAACTGTATTTAAGTTTCGCGGGTCAAGCACTAATCCCTTGGGAATAAAAATGTTACAGAACTACTTCGGGATCAATATAATTGAGGGATTAAGCGTTAATTATGACAAAGAAATCGAAGAATGACATACTTACAAAAAACATTAACATTAAACAGGCGAACTGAGAACCTCTTTTTTTAGAACTCGATTAAAAATACCAACAGAGATCTTTAAAAAATTATAAAATATTTATATAATTGACTTTATTAAACACTAGACGATCGCCTCGCGGTTTCACCCGCGTAGTTCCCGTTCCCGTGGGAATTCCGGGATAAAATATAGCCTATGTCACTCCCTGAAAAGTAAGCTTCCTAACGGTGAAAGAATTTTTCAAATCGGTCCAGTAGTTTCCGAGCCTATTCAATTCATACAAACAAACAAACAAACAAAAAATCAAACCTTTCCTCTTTATAATACTAGACGATCGCCTCGCGGTTTCACCCGCGTAGTTCCCGTTCCCGTAGGAATTCCGGGATAAAATATAGCCTATGTCACTCCCTGAAAAGTAAGCTTCCTAACGGTGAAAGAATTTTTCAAATCGGTCCAGTAGTTTCGGAGCCTATTCAATTCATACAAACAAACAAACAAACAAAAAATCAAACCTTTCCTCTTTATATTATTAGTATAGATAAGTATAGACTATTTAACATCTCATGCAGATTGTTGAACGATGGATAATGAGAGAAGTTAGTAGGCCAGCACGTAGTGCATGTGCTTGGCACTCAATGGGTAAAATATTGTAGTCTTACAAACATAAGAACGATTATTTAGATGTTATGAATCAAATAGTATGTTTATTCTAGGTCTAGACCTACATACACTTACACAAAAATTCAGCCAAATCCGTTCAGTAGTTATTGCGTGAAGAAGTAACAAAAACCATCCATCCATCCAAAGTTCTGCATTTATAATAGGTACCTATTAGTATGATGTGATATTCAAGTAACTTTTTCATGTAATTACATAATTTTACGACAAGCAATACAAAAGGGTCCCCACGGTCAAGTTTACCGTTCGTTACAAGCTGCGTGCGCAAGCGCAGCCACCGCCTTATGCAATGAACACGCTCATCTTGACACGAGACCAAGTAGTACTACGGTCCTATTTATTGGTAAAATATTGACTGACCCATAGCTGGACACAGGTAGGCGCTGATGGGGTTTAATTCACGTTTAATTATTTACTTGGTTCTGTCCGTTCACTTACGTGGTTGTAATCTAAGATTACAACCACCAATCTGGATGGTACGGAACCCGGTCGGAGTAAAATGATTGAATGTCGAAATGAAGTCGAAATGACCTAGCGGGTAAAAGTTTATACATTGGTGTCGATTCTGTTGTATTAGTATTCCTAACTTAAATTTTACAATTTCTAAATTTTCTAAGTTAGTTGATCTAAAAATTATGGTTTTTTGTTATTATAGTGCGTAAGCCCACACTCAGGGTAATTTATAAGAAATCAAATAATATCGCAAAAAATTTCGACTTATTTGATTTCCTAAAAATTATGGTGTTCTCTGTACATATCCTAAAAATACCTGATTAGAACGTTTTTGAAAAATAGTATCAAACAGCTGGTTTTTATTGGGTAGACGTTTCTAATCATAGCTAAAATGTAATGCAAAGAATAGGGATATTTGTCCAACCAATGTAAAGAGATCATTCAGTAGTCTCGCGAGTTTCAACGAGAGCTTGGAGACGCTACCTACGGAGTGTCTACTTTCAAAAAGATCCGTAATGTCTGATCGCGTAGATGTTTTTTTCTTTTTTTATTAATACGCAGCATTTTTTAATCATCACACTATAAATAATTAAGCTGCATAAGTACAACTCAAGATAGATTTTTCTTAAAAGACTTCTGACCATATTACCGAGAGAGCAGGTATACGTATCTTTGATAATGGCTGGTAATATAGAGTCAGGTAGAGTTTGAACACGGGTGTTGACAATTTTCAACTCAGACAGTATTTATTGATATGCTATTAATTAACATTGACTTGTAAAGTAGGTACTAAGATTTGTGAAGAGTCTTTACCTAGATTTACGCTTCGACGATTACAAAATATTAAATCTATCTAACATTATAGGGAAAACCTGTTATCAAGTCAGTTAAAGACAAAATAAACAAATTGGCTATACACGCACATAATTATGTATGTGTATGGCCAATGTATTAATGACTAGACGATCGCCTCGCGGTTTCACCCGCGTAGTTCCCGTTCCCGTGGGAATTCCGGGATAAAATATAGCCTATGTCACTCCCTGAAAAGTAAGCTTCCTAACGGTGAAAGAATTTTTCAAATCGGTCCAGTAGTTTCGGAGCCTATTCAATTCATACAAACAAACAAACAAACAAAAAATCAAACCTTTCCTCTTTATAATATTAGTATAGATTAGGAACTTAATTCAAAGAAAGTTTATACTAACATTTTGTTAAATTTTAAGTAAAAAAATGGTTATAGTATTGCAAAGTCCTAAAAAACTATTTAATTTCCAAAAAAAGAAAAAAGGCTGAATAATCTATATGCAATGTATTACATTATGTACATTTAACAGTGATCTAGTACTACCCATAACACAAGCTCTGTTTAGCTTGGGGCTAGATGATGTTGTGTGGCTGGTCCAGCATTATTTATTTACTGGGAAATACCATTATAAACTTTTAAACCCAATTTGTCAATAATAAAAATAACTAATAGAGTTTATCGACCCTTGTCTAACAAGACATGTTTAAAATGTTGCGAATTTAAACCTGTCAATAAAATATAAAATAACTTGTTTATTAAAAGAGGCTATAAATTATAACTGGGTACTTAACTAATGTCTAACTTGATCTCACCTGGTCGGAATTTTTCGTAAACCAGTATTTTTGAATGACATAACTTTAGGTATCATCGATACAATTATTGAAAAAAAAGTGATATTATATAATTGCACATAAGAGTGTTTTCTACTCTGAGTTACGTAGTAACTTTTACATTATACATATAGTTGTTTTGTGTTTGAGTGCGTTAATTATTTTGATTAAGGTACTAATGGCTACTTTACTTAGTTCAAACTTGCTAAAGTCTTTTACCTGGGCGGTAACAATTGGCCGGAAAAAGAGAAGCTAGCAGGGTTTTCTAAACTAAATGCACATTTTGAGCGTTTGTATATTTTACTAACATTTTAAACTCCATTTTTTGTATGACTGATCAAAGGCCAAGGTCATTAAAATCGATTATTTGTCCGTGAATCTATTTTGCATATTAGACCAAGTCACTTATTTGAAATTTCAAATGCACCATGAGGATATAACAATAAAGTCTTATTTAGCTCGTGGATTGACTTCCGCGTTTAACACTTCAGCAACCTTTGACATTATTTGAAGATGTAGTGACATTGAAGTAAACACAAATCTTATAAGCCTTTTTGCACTTTATTTTTGTATTTTACTAATCATTTGTTATAATGAGGCGTCTTCTAAAAAGAAAAAACCCATGGTTTTTTTTAATGAGTGACAACCTGAAATATGCCAGTAATATTTATTACAATTTTCAAGACAATGTCTTGTTGTAAATTGTAATAGATATTAGAAAACACAAAAAAAAAAATTAAAAGCAAATAATTTAAACATTGTTTTATCTTTAGAACCCTGTATGGTCTTCTCGTCATTTTTTTAAACTTTTTAAATATTATTCTATTAATTAAAGATACAGTTTATGTTTCATTATTCTGATGAAAAGATGTCATGCGACAGTCTAGAAAAACATTTTTTTAAGAAAACATCACATTGCGTTGATAAATTCTGTTGCCATCAGAAGGTTTAGCAGAGGAGTGTAGAGGCCGGTAGACGCAGACATAAACAAAAGTGATTGATTACCAAAGTACCTACATTTCGAAACAGAGATTATCCGAAATATTAGATGTCTTCATAAGCTTATGGCCACTGATTTAATCCATGGCAAAGATAATAAATTATTATTCATACGCCTGTTGCGGGCACAGCCACCGAGCCATCTCTAGCAAGGCCGAGCTCATGAACTTTTTGAGTAACTTTCGTTGAAAATCGATTCTGCAACCGAATAATAGGGGTTACAACACTGATGTATCACCAGATTACTGTAAACGAATTAGCATCGTAATAACAGCCGCTTAAGGCCCATAATTTGATAAAGAACGAGTTTTTATTTTAACCGATCGAGACCTGACCCCATGTCATATGTCACAGGTTTTTATAGACATTTGACATCTTACCAGTGAGCCGGCGAAAAGGTCAATCAAATATCGCCTAAACAATTACGTGACGTGATGAAAACGAATGATCTAAAAATCGTTTTAAGTTAATTGTACTTGTTGGTTACTATTTTATTACCCTTGGCATTTAAACATTATAAATGAAATACCTCTGCAAAAGTCAATTGATCAAGATGGGGTTTTTCAGAATGTCTACCTACCCCAAGTCAAAACGACTGCCAAATAGTTGCTTTCCAAACTTAACGGATCGGAATAACGATGCCATTTCATAGCTCTGAGCTAACTTATTACGATCTTGTACGATCTGCAGATATTTGTTCTGGGTGTTCTGGATGTTTTCTATGTATAATAAAAATATATCTATCTATGTAGTGTATTGTATTATGTATGTCAGTCATCTAGTACCCATAACACAAGCTCGGCTTAACTTGGGGCTAGATGATGCTGTGTGAATTGTCCAGCATTATTTATTTTATTTATTTATTTATTCTATTTGAAATAGTATGAACCCTCGACATAGGTAGGGAACCTACTTATGTCGAGTGTTCATATTAATTAGTTCAAAGTTAGACGCCATTTTGATCAGATGAAATAAGTTTGTTTCAATATCAATATTGATTATTCTGTTTATTGTCAGTCAATAAAGCACGAATAATAATAGTTACTATACCTAGTATAGCAATAAAATCTGTGACTATACATACTAAGCTATACCCACGTTTTTATGTTAAAATGTGGATCAAGACTGCTTTTTTTTATTTCTGTATAATTTAACTTGCATTGTAATGTGTCTTGTGTGATAGTAAATACATAAGTTAGTTAGGAAGCTATTGATGAGACTAGCACAATATTGGTTATGCGGGTGTGTAAAGGGGGAGTCCTTAGTGGATATCAATGGCCTGACATTATGATGAAGACAATGAAGTAGAAATGAATACATACACAACATTATGTAAAATTGGCTATTGGCTGCAGTCCTAGTAGGATAAAGAGCTTCCAATACTAGGATCTGGTTGAGCGTATCAAAAAGCAAGTCATTTCAAACTGAAATGGCAATGGGACCTTTCATATGGGATCTGAATGGCTTACGTCCCAATGGTCACGCTTCGGCAAAAATATGCCATCGTTCTTTCAAAGAGTTAAAGCAATACGAGTCAAAGAAAAAGCAGCAATAACTTGAAAGAAATACCTACATAATTTATTTTCTTTGAACTGAAGAAGTGCCAATCAAATGCCGAGTGTGCAACAAGTCAGCTCCTTGTGTTTCAAGTTAGTTACAACATGGTTGAAAGGTACTGGTGGAGGCAGCATTGCCTATTACTCGTCGCTCATGTTTTCTGGTCATCTGTCTTACAAATAGGTAATTTTCACTAAAGGTTGAAATATGAAAGGTAGGTTTTTAGTGTTATGTTTCAAAAGTCGTTAGAGAAAATATTCGTTTCATAAGTTCAGCTTAAGATTCTGACTTGTCTAGCTAGATTTTGTGTTATCGTGCTGCAACGGGCCAAAGTGTGGAATACAAAACAAATCAATATTTGTAGTTGCCCTCTGAACCGCGCGAGCACATCGGCTCTTTGAAAAATGAGTCATGGTATTTCTTGATAAAAGTTCATTTTGTGGCATTCTGTAAAATAGATGGTAAACAGTTAATTAAGTTTTACGTTGCATGATCTTTTGAATTTTTCGTTGCATTTTTCTTTTACACAAAAGTAATCTTTAAAGAACTTCAAAGACCATAGATAACAACATTCAAAGAACTCTAAAAACAGTTTCTCTGCGATTGTCCGTCTGAGTACTAGATAGACGCGTGCGCAGCCATACAAAACAAACAGTACAAAACTATCAGCAGATCTCTACGGCTTCTGTGCGCCGCTTTTAGATGCAAAATACGTGCTGTGTGGTCTGCAATACTAGGTCGCAGAGTTTTATTTAGAAATATTTGTGACTTCTTTAATTTTCTTGAGCTATTTTGTACGAACCCTAAAAGTCAGAATCGTTTTTCAGTATCACCATTATGCGGTTAAATTATAAGTAGGGTAGATAGATCTCTTTCAAAGTCAAAGTTAAAATATTTTATTTACATTGGATGCAATAATATAACTAAGAAACTAGTCCTGAAGGAATAAATTTCAGTCATTCACCTCGGTTCTGTGCTAATCTACTAATCTGGTCCAGGAGTAGCCTACGGCTTTGCGTATGTGATCGACTCATTGTGCCGGAGGGCGTCCTCTATTCCTACAGCCGTCTCTTGGCCACAGTGATGCAGTGAATTTTTTTAAAAAATACGTGTTAGTTGCGTAATGGTAAGCTAGAAAAAACCTGATAATTTTTTAAAAACAAAAGCTATTCTCATCGTCAGAATGCGGAAGAACTATGCATCTTAGTGTGCAAAAAAAACGTATAGCTTTTAAGCACTAGACACAAATTTGAATATCAAAATATAGGTACACTTCTACAAAAAAATAACTTGCATGGATAAATAATAGATTTGGGTGTTACTTTGCGGAAATCCATTGCATAATATTAGGATAGAAGAATATTTTGTAACAATTCCGCGCAAAACCTTATCTGATAAGATCCAATAAAATGCAATTCGCGTGCACCGTTGAATGGCATGCCAACTCGTGGGAGGGCGGGCGGCGAATGCGAATTGCATTTTGTTAGATCTTTTCAAAGAAGGTTTTGCGCGGTATTGTTACCAAATATTGTTTTATTTTATTATTATATCCTGCATCGAACAACCAAAACAACACAGATTCTGTATTGTAGATTTACTGGAAACATTTCAAAGTCATGGCACTGCACTGCACATCCAAACTTGTTAGTGGTAACCCTTTACATAATTAATAAGCAATCAAAATAATCAATAAACAACAAATTGACCATAATAACAATCATTTAAGAATCAATCGAGATCTCAAAAGTTGCGCAAGCTGTGACATTGAATTTCTTACGCACGTCTACATATTAATTAAGTGGCAAATAAGTATTTCCTATAAATACCTATTAATCGTATAGAGTATAGAGAATTGCGAAACACTGTGATTTATCGAGATTTAATAAGGTAGGGAAGATAGTATGCAAAGTTCATTGAAACATTTAAGTGTCGGTTCCATTAATCAAAATTGGTTCTTAAGTTTCAAATTATATTGATTAAGCTCTTGAAAAATAGATTTAAAAATATTTTTTATGAGAAATATAAACTAACCAAGTTGCACCGCCTGAAAATTTCAAATGTCCAATCGTAAATTTCAATCAATTGTGTCAATTGTAAATTTCAAATCCAAAATCTTGAGTAAATTTTTTCATACAAAAGACTTCAACGCGCTCGCCCCATGTTGAAAACTAACGACTAGTTACAATAGAGTACATAATAGTTTAGGCATAACTTTACAATTGGATCTAAAACTCTTTCTCTAGCGTAGTTTTATGCTAATTGGTACTAAGCAGAATGAGCAAAAAAACTAGGCCGGTTAACAGTGTAGCAAGTTGAGGGACGAGTTAGGGTGTAAAGAATTATAAAGAATTACGAATACCTTGGTGAAAATACCTAAACAGTACAATCCCCAACCTCAACAGCCGGTTGGTCCACTGGACGCAGGCCTCTCCCTGGTAAGCGCCTTATTGGCTTTTATCACATGAGGGGTAATGCCCATAATCCCCACGTTGGGTATGCGGTTTGGGGATCGCAGTTCGGTGGTAATAATGTTCTGCAACCCGCTCCCGGTGGATATCCCTTAGTCACCACTTACGACACCCCCCGCGGGAAGAGTTGGGGTGGTACAAATTCTAAGCCGGCACCACACAAAGCTACTATACAATACAATCCAATGAAAACCATAACATGTTGAAAACAATTACATAGGTGAGATGGAATATAATGTTATTCACATACTTTGGTTATAGTGTGGTAGTACCCTAAAGCCTAGGTTACTTTCTTCTCCACTTTTCACTTCGGTCTCTTTACCTTGTGGAAATCGAGCCAATTCATTAAGTCTTTTTAATTTACAGAATAGATGGTTTAGTACAATATAAGATCAAGAGCTCGAGAAGCCGGTTAGATCTGTCGCGCAACCTTTACGCGACCTTCTTGCATAACGCCGTCCTTCACCAGCGCATCTTCACGCGGCCGCAGTCACACGGAAAACAGGGGCCCTATTACAATTCTCCGCAACCGACACTGTCGATGCCGATGACATGCGGCCGACGCACGCAAGCGATAGCTATTCTGTTTCTCTGTCGGGTGGGCATTTTTCATTCGGGCGAGATCCGGGCACACCCAACTACCTTCGTGAACGATCATGTGAATGAAACCACCAGAGAGCATAGAAACCTTGGACAGATTAAATAAAAACAAGTCAAGTACGAGTAGGACTTGTGCGAGGGTTCCGAACAAACTTATATTTACCCTAATGAGGACTTCATTATACCTTGATAAGGGATAAAGCGTTGGTGTTCTTCCAACACAAACTAGGTTCAAAGATAACCCGCTTACATTTATACTGGAAATATATATTTGTGAGCCGAATAATTTACACAGACACACTGCGTTTTTTTTGGTGATTTTGCTAAAATGAACGGTTTTCGGTTATTTCTCTTTACTTAAAGATAAAAATACATTTCCTTGTGCTGTAAGACCTTGCTTCTTGCCAAATTTCGTGATTCTAGATCAACGGGAAGTACTTTAAAGGCTTACGTATAGGTTTTATTGCGAACATCAAAAAATAATTTTTGTAATTACCTATGTAACTTTAAATAATTTAAGGTTTTCGGATATTCCTCTTTATTTGCGCTAGCTCTTTGCTAAGTTTAAACGTAAAAGGCTGTCACGAGTGATTCTATAATCTATAATATCCCGTGTAGACTCTTTCAATGCCATCCAAAGAAAGAGAATTGCGTCATTAACGTCCAGAGGTTGACATGTGTAAAAATGACACTATTGTAAGCCCATCTGACCGTCTGATGTTATCGGACCCTTACATACAGACGGAGGGTGAATATTGCCACCTGACATACTAAGTACTCAACCTAGTACCTTGAATTTTATATTTAATATATTATGATTTTTATTTAACTTTCCTTTTTTATCACCTCAAAAATGGATCTTGTGTCTGAAATTAAGAATTAATATTATAGGCGTTCCTTTTTCCATTCGAGGTGCGGAACCCTCAAAAGAGCGGTTTTAGCGCCAAGTTTTGGTAAAATTAAGAACTTCGTCGTCAGCTGGGGGAAGTTGTTAGTTGTAAGCTTTGCTAAGAGATGGCGGTAGAGCCGCTTTTCCGAAAATTATGAAACGGAGAGTGATCTTCAAATAGCATGAGTAAATTTCAATAATTTAGGACGCTACGTGTATAAAATATTTTAACAATCATAAATCCACTGAAATTTTAGTGATAAATGGACAAAATATGGTGAAAAAACACCTTACGAAAATGAAAAGGTAGCTTTCTAGCTACCGTGCAAATTGACAGTGGTTCTTGAAAAAATGCTGTCAAATTTAATGTTTCGTTCGTACATTTTGCCCATTAGAATAGAGGTGGCCGCCGCAAAAGCCGCCATTTCAAGCTTCGTGCCGTAGCTTCGAGTTTTGATGAATTAGAATAGCAATTTGACAAAACGCAGCACGCAACTGTCGATTTCGTCGAAAGCGAATAGACCCCCAGAGCCCTGAGGTTAATTACTCGATAGTATCGCGATGATCCCTTTTTGTATGGGATTTGCGTAGTTCCAAAACCGCAAGTTAAAAATCGAAGAGATGCAATCCAAACTCAGAGCTCCGGTCAGTCATCCAATAAATAGCCAACCCCGAACTTTACTTCACTTCAAGTATTAATAATAATAATATTAGTAAGTATAAAATTTATATATATATATATATTTAGCGACGATTCCGCGCAAAACCGATTTGTGTGCACCGCCTTCCCCTCCCACAAATTGGCTTGGCATGCAATCAGAAAAGAAGAGATACGAATAATAGTAATGATGCGAGAGTTATTGTATGTCAATGATTTACCCAGCGGTGAACTGTGGTGGCAAACTTTGGGAGGCCGTGCGTAAAATCTGGCTGCTGTTTATGATAAATGAGAGTGCTTCCCCGTTCGACAAAAGATTTTTCTACCCAATAGGTATTTTGCTCCGTTCGACCCAAAACATTTGATTTTAGTTCCCCTTTCTACCCACACCTACTTTGATGAAAGGGGATATGAATGGCTTCTCTTATAGGTACCACATCTATTTGCATATTCAAAGTAATATACTGAGAGAAACTCTTCATGACTCATCTTTGGAATTAAATGTGGTTCTATGATTTGAATATCAGCTTTTTATATTTCTTTTATTATTTGTAACTTTTTGTCAGACGGAATTCAAAACTGGTTTTTAGGTAAATGTAATGCACATTAACATGTTGTATTTAAAAATGTTAAAAAAACTATAAATATGAATGAACAGGTTTTGCTGAATACTAATAGCAGTTTTCAACAAAGGCATTGTGTCCGTAAGTAGGTAATGATTTTGTAATTTTGTTTTATTGAAGTATCCTCATTAAGTGTCGCATTCTAAATCGAAGTACCAACTACCATCATATCAAAACATGTTTATTCATCGATGTTTACAATGACGCCTCAATCCATGTTCACGAATTCCCTTATAATTATAAGGGGCAAAATATTTGAGCACAACTAATGTCGAGACGTTAATAAAATTCTGAGCCTTTTATATACCGTAGATGTTGTAGATTGTAATTAGAAGCTGTCTGACTTTTCTTGAGACGTTGGGAATTGGAACGTCTCTTGTGAGTCGTTGGGAATAACCCCGTCTTATAGTATGTAACCTCTTGACGCCTAGACTGGCAATGGACCGATGTGAACGACAACGGAGCACGGAGAGAGGTCTATGCCCAACTATAAGTTTTCTAATAAGTTAAGATAAGATAGTTTTTATTGGTTTACTTAACACAAGAAAATACAATAATAAAAACGTCCTCAGCGTGTGCTGCAGGAGCTCGTGGACCGGCGCTGCTGCAGCTGCAGCGCCGGTCTTCCGTGGCACATTAACATAGAGCGCGTCACTGTCTATGGACACACTCTTTCCAATATAGGTTGATACGCAACTAACGTAAATAACGTATTTCGTTAAATTTTATAAAAAAGATAGAGTCAATAACACAGGTAATATACAAACATTTTTTTTTTGCCTTGACACATAAATTGAAATATAGAAGGATATAATAATAGAGGATATTATAATGACTAACGATGATGATGATGCTGAAATCGAATCATTACTAGCAGATGGCTAATCGCCCGTTGACATTCATAACTCAACGACTCCTTATTAGGAGGTGGTCAAAGATTCTAATTCGTTTTATTCGTGGACGTTTTAAATCATATTTGAATGTTCATATCTTCTTAAAGTAAGCCCATCCTCTTCAGCTCACATCCACTGTTGACGAGCCTCCCCCAAACAAGGGGGTTGGGCATAATCACCACGCTTGGGAAGTGGATTAGTGATCGCAGTGGAAATACACAAAAGGCTGAGGCAGGGCTGTAGCTTACAGGCCTGCCTCAGGTGACTCCTTAAGTCGACTCTTACGACACTCATGAGTTCGAGGGTTGATTCTTACACCACCACGGCTGTAAGCCATGAATAGTAAGAAGTGAGCACATAGATTCTTTAAAGGTTAAATAGATAAAAAGTAAGTATAGCCTGCCCTGGCAACAGAACCCGATGACTGATAGGTAGTATCAGTCATCGTATGCCAGGGTTGCCATCTCACAAAATCTCTGGCGCCCTTTCTTCTTTGACTATTTCGATTATGATGTTAGAGATTCTTTGGGTGTAAGGTACCTTGGGTGCTTCCATCTGTGCTAACCATTAAAAAAAGGATTTTTCCATGGGAAGAAAATATCATGATGATAATCCATCCATCCATCCAAATTTTCGCAAGTCTGATATTCGTGTGCTATTGTGATGAGATAAAGTGCTATAGATCATCTATTTCATAATTTTTCCTCAGATGTCAATTTGTTTTGTTATTCAAATGATCGTGGGCGTTGGACGTAGGATTATTTTATAGATTCTAAATGGAACATCGTAATGGCGTCATTAACATAATTTGCAAAGTATTCTGAGATAGGTGTTGGTGGTCATGCGTTTGTAAATTAAATCAGAGAATTTATAAAATTAATCGATTTTGGTTGGTAGGTGTCATGTTTCATATTATAGAGTCAAAGTCTAATAAGATCTTAATATTAGTCCAGCAGGAATTATTAGAAATAACTAGGTTTTCAAATTCACTCAATGCGATCACGATATTTTAAATTTATTTTAGATAGGTATTAACTAAGCTATACACTTGGCATCACACTTGAGGTGTGATACCTATCATATCATTAAAGTTGGTAACAACTTACTTTACATAATGAGATAATTAATCTCACGTTACTGAAGCTCACTGACAGTTTGTTAAATCAAGAGCCGATGTTAATTTGACCTGTCGCAGGATGCTAGACTTCGGGTATATATACGAATGCTTGTAAATTGGTGCTATCTATGATATCTGCATAAAACTAACATATGTCATGTCAATCTAACCGGGGTTAAAGGTAACACTGTTAGTTAGTTTTGGATCTTATCTTAGACATAGGTCAAGCGTTATCTCTTGACTTTTAAGCTCAAGTTTATGTTTCTTAATGATTACTATTTGGAGATTTTCTGGTGAAACTTATAGGCGCCATCTAGATGTTGAAGTTCGAGCTTCAATCCAGTTGACGTTCGTAGGGTTTTAAAATTAATTGGATTAATATAACTAATAAATATACGTATTATGTACTTAGCCCTAAATTTTTTATGCTAATTATGATGTTTCTTATCTTAATTTATTAATTGACCTAAAATTTTATTTAATTTTCCAGCTAATTTATAATTAGGGCTAGTTAATTCAAAACTCGCATCTGATATTTTAAACTAAAGCAAAAGAAAAGCACACAAAATGAAAACTCTATAGAAAAAAAGAAAACTACATCAGATAAGTTAAGAAACCGCGCAAAAAAATAAAGAAAAGCTCACCATTTTCCTTGACTGACTAGCACATAACACAGTTCACAACACGGGTGCGCGAGCGCAGGCTCACGCGGATAAACTGCGCGGGCCGCATGCGCAGAACATATATAGCCTCGGGGTTAAGGCTTCAGATGCGTCCTTGATAAGTAGCTTTCAGGAATACCCCTAAAAATCGCAGAAAAACCTCACTTTTGAAGATCTTGGGAACAACACGTTCGTGACATATAATTTGTATTTTACACATGCAATTGCACTAACTTTGCACAAGCTCTCATTAGTTTAGCGCTGGACGATGCGGTGTGGATTGTCAAGCATTATTTATTTATCAATTTAATGATAATCATTATTATTAACTTTCTTCGGCGCTATACCACTTAAATAAACTTTTGAAAACATATATTAAAAAAACTACATAGACACAATTTGTAATAATACAAAATACCCAGAAATCCTTAAGGTGCATAAAAATATGCTAAAAATGGCCACGCCAAAATTACAATTACATTAAACAATTTTGGTCAGTTTTCAAGGGCTTTCGTAAATGGGCTGTAATTTGTAATGGATTTTATATTGGTAAAAAAACATGATCGTGTTTTTCATTCAATAATTGACATCACATAACCACATACTACTTGGATATAATTAAAAATATATATATGCGTTTTAGTGTCTATTAAAGCTTAATTTATGGAAAAACTTAGAAAAGGCGGTGCTCGCAAAAATTTTACGAGTTAAAACACGATGTTTTGAAGAATTTTCTTTATAGGTATAGTATAAACTGTTTAGTTTAGTGAATAGTAAATATTATACAGAAACGAAATACCAAAATAATTATTTTTAAAGTGTTTGAATAAGGATAAAATTCAGTGCCTACATCATTGCAACAAAATCTCGTCATGAACTATAAATCACACTTTGATTTATTTAAATCACTTATTAAATCGGAGTTTATCAATTTAGTTGACTAAATAATCGATTAATTGTAGATAGCATAGTCAAACTACATTCATTCATCAAAAGTTATTAATATTATACATGTATAAACAATGTTTTAAACAAGATCATTCAACATAAGAAACCAATGGAATAGCCCATGGAATTGTCTGAAATAAATTAACATAATAAAAACTTCGTTTCGAAATTATATTATATGCTAATGGTTATTGTATTCACAATGTCAAATTCCTTATCAAATTTTATTCATACTTAATTTACTTATTTTATAATCATAGTATTGTGTTTCACATAATGATTTTTATAGATTTTTGTGACACCTAATGGATTCTAATTACGGAAATATTGTTATCATTTTGGAATTAACAAATATTATGTAAAACTGTAACCATGCAACGACTTAATTTTTACGTTATTGAATAGTTTTCACGATTCATCGACTCGCTACACGTAGTGCGAAGTTTTCAGTGTCATTTGACGAAGGACTCGAAAATAGGTCAAAACAGAATGATGATAAGCACACGTGCACATGCCATGTTTTGTTTCTTGGCACTGGCAGTGGACAGTTTTTTTCTTCTTTAATATTTAGTTTAAAATTTGGCATTTCTATGTACTTTTTTATATTTTGTAAGATAACAACGAAATAAACGTTTCCTGATGAAAATTCTTGGTAAAAGAGTTTTAGGTACTTATTAGATGTTAGCTTGGGGTTTACTTTTAATATCGACTGAAGATAAAAAATTAACACTAAGGACGTTTTAGTTTGGTTCCTGGTTTTTGGTAAAAATAATCAGATTTTTCTGAACAGTATATAAATTTGCTATAAGTAGATTAAATAGTTTTTTTTCTCATTATTCAAGTGCTGTTTGGCTGGCCAAGGGTTCACCAAAGCATTCTTTCAACTGCAAGTTGACCAGTAACAGTTTCAACAATAATAAATTTAGCTAAGCCGTAAGTATCAATGTTTATTTACTTATAAAGTAGGTTACATTTACAACCACTCGCGATCACTTCCAAATTAAATTTACACCTCACTTCATTCAAGGTGCCACTATACTAATACTTACAAGTTATTTGGCAGTTTAGTTGTGGTCATGACCAATACTTTATTACTTGTCAGCTCATAGACACATATTTCCCAATATTAGTTGGACTAAAATGTAATTATCAACTGGACCTGCCCCAGTTGATATTTGTTTTGCCCACAGTATGACATAAGGTTTTCTTCGATAAATAATAACTTACCCTTCCTTGAGTACAATCAATCTCCTAGCCAAGTTTTACTTAGATCCGGTCAGCAGTTAGGTCAAGAAAGCTACACAAACAGACAGTTACTTTTTCAAAGTTATATAAGTAGTACTCGTATGGATGCACTGAAAGATTATGCGCTGCTGCTTCTGGCTGTTGGCCGTGTGGTCTGGCTGGCCGGCTTTGAATTTTCACGACCACAATCCTTCCCGCGGGTGTATGTAGAGGTGACTCAGGGATATCCATCGACAGGGGGGCAGCAGTGCCTTCAAAATAATGATAATGATGCAATCTACTGCAAAATAATGATGCGATCTCCAGCCCGCATGTCCAGCGTGAAAAATCCATTATTTACATTTATTATTATTTTTATTAACATTTATTATTTACAAATGCACGGCCGCCCTTATAGGAGTAATCTCTTCCAGGCAACCAAATGTTTTGGAACAAGTGGTAGTTACGTGCAAGGTTCCTCCGTTCACTAATAAATTTAACATCTTCATTATCGATTTGCCACTATAATATATGTTTTGAGTAAATCAACTAAACAATCCCAGTTTAAAATATCGAAGATCTATCAAAAATTTAAGTTGACAGTTGAGCAACGTTTTGTAAAGTTCAAACTGGCACCTTCCTTTCACCAAAGGACGATTTATGTTCGCACATACCACCACTTTACTTAATAATTACAAATGCAGCTATAAATTTGACTCGAATTGTGGATCTTCCTAATTGTGAAATTACTAATTATGTATTGCAAGTACGTGTAAAAAACCTGGGTTAGTTTATCAAAAGTTTTAGACAATGTCTTATCCGACAGGCTTGCTTACCCCGTACTTATGACATCTTCATCAGATACATTTTAATAACTTTATTATATTGCAGCTTATTGTCCATTTGGCAAATGAGCAATACTGAAACTGACAGTTTGACATTGACGTGACACCAACGTTCTTTGAGTTTTGTTAAGTCTCAGTTAACATTTCAATGCGAGTGTATTTCTTAGTGTTTTATTTTTATTTTTAAGAAATTAACTATTTGTATGCAGCTGCTTTAGCCGCTTTTACTCGTGTAGCCTTAATTTCCATTTTGTGTATACGCTGCCAGTGGATCGGTTAAAAGTTACCCCACTGTTGAGTGGGTATTTTTTAACTCAACTTAGTGTTCTTTTGTATTTCCATGGAATTATCTACTGCATTTTAATAACTATAACATAAAATTGGTATCTAGATGTGTCATTGCATCAAAACGCAATATTTCCCCATAATACACATACCTACACGGAGGTCAGAGTTGACTCGCAGACGCATCACCTCGTGAAGTTGCACCGCTATTATACCAATCAATGTGAATAACTAAAGTGATCTGTGGTCCCACAGTCAGGCTTTAGGCATTTTTGTTTGAAATTCAGGGCACAAACGGAAGCGGATGGTTAACGGGTTATAGCAGTTTCAGTTGACAGGCGAACTTAAAATATCCCCTTCTGTTTCTGCCGTTCCCGCTCCCCATCGGAAACACACTGGTGTAAAAACATTAGTGTGTTTCCGGTTTAAATAAAGGAATTTTTATCACATTCCATGAATTCATACGCTGATTTAGTTAGTAAATTAAACTTTCGCTTACTAAAGCTAGCGTAGTTAACTGTCACACAATAAACACAATATTGGAATTCATGTTTTATTGCTACATTTGGAATTATTTTGCAATCTAGAGCCTAGTGTAAATCGCTGAAATTCGTACCCTACCTGTTATAATCTGTTGAGGCCAACGTGTGTTAAATTCGCCTATTTACTCTAAATATGACAAATATAATCTTACTCACATCTTAACCATAGTTATGTGCTTAGTCAGTGATTTTCAAGGTTTATCTTGAATTTCACAGCGAATAGGATGTATTTCCATTTCTTGTAAATATGCAAATGTTGATTAATTCACATTTAGTTGGAAATCAAATTTGAAGGATTTTCAAAATCCGCGTTCCAATAAAAAACGTAAAGTGAAAATTTATTTACTAACAAAATATAATAATAGCCTTGCGCATTCGGCTAAAAATATATAAATGCTCTTTATATATTTTCTCGACAAATTTTACGGGATTGACATGGAAAGTTGATAAGTTTGATAAGGTTCGTCGACAAAGTTATCGCTACTTATTTCATTTCCATATGGAGTAATAATCAAAGCTGCACACGAAAAACTCATACTTAAATAGTATTGCATTGTTGAAAAACAAAACCTTTAAGGTGAACTGACGAATGACCAAAACATTAAGAAATCAATTAGGTAGGTCTTTGAAAGGAGAGCTTTTAATGTTCTAGGTGATGGGCGTGAGCCTACACTCTAGCTTCGTTGTCGTAGTAGAATATCAAGTACCTTTTATAGAGTACGACGATTTTAGTCAAAACAAGTGACTCTGATGTCTGCCGCGTTGCTCCTTGTTTTGTTTCTCAACAAACGAAAGTAGGATTGCTCAAAAGTTTTATTAGGAGTTTTTACTCCGGAAATTACTTTTAAAACTAACTTGGATAGGTGAGTGAGTAGCACTCGATATGATTTAGTTTTCTTTGTAGTGTCTAGAGTGTTTTGACTTAGGATGTGTCTAGTAGGCAACGGGCAAAACAAAGAAAAATTAACCATTTTTGAAATGATCCTACCGTTTTTAGGGTTCCGTACCTCAAAAGGAATAAAGGAACACTTATAGGATCACTTTGTTGTCCGTCTGTCTGTCTGTCCGTCTGTCTGTCTGTCCGTCTGTCAACCCTCTTTTGTCAGGAACGCGTGAACGTATCGAGATGAAATTAACGTCAAATACTCAAGTTTGTAACCTCTTGAAGCCGCAATATAAATAAAATTTATAATTCAACGCACTCAAAAGTTACAGCCGTTTATGTCCGAATATTTTAAAATTTCCAAGAGACATGCCGACAAAACCTATTGGGTACTTCCCGTTTACCTAGAATCATAAAATTTGGTAAGAAGCAAGATCACATAGCACAAATAACGAGAAAAATCTGGAAACCGTAAATTTGTAGTTTAATAACAAAAAAATCTTTGATTCTTTCCCTCGACTAAAATAAACAGGGTACCTTTTACTACTTCATTCTGACCTAGAATCATGATATTTGGCAAGAAACAAGGTCTTACAATAGAACGGAACCCTTAGTGTGCGAGTCCGACTCGCACTTGACGTTTTATTTTAAAACGATCTACAATTATTTTTTATTGATAGTTTCAGAAAACTTGTTGTTATACATAACAGAAAACAAGGATTAAATATTTAAAAAAAAGAGTGTAAAACCAACTCATTGTGAACATAGCTTGCTCGTTTAAGTATTAATGAGCTGCATTAAATTTCATCTTATCAGATCTGCTTATGAAAACTTAAGGACAAATCAACTGTAAGACAACTAAATAATTTTACTCTTGGCGGTGCGTCGAATGCTGTAAAGTCTCAAAACAAAGTACCTATCTATTTATATGTTTGTAGTCCAGATCCCAGGGCCGACTGGTCATAAACTTTGAATCGTAAGCAGTCGACTCCGGCGCATCACTTCGACATTAGACTATACAAAATCTATCGGATAAATGCCAGGAAACGGATTCAGGAAATTTATGCCATGTTATTAGCATTTTTGCATAATATTCATTATAGGTGTTTTTGTTGGTGGTTTTAACAATGGTATCGATATTTTTTATTTTATTTCGTCGCGTATTTTTTAGCTGATTATGTTCAGTGAAGTGAAACAAAGATTTTATTAGGTACATACATACAACTATTTTTATTGATTAGAATATTAGTTTCCCCGCGGCTTCGCAGCGTATTCTGGGATAGCATAATATCCCCTTGTCAAATTTCTTAAAGTTCCGTACAGCGATTTAGGAGTGAAAAGGTAACATACAGACAGACAAAATTACTTTCACATTTATAATATTAGTAGGGATTTGCTAGAATAACCCGTTCGGAACTTACAATTCTGTACTATTCCCAAAACTTCTGAGGACATACTACATAATACAATTATTATTGGTGTGTTAACAATTGGACACGCGGGATGCCAGCAGGACAGGACCGGTCACTGTCGAGATCTTTGGGGAGGACCTAGGTCGTTGTCGACGTCGTCGTTCGACTGAGATCATGAGGAAAAAACTCCAATGTGATGCTGGAGCCATTGAAAAGTCTTCCTACTGACTTAACTTCAAAATAAAACCTTCGTGGAATGCTTACGAACCTTAAAGTTCAAAGTGGTTCAATCAACTAAATAAAAATCAATCATCTAATAACTCCTCGCGTACTGTTTAGGCGGCAATCAATCAGAAATCAATTATTGAATAATATATATATAAACAGTGATAAAATGTTTATTACCACGTGTACCATATTTGGAGGAGCTAGGTCATTTAATAAGAATGCAGGCTTTATGATTTGTTTTTTTTTGTATATATTTTTGACGGTGATATAAAACTCGATGAGAACTATTTAGCCCAGTAGAAATCACTGCGACTTCCTTCAATGAATGAATGAATCATTTTATTTTTCAAACCACTTACACCCCTAATACACACAAATTATTATTAAACTATTACACACACACAAAACATAAAAGGAACACACATAAAAAATAGGAACATACTACAACTTATAATTACAATACTTGTCTTCTCTAATTAAATCCTAGTTTAGAAATGCCTTTACAGAGACTAGGGGCTTTCTAAAAGTTAACTAAATTCAGTTTTTGATCAGAATAAAAAAGCCACTTGCTTATATTTACTCTTAAGTCATTTACAACAGAATATTTACCATGATTAACCATGGTGGATTTAAAAGTAAATTTTACTCGACTTCTAAAGTACTTCTAGCAACATTTACATGTTTGCATAAATGTAAAAAATGTTCTCCGAAGCTGATTTCATCATCGCATCATTAAAACTATTTTATGAAACTACTCTATCAGATGTAAGTCAAACAAATTATTATAAACGCAAAAAAAAATACGTATGGACGTATGTTACTTCTATGAACTAACATAAATATGACTGATTCTTATAAGAATCAGTCATATCCATGAAAGAAGAAATATCTAATCTCTCTCTCCTATCCAACTTCGGTAAAACGTCACCCGACGATTCCATCTCGGCTGGACAGCGTTCAGGAAGCTTTGCAATATCTTCGTCACACATACCGCAAGACTAAAAGTCTATAACGAATATGGGCTACCAGTGATGAACTATTGGTCCGAAAATTAGTCGCTGACTAGGCCTGATGAACCATCCCAGAGAGCTATGGAAAGAGCTATGCTTGTAATTTCTCTAGGTTATAAAATCCGAAACACGGAAATCCGTAAAAGAAGCATAGGAAGCAATAGTATTCAGAATTATTAGCAAGTTAAACTGGCAGTGGGCAGGCTATAATAGCTCGCTGAAGCAACAACCCCTGGGGACTACAGGTTCTGGGTGGCGACCGCGATTCAACAAGTGTTAGAACCGTTGAGAGACAATCCACTCGTTGGACCGACGACACTAAAGCGGTCGCGGGAGTCGATGGACCTTTGTCCATCGGCGCAGGATCACTATTTGTGGCATCGTATGGGGAGACCTGTGCAGCACTTGACGTTTGTGGGCTGATGATGATGTAAGTTTGTTAGACTATAGCATAGACGTTCAGAAACAGAATCATATTGGTGATTCCAAAATAATTTTCAAAATATTTTGATTGGTTTTAAAGCGACCGCGCTTCAGCATAATGTCGACCTATGATAGAATGGCGCGTGCGAAGCTGTGAGCAGAAGCTAGTTGAACATATTCAATGAAATAAATAATGAGCGATTACCGATTTGTTCCGCAACGCTTCATAATGTCAATGTTAGAAAAAACAGTGAAACACGAGGATGTACGAGATCCTGATTTGTCATACATAAATCATCACCGTTGTGAGTACCTGCAAATAGCAATTCTGGGGAAATATCTACTGACAATATCCTGTCACTCGCTTCTTCTAGAGTGAGACGGTTTTTACATTATCTGTGTGATAAAAGAGTTAGGTTAGGACCCTGTTGAAAGACTGCTTAATAGCCGAAGCAAGCCAAGCCCATAACCTGTAGGATGGTGTTGGTACTGTTCCATCCGCATCAGCGTTCCATTCTTTACCTATTGTATAAAGAATCGAATTGGTCCCATAAAACGTTATTCTCGAGGGATTAGTATCCCCTAAATTACCTGAAATCTTCGTTGAATCACCTAACTTAAAGTGATAGATTCACAAGCAACTTAGTTTTAAGCATATATATACATTTACCTTAACTATTGCCCCTCTACAGCAAAATTGTATTTAGTGTACTTTGGACGAGTCATAGCCTCATCATTTAATTTAAGCAACAACCGACCCGAGAGCTGGTGAGTATCTGGCACAGCGCATCAGCATTGCCATACAGCGGGGCAATGCAGCCAGCGTCTTGGGGACGCTTCCGACTGGTATTGATATGGATTTGTTGAGCTACCTGTAGATTGTTTGCAACAATCTGCAGTTAGCTCAGTTGTTTCAAGTTGTTTCAGTAAATACTAGTGGAATTTTCTTTGTGAATAAAGGCTTCTGCCCTAGCAACAATATTTTTTAAAGTTTTTTATTTATATGATGTATGACAATATAGGAATCTGAATCTGTATTTATCGACACCTCGAAGAGTGTCAACTCAGTGTCAGCTTGTTCCTCATTTCGTTCACCACTGTGGCGTCATAGGCGTCATATTGTCGCCGTTAGATTCTTCAATGAAGTGGTGTCCGCCGTTCTAATAACTCGGCCTTGGCAAGGTCGCGAGGCGACCTCATTAATTAATATTTATGAAATTACCGACGTCTTGGAATTAGAAGATTGGTCCATAATTATGACGACGGTAGACATCGTCTGTAATAATTTTATAAAAACAATTCTTTAAAACCAACCAATCTAACCTTGCAATTATTTGAGAATTGAATATGAGACAAAATTCAAAATTTGAATTTTGTATTTTTATATTCAACTCGTATTCGATTCGTAATGACATTTATTCACAAAGAAAATTATACTAGTATTTACAATTGAAACAATTGAGCGAACTGCCGACTGTTGCAAACAGTCTACAGATAGCTCAACTGATCCATATCAACACCAGTCGGAAGCGTCCCCAAGACGCTGGCTGCATTGCCACGCTGTATGGCAATGCTGATACGCTGTGCCAGATATTCACCAGCTCTCGGGTCACGAGAATTATTCGTAATAGTAAATCTATGTTTTTACAGTACAATTATTTAAAAACCATGTCAACATGTTTTGAGGTTGTCTTATAAATATCAAACCATTACCGCAGAAGATCGAGCAATCTAAAACACTAAAATGCGTCTCAAACACAATTACAAATTAATTTGGCCGACGATGCAAGTCATCTTAAGAACAATATTGATAGTATCTCGCCATTCCCTCAAAATTTCATAATTATCGTCATAAAATTACTGAAGCCAAACACTGCAAAATGATCCTAAAACTGTACTTAAACTTCTGAAAAGGTTACTAAAAGATCATAAACAACCTAATCCAATGATCATCCGTTGTACTTAATAGCAACTGCTCCGTATTTCAGACAAATAACTGCCTACGTTAGTGCGTATCTACTCAAGGTCGTCTTATGCAAGCGTAGAGTTACCATTGTACCCATCTGTTATAGTGACTCGAAAGCGGTTTCGAGTCCTTCCTCGGCTTAGGATGAGTTTTGCATGGTTTACGAAAGCTTTAAATAAATTCACACAGCATCATCTAACCCCAAGTTTAGCAGAGCTAGACCTGAAATATCTAAATAATGTAGGTATACTTAATATATTTATACTACTATACAGACATATTTTATTATACATAAAAACACATAGAGTAAGACCCAAATAATAATTGTTATACATAATAATCTAGCTTTGTGATAATATGTTGGATGTCCTTAAGGATTGTCCGTTGGATTTTAATAAATAAACAAGTTCAAGTTCTTTATTTCATAACAATAATTAGGTTACATGTCAATTTCTTATAAATAATTCATTGTAATTTACATACGAGTAAAATACAATTTATTAAATAAATAAATTAGATGAAATAATATAAGAAAAATATACTTACATCGTAAAATTCACTCAACCAAATAAAATAAATTATCAATTTAAAATTGAAAATTAAAATTAAAATTAAAATAATTGAATAAGAAAGTTATACAAGTATGTCAATAAATTATATTATTTTACGTACTGAGAATTCATCCAACGTATAAAAACATTGTCTAATCAACCATTTCTTAAGTCTAAACTTAAAGGATTGCGTCGATACCGCGTCAGTGACATCGGACGGTAGTCGGTTGTATACTTTTGGTCCCATGACGTGCACAAGCTTAGAAGTTCGCTCGAGCCACCTGGGAAGCGCCTTCAGCTTCTTCGACTGTCTCAGTTCATAGTTATGACCATCCCCGCGCTCCTCGTACTCTTCCAGGTGACATCTCGCGTATAGAGCGGCCTGGAAAAGAACCATGGCAGGGACAGTCATGATTCCGAGAGCTTCAAACTGCGGTCGGGCCGATGTGTCTTGTGACACCCTGACTATTGCTCGCACAGCTCTCTTCTGAAGTCTGAAAACGCGCTCCCAGTCAGCTGCACAACCCCAAAATTCCACTCCATATTGCAGGCGTGAGTGCACGCAAGCAAGCTTTGCCAATCTTCTTACATAGGCCATCAATATGATGTTCCCATGTAAGGCATTTGTCTAAAACAAATCCTAAAAAGGGAGTGTTGTCAACTTGTCCAACAGTTTCACTCCCAACGCTTATCACCATTGGTATCGTTGAACGCCCTGCCAGGTGAATGTGCATAAAGTTTGTCTTTTTTGCATTAAGAATAAGACCGTTCTGACGAAACCATCTTTGTAAATCACCTGCCACAGCGTTCAACTTTACTTCTAATGCGTTCTTTGTTTTTGCCTCTACGACAGCTGCCACATTGTCGGCATACATATAAATGTGTGCGTCCAGTATACAGTTCGGCGGATCGTTCAGCAGGAGGGAAAAGATTATGTTCGACAGCGAAGACCCCTGTGGAACACCTATATTTGTCAACATCGGATGTGACCTGATAGTTCCACCTTTACCTGTAACCGTCTGTGATCTGGAGGTGATGAATGATCTCAATAACTGCAGTTGTGGGCCGCTTATCCCGTAGTGCTCTAGTTTCGCTGCGATGACGTCATGATCTGCGACGTCGAAGGCTTTCGACAAGTCGCAGAACACGACAGCCACCTGCAAACTGCGCTCACGAGCCTCTAACACGCGGCGCACAACTGCTCTCGCAACATCCGTCGTCGACCTGCCGGCCCGGTAGGCATACTGCCTGTCGGACAAGGCTCCGGTGTCAGACAGGTATTCCGAGAGCCGCGTGCTGAGACCATTTTCCAATATCTTTGCAACTCCCGGGATTATGGAGACTGGACGATAGTTGTTAAGGTCTTCTCTCTTTCCCTTGCCCTTAAACACTGGGGACACACGAACGTTTTTGAACCACTGGGGATAGTCACCTTCACGGATACACGCGTTAAATAATACTGACAAAACATAGGACATTTGAGCTGCGACAGTGTTCAGCAGGTTCGACAGTGTTAAACACCCTGAATACCTTGAACAAATATCTGCAGATCGTACAAACATTTGTCTCGAGGTTGGAATCGATCTCCCGCGTCGCAGGCGGACCTTTACCGATAAAAGTTTTCGTAAACTAAAGGTTGATCACATTATAAAAGTTTTCGCTCTCTTCTCTAAATCCCATTTCTTCAGCAGTTTGCATTTTAGCAACTTTGACAATCAGCAGTCAGTAGGTAAAACGAATGCTTTTTCCGTTTTGATATTTTGCAAACCCATACCCCACTCTGGTGTTATAGCTATCAAGCTTAACATGTATTTTTATTTACCTAAGTAAGCCTTAGGTAAGCGTCAAGTTTTACTCACTTAATACCAAGAAGCTCACACACCGCCAAGTCACAGCCAAGTCGATTGAATTTTTTTTAACGTTTTTTGGTTGTGGCCTTTATTAACATAGTTGCTAAAACCGCATCGAGTAACAAACGCCAATGGTAGGGGTAAGTAAACACCAGTAGCTCTTCAACTCGTAATTTATTTATTTTTGTACATTATTTACGATACGTGATGTACTTGAACTCCTAAAATAATTGTGTAATTAATTATCGGGCATACACAAACTTGGTGACACTACGTTCATAAAAATAACTTAAACAGTAAAGTAAACAAGGCATTGGTGTCTGTAGGTACAGCTTACAAGGTTTACTCACATTAAGAGTTTGGGTTCGCTTTTGCTTGAACCCCAAAATGTAATAAGTAAATCTTGCAAACTTCTTGCAAGCCACGGCTGCACTGCAGGATCGTAGGTAGGCGGTTAGGTGGGCTAGGTGTTTCGATAGGTTTGGTAGCTAAGCGTGAAGTGAAGAAAGAGATGCCCTCTAGTTTAACTAATAGCGCTCTGTCGGAGAAGCTGAAGCAAATCAACTTTATTGCGTTGCCGTTAGAATATAAAATGTATTTTTTCCAGGCTCGCTAGACCAGAAAGCGTAATATATAAAGACTCCACCACACAACAGCGATTTCGAAGCTGCGACTTGCGTTTTGCGATTTTGCGAGGGGCGGGCGGTAGCCGGAGACGTGTATTACGGCGAAGAGGGGGACACATGACGCGCTTCAAAATCGCGGCTGTGTGGTGGAGGCTTAACGGCTTTTACTGCCTTATCACACGTTCTGGTTGACGGGTAGCCGTGCCGGGTAGTCGGCGGCGAAGTGTATGGGACAATAGCTTTCACACGTGCCGGCATAATTTGCATACAATTCGCACCGGGTACCTGAAACCGGCTACACGGCGACCAGGACGTGTGAAAAGGCCCTTAGCGGCTGGGGACTAGCTAGTGTGGCCGGGCCCGTACATTTTCATACCTCTTTTTTATCATTTCCACATCTGCAAAACTAACCCAGTCAAGAAAAACGTTTAAAAATATACATAATCTACATTTTTATACTAGCTTCTACCCGCGGTTTCGCACGCGTATTTTAGGTATAATAGGTAGCCTATTACCTAAGATAGGCTTTGCTCTGTTCAGTAGTTTGTAACAAAAATTCAGATTTCACAAACTTTCGACTTTATAATATCAGTAAGATAGGATGTACCTATAAGTAAGTGCATACATATTTAAAGATATTATGGAGTACGTAGGCGTTAATTAGGTATAAGTTTTTTTAAAATAAAATACCTTTACCTACAGTTTCACAAGGAACTTAACTGAAATAAGTATACATTTTACATCAGTTTCTGTTTATTTTTAACGAGCTGCTAATTGTCATTTTATTACGTTTCGCATTTATTTTATCTATACTAATATTATAAAGAGGAAAGGTTTGATTTTTTGTTTGTTTGTTTGTTTGTATGAATTGAATAGGCTCCGAAACTACTGGACCGATTTGAAAAATTCTTTCACCGTTAGGAAGCTTACTTTTCAGGGAGTGACATAGGCTATATTGTATCCCGGAATTCCCACGGGAACGGGAACTACGCGGGTGAAACCGCGAGGCGATCGTCTAGTAAATAAATAAAAATAATGCAACAAGTAATTATTAACATGTCTCGTTGTAATTACTAGAGACTTGCATAACTCTTGGCATTACATTCCATGTAGGGCTTTGATTGAGGTTGATTGAACGCAAAGTCAAGGCAGATAGCTCAAAAGATCATCCTGTATGAAGAAATATTTTGCTTTCGGCCAGTCTCCGTTGATACTGACCGCCGCCAGTGGCCGAAAATTCGAATAAGATGACAACGGTAGCTCTTGCGCTTTCATCTACATCTACACTATAATAATAATATTAAGAGGAAGGATTTGTATGTTTGTAACGAATAAACTCAAAAACTACTGGACCTTTTTCAAAAATTCTTTCACCATTAGAATGCTACATTATCCCTGAGTAACAAAGGCTATATTTATATGTTTACAAAACAAGTCCATTCGTGCGAAGCCGGTACGGGCTGCTAGTTAATAATAAAAAGAGCTAGTGACTGAATAGTTTTTTCCAAAGTTCCGGGACCAAGAAAACTGAACGCCTATTTTAATTCTCCAAAATATCCAATCCATTGATTTGCTTCGTTTTTTTTGCTCAAATTTGTACTATAATTTGGTGTATTAGAGTACACCATTTGGCCGAAACGAAACACGAAATTTCGTGCTGGTGAATTTATAAAAGGCACTTTTTAGTGTTGTATAACGTAGACAAAAGTGGTAGAAAGTGAAAAAAGTTAACACAAAAGTGATAAGTAATTTAACACAAAAGTGATAAGTAATTTAACACAAAAGTGATAAGTAATTTAACACAAAAGTGATAAGTAAAATAAGTGAGTAAATAAAAAAAGTTAACACAAAAGTGGTAGAAAGTGCTGTCAAGAGAATTTATAATGATGCCTTGGAAAAGAAAATTGATGATTTTTTCACCTAGAGCAAGATAGGTAGGTATCAGCAAATTATTCAGAAATATTTTTAAAGGGGAAGTACCTAATAAAATTTGCAGTATTTTATTTAAAAATACGCATAAAAGCCACTTTCTATTCTAGTGCATCAGTCGGCTTAGCACAAAAAAAACAAAACCATCGACGGTTTGTTATTGGTTTACATAACAATTAAAATGATAATGATATCCCACGTAATACACATTCCATTAATAGAGTTATATAATATCAAATTAATTATTAATATAAAATAAGTCAAAGTTCAATGTCAAAAACAAAGACAAATTATAACAAAAGATATAGGTATAATAAAAGCATTAGAATTATAATATCGTACTAAATTGTAATCTTGAAATACGATTTACCATATTTTGAAAGTCAGTTATGAATATAACTAGTAGCTAAAATAAACAAAGCTTTTAAATTAATCGAGAACATTAAAACGGGAAAAAAACAATTTTAATTCTCCAATTTCATGGCATCCAATATCACATAAATGTCCACTGCTGAACAAGCTTCCTCCAAACGAGGGTTTTTCCATAATCACCACGCATCTCGATCGGATTGGTGAGCACCGTGGAGTTAAGAATACACAGACGGAAGTCTCTACTCTTCCTCTGGCAGGTTCCCTTAGTTCTTACGAGATTCGCGTGCTGAGATAAAGATTTAATTTAGAATTATACAAAATAGTTTCATATTGTTTCATATATTTATGAAATCGGAACGAGAATAAACTATTTTTGTTTTTTTAATAACTAGAAATGCAAGTTAAAAAATAATTTATCGATAACCTTTGAAGATTGTGTACGTAAGCATCGACACCCTTGTAATGGAATGTGTAAAACAAACTATAATAGAGGAAATGTTTCGAAATTATTAAGAAACCACCGTGCCTGATGGTGTGGTCGCTTTGACCATTCGCTTATTCTGGGGCGATAACGTTCGAGAAAAATGTCGAATTGTAATAAAAATATTCTAAAAAGGCTAACATTGCCATTTATCTATCCAAATAGTGTCCTAATATCATGTACAATATGTAAGTTTATATTAGCCAAACATAAGAATGAGTTAATGGTATGGGTAGATTTGTTTAGAACGTAATTTAATAACTAAAGAATAATTACACACTGGTTAATCCGGAAATCGGCTCAACACAAAGCTGTGAGTTCACAAGTGTCTACACACTTATCTGAAGTGCCCACCTACTAGCGTGCATCATAAGAATTATAAGCCTAAGTATTTTCCCATACTTAGTATTATGACAACAGCCAAGTACTCTACATTTATGTCATCTCTATCACACTTATCGAACGCTTCCATGATACGCCCACGTTCAGATGTTGTCACTGGGTTATAGAATATATATGTATTTTTGTGAGTTTAAGGTCAGATCTGCGACCTCTGTGGAAGCGAGGTCATGTTAGTACGGTAGTTAGAGATGCGCTGGCGCCGGTGGGTCGCGGGTCGCAAGTGACCTCGCCCTCTGAAAGTAAAGTTCGATAAAATACAAAAAAAAAAATATTCAGAATAAGGTTCTCAATTAATAGATCACAAAATTTACGATGAAGCAGCAAAAGTAAGAAACTGTGGAGCAGCCTCACCGCCCGCCTCCTTACCACATCTATATGATTTAACATTATTTCTGGAACTCAAAGTTATTTAAATTTAAGTAGAGTAAAAAAACATTATACCATTAGTAGTCAGAAGTAAAAATGGTAACAAAAATTAAAAAACTTAAAAGTGCTGTAATAGATACACTGATATGGGTATGGGTGTGTTTGTGAGTGGAAAGGAGAGCTCCTGTATATTGTTATGAAGCCTACATCTGGAAATAGTTATGTCTTTAATATGTTTGATGTTACAGCTACACAAAAATTTGATTTCTTATACACTTGCGTGCTTTAAACTGGAATCGCTTCAAGAGTTGTTCAAGACTAATTTTTTAAATTTCTTTGCAGTGAACTATGAGTTAAGTTATGTTTTCCCTTACGCAGGATTTATTGGCGACGATAAATTTTGATTTAATGCACGATAATGTCCGCTGCTACACCGCAGCAGTGACTAGACAGTACCGACAGACGTCTTCCATGTCGGCATTTCCACACTAGACTGACCAGCCCTTATTCCTGACTTGAACCCAATCTGGCATATGTGGGACGAGCTAAAACAGCGGATACGAGGGAGAAATCCAGCTAATCCAGCTCCGGCGCCGATAGAAGCCGATAGATGCAACTTCGACCTATTGCAATAATTCCCAAAATTTAGGTAGCCAATTTAATTAATTTTAAATCTTCTTGATATCACTTGAAAGGTAACAAAATTACCTTTCAAATGATATACCACAATCTATAGTTCATTGTACATAAATTGTATAAAAATTGTTTTGATCAACTCGCGATGAAAGCGATTCCATTTTAAAGCTCGCAAGTGTATATTATGCCTATTTAAATACCTTTACTTATTGAATGATTATTGAGATATCACTGATGACTTTCCACTGATAAGTATTACACACCAGTACAAGGTACACTTCGATTTAAATAGACCTCTGCCCAGTTAAAGGATTAAAATCTCATTGACGACCTCTGTAGCGCAGCGGGCGAAGGTCTGCCTGCGACGCAGGAGGTTGCGGGTTCGATTCCCGCCTCGGGACAAATGTTTGTACGATCTGCAGACATTTGTCCAGGGCGTTCTGGATGTTTTCTATGTATAATAAAAAATATCTATCTATGTAATGTATTGTATTAAGTATATCCAGTTATCTAGTACCCATAACACAAGCTCTGCTTAGCTTGGGGCTAGATAATGCTGTGTCAATTGTCCAGCATTATTTATTTATTTATTTATATTCCTGTTCTGTGATTACTGTGCACAAGCCATTTTACGGATTTTGCCTTAACGTCTTTATTACTATCAGATCTTATAATCACATCATCACATCGCACCTTTATTTTCAAACCGTCCCTAAACAAAAAACCGGTTTTTTGGATATTAACGTTTTAAGTTTTGAAAATTTCAAATTCTTATCTAATGTACCCAGACACCTGAGATTGGTATTTGTTTAAAGTGTTTATTTTATTTGGTTATTAGACTAACTATTGGTATTCAAATTTATTTATAATTATGCTTCAAAGATATTTATTTGTGAGATTTAAAAAAAAGTTTGTTTTAGTGTCGCTTTTCCAGTAACGTTAATTGCATTTCTACATAGCACTTTTTCGGCAACAATGTCATTATTTACTTAATGCCACTATTGATTATCTTGTTTTATACAATAAAGTACAGATAATTATTCGTTAATGACACAAAAATAACCAAGTTATGAATAAAACATTTTTAATGTAATCAGACTTTTATTTTCATTGGTTAGGAACATACTTTTATCTTCTTCATCACTTATTCTTAATTATCATTACCATTATTTATGAATTACAAAACGATTCGCACATAAAAATACCAAAATAAATAATGAATAAAAAATGACACTAATAACTTTTATCAAACATAATTAATAGCCATAAAATTTTTCTTCAAATCGTCATTAAAGAAAATACTACATTATTCCAGTAAAAATATCAGAATACTTACAATTAAACTTGCGGAAAAACGTTTTTATGCAAAAAATGTCACTATGCAGCACAGATTCACATCGAAAGTTGTAAAATTCTCTCCGTCGGGACCAATAATGACGGTTTGCCGTGTACAACAAGAGTGCGCCCCTCCAAAAGACAAAGTGACACTAGCACCCTCTAGCGAACGTGATTGGAAATTGACCATGGGTGTCTTTGCATTGTATATAGTTCGATGTAATGCGTCAGATGGCGCTCATAACAAAAAATATCCGTTTTTTGTATAGTGACGGTTTGAAAATAAAGGTGCGACAATCTTATAAAACATAAATTACACATAAAATCAGGTTGACAAAACATCCAAATCTGTCGATTCCCGTTTAAATAATTAACATGTATTATCAAGAAGGTTTTTTAAGTAGGCGTGTGAGCTAGGTAATTAAAACAAATGAATAGGCAAAAATTATCACAGAATTCATTCACGATTCGTCACCTTTTCATCACTGAATTACAAATTTAGGCATCAATCGAATTAAAAGCAATAAATTATATAAACACAATGGCATTTGACATTCGACTCGTGACAGATTTAAGTTGACATTTTATTTAGTGCGTAGATATTTATTGTGACCTCATCTATTTTACAGTTAAATTATAAATAAATGTCATTTTTGCTAATTTCGATCGAAAAAATAGTTTTTGAGGAAATAACATTCAGTTTTATGGTGAATAAGATCAAATTAGTTGATTTGCATTACAATTGACTACAAAATCGACACATTTGACACGATAAAATAGAAATTTATGGCAGTATTTAAAACAATTTTACCTTCGTGATCTATCGTCACATCATATGAATGAGATTGTGGTCAATCGAAGGTCTTGTCATGGATAAATTATAGTTCAATTATGTATTTAGATCGAAGCCTAAAGTAGGCAAAAATTTGGTTACTCTACAACAACAACACCAGCCTTCACCAGTCCACTGCCCGACTTAAATTGATACCATAATCCTCACCCAGGGCATGTGGGTTGAGGATCAGGGTTGAGGGATCAGGTTAGAGAAAAAAATTGGTAGTCGACAATGCGAACAATTTTTTTATCACATTGCCGTCTGCCAAGGGCTTTAGCTGAGCCTGTATAGGCTGCGCTATACCGCAATCAGCGGGTCGGGAGAGGTAGAAGGGCAAGAGGGAAAATGGTACACGAAATCGGGGATGGTCTTGACGATAATACTGCCTCGGGGATGAGAGGGATATGGCATTAGCACCTAGAGCAGTTCCGGGATTGCGTACCCGGAGCGGATCCGGCAAGTTAGGGAACTTTCCCACGGCCGTCCAGTTCTGCGGGAACGGTTTTTACTGGATCCCGCTAAAATCATTGTTTGGTTTACACACAGTAGTAGCAGTAGAGGAACGAGTGGTTATTAGATCTTCTAAGAAAATTCTACCTCAACCCGCTCCTCGCAGTCCATACGGCAAAAAACGGTATGCAGGAAGTGGGAACACTTCCATTATACTATAGTACCTACGTGTAGGTTTGTGCAGGTACGGTTTTTCACAGGATCCCGTTTAGTAGTATACGTGTTTCAATACTAGCATTCAGTCGAGTACCTATGCTGTTCACGGTATCCTGCAAAAAATCCGTTTGAATTTTTCATTAGGTTTTTATTTAATTTTGATGTAAACTACCTACTGTGTGGAATAAAACATAGGTTTTTATTACATAAATCAGTTCCCATGGGATATAAATAACCTCTAAACGTTTCCAAAGAACGCCAAACGCCTGCGAAGCCGCGGGAAAAACTACCTACTGCAGACTAGTTGGACAATAATAAAATTAAAGTCTTTGGTAGATACGTTACCTAATGGAACCCAACACAGCATGCATCGTAGCTAACAAGATTACAAAACCAGATCCTCGATTTAGTCGATCGAGCACATTTTATTTCTTGTTTTGTTTAATTTGAACAAGTGATCTATAACTGCATTGTCTTGTGTCCTAGATAAAACCGTTAAAATGAGATCATTTTCATTCATAAAAATAATAAAAATATGCTGCTAACCTTTCAAATAGTCACATTACATGAAATAAAATGATAAAAATAATACGGAGAACACAAAGAAAATAAAACAGACTGAAATAAACTAAGGTTTACTTACTTGTTTTAAAAGTGAAATTAATTAAGAAATAGTCGTAAATATTTGTAGCCAACGACCTCTATGTCATAATCAACAAACTCAAATCAAAGTGATTTGACAGACACCTCACTTTTAAAATTAGTTGAAAGAACTTGGCACAGATGGCGTTGTTGTTCTTAATTCAATAGTGACGCGCAAGAGGTCACTCTTGACATGCTTCTGGCATGTAAAAGATTTGAACGCGCTGGTTGATTTTGCTTGTTTTAGTAGTAAATAATAATCTCTTCATAATCGTTTACTACCTACCTATCAAAAACGGTATTTTGCAAAATTATCTAATTACGAAAAATAAAATATTGTGGTGTGGTGTGTATTAACCTAAAGTAATGCATTAGCAGTGCCCAGCGCAGTTTATAGGTGGCGCTTTCAATAATATCAAGATTTCATGTTCTGCATCTAAAAGATCTCAAGAAACTGTTTATTACGAGCGCATTTTGATGAGGATATAAAATTTATATTACATTTAATGTAGATAATATGTGTTGAGTCATTCTTTATTTTAAATCCTTTCATTGACCTTAATGTAAATTTTAATATTAAAATGTATTTTTATATTAAAATATTTTAAATTAAAATGTATTTTTATAATTTCTGGATTTATAAAGGGGTAAATATTTATTACTATACGTAAGTATAATGTTTATTCTTTCATACTGATAATATAAATTTTTATCAGTTCAGCTGAGGATCAGTTGAGCTACCTGTAGATTTTTTGCAACAGTCTGCAGTTAGCTAAGTTGTTTCAATTGTAAATACTAGTGTAATTTTCTTTGTTAATAAAGACTTCTGCCACTCAAATAAATAAATAAAATGTACCAAATAAAATATAGGTAGGTATGCTTTTTGATGTAGGTCCACGCACTGCAAAAAAGGAAAAATAAATAACAAATAGGTCATGCCTTGCGAGCAATAAGCAAAGCGCGTGCTTAACCTTATCAATAAGAAATTAGTCAAATTATACAACAAAGTAGTTGATCACAAGACAGTGACGAGAGGCAATTTTATAGAGTGCCTCAGAGACACTATTGTTTTAATAATTGCCTCTTTGCGTACAATAACGTGCGTAGTTCCGCGGCTTATGGGAAAAGTTACGCCATAGGTACAATGGCTAAATGATTGTATTTACTTGGACACAAAAAGGACCTAACTACCTATGCTACCTACTCTCTGTTATATTACTTGATTAATGATAATGAAAGATAAGTAAACAGAGATTTATGTTGAAAATTAACCCTTACTTATTGCTAGCTTTGATGATGTTACAACACATTTATTAATTGTGACCTAATATCTTCTGCTGGACTAGTCTAAATAGTGTGACAAATAACTAAAACATTAAAATATATAAAATATAACGGAGGAGATAATACGAAATAAATAATCTCTTTTTCCTCATTATAAACAAAAAAATACTTGATTCTATATTATTAATTTCGATTTTAAATTTAGATCATAAACTTTGTTTGCTAACGTTAATTTTAAAAAAGTTAATTTAAAAAAAAACACTTTATTTTTGTTTATTTATAAATAAGTATATTTTATTAAAAAATATTTATACATCGTGATATTATTAAAATTAGGCAGTGCTGATGAGACCATAAACTTAAAAAAAGAATAAAAGTAAAATCTTTTAAAATATAATTATACATTTTGTTCATATGATAAACAATAGAATTTATGCCAAATAACCTTCTATTGTTGTATAATAGCATATAGTAACAAAATAAGTAGGTACATTGATCTTTCGGGATTTTACACACGATAGGAATAATAAACATTCACTGCTATAAATAATCAGCACGAACGTGTCAAACTTTGAAATATTTTTCACACGAAAGTTGATGAATGACAAACGTGTCGCATACATAATACAAAGAATATATTTTATATTTATAAAACTTAAACTGATTTATACAGTGCTTAGTCTACGAATAATACAATTTTTATAACTGGCAAGCTATCTAAGCTGTCATTTTTATGAATTCTAAAACATTTTTTGACATGTTTTGATGTTAAAAATATAAGCAGAGTGTTCAATTCAAACTTAAATAACTTTTATAGAATCAAGTGTTTCGTTTTCCATCTCAATTTATATTAAAGAAAATATGTAGAATATTTGAACAGTCGTGCACATTTAGATTCTTTTTAATGTGTAGTAGTACTTTTTAAAGTGCTAATTGTACTTTATTTATATTTCTACCCATAGTTGTTTCACCACCAGTAACCATGATTTCCGTAATACCCGCCATATCCGCCATACCCGCCATATCCCCCGTAGCCGCCGTACGGCCAGCCGTATCCGTAACCTCCGTATCCGTAGCTAGGCCAGCCCCAGCCGCCACCGCCGTAGTAGCCAGGGTAGCCATAGTGAGCGCCGTAGCCTGTTATATCAGAACGTTAAGAGAAGATTGATCATTTTGAAACAACTAATTTTAAAAATCCTATTCAAAACCATTTGAAATATTTGTTTTATTTGCGTATTTCTTGCAAAACAAGTAGACGAAGACATATTAGCGAGAAAAGGCATAATGCTTTGATTTTGATTTAGTATTAAAAGTCGCCTAGATAAAGATTGTGATTGAAAATGACAGATTCACTCATGCTGTCCAGCTTAGATCATCTTTGATCCAAATCAATTTAAGCGAGAAAGTACGAAAGAGGCGGTCATTCTCAGTCTCAAGCTTTGTCTACGCGACTAATAACACAAATTCAGTTTAATAAGGCCCTGTTTGGTAAATGTTTTAGCTCCTACCTCCCCAATGCCCACCACCCCAATGAGACGCTGCTGTCTTGAGGTCATCCTTCTCCGGTGCGACGTCTGAGCTGGCCAAGTCTTCCTTCTCAGCCTGTTCCGGCGCAGGCGCGGCCAGCACCGCCGCCAGCAGCAGTAGGAGGGTGGTGAGGAATGTGATCTAGAATATTAGGCAGAATAATAGGTAAGATATGATGGTGACAGGTTATCGGATGCTGACTTCTACATATTCTTATTATAAAGAAAGGTAAGACATTAACGCCAGCTATATATTTGAAGGAAGTCTGACCGTTTACGCTTGACTTTTGACATTTTGGAATGACGTGTACAAGTTAGTCCTGTAAACTCAAAACACCATAACAGCGCATTATGTATTAATTACCTATAAAAAGCCAAATAAATTTGGTAAATTTTAGATTAAAATGTTCATATTTATAAATAAGAGTTGAAGTCAAACAAAAAGTTCTAGATTAAAATAATTTCTGCATGCTCAAAGTCAACAGATTGAAGTTAATTTCCAATAACAAGCCAGCTAACGCTGAAGGACGTTTATTAAAGCATCCAGCAGTTCTGAGGGTTTGAATGTACTGCTGCCAAGTCATTGACCCAAATCAAGACAATACGCCTAACAAACGAAATAACTATGTAATCGGTGAAGGCCACGCGTGCTAATAAACAGCCGCTGGACGACCCAATTATTGGCCGCTTGGGGTATAATCATGCAATACCCCTTGTATTGCAAACAATTGACAATGCGAAACTGAGGTGGTCATAATAAGGGAGGTGATTATACTATCTGGTATCGTAATTAGTTAGGTGTGTGTAACGGATATCATGTTGTTTAATTTTGTAAAGAAAACAAATTATTTATTTATATTTTATTTTAAATTTGGATGAATGACAAGGTATAATTTAGGATAAACAAATGTACGTACCTTTTTGGTTGTCGAAACAAACTTTTAAAACTGATTTTTATAAATTTACATAAGGCTGTTAGTATAAATAAATATTTACATGTACGGCTTAATTGAAGTTTAATATTTTAATTATATTCTTTTATTGTAATTTTCTTTGTTAATACCTATTTAATATATAATGTTAAAAATGTGTTGGTAGAGTTTGAGTATTTACATAATCAATAGTTACATTTACTTTATTAACGTTTTCGTCATGAACGTTCGAGTATCAAATTCACAACAAGCTAATTATTTACAAACACAATTAAGTAAATAATTAAAGCTTAATTATTTTAAAATCCACTTACTTTGGCAACCATGGTTGGCACTGTACACTGTACAAAGTTGACTATGTGACGACTCGTCCCTGCGTTGGTTTTATACGACGACGTGTCCTAGAGACGCACGGATCACTGGTTGGCTTCCTTCGCAAACAATAGTGCTTTTATTGGTATTTTAAACCCTAATGCCAAGGGCGTAGAATTCAAGAAAATTGTATGTGTTCATGGTACAAAAACTCTAGGACATGGGATTTGTAGGATTCGGAAGGTGTAAGAGGAAGATTGTAAAGGTGAAACGAAATGAAATAAATAAACTTATTGACCCATAGATGCGTAGTTGCTTGAAGAACAAAATTTCAAAATATTTGACTTTGGTTTTGGACATTTTCTGGAATGAAATCGATTCAATGTTTCTGTGTATTTGGCGTCATATGCGCACGAACGCTTTTTTCAAACTTCTTCCTTTATAACATTTAAAGTAATTTACTTTGACTACGATAATATTTTGCTAACAATCTAAATCCCAGAGAGTCTTTTAAAACAGTTTGCATTACCGTCTATATTATTCACAAAACATGGATTTGATTAAATAATTGTTATGAAACTGTATGGGAATTATAGAGTCCATATCGGTCTGTTTCGATCGAAATGTCAAGTTATTTTTATCTGGAACCAGTTGGCACGCTGATGCATGTGACTCCTCGCTCCAGGGAGCTGTACGTGCCTTCATTATTCTGGGTCCAATGAATCCGGGTGTAGCAGGAAAACTATCGAAGATCTGCTGCATTGTAAATCTAGAGCTTTTACGTATAAATTGAAGTACATCAAACAAGTATGGTGAATTATATCTCATAAAGGACAAGCTTTTTGTTCGGAGAGTTATGACAGTTTAAAATGGGAATATAAGATCAAAGGTCAAGAAAAAAAGTTAGTGAGAAAATTTCGCATTTACTGTCGACTAAATGCAGTAGAATATTTTGTGGATGACCGATTAAACATTGCTAAAGGTTAGCTAAGTCTAAGCATTTTGTTATGGTATATTATTTTATAGGAAGTTCTTTACCATGCGTTACTATAATATTTAAGTTCTTATGAAGGTAAGACTTCACCTCTTGAGTACCTGTCTCCTTAATTGTATGTCTAACTACCTATTGTACTAAGTCTATTAACTCTCAACCCTCAAGGCATATATATTTCAACCTTTTGCAATCAAAATAACAATAATTCCCACCGATATTGTTATGAATTATTCCCATCACGTTTATTTCACTCCCAACTATGCATAATTCACTTTTGTACACAAGTACTTGAATGAAATCCCCAGGGAGGATTGCAAGCCCAACAATTAACTCTATACGAGTCCAAGACCTTGACTTTGAACGGGTTTTCTACAGGATTATCGACTGAAAATAGTAAAAAAGAATCCGTGCCCATCTAAAGGCCACTTACATACCGTTACACTCATAAAGCAGAGGTCTTTTTTTAATGGTTCGACCGGGAAAGTACCCAAAGTACCTACCACTCACCATAGGTAGGTAGTGTAGGATATAGAGCTCCATCCCCTCGACACAGTGATGACTGTTACATTTAGTATAGGTACTTGTTTTTTTAATATAATTATTTGTTTTTATATCAACCAAATTGTTATCTTCATTTGACCGAAAGATTAATAGAGAGTTGTTAAATATTTCTGTATTAATAGTAATTGGCTTCAAACAAAGCAGGGGGGTTCTTTAATATAACCTCTGTAACTCTGTCACAAAATTGCATTGCAGTTTCAATTTTCGCCTAATGTCTCTTGTCTCATGCAAATTAATGACAGTGATGTCGATAATTCTACAATCATTGCTGGTCAGTGAACCATCGTGCCAATTTATTTAATAAATGCTTATCACACGCTTCACTGAGAACAGAGACAAGTCCAAAATATTACATCCAGAGGATAGCAATAGTAATCGACTAAATATGTAGGGAGCAGCATTTTTGTTGGACATGGAGAATGCTTAAAAGTCTCATCATACATGACTGTCTCTTGCAGATTGTAGCATACTAAGCAAAATCTTTGCCTTTGGCAGGGCTGCCTCTGCTCAGATTTTTGTGCCAAAAGATCTACTTCAAAAACTGAATCACGAAGTTGACGATTGCGGATAAACCGAAATATAAAACGAAGGACAATCAATTTGTTCTCTCGTTGACCCTACTATGAGAATGATTTTGATTTTATTTCTCAGAAATCCGAAACATAAGGTTTCAGTGATGTCAGTCAAGTGATGCACCCGAAGCAACTTGGTGGTAAGGTTGTTCGTTTCGTGCAATCCGTCGCCGAAACTTTGTATTTCGTGTTGCAAAGTAGGACTCCAGCTCTGTAGTATCTTCTTGATAAATATAACACAAATTATATTGTCATTTTATTTGATACGTACATATTTCATTTACGTGGTAACAATTGATACTTATAATGCTGCGACTACGGTAACAAGCTGAAAGAATGAAGAAGTGGAAATTCTTTACGTCTTAGTTGTAAAAAAAATATATATTTTCTCAAAAGTCTCCCATATATAAATTATTTAAGCCCTGTTATAAAATCTTTATTCACAAAGAAAATTACAATCAAAAATTAGGAAAAATTAGAAGATTAACCCCTTGTCGTGAACTAGATGATTTCAATTTTCTTCGGTTTTTCTGAGAGTATTCACCTGATATAGGTAAGATCAAAATGTGTCAAAAAAAACAAAAATCGCTAACTCGACCACCACATTGCCTCCTTAAGTGGACGGACGCAGTTCCTCCGCTCGCAGCTGTCATTGACATAGCTTCATTACCTGTATTTAGACAATTGCCTGCGTTTAGATGAGACATTGAGGCGACAATCGTATGTTTTACGAGGTCTTCAGTTGCCTTGACTAGTAGTGTTTTGGGACCTTTTTTACTTTGCAGTTGTGATTTGCTAAAGAGTGGTTTCTTTTCTTGATATTATTTTAATTCTCTGGCCGCTTCTGCAGGTTACGGGGGATATTCGTAGTTTCTTTGATTCCTAGTATGATAATATCTTTCGGCGTATATTTTAATGATTTGGCCGCTTCAACAGTCTTCTGTGACTATGGATTAGGAACGTTTTGAAACGCTTCCGTTCGTTGGTATAAACTTGTGTCTGAAAAATAAAACCACAATTCTAATGATTTGAAAGTAGCAATTGTATAGAAAAATTACGATGACAGAATAGGCAAGACATTAGGTACTAGAATAAACAGAGAAGACAAAGTAGGTAAGCTATAGAAGACCACGTAGACTAGAGAATACAGAGTAGACTTCATCAAAGTACCTACCTTCACAGATTAGAAAACGCCTCCAATAGTTAAACACTCCACATTCACCCTGACTGCCATAATCATCAATAATAAGGACGATTCGCATGTCACCCGTGCGCGAGACTGTTTTGGAAACAATAAAAATTCCGTCATTCATAAAAATATGATGTATTCTCGACGCCGAGCATTATGTCCTTAAAGCGAACAATGCTATCAGGAGCATGGTAACTGTAAAAAGAATTTGGCATTGACTTTGCTGATCTTAAAGGCATGATCTCTTGGAAAAAACTACCGTTGCATAGCGATCGTTTTCTAAATTTTTATCATTGCTGCCTTCAACAGTATACATATAAAACTCGGCTGATACAGATACAGATACAGATACAGACTTTATTCATAATACCATTATTACATGTCATCACATTAAATATAAAAATAATGTTATCGCTATGATAAGGGCAAATTATAAAATTCATTTATGTCATATAGAACCAATTCAATAAGCCACTTTCTTAATTTCCTCTTAAAAATAGATATGGAAGCTGCATTTCGGATCCAGTCAGGCAGTCGATTATATATTGAAGGACCCATAATATACACTGACCTCTCAGATTTTTTTAGCTTGTGTTTAGGTGTGACCAGGTGGTAGTAGTATTTGTTACTACGTAGCGCGCGATTGGCGTTTCGGCCACGGCGCTGGAACAGGTCCACATTGTTGTGGGTGAACAGAGCCACCTGGTAGATGAGTTCACCGGTGAGAGTCAGGATGTTGTACTCCTTGAACAGCTCCCTGCATGAGACGTCGCTAGGGACACCTGCCATCGCTCGCAGAGCTCGCTTTTGCATTGCGAAGGCCCGCTGTACGTCGGCGGCCCGCGCCCACAGCTCTACCCCGTAGGAGAGCGCGCTATGGACGGTCGCGTAGTAACAGGATCGGACTACGTCGCGCGACCCGGTGCTCGCTAGCCTTCGCAGTGCAAAACAAGACCCTCCCAGCTTACCGCAGAGTTTTTCTATATGTTTGTCCCATACGAGGGAACTGTCCAGGTGGAAGCCCAGTAGTTTTATGGCGTGAACTTGTTCCAGCGCCGTGTTTCCAGCTGTTACATTGAGAGAGGGTGCTCTTCCGTTAAGGTTGAAGCTAATCAGACAGGTTTTCTCTCTGTTTAGCGCAAGGCCGTTTGATATAAACCACGATTCAAGTTGACGGATAACCATGTTCAGTCTGCGCTCCAACTCTCCTTCCGTAGGTGCGGTTACTACCGCGGCTACATCATCCGCATACATGTATATCTCTGCATTATCTATGGTGCCGGGTAGGTCGTTGAGGAGCAGGCTGAACAAGGTGTTCGACAAGCAGGACCCCTGGGGCACGCCCATGACATTCTCGAGGTCGGACGAGACGACACGGCCCCCGTCCCCTACCACTACTTGCGTTCTTTTCGACATAAAAGAGGTTAAGAGGGATAAGGCGGGGCCACGTATGCCATGGAACTGGAGTTTGTTGACTATGAGGCAGTGGTCTGCGGTGTCGAACGCGCGCGAGAGATCGCAGCATAGCAGTGCTACGCGCTGGCCTGCCTCGCGCGCGCTCAGCACACGCCAAACTATTTCTCGCACTAGGTCCGTCGTGGCGCGGCCCGCTCTATACGCGAATTGCCGCTCCGAAAGGATGCTACGTTCGGCAGCGAACTTTAAGAGCCTGTTATTAAGGCCTACTTCCAGTACCTTGCTAATAGCAGGTACTAACGAGATAGGACGGTACGATTTTGGATCAGATTTTTTGCCTTTGCCCTTATATAGGGGACTGATTTTAACTTTTTTGAGACTGGCAGGATAGATCCCTTGCCGCGCGCAGCTATTACACAGAACGCTAATGGGGCCTGCCATGGGTTTAACGGCTAATTTTATAATCCTAGCCGAGATGCCGTACACATCGGAACTAGTTTTTGAGGCTATCTGTGTGTTAATGATTTTTAAAATCTCGGACGCTGTAAAAGGGTTAATCCGTAGCGATACGTCACTAGCGCTAGAGTCCGCCGCAAGAGTGGCCACCGCGCGCGGTATGTTGGCCGACGGGGCGCCGCACCTACTTGCCGCCGTCACGAATTCCCTATTTAGGGCGTCGACGAGTTCGATTTTAGTTGTGAATGGCTGACCATCGGCATTCTTAATGTGGTCCGTGTAGTCGGTTCTTTCCCGGCCGTAGCGACCAAGCTCCGTGTTTATTACCTTCCACATCCTTTTCGATTTATTAGGATCATCGCGGATCTGATCGGAATAGAACCGCGTCCTTTTAAATTTTAGCATTGAGTGATATTTTATAGTTAATTCATCTACAAACTTTGACAGGCCTTCATTGCTAGGGAAAGTGTTCCTAAGATGAGCTGTGTCATATAGTAGGTATTTTAGGTTCAGGACATCCGAATCTACCCAGATTTTGGAGTTTTGTTGTGCGGGTGAGCGTTTTAGTGGAAAACAGGTATCAATACTGTTAACTATTGCTATCAGAATGCGTTCCGATAGAACGTTACAGTCATTTTTAGATTCTCCGATTACCACGGGCCAGTCAATTGTCTCTAATGCGTTTACGAAATTAATGGAGTTCAACGTGTTAAAGCTCCTCTTTAAGACTAAGGACGGTGGGCGCGGGGTGCTGCGCGAGATGGTAAGGAGCTGATTGTTGAAATGTTGACCGTTGTTGTGACCAATTATTATTTACTTTTACCTTGATTGATGAATGAACACTTAAAATTACAATGTTTATAAGGAGACCACCATTTCCAACTTTTCATCTCAATGCTGGCAAATAAAGGAAGTAGTATGGCTCTACAATTATTTGTCAGAGCTCTCGACGAGTTCCTTAAACCTAACAAAATGACGGTCGCTGCATTACGTTTTCCGCTGTCTGCAAAACTCTGGTTAGTTTGGTGTTCTCTGAACTACTATGTATACTTACGCATTGCTATACTCACTGTTCTGTTACTGTTGCTTTACCAATTACGTCACGAAACTCAGAATCAGACCACGGTGGAATACAAATGCTGTTTTTTATGAAGTTGCTATCTCCGGATCCATTCATAGTTGGGTAAAGGCTTTTTTAGCACAAGAGTGCGAGGATTTTATTGTTTATTTTTGCTAACTACAGTTCACACTAATATTATATAAGTATACGAAAGTGTGGATGGATGGATGTATGTTTGAAACTAGAGCTGTAGCAAACCGTATGTATTCGGTACTGAGTAACGGGTGCGCCATCGAGTACCGAGTAACGAAACGTTACACACGAATGCATTTCGTTACTCGCATCTTTCGTACTTTGGGTACTTACGCTGTTTCAGTTCGCGCAAGTACCGTTGATGCGTGTATTGAAATGCTTGCTGATCGTATGTTTTACGCATGCGCGTTTATTCGGTGAATTTAAAAACGTACGTTACAAAGAACGATGCTTGATCGAAGAAAATAATTTTCCGAGTAGACCAGATGTATGATATTGAACGAATCATGTGATACTTATAATCGAAAAAAAAACACGGGGCATAGACGTTTGTGTTTAGAACACGTTGGGGGCCATTCATTTATTAGGTACGTAAGACGATGTTCGCTCATTTTACCCCTCCCCCCCTATTATAAAAAAAATATGAATAGGCCGACCCCCTCCCCCCTGTTTAGTATTTATTACGTAAGAATCCAAAGGAAAAGATGAATACCTACACATTTGGTTTGTTCTAATGTTTATTTTCAAAGTACCTACCTAACAATTTTTAGAAATTTTTATTTGTAGGTACCTAGGTACTTACAAAAGTACTGATAATTTTTAAATAGCAGTAATGAGTGTTGTTTACGCAAACAAGTGACTAGTTGTCCACAAGCGGGGAGTTCCCGGGAGGCGCAGTGCGACTAGTGCGAGTGGCGCGGGCCCGTTGCCATGGAAATGGAAATCATTTACCTATACGCATCCAAGCGAACTTCGGCACTCGCGCGGTTGCCCGCGCTTTTTCAAAGTATACCTAATAATAATTTTAATTGTGCGCATTTTTGTGATCTTACGTAAGAACTATCGAGACTCCCTCCCACCCCCTTGTAAGAAAAAATAAGACATGGTCGACCCCCTTCCCCCCTAAATCGTCTTACGTAATAAATGAATGGGCCCTTGTGACGTCATGAGAATGGTGGCCCTGTACGCATACGTAATACGACTCGATTCGATGCTCTAACATAGCATGTTATGATGAGGTATCAGAAGTAACGAGTAAGGATACGATAGTAACGAGTACTAATACATAAAGTAACGAATACATACGGGTACACATTTTTTCGTTACTTTTACACCTCTATTTGAAACTACTTTACGTCTAAACTACTGAACGGATCTGGTAGAAATTCTGCATGAATGTCTATCTAGACCTAGAAGAACACGTAGGCTAGTTCATCCCATAAACCCTTGGGATGGCAATAACTTTAAATAACAATAATTTTTTTTGACTATAGTCGTAAATATATCATTAAATTTTTGTTGACTTGGAATAACATATTATTGGACTACTTTTTATCCCGGAAGCCGCGGGCAGGAACTAGTTTCATAAACAAAACAAATAAAGTCAAAATGAATGGGCGTACCGAGACAAACCTCACAAGGCTTAGAAGGTACAAGTTATTGTAAAATGTGATGCTCTGCTCTGCTCTGCTTGGCTCTGCTCTGCTCTACTGGCTCTGCTTTTTCCCTTTCTTTTCCGTGGAGAAGTTTTGTGGCATTAGTGTTTGCTACACTAAGAGTAAGCATCTCAAACCTCAAATTTTTGAGCTTTTTATTTGTGGACATTTGCCATGGCTTGCATTATCTTCTGTCTCTTGTACAAATACTATCCTAGATAATTTATAGCGTTCAGTGTGTAAATGCCTTTAGGCAAACCATTAAACCCATTAAAACTGCCACTGTCTGGGTGTTTAAAGTCACGGGATAGTTTATGGTGCTTTAATAGCTATTTGTATGTGAGCGAGTGGATGCCTACATGCATGGGGTTTCCCACGGGGATGACTATCTAGAGTTTACTGGTGCATATTCTTTAAAATCATTTTATTAAATTAGAGAACTGTGTAAAAATTTTCCTATTCATTTCTACAGGGGCTATTTGGAGAGCCGTTTTGTTTGACTGGAGATGGAAACTGTAAAGTGCTGTGAGGTGAAGAATTTATTAATTTTAAGCCATAGACATAAGTTCATTATTTGCATGCTATACAGGGTTATTGGTAATTAGACCGGATCCTTTTAGGGGGTGATGGGGGAGGCCATTTGCAACTATTTTGACCCTATATCGTATTATGCAAAAGTTAACCATTTTTGAGATATTCGCAAATTCTTAATTTTTTGGGAAAACCCTGATTTACGTCTTCAAAATTAAATTAAAAAAAAAGTGATCATCCAATTCAAATTTTAGTGACTGATTTAGATAGCCTGAAGTCTAATTATTAATAACCACTAACACAATCGTATGAATCTGTACCCATATGGAAGCTAAAGGACATGTTTATAAAAACAAAGTTTATTTTTTTTGTAAAGTCCTTACAAAAACCCCATTTAACAAAAAAATACTCCAGTGAATTTGATCGGCATGTTATTTAAAAAACATCTACACATCTTTAGCTATCCAAAGAGGTATAAATCAATGCACTTTGTAACATAATTGCAGAAAAAAGGATAAAACATAAGCAGGTAGTAACTTCCAATAAATCAAACTATGAATTTTGTAAAACAAACAAAAAATTTATTACTATCAAAACAATTTACTATTTAATTTACAATTTACATTATTAATTTACAATTTACAAATTTTAATTTACAATTTACAATTCGTTTTCAAAATGTCCACCTCTATTCCGTATGCAAAGCCGCATACGATGGCGTAACTCAGTTTTAACAACCCTTGTTGTCAAATTTATTTTCATTTTTTCGACAGCTCTTATTATTCGGCGTCTTAATTCATCCACTGATGAGATAGGTGACGTCAAATCGTCATAGACTAGGCTCTTCATATGACCCCAAACATAATAATCACATGGGGTAAGGTCGGGACTCCTTGCTGGCCATGGAATACTACCTCCTCTACCAATCCATCGGTTCGGAAAATGCTGATTGAACCATTGACGCACACTAGTCCTGTAGTGAGCGGGGCAGCCATCATGTTGGTAAATCATACCTTGGCGTGTTGCTAATGGTACCTCACTAAGAAGGCAAAAAACTTCGTTTCTTAAAAACTCTTCGTATGTGTCACCATTTAAATAATTAGGCAAGAAATAGGGACCAATTAAATTATCATCAATTATTCCCATCCATACATTAAGTGAGAATCGTCTTTGCGACCCTTGCTCTTTCTTTTTATTGGGATTAAGATCAGCTTTTCTAGACCAAAAATGAATATTATGGTAATTTGTGATTCCATCTTGATTAAACTTTGATTCATTCGTCCATAATATTTTTCTGAAAAAATTAGGGTTCTCTATGTCAGCATTTAGCATAAATCTGCAAAATGTTATCCTGTTAGCGGGATCTCCGTCTTCTAATACTTGTACAGGGGTTAAATGGTACGGATAGAGACCTGCTCCATGGACCGTATGCCAAACTTTCCATTGGGTTACACCGAGTCTTTGAGCAACCATGTTAGTTGAAATGGTAGGATCCTCTTCAAAATGACGAATGATTTCTTCTTCGTCCTCCGTTCGATGAACATGCGGTCGGCCGGCGTCACTTTGTCGTCTCTGAACACTGCCAGTCTCTCGAAGTCGCCGATATGTATTATCAAATACACTTTCATGAGGTAACCGGCGCTGAGGAAACCGAGACTGATACTCTGCCCGTGCACGTGTAGAGACACCGTTTGCATAACCATAACAAAACAGTATATCCGCATATTTTTCGTTTGAAAAGTCTCGAGGAGGTGGTAGGATGCGTGGCACTGCAGCCATAATTGTTGATAAATTAAATCTTTTATTACTTCACCGGTTCGAAAAATGCGAGAAGAAAAACTATTAGAATTTCATTTGTCATGCGTTTAGCGGGAGATTTCGGCGGTTATTTTCATTGCAGGTCAAACAACAAAAAGTTTTTACTCCGCCATGATATCAGCCTATTCTGTTTTCGGAACAATAATTCAAAAAAAGAACTAAGTGAAAATCGCGCAAGCAAAGCCCAAGTCCAAGATGTTGGTAAAGCAATGTATCCAAACTTATTCACCAGCTAAGTCATTACATTTACCCGTATTTTTCTGCAATTGTGTTACAAAGTGCATTGATTTATACCTCTTTGGATAGCTAAAGATGTGTAGATGTTTTTTAAATAACATGCCGATCAAATTCACTGGAGTATTTTTTTGTTAAATGGGGTTTTTGTAAGGACTTTACAAAAAAAATAAACTTTGTTTTTATAAACATGTCCTTTAGCTTCCATATGGGTACAGATTCATACGATTGTGTTAGTGGTTATTAATAATTAGACTTCAGGCTATCTAAATCAGTCACTAAAATTTGAATTGGATGATCACTTTTTTTTTAATTTAATTTTGAAGACGTAAATCAGGGTTTTCCCAAAAAATTAAGAATTTGCGAATATCTCAAAAATGGTTAACTTTTGCATAATACGATATAGGGTCAAAATAGTTGCAAATGGCCTCCCCCATCACCCCCTAAAAGGATCCGGTCTAATTACCAATAACCCTGTATAACTGTGTGCTAAACATGAACTCGTAACATAATCTTCATCACCTTGTATACCATGTTTTATGCAAGAAAATTATGATTTATTTAAAGTTTTACAAAATCTTTTTATGTTTCATGGATGAGTTCTTTCCTACAAAATGATAAAGGCACACCAATTTATATTATTAGTTTTAATTTGAACATTATACTATTTTTGTTTCTTAGTTCTCTATTAAGCTATCTTTTGTAGAGTTGCTCACAATTTTCGCCGAGTTATTGATAGGCTAGATATTACTGGCTATTACTTTAACACTTCACAACCGATGACTTATACATAATAACAAATTATATAATAGTATTTATCATGATTTTTATGTTGTTGATCATCAATCTTCCTCATCAGGATATACCAGTCCACTGCTAGACATTGGCCTCCCCTGATGAGCACCATAGCGCCCGTCTTCAGCTAGATGTTGTTGATGCATGGTATGAAACAATAAACTCACGCAGAAAATAATCTTCGTAATTACCATGTCCAGCTACTCACGCGTAATTCTGATGACAAAGTCTTCGTGCGTGACCAAAGACCTATTCACAGATTGATTTGGCGGATATACGGGTATATGGCCTTCAAGCGGGTACCAAGTAGATACCTCATTAGTTTTCTTTTCATCATCATCATCATCAACCTATATTAGTCCACCGCTGGACATAGGCCTCCCCTAATGAGCGCCATACCACCCTATCTTCAACTTGCCGCATCCAGCATCTGCCTGCAGTCTTTCACAGGTCGTCATCACAACTGGCTGGAGGGTGTTCTACACTACGTTTGCCGGTCTCCACTTGAGAACACGTTTACCCCAGCGGTTGTCGGTTCTTCGCGAGATATGGCAGGCCACTGCCGATTGAAGTGTGAAGAGGTAAGAGACAGATAGAGTTACTTTCGCATTTACGCACCTAGTAATAGGATGCTTAGGTTCTTGCTGTCTTAAGTAAGAGTACGTTTTGCACGAACACGATTATTAGAAACTAAGATTTTTGGTTACCGAGTAGGCCCCAAGAGGAAGGGCAGCAGCTTTCTTTTGTGTATTTCAACATGTTGACTGCGATCAACAATCTCCCTGCCAGGCGTGGTGATCATGGAGAAACCATTCAGCAGTGAATGTGCAAGTGCTGATAGGTACAATACAATCAAAATAAATAGCGCCTAGATTGCACCATCCACAACATAATAAATTTGCTTTTAAATTTGAACGGCGCTTCATACTACAACAAATCTCGCAGCAACTGCGCTGTTTTCACACTCGAGGTTTTGAAGAGTGAGGTTCTGAGCACCATTCAAAGAGTGATCATATATTTAAGACCTAACGTCATTAATATCATGAACACTTTCTTCTAATCTACATTACCAAAAACAGAACAGAAACACGATTGATTAAACTTTTTTCGATGCAATACATATTTTGCTCGCTACGCAGTTTTATTAGATCATCACAAATATTCCTTAAAAAATTACTAGAAATGACTTATTGTAATTATGGAAGTTTGTGAGAAGTTCATACCATACAAAAAGGTATCTGCCCCTTTACCTGCAACAATGTCCAGCCACTACATACGATTTATAGTGATTCGTCCTTTTGTATGTACTCGTATCAAGGTAGTTTCAAGTTTTTGCCGTCCATGCTAAGTGGCATGTAATTATATGAAAATAGGTTAAGCTAAGCCCTTTGATTTGATAGAGCTGCTTGTCTCCCACGAAATTTGGGTTTAATTACATGAATTACATGAAGTAGATTAAAGAAGGTAAACAACCGATTATGCGTACGCCTCACCCAACCTATTAATTATCACACTTTTTTGTTGTTCAGGGAAACCAAGTAAGTGCAGACGTATCAAATATAAAAAACAATTGTTATTGGAACTTACTTAAGTTTGTATGTTTTACGAGTAAAAACAAAACCTCCAAATAAATTATTTTATTAAAGAAATTAAAATTGTTTGAGTTAGCTAACTACTTCTTTTATAAAACAGAAATGGAGGAAACTCTTTACAGATAGGTAGGATTACACAAGATAAATTGGTCATAAGTTTACGAAAAACGTAATTACACTAATATTATAAATGCGAAAGTTTGGATGGATGGATGTATAGGTGGATGGATGTTTGTTACGTCTTCACGCCAAAACTACTGAACCAATCGAGCTGAAATTTTGCACCGGTGTAGCTCTATGCCTGGAACCAATCATAGGCTTTTTATCCCATAAAACAGTTCCCATGGGATAGAAATTATCTCTGAACGTTTCCGGTGAAATAACGCGTGCGAAGCCGCGGGCAGAAGCTAGTAGTGTTAAACAATACGCCCGAGCCTCCGAGGTCAGTAATGGCTGGGTTGCTGGCCGCGATTCCGATGGGCATGATGGCCGAGACCAGCGTGGCCAGCATAGCAGTCATTGTGGACCAAGGCTTGTATAGTGCGAGGAATTTAAAACACATTGAAATCGCTTGAAGAGTTCATTTTTATAATAATTTATACACGAAAATTGATTTATACTTAACATGCAAAAATTTTCATCGCGATCCTTTTTCATCCCGATTTCAGCCAATCAATTAGCCAGTGAAGTTTGTACTGCTCATCATGCATAAAACCTTTATGCACCTGTCAATTTTCAAAACAAAATAGGTACATTCGAAATTCAAAATACATTGCGGGCCGTAAAACACGACAGTAATGAAAATTGCTGGCTGCTTTTCAAATAAGCCGGAAAGGCCGACTTTGCTCAAAGAAGGTTGTCAAAATAATGTACAAATTACGTATGATGTTTGAGTAAAATATATTAAGCTACTAAAAATTCTATGACCCCGAAATATGGCGATAGAACTGACACTAAAACTAAACCATAAATATTACAAAAGTGACATCTATCTGAGCCATTGCTCAATAGGTGCGTAGTTGTTGGCGCGGTATCCAGCGAAGTTAACGCTACGACCGCTAGGTGCCGCTTGTTGCTTGAAAAACGCCGCGACGTTGCCGCTCATACTGCCGTAGGGGATTCCTCCTAAAATAAACAAATGTAAACCGCTATTTCCGGTCTGGTTTCGGTCAAGCTTACCCCCGAATACTCATCAACTCAGATTGAAGCACGTCTCAAGTGACATATTTTTGACAGATTTTCATGGAGAATTCTCAAAACTTTTTTACTCTCAACTCAACTCAGAAAACTCTACCTTCTGAAAACTGAGGGGTAAGTCTATTTGACGTTAGTAACGAGACATGACCGTGACGTTTCCTTTTTGTATGGGATTTGCGTAGCTTTCCGCACGAGGCTATATCCTCAGGCGCTGTACCAAATTGTATGCAAAAAGGAGACGTCACGATAGACGTCACTATCGCGTCTCGTTACTAACGTCAAACAGACTCACCTCTCTGTATGTAGGTAAGTATCTAGCTGTAAATAATTATACCTACTACCTACCGACAATCAACTTAAAAATGGCTACATCGGTATACTTTATTTTCCAATCTTGCATTTTCTAGCCGAGTAGGTTAATATTATTTCAATCGGAATCTTTAGCAGTTTTTGTCGTTGATCTAAATTTGTTATTACCAATACTTACTTAGATTAGTTGATTTTAGATTGTAGTGTAGTTCACTCACCATAGGATAACCCTGGTCCAGGAACTGGGTGCGTCTCACTTCCATCAGGATAAGCTGCTGCCAGGATGACCATACACGCTAGGCATAGGCGGAACGTCATCTGTAAATAGACTCTTTTGTTTAGTTTAGTTCATTTAAGTAGACAATGATGTCGATTCTGTTGTTTTAGGATTTCTTACTTAAATTTTCGATTTCTAAATTTTCTAAGTTAGGTTGACCTAAAATTATGATATTCTCTGTACAGATCCTAAAAATACCACAAAAATCTATATTTCACTTTTTACTTATTCTTGTCTTATAAAAATTATAGGTATTATGGTATTAAGTATAGTAGGTATTATTCATTATACATTTTTATTTTTTCCTGAATAAATGAACAGCTGCCTACCTACCGACATAACCTGAGGTCCTACAATGCATTGTAAAAGTGGGCTAGCTTATTAATAAATTATATACTGACCAAGGTTTTGCTCTACTAAAGTCGGCTTGTAGCTCAAAGTCAACATAATAAGTAATAACGCATGCTCGTTCATATTGTTCATTTATGAATTAATTTACATAATACCTGACCTGGCACAAATGTACAAGAGTGTTTGGATAAATAAATGTAGATTTCTTTTTGCCTGAGAAATAAGATGACTTATATAGAGAACAACCCTATAAATGAAAGCTCTACCTTATTGAATTACAACGTTTATAAAGGAGCATCTGAATTTCCTTGGATTATTTACACGCTACTTATCATAAAGCTTATTAGTAAGATTGTTTTACAATTTACAAAAAGAAAGTACCTAGCTCGTTGAAAGTCTGAAACCTGTTCCTATCCTGGTGCGCAGGTCGCGGGCTGGCTCCAACACCGTCCTGGCAATGACTGCCGCTAGTGTGGACTGCCCAATGCCCATCACACTAATATTATAAATGCGAAAGTTTGGATGGATGGATGGATAGATATTTGTTACCTCGTCACGCACGCCAAAACTATTAAACGGATCGGGCTGAAATTTTGTACACAGTTAATTATAATCCCGGAATCAAACATAGGTACCTTTTTATCCCATAAATCAGTTCCCATGGGATAGAAATCACCTTTTAACGTTTCCATAGAAACAACGCGTGCGAAGCCGCGGGCCGCAGCTAGTAGTATATTATGGATACAAGGCACCGCTGTGAGCGACACGTACCCAGCAATCCAATTAGTTTTTAAGTCTCTTAAAAGTACTTTTTTCTGATTTCATATGCTCGAAATAATGCTTTTTATTTTATTTATTTCATCCGGACATAGACGAGAATAGACGAGGTTTTCAGGAGAAAGCCGCTCATAAGGACGCTCGAGTAGCTGTGCTGGATACCAGGTGTTAAACATCTATGTATGTAAATAACCTGTTTGTATTTAAGCCGCGAATGCAATTCGTAGTAACAGAATGCTTCTTTCAAGGATTCTAGTGGTATGACGTCACATGAAAGGATATTTAAGTAGTACCTAGCTACAAGAACAAAGGTTTTATGGAAAAGCTTTTTTATGTGGCCATTAAGTCAGTAATGAGAAATAAGGCATTTCTATGTCCTGTAAATAAGAAGAGAAACAAACAAAGGGATCGTTCGTTTCTCAAAAAAATCCTAAATCTTTAGTGCACTTTTCTCCGCTGATATGTGTTCAAGTGAAATGAGAGCTTTTACGCTTTTTATAGGGGATGGCACGAAGCGGAAGAAATGCCAAACTTTATTTTTACGTGAACTTGATCTTAAACCTGTACCGATTCGGCCTCCGATAGAGGTCACATATTCGGATACGTTGCCTATACATACGCAAACCTACATTTACTGGGTTTAATCACTTCCTATTGATGTTCAAACTCGAAAAATATAAGGAAGCCGCAAAACATTTAGACTTCCTGTTTATCACAAAAATCAAAAACCATCTTTTATCGGGATTTTTATCATATGTTTAGAGAGAACAGACAGAAGGTTAAGAAATGAGGAGCTACACCTAAATGCAAAAATCAGGCCTATCTTAATTAGTAGGAGTTAAAATGGGTAAAAATTACAACAAAAACCAAATAAAATAAAACCTTGTGATAGATAGCTAAATTAAAATTTAAAAATAAAATTTCGTAAAACCAAAAACTCTATTAAATCAATGAACACTCACGTGTCTAGCCGACGCCATTGCTCCGATCACTCAGCAACGCAGTCGAGGCGCGCGCGCAGCCTCCCGCACATTTATACTGACAGGAAGGTCACGTGAGGCAGCTTTGAGCTTTGTGTCCTTTAAACAGAACTTAGTAGCTATCTGAGATTAGATTTTTATCAGTTAGGTCGCTCCAACTGTTCTACTCTAAAGTTGCGACAGGTTCTAACAACATAAGATTACTCTGGATAAAACAAAGCGACGACAAGAGTAGGTACCTACTTATACTGAGGACCTCTGACTGCGTAGGCCTGCCTGACGCAGAAGGTTTCAGGTTTGATTCCAGCCTGAGGACAAAAGTTTGTAAGATCTGCAGATATAATTATGTTCCGGGTGTTCTAGATGTTTTCTATGTGTAGTAAAAAATATTTATCTTTGTAATGTGTGGTGTACCTATATCAGTTATCTAGTACTCATAACACAAGCTCTGCTTAGCTTGAGGCTTCCGGAAATTATTATTTTTACTCTGTATATTCAAAATTACAAATTTTGAATATACAGAGTAAAAATAATAACTTCCGTAACCTCTAAAACATTTGAAAAACTTAAAACTCAAAGTGCTTTATTTCTTTAAAACCTTACAGGAATCTTGTACACATCAATTTAGTAGATGAGGATGTAAAAGAAATATACAGGTGCTCGGCACAATGTTTGTCATATGAAAACTAGGGGTTGGTGAAACCAAGCTTGGCGGCGTTTTTCACACTCATGCCTCATGGCAAATTTTTTGAAAAAAAAAGCCGTCTACTTTGTTATTTAGTTTTAACACATGTGGCATACCGTGGGAATGGCCGTAATTAGATAAATTATCAGAGAATTGGAAGATCTAACACATCGTTTTTTTTTAAATTCAGTCCAAAGTTATACTTTTCGTTTTAGATTTACACTTCAACACTTTGCATGCTCATAACTGCTTTATCTCCCTAGATCTCACATAAATATTGACCTTATTAGTAAGGGCCATAACATGTAATTTAAAAAAAATGTTATTTCGTACAAATAAAGATAAAAAAAATTAAAAAAAAAATCGAAAAATCTTTAAAAAAATCCTAAAAATAGCCGAGAGGCTTTTCAGAGTTAAAAAGACCACCAAGCCAGAGTACCTAACTAGAGTAGTAGAGTAGGTATTTATCTAATAAGTACTTAGTGGGAAACTGGCCTCTGTGTCTCAGGCAATGGAAAAAGAAATTATGTCGTGAGTCGCGAGCATTGGCCCGCTATGTCCCAAGCAGTTTTACTGTTTTTCAATTATCTACCTAAATTCCGTGATTTTTCGGTTGCGATTGCATTACATAACAACGTAGTTGCTCAAACACATTGTCGTCGGCTGCTGCAACTTGTCGCGGCCACAATCGAAAACTTATTATTGATTTAGAAGTTGTAACATCGAGGCTAATTCTATTATTTTCCGATTGGGTTGCAAAAGCTAATTTACTGGCTCTGGTCGTGACTCCACTTTTCATATGGCTTTGGGGTGTATAGATTCTTACCATAACATTATCTAGGTATCGATATAATTTTAGGTGATCCAACTAGCTAAAGTTCGTGAAGAGGGAAAAGGCTGAGGCTTTTGCCCAGCATTGAGACGTTACGGGCGAATAATAAATCATGAGAATATTTTAAAACTTTTAACATTTTATCAAAAAAAAAAAAAAAAACTGTCAGCTAGCCTACTTATTTTTGCTTGAATTTTTCAGAAAGAGTTTTTCTACGGCTTTTGAGGAGCTTTCGAGCTCTAGGGCCGGCGGTTCACCACCTAGCGCGCATCAGGTATTGTTTTCCAGGCCGGGGACAACCTCAGCGCAACATAAATTGAAAAGGTGGATTCTCTCTTTGTAGTTTGTTTACGTTGGTTTTGACAGAAGCTTATTCTTTGTTATTTTTCTGTCTACAGTAAGGAGGGCGTTTGCCGTGGAGCCCGGGCTACCACGCGTGCGCCAACCGCTGTCATCCCGCTAGTTTATTTAGATTTGTAAGAATTTTATTTACATTTGTAAGTTTTATTTACTGTGATAATGCAATGCACGCAACCGGTGATTGCAATTAGGAATGTGACGGAGACCCATCCCATCGTGTCTGTGCAGCCTCTTTTAGAGTGCACACAATGTCCCCGGGCTCGCTTTTTCAAGGGACAGAGAGGCCTCAAAATCCACCAAAGCAGAATCCATAAGGATCCCAATATCCCGCTGTCTGCTCCGGTTGCAGTAGCGGTAGATGATTTGACGCAAAATTCGGATTATACGGCCGATAGACGCCCTTTTTGGAAAGTTCTAAGTGAGTACAAAGCTACAACTCCTATTTTTAAACGAATTCCTCGAGGTGCCCGCATCTCTGTCGCTTCCGCTCTCTCAGAGGCCATTAGGAATGCTGTATCAAAAAACACCAAGCGAGCTTGGGAGCATTTATTAGTTTTCCCTTACAACGTACTTCATGTAAAAAAAGATACGGCCAACAAATCATCAATCACGGTTAGAATAAAACAAAATTGTGTTAGGTACACTGCACGCGAAGGACAGCCTATTTCAATTGTTGATCAGGACACACAACAAAATTCGAAATCTAATCAACCATTGGCTGAGTCTACTATATACAGACTTGTAGAGAGTAAACTCAGTGATGGTGATATTAAAGGTGCCTCTCGCATTATGTTTTCAAATGACACGATGGCACCAAATGACGATGCTACCCTCATATCTCTTGAGAGTAAGCATCCATCCGCAGGGGCCAATATTCAACTCCCCGATCCACCGGAAGAGAGTGATGTCGCCGTGGACACGACCAGCGAGGATGTGCTTAAAGCTGTCACATCATTTCAGAGTGGCTCTGCCGGCGGCCTGGATGCTGTGACTCCACAGCATCTAAAAGATCTTCTATCTGGCGGGTCTGGCCATGCAGGTGAAGTCCTTCTGAAAGATTTGACATCTCTGATCAACCTGATGTTGTCAGGCCGAGTCAATAGCGAGATCACAGAACTCCTTTACGGTGCGAATCTTTGTGCACTCAAAAAGAAGGATGGCGGAATAAGACCCATAGCCGTGGGCACCACCTACCGCCGCCTCGCAGCTAAAGTCTGCTGTCGGAAAGAAGCCGACTATCTAGGCGACTATTTCCGACCAATTCAGCTAGGCTTTGGTTCGCGAGGTGGATGTGAGGCCGCAGTACATTCCCTTCGTACATTTTTAGACCAAAATTATGGGGAGGTAATTCTGAAGGTAGACGTCAAAAACGCCTTCAATTCCGTAGACAGGGGCGCCTTGCTAAAAGAAATTAAAGGCAAAATTCCAGAAATTTACCCATTTCTTTGGCAATGTTACGGTTCGCCATCAAAATTAATATACAGGAATAAAGTCATTTCGTCCGCTGTTGGCTGTCAGCAGGGCGACCCTCTTGGTCCGGCCATATTTAGCCTTGCCATCCAACCCATAATTCAACGTCTCCAATCCAAGCTTAATGTTTGGTATTTGGATGATGGAACATTAGGTGGAGAAGTGAACGCAGTTTTTGATGATCTAAAAATCATCACAGACGAATTTCGACAAATAGGTTTGGAATTAAATTTTTCAAAGTGTGAGCTTTTTATTTCGGACTCTTGTGTAGACAAAAACAATATCATTGAGAAATTCAATACATTAGCCCCCAACATTACAGTTGTTGATAAATGTTCACTTCGACTCCTTGGTTCACCAATTCTTGATGAGTCTTTTCAGTCATTTGTAGATGAGAAAATTCAAAATTTCCACAAAAATTCGGACAGACTGCTCAAAATTAATAGTCATATGGCTTTTACAATTATTCGGTTCTGTCTATTTGTACCTAAATTTACGTATTCTTTGAGATGTAGTCAACTGTGGAAACACAGCGAGCTCTTGGAAGGCTTAGACAACATAATAAAGAATACCTTATCATCGGTTTTGAATATCGATTTAGATGACAAGGCATGGTCGCAGGCCTCCCTGCCTGTCAAATTGGGAGGCTTAGGTATACGCAAAATTTCAAGTGTAGCCCTACCAGCGTTCTTGTCTTCTGTCTACAGCACTAGTTCTTTAGTTGAAAAAATTTTAAATCCTTCTCTTTTGGTCCCACCTGGAATGTCATTGAAAATTTCATTTTTAGACGAAGCTCGAACGGCTTGGCATAGTGCTTGCCCCGATGCTGCTCCCCCAAAATCACTTTTGTCCCAACGGCAATGGGACGGGCCTCTGTGTGAGTTGACACGGAACTGTTTGTTACAAACGTGCTCCAGCTCTGCAGATCGTGCCCGCCTCCTGGCCGTTTCTAAATGGGAGTCAGGACATTGGTTGCAAGCATTTCCTTCATATAACACTGGTACTTTATTGGATCCCATAACTTTCCGTATCGCAACATGTCTCCGGTTGGGTGCAAGGTGTTGCGCGCCTCATCAATGCCAGTGCGGTACTGCTGTCGAACAGCTTGGTCATCACGGATTATCGTGCACTAGGGCCGCTGGTCGGATATCTCGCCACGCTAGCCTTAACGACATCATCCGGCGGGCCTTTGTCACCGTTAACGTACCAGCTATTCTCGAACCGAATGGTCTGTTGCGTGACGATGGTAAGAGGCCCGACGGTATGACACTAGTCCCATGGGAGTTGGGGAGGCCCATTGTGTGGGACGCTACATGCGTCGACACACTTGCGCCTTCCCATCTTCCGAGGACATCCGTGAGGGCGGGTGCGGCGGCAGATTTGGCCGAAGATCTCAAGAGGCGCAAATATGCAGGTCTCGACAGAGCCTACACATTTGCTCCCCTTGGAGTCGAGACCCTAGGTCCGTGGGGTACCGAGGCTCTTCGGGTTTTCAAAAAACTATCTGAGCGACTGGTCGAAGCGACGCGTGACCCGAGAGCTGGTGAATATCTGGCACAGCGTATCAGCATTGCCATACAGCGTGGCAATGCAGCCAGCGTCTTGGGGACGCTTCCGACTGGTGTTGATATGGATCAGTTGAGCTATCTGTAGACTGTTTGCAACAGTCGGCAGTTAGCTCAATTGTTTCAATTGTAAATACTAGTATAATTTTCTTTGTGAATAAATGTCTTTTAGTAACAAAAAAAAAAAAAACATTTTATCCGTGCAATGGTATTCTATTTATTCATTTAGGGCAATACCTACTTGCATTGCAACGTAGGTACCTATTCAATATAACACTTTTCCAGGACAGGCAGTTTAACTACCTACGCCTTAAAATTTTGATCATTGTAAAAACAAGGTACGGATGCAAATTTATTGTTAAATGTTTTGAGAGTCAATCAAATAATGTTTCTCAAAACATTTATTTGTTCCTACGAGACAGAGTTGCATTGCTTGACTAAGATTTATTTTCTTATTATTTGTCTTACAACTGTTGGGTCCAAAACGTAAACGTATGACTATAAATTCGAAATACTAAATAAAGAATCATATCACATCTGACTTCGTAAATTTATATTCAAAATACCAACTGGATTTTTTTGCGTCTTGGGGACGCTTCCGACTGGTGTTGATATGGATCAGTTGAGCTATCTGTAGACTGTTTGCAACAGTCGGCAGTTAGCTCAATTGTTTCAATTGTAAAAACTAGTATAATTTTCTTTGTGAATAAATGTTTACTGGATTTTAAACAGGATAAATCCAAAATATCCAACTAACTCTAACTTTATTCCCCACGACTAAACGCCTGAACGAGTTTTTGATATCTGGCAAGTAGATAGATTGCATCCCAGACAAAGTATATGCTTAGGCCTAAGCTTCTGTTGTCCAGGCCAAGCACGAGCAAAGTTGTAGGCAGAAGCTAGTTGTTTCATAACTGAAAATCAGCGTTGATCCGCGCGCACGCGCGGGTCAGCACAGAGCTGAGTTTGATCCTTTTTGGCCAACAGGGGCAGTACAGTCGCCACTTGTACACTGTATCTTTTGCCTGTAACTACCTGTTTTTTTTGGCCAAATAAATGTATCTTTATCTTTATCTTTCATAATTAGTATGTAAAAACTTTCTCGTCAGCTGATCGAACAAGAAATCGATTCGAACTAGTGGTCACGGTGATAATAGTACATCTAGGCGATGAAGTGCCCAATTCCTATCGAGTGTGTCATTTGGACTTAAAAGCCACGAGGTAGGAATCGCACTTTCTCCCGAGTATTACATAGTGCTTTATACTACACCTTCGAGGAAAATCATCGTTTTGGAATGTTCATAATTCTTTAGTGCATAAAATAGGTAGTAAGACACAGGAAAAATAATGGCACAAGCGAACTTAACCCTAAAAAGTTATCTCCCAGCAAACCTAATTGGGAGAGAAAGACAAATTTGGAAAAGTGGGTACATGTGCTTAAATAGAGGACTTATGATTTTATTTTAACCAACTTATTAAATAGACTACTACTACTATACATAAAATACCAATTATTCAAAATCACTCGAGTTCAAATTCGTAATTCAAATTAAATTTAGCATTAAATACGCGCACGTGCGATTTAAACATGGTTCTTTTTTTGAATTATTGTTCCGAATACGGAAGAGGCGTTTATAATAAATATGGCAGATTCGGTGTAAAAACTTTTTGCCGTTTGACCTACTAAGAAAATAACCATAGCTACCGTCTGATATTTCAAAAAATAAAAAAAAATAACACAAATGGATTTCCATAAACTTTTCTCTCCCGCTAAACGCATGAGTACGGCTGCAATGACGTACTTTCTACCTTAAATTTGGAAAAGGAATAAGAAATTTTCTGAGCAGGTGTAGTAAAAAAAAATGTTACACCAATAAATCTGTAGAACCGCTGAGCTCTTCAGAATTGAACCATATTCTTCAACAAAGCGAACACAAGCAATCGGGCCGCGACGAGCGACCGAGGAAATAAAAACCATCGGTGGCCTATCGAGCAAGTTCAGTCAACCGCCGAATCCCGGGCCGTCCGGAATGTATCCCAGGCGTGCTCAGCCATGAAAGTGATCCTTGTTCTCTTACTCACCTGTGAACTGTGCTGGACCATACGCGTCCCTGTTACCTGGGATGACAGTGAAAGTGACGAGTCCAACAAAGCAGACGGCAACACTAAAAACTTCTTTGCGGAATCTATCCACACACAAGGTGAATCCAGTGACGTTCCTAACTCCGAAAGAGAAGAAATTATTATTCAAAAACCCATACCGTCGGAATACTTCCAGTACACGGCGAAGAAACCGCAATTTGCTGTTGATATTGCTGACTTCCACGGAGTGCAGTCACCGGAAAATCACTACAAAGCTTATCCAATCCAACCGTACCCTAGAGAAGTGAAACTTAATCATGGAAAACACCACATTCTTGACGGTCGTAATACAATTCATAAAGAACTGCAAGGTTATGCACAAATAAACGACGATGGAAGTCAAGTTGCACCTGTGACGTCCAGCTACGAAGTATATCATCCTTATAAAGCAGAAACACCCGCACTACAAGATATCTACAAAGATCCTGTTTTAATGAAAATTAGAAATGATCTAGAGAATAGCAAAAACAGACTGCAACAGTATGAAAAAGATGCTGGAGAGCCTAATGTATCGAATGAGGAAAATTTAGAGCTTCCGAAAAGGACTGAAGCAGAATTATTTCCACATCGGCACCAAACAGCACCATTTGAGTTTCATCGGCCCTTAAGAAGACCTATTTACTACCAACGGATACCAGTGCACAAAACTAGTGAACACTATTTAAACCAGAGACTCAAACATCCATGGAATCTCAACATTGCTAAGGTACGCCCTATCCATTACCAACCAATACAAAATCATATTGAACAATTGCGTCACCATCACGCCCTCAAGTACGTTGATGGACGAAATGAATATCCACAAGTACAGGTTTTCGAAAATAATGAAGACCCTAAAGATGGTTACGATATTTACGAACGAGGCAGTGATAAGTTTAACCACTTACGGAACAATGTAGATGAATCGATCAATAGGGCTGCACAACAGAATCGCCCTGCAACGTATCAAAAATTAGAAATGCAAAATGATGACTTATTTTTAGACGAAGAAGACGATGAAATAGAATTTATTCCAATTAAAAATTACGCTCAAGTGAGAAAAACAGAAACATTTAAGCATTTACCCCGAAAGGCCGCTTTTGATGACGCTGATTCGTATGATGAAATTAAAAATGCGCCACGGTTAAGAGAAGCCGTTAAAAGTACAAAGGCACAGACAGTTTACTCTGAAGAAGGTTACGAAGATGGTGCATATGATCATGCTGGAGAACATAAACATGCATTTGAAAATGAAGGTCATGGTGGATTTTTAAAAGAACATGAACATAGCAGTGGTAAATATAAGACTCCGTCTGTGGCTGCTAATTATGAAGATGGTGAAGGATCTATTTATTTAGATCAAGAAATTAATGCTGAGAAGTGGAAAGATGAAAACAAAGAAACTAAAGAAGAAGATGACGAAGAAAGCTCTATAGAAAAAGAAAATGAATATATGTTAAAAGCAGAGAATCGTCAAGATGAGTCTTTAGGGGAGCAGAATAATAGAAATAAGCGAGAAGATTATAAACATCTCTCAAATGTGAATGAGATTAAAAATATTAAAACTGAAATTTCTAACTTACCACATGAAGTAGACAAAAGAGAAGTTAATTTTGAAGTACCGCAAGTAGACTTAAATTCAACATTTTTTTCAGATAAAGAGTTTTTACGAATCGCTAAATTAAAATTGGTACCGAAAAATGATAGCTTGAAACAAAAATATCCATATTATTTCAAAAATCTCAAAACAATAAATAAAAATTCACCTCTAAGATACGCTGAAAACCTTAAATTTATTCCAAAAAAATCTAAAGGTGGAACGGAATTTTACGATTCAAGATCTATGTTCCAGTGCCCAGATGTTGATGATGTACCGGACCCTGTTCCAGAAAAACTTAAAGGTGATGGACACCCGGACAACGATGATGATGATACTGACTCTGAATTATCAAAGGGGGAAGAAAATTTTGATATGGCTAAAAAGCAGCCCCGACTTAAAGGCCTAGGCGACAAAATTGATTGTTTCAAAGCAAAGTTTTTCGGCGAAAATCCATTGGATAGTCCATTTTTCAAGGAAGATATTATTTCCAACCCTGAACCATTGTTTATACACAGTATATCTCCTGTCAAATTAAATACACCTTTTTTCCTTGAACAAAAAGGAAGTGAAGTAGATGAATCAAAATCAGATTATGTTTTCAGTGATTTAAGAGGAAACAATTCTGCAGATTTATTTGAATTAATACAAAAACTAAAAATGAACCACCAAAATTCAAGCCTTAATCACAAAGCAGATCAAAACAATAAGAGTAATAAGAGTTCTCAACTGGAAGAGCAATCAAGTGTTTATAATGATGTTATCAAAAATATAAAAAACACCTTGCTCAACTCAAGCCTTCAAAACCATAATTTTAATAAAGCCGGATCACCTGTGGTTTTAGATCAAAATCTACAAGAAGGACGAAATATAACATACTCTCACTTTAAAAATAAAGCAGAGATAACACAATCTCCTCCTCGAAAAAAAAGAGCAGCTCCTTATGAACCCTACAAAATAATAAGAGATAGTACAATACAATTCAACGATAATGTAAATAAAACTTCTTCGAAAACTAATATTGGTCCACTTCTAAGAAATCTTAGATCTAGTAAGGTACTTGATAGAGCTACTCAATTAGGTTCCGGCCATTATTTAAAAAGAAATGTCGACAAGCGAGCTTACAAAGATATTGGAAAAAAAGATAGGGAGATTAATTACGGTTCTTCCAAAAACGATCGAAGTTCTGAAGATTCAGAAATAGTTGATGTGAACGTGGGCAAGCGACGAGGTGAGCCCAGGTATGAAATAAAACATGTGAATCACAAATCAAGATATGTTCCAGTTGCCAATACAAAAGCAATGTCAAGGGTGGATTACGAAGCAAAAGTTAAAAATGTTATAGATTCAATGATAAAAACGAGCGATCAAAATAGGACTGGAATTCAATTCAAACTTAGATCATCAACGGAAAAACCAATTTCTAAATATGAAAAAATAAATGCAAAAGATACTGACTCTACACCAAAAAAATTGAAATTCTTAAAAAGTCGACTGCAAGATGAAGATGACGCAAGTGAAGAAGACGTCACAGAGTATGAAGAAGAGCAAGAAGAAAGAGTACAAATAATAACTACCACACAAAAACCTTTTAATCAGCATAAAATCTACATTCCAACAACAACTCCTCAACCGGTAACAGAACCAATACTGAAATTAGTTACAAGGTTTCGGGACTACAATCTCAAAGAACTAACACAGCCTAAAAGAAAACATGAAGAGCGCCGTAAACTAAAATTTGAAGAATCAGATGATGATGATGATGAGATTGCAATCGTAGATGAGAGTACGCCACTGCCATTGAGTGCTCCTAAATTTAAAGAAAAAAGGAAAAAACTTTCTAAGAGTACAATTGTTACCGATTCAAAAACCTACGGAAATGCGTCTGACTTTGATAGAGAAGCAATTATTCATGAAGTCGATGCAGTAATTGGAGAGCAGCAGAGCATGGGTAAATTTATGCCACTCTTAAAAAATGGAGCGGTAAAAAAACCAAAAGAAACTTTATCTTCAGCGTCAAACGAGAGTACAAGTCAAAGCAGTGAAAGAAAGAAAGAAGATAATAATGACAGTGTTGAAAATTGGAGCAGTGAGGAAATTGATGACGAAAGCGACGAAGAGGAAGATGATGATAGTGAAGAAGAATATGATGACATTGATGAAGAACGAGGCCATGAAAATTTGAGTGATAGTTCCGAATACATCGAAGATTTAGTAAAAACACTCGTAACAACCCCCGAACCCACAAAGCGAACACTGATCATAACTACTGAAACACCTATCCCAACAACAGCTTCTCATAGCGCTAAAATAAAGTACAAGCCAAGAGTTTTGAAGAAAAGAATCGAAATACACGATGAGTTACCCGTAAACAAGTCATCTTCACACATACGTGAATTCACACGGGATATAAAAGAAATAGAAATTATAAAAGAGAGTGACCCATTACAAAGACATCCTGATAAAAACGTAGAATTTTTAGAACTTTATAAAGATGAAAATTTAGCAAAAGATATAAACAACATGGGTGTTGAAATATTCAAGGAGAATCTTGATCTTAAACAGGGACCAAAACATGGAGGAAATTACAAAAACATAGAGACAATCACTGCTGTACCATCTCCTAAAAAACATTCCAAAATAGATGCTGACGCGTCTCAGACCAAACATACAGAAAAAATTGAATTAGATCATGTAGAGACTGGCAAATCAATCCCAAAATTGAGAAGTAGAGGAAACATTTCAAAACACCACAGTACCCGTAAATACCAAAACGAAGACAGCAAGAGCCAGAAATTAATTGAACTGGATGATGAAAACAACGACAATTCTTCAGAAGAAGACGAAGGATACAGTTCAAAAAGCCAATCGCCGATGCACGGTGGAAACTACCGAAGTGCTAAACTAACCGAAAAAGCTTCTACTGAAGCTACGATGGCAAAGGATGTTCGGCGTGATTCTGCTTCGATTCTAAATACGTTCGTTCAAGTGTCGCCGGTTTTGTCGAGCAAAGCTTTATATATTTTGGATCCAAGTAAACGGAAATACTACTACGTTGACGTTTGATGAATTTGCGTCTACAAAATGTTTACCTACCTACGAGTATGTACATACCAATAAGTAAACACGCGTCTGTTCACAAGTCATTCCTCTATGCCTCGAGAACCAGCAATATACTTTACAGTAAGCTTAAACGTATAAAATTCTGTTCGAAATTTTGTGGTGCTTGATCAAAATTTACTCTCGTTTTAAAATCCAAAAAAAAATATACCTACAATATTTGTAGAAAGTTTGGCGATGATTTTGTAGAAAGTAGTAGTAGTAATCGAATCTAATCGAGCAAAATTATTTTCTAAATAAGATACCTGCTCTATTTCACGCTTAAATGTTAGAAGACGGTTATGTTATTAAGTGATAGATAAATTTGTTATTTGGTTAATATACGGATTTGGTTAATTTATCTGTATAAATTGTTATGTTGACGTTAATAAAATTATTAAAATGAAAATGCTTTCTTACTAAAATATTAACCTATTAGTTCTATTTTCATTGAATAAATCTTCGTTATCTCAATTGATTTGAATCAATGGACATTTAGGTTAGGTACACCAATAGATGTCACAACCACAACCTACTTTTTTGACGAGACCTCGCGAAATGTTGCAAAGTTAACAATACCAATGCTGATTTATCTCGATATTCTGAAAGTACATTCAACTGTACAATAAATCGACTACTTTCACTTGTCTCGAGAATTTTAAATACCTAGTCCACTTTATTTAGCACTTACACTAGGCAGTTGACCATGTTATCAGTAAATCGAACCCGAGAATTGATTTTAAAGTGCTTCACTCCGAATACTTTTGTGTACTTATACAAACAATTAAAAACAAAAAAAATTATGATAATAATTGCTCGCGATTATAATCGCAAAGTCTGACATTCTACTGATATACAAAGCAGTTAAAGTTTTAAGTTTTTATATAGGCATTACACTCCTGTTTTACCCTCTTCAAGCTTTTAAAAAGTTCTGTACCCCGATGCAGTACGAGGTGAAGGAGTGAAAAAAAATTGAAAATCTAATTTTATTGTCCAAGTTACAAAATCTTACAAAATAAACAATAATACGCTACTTACAAGAATAAATTAAAAAATAATTTAGCATAAATAATAAAATACATTGCATCATTGATTTGGTTTCGTTCAATTATGGAAGTAATAATTAATTTTTTTTTTTTTTTTTTTTTTTTTTTCAGCCATTACTGTCCCACTGCTGGGCAAAAGCCTCTCTTTTCTCCTTCCACTCCTCGCGATTTAACGCTGTCACAGGCCATGATGGATGGTGTGCGTCAAGCTCGTCTCGCCATCTCATCCTGGGTCTTCCACCAATTCCAATAATTAATTGCTTATAACTAAATTGTTCATGAAAATTCTTACGTCTACTTATTATATAATAATAAAATCATTAACGAAATCCTATCTATGTTTCTTCCGACCTACTTGATTGGTACTTGGAATATTTCTCGTAGGTAAATGGTGTATTGGCTTCCACTCCGACTCGATAGATGGTACGAAAGTAGGTTCGATATCTTCTCTATCTATAGATTCATCTTCTTTACCTTCCGTTTCAAAAAAATCTATGATTGGGTGGTAATTGTAGTTTATTCTTTTGTTTTCGGATGTTATGTTCTCGTCTGAGCTTTGTTTTTGTTCCTGTATCCTATGAGTGTGTGTTTGTACGTGAGTTTTGGTCGAAGTTTTCTCAGAAGTTGCGGCGTGTAACTTCGGAGCTATAGTTACCACAACCACCTTGTGGTCCGGCACGCTTGCTTGCCCTATCTGAGGTTCATGGATGTAATCGTTGAAATCTTCCATCGTGTCTAGATTGCTATTGCTGAAAGATTCAACCGCGGAGGATCCGGATGACGTCATATCTTCTGGGCCTCCAATCTTCTTCCTGATCGGACGCCGGCTGGGTCTGAAAGCTCCCCTTTTGAATTGGCTTGGATTTGATTTATACTTATTCGGTGATTCCTTTACGATCGTGAACGTGTTTGTAGCAGACGGTGTTGGTGGTTCTAAGTAACTGGGTAGAGTCATCGAGTCAGGGTTAGAAGAAACTGGGCTTCTGGCTGATGAGGGTCTTCGCACGTTCCTTATCGAGCTGGCTTGGTTGAATGAGTCAGGGAAGTATGAGTTCCCGTAGGAATCCATGGGATCCGACTCCTCCATCTCTTCCTTTATTTTACTTTTGCTGAATGGTACTCCAGAGATTAAATTCTGTGTTGTATCGAAGGGAGGATAGCTTTCTGGTTTCTTGAGGGAGAATGGTGGATTTTTGCTGATTGTTGGGCGTTGTATACTGGATTGGACAGCCTCGAAGGCGTGGTTCCCGTGTTCTGAAGATAGATCTTCTCCGGGGAAGTGTTCTGATGATGTCTCGTGAATCCGATGGCCGACGGGAGGGAAGTTCACGCTGTAGCCTTCAATGTGGCATGAACAACATGTTGGGACCTGAAGCACGAAATTATATATAAGCAAGGTAATTACAAAAAGCAAGATGACGAGCGAGTCTGAAAATAGCTTGTTAAGGGTTACTGCACACATCAATATTAAAATCTGCCCATACTGGCCCACTGCTGGACGCAGGCCTCACCCTGATAAGCACCTGATTGGCTATTATCATGTAATAATCCCCAAGAAGGTTGGGGATCACAGTTCGCTGGTAAAGTCTGCAACGACTTTACCAGCAAACTGTGATCCCCAACCACATCACATCTCGAATTAAAAACGGATCATCGCCGCCACCTCTTTAGTATTCATTGTATGAAATTATCTATGAGCTCTACAGTAATCAACTTTACAATAATCGTGGAATTTGACTATAAAAACTATCGTAGTTTGACGAAAGCTCATCACAGACGTAGCTATAATATAACCTAGCTATAATGTACATACTGTACTAACATAGAAATAATAGCTGCGTGTGTGGTCACTCGAAAATTTGTACAGAAGATATATCGCGCTATGCCTGGCTATGATTCATATTGCTATATTATATATTATAGCTACGTCTGTGATGGACTGAATTCATTACGGATGTAAGCGGTTTAACAACGAATCTTATTTGTGTTGGAAGAACACCAACTTTTCATCCCATAACGAAGGACATTTTCCAATATAATAAATAATAAATAATGCTGGACCATTCACACAGCGTTAACTAGCCCCAAGCTAAGCAGAGCTTGTGTTATGGGTACTAGATAACTGATATAGGTACTTAATACAATACACTACATAGATAGATATTTTTTTTATTATACATAGAAAAACATCCAGAACCCCTGAAAATCTGCAGATCGTACAAACATTTGTCCCGAGGCGGGAATCGAACCCGCAACCTCCTGCGTCGCAGGCGGACCTTCTCCCGTATTGAGTCCTTTTTGTTTGAAGGTGGACTTTACCTTGAATATGTCCATGTGCAGTCCGTTCTGCTGGTCCCAGGTCAGCAGCCGGTGGTAGTTGTACACCTGCACGCACTTTGATTTGAAGTTGTCTGTTAGATAAGTGCAGGATTCTTTCGGCTTCCTGAAATTGAAAAAAAGGGGAATTAGGTTTCAATTGAACCTATATACGTGGTGGATGGGTGAGCAGAGCTTGTAGTGTACTAATTAAAATAAATTTCTTTTTATGTGTAATCAATAATTGAAACATTCAGAATGTTATGTTATAGTAAAGTTAGTAGTAGGTAGTTGGGTACCATACCCGGAACTTTTTGCGTTCTGTGATCACTAACTTATTATACTCAAATCGTGATTCTATAGGGTCAATCAGGCCAATACCGTGATTCTAGAAAGTTTTCACTGTTGCACAACTTTTCAGCCGTGTAGTGCCTAGAGGCATAGAATTTGCACCACTCCAACTCTTCCCGCGGGTGTCGTAAGTGGCAACTAAGGGTCGTAAGGTAATCCACCGGGGGCGGGCAGCAGCGCCCCCTGCAGAACCATTTTACCACCGAACTGCGATCTCCAACCCGCATGCCCAGCGTGGGGATTACCCCCATGTGATAAAAGCCAATACGGCGCTTATCAGGGGGCGTCCAGTGGACCAATACACGCTGTTAAGGTTGTTGAGGTAGAAAGTTTTCATACATTATTTCTCAAAAAAAAAACTCACAAGCACTTCTCCAGCCGCAGCGTCTGTGTGTGCTCCCCCGTGTTCACGATGTACTTCCACTGGCCGGAGGTCGCGCGCGCGCGCTGCGGCCGCGCGTACTTGACCGTGCTCGGACACATGAAGCCGGCCTCGCCCGCGCTCGCGAAGTCGCGGTTGGCCGTGTCGCCTCGTCTGGAACAGATAGAGATGCTTTTACTTTGAACCTCTACGATCAAATAATAGATAATATGGGCAAAGTACGACCCGCGTGCCACAACCGGCCCGTCAACGGCGCGCGGCGCCAACACAAGTCATACTCTAATGACCCTTGAAAATAAGTCTAGCCTGCAATTTTTTCACTGTACTGCAGTGCTAAGCAGTTCTGTCACGGGGATAAATAATTCGTAGATATCAGACAAAATTAATTTAGATTCCTAGAACTACTTTTGGAGAATATCCATTGGCAACAAAACTTTTCGCCGTCGTCAAGTTTATCATTCATTTTCAATCATCTAGGCATCTAGAGTTACCAAGGTTGGCACTGAAGGGTTGCCTTCAGAGCCAAGCTTAGTAGCCGTTGGGGTAGCCTGACGGCTACCAAGGTTGGCTGAAGAAAAACAATGGTTGTCATAGGAAAATCGTTGTTTTTCTGCAAGATAAACAATCATAATGCTTGTCTATTATTGACAAGGTCCTTACCAAAGAGTCCACCAGCAAAGTACCCTTTTGCGTCTTGTGAGCTGGAATATTGCGTCTGATTGACTGGATTGTACATCTGATGCTCCGAACTATAGCTCACCTATTAGTAGAGACAAGATAATGCTCCGCTGTATACTTGGACTCCTGCGCCGCTGTGACGCCGTCCAGCGCGCCTTCCCCGGGGTCCTTGAAGTCTGCTAGCAAGGCGCCCGCCGCTGCCTTGTTGCGTCTGATTGACTGGACTATTGCTTCCCTAGAATTATAAGAACAGGGTTCTTTATTATTTGCTATTTTGAACCAACAAAACTAGGTAACTAGGTACTTTGGTCGAAGGAGTTTTGCGAGCGGTGCCAGTAAAAGTAAACTTTTTACACAAGCTATGGAACTGGGTACAACCTAGGCGGTACATACTGATTTTGTAGTTTATACAAAATCAGTACCTACTGCCTAGGTTAAAGCAACACTTGTTCGAACAATAATTACCAACTATAGCAAAATGTGCTTGTGTGTTTCATTAATTGAGTTCTTGGACCTAAAACCTACAAAACCTTATTACTAAATCTTATCACAATCAAAGGTCATAAATTCTGCTCTTCAAACCTACATAATTTTGATCACTCCATAGACGGCTCAAGGCGGTAGGTAAGGTACAGCTAGGTGCGCGTACGCAGCGGGTACGATACCCGTTGGTGTAGTTCTAACGGGCTCACTTTCGCCGTGTAAATGGCCGCCATTGTAATCACTCGGCTCTTGCACTCGAGTTCTAATGTCCTCGGAATGACCAGAGGATAAATAATGGCAGGTTGTAGGTAGGTACCTATTTCTACGGGAAGATTTTTTTTTTAATTTTTATGATTATTCGTTTATTACTCGTAATAGAATTACTTTTTATTATTCGATATTTATTCACTGGTAGAAAAACCAAACAAAAGAAGATTAACATATCTACCAAGACCAATTTTATGCTACCTGTTTTTGAGCTACCTGTAGATTGTTAACTCAACAACGTTAACTCAATTGTTTCAATTGTAAATAACTAACTTGTTTCTATTATTTGCATGTAATTTTTTTTGTTTAATGTATGTTATAACAAACAGTGGCGATTAATTTCTCACGCCTGATGTCTCGGAGACATGGCTGTACTGCATTAATATATTAGACCCACGCAGTGTGTGTTTTTTGACGTGGGTAACTTTTTCAGCTATTATTTTGAGCCAATCAGAACTCAAACGATATCGTAGTCATTCATCATCAAAACGACGACAAAACACTAATCACACTTTTATTAGAAATGCAAAAGATTGGATGTTTTTACCTCTTCATGCCAAAACTACTGAACGGATCAGCCTGAAATTTGGCTAAAATTGCATTCAGGCAGCTCTTAGCCTGGAATAAAACATAGGCCACTTTCTATCCCAATATCAGTTCCCATGGGATATAAATAACCTTTAAACGTTTCCATAGAAACAACACCTGCGAAGCCGCGAGCAGAACTCAGTCCTCTATAACTTACGTAGGATAATCCTCAGCGTGCAGACACAGGCTATTGGTGAAAAGCTCGCATTTGGAGTGGTCACTGAGAGGCAGCTTCCTCGGCGGCGTCGGCCGGCGCCGGAGGGCGGGGTCCGCGGTGGTGCGGCGCGTCACCGTGGAGATGTTGGCGTATTTAGGGGGGTAGGTGCCGCGGCGGATTAGTGTGCCTGGAACGAGAGATGAGGGGTATAAGAAAAAGCTACACTTACTTAATGAGAAACAAGAACTACATCATCTGGCCCGAATGTAACCAGAGCTTGTGGTTTTATCATACATAGAAAGCACTTAGGATGGAAGAAACATTTGCAGATCGTACAAACATTTGTCCCGAGGTGGGAATCGAACCCGTAACTTCCTGCGTCGCAGGCGGACTTTCGCCCGCCGTGCCACATTGATCGTCCGATTCCCACATCGGTCGATGGTTTAGGGTTCTAAAACAGTTCTTGGAATTGACATTAATCTTTATGGCCTGATTGTTTACAGACGTAAATACGTATAAGTATTTGATAATCGACAAAATAATCAAAAATCGTGAGAAAAATCGGTTCCAACTTTTAAGACATTTATAATAGCAGAATAAACAATTCGATGCAGATTAGAAAAGCGAACACCAAATTTGTTGATTAACACACTGTTGATCGAGGATTTTGGTCAACAACAGATTAAGATGGGATGCGGAGACAGTTTCCAGAAATGCCGATGCAGAATGCAGGCACAGTTGAATAACTAATGTGTGTTTCAAAAACAATCACTGCCTAGATGACACCGGGAAAAAATATTTGCAATTCCTCGTCAAGCAAATAAGTAGGTTAATACACAAAACAATAGGAAACAAATCTTAGCCCAATTTAAAAGTAACCATAATTGTTCAAAGTGTGTCGTGTGTCGACACACAACATTCTTCAAGTATCGAATGAAGCTTGGTGTAAAACTGTAGGTAAGTATACCTAGCGCTTCTCACCTTTTCTATCCACGTATCGGTTGAAAGCCCTCAATTTCTCGGCCACCGGCAGATCGCTGGCCAGGGTCTGGTTGGTGGAGTCTGCCAGCAGGTCGTGGCTGCTGTTGTCGAACGACCGGGAGATGTTACTCTTCATCATTGGAGACGCTTCAGTGGTAGTGGTCTTTGTGGTGTTGTTCTGGAATGAAGATACTCTAGTAAGGTGAGATAGATCGTTTAGAAAAATTTTCGATACATGACGGTAAATGACTGTAACGCTATTTCATACGGCCTGCACGGACTCGTTTTTGTAGGCAATGGATGAACCATCCGCGGTTAATAAAATTTTTAGCCCAACAGTACACAACTGATGAAGAAGAAATACACAGGCATGACTAGCTTTTAAACTAATACATTTCTCTACTTAAATCTGTATTTTGGTGAAGCGGATGAAGAGCGAGTTTCGAACAAATATCGCACGTTGGTGGCAAATCTTAGGAGAACCGCTTCCGCTCAGCTTCCCACCCAAAATACTCTAGTCTCATCTAGCTCAAGTCTATAGTCAACAAAAAAATAATGAGACACAAATGTAAACATAAATTAAATATAAGATGCGTGGCGACTAATAAATTAATAGAACCATTCAAATGAAACCGAGTGCTAAACTATGTAGGTACAACGATTCCATAACTACAAGTGGCTACGTCATTATTCAAGCCATTTTCACTTACAATATTGTAACTATTACTGCGGTAATAGAATTAACGACTCCATAAATTAAGTGGTTTCACTTTGGTTTGTATTTCTTAGATATTACGAAATCCCCTTTACTTAAGTAACTTTACTATTATCTACGAGTATCAACCAGAAAAGGTTTTGGTGTCAACATTTCTTGACTTTGACTTAGAGTTTGGGTTTGGCTCAAATTTATCTTAAAAACCTAAAACATAATTTCTAGAGCCAGATCCCATTCTATCGGTAACCAAATCAATAATAATATGCATAATGTGATCAAAACTTACATCTTCATGTACTTTGGTAGAGTTCTCTTTAGTCTTTGGTTTCTCTGTGTTTAATTTAGTGTTTGTATATCTTTGTGGTATTCTGTGTGTTACTGTTGTTTGTGCAGGTTCTACCCCAATGTCAAAGAAATCGTCATCTAGTGAATCTTCTGTGTACGATCTTCGTTGTTTGTTTGTATCTTCTACTGATCTTCTGAGCATGTGTGATTTTTTCCCTTCTGTGTGTGTTTCTGTGTACATTCCTCTGAGTGTTGGTGTCTTCTCTTCTGTGTGTGTTTCTCCTGTGTAAAAACCTCGGAGTATGTTTGGTTTCTCTCCTGTGTGTGGTTTGTATAAGATTTCTCTGATTTCTTTGCCTGGCCTGATGGCGCGTCGGACTAGATTTGCCATGTCTAGCAGTATTGGCAGCATTAGGTCTGTGGTGTTTGTGTTACCGAACATTGATCTCACCTGTAAGTAGAATATGGTTGATTTTAGTATTATGGGAGTGGGCGCAGAACTTTACAGTTATGGAGAGTCAAGCGATGGAACGATCGGAAGACTTAAGAGTAGGTTACGTTAGTGCTTTAAAGTTATTCTGTGGTGTAGGTGAGCTTTTGGAGAATGGACGAAGCGCGGTGGTCGAGGAAACGTTACTATCCAGTAATTTTGTTATTATAACCTACTTTATACATTAGTGCATAAACGGTGGTAATAGGTGCATATTATTAAATAGGAGAAATAAGTTGTCATATCATAAGCGTCAGTATCCAAATTGAGCTTTGTGTTTAAAAAAAACTATTTATCCTTACAAATAGTGTTAAACAGTTGTAATAAGTAGATTAGTACCTACTTACTAATTAAGTCTCAAAATAAAAATTAATTTCCTTTGAAAGTGAAAAAAATAGTATTGCAAACAGTACTCTGTTCGGATGGCATTTTAACACAAAATGCGTACGGACAACGAGTTACTTTTATGACCATAAAATGGTTGAAATTATGTTGTTCTGAGCCGTGTTCAATTTCACGGTCATGAGAAAACCTAGTTCTACTTTTATATTATCACTATTTAGTTACCTACTTTAATTTCCGAGGTTAAGGGTCAAGATACTCGCAACCTTATATTTTTAGTGAATGATGTTTTTATGGGTAGACAGAAGGTCCAAAACAAAAAGATATTCTCAGAATTGTTTTAAAGTAGGCACTAATAAGTTAACGTACGTTCTTATTTCAACTTCTTCTATCCCGGTACCGAGCCATAAGGAAGAACCTAATCGAGTGATTCTCATCTGCCAAAAAAAGACAAGAGCCTTCTTCGTCAAAATGAAACCTACTCTAGTTTAGAGCAAAACAAAAGAGAATCAGTATTTCGTACAAGTACCTTAACGGAATCTTGAAACCCGGATACTAAAGGCGCCGACACCGTCAAGCCTCAAAATAAAGATGCCTCAACAAAATAAATTATGAATGGATCGACCACTGTGACATAACCGTCCCCTGAACACCATGAACCATAAACACCGGCGAAAGTAACTACGTAAGTGTTAAATAAAAACGAAAGTACGTTTCGTTTGCGTATTGGTAATATTTTTGCGAATATTTTGTGAGGTGGACCTTGTTGTGGTTTATTATGCAAGACTATAAAGACGTTTAGGCAAATTACGTTCAGGCATATCGACACGGGTGTGTGCCTTAGTGAATTTTTGCTACATTTCGATAGAATAGATGGAGATATTTTCATAGAAATCCGTCAAATCTACCTCAAAACGGAGGTTCGTGTAACTTATCACGTTTTGTGTGTAAAATATGCATGAACACGATTCGCTTGAAACTCAGCATGGACAAGTACTGAAAATGTTAAATTAATAATTTGCGAGGTTCAGGAATTCCCGACTCTTACAACAGGGTTTCAGCTGATCTCGAGAAGCTTTTGTACCCTTATGTCCACGCGAATGAAATTGCGAGTGGGTAAGGAATACATGTCATGTGAAACGAGGTTTTTGTTATAATAGTGCGTAAGCCCTTCAACTCTGGGTAATTTCTAAGAAATGAAATAATATAATAATAATATACGGGTTCAAGACCCGTCGAAATCAAACATTTTTGGGATATTGTTTGATTTTTTAAACATAGTTGTTAAAAATATCTCTATTTTCAACATAACCTAGGTACACTTGAGCCCAATAAATCTGTCCCACTTTACGACACGGTGAGAAAACTGCCTCTCACGCCTATCGAGTTTTTGCTATCCCGTTTCTCTACATTGTACAATGTTGCAATTACAATAGTTTATGAGAACCAAATATTATGTTCCACTTGACAGGTAATTATTTTGGAAACTATGAAAGATATTCACATAATTATAAAAAGATAAAACGTAATGGATGGAAAGGATTAGCTGGACGGAGAAGGTTACTAATGAGGAGGTGTTGAAAAGAGTTGAGGAGTAAAGATTTTTGATTCACTCCATTCAAAACAGAAGAGGTGTATGATTGGACATCCTATACCACATGACAACTTTATAAGTAACACCATAGAACTAAAAGTAGATGGAAGACAAGGAAGAGCAAGATCAAGAATTAGCTATATGAGCCAGATCAAGGAGAAAGTCGCGGTCATGTCGTATTAAGAAGTAAAGGACATAGCGTCGGAGAGAGAAAAGTGGAGGAAATCGCATCATTACCAGTGGTGCTGAAATAAATGATTTTCATTTTATTTTATTACAACGACAAGGAGCTAGGTTTTTTAATTTAAAATAACGTAACATCCTTTATGAAAAAAAAAATGTAAATCAAAAATTGACGCTGGACATAAATATTTTGACCTTAGCTCCTTGTCTAGTGTTATGATCGTTATTTTATATTGAAATACAATTGTTATTGAAAGCCATATTACTATAATCCATCGATATGTATGTCGATGTTAGAAGCTAATACTTTTTCTCATAATTATAAAACTGCTGAGTAACTAGCTAGTTGATCGCCAGCTTATCATACAAGCCTGTCACTGTCGTCTAAGATAGTTCCATAACGTCATAACTCAAAAGCTCGTGACGCACGTTTTTTTTTTAATACATTAACGAATAAACTGGTCTGGGGGGACCAGAATTATGTGGGACTCGACGCCCTGAGAAAGACGTAATACCCACTAAAACCTCTCCGATGTCAATCTATCGCCATTTTCGCCGAACCACGGGAACTCTTAAAACATCCGCGGCCCGACTGGCGTCCCGGTGGGCTCGCCGGCCGTGTATAGGAGGAAGAGTCCTCCTATACATGGCCGGCGAGCCCACCGATCCACACACACGCCGACCCCATTCTTCCGTCACCTTTCCTCCCCCCGATTAGGACACAGAAATAAACATAATATAATTATTCTAATTCATTTTCAATATTCCTTGAATAGTACTATATATATATATATATATATATTAATATATATATATATATTATAATTATACTAAAACCATAATTATTAGTATAGATTTCAATAACCTTTTGGTATTCTTGATAAACATTCAAAATTGTTTATAAAAAGCCTATTCTAACAGTTCGTTAACAAGCTATTTGTTTTCTGTTCTACTAGTTAAATTGCTTATTGTTCTCGGTAACTCTCAAGATTGTGTTCTAAGCAGAGATCGTCTACAACGAGGCCATTTTTTGTCCCCGAGTGTAAATTTTCACGTGCTGCCTGTTGATTGAAATATGATTTTCGTGATGCAATTTTGAATTATGGTTGTGTACTACGACCGATGGGCCAAGGTAGTCGGTTACAGCGAAGGTACATAACTATATTAAATAAATAAACAAAAATAATGTTTGACAATTCACATAGCATTAATTAGCCCCAAGCAGAGCTTGTGTTATGTATGACTCAGATTAAGATTATATAACTTGTTTCCTCTATTCAGATATGGGTACCCAACATAGATAGATATTATTATTATGCATAGAAAACAACACACAACACCCTGAACAAATATCTACAGATCGTACAAACATTTGTCCCAAGGCGGGAATTGATCCCGAAATATCCTGCGTCGCGAGCGTACTGCTGTGCCACAGAGGTCGTCAAAGGCTACCCTATATCCTTAATAGTCCTAATCCTACAGGGTCTATGTATCCTCGAGGCACACCACCTGCCATGATATCGTAATGGCCAGAAGACTGGATCTCGTACTCAGAAACTAAGATGACGGTGATGGAAATATGGTTGGACAAGTGATTTAGTATACAAAAAAAATATTGAACAAACCATCTGAGAAAGTTAATAATTGTAATTTTGTTTATCACGGTTTATAACTTAGTCACTTGCTATAGGTCAAGATAAACGTTAATCATAGTGCACGGTGATTTTACGGTTGCGCAACGTTACAATAACGATCTTCATGCTATTTATGCTTCTTTTACCCGATTTGCAATATGGATTTGTTTTTATTTAATAAGTTTCTGGGTCGGTATCGACACAGGTCTGTTGCAGGTATTTTGTCATTGGTGATATCTACAATAGTTTGCTAGTGTACCAGATGAGGGCTTGCCTAGAAGACACAATCTTAGCCCAAAATGGATGAATTAATAGCAACTTAGGTAAGCGCGTTCTAGAACTAAGGTAATATGAATGTAGAGGTAACGACCTGGACCTTCGCTGGATTAGCTAGTAGGTATAAGTTTGTGTACAACAAAAAAGGTAAAGTTTTTATTTAGGTACAACCGCTGACTTGACAAAATGGTACTGTTAAAATGCAATCTCAGCCTCAACAGCCTGTCGTGGTCCACTATTGGACGCAGGCCTCCCCCTGACAAGCGCCTTATTGCCTTTTATCACAATGCTAGCTAAAATGCAACAAATCACATAAAACATTCAAAAACTCTACCCAAGTTCTTAGGAAGGTATTGGACACTATAAAAAGAAATTCCTTTTTGTATCCTGAAGGGTATTAAGTCTAAATGTATGGAAAGAAACGATAACGATAACTTTTGTATTTTTGTTGGTGTACAATAAAGTATTTTGTATTGTATTGTATTGTATAACTTTTATAGTTTTCGTAAACTATGCAAAACTTATTCTAATACTCTGACAAATAGGTTTTTGCCCTATATTTTTCATGTTTTCTTCAGCTTCCATTCCGCATCCTACCATTCAATAAAATGCAATGATATCTTCCATATCAGTGATATCTACGCTACACTCGAGTGGAGAGCAGTTATTCACCCGCATGAATATTGATCGGCCGTATGTGTGCCGTTTTCACAATAATTGGGAGCATTGCAGATCGTGAGTTATTTCATTCGAGTCATGTGCGGTAACTGCTTTACTTACCTACGGACAAGATTTCTAAAAATAATTATTAAGAAACTGCATCAAATAGACCACCGCAAAGCGAGCATTAGGTACTTACTCGTATTGTATTTTTTACTTATCGATTTTATTGCGACTTATCGACCTCTCCCAACCAAATTGCTTACTTATTTGTCCCTTTGTAACATTTTATATTATTTTTATTTCGTTATTTATTAACATTTTAGAATGCAATAAATAATTTGCTTCTGATCAATAACCGACAGAGATTCCCAATGGAATATTTGAAATACAGTTGTGAACATCGGAAGAAAACCCAAGATTTTGCAAGCCTTCTAAAGCTCTGCACATTACACATTACAGGCCGGCAGCACAATAATCTACTAAGTATATAAAAATAAGTCGGGTTTTCCTTCCTGACGCTATAACTCCAGAACGCACGAACCGATTTCCACGGTTTTGCATTCGTTGTAAAGGTCTCGGGCTCCGTGAGGTTTATAGCAAAGAAAAAATTAAGAAAGAGGGAAACATAAATTTCCACGCGAGCGAAGCCGCGGGGCGCAGCTAGTAATGTATAATATGAGCTTTAATACGCAACATTTGAAAACATTTTCCATAATAAAACTATCTTATTTTATACCTACTGTAACTTATTAGTACTGTCCATAGAAATCTAAATAACAGATTTCTATGGTACTGTCCTATTCACCTAGATAATAAATAGATATTATCAAACTCTACTTCTCCAAAATTACACAAAACCATTGCCTTATCGACTGGTCTGCTTCAAATTGTAACGAACTTTTACGAATAATCCATGCATGATCAGAATTAGGTACAGTAGAACTATAACGAACGGAAACGAGTGCGGTCACACTTTTACTTCGACAAGGTTCTATCCCGCTTTGATAGCTCGCGTATTGTCGCGAAGTAAAATTATTTACTCCATTCACAAAGAAAATTCCAACCAATTAATAGAAACAAATTTGGACTAGTATTTACAATTGAAACAATTGAGCTAACTGCAGACAGTGCAAACAATCTATAGGTAGCTCAACTGACTCATAATTATCAATACCAGTCGTAACTGGCTGCATTGCCCCGCTGTATGGCAATGCTGATGCGCTGTGCCAGATACTCCCCAGCTCTTGGGTCACGCGTCGCTTCGACCAGACGCTCAGATAATTTTCTTAAAACCCGAAGAGCCTCGGTACCCCACGGACCTAGAGTCTCGACTCCTAGACAACTATTTTTGTCTATTGTTTAGTCTATTAAAATTATTTAATAAGGTTCCGTCCGATTTTGATCACGCGAGGATTATAATTATCTGAAAGAATTTATAAGACGGAACATTCGAACTCACATGCACATCAGCAATTATACCAATATCGTGTCGGAAATGCATCGCGTGATGGGCAACCCGGTCGCCAAGGAAACCGATGCAGGAAGCGAGGGGCCTACAGATCTATCGGGGTATTGGATTGTTGTAATGGTTTCTATGATTGGTCACAATAATTGATCAATTGAATTTTAAAAAGTGGGTAAAGATTTGAGTCTCGATGACATGAGAAATGGAACGCTGCTGGGAGGAATAAATACGTACCTACCTAATAATGAGGTTTGCCGGGCATCCTTACTTCTTTTATTGTGGAGGTTAAAGCTCTGCGCTCATATTCCAATACCGCTACCACACAGCACAAAATCGTGCATTCAATAACTAGTTATCATCTGATGCTGTCACTATAAAAGTCATCATAATAGGCGGTCGTATGCCTCAAACTACCGCAACTAGCATTTTTTTTGTTATATTTACGTTAATCAAAGGATTTTATAAAAGTCCATTGTACAGTTTATGATACTTATCATAAGCTCTTTTCTAATGCCTATAAAATAGTTTTCTTTTGTTTCCATTATGCAAAATAGCGAAGTTGCTCTTGGTGGTCCCTGAACTCAGTTTTCGCGTCTCTGTCTAAATTATACGAAACTAAACCATTTCAGAGGAAAACTTAGGATAGGTATCAAAATGTACAGTACATTGGATATTTGATAATTCTTGTGTTTAACGTAATTAAAAGTAAAAATAGGTGACGGCACTAGTGTGCGGCGTGCACATGTTTGTGTTGTGTGGCAGCGGTGCTTTTCAGGTGTACGACAAGCTTAAGAAGGTATGACGGCCAGCAAAAGTTTCCCTGCAACCAGAAAGTTGCGGGTTCGATTCCGGCCTCGAGACAAACTTTCGTACAATCTGCAGATACTTCTTCCGGTTGTGCTGAAATAATTCAATTGGTGATTATGGTAACATGGTCGCTGTGTAACCATGACACTGTCGGCACCGGTCGACATGCGCACGCGCACTCGCCAGCCACATCAAAGCTGACCACTTTCCATTTTAATGCCATCTCCAAGGTGGTTTATGTCTTGAAAGCAGTTTTTTGATGCAAATACCTTCTTATTTACTTTTTGGGATATTTTAAGTGTCACGCTGCTGAGTTGAGCATGACCGAGCATTCTTACTCTAGAATTTCTTTTTTGTACACAAAAGAAAAAAAAACTATTTGCCAAAAACGTATGATTTAGTTTTGTACGATCTGCAGACCGAATATAATGTATTTTCTGTGTGTTTTCTAAGTGTATTAAAGAAAAAATAATAACAAACATTTATAGAAGTCATGTATTGTATTAGGTAGGTATATCAGATATCTCGAACCGATAACACAAACTCTGCTTATTTTGGGGCTAGATAGTGAATTGTCCAGGATTTTTTTTCACTTTCGTGTGCTTTGTCTGTCAGCTGTTATAGGTAGTAACAATTTTATAAGCTGGTTGTAAAAATAGTTATAAAGCTTATGTAAAATCAATCATCGAACGCATAAAATTAATTCGAATGGACAGTCAGAGATAGCTAATCGATTGATTCTGCATATTCTTCACGTGGGTAAATTGAGACGCCGAAAAATTCATTCATTCAAATGTCTAAATTTTAAATTTCCATCACCAAAAAGATAAAACAGAATAGGAAGGTTATTAATTATTATATGGTGGATTTTTTTGACGGGGCAGTAAGTCGAGGTACCTTAACCAGTGGAGCTATAGGAAAATGATTTTAGGAGACTGTCAGTATTTGACTAGAGAGTATTTAGAGAATATTTTTATCCGCTTTCACTGATTTAAAAAAAAAACTACATAATAATATAGCAAAAAAAATACACAAAATCTTTTTGATGCCAATCGATCCTGTTTCATAAACCAATCAATAAGTTGTTTTTTTAGCATATTAGAATCTGCAGAATCAATCGATTTGTTATCTCTGACTGTTCACAAGATTCTCGAAGCTGCGATGATTTTCTTCAAAATTCATGGGAAAAGTATTTTGTGACTTTTTAGTAAGTAGGTACTCCAACTTCTGTTGGTCTAGTAATAAATGTTTTTGATCAGTATAAAATTGTAGGATATAGGAGTGTGGTATAGGATTGATTAGCATCAAAAAAGTTTTCGTGTAAAATATCTATTTTTTTTTTCAACTGTTATTTATTATGAATATCTGAAAACGGATATGTAAATTTCTCTAAAAATTATGGATAGTCTGGTCTAGTCCTCTAGCCATTTACCAGCAGTTACATCGGTTAAGGTAGGTACCTCTCCTAACTGCCCCGTCCATTAAATCCAACCTGTACATTATCAAGGATGGATTTGATAAACGAATATCAAAATAACAGAGCATGGAGTATACCTTCCTACCAATACGGGCAAATAGGTGAGAATCAGTTACTACCTAATTCAAACAAAATATTATCTCTTTTATCGTTTCAAATGTTACACCGTGGAAACCGATAATCACAAAACAATCTGAAAGCTGAGTAAGTAATTGAAAGTTTTTGATTGAAAGTAATTGAAGACTGTTTGCAACAGTCGGCAGTTAGCTCAATTGTTTCAATTGTAAATACTAGTATAATTTTCTTTGTGAATAAATAAATTTATAGTCATTGAAAGTCCTAAAGCTTTTAGAACCCAATCACTAAAAAGTAATTACTTAGACTTAGAAACCATACCTGTGCCAAGTTCATCGGAGCTCTCCCAGGTGGCGTCGTGACCTGATTGGCGACCAAGGAGGCCAGCGCCAGCCGCTGGGACGAAGACATCGCCCTGATGATGGGAAGGATCTGCGCGAACTTCCCTACATGGTCCTTCCTCTCTATCGCTCTCTTCACAGCCTCATTCGCCATCCGCTCCTTGGCCCTCAGAGCCGCAGACGACTTGTAATTCTTCACAAGAGACCTCGAAGGTTGAACATTGTTCGCAGGCATAAAGTCTTCGAAATCATAATGTTCCAAAGAGTCTAGGTTGTATTGGGGGCGGTGTGAGTTGGTAACCCCTGAAGGCTTGAATATCCGCACTGGAGGCTTCACTATCGTCTGATAGTGCCTCGACTCCTGCGCTATCATCACTTCATCAGCATCGCTTTCAAACTCAAAGTCCCTCAAATCTTCTGCTCTGCACACCACAACACACGCCAACAACAAAAGTTCTACCAATCGCGCCATTTTCGAAAATCGAATTTAGTTCATGTCATTATGTTTCACGCGCGAAGAGGTTTTGTTATTAAAAAGTTTGAATTAAAAAAGAACGCAGTAAGCGCACGTTGGTGGTTTTGAATGCGCGAGCGCTGTGCGTCGATCCGCGGTAGAATGGCTCGCGAGATTCTCATACACACACAAACATACACTCTCATCTTGTATTTACTGTGAGATAATTCCGGAACTGCCGACTTTCACCGTAAAGGTCACAATTGGTCAAATTTTGATAAGTCTCATTGACATGTCAGTATTATTGACAATGTGATTGTAGGGTATGATGTAATTACCAAGACCAAGCCATCGACTTGGCAACGATCACCAGCTTTACCTATTCTCTACTCTCCTGAAAATAAAGTTCATATTACCCAGCTTGATTTCCAGAATAAAAAGAAGAATGATATTGCATTTGTAGCATAGAGGTGCTTTCACACTTCTTTATTGTTATCTAGTGTTACGAAAGCAATCACCAATACGATACAAAGATTTCAATCTCATGATTCGATAACCGATTTTAAACTCTATGCTTCAGATTTAAGACCTTCCGCGTATAATGAAGAATTAGTTCCACTAATCAATCCATATCGATGAAAAACATAATAAGTGGTCACTATTTTGGGCTTCGTAAGCAACATCATGGGCAACAAAGAGATTTGTGTTTCTACTTATTATCTTCATTATTTAATCACAATTACTATTACGTATAAGTTATGCTACCTCCTGTTACCAATAAGAGTCTTAGATCAGATGAACTACCTCTAGATTATTTGCAACAGTCCTCAGTTGGCTCAACTGCTTCCATATTTATATATAATACTAGTTAATTTTTTTCCTACTATTTTTTCATTATAATATTTTGGTTTATACTCTAAAACACAATTTTATTTCTAACATACCTACCAACCTTTTGTCTACCTTTTTGGCTAAAATAGTCCCTATTTCGGATAGCGTTAATAAATAAAGTTTTGAGGTATTTTTAAATGCAATAGAGCAAAGTTAATGATTATATCGGGTATTTATCGCGTACCTTTTGTTTTATTTCCCCTACGTTTCTACCCAGTCTACAGTCGCCCCGTGACCACGATCGCTGTAACGCGGTAGAAACGTAGGGCAAATAAAACAAAAGGTACGCGATAAATACCCGATATAATCATTAACTATGTTAACAAATCGCGAAAGTTTAAAAAGCAATAGAGCAAGGCAAGTAAGTAGATATTTTTCAAAAAAAACAAATGACCACTGAAATATACTATTCGGGAAGTTGTCTTTTTGCGAAAAGTATGCTTACTCAAAGTAGCCTCAGAGCTTTGCTTATGCTCTCCGATCGTGTAGTTTTACCTACAGGAAGAAGTTGAAGATGCGAGCGCACGAGTGTAAAGGTACCTACATTGTATCTATTATTCGCGCCAAGTAGACCGTATCGTGCGCCTTCAATAATCTCTCCGCGAACGACTGCAAACCAATACCTGCAATTAAACCACCGTGAACTTACATTATGCATCTGCATCATTGTCTTCTCTATCTATCTACTCATCTGGTGAGCATCCACTGCTGGGTATAGGTCTCCTATATTACCCCATTCTGTCCGGTCCTGTGCGACCCTAATCCACTCCTTCCCGGCTACCCTAACGATGTCGTCTGATCATCGGGCTGGTGGTCTGCCTATTTTTGAGCGTTTCTGGGGCCACCATGCCGTGATGTATGTTGTTGAACGTACATAATGTTGAAAGGGTCGTCTCTACATACTAAAAGGACTTTTGCACAACAATAATAAGGTAGGTAGGTATTATTACTAGTTCTGACCAAAGGTCCTGGCACCTTGAACAAAAACCCTAAATCGGTATCAGCATCAGCAGTTCGACATCGTCTTCCCATTCAGCATTCTCTTTCCTCTCCCCCTTTTCCTACATACCTAAGTAAGCTCGACACTACAGGTTTTCTTTTGCCGATGAGTCGTCATCTCAGCAATCACTCCTCTCATCTTCTTGTCATCATTAACACAGTCCATCCATCTTTTTTTAGGCATCGTCTACTGCTGGGTGAATCCATTTGGCCGCGCCTCTTAATAAAGTACCTAAGTACCTAAAAAGTTGAAAGGTGAAAATACTAGGTTTGGTAAAAACAATTTAATATTCTGCTAAGCATAATCAGCTAAGCAGGCAAAACAATGTCTCATTTACAAGTACTAACGCCCATTTGTCTGTTTCAATATTTTACCGCAGAATTATGAATAGGCATGTAAAGTAGAAAATGTGTTTCGTAAGACAATTCCACCTCCTTGTATTAACGGCACGGCGCGGCGCGCGGCGCGGCGGCAACACTTTCGTTGCAAACCGCACGGCATTCTGTGATGGGGTAAGTTGCGATTATTGCCTGTAGGTATTTTTATACAGAGTGTTTGGTAAAAATAAATACAGAGGTGATACCGTAGCAAATTACTTGGTTTTGTTATAGGTTATTTGCACCTGTACCACCTCTGTATTTATTGTACGTATGCAGATGCTATGCAGTATGCAATCGTGTACCACTTGACGGCCAATATATGGATTTTGGAGTTTTCATAAGTACCTACCTATAAACCCCTCTCAAGTATAAGCAAGGGCCAAACAGTGTTTTTTCTCATTCTGACTTAATACACATTTGTTAGAGTACGCGCAAAACTTTATAAAGTCTGTGAAATTAGGCTCGGAAGCAAAGTACAATCAAACAGAAAAGTGATCAAACTATCAAATCAACTAAGCGAACACCGAAAAGCCGTCAAAGACTTTGCTGTGTCATTGTACACTTGGGTTAATTGCGTTAGATCAAAAGTTTAATTTACCTACACTAACATTTTAGGTTTTAAATAATCCGTCATTGAGTAAAGGATGTTTTTATATTATGTCTTATAAATATTGAATTGAAAAATCAATTAGTGCAGAAAAAAATGTGCTAGACAAAATAAAATTACGCCAACATTCTTGCTGGCAACCTTTAATAATAATAATAATAATAATAATAATAATCGTTTATTTCGGACAACACAAGATCCATATTCGGGTTAATCTATATCTAAGTCTTAAATCTATGTTAGCTTAAATTTATGGGAGGTAGAGGTACTTAATTATTTGGTAAGTACAGCAATGCAGTGTCTGTATAGCGGGCCATCCATCTTGTCCGCTATCATTCGCAGGATGTTGTTGGTGCTCCCACGGACTCTGCTCAGCAGTGAGGCTGCTTTTTTCCTCATGCAGGCGGCGAACCCATCTGTGCGCGCCTCGGCGAACATGCCAGACGCGCTGCAGAACCGCGGCAGCCCCAGCAACATCCTGAATGCATTGTTGTATTGCACGCGAATAGCATTGACGGATTTCTGCGTGTATGTGAACCACAGGCTGCTCGTGTAAAATGTTTGACAAAATGATTTGAACAGAGTTATTTTTACCTCTTCTGAACAACGAGCAAACCTGCGGATCAGCATATTAGCTCTCACCGTCAACGCTCTTCGCTCCCTTTCTATATCTCCTTCATCTCTAAGATTTTCATGCACTAAATGTCCCAACCTGACCTTTGACAGATAGATCCCCTCTCACCCCTTTTTATCCCCTCAACGCCTTATTTACGATTTTTTTTAATATTTCAGATAGTATAAAACCTGATGAAATGTACAAATCGATACCTTTCATTTGATACCCCACTCAGTTGGGTAGCTCCCCCTTTTGAAAATTATTCCGTCCCTTTTTGACCAGTTTTTAATAAGTGCTTCTCACAGACTTTTCTTTATTCTTCCTTTTAAATATAGATCCATATCTACAAACGCTCTATACATTTCAGATGGATCGCTCTGCAAACCGATCTCTGCTGTTTTGAAATGTACAAACCTTTACCTTTCATTTGATACCCCACTTGATCTTGTAGGTCTGTTATAAAATTTTGATATGACAATTTAGATGGTTAATTTTTATTTTCATTTATTTTTCGTTAATTCATCAAGCTGATTACTGCAGTAACTACCTACTGCAGCAATCAGCTTGAAATTTGAGAGTTGAGTTATTTAAGAGGGAAAAATGGACAGAAAAAGCGAGACCTTATGGGTTCCGAAACCGATCTCGAAGCCCTGAAATCCGATGTTTGTTTTCCCGTATCAGACAGAAGGCCGCTTTCAATTCTCCAAAATATGCAATCTAGTGTTTCGTTTAGTTTTTTTTGCATTTTCTAATTCGGTGTATCAGATTACCAATTGGCTGAACTAGTTATTTGCACCTCTGTACTTAAGCAGTACGCAATCGTGCAATTCGTAATATGTACCTAACTCTGATGATGATGAATATGATGATGCTTCTAAGTCGATTTCGGTTACGGCGACTGTATGCTATGCATACTTACACATAGAGGGCTTCAATCATTAGAATATGTTTTCTGCCCTTTTGTGCGCTCTTTTGTGGCTTACGTAGGTGCCCAAGCTGGTTGCTGAAGGTACGAGCTCACCTTGGGCATGTCAAAAAGCCAGGTTGACAAGGTACCGTTACATTATTACCAAACTTTTAAATATATTTCTGATTCTGATTCTAAAGGTATATGTACCTATATTTCGTATAATATTGATGATGGTAGGTTCGGGTTATGGTACATCTGGTCCGAATCTCAAACTGAACAACGGACGAGATGTCCACTTCACTTTTGAGTAGGGGTACATCTCGTCCGAATCTAAAATCTCGAGGTTTTAGATTCGGATCAGTCAGTTGTACCCTCAACCAAAAGTGGACATCTCGTCCGAATCTCTTTTTTTTTCTATTCAAGGACATCTACCTGTATTTTAAGTGCTAATACTACCTATAAGCTAAGGGTAGGAAGATAGGTAGGTATTATCTTGAACCATCAGTAGAGAAAGATATACTACGTAGTACCTACCTATCTATGCATTTGAAAAGCGATGGCGTTCTCCACGTTGTTTTTCTACTTCCACCGGTCCGGTATCATATAGCAAGATCTGTAAGAGACCTACTTATTTGTATACTCAGCCGTGTGGGTTAAAAGAGCTCTGATGACGAATTAAACAAAATTTCAATTTTAATATAATCTACATCTTACAGCCTTTATACTAGCCCAACACTGGAAGCAGGCCTCCCCCTAATAAGCATCTTATGCTGATATCTTATGAGGGTAATGCCCATAATCCCCACGCTGGGCATGCGGGTTGGAGATCGCAGTTCGGTGGTAGAATTGTTCTGCAGGAGGCGCTGCTGCCTGCCCCACGGTGGACATCCCTTAGTCAACAGTTAGGACACCCGCGGGAAGAGTTGGGGTGGTGCAAATTCTAAGCCGGCACCACACGGCCATTATAACCACGACAAATTGAATATCAGCTAACTTGCAATAACTCCTCTTGGCTCTGGTTGACCATATTTCTACCATCCTGTAGGGTGAGAACGACATGCTGCTGCGCCCCGTAGGTACCTACCTACTATCGCAAAGAAAGTACAAGTCATGACTGGCGACCGCAGGCGCAATGGTTTCCTTGTAATAACGACTTTTCAATTTAAATGCGATGGCAAGTGATTTGCACCTTATGGAGGAATAAAATACAATTTTTAGAATTATCTCTTATACGAGTAGCTACTAACAAAGTCAAGAGGCGTTCAGATTCAGATAAGCCTTCCTTTATTTGGCCATTTCATTTATATTTGTCTGTTTTTCTCTGTTGACAAATCGACACCGGGAGGGCCCCTGGGTCGATTTGTTTTAATTCTCTAACACGATATTTCGCGTTTCGTTTCAGCCAATAGGTGAACTCTTTACGTCGAATTAGAAGAGGAAAATGGACTAAACGAAACGAAACAATTGATTGCGTATTTTGGACAGTTAAAAAAGGCCTTCTGATGCGGGAAAACATCGTAAGCAACATTGACCGGCATAGGCAAACGTAGTGTAGGACGCCCTCTGGCCAGGTGGTATGACGATCTGCGAAAGACTGCAGGCAGATGCTGGATGCGGCAAGCTGAAGACAGGGCGCTATGGCGCTCATTAGGGGAGGCCTATGCAGCAGTGGACTAATATAGGCTGATGATTATAATGATGCTGATGATGTTGATGATGACGATGATGAACATTGACATGATTTAACAGGGGGCGTTTTATAACCTATAATAAATTTACATAGGTACCAAATGTGTAATAAAATAAGTCAGAATTAGAAAAAATAACACTGTTTAATCCTTGCTTAAACTTGAGAGGGGTTTATAAGTAAGAGAAAATATTTTAAAATGAAGTATTGAGTAAGTAGAATAAAGAAACAGTAGTTATTTTGTAAAACTTACGTTTAATATTTTTAAATAAAATAATCCTTTCAAACTTATAAAATAAATCAGATCTTACAAACCAATCATAATTACAATTTATGAGAGACTAGAAAGTAATATCAAACCAAGGAAAAAAATCAGGTGCTACACATTTTTACTACTTATAAAATTCTGAAACTAAAACGCAGTGATAAAAAATAGCTCTTTTAGAACACCAAACTTCAACACTTATGGATATGATGCCCTCTAGCTGCCATAGAAAAATACTTTATTTAACATTTTATTTTATATTCACTCAAACACCTATTTACAAAACATAGAAACAACAAAGAAGCACCATTGTGATCCAACAAATTGTTTAGATAAAGTCTATCTGAGATAAGTTTAAAATACTTGAGTACGCTATTTTAAACAAAACATACACTTTCATAAAACTCTTAACGCAAACAGTTCTTTGTTACAAAACTTTATATACAAAATAAATCATTAAAATACTGTTATAAATAAAACTATGTACACTATCCACACAAATTCACACTTTCAGATATTGAAATACACGATATTTTAGATATCGTGTATTTCGTAAATACGCCAAAAAAGTTAAGTCACACGTGTTTTAAAAAATAAAAACTGTGCCAGTCAGTGCACACCTACACAAAACATACAAGAGATAAGTTACATGATTAGGTACGTATACTTGTATGTAATTAGATCATTATCCCGTTACACAATTTTGTAGATTTTGACCCACATAAACAAAAATGTCCAGATTATCATGGTCTCTGCTCAAATGTCGCACTCAAACTCTGACACCCTCTTATTTCGTCCATCAGGGCTCATTTGAAAATGGCCATCCCTAGTTCCTATCCGTGGAAACCCATTAAAACTATTTCTACTAACTAAAGGGTTTTCTCTTTCCCTCTCTCGCTCCCGTTCCCTGTGGAAGCTGGACGTAGACAGTTTCCCGTCTTTACGCTCATTAAAATTTGGATCATTGAAATTTTTGTCAACAAAATTCCTGTCATTAAAATTTTTCTCTGCGAAATTTCTTTCATTGAAATTTTTGTCAGAGAAATTTCGTTCATTGAAATCTCCGTCGGAAAAGTTTCTTTCGTTGAAGTGGAGGTCTCTGATGCCGAAGCCTCCCATTCTAGGGGTCCCTATGCCGAATTTATTCCGTAACTCTTCATCGCGAAGGTTGAAGCCTCTGTTGTCAAACTTTGATGGACTGCTCGCAAGCCTGAGAAATAATACAAAAAATTAAGCCCACTCCCAAGTTGGCTCTTCGTGTTACACAAGAAAAATCCTAAATTCACCCGTAATGCAGCCAGCGTCTTGGGGACGCTTCCGATCTGTAGACTGTTTGCAACAGTCAGCAGTTAGCTAAATTGTTTCAATTGTAAATACTAGTATAATTTTCTTTGTGAATAAAGGTTATCTAGTACCCGTAATGAGGCGTTTTCCAAAAAAGAGAAGCCCTATTTACATCAGAATTAATAGACAGATACGTACAGAACAGAATAGATGGCGTGGATTTTTAAGCGAGAGAAAGGAGCCAGGCTGTCATCGGATGTCATGTCCAAATAAGCACGGTCTATGTCACTTTAATGTGGTAGCCTCACGTAGAAAATCACCCTCCTTTTAGTTTATCTGAACTGTTTTTTCCGACGTTATGAAAACGCCTCATTGGTCAGATCATTCGATATATGTAATATATAGGTAGGCCCTAACGTATATAGATAGGCCCTAACTACAAAATTTACATGTAGGTATACCCTTAACCATTTTTACCGTACAACATGGCAGCGACGAAACACCAACTGACATCAGATCTACCACAAAACATGGTCAGACTGACCTTGCCATAGAATAAGAAGTTTTCATACTGATGATGTCCTCCTAGCCGAATTTCGACCAGTCTCAAGTCTCATCGGAGACTAGCCAGATGCGCAGGACATATTATAGTGCACGAGTATGTGCGCAAACACAGGTGAACTCTCTATTCCCTCACTCTCATAATCCGATGGGACGGCAGACCGACACGACCGGGGAGAGGTCAAGCGCAGGACCAACGGCTGAACGTGCTTTCTGAGGCACGACACGAGTTTTCATACTAATTCTACGATAGGCTGCTACTTTCGCATCTATAATATTAGTGTGATACCGTACATCTTTATGAACCGTGTTTTCATATTTTTGAACTTAACTTCTACTTACTCTCTAAAGCACCTCCTCTCCCGATCGTACTCCGCACTCAGCCCCTCCTCGTCATTGATAATGGCCGACGGGTCGCTGTACACCGACGACTCCTGGTAGAACGAGTCCAGGTCCACATAGTTCCCCTCCGACGGCTCATTGTCCAACAACTCCGCGAGCTGGGCCTTCAGGGTCGCGAAGGAAGGTCGTTGGGAGGGGTCAGCGTGCCAGCACGCGTGCATGGCGTGGTAGAGTTGTTGCTTGCAGTGCGGGGGGCGCTCCAGCCGGTAGCCTTCTGTTACTGCGGTGAGGACCTCGCGCCCTGACATTGCCGCGTATGGCGTGGAACCTGGAAGGAGGAAGAAATGTCTCCGTTTAATTCAGAAAATCATTGAGACACATGGAGTGTTGTGGTTAGGAAAATATATCTTGACATTTGACATTGATGAATTTGACCGGTATGTAGGTAAAACTCTGTATGGATTGCTGTCATTATGCGAATATACCATTTCCGACGAGTAATATTCTAATAAGAAGGTATGAAAGAGACAGCAATCACAATTGCACACACGAAGCGCATAACATATTTACCGTCTAGGTCCTCTATTTACTTGACATTTTCAGACAAAACGCCTTTTGAAGTTTATAGGTCACTAGTTTCTGCCCGCGGCCAGAGAATTATAGAATCGTCACTCTTCCTCACCCGGCGTCTTACTGAGTTCGGTTTGCGTTCCAAATGCAAAGGATGCACGGTGCACGCATGGGGCGCAGATAGCATGGTTAATGGTTTTGACAGACGACGGCTGATGGTATTTGATGTTTTGTTTGTTTGATCACGAAAATACTAAACCTCTTCTGTTTTGAGGTTTTTTTTCACCTTTTGTGAGAGGAAAATAGAAAATAAATAAAGTATCTTTGAGTTATATCGCAATTGTCTCACTGGCACGATATATTCATGAAGTGACTCTAAGTCTAGACGTCACGCACATAGTTGCGCGTGTATGTGCCGAGACGCAACTTTTGTACGGAGAAACATTCGAGTGTCCGGGGTGTGCCGCGGCTTCGCACGCGTAGTTTCTATAAAAACATTTAAGTTATTTATGTCCCATAGAAACTGATTTTTTGGATTATAAAATTATAAAACATACCCTGTGAGACTTACCAAGGGTCACTATCTCCCACAGCAGTATTCCAAACGCCCACACATCGCTGTGATGGCTGTACACGTTGTACAGCAGAGCCTCGGGCGCCATCCACCGCACTGGCAAGGCTCCTCGCGGCGCGCGCGCGGCGGCGCCCGCGTTGCGCGACATGCCGAAGTCCGCGATCTTGCAGAGCTTGTTGTGGTCGACCAGCACGTTGCGAGCGGCCAGGTCGCGGTGGACGATCTGGAAGGTTCAATAATCTGTTAGAATTGGCCATTCAAGCTTCTGCCGATGTTGACAAATCGAAGATGTTCGGTCGGCTTATTTAGCACAGATACCAGAACCCTGAGCTTGGTTTCTCCAAAACAACATAGAGAAAGACGTTGCATTTTTGTATCGTATTTGGTATTTAGGGCGCAGTACCATATACGGATATGAAACAATGGAAAGCCAATACAAAAATAGAATATCTTGATGGCATATCGATCAAATTGTCAAAACCTTGCTGTGCAAAAAAGCTTAATATAAAATATCAGATTAACTAGAGGATAAAAAAGCTTGGGAGGGGTTTTGCTCCAACTCGAAAAATAACAAATAACAGGCTAAAGGTTTCTTCGTCGCTTCTTTACTTTAGTCTACGGAAATAAAGAGTTTTTGATTTTTATTTTATCGAGGAACTAAAGTCAGGGCTAACGAGAGGTCTTACGGTTTGTGATATACATAAAAAAAATGTTAAATGTCAACGCTATGTTTGAACAAAATGGAATGAGAAACCTGGCTCCCTACACTTTATCTAAAAGCATTCCTAATTTAATGATTGTAAATGTTCAAGGTTGTGTAAGTCAAACCTACATAGATAAATACTGTTTCTTACCCCCTTAGAAGCGATATAGTCCATCCCCCTCGCCACGCAGTAGGCAAACACCGTGAGATCGCGTGACGTCAGCGCGCCGCTCCCGCTGAACCGGTCGGGCCGCGACCGGCGCTCGCGCAGGTACGTTAGCAGTTTGCCGCACATCACGTACTCCATTATTAGGAGGTAGGGTTCTGGAGTTAAACATAAATTTATGAAATAAACTTTTGGACGACCGATAAGTCGCGGTAAGTGGCTGGATGCGTAAAGCCCCGGGCTTCACGCATCCAGCCGACAGGCAAAAGCCAACCGAGAAGGTTGGCTTAAGCAGGAAGCCTTCACTAACAGTGAGATGGTTGTGAATGATGGTGATGAATTTGTAGAAAAATCGATTAAATTAATTTGGTTTTAAGCCAAAAAATTCAAAATTTCTGACAGTGTAGAAATTTTCAGAGATCAATAAAAATGTAAATGATTATGTTTAATAAGCTTTGAATAAAAACACGAAATATCATTCTCCGAACTCAGACAGGACGCTTGTGTCAGCTTCCAACACTAAACATTTCCAGGCGTCTCGGTTTTATGCTATCTTGGTCTGAACCGAGTTGAAATCCAAGGAAGGTTTTCCTCCGAAGTGTGCTACCGTAATATCAAAAGTCATAACAAAACCGTAACTCACCAAGCTCGGTACAGCAAGCCAGCAGCGTCACCACGTTGGGATGTGTCCCAATCTTCTGCATGATCAGTATCTCATGCAGCAGCTCTTGCTTCTCCTTCTGCGACGCCGTCTCCTTGATGCTCTTGACGGCTACCAGTCTGGTCAGACCGTCGTGACCGTTTAGATCGTCTGCCTCGGCTTTCCAAACCTGGAATGGTGGAAGAAGCATTTTGAATTTTGGGGTAATATCTATTCAGAATATTACCTACATTCTTGAGATTTACAGTTCAGTCCCAAAATAACCCAATAAAGTACTCAAGTTGAGTACCTACTTTGTCAAAATTTAATGAATTCATTACCTTCACAAATTTAGCTATCTTAGTTACCGCGCCGTGCCAACCTACTATAGCAAGGTTGACTTGCTAATAGCACTCCCTTACAAATCTCTGCGATTTACTAGGTGATATTATTATTTGTGTTGTAATAATTCTTTAATTGGTAAATAAATTAAAATTAAAAAGATTGACTGACAGAACTAGCTCAGAGCGTATACTAACCTGACCAAAATTCCCTTGCCCCAACAAAGTTTGCAACCTGAGTTTATTCCTTGGGAACTCCCATTTAGTGTCAGGTTTAGCCGGAGTAGATATCGGAGCCCTCGCTACGGGCGTTATAGGCGATTCCTTCTTTATATCGCCGCTGTCATCAAAATACCCTTCGTACTCTGTATCTAACTCTTTGGTCTTTTTATTCAGTACACTTCTTAGTACGAAAGCAACTATAGCGGCTACTGGTAGGAATCCTAGCCCGGCTAGTACGTAAGACGCTGTGTACGTCTTCTCAGCTTCAATAACGACTTCGTTGTTAGATGGGTTTTCTTTCTCGGTTGTGTTGGCTGTATCTGAATCACGTGGGACAGCTTTTGGAACGGAGCTTGACTCCCCAAATCTAGAAGTAATGATAGGTTTGACAGACTCTGTAGTTTCTTGTGTTGTCTTTTCTGTGGTTGGACGAATGGTTGAATACGAAGAAACAGGGATAGGTTCAAAGTAAATCGTAGGTTCAGGAGTCGTAGTGGTCGAAGTTGTCGTAGTCGGTCTTCGTCTTTTGAGAATGTTTTTAGTTCGGATCGGAGTTCCAGTGCTTGTGTTCGCAGGGGTTGTGCTTTCAATGTTATGTCCGTACAAAAACGCGAGTCGGTCGGATATTTTCGATACGGTTTCGTTTTTCACAGCTGCTGGTTTTGGTATCTCACTGGTCAACGGGTTTGCGGTTGGGCTTGGATAGTGATTGTTTTCTGTCGTTGTTGTCCGTATCCTTATCCTGTGTCTGTAGTTTCTTAGAGATGAAGATGGTACAGGTGTAGTCGTTGTTGGTTTCAAAGTTGTTGTGGTGTCCAGTTCGATCTTTGTTGTTGATGTTATTGTTACATTATTTTCTTGCAATTCAGGTACGGTAGCATTTGTTTCTACATCTTTCACAAGTGGCTCGGTTTTGTTTAGACCTTTCACTGACGATGTGATGGATACAGAAGTGACCACTGCTGTGTAGACTGTAGAGGCTTTTTCTGTCGTTGTTGTATTTATGATCGCTGTAGGTACAATGTTTTCATTTATGGTTGAAGCTGCAACTCTATTTGCTGGTTTTCGCCTAAGATTAAAGTACGTTCTTGTGAAGTTTTTTGGTACTGGAGTTGTAACCGTTTTGTTGGAAGCTTCTTTTGTTGAGTTACTTATAACAGAGCTCGGTGTCACATCACTTGTTGCGTTGGTGGTTATGTTTACTCCTTTGTTTCCGTCACCCATGGCCGGGCTAATGTGAGTAAGAACTGGTTCAGTGACATTTAATTGTGCGATATTAGGAGCTTTAGAAGATGCTGGCGTTGAGCTGGCATATTTTCTATAGGCATTAACTAAACCTACATGCCTAGCCGGAGCGGGACCTTTCACTGTATTCCTGATTTTGTTTTTCTCTATGACATTTTTGACCACTGATACATCCATGTCTTCATTAATTTCCTCCTCATCGGCACTCGTATTTTTATACTTTTCAGTTGCAGAGTACCGTGAATTGAATTTTCTTTTGTCAGATGGCGCTGCAATGTAGTTCACAGATTTTGTAGAAGCAGATAATGATGGAGAGTTTGTCAAATTATCATTAATAGCTGCACCTCCAAGTTTTTGTCCAAAATATTTGAAAGGGGCCATATCCTCTCCGCGTATTTCAGATTCTAATGGTCTAAAGTGGTTGTAAATTTCATCAGACATAAAAAGAGTTTGATTATTAATTTCTTTTTCGTTTTCAACTTTAGCCCAATTGTCTGTGCTGTTAGCTATGGTGTTTGTTTCTTCTGCATCGGGTTTGATTGTGATCGTTTCTCTGGTATCATTTCTAGCTGTTGTTGTTTCAATTGAAGTTATATTTTCTTTCACCTCAATGACTGCAGTTGTGGTAGTAATTACTTCAGGAGCTTGAGTTACATTTTCTGTATCTGAATAGTTGAGTAAATACAAACCATGGTTAGATTCGTCTACTTGGAATTCTTCATCTGGATCTAATTCTATTTCTTTTTCAAATTCTTCTAATTTATCAGGTGGGACGTATAGTATACTAGGTTCAGTAACTCTTGTGGGTAGTGTCACTGATTTGACAGGTTTTCTTCTATTATTTACAAATGCTGCGCGGCTTCTGTTCTCGGGGTTTTTGAGTATGAAATGATGCCTTATTTCATGGGGTTTGAGTTCTTGTTTGGTTTCCTTCGATCCATCTGAGGTGACGAGTTTGAACGTGGGTGTTGATTCACTGCTCGAGTTCTCAAAAGTTAGCCTTTTCACCAACGAGCTGTTTGAGTCCCTTACTTCTAACTGGGCGAATGTTGTGTTTGATCTGAAACAGAAGAGAAACGCGTGTGAACGTTCAACTTCCTAGGGTTATTTCAAGTATTATTGCTTTCTTCTTAGATAAAACAAGATTATCATTTCGTAAAATTCAATTTTACGAAATGATAATATTGTTTTATTATTATATTATAATTAATTCTTATTATTACCTATTGTTTTTCATCGTTAAATACTATCGGAGCATTATTGTTGACATCTACATTTTAATTAAGATTCCCATCACAAACCGTTTCCTCACGAGGCGTTCTAAACGCGTCAACAATGGGCACTACACCATATTGCCTTATGAAACGTCCGCGTCATTACTATGCAAGCCCTTCACAATGGCACAGCACAGTACTGCACAGTACTGCACAACTCGATTCAATTGGCTAAGGTTTTTTAGTCTTTGTTAAAACCGAAATTGCCAAATGAAATGGTTTTTTGTTCCAACAATAGTGCGTTTGGTTGCGTGAAATTCAAGAAAGTTGCCGAAAATAGACGGATTGTAAAATTACGTGCGTAGTTAAAGCATTTGTATGCCTGGTCACTATCGAACAATGCATACATAGAGTCCCCAGGGATCTTGAGTCTCGACTTCATGGGGAGCAAATGCGTACTAATGTGTTAGATACTAGCATTTCTACCTGTTGTCAGTCGAGAGGTACTCACTTGTTAGCCTTATGTCCTAGAGACGCCAGCGTGCTGACATGCGTAGCCAGGCGCTCGCTCAGCAGCTGCCGCCGCCGCGCCGCCAGCAGGGACAGCAGCTGTGAGTCTCGGGTGCCGTTGACGCTGCTCTGCGTCGTCGTTCGCCGTGCTGAGCCTGGAATGGACAGAGATTGGTGGATTTAGTTAGAGAATATCGTTTGATTATAGATTTTCAAAGCGACTGTAGAAACTCGCTGGCTTTGCACCCTAAGAATATGCTCTATAATATACTGCCCCGTGCTCGTCCACCAGGCCTATGCTTCTATACATTAAGTCTTCTGTTAGTTAAGTTTAGTACCTACCTACCTATCATGATCTTCGCTAATTACCTATAGGTAGCTTCAGTATCATGATTATCAACGTTGCTTTTCAATGCACACGACAGCAATGCTGCTTACTTACCAGCAGAAAATGACAAAGCCGTAGCTACTTGCAGGAACAGGAGCCTTCTCAAGTTAGATCTTGACATTGACTTGTGTGCAATGGATTTGAACCTCACCTACTTGATTATATTGATGGATGACCTACCCGAAAGACCTATTTCGGAATACATTTTCGTAAATCAAGCTCATCGTAAACAGCAAAGCTAACAATGTATGCGTTGCCTTCAAAGCAAAATTGAGAAATTCATTCATAAGAAGCACAATAGACTATACAAATAGGTAATATTGTTGAAGTTAATTCACGTTACACAGAAAATCAACGTCTCATTCAATCTTCATACTTCAGTCAAGACATCAAATAGGTACCTATCGATCCTGTCGTAAAATTAATACATCATCGACACAACACAATACATGTCGAAATAATTCGGTGTCTAGTATAGTTATTAGTTATCTGTCCGAGTGTGTGACAATGATGGTTCAATCTACGGCGTTAGAAATAAATACAGCTTGAGATAGTCAACCAATCAACAGTTTAACGAGTTCTAAATTCTTCCGTGTACCTTCGCCTTGGACTTGTATTATTCAACTATTGTAGCCTTTTGAAGCTCAACAGCTCGACACATGAAAACATACAGAGAAAATCTACGGTGTCTGAACAGGACAATCACTTGTCTTAATCTACTGTGGGTGGGTCTGGAAAGATAAATAGAGTAAATAGAGATGTGATCTGACAGATCACATCTCTATTTAGGTCTCCAGATTCTAGAATCTGATAACTGAATAGATTATTATCATAACACACAATAATGTCATTTCAGGCATAAGTACCTATAAACAAATGCGAATCATTTAGGTATGAGTAGACAAAGGATTACAGTTAGGATGGCTTAGAATGTTGCCCTAGCTGGATATTAATCCGGATTAAATAGACTGATCGATAACGCGGTCAGAGTTAGATGGCATGCTAACGACAATACGTGTAATTGCACGCAATCACCGCTATGATCCGCTGGAGCAGCCTTCACCTATAAAATGTTACGCAGTGAACAAATGCGCGGTAGGACAACTCCATTGCTTTTTACTGTGTGCATTAATGACAATTTAGCAAATAGATGAATCGTCGTAATGGTTGCTAGTACATACGATATAAGCTTCTTGATGACTACTACTTGTCGGCATTTATTAAATCTTGATTTAAGCTTAGATTAAGATTGGTAATAGGAAAATCTCGTTTCGAAATTTCGGCTTAACTTTAATTGAGATTTAAGTGCCTATATGCCTGCGAGTGTGTAATGTTTATTTAAATGCACTAGGTAGGTACATATGTCTCTGTTGACTTACAGATTTTTTGTACCTATTAGCTTTCGACTAAATGAGCAGTGGTAATGCTTAGGCTAGTTAGATTTTGTGCAGTTATTCATTTTATAAGCTCGGAGTTTCTCTGAAGGATAGGAGTCGTAACGAATACATCCACCAGAGAACCAAAGTTATCGACATAGCCGAAAGAATTAGCAAGCTGAAGTGGCAGTGGGCCAGCCATGTCTTGCGAAGAACCGACCACCGATGGGGTAAACGTGTTCTTGAGTGGAGACCGCGACTAGGCAAACGTAGTATAGGACGCTCTCCATCCAGGTGGGATGACGACCTGCGAAAGACTGCAGGTAGATGCTGGATGCGGCAAGCTGAAGACAGGACGCTATGGCGCTCATTAGGGGAGGCCTATGTCCAGCAGTGGACTATTAAAGGTTGATGATGATGAGGATGATTTATTTTGGAAATTTTACATAGAAATGAGAGTAGTGTCGGATGCTAACATAAAAACTTTCCTAATCGCTATAGCCAAGAGGAGTGTATAACTTATCCCACTGCCTCGCCCACACTGTGTCCGTTACCAAAGACAATAGAGTTTACAGATACGGCCTTGACTCGAGAAAGTTGACGACACTGTGTGTGCAGCCATCACGCAGTCAATAAAATATGATTGATTAATCGCTGGTAATCTTTTAAACGATAACTTGTCTTCTGATGTATCTCTTTTTATGTATATTAAGTTTTTTTCCCTTATCTATCAGCTTGTGTGCATAAATTCTTGTTAAATATTGTGAGTTATTTTATAAATTTTGTTATTTGTTAGTTACTCTTAGTTACTTCGTTGCACCTAGTTGTTACAGGACAGAGCTGTTTTTCCATTCCTCCTCCGCAAGCAAGCAGTCTTCTAGCTTCTACATGCCAGGATACGTAAATGGTTATCAGATATTATGAAAGTTTATTTAAAAGGTGTGTAAAATTGTTTGTTCTCCGAATAAAACAAAATAAAATGAAATTGATAAAGCTGTGTTGAGACGTTTTGATTACCAGTGTGATTTTTCTCTAAGAAACTCCTTTAGTAGGTATATCGCATTCACTGCTACTCCTACCGGCCAGCTAGTAGAACTCGCAGAACTACATGCTCTTCGTTGGCAATGAAAGTGTTAACTGGGCAAAATAGAGTATCATTGAAGGCATTGTAGGAAGTGGAGGCATATGCGCGACGGGAAAAGGTCCATAGAAAACTATCAACTAGGGGTTGGAAGGAGTTCCAATTAAACTTTCACTGTTATCAACATATTGACTAGTGGTGATTTAATATTCATATTTCAGATTTCAATAACTTAATATTTATATTATTAGTATGATGTGATTTATCAAATGAAGAAAAAGGCGTTTTCTCTTCGGTGATGACCTCGCAGATTCGGAATCACTTGATTTAAAACAATTTTCAGGAAGATGCAATTAAAATAAATAGATAATGCTGAACCATCTTTTACTGTGGATATGAAAACTTAATATCGAAAGAGAAAGTATGAAAAAGAGAATGGTCATGCCCTTTAAGCAGTCTGATGATACGCTTATGTGATCTTCAAGTCTGCGTACTGATTCATCACCGCGGATGCCACAATTACGCTGCATCGCAATGCAACCAAATAACACACTGACATTTCATGTTTGTTATTTACCTAATTGCTGTTGCAGTCATTTAGGACAGCGCTTCTTACGGACGTATGACACAATCAAACAAACATCTGCTGAGAAATACTCGAGGTTCTTTAATCACACTTAGTTATTTTATATTTACTGGAAATTATTTTAGTTCATAACTTTCCATCACGCATAGATTTATAAATGCATATGTATGGATGTATAGATGTTAGGATGGATGATTGTAACCTCTTCACATAATAAACGAATTAGGAAATAAACGGCGCAAACCGCTCACACTATTTTGAGCTTATACCTAATTACATTAACTATGGGACACTACCACACAAGGTAGATAATGTATAACATGTAATTATTTCACACTGTATACCTACCAACTATTTAGTAACCTGTCTTTAGGTTCCCACAGAAAAAGTTTAGCGCGTTTAGCAAAAACTCATTGCAATAGCATTGTATTATTATAACTGGCTGGTAAATGTAGTATTTGCCCAATGTTTTAACTGATTGTAGGTAATTGGCCTGGATTCTGTGGTTAAAAACATCGTGTGAAAACCCACCCTTATACTACTTAAGTTATAGTATCAGTGTTAGCAATTCATTATTTTACCTTATCTAGAGCTTGTTAGTAGTACCTGAAATAAGTTTAGATGAAGTAGAATTATATTTCTGGTAGTGGTTCCGCCCTAATTTTGCGAGCCGTAAACAGATTTACGAAGGAAATCTAGAAAAACAAAATCGAAATGTCACTTTGAGATAGACAACCCTTGATATTTGGATTACTTAGGTTGAGATAAAGTGGATAGATAAAACATTTATTTGCCACTTGCAACATACAATACAAGGTACGTCACAATAAAATAAAAGCTTTATTTGAAACAAGCTTATATTCAAATCCAAATGGGCAGATAAATCCAATGAACGCAAACTCGACGGGGTTACGTCGTTTCATCAAGGAATTCCTATGGCCACCTTCTGTATCCATCTTATGATGGATACTCGGAACTCCTTGACCAGCTCGATAGTACCATGACATTGCTATTTAACCAAACTTATGTATGCCAAAGTTCAGCCCCATCGGTTGAGGATAACTGCTCTAAAATTCAGTTGTAAAATTTGTCCCACACACACGCACATAAATACCTACATTATACATATTAACTAACTAAAAAGGCAAGTTAAACAAGAGATTGTAAAAAATACCTAATCCTCGAGGGTAAAAGGGAGGTAAGTACATCATTGAACAGAAAGTAGTTACAGTAGAGTCTGCTCTGCCATTGGCTCTACCCATATTCACGATAATCTTCAAGTAAGTGACTATAAACAAATATATTGCATCATTACCCTATCCACAGAAAATTATACAAAACAGGGGTCTTATCTGTAAGCTTTTCAAAGGCTTACGGAAGCCATAAACGCGCAGGCTCCAGATAAGGGTAATTCAGATAGATGGAGATTAGGTAACCGGACTACATGGTATGGTAAGTGCGCTGGTAAATGGTAATGGTATGTGGTCAGTAATGGAGAGCTGAGATTCGCTACGTTTAGAATCCTGGCGACGGATTCGGCTTTAAAATGGCGCATTGGATTTTGTTTTATCTTAATAGTTGCTAAGTTTACGGAAAACTTCGACACTGGCAGGTAAGTAATATATTTTAGATTTTCGTTGTCAGTGGGATTTCCTGCCCAAATTTTTTTAAAATTTAACAAGAATCGTTGGTGGATCGTCAGGATTTTCAAATCCTGGTGGTTCTCTTTGTGAAACTCACTTGTGGAACCAACATCCCACACACAACCCAAATAAGGATTTGCTTTATTAGAAATAGACTTCTTTGGTGGACCAAATAACTAAACCTAAACAAAAAACACATTAGCTTCTTAGTTCAAGCCATGTAAAGCGACTTGGAACTACAAACATTTTAGCGCTTTCAGTGCCTAGTTACGAAACGTAGAATTTTCCCAGCCTTCGGCCCTTTACCCGGTCCGATTCATTGCAACATCCGTAATGGAACTGTCTAGTAACATACTACTAATAGGTAGGTAGGTAACTATTTGTGGACGAGTGGTCTAAGCTTCGTTTAACGTTCTAAAATTTATAAACTCGGCTAAACTCTTCCCGGTCAAGTCGGCCTGCCGTCCCATTGGAATATGAGAGTGAGGGAATAGAGATTTCACCTGTGTTTGCGCACACACTTGTGCACTATAATTATGTCCTGCGCACAATAGCTAGTGTCTGTTGACACTGGCCGCCGTGGCCGAAATTCGGCTAGGAGGCCATCAACACTATACATTTTTGTAGAAGGTTTTTATGCAGTTTTGAAGTAACTTACATTTTTCGTCCTGGCCGCTCTTATGGAAATGAAGTTTTTTCTAAAGTTTCTACGAGATTATAAATTAAGTATTCACAGGTATATAACACGTCATGGGATGACCTTCGCGGCCTGGAAGCCTGCCAAAACGAGGGTATTTATCGATAGTTAAAAGGTTGGTATGGTTAAAAAACTCCGTGAAACTCGTGAATAGTTACAAAGATTACCTACCCTGATACACACACGCTTAGCTTAGTTTATGACATGATGATGCCTGTGATTTGTCCAGCATTTTTTTGTTTTATAAAGGGGGCTCCGCGGTAAAGACCGGCACGGATCTTGAGTTCTGACCTTTATTTATACAAACAAAATAGCTTTACTACGCCTGGCAGGCAAATTCATCATGTGGTTGGAGTATCAATGGGTTATTTTGCGGTAAATCCATGATTCACTAACACATGTCACTAGTGTTGCGCCATAATGCACCGCGCGCGACCCCATTGTCGGTCACTGCTCGCAAACTGCAGGTGCGCTAGTGAGGGGACAAATATCACCTGGACGCGCGAGCGCGTTGAAGTCTTCTGTACGAGAAGATTCTGAAGATTGATATCGAAAATTATCGTATAACTAGAGTTGCCAAATAACGTCGACCTCTGTGGCGCCGCGGGCGAAGGTCCGCCTGCGACGCAGGAGGTTGCGGGTTCGATTCCCGCCTCGGGACAAATGTTTGTAAGATCTACAGATATAGTTCAGGGTGTTCTGGATGTTTTCTATGTATAGTAAAAAAAAACTATCTGTGTACCTAGTGTATTGTATATCAGTTATCTAGTACCCGTAACAAAAGCTCTGCTTAGCTTGGGGCTAGATAATGCTGTGTGAATTGTCGAACATTATTATTTATTTATTTAACTACTTAACAAAACTAACCTGTGAAATAAAGTGTCTTTGTGCTTATAAAAGCGTCGTCCTAGTCTCAGTTTATAAACAGCAGATGTCGCTAGAGAAGGGATAGTGTAAGTATTGATGACTGCTTATTTACAGTGTAATTACTTTGTTGATTGAAACTTAAACATTTGTTCGGCTAGAACGCGGAATTACGCACAAATTACATAGAAGAATCATCGAACCGTGGTTGTTCATCCACAGCTGAACTTAGGCCTCCCCAAACGACCCTGGTTTCATATCGAAATTGAAGTGAAACCTTACGTTTGCAGTCGTTGCGAATGAGGAAAATACTATCGATGTTTGTCTGGAGCGAGCGCATTGATGTCTTCTGTATGGAAAAGTGAAGATAATAATACTGTCTCTCTACAAGTGGACGCACGTGGCGTTTCACATCACTACGACATGTTTATTTAAACACTGACTGACGTCTATTATATTTATGGTTTCCAATACCTATATGCACGTGCGTCGTTCACTAAATATGAATAAATTTACTGGGTATCTTTAGATGACATCCACGTGTTGACAGTGTTTTAACCCCCGACGCAAAAAGAGAGGGGTGTTATAAGTTTAACGTGTCTGTCTGTGTATCTGTCTGTGGTATCGTAGCTCCCAAACGGATGAACCGATTTTCGTTTAGTTTTTTTTTGTGTCATCGATAATTTTATCCCGAGTGATCTTAGCCATGTTTCATGAAAATCTGTTCAGCCAATAAACTTCGGCGGGTTTTAAAATTTTTTAATTTTGTCTTGTTTATCACAACACGATATAAAACATCTTTAGGAAAATTCAGACACATTAAATTCTTCGTCTATTTTCAAATTGGAAAGATTTTATTTTTCTAAGATGAAGGTAAAGATTTTTTAAATAGTTTTGTCGTTGAGCGATAACATCGCCCAGACGGTAAAGGTAAAAGACATAGCACATAGGTACATCCAGCACTCCTACCGCACAGCACCTTAACAGCCTATATTGGTCCACTGCTGGACACAGTCGCAAATAAGCGCATTATTGGCCTTATCTGCGACTGTGTCCAGGCTTATTGGCCTTATTAGGTCCTTATTGGCCTAGGCATGCGGGTTGGGGACCGTAGTTCGATGGTAAAATTGTTCTGCAGGGGGCGCTGCTGCCCGCCCCGTGGGTACCCCTCTTACGACACCCGCGGGGAGAGTTGGGGTGGTGCAATTTCTAAGCCGGCACTACACAGCAGAAAATAAGCAATTGAATACGGGCTAAACTTGTTATCTTTGGATACATTTTACAGTGTCAAAATGGCTTACAGTAAGCTTCAAGCGAAAGGCCCGCGAGCTGTCTGTTATCTGATGCCGTCAATATAAAATGCATCATTAATAAAACGAGTAACAAAAGCCTCTATTGGAAAGCATTTTTTTTGAGCTATGCAACAGTGTCAGGTCGGAGTGACAGGTCCAGATCTACGATAACCTTAATACTGGACATTATCATACAGCATCATCTAGCCCCGCAGTAAGCAGAGCTTGTGTTAGGTAGGATTGTTTATGGTATAGTCGTAAGTTTGTGTTTGCCTCAGGCAGTGTTTTGTTGATTACTTTACTATGTTGAGTAATTAAAATTTATACTTTTAACGCCTTACAATGACAAGTAAATCTTTAATTCCATTCATAATTACGTCTTACGCTGGACTTTGAAGTGAATTAAAAATAATTATAACAGTCAAATAATTTAAAAGCACGTAGTCATTAATTGAATGTTTAATTACATCGGAGTGATTTATTTGAGCCAAGGGCATTTTCTACGAACTTTACAGCCGACTTCTATTGAATGAATTTCGCAATGGAATTTCCTAGTAATTATGTTCTGAGAAAACATGTACCTACTTCGTTATCGAGGAAAACTTGTATTAGTGCTATTTCATTCAAAAAACAGTCTAAGATGACCTCAACGGCGCAGTGAGCCAAAGTTCGCCTCAGGCATAGAAGCCCAGAAGAAAGTTTTTTCCTCTATGCGTAGCAGTCGAGACAAATTTTATAAACAAAAATATTGTTAGGGATCTGGGTGTATGAATTTACAAAAATAAATATTTTCAGAGTGCAGTGGTAACCAAAAACACAAGCTCCGCTTTCTTCGGGGCTAGATGCAGTGTTAAATAGAAGAGTTGGTGTCTATTGTTGGAAGAATTGTTTACAAACAAATCGCAATTTCCGTCCAAATCACTAACTAGCTACAATTACGTGTCCTACAAAACGCAAGCAATTTTCACCCCACTCACGTACGCGTTATGTTCTCAAATCGCATTCCAATGCTTTACTATCTACACATTTGTGCCAAGAATGCGATGGTTTTCTATTTTCCTTATTGATTCGTGATAATGTTTGGTTTATGGACCTTATTTCAGTTGGTTCGGAAGTATACACTTTCGTACCAAAATATTAAGAACCGGTGAATTCAGCACCTACCAATGTTGGGTAGGAAGTAAAATCAAAGTCCATCAAAGTATTTTGACAAAAAATTAAAAGTGAAGTCATACCTACCTCAACCAACAAGCAAGACTAATCGGAAATCGTCATGATCAGATGGATCATGACGATTTTATATAAGTCTTATTTTTACTCCCATCGATGGCATAGGCCTCGCCGGCATTTCGGTATTCGGTTAGAAATGTCCCAAGTTTAGCCGCACATAACTAAAAAAAAAACAAGTAGGTACCGTATTAGTCAACACAGTGATTATGTTTGCAATCTCAACGACAAAATATTAAAATAATTGCAAAACTTATCTAGACTTGGAACCATCCGCCATGAAATTAAAATGTAAAGGTTAGCAGGCATTCTCACTGACAAACTTTTTAAATTGGTCACACTCTGATTGTCCTAATAATAACCGGCAATATAAATATGAATTTAACATAAGTTTAGTATTAAAATGGTCCCAGAACAGAACGCCATATTTTTTTTAAAGCTGCTGAATATCCTGTCGTTGACGACCTTAGTGACAACGAAGCGGGCGCAGATCCACCTGCGACGCAAGAGATTGCGAGTTGGATGCCCGTCTCGGGATAAATGTTTGTACAATCTTCCATGTATTTGTTCCGGGTATTCCGGGTGTTGTCTATCTACAATGAAAACGAAAAAATGTATATCTGTGTAATGTTTAGTAAGTACTAAGTTTATCAGTTGTCGCATTTACTCCCAGCCTCGCCGACCGGTATACGGGGCTGGAGGAGGGCATCTACGTCTTTGGCCATGAAGGTGTTGAGTACCAATAACTTGTGTAAGCTCTGCTTAAGTTAAGCAAAGCATCATCTAGTGATGATGCTGTGTTAATTGTCCAGCATTATTCATGCGCACACACTTGTGCACTATAATATGTCTTCCGCATCTGCGCTGATTTTATTTAGATTTGACATGTAAATGATTTTACCAATATGACCATCTGACTATCTGAAACGTCATCTGGCTAGCATCCGATGAAACTGGCCGCCGTGGTCGAAATTCGGTTAGGAGGACATTCATTTATTTATTTATCTTGCGGTTCCCACAAATGCAGCCATGGGGTGCACCTACAAGTGTTATCACCAACAGTTGCATAGATGACCTCAACAAGCAACTATTGAATGAGGTAAGTGACTGGTTTAGAGTCAACAATGAGTGCTGTTCGATAGGAATTGGCAACGAACGTGCCGTATCGATCACGACTGAAAGACGTGGATAAGTCGTAAACTATAGAAGTAGAACAGTGTGATTGGTAGTCTACAATACAATGTAAAGCCAGTGAAAATAATAAGTTAAATAAATGATTTAATTTGTTAATAGATAAAACCATGACAAGGCAGTTCGATCTACAAAAATGCAAAGAAATGGTAGAGCAAGAGATAGTTTCAAGTGAGAATGGAATTTCGCACTCTAAAATAGGGTTAAATGGGAATAAAAAATTGCTTCACGAAAAAGAATATCGTAAAAAGGACATAGTACACTATGCGGGGCATCAATGTAGTTGGGTAGCACGGACTACTGTTCATCATCATCATCATCATCAGCCTATATTAGTCCACTGCTGGACATAGGCCTCCCCTAATGAGCGCCATAGCGCCCTGTCTTTAAACGTTGCCAGGGTCGGTGTTGAATGGCACAAACTCAGAGGCATGTGTACCCAGGAGTCAAAAAACTCTGGCGGCAGATTATGATAATAACAAAATGATGTATTCTAAGCTTCATTTATCCAAGCACTGTAGCTACGATCGACTGCGAAATTCAAATTGAGTGATTTGAGCACCATCAGATTTCACTTTACAATTCCCTTTCTCACGAGTTGATTGAAAACAATTCCAAGCTAATTTCAATTTCGTAGCGGTACAGCTATCAGCTGGATGTTGCAATGTTTGAACTGAACGCTAAAGGTCATCTATGGGCGGCTCGGTGAAAAATATAATTGGCTTTGACTTGGCTTGATCTCTCTGGTATTTCTAGTAATGCAGTATGCAGTAACTACTAAAACAATGCAAATTATGCACCAGTAAAAATAATGTACCTAGTAGGTTATAACGAAAAAAAATTTAAATTAGTATAATCTGGTAGGTACCTACTTTATTGTAGGTCTGTTCGAAAATTTATTCAACTCTACTGCTATTACGTATGCGTATGTTGAGAAACTTCCTTTGATGCAATCCAAAACTAAATAAACGTATCCGTTTTAGAATCCAGATTACGAGATCTTTTCTACTTAACTACTCTCACTCTTCAGCTTCTCTTACTTATTAGGTCGCCTTTACCACGCTTATATAGTTCTAAGAGTTTCTTAGTATTTATTTTCTAGTCAATGAACAATTCTTACGAAATTTAGTGTTCCCAAATTCCATAAGACGAATTTGTATACTCTACCTTAGTTCAGAGGGATGAGTCTATTTGACGTGAGTAACGTCAAATAGACGTCATTTTTCATACATTTTGGTTGTGCGCCTCTATCGTGCGGACATGGACCTACGCGAATCCCGTACCCAAAGCAGACCTCACGATCACGTCTCGTTGGTAACGTCAAATGGACTCACCCATCTGATTGTAGTAGGTAGAACAAAGTCTGGGCGGGGCGGATGCTGCAATATTTGATCTGAGCTCTAAAGGTTATCTCCTGTAGGCTGCAAAGAAGACACGCCCAACGAATAGATAATGCTAGATTTATAACTTATCTATAATGTTATTTATTATTATAGTCACGATATTATAATTATTGTGCGGATGCAGGATTCCATTAGAAGATAACGGATATTAATGTTCGGACAATGCAATTATTTGATAATGGAGCGTTAATAATATTGCGAAATATTGTGATTGATATTCGAAACGTTGAATTAAATAAATAAACGAATTTTAATGGTGTTGCAATGTGTCTTATTTCTTACTGCCCAAAGTCTGGTTTTTGCCTTTACTAAAAGAGTGGAAATACGGGTAGGTTTTCTTTTCCTTTTCCTTGCAAGAAGGATTGAAGTCATAATATTATGTATAGAAGCAAAAACCACAAGGCACAGGTGGCTGGCTGAAGCGAAACGAGGCCTATGATGGTAAACGTGCGTCAATATAATCATCATCATCATCGAGATCCGGCCTCTCTTAATGAGCGCCATAGTGTCCTGTCTGCAGCTCGCCGCATCTAGCATCGACCTGAAGCCCTTCGCAGGCCGTCACCCCACCTGGCCGGAGAGCGTCCTAAACTACATTTGACCAGTCGTGGTTTCCACTTATGAATAATTTTCCTCAGCGATTATCGTTTTAATCACGAGAGCGATACGGATAGAATCTCATAAAAATAAATTATTGTTTAAAATTTGACTTGTCTGTGAGATTATTTTGTAACCTTAAAGAAATAAACGTTATTGATTTCTGACCCAAAAAGAAACTGTAAACGAATAGGGTTGCAATAAATAAAGATTAGTTGATCATTAGTCAGACAATAATCTAGTTACTGACGACCAAGAATTTGTAATGTACCGGGTACTTAGTGTCTTGTCCAAAATGTAGCCATCAAAGTACACCCACACATAGACAATATTTACTCACTTAAGTAGGTACAGTAACATTGTTTGTGTGATCGTGAGTATCTCATTAGAATAAATACAAATTGTTTTGTAGTTATGATATGAACGATTCTGGCCACTTAAATCAAGGTTTATGTCAACTGAATAATCAACCTAATTAAATCTAATGTGTTGGTACTTTAATAGTTTAAATTACGTTACGTAATAATTGACGTAGGTTTAAATTTTTGCTTATTCATCAAATGAGAAGAATTTTCTTAGAGAATTGTCATAAATCTGGTAGAGTACGGCTGAACATTTGCGTCCCCTGACCGCGATAATGGATCTTATCATTAGAGGGTTATGCTATAATAGTGGGTAGGGGATTTCGGTGTGCACTGCCCGTCCCCCGGTGGATATTCCTGAACAGTATTCTTACAAAATAAATGTGAAAAATCATAATTATCATCAATATGATATCGCCAGTCAGCTGTACTGCACATAAGCCGCCCTCCAACGGCGCTACAAATAGCGGCTCTTACCCGCCTCCATCCACCGACTCCCCGCAAGCCCTAATAACCAACATGAGCAATCTGTCGGAGTTATTTATTACCTTCAACTTTCTCATTTCAAGATTTACTTTAAGTTTTGTTTTATAGGAAAAAGGGCAAGAGATATGGTGTCAATTCAGATGTCGCCAAAACTAAACGATACTAATAGAAATATAAAGGATTATGCCCGCGGCTTCGCAAGCGTTGTTTCTATAAACGGTTAAGGTGATTTCTATCCCATAGGAACTGGTTTATGGGATAAAAAGTGATATTAGTGTGATGTGACGGCACAATTTTAGTGCTGTCAAATTAGTTTAGTTTAGTTATTGCGACATCTGAATTCACACCAATGATATAATTTTAACACCAGTCAAGATGACACAGCAGTTTTAAATTAATGTTCCGTGCAAATTACGAAAGCGCAAATTTGTTTTTTAATGCTTCCAGTTGCAATGTTGAGCGTGTAAGTTTTCCTGTTTATTTTCTAAGCATGTGCTCAGATATCTACTACAACAACAGCAAATAACAGCTCAAAATTGTAACGACTGAAATTATTATCAAAAATTTTTTATCTTTATTACATTGAAGTGTAAATAATGATCGTATAAGTGAAGAGTCAAGGCGGTAAAACATGTTTTATTGTTTTAGAAGCCATTACCAGCTACACCGAAATCACGAACATGCATCAATTTATTGCTGGGTTATCTATACATGATCTACAAATACTAAACCACCTTATATCTAAGTATAGGGACTCATAAACATTCTAAGATTATTTGTCAAGGTAAACTTTGATTTGGTAGTCTTATTGACCATCGATAAAAATTATTTTGCTCTTAAATTTTATTACAGCAGGGCCATAGAACTCACTGTTTTCAAAACATGTTTAAGCAAATTTATAGTTGTACAATGACTTCTTGCGTACGGATTTACACCTTGGGGTGTTCACAGACAAGAATAAACTTTTGATGGTCAAGCACCACAATTTGTATAATATTTTACAGCGTGCATAATTATTTTGTTCCGGCACTTAAGAGAGATACACACATCTCCATGGTTGATGGCATGGAGCCAATTACCATCAGACATCAAGGTTACTGATATTGTGAGATAAATGTCATTTGGGTTTTGAAATGCATGATGAACAATTGTAACGCTATTTAAGCTGCCATTTGTAAGTCATATGGAGTAGTGAATTTAAATAACAGCTCCTTTATCAAAGTGCGGTGTGATATTAACAATGACATTTTCAATGATAAACTGATTATAGGATTTTACTATAAAATACTACAAAATAGGTTCGTAGTTAACCCGCTTACATCCATAACGATTATAGGATTGTTTAGTTTACCTACCGAAACGATAGGCAAACATTCAGTTAATGGCAGTCTGATTTTCTACTAGAAAAGTACTAAGTTAGGTCTATGATAGAGATATACTTAGACTTGATCAATCAATACCCGTGAATATCTCATTTACGGTCGAGTTCACTGGGCAATACAAAGCTCCCTCGATAGGAACACACAATAAAAATATTATGGGTAAATTGGTGCGGATGATGGGTTGACACTAATAATACCCGAAGTTCACATCAGGAAGTTCCACAACAAACTCATAATTTAACAGACATAATTGCTTTGGCCGATTATTTTGACATTCACCCATATTCCGGAGCTCATAAACGATGGTTTTTCGGAGGTCGACCGGAGGTTGTTCGAAAAGCCATTTTGTCTAACTACCTCTCATTATGGACCTTTCAACCTTTAATGCTAATATAAGTTGAGTCAGAAAATTAGGTAGCTGCCTACATATTTTTTGTCATAATTTTATATCTTTATTTAAGTTTTACCTAACCTTGTAAGTTATCGTCAAAATAAAAGCCAGTAAGATTGCCAATAAAATTTGAACATAAAGAAATATTAACATGACGCCAGATTACATGAAAAGCAAACCTATAATTTTAACACTATATCAAGGTCAGCACAGTAACCTTAAAAAGCGTATAATTCACAATAATTTGAATTAAAATAATGATTTCAATTGCAGTAATTGGCTAATCCAAACTGGATTAGGTACGTTTGTTTCGCACCCCGCGACTGCTCACATGGTGCATTTGCAACCTTGTTTCGAAAGGTAAAAGACATGAAAGAGCTTAATTAGTTTTGCAGATTGCTAATGCATATTGGCAATACGTTTGAAGATTAGTTTCATCTTAATTAGGTAACAGTAGTCTTGGAGGTGCAAAGAAATACAGAAATACAGTGGCACAACTTACGGATAGACAAAACTCAAGATATTGTCTATACGTGTCTTTATTTTTGTGCTATATTATCCTCAAATCCACGCAGAGTCGCGGATCGAAGCTAGTTATGCTATTTGATGTCATAACATGTTTTTTAGAAAATTTATGTTGCTAGTTGACTAATAAGCTCATTATTATTCTACGTATGCCAGAAAACCTTCGTGCAGATTGTATCGGAGAGCGGAATGCCTTACGAGTACAGAAAAAAAACTGGTTAGACAAAGAAAATTTTAGATACTTGAAATAATACGATTTCTTAATGTTTTAGATTTTGGGTTTATTTACATTCAAAGGAAATCGTTAAAATTTTTAGAAACCACAACTAGGTACGTCTAGTAGCTAATGACATATTTGTTTCACGAAATATTCATACGTTACATTCAAACAAAAACAAAATTTTAACATTTTAAAAACCCCGACAGATTATATGAAACATGGCTGAGAGCATTCGGGATAAAATTATCTATGACACAAAAAAACTAAATGAAAATAGGTTCATCCGTTTGGGAGCCACGATACCACAGACAGATACACAGATACACAGATAGACACGTTAAACCTATAACGCCCCCTTTCTTTTTGCGTCGGTAGTTAAAAAACAGAACTTCTCAATTTTTCGAATCCGACCTCGTGGTGTACCACAAGGTCACTCTCTCGGTCTCATGCTGTTTATCGTTTATCTGCTCCGACTCTAAAGCATCAATATTTGCAAGCCTGTTAGTGTAATCGTAAACTACAACCTGATTTAATTCGAAGAACAAAGAGCTAACCTTGCGCGTACATTATAACGCAACCAAACAAAGGCATGTGTACAAACATGCAGCCGTGTACGAGTTACATAATTTACATTCTACGAGATACTTACAAATAGGTTCGGTTCACGCAAAACTATTTATGCCCGATTTACTTGACCGGCAGTTTGGATTGCCATATACCACACAGCAGAGCAAAAGTTTCACATTCACATTAAACTCTCTTAATTTTCGACTCGCTTAATTTTTTATTATTTGAAGTAGACAACATACTTGAATAGGTACATAATTCGTCAGTAAAATACTTCACTGTGGATTGTGAGGATTAGGTAACTGCAAGGTAAGCACTTCTTGACAGGCAAATAAGTGGTAAAATAATTAAGTAACCATTATAATTTATTAAACTGTCATCATTAAATTTTATAATAAGTGAGTCAGTAACAACGTTTCTTTTGTGAAAAGGTTTCGCAAGTCACCTCTGCATCCGTTTACTTTCACCAAAATCAAGTTACATGTCATTTCTACCGTGTGTTGAAGCTGCAATATTGTCTTTGACTTTCATACAAACGTCAATTTAAATGCTACTTGTTCGCAAGGTAGCATGATACTGTGAATATTGTGGCTAATCTTATATAATGAAAGTAAATAGGTACTATGTTTTGGTTTTTAAAAACGCTCTTAAACATAAGTATTATAACAGCTTATTGTCATATAAAGGTCCCCCAACTTTATATGACAATAAAAGGAAACTTGAATGAAAGACTAAAACATACACCAGAACAAATAAGCTTGAGTAAATCAAGAAATCAAAAAATATAACAGTTTCAACAGATAACTATCCAATAAATTATGTCCGTGATGTTAAAGCCTTGTTAAACCAAGCAACCATCAAAATAAGCTGTCAAGCCACATTATCATTTCGTCTGACAGAACAAGGCACCCGTGTGAACCTTGTAGACGACTTTTAGAAGTAGGTAGTGATCATGCAAATACTGTCATACCAGATTGAAACAGAGATACGCCTGACAGTGGCATTGGGAAATATACATACAATGCACTGGCCCAATGATGGTACGATAAGGATTTACAAATAATATCTTATTTAGATTTAGGAGTGATACCTGCTTCCAAATTAGAATTATATGTAATCTTGACTAGTCGAGTCATTTTTTACAAATCGAAATTATTGGTGCATGACTTAAAGGCTAAGATACATAGCTTACCGGTGGACAAAAACATCTAAACGATTCCTAAAACTTATTAACTATTAGTTATTAAGCTTTTAAGGTTAGTAAGTTTTTATAATTTAATTTTGTAGTCAGTAGGTACCAAAGAATTAAAAAAAAAAAGACAAGCACGTGCCTAAATAACAAAATCTTCGCGAATGATCTAGTCTGAAATCGAATCGCCAAGTCAAATAAACAGGTCATAATAATACCTACATATTAATAAGAATTTGAATGAGTATAAATATTTTCCTAGAAAAAAGATCAACAGGCTCCCAAAACAACCACACCTTACACCGTTGAATGATCAAACAGATCTCTAAGTGGGTCATTTTGATTCGGAACCGGCTGCTAATTTGCATATTGAGAATCTTAATATTAATTCAAGGCCGAAGAATGGATCTATAGACTCTAGCGGCTGCCCGCGGCTGCAAGCGTGCTATTTTTGGGTAAAAAGTGGCTTGTCCATTTGCAGGATACAATCTATATCCGACTGACGACATTGCAGCGGTCGCAGGGAATCGATAGATGGAGGCGGCTCGCTAATTCAGGCGAGGTATGGTGGAGGGTTATGTCCAGCATTGGACGTGTGTGGGCTGATAAAAATTTATGAAGATGATGCTAATGATGATGATCCTTGTCATCGGCCGTCCGTTAATATATACAATCGTGAAAAGGTAACAGACAGTCAGAGTGACTTTCGCATTTGTAATTTTAGTATGAATTTAAAATCGCATTACTTCGTCCGCGTATAATTGGTACCACAATGGATGATTTTCTAGAACAAATCCGTTTCAACGATAAGATCGTTCATGAGCTATTTTTAGTTCCACTATCAGTAAATTTTATATATTTCCTTTCCAATAATTTTGCCATTTTGTAGGTACAGCTTGATTGAGACATTGCAAGCTCGAGAGTGTTACAAAAGCACTTCAAATTTCAAGTCAACCTGTTTATATCTCAAGTAGACAAGCAGTCTAGTTTTCAAGAAATGTCAATCATTACTTCGTTAGCTATTTAAACACGTTACATATATTTAGAAATATGATGATGCTAATGCAGCTATTTGCAATAACATCATCATTCATCATGTATCAATGCAATCATCATTTTTGGCATAATATGGTCTTATACTGTCTTGTAAAATGTGACTAGATTGTAGGTAGGAATATATTTTAATCATTATCATATCACCATATTGTGAATTGTCCAGCATTATTTATTGACTTATATTTTGTCCTTATACTACAGTAGTAGGTCCACAATATGTCATTTACGTACTCCTCACACATTTGTCGGTGACTTTTTTGTGTCCAATAACGTTAATTTCTTTCTTTTTTTACTTATCACCATCCTTTGACGACCTCTGTGGCGCAGCGGGCGAAGGCGACGAAGGTGGTTGCGGGTTCGATTGCCGCCTCGGGACAAATGTTTGTACGATCTGCAGACATTTGTACAGGGCGTTCTGGATGTTTTCTATGTATAATAAACAAGACCCGTCAAGTGAATTAAAGGAACGACGTCCGGGTTTCCCAAAAAAAACCGATTTTTAAATATAAATTTAATTACTTTCTACAAAGGTATTTTACTATCTAATTAATCTAAGGTATCGACTGGTTCGATGTGTGAACCCAAGTGCTGATGCGACGCGGCGCGGGGCGAGGCGGCGGCGGCGGCGCTGTCGTGTCGCAATCCCGCGAAGTCATCAGATTCCGTAGATGCGAAATGTCTTCGTTTTATGTAGTAAATAGAGTCATCGTGAAGGTCGGCAAATTGGGTTGAACCGATAGGTATAACATCTCCCCCCTCAGATCAACGACTATTTTTGAAGATTGGGAAAAAATGTCGTTGGCAGCTTCCTCTGATTTTGAGATGAATCTGGTACAGCATAGGTTGGGGCTGCTTGGGTGAGCTCTATCTCTGTCTTCGAGTTTTCCTTTATCCGTCGTAAGTACAATCTTCGACTTAGTACGATGAGGGCGAGTACAAGTGCACCGGATAGTGCACCGTAGAAGGGGATGGTGGTGTGATAGAACGTTGAGGGTAGTTCTATCCGCACAGTTTCCTGCTGGTGGATTTTATCTTGGATATCGTGCAGCTTTCTCAGGTTGACGGAGTTGACCTTGAGAGTATAGGGTTGGCCAACATCGTCTGGCTGAACAGGAATTTTGGTTATCTTCACAGGTTGTCCATTGATGTGATCGGCGACGTTGATGATGGTGAAGTCATCGGTGCGTAGCTTGCAGTCATGGGGTATGGTTGCTAAGTAGCTGCCGTTAAGAGTGTTGTACTCCTCTCGTTCGCATGTGAGGCGAACCTGAGTCGGTTGCGGGAACACGATGGCGTAGTGGCGGTCATCCAGTTTCTCCATGGCGGGCTTCATCAGGTCGATGGTGGTCATTTCGCAGGGCTTTCCTTTGGGCAATTCTCCTTGGATAATGTTGCTGATGCAATCGGGCTGAGATTTTAGTTGTTGGTTGAGCTGATCGTCGCATATGTACCTCGTACCTGACTTCGGGCATTCAGCCTCTATGTACACATGAATATTTCTAGTGATAGCGAGGAGCGGGAAAGGTGGGATGACAGCCTGCCTATTTTTATTCGGTACTATAACCAATCTGTATAAAGTATAAACTAGCGGCGAGACTACGGGGAACTTAAACGCAAAAACTAATTGGTCTCCGTTATAAAACGATGCTGGTTTTATAACGTCGTAGTACTCTCTAATTTCTAAATCTAATAACTGATCTTTATTATAAAAAGATTTCAGTTTACCTAACATACTTTTCATTACATTTATACCTATCATTGAATGATGTGTGCGCGAAGCACCGCAAAATGCAAGCGCATTTTCTAACCTACTTATTTCACTTACCAAGCTACCTACATTGTTGCTGGTTATCGCCAATATCTGGGCGAATTTCGCAACTTTGACTAACTCGTGTTGAGGATAAAAATCGGGGTCAAGTAACATCTGCAAAGTCTTATTAATTGCGACTTGATTATCTACAATTTTAGAAATTATTTTATTTTGTTCATCCATCCAATCTTTGCTAAGACTGATATGATGATTTTGTTCAGTGACGATCTTATCCTGATTTTTTCTTAGAACTGAAAGGGCTTCATTGTACTTTACAGCATCCGTATAGTCTAGATTCCCTGTAATGCTCTTAATAACTGATCCAAGACCATCTACTAAACCTCTTCTAAAACGAGTCGGCTCTAAAGTTTTTAATTGAAGCGATGCGTGATTTAATTCGTTTTGTAAGTGATCTAGCTGAGATTCGTAGACTGCGTACGTGAAGTTATCTAGTTTACGTTTTATTTCCGATAGTTGTACCCGTACTAAGTTAATGTTAGAGTCTATTTCTTTTAGTTCTATGTATTGTAAAAATGTATGATAATGAGTTGTTAGTCGCATGGGGCCCAATTTAAAAGGTAAAAATCCTGGTCCATCTCCAAGTCCTTCAAGTTTTATCTCGTGTCCGTGAGTCAGTGTTAGACTCATGAGAGTCAGCAACAGGATCAGCATCCTGTAACAATTTCGCGGTCTTAGGGACACGTTTTAACCTATTCTTTGCGATGGGACCTTTTTTCTTGGAGGTATAGATATGAATGGGAAGGTCCGCTAGAACAGTATCCTGTGTGTATCTAGGTGCGAGCTTAGATCTACCAGCACAAGGATTACTGATAAAAATCTGTTGGTTCGGTTGGTACTCTACCTCAGATTCGCGAGACCTGTTACGATTTTCAATGATCGCGGTCCTATTAGCAAGAGATGTCTCGCTTATGAGATCATAGACTTGTTTCATCTGTTCTCTATGGGACTGTGAATACTGCTGTAATAAGTGTCCTGTTATATCGATGTCAGTCGGATCACGTGGGTCAGTATGTCCTAGTATGAGGTCATAGGGCTTACACTTAGTGAAGCTATGTACTGAACTATTATATCCAATCAAAGCGTAAGGCATTAAATTAATAACGGGCTGATCTCGTTGTTTCAATTTTAAAATACGAAGATGTTCAAGCAAAGTCGAGTGAAAACGTTCTATATTTCCGTTAGCGTTAGGTGAATGTGCTAAGGTTTGATGATGCGTGATTTTATGTATTTTACAGAACTCTGAAAACATCTGATTAGTAAATTCGGTGCCTTGATCAGTAATGATAGTGAGCGGTAAGCCGTGATGTGTGCTAAATGTTAATAAGGCCTGTATTACACTTAGCGCAGTGCCATCCCTAAGTAGGTAGGCTTGACCGTACTTTGAGAAAACGTCTATAAAAGTAACGTACTTCTCATTTTGGGCAGTGAAGCTGTCCATGTGAACTATCTCAAAGGGCCTCGTTGCCGGTGGCACGATGTTAAGTTTGGGCCTAATGGGATTCCTGTCATACTTAGCTTGTCCACAAATCGTACAGTCATTTATGAATTTGGTCACGTGATCTTTCATTCGCGGCCAGTAGTAGCGAACTGATAAGGAAAGATAACATTCGTTAATGCCACGGTGGTTAGTTTTGCCTTCGTGATAATTACGAATGATTTCCTGCTGTCTAAGATATTCTTTGACATTTTCTAATTCCTTTTTAGCAAGTACCAATTTCATACATGAGCTTCTGAATTTTTCCTGTAAAATAGGGAAAATCTTGTACATCCCTAAGGGAGGGTTAATAAGAATACCTGTCTTAATTTTAGGATTAACATATTCCTTTATAGCGTTAATTAAATCCTCTTCCAAGTTCGATTCCGATAACTGCACGGATGTACGTGTGTGAGTGTCGAACGGCTTGGTTGCTGACGCGCGTTTCTTGACGTCACCTACTATCGTCATAATCAGCTGTCGATGGAATTTATTCAAAGGCTCGTCAGTTATGGGAATTTCAAGGATGGGGTTCTCGTCAGAAGTATGTGCAGTTTCAGTACGTGAGTCATTCAGGTCGTTTGCTACAGATAGAGGTACTTCCGATGTATTTCCGGCCATAGAGCTTGTCTCTTCGTTACAAATCTCAACGCGAGAGAGAGCATCGGCGTTGGTGTTTTTCTTACCTGGCTTATATTCAGTAGTGAAGTCATATTCACTTAATTTTAATCTCCATCTAGTCAATTTAGAGTTAGGCTCCTTTAAATTCATAACCCATTGCAAGGGTTTGTGGTCCGTAAAGATTTTGAACTTACGGCCGTAGAGATAAGGGCGGAAGTACTTTGTCGCCCACACAATAGCAAGTAGCTCTTTCTCTATCGTGCTATAATTTATCTCGCTCTCATTCAAGGTACGTGACGCGTACGCTATAGGCTTGTCTGAACCTACGGGACCTTGCGAAAGAATCGCACCTAAAGCGAAATTAGATGCATCGGTTGTCAGTATGAAGTCACGGTCAAAGTCAGGGTATCTCAATATGGGATCGTTCGTCAGAAGAGTTTTACATTTCTCAAAGCTATTAACATAGTCTGAGTCAAATGTAATTTTTCTTCCCTTCTTGAGACACTGTGTCAAGGGCTTAGTTATCCTGGCGAAATCAGGGATAAATTTTCGGTAATAACCTAGAAGACCTAAAAATGATTTTATTTCTTTAGGAGTTTTTGGCATAGGGTATTTTTGAATAGCAGAGACTTTATCTGGATTAGGTTTTATTCCGTCTCTGGTGATGACATGACCTAAGTACGCGGTTTCAAGTTTGAGGAACTCTGATTTGTCGAGTTGTATTTTGAAATTAGACTCGCGTAGCCTTTGGAATACCTTTTCAAGGTTGATCATATGTTCCTGTAGTGACGTAGAGAAAACTATGATGTCATCTAGGTATACGAGGCAAATGACGTTTTGTAGGCCTCGAAGGACATTGTCCATGACTCGCTGGAAGGTAGAGGGCGAATTTTTCATCCCCATGGGCATCCTTAAAAATTCAAATTTACCCTGTTCAATAGAGAAGGAAGTCTTATGGATGTCGTTCGGGTCCATCTCAACTTGATAAAATCCAGATGCTAAGTCAAGTGTCGTGAAGTACTGACATTTCCCTAACTTGTCAAGTACGTCAGTGATGTTGGGGATAGGGTACCTATCGTCAATAGTCTTTTCGTTGAGCTTGCGAAAATCTATAACTAACCTCCATTTTTGTTTTCCCGACGCGTCCATCTTCTTCGGGACAACCCAAATGGGGGAGCTCCACGCGGACTCCGATGGTCTAATAATACCCTGCTCTAACATTTTAGAGACCTGATCCTGGACTTCCTCACGATGTATATAAGGATAGCGATAGCTCTTCGTATAAACGGGAATTTCGTCGTGAGTACGGATTTTGTGTTTTATTTTATTCGTGAATGTTAACGCTTCACCTTCAATATAAAATACGTCGGCGTATTTAGAACAAAGCGCGATTAAATTTGCTTTTTCCTCGACGTTTAGGTGATCGGTCCTTAAACGCGAGGTAACGTCCCTAGCGCGCGGTGAAAGCGGCTCCGACTCGGTGCGCGTGCACTCCATCGAGAATAGGGTCGCGTGCGTCGCTGTGTCCAACGATAGAATGAGGTCATTATGGGTGGTATTAATGACTTCCACAAAGCCACGATTTTTACTAACTGTGGTAATGCACTCGCTTATCACACAGTTACAAATTACCTGTTCCGGGATAAAAACTTCGCCATCCGGGGCGTTAATAGGTAACCTAACCAATTTAGATGTTTCGGCTGGAATTATATCTTCGTAAAGATTTAAGTTTCGCGAGTTATACATGCGAATAGGGTTCACTGCGGCTTTAGTAATAAGCGCGAGCTCCTTAAGGTCAAGTTTAGCTTCCCACTTGGTTAATAAATCCATACCTATTAAACCGTCGAAATGATCGTGAAACCTATACACGAAAAGCTTTATTTCCTCGGAATCTCTGAACTCGTGAAAGCATGGAAGAGTTATAGAATACTCATTCCTACTTGTGGCGTGAACATTAGTAACCTCGAACGGATCGTGGTTCAATGGTACGTGTGGGAAATAATTTTCCACAGCCTGTGGACTAATAAAAGATTGATTCGCGCCTGTGTCTATGAGAAAATTCAAAGGAGGGTTCGCTATACGAATATAGGGTAGCTGTCTTTGGGTCTGCAAATTAAGCTCTATTTTAATTTTTTTATAGTCGAGTCCTTGGGAAAATCCTGAGATTTCTGGTCCGACTGGGGCTGCTCGTCAACTACTTCCTGCACTCTAGCTCCGCTATCGACATGGCATGGGTAGTCGTACTCAGTCGGGTAGCCGTAATAGTCACCGTAGTAACCGTCGTCATCGTAATAGTCACAAAAGTCATAGTAATCGTAGCCGTCACAGTCATAGTTCGAACACTCATTCACGTTAACATCCCTAGTCTTAAAATAATTAGACGGGGGTGGATTACCCTGCTTAGCCCAGTTCCAACTACTGGGACCCGCTGGTGCTGGTCTCTCCCTAGACACAAAATGAGACACACCACTCATAGGCTTAGGGCCTTGGAATGAGGGTTGTGGCCTAGGCGCCATTTGAAAACCACGCTGGTAATTTGGTAGCGGCGCACTGAACATTTGTTGAGTGCGCGATGGCATTCGCGGTTGGTTATAAGGCATTCTAAACTGATGTTGAGGCGGCTGAGGCTGCCTCGGCACGAACTGTGGTCTGAAAGGCTGCAGGCCTTGAAGAGGCACTTTAAATCCAGATAGGTTAATTTGACTATGGCTATCACTTACCTTTTTATCCGGCAAATACAGGTTCCTGCTCTGGATATACATGGTGTTCATCTCGTCATGCACATACTCCAGAGCCTTTTCAATGGTTTCAGGACGCATGCATCTAATGCGTGAACCAAGAGGGTCCTTTAACCCACGTAAAAAGGCTTGGAGGGTTAGTTGCTTATACAAATCCCGTTTAGCGTCTATGGTAGTAGGCAAAGATTCATGCAAGGAAACGAATGTCATGATTGTGCTAAACAGGTTCTGGCATCTCTCATAAAATTCTTGAGGGGTGCTAGAGCCTTGTGTTAGGATCGCCAAATCGTTATAGAGGGCGGTTTCATCCCTTTGGTCGGCAAAGTTATTAATAAGAGAATTACGGATACTAGTCCAATCATTCGGGATGCCATTTGCATTGATCTGTCGTGCTGCTGGGCCCACGACCTTGTTAAGGATACCATTTAATAATCCCGAATTATTTAACAGATTCCCATCCTGTCCGTAAGTTGCCACTAATTGGTCACATAAATTTACGAACCTAACTAACACATTAGGATTCCCATCGAAATCGGGAACCAATCGTAGGGCCTTGCAAATATCATCTAAGCTGGCCATTGTCCTATTTTCTAAATCGCTACTGTCACTGCTACTACTATCAGAACTAGAATTTAATAAATCTAAATTTCTTGTACTATCAGCTAAATTATTTCTATTACTACGATTATTTAACATAGGACTCGTTAATTTTCTCGATAAAAAATTTTTGAGGATAAAAAAAATATTTTAAGGACTTAATTTTAGGGAAGGAAGCAAGCACTAGAAATTCAGTGGACTTACATGAACTGCATCTCGGTACTCTTGGGAGGTATCGATTTCTTGATTCCCGGCGAACGTTCGTGTTCAGAATAACCCGGCCCGACCTTGAAAAGTCTATCACTCCCGAATCTCCTGATGAATATCCTGGAATGACCCGGATTATCCTACCGACTGCGCCAATTAAAGGAACGACGTCCGGGTTTCCCAAAAAAAACCGATTTTTAAATATAAATTTAATTACTTTCTACAAAGGTATTTTACTATCTAATTAATCTAAGGTATCGACTGGTTCGATGTGTGAACCCAAGTGCTGATGCGACGCGGCGCGGGGCGAGGCGGCGGCGGCGGCGCTGTCGTGTCGCAATCCCGCGAAGTCATCAGATTCCGTAGATGCGAAATGTCTTCGTTTTATGTAGTAAATAGAGTCATCGTGAAGGTCGGCAAATTGGGTTGAACCGATAGGTATAACAAGTGCGAGTGTAACTCGCGCGCCGAGGGTTTCGAACGTTTGTGAACAAGTAGGTATGTACTAAAGGTACCGGTTAGAAACTCCGAAATTTAATGAAGACCTAAAACTAGTAGGTACCAACCTACATTTCAGATGGATCTCTCTGCATGCTTCGGTGATAGGGTGTAGCGATAAATTTTTCGACTTTTTACAAAATATTTCAAAAAGTATGAGACCTACAGAAATTTCAAAAACTGTTTTGAAATGTACAAACCGATACCTTTCATATGATACCCCACTCAGTGGGGTAACCTCCCTTTTGGAAAATTACCCCCCTCTCTTTGACCATTTTTCAGAAAGGGTTCGTTTCACAGACTTCTCTATATTTTTCCTGTAAAATATAGATCTGTATCTACAAACGCTCCATACAGTTTGAATGAATCGCTCTGCAAACTTCGGAGATAAGGGGGGGGGAGCGGGTAAAATTTCGACTTTTTTCAAAATATTTCATAAAGTATGAAACCTACAGAAATTTCAAAAACTGTTTTGAAATGTACGAACCAATACCTTTCATATGATACCCCACTCAGTGGGGTAGGCCCCCTTTTTGAAAATTATCCCCCCCTCTTTTTGACCATTTTTCAAAAACGGTTCATTTTACAGACTTCTCTATATTTTTCCTATAAAATATAGATCTATATCTACAAACGCTTCATACATTTTGAATGGATCGCTCTGCGAACTTCGGAGATAGGGGGGGGGAATGGGTATTTTTTCGACTCTGTTCAAAATATTTTCAAAAGTATGAAACCCACAGAAATTTCAAAAATTATTTTGAAATTTACAAACTAATACCTTTCATTTGATACCCCAATTGACTCGGTAGGTCTCTTTTAAAATTTTGACATCTCAATTTGTATGGAAAATGTTCATTTTCATGTTTCGTTTTTTTTTTCTTAAAATCTGTACAGGCGCACAAAATGTATTATTATTTTAAATTTCAAGTTGATCGCTGCGTTAGTTGCTGAGTTATTAAGGAGGGAAAAAAGGACAGACAAAGCGAGACCATAAGGGTTTCGAAACCGATCTTCGAAACCCTAAAAATATCTATGTAGTGTATTGTATTATGTACATCTGTTATCTAGTACCCTTAACACAAGCTCTGCTTAGCTTGGGGCTAGATAATGCTGTGTGAATTGTCCAGCATTATTTATTTATTTACCTTTTTTTCCCGTTGACACCCACTGTCGGGTGTAGGCCACCTCTTTTACTCGCCAGTTCAATCGGTCGCATTTGCATACTAGCTGATATTTGGGCTATAGGTGGTCAGGTCCAGTCATTGTCCAAATATGTGACGCAATGCGATTTGTATGCGCTTGTAGAACCGCGAACAGGAATGCAGTACTGATGTCGATAATTGTTACAATTGGAATTGTAACTGCTGTTTCAGTTCTTATATTTTGTTGAATATATAAATCACCTGTTGTGAGCTAGGACATATTTACTTGCTCTTGTACAGTGGCGGTCAGAAGTGGTAAGCTAGATTCTATAGACATTGTATTGCAGCTATTCGTGTTGCTTACGACCTTTTTAAAATTTATTTATATTTGGATCCTTGGTTCGAATCCAAAAAGTTATTTATACTTAACAATTAAGTACCCTTAGTTTGAGGCATAATATTATGATTATCTATTTCATTAGGAAATAAAACAGCTAAAATAATCATCAAATAATCATCAATTATATCAAAACAAATTGTCATAAGTAGGTAATCTCTATTATTTCGCGTATGCAGAAGTACCGTGTGGCATACAGTAATAATGTTGGGCTGAAATTTGGAATTAGATGAAATTTGCTATTTTAAATCGTAGTAACCTTCAAGCGAGTATGATCGACGTACCATAGTGTCGAACCAAAAAAATCTGATCAACTTTCATATGCACGGCCAAAAGAGTGGAATGAGCTTCCTGCGTCTGTTTTCCCGCTGGAGTACAATCTTGGAGTCTTCAAGTCCAGGGTAAATAAGTTCTTTCTGGGAAAGCGTGCTCCATCTTAGGTCGGTGGCCAAACGCTTGATCGTCATCAAAAAAAACTACCGTTTTAAGTTACGGGGTGTAGTCATATTACAAGATCCGAAACATTTATGTAAAGGATGTTGTCGATTATTTCGAGTACCTCGGTAGTCGGTTCAAGGGGATATCAATTACTTACCTGTTAATCGAGAATCAACAAAAAATATATATTGTTATGTTTTATCAAGTGTTTGTATTTTATTTAGTTATGTATTTTTCGATTTCCTAGTTTCTGCTCGCGGTTCGCACGCATTGATTACAGGATGAAAATTGAAAGTGAAAAGCCTATAGATTTCAAGTCAACATAATATTAATATTATCAAATTATTGTATTATGGATTTTTTATGCAATGCGATATAACATCGCTTTAAATATTTAACTATCCAATGGAAACTAATTTATGGAATAAAATTAATGTATTATTCTTTGATTGGTAGTTTTAATTAGTAGTGTCAAAGGAACACATACCTATCCATCCACACATCTAAGCTTTAACATTTATAACATGCATGAGTGTGATTTATTCCAAACAAAGTCAATATAAACAGTTATGTCGTCCCATACCATAATAATTCAAACAAAATTTATGGTTCATCAGAGTTATACTTAAGATTGAGAAATAAAATTAATCTTGCCTTAAAAATATCAATCAGAAGTCAGTCGATTCATAATTTCCGTAAAAGGTATAACAACTTGGGTGTTTCTCGCTAACAGATTTTATTTGGAAACGATACATGTTTTTAACGACTTCAAATCAAAACACATCAAAATCCTTGAACTCTACAAAAAACTAAATAATCATCATCAATGACCAAACCTATTCAGAAATCAGTAGCTCCATCTAGGGTCATTAATAGTTTTTCAATAGATAATTTATGAGTCAATAGTTTTTGCACACAGCACGACAGGAAGCTAATATCCTATTTTCGACAGCCTGTTTATGGCTTTTATTAGTTAATCAATTTATGAGTAGGTTATTAAAGGATTTATTTTATGACTATTTTAAAGATTTACTCATAACATATTGGATATAACAGGTGGTCGTGTTTTTTCCATTGTTGGACTTTAATACAAATAAAATCAAGAACTCTTTATTTCCGATATGATCATTATACGATAAAAAGGTCAAATAAAAAAATTAAACCTTGACACTAAATTAAAGTGATATTTTTGATTTCTGCTTCGGTATGTAAACTAAAGTAAAGGAGCGACGAAGAAACCTTTAGCCTGTTAGTTGTTATTTTTTGAATCGGAGCAAAACCCATCCCAAGCTTTCTTTTATCCTCTAGATAATCTGATATTTTATAGTAAGCCTTTTTGCACAGCAAGTTTTCGACAATCGTTTGAATTTATTTACTGACAATATTTGCAACTCACTAGGAGTTTTGTTGTAAGTACATTCTACATGAAACGTTCTATTCACTCTGAATAACATCGGTTGTCGTCATCAGCACGCACGAGTCCACTGCGGCACAGCCCAAACAAGGGGCATTGCTGATCGCACTGGAGGTCCTAAAATAACACCAAAGAAGGAAACAGCTGCACTTTCTCTGGTAGGTCTTCCCATAGTCGACTCTTAAAACGTAGCACGGGCTGAAAGAAAGTGGTAGTTTCTTACGGTCCATCGTTAATTAACTATTTTCTAGCCTTTCTTACAATCAGCTATTAGCAGTAAACGTACTGCTAAAGCTAGGTTCACATTGCTGTGTCGAGGTGTGTCGTGGCGCGCCAGAGCGCAATCGGTTACGTTCATTACCTATGACTAGATTCACATTAGTAAGTTGTGTTGGGGTGCCTCAACACAACCTCGACACACCCCGACACAGCAATGTGAACCTAGCTTTAGAGTGTGAGTGCGAGGGACAGAGCTCTGCTTAGGTACACCTACATAGTATAAAACCGGAAATATATTTCTCGATAATATTACTATGTTAAGTCTAGTTAAGTAGTATGTACCTGAGTTTTTGATTTATTGAATAATGTTTTTTCTTTTCTTTTTATGAGCTGTAGGTTATTTGAACTGTGGGAAAAGACAGTTTTAGTCGACTGCATAGTCCACCTGCCAACTGACAACAACGATCTGAGATTTATCGGTTGTCCTCATAGCGCAGAGCCAAGAACACACAAAACTGAAGCAAAACGCTACTATGCACTATTTCGAGTGCAATAAGGGCTATAGTTTATTAACAATAGAGTTTTCATTACGATTGGAGGCTTCAATAGTTATGCGAGTTTTTATCGTTGTAGTAAATCGTGCACCCACGATACATTACTAAGAATAAACGAATTAGCATTTTCTCTCCATATTTTGTAGTTTGAGGAAAACGAAACTTTTTCTCGATATCTCATGATCGTTATTCATTCAGTGCGAGTTCACATCGGATCCGACAGGATAGTGAAATAGAGGACTTTATCCAGCAGTTGCAAAAAGCTGCCCATGTAGGATACTTATGCAGCTTTTACAGGGGAAAGTTAATGAGGATGTGTAATTGTGAGCTGACAACTCAAAAACTATGAACAAATCTGAATTTCTACATAGATGTTGCTATAGATCTGGGAAAACCAAATAGGCCACAGATAAAAGAAATAATATCCCAAAAAAACAGACTTCGACGGGACTTGAACCCGCATCCTTCCCTACCTGAGGGAAGGTACGTCACGACTACGCCACGATGTCAAGTGACGTAGGAGTCGGAAAACTTTGGTACGTATGTGTGTCACCAGGCGCTAGAGTCCGAACGAAAGAGTCCTTACGCACTATAATACTAAAAACCTTAGGCCACTGATGTCAGTAAAACTGCGAAGCCACGGACAGACGTTCAAGTGGCTAGTAGATTAAATAGTAAAAAGGTAAAAAAATCTAGTTTCTATACATTCTATACCTACACAAATGTAGGTGTGAAAGTCTGTCAATTAGTAAATGGTCGAATTAGTAACGGGGACAGTGTTCACACTGCAATGACTAGAGAGTGTGATCATGTGGGCCGGCAGCTTTCCAAACTGCACATACAGAGTAGGTGCAGTTGCCCAACTAACATTTAGGTGATAAGAATAGGCGTTAAATAAGCTACTTAAGAGAAAATTTAAAACCTATGGTTCTATGAAAGGGCTAGCAATTTGCGATATATGGCGTTATAACTGTCTTATAATTCTGATTTGGGCCCACGATTTTATAGCTATAAGTGATTTAATAGTTGTAAAGAAGTGATAAATGACTGGTAATAAAGAGTTACAATAGTGCTATTGAAGTAATGTTTACCACTTTATGTGTATTATAAGCCATACACAGGTTACAACTGCAACGTAAAGTAATAAATTAGTAATAATATCCACTTTAATAACTTTTTAGCAACAGATGAGTGCTCCCACAATACTATTTATACCTTGAAGATAAATTGCAGGTATTAATTAGTAATAAACATCGCCCAAACTCTGATTATTTCATTTTTTTTCGTACTTTGCGTTTCTGATAGACCGTCAAAAGCGTTAAAATATTAAGCAGTGCGCCTATTCATATCTGACAGTGAAGTTTGAAAGTGAAAAGGTAAGTCAATTACATTTCAGGATAACGGTGTTATAAATTATAAATTCTCGTTGCGGTGGTAAGTTTACTGTGATAATATATACTAGTTTTCATCTCAATTTTGAAGCGCCTCTTAAATAAACTACATATGATATTATTGAGTAAGAGGAATTACTGCCACGGCTATTTTTTTTGTTTCAGTTATGGTTGTAAATATCAATTCTTGATACGTCTATGTGTACTTTAATTGCAAATAGTCAATAATGTAAATAATAAGTTGTTAAATTATGTTTAGAACTATTAATATATTTTCAAAATTTTATAGGTTATGTTTATGTAATGGCGTTAAATTTTGAATCACCTAAAGTGCCCAATAACTCTGTTATTCGTAACGTAGTGTTAAAAAAACCAGAGCTAGCTCTTCTATGCTACTTGCAGTAGTACAATGTGGTAGTAAAAGTATCAAGATAACAAATTTATAAGTTCAGGTTGCTAAGGTCTTATCTGGGAACTCTAAGCCGAATATCTTTAGGGTTCTGTTGTTGTTCGCGTAAAACCATTATGTGAGTCCATCCATATTACGTGCGGCTGAACGATTTCACAAGCAGTAGAAGCCTCAGTGGTCGCCAGCACTACAAGTGGTTCTAAATACCTACGTTAATCTTATTTGTTTCCACCTTGTTATTATATATTTTTTATTTCAGTAACTTTTCCCAAGACTTGCCGATACGAGTATCAAACTGCCTACCTTCTCGTATTGGACAACGCACTCAGTTTCAACACGTTACTCGCGGCACCCCCCGCGCCCCTCCGTCGTCTATGCGTTTGCTCGCATTGAAGATTATCTATAAATATTTTCTAATTATTTTATTTCAATAAAGCTAATACCAAAAGATGATTCGAATAAAACGATTTTTTTAAGGAAGTGAGTTTTATTTTCACACTGTATGTATAAGAGGAAAAAAGAACATAAATCCGTTATAACTAATACAAACTAATTTGCATTTTACATCTTTGGGATGTAAGATTATATCTTTCGCCGATAAAACACTAGTTTCACTAGCTTTATAAATATTCAAAAATGACGACCTGATTGGCCTGTCAAATACGATGTCAGATCTGATCTGTCAGATACGTTGTCAGAACTACTGAGAGGAAACAAAAAATTATATTCGCCATCGTTGACATCAGTTATTTGTTGCACGGAACCCCTTTGTAAGTTTGTTGCATGCGCTTGACCGCTACTGATTTCACTGCTATGGCAATTATTAATTATATCGGAACTAGTACCCGGAAGCACGTTATTATAATGATATTTCTTTACGAGACTCTGTCTATTTAAGTGTTTTACATTCTATTACTTAACTTAAAGTGATAATTTAAGAGTTATGTAATCTGCACATATCGTTTACCGCTGTACACAAATATTCCTAGAAACTTCTGTATTACCTAGGGTTAGCCGGGTAATCCTGTTATATAACCTGCAATGATTTAAAGGTGGTTCCTGATGCTTGGAGCGCCTAGCTCTATAAGACTTATAGTTAACACTTCTAAGACTCTAATAGCTTTCCTGTTAGCTCTCAGGGCTCCATTAAACTAGTTAGGCATTGCAAGGTATATAACTAACTCTATTTAAGAACTTCAGCCGTTTGTAAGTCTCAGCAGACTCCCTATAATTGCTTTTAGTGTTTTACGTTTCCTAAAGATTTAAGAGTTAGTTATACAATAGTTTTGACTAACTCCAAGCTAGCCCCTAAAGTTATATATTTTTTCTTTATTTCTATTATGCCTCTTGAAACTTTAATTATTTATTTTTAACGCCGCAGTAGAGTCTAAAGCTATTGTCGGAACTCTTATATGTCGTTTGTAATACTGTCAGTGCCAAAAAAAGGTGCCCCTTAGCGCCAAAATGTTTGTTGGGTGGACATCAGATAAATTGAACAGTGGCAAAAGTTGTAAGATGTGAACAGAGGGGTGACTATTAGACGTTAGTGAGGGAGACGTGATCGCGACGTCTCCTTTTCCCATACAATTTGGTGCAGCATCTATCGTGCGGACAGGGGACTATGCAACTACGATACAATATTATTACATGAACAAAATTTAAAATTTTAAGAACCCCCCGACAGATTTTCATGAAACATGGCAAGAACACTCGGGATAAAATTCAAATTCAATCTATGACACAAATAAAACGTCAAGTGCGAGTTTGACTCGCGCAAAGGGTCGCGCTAAGGGTCGCGCTAAGGGTTCCGTAAGACCTTGTGTCTTGCCAAAATTATCATGATTCTAGGTCAACGGGAAGTAGCCATGTAGGTTTTGGTCCATGGCGAGACTCAAAAGTATTTTTTTTATGGATAAACTACAAATTTACAGTTTTAGGATTTTTCCTTTACTTGTGCTATAAGACCTTTTATGATTCTACGTAAACGGGAAGTACCCTATAAGTTTTGTGTGCATGTGATTCCCTTGGAAATTTCAAAATATTCGGATATAAACAGCTGTAACTTTTGAGTACGTTGACTTAGAAGTTTTATTTATATCGCAGCTCCAAAAAATCAAAATCAAAAACTCTTTATTTCCATAAATACAATAAATGTACACTTAGAAAAGATCAAAATATAAAACTAAACACTGACACGGAAATAAAGTGATATTTTTTGATTTCTGTCGCTTCGGTATGTAGACTAAAGTAAAGAAGCGACGAAGAAACCTTTAGCCTGTTAGTTGTTATTTTTCGAGTTGGAGCAAAACCCGTCCCAAGCTTTATTGTCCTCTAGATAATCTGATATTTTATAGTAAGCCTTTTTGCACAGCAAGGTTTTGACAATTTGTTTGAATTTATTTACTGACAATTTTTGCAACTCACTAGGAGTTTTGTTGTAGAAGCGTATACATTGCCCTTTAAAAGATACATTTATTTTGTGTAGCCTAGTTGTGGGCACAGCGAGTTTATGTTTATTTCTGGTATTAAAATTATGTTTATCGCTATTTTTAGGGAACCGATTTATATTTTTATGAGTGTACAATAAGTTTTCATAGATATATTGACATGGTTTCAAAGGGTTACGGACTTGAATATTTGACGTAAATTTCAATTCGATACGACCACGCGTTTCTGAGAAAAGAGGGTTGACAGACAGACAGACAGACGAACAACAAAGTGATAAGAGATAAGGGTTCCGTTATTCCTTTAGAGATACGGAACCCTAAAAATTAAACGATAATCGGTTCATCCGTTTGGCTACGATACCACAGACATATACACAGACAGACACCTTAAACTTATAACACTCCTCTCTTTTTGTGTCGGGGGTTAAAAAGGGAGTTGCGTACCAAATTGTATGGAAAAAGAAGACGTCGCGAGCACGTCTCTTCACTAACGTCAAATAGAGTCACCCCTCAGCTGCGGGGCGTGGGGCGGGGCGCAGGACCGGGTGAAAGGCACGAGCTCAGTCCTATTGTGTGTCTGATTGGCTGTCTGTGGTACAGATGTGCTATTATAATGATCAGTAAATAATGCTGGACAATCCACACATCATCTAGCCCCAAGTTACACTTAATATATGTTTCAGCTACCACTTAATACAATACACTACATAGAAAGAAATTTTTTATTATACATGGAAAACAGAACACCCGGATGATGATGAATGTTTTAGTTTCTAGTCCTATATTTTCGTACGTTTCTTCTTTCTCAATAAAATAATCTCTACCATGAAATAGGCCGTTTGGAACTAGCAAAACTATACTAATTTATTTCTTATATTTTAAATTCAAACATTTGATGAAACGTTCAATAAAATAATGCATTTCAACCACTGATTCCAACGTAACAAGTTATCAAAGCCCATCAAGTAAGAACTATCGACTACACGCCTGGGGCCCGTTCTCATAAAAACGAACATCGAAGTACCTATCTGATTCGTTTTCATCCTAATGTTATCTTATGTACCTAAATTACATAGGAGTAGGCTTTGCACGAAACCGAATCAGAAAGTTCGATTTTCGTTTTCCGCCGTAGACCCTGTGATTTAATGGTCCATCGGACGGAACATTCGGAACGCACAATATTCCGGATATAGCGGATGGATGCATCACTCACATTCATGCCAGTATCCGCTCTACAAACCTGCGACATTAGAGTGTTATTCATTCAACCAGCTTTTGTTGAACTAACCAATTTAGCAACGGGTCAATTATGTAGCCTTACGCTTTGTACCACAAATAGGTAAATAAAGTTATACCTACCTACATACTTATCGAGTTGTATCGGGGACCAAAAAAGTACGGGAATTTATTGCGATCTCACTACGCTAAAAGATATTTTTTTAAAAGCTCGATTATTCATTTTTTATACAATAATCCACGCTGACGTCACAAATCCAGGCTTACAGTAAACGAAAAATAAAAGGCGCCATCTTTTGAAAAAATTGCTAATACAAAGATCATGAAAAGATTAATGAATATCTTAATACTTTATCTTTCTAGCTATAGATGTAATTGTAATAGCTACGGTTACACTTATGATTCAGATAGAATAGAATTCTAGACCTACACGATTATGAGAGTGAGGGAGTGCACCTGCGTTTGCGTACACACTTGTGCACTGTAACATGTCCTGCGCACGTGGCTACTCTCCGCCGAGACTGGCCGCCGTGGTCGAAATTCGGCTCGGAGGACTTCAATCATCCAGCTACCTACATGAGAAGTAATGTATACAGAATTAAGTCAAAAAGTAACAAGTGACACCAATTTCGCTTATCATCACAACACTATCACCTACGAAACGCCCTATGGTGATTAGTAACGCTCGAAAACAATCAGGTTTTAACTATTTTCTAGGTTCTACAAGTAATTTAGATACTTAGCAGATAAGAAGTTTTACGCAAATTGTCGCCATTTGCTAAGAATCTTAGCGAAACTTTGAATCAATTGTAGATTTGCAGTTTATCGACATAATGTCATTTACAACGGGATATCCTACTATCCTACTAATATAATAAATTTTAGTTCGAAAGTTGGAAAATGTAAAATATTTGTTGCCTAGGATCTCTAAAACTACTGAACAGATCAAGATTAAATTTGGCGTACGTTTTGAGCGAAGCCTAGATAATAGGCTAATTATTATACTAAAAATACGCGTCCGAAGCCGCGGGCAGAAGCTAGTTTACCATAATTTGAGGTTGTTAGTTTGAGTTTGTTTAAATTTTTTATCAAACCATACCAAACTTTTTGTGTGCTCTCTAAATTACTTGTAGAACGTAGAAAACAGTAAAAACCCGATATTTTTTTTGGAATCTCGCTAACCACCAAAGATCTCTAATCTTCACCCTTCCAAGCCTATACCTACCTTTCTAGGTACCTACCTATGTGCACAATAGTAAATGTACGACGTTCTCACGTCATGTCCATTGTTATTCATAAATTTAGCCGGCGCTTTCTCTGGGACCGGAAGGCATGTCGCAACAATCATATTCTGCACTTACTGTGGATATTTTTATTTTAGACAATCGATTCTACTTGGGAAATTCACCAGAAAATGGCAACTAGATTTCTGCAGCATATACCGAAATATGCAGGAAGTACCTCCTCCTCACATGCGTTCCACTAATGAACGTGCCTCTCCCAAAAAAGGGGGGGTTTCGCCCCCATGTTCGGGACAAGAGGCCAATCCCCCCGGGGTTGGCCTCTTGTCTGTCGCCTGCCAAGATTGGTGATCACATTAGAGGTGTTAAAAATACACAGAAGAAAGCTGGAAGATATTTTTTTTATTTGTTTACTCGAGTTAATGCTACCCTGCTGTGCGATTCCGCAAAGAGCACCCATCCGATAATTGACATTGAAACTCATTTCAAAAGCCATTTTAATGGCCTTGAATGCCATTTCAATGTTCTTCGCCTTACAATTATTGTAAAATACGAAGACCATTTTAAATTTTAAAGGGCTTTCTCCGTTTTGAGCAGACAGCAACGAGCCCTCAGGCTGGTTAATAACACAAAAAGTCATATTTTCATTGAAAGTGGAGAAAATAGAAAATGTGATGCAAATTCATTAATCAGTACCTACACGTGTGTAATGTACGTGTGGAAGGATTGCAGCTCAATGTAGAAACCTGGCCTGGCATGTCGTGATCGTCAAAGGTTTACCTTAGAATCAGTATCTGCTCAATCTGTGACATCTCTGGCAGCTTTTACACGCTCTATCTTAACGAAGTCGACTCATTTTAGTACCTGAAACAAAGACAGTCTCTTATGTTATTCAACATTCGAGTATGTACGTATCGATAAATATAGTGGTATCAGTACAAAGTCCTCATTGTGCACGACGCCATTGTGTTAGCGGTGCATAATTTAGCGAAGCGCTATGCCGTTTTCTTTTAAGCATGCAAATATGCCAGTACCATAAGTTTATGAGATTACTGTACTGAGAGGTTCAAAAGTCATACTTTTTTATAGTAAGTACTTATCGTACATGACGTTTACGTTTCTCACGCTGTCTCCGAGATCGCACCGGTGGAGTCAAAGATCACGCTCGCTTTTTGGCGCATTATTGTGAAAGGTAAACCACCTCCCATTCTTTCTATACCTTTCTACATCTACGACGACTTTAAATTAATTTTTTTTTCACGTGGGTAAGAAATATCGTCATTGGAATTATATCACCATCTGTCTTTAAAATGTGTTAACCTAATCTACCAATACTAGTTTAGAAATTAAAAATACGTAAAATATGATCAACTAAAAAGCTCGTAGGCAATAAAAATACTCCTATTAACATTTCCTTCCCTGTCCTTCGCCCAGCAGTGGGACTCAGTATTTTAAATTTTGTAATATTTCGAGCAAAATTGGCTCAATATTGGCTGACTGGGAAGGGAATCTTATGAGTTGGCGATAATTCTAACAACTGTTACTAAGAAGCTGACAAGTCATTTTTAAATTGACTTCTATTTTGAAATACGAATTCTCATAACAGAAGTCGCGTTCGCATGTTTTGATTTACAGCTGTTCGAAATTCAAATTATGTAACCAACATAACGGTTATGGAAAACCTCACGAGTGTACCGTTTATACATTCATGTTTCCGACCATTACCCAATAACCTATTAGCACCTTATTCAGAAAGTCATAGGGCTCAAACTTCTTTGCCACTATTCAACATCAACACTTATATTACACCTAAGGAGGTAAAATTTGTTTGATTGTTTATGAGTTTATATCCATGTTTGTTTATGTTTATGTAATGTCCGGAACTACTGGTACGGTTTTAGTAATTATTCTACTAATAAAAGCTAAATTATCCCTGAGTGACAAAGAATACTTACGTTTCTCCCAGCCCAGGTAACGCATCAGCGAAGCCGGGAGCAGTAGCTAGTGGCTGAGTAAATACAATCTCGCACACGTCATGCCGTGGTCAGGTTCATTTTAAACCGTTTTGTGATAGGTTTTAGGTTGAAAATGGACATGTTTGATGGATATGGCTATGTAATGTAGCAATAGGCATGACAGTTCCACGCAACGCGCAGACTTCTTTTGGAAAAAAGTTTTATTGGTCAATAGGCCCTTTGATATAATTTTGAAGGAAAATCATTTAAGTCCCTTTTAAGGGGCTAGGCTTTCAAATGAAACAAAGTTTGTCGGAGGTTAGTTCAGCACTTTCTCTCACAATTCAGCGGTTGTTCATTTACGTTGGTAATGCTGAAAATATTATTTTTCAGGTTCTTAATTACATTTATAGTTAACAACACTATCGATGTTGCTATAATGCTGCATTATCTATGCGGAGTATCACGATTCGCGACAAAAAGCAGATCGCTTTCATAACCACGAATGCACAATGTAGGTCGATGATGACAAATTGTAACGATGAAAATGAAGCGTAGAGGTATCTAGTCTATAATATAAAAATGAATCGCAAAATGTGTTGGTAAGCGCATAACTCAACAACGCCTGGACCGATTTCGCTAATTCTTTCTTTGTTGTGTTTGTTATTGTCAGGAGAAGGTTCTTATGAAAGAAAAAATTAAGAAAGTTGGAAACATAAATTTCCACGGGGGCGAAGCCGCGGGGCGCAGCTAGTTTCAAATAAAATGATCAAAGCTCTGCTTACTTTAACTAGAAGTATACTTACCAGTTATCTAGTACTCATTACACAAGCCCTGCTTAGCTTAGACTGTGTCCAGCATTATTTATTTATTTATACAGAACTGAGAACCTATTTTTGAAGTGAGTTAGAAAGCGCTAGACTTAACGCTTTGTGAATATATTCAACAATACTTTTCTGAAAATTCTGAAAGGTTTAGAGAGACTTGAAGGCCTAATTCTCATCTTAATTTAGAACCTGCGGATCACAGATGCACAGACGTCTCGCATTTGAGACTAATCCACGCTACGATAAGCCGTTAACCTGAATCGGAGACAAGCCCTTTGCGATTTTACGATTTGTTGACAAACGAATGCCATAGCATAAGGCCTCCTTAGGCCTCATAAGGCCGGCTTAGAATGTACACCAAACCAACTCTGCCCCCACGGACAGATCGTATCGTAAGCTACTGTAGGTATGCCTCTGCCTCAGGCCCTCCGGGGGGCGGTCAGCAGCACCTCCATAGAACTGATCCACTGCCGAACTGCGATCCCCAACCCGTATGCTATTACTTGGCATTACCCCCTATTAATGAAATGAAATGAAAATAAATATGGCGCTATTCTGGGAAGACCGGTAAAGGTAGACTGGTAAAGGCTATTGATGTGCATATGTAATATATTTTCTTCCTCTCAAGCTGTCCAATTTTCTCACAACGGCACTTGTCCACTCCGCCAATCACCTGTCCTACACCTAGTAACGTATTTCCATTTCGCAAGTCGTTGCGCAAGCGCGTCACATTCGTATGCAGGGATGTCGCGTTGTGCTAACAGTTAGCACATTGCTACGACGTGCTAATTCTACCTCATTGAGCCGATACTTCATGTTTATGAGTAGAGTAAGGTTAATGGCTAAAATGTGTAACAAATATCAAAATGTTTGCACTGAACTCCAGTTTGGTAAAGCCCTGGTCTCTTATCACTGCGCAGTACGCTGCGAAATGCGCTATGCGGCGCCGGACACATAATCATATGAAAAACGTCTAGAGTGGTCTTTTGTTCCGTCGACGTCTACGTCAACGGTAAGGGGCAGTACGCAGCACGCAGCGTACTGCGTACTGATCAAGAGACCAAGGCTTTACGCGACAGTATCGATACGTCATCGAGGCGTTCCATTTTTGTATGCGATTTACGTAGTTCCATGTCTGCGCGGAAGAGGCGCTGCACCAAATCCTATACAGATATCATAATATAAGGTTACTTTCTGCCAACATCACCTCTATGCGGATGACCTTCAGTTATATCTTTCCTTTCTTCCCACAGATTGTACTGATGCTGTAATAAAAATAAACCAAGATTTAGAGCAGATCAGCCAGTGGTCCTCTTCTAACTCTCTTATACTAAACCCAAAAAAATCTAAATACATGGTTTTTGGCACCAAAAATATGCTTGGCAAGCTCAGCAATGTTAATATTAACATTGACGGGGAGCTAGTTGAGCGTGTTCATGAAGCCAAAAACCTTGGGTTAACTATGGACAGTCACCTACATTTTGAATCCCATATTGCTGAAACAGTGCGTCAGTCCCTCTTTCGCCTCAAGCTCCTATATAAGATTCGTCCTTACTTAAGTGAAGATGTTCGAATAATGCTCTGTGAATCTCTAGTCTTGTCCCGTCTTAATTATTGTGACACTGTCTATGGCCCCTGTCTTCTTAGTCGAACTATTAATCTCATACAACGTGTGCAGAATGCCTGCGCACGTTATTGCTTCCATGTTCCCCCCCGTACTCACATAACCCCATTCCTTAATTCTTCAAACCTTTTGAAAATGAAAGAGCGTAGAGAACTACATCTAGCAACCCTTCTTTTTGGCCTCATTTTAAATAAATCTCCCCCCTACCTCTACTCCAAACTTAATTGGGCTAGTGATTGTAATCGTTACCCTAAGCGAACCTGTTCTCAACTAATTTTCCGTACGCCAAGGCATAAGTCTGTGGCTTTCAGAGGGTCCTTTCGATTTGCCGCTACTCGTTGTTGGAATGTGTTGAAGCCTCCATCACTCCACTCCCTAAAAACAGTTGGTTCATTTAGAGCACAATACAAAAAAGAGCTTTTAGGGCGGCAAAAATCCTGAAAGTCCAATTTCACCTACACTCACCATTCTTTTCTGCACTTTCGTGTCATTCTTCTGTGATCCAGACTACTTTATTTTTTACTCTCCATCCATGCAGTGCTGTACTGGTGGTGCTATGCTTTTTTTTCCCCTTCGATCGAATACAGTTCGTTTAGTTGCCACGTATTATCGTATCGTTGGATTGGAAATTCAAGTCGCATGTGACAGTACTTCAACTTCTTCTATAATGGCACCGCTTGCTTTTCGCTACGACTCTGCCAGTGTCAGTAAGCTTCAACTTCTTGTTTAACTCTCTCCACTAATCCACTTTGACATAGCAAAAAAAAATTTCTGACACGAACAAAATCAATTTGGAACAGCGCGTTTTTTTTTGCACATGCCTTGCACTTATTCCACATAAGCATTGTTACCGAAATTCAAAGAGCTCGTCTCGGTTCCTGGTGTCACTACGACCGGGTCAGTCTGAAAACCAGCGCTGTTTTGTACCCCGTTGCAAAACAGCATAAAGCTGAGACTGATCCGTTTTGGCTCACTTCGGCAGCACTGACACACCTACATGTACTTAACGAGTAGGATAAGTTAGTGGGTATAACTTTTTAGAATGTAAGCTTAGCTATAAGAATATATAAACTATGACTTGTACCTACTCATAAGTTTTAAACTAGTTTTTATATACCTACCTACTTGTTTATGTTTTATTGTATTTTGTGCTGTCCATTTGTGATTCAAATAAAACATTTATCTATCTATCTATCTATCTAATATCACATACATAATATCCTATACATAATATCCTATACAGATATCCTATACAGATATCATAATAACATAATTTATATATATAATATTATAATAACATAAAAAAATTATCAAGTTTTGGCATAGCTGGAACTCTTTTGTGTTGGTGCAGATCTTACTTATCCAGTAGGACATCAGTTGTTGTGGCAAGGGGCTTTTCGTCGCAACCTTTCTCTGCCCGATCTGGAGTGCCACAGGGTTCCCATTTGGGTCCCCTGTTCTTCAATGTTTTCATAAATGACATCGGCAGTTGTTTCCACCATTCTCGGTTTTACTTGTTTGCAGACGACTTGAAATTCTTTAGACGGGTTGACTCTCTAGATGATATTCGCTTTCTCCAGGATGATCTAAATAATCTTGTTTCTTGGTGTCGTCTTAACGGGATGAGTCTGAATACTGATAAGTGTCATGTAATGCGTTTTACTAGAAGGTTAAATAATATTACCAGGTCGTACTATATGAACAACGAAATTTTGTCAGAGGTCAATCAAATACGCGACCTCGGCGTTAACCTGGATTGTAAACTACGCTTCAATGTCCATATTGATCTAACAGTCAAGAAATGTTTTAAAACGCTGGGTTTTGTTCTGCGCACTTGTAAAGATTTTAAGAAACCTGCCACGAAAATATCCATTTTTAACGCTCTTGTACGTAGTTCACTCGAATACTGTAGTATCGTTTGGAACCCACATTATGATGTTCACGTGAAACGCGTGGAGAGTGTACAGAAACGATTTATGTGGCATCTGTCATATGGCTGCCATTTGGCTAAAAAGTTGCCTAGCTATGATGATCGGCTTAAATACTTCCGCCTAAACTCTCTTGCCAATAGTAGAAAAAATCACGATGTCTCGTTCTTGTATAAGCTAACCAACAATCTCACTGATACCCCCTTTATTCTGTCAAAGTTAAATTTTTCTATACCAAGAGGACTCCCTAGAACCAATAAATTTAAACCCTTCGTAACCAGACAATCTCGGTCTAATTTGGGTTCATTCTCTCCTTTAAATAGAATCACGAGAACTTACAATGCTATACATAACTCAAGTGTCTCAGCCTCTGACGTTCAGAGAAGCCTGCGCAGCTCTGACTCTGAGCAAATCTGCGGAATTGATTTGTTCTCAAACAGCCTATTCCGCTTTAAGAAATATTTAAGATGCATGTATGTGTAACGCTTATTCACCTTAATTTGTAATTTAATTTAAGTTATTTGGTTAATTTATTTGGAATTTTAATTTTATTTTGAATTGTTTGACGTTTTTAATCCATTGTAACTTTATTATTATTATTTTAATTTTTGAGAAGATTTATATAATTATTTTGATTTTGATGGTAATCGTCTTAATTTGATTTTTTTTTGCTTTTAATTAATAGTTTTTCAGTACTGTTTTAAAAGAATTTCGATTTGTACCTATAATTGAGGTGGCACTTAGATGTGTTTTTGTATGAAATGGCCTATAATCCATGTTTTAGTGTACACTGCGTTGGTGCAATTTATTAAATAAATAAATAAATAAATAATTAATATTTCTTATGACAATTTAATTATGCTTGATTATTGTTTATTATTTGACATAAAAAGTACTTAACTATTTCTATTATTATGTACCTACTTAATTTAACTACACGTATATCTAATTTTAAACCTACTGTAATTAGTATAATTGGCCTAAAGCCGTTCTAATTACATCCATAAATAAATAAATAAATATCAAATTTCAAAGTGCTTTATTTCCTTTAGACCTTACAGGACTCTTGCACACGTCATAAAATTCAAATTCAGTACCTCTGTAGAACTAGGAAATAAAGTGATCACTTTGATTTTTGGTTCACTTCAATCTTTTTAAGGTAATGTAAAGAAGCAAACAAGAAACCTTTACCTTGTGGCAGTAGGTTGTTAGTTTTAGAGTTAGAGCTAAGCTTGTCCCAAGCTTTTTAATCCCCTGGATAGGTATTATAATCTGATAACCTATAATCTGAGACCTCATCGAATTTTTGTACGGGATTTGCGTACCTAGTTCCATGTCAGCACGCGCCCAAACTCTTCCCGCGGGTGTCGTGAGAGGCGACTAAGGGATATCCACCGGGGGCGGGCAGCAGCGCCCCCTGCAGAACAATTCTACCACCGAACTGCGATCTCCAACCCGCATGCCCAGCGTGGGGATTATGGGCATTACCCCCATGTGATAAATGCCCATAAGGCGCTTATCAGGGGAGGCCTGCGTCCAGCAGTGGACCAATACAGGCTGTTGAGGTGGAGGGATGTCAGCACGGAGGAGGCGCTATACCAAATCCCATACAAAAATTAAACAGCTCGAAACCAAACACCACATAAACTAGACGTTGAAGCCACGCGCAAAAGTAAGTTGATTGTAAAATCAACCATTCAAAAAACATTTTAAGTACTGACGTTAGACAAAAACAATTTAGACTATTATACAACAGGTGAAAATTTTCACACAAGACAGAGGTCATCACTCGCAAGGTAAACAAAACGGTCTAACTATTACAATGTTTATACTCAGAACCTTATTGAAGTAGGCAACGACTGCACTCTTAGCACCACCTTATCTGGCTTCGGTTCCGCCCGCCCATACGGATTGAAGGCCATGGCGGGGCGGGCGGTCGCGACGTAAGAATCGACTCCCCTAAGGCGCAACGCACACAGAAGGCGGCGAGGCGAGGGTAAGGCGCAGACACGCCGCTCCTCGCCCCCCGCCACGTCGCCCGCAGATGGGATACCGGTAAGGCGGCGTGGCGGGGGGCGAGGAGCGGCGTGTCTGCGCCTTACCCTCGCCTCGCCGCCTTCTGTGTGCGTTGCGCCTAACACAGCCCACGGATATCGTAAGAGTGCCTAGGTACCCTACCAGATGAAGTGCAGCAGCTTCTTTCAGTTCATTCTTAGTACCTGTACTGCGATTACTAATCCGTTATATTTAGATTATCTATCATAAACGTATTTTTTTGCCTAAAGGTATATAAGTGACATATAATGTTCTTGTGGTTTACTTTTCACTTCTTCTACACACTACGATAAAGTGAAGAGAAAATCAACAACACCTTATTTCTAATTTGATTATAATTTATGGTATATCCCCTAATACTATCCAATGATCCTATCCATCCACGGTTGTCTGGTAGAGATCGCTCTTGAGCGATAAGACCGCCACTTGTCACTTATATTTTAAGCTGTTTTGCTGTATTGTTTCTATCTATAAGTGTGCAATAAAGAATTTTCTATCGATCTATCTATAAAATTTGACTTGTCTTGGTGCTTATTTATAAGCCTAAATATAATAAAGTTATTGAAATCTGAAATCAAAATGTGACCCATCACCACGCTACTGGCGTGGTGATGGGTCAGATTCAGATCGGGTCAGATTTTTGAAGGCAAAACTACGCTTGTTTGGAGGAGCATGTCCAACAGTGGACGTACCTACAAGTGCTATTAGGCCATCTGGCTTCATACAAAGTCTAGACTACAAAGGCTATTTGCATATGTGGAGTCATCATCATCAATATTCATAAGTGTTTAGAAAGTAAATTCGCAAGACGGTCATATATTAGTTTTGGCGCGACTAATGTTTAGAGAAGCGCCAAGTAGAGTAGGTTTTGGAGATAATCTTTGTAGACAAATCTTTGTTTAACATTATATTCTAGTAAACACAAAAAGAGTCATAATTTTTGACGTGTTAAAACGTAGTATATTTGTCACCTCTGTAGGGTACTCGGAAATTGAATTGACCCTGTTTTGCTTTAATCTGAGTGTGGTAAAATAAAGTGTTATCTGAGTACTGTACATAGAGATCAAAAACAGTAGCATTTTGAATATTGAATAATTAACAAATACTGTTTGTTTCATTTCAAAAGTGCTAATTTATATTGTGTGTATTGTGCTGGTAAATAAATATAATGTCTAGCTCTATGTTTTGACAGAAAACCGGTATTGATCACCACTTTATTGTAACCACACAAAGAAACCAATACAGAGAGACATGCCGATAATCGCGGAAGGACAGAGGGCGTCCTCATCGCTATGAGCGATCTCTTCCAGGCTATCTAGTGGAAGGGCTCAGGCGGACCAAGTAACCTCTGATCACAGATGACCTTGGTCACCAACTCCCTGCACCAGCTCCTAGGTCACTCCGCGTACAATTCGCCGCGGTCTATTGTCTACGTAGTTGTTCGTAAATATTTGTCCGAAAGATTCCAATCGCGCGAACAATTGATCCCGCTCCATTGTTCTAACGATGTCATGGTTTAGCGCTTGCTTAACGCGACAAAAGTTCTGGGTTTTCGAGGAGAATGTTTCATTATTTAGGAATCATAGCCAAATCGAAAGTAACCCATGGGTCCAAATGTTGTTCCTATCTCATCGTCTGTTAACATGTACGTAATCTGTATTTGTCTTTCCCGTCCTGTGTTTCTGTTTTATTTGGTGCGCAATAAAGAGTATTTGTATTGTATTGATTATGAAAAACCTTGAAAATTACTCATCGAATAAAGGCCATCTGGTTGTTTAACTAAGGATTAAAAAACCGGCCCTAAAATAGCTTAAGTTTGTATGGGAATGAGCCACACATTCGTCTCATCGCAACTTGAAAATAAGGCATTTGTTCACGCCTTTCCAGATCCCACGGGCACTACCCCCCATACGATAAAAGCCAATAAGGCGCTTAACAAGGCCTGCGTCCAGTAGTGGACTAGTAGGTTTAGGCTGTGAATGTAGATATTCCATATTTATTTTGAGACAAAAGGTAGCCTGTTTCCTTCCATAATCTATCAGATATAATCATAAAGATACGTTCAGCCGATTAGTAGGTACTAAAAAGGTTACAGATAGAGTTAGTCAGTGCTCGGAGAGATGCGGAACACGCGCGTCCAGCACCGCACTCACCCTGGAGATGTCCCTCGATGATGGATGAAACGTTGGTGTTCTTCCAACACAAACAAGAACAGAGTTACTTTCGCATTTACCAATATTAGTCGTCTGAGTTTGGTTTCGTAAATACATGTCAAAATCTAAAACATGCCGTGCCTATCCAAACTTTAACAAAAAACCTAACGTAGCTCAAGCAGTTTAACTAAACTAACACCATTTACCTTTTCACCAATACTACCAAACTACATTTCTACCAAATAAGCCCACAAATTATCAAAATTATGTCGAGATTTCCATCAAATTATCGAATCAGTATTAAATAGGACTTAACTTCCGCTCAAGCCGTTTTTCTTTAATCTATATTACAACATTTACTTTTCTAAAAATACCGCCAAACCACATTTCCACCTGGCAAGTTTAAGAAATGAGTCCACAAATCGAGCATATCCATCGAATTATCAGAGCAATTAGACATATTATCCCAATCACTTGTCATTACAGCAGCCTGCGCGTGCGCTGACGCAAGCTGACCGCTGGAGCGAGTGGAGACTGAGTTGAAAAGGAATTTCTACTGAAATCACGATAGTAGTTCAGCCGGTATAGTTTTGAAATATCTCAGATAACTGGAGTAAAAATATGTTTTAAGTCTGTAGTCTGTCTTACTACAAGGCCTACTGGCTTTTTTCTGATCTTCTCTGTTTTGTGCCAAGTTAGTCTAAGGGGTGCTCACCCCTCAGACTTAGGTGAGACGCCACGATCACTGTTTGTCGATAGTAGTAAAGTATTATAATATGTGTGACGTTAGTAACGAGATCGTGACGTCTCCTTTTAGTATGGGCACAGATATAATAATACTATACTTACTCGTACTAGTTTAAAAAGTATCAAAACATTCTGATAGTCTTTATTCACAAAGAAAATTACATATTACTATATTATAATTATATATTATAATGCTAGTAGTATGGGATTTGTATAGTTCCCTGTCCGCGCGGTAGAGGCGCTGTACCATATTGTACGGAAAAAGGAGATCTCACGATCACGTCTCCGTCAAATAAACTCACCGCTCTGATCTTTTAGGTGCGCGTCTCCCCAAGCATAACCTCATCGACGCATTTGATCCGTCAGTAAGCATCCACCCTGTGGTGGATTCTGTCCACGAAAAACAATATTTTATTTCATATGAAATGAAATGAAATGAATGAAATGAAAACATTTATTGAAAAAGAAATACACATTAACAGTGGTTAACTCAATGTTAAGCTAAAGCTAGGTGTTATCAGTTTCTGGTCAAGTAAAATTAGGTATAAATTAAATTACATAAATTAATTTGAATTAGGCACGTAGAGATCAGGAAAAGGTTCGTCGTTGAGGAATTACGAATTGTTTACAGTCATTGTCTAAAAATTCACTTACAGAGTATATGGTTTTATCTAGCAGAAGAAGTTTCACATTATTTAAAAATGATTGTTCACAATTTATGAGTCGAATACACAATGGAAGTTTGTTAAAAAGTTTAGGGCCAATAACTTCCGGCTGCTTTTTAGCATAGCACGACTCATCCGATCAATATTAATTTTAATTAACAAAAATATTGACCCCTTACAAATCACACATCAAAATCCATTCATCCAATTACAAACAAATTCCATCGCTAACTAGAGGTCAACCCAAGCCGGTCTCTGCCAACGTAACAGATCGCTTATAATTCAATATTACTTGTGATCCAATAAATCACCGGCCAGCAGCGACCGGTCTAGAAAGGACCCCGAGGTCGAGTCGGCTAGAACTTATGAATATTCGAGATTAGCATATAGACTTATATGGTATTGGGTATGTATTGGGTAAGTATGTTTAACATTATATTATACAAAGTATCTTACATAGTTCTCCATAAAAATGTATCATACTTACTATACCTAGGCTTTTATAATGTAGCACCACCTACTCATTGTTTTAGTAACTAAACTAGATATTTACTACATTATTTAAGTAACATTTTTTATTAGGTAACAGTATTTTTAGTTAAAATATGGGAAGAAGCTGTTTTCCTGTAACACAGCTACATTGTGGCTACCACAGGAGACAGAGCTCTTTAATAGTTAATAAAGCGAAACTTTAATTTGTTACAAATATTATTTTAAATAAACGATTGTGTATTTGTATTTTTTATTATATCTACGACCTCTCCGAGCTCGGGCAGGAAGTTGTAGTTTTTTTTATACTCGATTAAACGCAAGAAATAAATAATTAGTTTAGTAGAAGTATAGTATTATTATTGCCTATGTTTTTGACAGTTCATAATTTTATTATTGTTTCGTCTCGTCCATCGATGTAAGTAAAATTCGGGAGATTGGGTACTAGATTCTCGAAAGTGCTAAAGTTAGGTGCAATTAGGTCACCCACCTAAGTCACAGTCGGACCGGTGCCGCCGGCGTTCGTGTTTCACGTGCGTATTGTTGTCTCGGTTGCGTTTCGGTCTAGATACGTCTTTCCATCTTTACTGTTAATTAGGTAGGTATATTAAATAGTAGAGTACACACAGAAATTTCAATCAAATAATAGAAATAAATTAAAACTAGAAACAATTGAGCTATCTGCAGTTACTATATCTTTCTTATGGATCCCTACATCAACATTAGCAGACATAACTTTAGTCCAACATTAAAGTTTGACAGGTTCAGACAAATGGTTACCTAGAACAGATTTGTCAATAATGCCCATCTGTAATTGCTGGCAGGTGGTCTGCACGACTACATTACCATTAATTTAGCACCAGCGCTGTCTAAAACCAAGGGTCGAAGGTGCTCGGTCCCATGATGTACACTCGGTGCAGTTGGTGACAACACGCGGGATTGGTACAAAAGCCTTAGTAGGTAAATTCAAAGAATCTAATTTCAATCGATCACAAAGAAGTCAGCATCCCCGGTGATTAAGCTTCAAACTCCGGCGCAGGTTTTATAACTATACAGTGACGGAACCGTGGTCGCACTGCGATGTCCCACTGGTGGGACAAAACTTTTTCGTGGTCCCACCAAACACACACTTGACCGTCCACATCCTCCCACCCCCGCGAAGCGGGGGGGGTCAACATTAACTTACTCCTAACGAAGCCCGTCCAACCCTTGCACCCAGAGCCTTAAGTTGAACGGTCAAGTGTGTGTTTGGTGGGAAAAAGTTTTGCCCCACCAGTGGGACATCGCAGTGGGACCAAGGTTCCGGAGTGAACTATACCTATGCCATCAAGTAATTTGCTGTCGGTAGTTCGACTGACAATCAAATAGGTAGTCCTGCTTTACCGATTCCATTTTTTTATGACAATTGATTTCGTTGTTGTTGCTCAACATAAAAAATTATACAAATATTATTTTACAGACATACTTAGTCGTCTAGATGACTTTAATTTGGAATGAGAATATTAAATAGAATAAAATAGTATTACCTACTTTTGTCATAAAACACTATTTGCTTCTGGGGCATTACACGCGTTTTTCCGTAATAAAAGTAAGTATCACAGATTGAATTACTGTGGTAAACTATAATTTTAACTTTTTTATGGAATAATAAATTTATCTAGAATAATCTTCGTAACACATGGTACTATGTCGGTTCGATAAATATCGAAACTTTCGTAAGTCCTCATATTTTTCGAGTCGACAGATTCGCATCTCTATTCGTCAAATGTAACTGTGTCTATGAAATACTTCATTCTCTCATTCAGTCTTCATTCAGTCACCTGTCAACCAACTAGGGAACTTCCTAATGGGGCATAAACCAAACGGAACATTATTTCATGGAATAGGTATAATCATCTCAACCTATTAGCTATTAGCTTCCGATGTATTGATATGAATTAGCAATGTATTGATATGGATCAGTTGAGCTACCTGTAAATTGTTTGCAACAATAGCTCAATTGTTTCAATTGTAAATACTAGTTCAAATTTATTTATATTATTTGATTGTAATTTTCTTAACCTATAAGTTATGATAAGAAATTAACATAAGAGCTAAGAGGCTGTAAAACTTCACAGTAGAGACTCCAACCGAAGTAAGATAACTTAAATCCTCGCAGTGAAGATTTTAAAAACAACGTAGGGTTAAGCTTTTGTAGCCGATTATACCCCGATGTTGCAACATAACCTTTTGTAAAACTTAACACGAATTTACCTCTTTGAAGGTTCCCAATAACCGGTGGAATTCGAAGGGACAGAAAAACACTAAGGTTACCAACTATGTACCCACAGCTGTGATAACATTAGAAGTGATTTATTAAATAACAGAGATTGGAGTAATATTTCGTGAATGAGGCCAGAGTACCTGGTACTTAGAATAAATAAATAAATAAATAATTCTAGACAATTAACACAACATTATCTAGCTCCAAGCTAAGCAGAGTTTGTGATATGGGTACTAGATAACTGACACAGAACTTATTAATAACGAGTTTCTGCCCGCGGCTTTGCGCGCGTTGTTTCTTTGGAAACGTTTAAAGGTCATTTACATCCCATGGGAACTGTTTTATGGGGTACAAAGTAGCCCATGTTGATTCCAGGGTTAGAGCTACATCTATGCAAAATTTCAACCCGATCGGTTCGGTAATTTTAGCGTGAAGTAGTAACAAACATCCATCGATACATCTAAACATCAAAACTTTCACATTATATTATTAGTGTGATGTGACTAGCTGCGCCCCGAAGTGTTAGTCACCCGCGGTGAATAGGTATGATCCCACGGGATCACTGCCCGTTTCCGGGATCAAAAGCTATCCCGGTACCAATTTTCATCAAAATCCGTTTAGCCGTTTGAGCGTGAAGTAGCCACAATATTACACAAACTTATGCGTACAAATTTTCGCCATTATAGTATCATAGTTTGAGAAGCCTCTACTTATTTTCCCATTGGAGCTTAAGGAATCTTGTACACACATTTTTTTCGCCGCAAAATTTATGGTTACATCGCCGTGTCTTTGTTTTTGTCACGTAGTTTTTGTCTCCTGAGATTTATTAAAGGATCAACAAAAGCGAAACTTTTTACAAGACGTAGAAAAATCTGTATAAAATATTTTCAAGGATAATGCCACTTTAATTGTGACCGGGAAATAAGTTATTTGCCTATGTACTTTGTCTCAAACTTACATAATACACTGCATTAATACAGGATGTCACTAAACACAGGTCATCCGCCACTTAAAAACGCCACAGCAAAAAAGATTAATTTTCGTCGCTACTGCAGCAAACAATTATTTTTATTATAGTCCATAAGTTTACAGACATCCTGTAAGTGAATTGACTTGAGTGTGGTAGTTCCTCAAAATAACAGATTTTAGTATTTAATTTATACTTACTAGCAAGCCCGCGAATCTTTGTATGCAAAATTTCAGCTCGATCCATTCAGTTTTTTTTTTTTATATTATTTTAAAAATATTCAGGAAGTTAACAGCTTACATAATGAGTAGGTACGTGACTAAATACAGAGGGCTAATTAAAAATTTCCACAAAAAGCAACTAAAAATAATATTAAACAAAGTTACAGGACGACTACTGATGGTTAAATTATCATTTTCTAAAAATTTGTTCACAGATAGGTGAGAAATTCCTACCAATTTTGGTTTATTATAATGACTTGCGAACAAATACGTCTCATTTTTCTACCCATATATTATGTACATGCGCTTGTGTGGGTGAAATCACTGAAGTTAATGCTTGTCAACTTACACATATCCCAAACACGTCATAATACAGCAACGTGTTTTACGTTGCTGTCACAGCAGAAGGATGATACACATTATAAATATAATGTAGATTCGTTTTGGCTTCAAAATCACGAGAATTGTTGAGTGAAACTATCGTTCTGCTGAGACAGCAACGTGTTTACCTGTATGATTGACGTGTTTGGGATAGACTTGGTATCCTTGGTACGCTCATAGATCGCGAGGGAAAAACTTAGAGTCGGTGTAAGTAGGTACCATACCTACATTAAAATTGAAACACATAGATTGTAAGTATCGTGCGTTGGTAGGTAACAATAACACCAATATTATAAATGCGAAAGTTTGGATGGATAGATGGATGGATGTTTGTTACCTCTTCACGTCAAAACTACTGAACGGATCAGGCTGAAATTTTGCATACAGGTAAGTTTAACCCTGTAATCAAACATAGGCTACTTTTTATCCCATAAATCAGTTCCCATGGGATAGAAATAACCTCAAAACGTTTCCATAGAAACAACGCGTGCGAAGCCGCGGGCAGAAGCTAGTAAAACATAAACAGTACTTGCCTAGAATATTATTTTCCACCAAAATTTAAGCTGTACTGACGAGTGAAATGTTTTCCCGTGTGTTCTTATTTTTCTATAAGTTTCAGTGAGTTTTATTTTTGTTATGATTGGTGACGACTTGTATACGAGGTGACGACGCCGACGACGCTCCGTGCAGTACTGAGAGTAAGTGAGTCCCTGGACTTAGTCCGTCGGACCAAGTGCTGTTGGTTGGTAGCTTTATCTACTTACTTTTATAACATCAATGCCGCGAACGTGACTGCCGCTGTCATGTCAAAGTGCAACAAATTACTCAAAATGATTCGAAAACTATCATCGAGTTTGTAAGAAACGATTGGATCGTTGTCATACTACCAAAGTTCCTCTGGATCCGGTAGGGGTGCTGCAAGGCACTAAATGTATGTATAGGAAGCACTCAATACGAAAGTATTCGTAAGATAATGCGCAAAACCCATACTAAGCGCTCTGAATGTTTTATAAAAAATAACTATCTATGTGGTAGGTACTTAATTATAATGTACTAGTTGCGCCCCAAGGCTTCGCACGCGTTGTTTCTATGGAATCGTTTAAAGGTGATTTCTATCCCATGGAAACTGATTTATGGGATAAAAAGTAGCCTATGTTAGATTCCAGGATTACAATTACTTACCTGTATGCATAATTCTTTCCATCCAAAGGTTGCCTGGAAGAGATCGCTTCTAAGCGATAAGGCCGCCCACTGTACTTGTCTTATGTAATGTCTCCTTGTAATGTTATTTTTATGGTGTACAATAAAGCATTTTGTATTGTATTGTATGCAAAATTTCAGCCCGATCCGTTCAGTAGTTTTTACGTGAAAGAGTAACAAACATCCATCCATCCATACTTACAAACTTTCGCGTTTATAATATTAGTAGGATTCAGTTTATCAGTCATCTAGTACCCATAACACATGCTCTGCTTAGTTCGGGGCTAGATGATGCAGTGAAAGTCCAGCGTTATTTAATTATCGATTATAGAATCATCGGATCGTTTAATCATTAATCAAAATCACAGACATAGAAATCTAAATAACAAGACACTGTTATTTAGATTTCTATGATCACAGACATGTCAAATATTTAGAGTCGAAAGCAGTGCGAAACACCAGTAGTAGCGGAATGGTGTAAATATTAATGTACCTAGGTCCACCTACTTACTTAATTCGAGTTTGTAGGTACTTAAATTAAAATTGTCTAGCCTAATTATTATTAAAATATTCGCTCACGCTATAGAAACAATGAATCGGAAACCATTTGTTGAGTCTATTTTTAATCAATGTCATTGGCAAGTCCAAATTATGTAAACTTGAGTAGGTAGTAACAATAAATAGATGTTAAACTCTGGATGAACTTTAGATGCATTTTCATGATTGCCACTAGTTTTATCTCTCTCTATCTCTCTCTCTATCTCTCTCTCTCCCTCTCATCTTTATGAACTTGTCCGTACAAATGCATACACTTGAAAGTCGTCGGCCTTTGTACTAATCTACTGCAATTACGTATTATTTATGTTTCCCCTTATTGAACACGGGAAATAGGTTTTTTATACAACGACATGCACTGTGCTTAAAACTATTTTAAAATATATATAATAGATGAATAGGTGATGCTTAACCTTGAAAACACTTATGTTTCTTTTTTATGTCGATAAAAGTTATATTAAAACAAAGATTAATAAGATGCAGAGTTATTTATTCTAATGTGGCATAAATCATTTTTATTCTTATCTAAGCACTAGCAGTTACCCGCAACTTCGTTAGCGTGGTAGGTAGGGTAGGTACCTTACTAAATAAAAGACACATCAGTGAACGTAAAAAACATTTGCATGGAAAAAGCGAATACCTCTGTGACTTCTTACACACGAAGCCTTTATAGGTATTATCCATAGAATGTACTTTTAGCACAGTAGATAAATGTATACAGTAGAATGACTCAGCCGTCTCTTTGAACTTTATACCTACAGTTGAGCGGAGCTCTAGGGTTGGTACAAACAAGAAATCTAATTTTTCTGTGCTTTTCTCAGTCGTTGATTTGATATGGGGCCATTCATTTATTACGTAAGACGATTTATGGGGCTACCATGTGTTATTTTTAATTTTCTTACAAGGGAGTGGGAGGGAGTCTCGACAGTTCTTACGTACGATCACAAAAACGCGCAAAGTTAAAAATTATACTTTGAAAAAGCGCGGGCAACCGCGCGAGTGTCGTGGTTCGATCGGATGCGTACCTATACGAGTAGGTAAACGATTTCCATGGCAACGGACCCGCGCCACTCGCACTGCGCATCCCGGGAACTCCCCGCTTGTGGACTAATTAGTACCTAACCTACCTTTGTAAGTAGGTACAAATAAACATTTCTAAAATTGTTACTTTGAAAAATAAACATTAAAACAAACCAAACGTGTATTCATTTTTTACTTTAGATTCATACGTAATAAATATTAAACAGGGGAAGGAGGTCGGCCTATTTTTATTTTTTCTTATAATAGGGGGAAGTGGGTCAAAACTAGCGAAAATCGTCTTACGTAATAAATGATTGGCCCCTATCTATGGATTATAATTGGTAGATAAGTAACTACCTAATCTATTTATTTTATGGTTATGTTTAGGTTTTATCAAGTGGATGGCACAAACTTCGGGAGGCCTATACCCAGCAGTGGGTAAAATCCGGGTAAAATCTGTGGGTGATGATGATGATAATGATTATCAAGTACTTATTAAGTATCGTAACGTTATTGGGTACCAGTTGGTTCTAACGTTATTAGAACAAAATAACCAGCTAATAACTGTTAGAAAAAATACCTATAATAAGAATAACTCCCATTCCCATCTCCAGCAGCGGCAAACGAAATCTGTGATGCGTGTGGCCCGGAGCGTGTTTTGACGAGCGTGTTTTGCTCGCGGCACAACTCGCGGTCGAGAACCGCACGCGGGCGCAAAAACGAATGACAGGAAAAGCGCCCTAAAAGCTAATATGTAATGTATACCTACATTACATACATATTACATTAAATACATAGCAGAATTTCCCATACATTTTTAATGATAATACCTACCTATTAGCCTACCTATCATCCATCCATCACCCACCTCCGAAGAGACAAACAAGAAAGCGAAGGCCGATTGCGTGTCGACTTGGCACATTTAGGGTTCCGTACCAAAATTAGGTCTTTTATATTTAATGTAGAATACATTTAGACCGCAAAATAAGTAGGTAGGAAAAAATAAGTGAATTTCAGAAAAAATAATATGGAGGTACTTCATAAATATTTGTTAGTAACATTGGCATTACTTATACTTCAGGTACGGAACCCTAAAACGTGGTAAAGACTATATTTATTTTACCTTTCAGCATTATCAGGAAGTCGAAAAAATGACAGTGTTGGTTTAACGAACGTTGAGTTTAGGCACCCGTAAACACTGCAGTATACTCGTGGTCGTGATGCCGCCATTATTTAATTTATTATTTCGCGCACTTGCAACGTTGAGGTACCGAAACTGGAGCTGACAGCGCGGGGGTCGCGGCACAACAAACTCGTTCAGCGCAGCGACCAGTCTCGGCGGCGCGGGCGCGCGGCGCGCGGCGTGACACTGGATAGATGTGCATGCCGAGACTACCTTAGCGGCCGTGTAAATGACGCCTATATGTGCGTGCGTCGATTCGGGCCGTCTAGTATGGAGTCGGATTACTGTATATTTATGTATTGTGCTTTTAGCCTTTAGTAATTAATTGAATTACATATTTCGTCTGTTCGCTGGAGAAAAACCTTCTGCTTAATTTTCATATTTTACAAATCAGACACCATCACAAAATTCAATTACTATTTTGACATGAATAGACAACATTGCATAGACGGACTTTTTATATATCTTTTAGTTTCTCGTTGGACGTGATGTGTAAATTTATCAAACCCTTCTTTAAATCTTAAATAGAGCAGGCACAAAGCCTAAAAAGAGTAGCCTATTGTTTAAGTTAGGCTACATTCTAAATGTATGCGAAATTTTATATTGATCTGTTCTGTAGTTTTGGAAATCCTTGGTAACAAAAATTTCACATTTCACAAACTTTCGCATATATAATATTAGAAGGAGTACGATAGCAATGCAAAAAGTATTTATATCATGACGCGTGAAACAACGACATAATTTAAAAACGGCTTTTGCTGTTCCGTAGTAGATTTCTGTTACTGATAACAGTTTTCATTCACAAAAAATCTATGTTTACAAAAATTATCTTGGATTATAGAATCGAGTATAGTAAATATTAGAAAATACAACGCCCACAATAATGGAAAGTTGAAAGAACCAGACAATGACAGAGCACCATCGACATATCAACAATTAATCACACTCTATTTCACTTCTGTAGCCTTTGGAATGTGTTACACATTTAATCAGCCGATTCCAAACCGTATCCCAACCATATTAAGTTTGAATTCAATTGAGAGTGCACTTAGAAAGTGGTCGTCCTTGAAAGTAAAAGCGATCCCTAAAGTGAAATCGAAGTTGTTTTGTATTAACGCGTTTGGGCGGCGTTAATGCCCTTCAACCAAATGATGACATGGTTATTGGTCATTGGTACATACACGTCAGTTCAGTATCTTTATGTAACTACAGCAAAAACAGAAACATTCAATCAGAGAACCAAAAAAGAAAACACAAGAAAATCAACAATTACAAAGGTGTAATCTACAAGATGTGAGTTTTGAAAATAATGCCCCGTCACAATGATGACACAGTCACGGAAATTCTACGTTTGTACAGGCTGTCAAATCTGTTATCACAAGAGATGCTTCAGATGCCTTCGATGACTTGAATAACGTGTAGAGACGGACCATTGTCCTATTTATGGATAACCATCTACGCATCCTCGCGAATCTCCCTATAATATAAACTGAACCAACAAAGGTAAAAACTGAGAATTCTTAAGAAGCTGTCGCTTAAAATACCAGCAATGATGATTGAATGGACTTTCTAAGATTGCAGCGAATCATCCAAGACAATGCAAACCGCAGTAATGGCGCGCTATGCGAACTCCAAATTGGCACAATTACAACTTTCACTTATGGTCGCCATAATCCGCGCTTATGGAAACAAAATGGTATTACGTGGAATGGCGTGGGAAGATTCAGTTCATTACTAAAAAGGAATTATAGAAACAAATTATAGAGATACAAGGCCTTTCTTTAAGAATATTTTTACGATATAGGTATTGTAGAGCATATAGACACGGTAATAATATTACCTTGATATAGAGGTATGAAGAGCTATAAGAGAAACAGGAAGTAGTAGACAAGGAGCTTCTTGTTCTTGGTAAATTTTCGGGCTACATTAGAGCAACAGACAGAACAATCCAGCGGTCAAATAACTTCTTTTCTAGGTCAAGAATAATATTAATATAATACATTTAATTAGGATTAATAGTTTTTTTAAGAAAACAATTATTACAAAAGCAACAACAGCGACAATGATAATGTAAACAAAACTTTCGAGCGGGGTCGTAGAACTGTGCATGTTGTTTTTGTAGTGTTCGTGTTTGGCAGATCTCGCGGTTCTGCTTCAATGATGCTTAGTCAACGGGAACTCCTTTATTTATTACTTTTAAATGTGAGGGACTGTAGGTTCTAGCATGAAAACTGTGTTAATCTGTTAGTGCATCAATTTGAAGATTGTACATCTGATTTCTGCTTAAGCGATTCTTGATTTGTATTGCAGAATAGTATAAGCCATTCCAAGTTAGTTTACTCGGTTCAAGTTGTCCTTTAGCGTCTTTGAGTTGTTACGTACATATAAAAACTGTTCCATGTAACAATTTCATTACATTTCATTTCTCGTTTTTAATAAATTCTCTCCGGGTTCGTTGACACGACCCCCACGCTTGTTATGATATCATTTTCGTTGCCAAACTTGTATCTAATATAGTGTAGTAATATTTTATATTTGCTAATACATACCTAATAAATGTTGTTTGTTTTAAAGTGACGTGAACTATGCTAACAAAGTGTGACCCTTCCGTAGCCTCCTTTTTAATTAGAGACATACATAAAAATCTTATAAAATTTGTGTATTAACTTTACAAGTTATGATAAACAATAATTTTATGTTGAAGAGGCTCTAACTGAAGCACATAGGCACATTACAATGAAACTACTGTGCACGGAATTTAAGCTTCCAAGGTTAATGAGGCTGGGATTTAGACTGAAAAAATGAACATTGATGAGTTTTTTGCTGTACAAAACAAAGAAACCCACCATCTTTATAATTCTTTGTTTAATAATAAACTATTAAATCAAATGTTTGAGGAAGACATCGTTTCCTTCGACAGTGGCTCGCGGAATACAAAAAATAAGATGTTCCGGGTATTATAATGACTGTATTTTTATAGTTTAAGAGTATAGGAGCCCTTTGTTTTGACAAGAGCATTATGAAATTGGATTTTATGACCAACGTTTCTCATGGTTAACTAAGAATAGAATATATTTATTGTCAAATTATTTCTCTGTCTTAGCTTCTCAGTTTTATCGTAACATTATGATAGGTTAATACTCGGTTATTTTGTTAAGCCAACTGATGTTTTTTATTAATATTAGTTTTATTTATTACTATAACAAACAAAATGAATTATTGAATTACTATCGTGTATGGAATATGTGCTTGGTAAGTACTTTCTAATTAAATTAAAACCCATTATTTTTTAAATAGGAACTAATTAATGAACATTACAAAAATTATACAATAACAAAAGTGCGTTAATTTTATTTACCTAATTATTATTTTCCATTGTATTGACGTCATTACTAAATAAATAAAACATTGCCATGAGAATATAGGACAATAGGTGTGTGAGTATTATAACATGCCAGAATCTTTATTCAATTTTAGACGTTTACAGACAATTGTGAGAGGCTGGTGTGGCAGTGTGCGATGCTAACTTATAATGGAACATGGACGTTTGAGGATGACGGTACGTAGTTGTGTTGGTGTGTTTTGATCCAAGTGAATAATATATATAATCAATATTTTACAATTATATAGAGGATAGTCAAAACTTAAAAAGCAGTTTACCAGTTTCGAAGTCAGTTTTTAGTTTAATGAATACAATATATAAAAGGGTCGAACCTTTCTCTGAATTAAACTAATTATTTTTTATATTTTCAGTGAATTTAGTAAAAACTCTACCTTTGATGAACAGTCCCTTACCTATCCTTATAATATGGATCCTGTACATGGTATTTGTACTGAAAGCAGGACCATCGTTCATGAAGACCCGGTCTGCATACAACATAGACAAAGTTATGACCATATACAACGCTTTTCAAGTGGCCATGTCTGCTTATTTTGTTTACAAGGTAAGTTATTGTGGAATAAGAAACGTAATTTTTGAATTGTTTTAGGGTTTCGTTCCTCAAAAGGAAAAAAGGAACCCTTATAGGATCACTTTGTTGTCCGTCTGTCTGTCTGTACGCCTGTCAACCAACTTTTCTCTGGAACGCGCGGAGGGTATCGAGTTGAAATTAACATCAAATACTAAAGTCCGTAACTTTTTGGACCCGTGATAAAAATAAATTTTCTAAGTCAACGCAATCATAAGTTACAGCCGTTAATGTCCAAATATTTTGAAATTTCCAAGGGAATCACATGCACAGAAAACCTATAGAGTTCTTCCCGTAGACCTAGAATTATGAAATTTAGCAAGAAGCAAGGTTGTATAGCACAGGTACAGGAAAAAATCCAAAAACCGTAAATTTGTAGGTTATTCACAAAAAAAATTATAATACCCACTATCTATAGGGTACCTACTTCCCGTTGATCAAGATCATGATATTTGGCAAGAAGCAAGGTCTTACGATTATACGGAAGGGTTCCGTATAATCGTTAGACATGCGCGAGTCCGACTCGCACTTGACGTTTTATTATATAATTACCTACTAGGATTATTTGAATAAGATTCACATGCAGGATTATGATATTTATTACCCGACCTTGAACGTATTTGCCTTTTTGCTATCTATTTTCACCCAATTACTCAACTATTGGCAGTTGGTACCTACGTATAATGAAACTCTTTTGCAGTGCCCTACAGGGCAGGTAGATGTGCTATTGACATTAGTTAATATTATGACTTAAGCTGTATACATGTTTAAGTGAGCAAAATAAAGAACACAATTTAATAAATCTAATCTAACAACTTTTGTCTTTACTGTTTTAGTTTTGTTGTTTTTATTTTTAGGTTATCTTGACTCTTTTACAACTTCTTCCGTTTTCTTTCCAGGGATTGCCAATGGTGTGGAGAGTTGGACTTAGTCCTAAATGTTTACATGATAAGGAATTTTCTATTGATTATGTAAGTGGCACTTAACAATCTTATACCTATGCAGAGAACACTTTACTATGGTTCGCAGATATGATGATTATTGATGATACAGACTAAATATGAGCAAAAAATATTAACTACCCTATTTACGATACTCTCTCGTATCGTAATCATAATCATAAACCTTCAAAATCTCAAACCAACTCAAAAACTCAGTGCTTTATTTCCTTTAGACCTACTTTAGGGGTCTTGGACGCGTTTACTAATCACGAGATTAACAACTTCATTGACTGATTCCAACAATCTCATCCATTCCAGTTCACCAGCTTCCACATCTACTACATGATTAAGATCACGGAGCTCCTCGACACCGTCTTCTTCGTCCTCCGGAGGAAGTTTAGCCAGATCACCTTCCTCCACCTGTACCACCACTCCTACATGCTCCTCTCCACCTGGGTCATGCTGAGATACGACCCGAGCCTGGCGGTCATGTTCGCGGGACTCGTCAACTCGTTTGTGCATCTGATCATGTACGCGTATTATGGACTGTCGGCGTATCCGAAGCTGGCTAAATACTTGTGGTGGAAGAAGTATATTACTACTTTGCAGTTGGTGAGTATTATTGATAGTATAAAGGCTTCTCAGGTAGTACCTTAGCTGACCATCAAAACAAAAATTTTTGGCACATGGCCTTGCGAGTTCGGTAGATAATAATTATGTGCTAAGTAGAAAAAATATGACTCGTAAGATGTAGAGATCGACATGGACTGATTTTGACTAGTCAAAACTTACAACAAAGTATGAAAAAGGGATGTTAATTTTATCGAGATTTATTTGGAAGAACGTTCAAAAGATCATAAAATAGTGGTATTTCTATCTTGATTTAATTTGGGTTCCATGCTAGTATTCCCGCTGCCGCGCCGGGCAAAAGCTTCGCTATTATACATTCGCTATGCATACATTCCCTTTTTGGCCTAGTTATAAACGCTTTTTTCCTCATTTTCCAGGTGCAGTTTGTTCTAATAACAATGCAGTTGGTCCATCAATACCACTTCTCCGAGTGCCCGCCATCCATCTTCACCGCCTACAACGGGGTACTACACTGTCTCCTGTTCATCGGCCTCTTCTCTCACTTCTACATCAACGCTTATCTCAAACCTAGCGATGTTGAAAATAGTAGAAGTAAAAAGGTTTTGTAAAAATGGTTTTGTATAATGTAAAATATGTATTATGTAAATGTAATGTAAGAATACGTGTATTCTTCGACGAATAAAAAGAAAATCCGTCCCTAATTTTCTCGAAAATACAAAAAAAATTATAATATTCAAAACATCATAGAACAAACGTTGACCCCTTCGATGTCCAGAATCACCCCCTATAGGCCAAGTACACCCTTTCCGTGGCACCCTGTATATTCTCTGTTAGTACCTACCTACTACAGTGGGGGCTCTTGTAACACACGGGTTTTTCGCCGTGAAAATCTACGATTGATTAGTTGTGTTCATGCACAGAGGCGTCAACAAACTTCCATGGTGATCCATACGACCGGACCTTCACATGCCGAATGAACCGTAGATTTAAAATAAACAATTTTCATTTCATGTTCATTTTTCATTATTACGGCAAAAAAAACGTGTGTGAGTGAATAAAGGCACTAATTCTGGGGTAAAAATGGTAAGAGTAGAATTTTTTTTGATGTTTGTTCTAATGGTTTAATACCACCCAAAACACATTTTTGTTATTTATGTAATTTAATAATCTTTTATGCATTTCGGTACTTTCAAAAAACCGTGTTAATTCACATTACAATTAAATTAGAAAAAAAGTCAATCGCCTTGGCCTTTCGTCACATCATACTCGAGTAACAAATTGAAGAGTTTTATGACTGTAATTTAAGATTCTATAACAACATAATAGCGTTATAAAACATAATAACTTTATAGCATAATCAAATTCTATTAAAAGACAGAAGAATTGTTTATTTCATTCATGGATAGAGTTTTGCTACTTATAATTTCTACGCTATACTTAGTATAATATCCTATTAGGCACCTAATTAAAATTTAGTTTTAGTACAAGTCGCGGCAAATGTCTGGATGCGTAAGTTCAGAACCAAGAAGGTTGTTGAACAAAGACAGACCTAAGCCCAACAGTGGGATATCATGTGGTTAATTACGCTGATGATAACATAAGTAGAAAAGATCACCTGAACCAATATTGAAATACATTCACCTGGAGGTACTACAATTCGTATAGCATGAGTTAGTTAGTGTGCAGTATTTGTATAGCAAGAGAAAGTAGCGCACGCGACTCAAGGTATGACGACAACTGTTCATACTTACTACTTATGTAGTGTAAATGTATGAACTGTACACTTGCGAAGATTGAGAGAGATTCAGCTAATGAAATAAAACGATAAACATTTTCAACCACTTCCATTTATTTTTTCTAGTTGTTCTATCTCACGAAGTCCGTTAACTTACCTCACTACGAAAGACTTTGCGCTTAGTTGTCATGCTGACGGTACTCGCTACCAAAATCTGACGTGAATACAATGAGCACTAGTGACCCGGACCGCGTCTCGGGCGAGACTGATTGCTTCTGAGCTTACGCACACTAAAACAATGTGTACATGCATTCACTATGACATACATAGCCCAACGTACTTCATGAGATAGAACAACTTATACCTAGGATCTCTGAAACTACTAAACAGATCACGATGAAATTTGGCGTACGTTTAGAGCAAAGCCTAGCTTAGATAATAGATTACTTATTAATCTTATTATACCAAAAATAAGCGTGCGAAGCCGCGGGCAGAAGCTAGTAATAACTAAAGGTACACGATAAATATCCGATAAATAATCATTAATTAAATTTGTAATAAAACAAATAATATCCCTAAATATTCGGTAAGCTCGGCGCCCGCTACTAGCCCCGTTCGTCTGATCCATCGGCCTACGTTCGATGGTTTTTGTTTCTTAAATCTTTTTTTATTTTTATATAAGTACGTGTTTTAATTAATATGCCACACTTATGAATTATATAGATATTATTGGTTTCTTAGAAATTACCTTGAGTTTGAGGGCTTACGCACTATACTCGTAGTAACAAAAACGTTATTAATTAAATTAGGTATCAAATCGCGAAATAAAACGTTTTAAAATGTAACGTGTTTGAACGAGAAAGTCTTGAGTTATGCACACGTAGACCATTTATAAAGTCTAGTGTGCAGATAATGTGCACTTTTGTCTTTAGGCGCGAACTTTTCTCTATATTTGAACTTGCATGACTAAGCAGGATATCTTCCAGCAGACATCAGAAGCATCATGGACATGTTGAACATTACAAGCGAAAGCGCGAGTATGTACAATTAGCAGTAAGGTCGGGTAGAAAGTTTTATGGTCGTACGGCATAATGTTCGCTAATTGTGTGGTTTTAGCTAAATGTGAGCCATAATTTAATTTTTTATCCAGCTTACGTGTTGCAGAATAATTGCGTAACTGATTTTAATCCTAGAGCATATTAATTTGTTTTTTAGCGGCTTCGAAAAAACAGGAGGTTCATAATAATACTGTAATAATAATACATTGCGTGCGTCTGTACAGATTTAAAGAAAAATAAATGAAACTGATAATTTTCAGTACAAATTGAGATGTGGTTTGAAAAGATATCACAGGGTCATGTGGGGTATCAAATGAAAGGTATCAGTTTGTATATTTCAAAAACTATTTTGAAATGTATTCATATTCATTATCATTTATTGTGATTTTATGCATACAGATGTTGTTCTTAGGTGTAGGTAGTTTCAATGCATAAAAACCCTGTCAGGGCGCTACAATTAGGTAGGTATTTTGGGTTCGCTATTGTTAGATTGATAACTTTGATATTTCATTATATTATATGGAATTAGATAATTTAGGAACGTCATATTTAAAACGAGTAGTAGGTAATTAAAAAAGGCTAGAATAGATAATACCCATTTGAATTGAATAAGATCAGGTTTTCAATTCAATAGAACGATCGCAAAATATAGTCGGATTTGGAGTAGTCAAGTTATATCAATTTATTCTATGTCTAGGTAGGTAATGTACAAACTGATACCTTTCATAGGTCTCATTTTTTGTAAATATTTTAAAGAGTCGAAAAATTACCCATTCCCCCCTCTATCTTCGGAGTTTTCAGAGCAATCCCTCTGAAATGTATGTAGCGTGTGATATCTACATTTTTACAGGAAAAATATAAAGAAGTCTTTGAGTAGAACACTGTTTTAAAAATGGAGAATAATTTTCAATAATTTTCAAAAGCCCCCTTTTGAAAATGCCGAACTAGTCGAGTGGGGTATATCGGTTAGTACATTTTCAATATAGTTTTATAATTTCTGTAGGTTTCATACTTTTTGAAAGATTGTGAAAAAAAAGTTTAAAAATTACCCATTCCAAAATAAAAAGAAAATGCTCTGCTGTGCCTCACGCCTCTCAACTTGATATAGTTTGTGTGTTTTTTTTTTGTGTGTGTAACTACGAGTATCTTCTGCACGCGGTTTTGCTCGTGTTTTCCCGGGATAAAAAATAGCTAATTTATGTTAATTCAAGTCTAGAACTACATCTATGTAAAACTTCAGCCCAATCCGTTCAGTAGTTTTGGCGTGAAGAGGTAACAAACATCCATCCCTACATCTAACCATCCAAACTTTCACATATATTTTGCATACTGTAGTTTTAGGCATGGAATAAAACTTAAGCTACGTTTAATCCCATAAATCAGATTCCCATGGAATAGAAATAACTTTTAAACGTTTCCATAGAAACAACGTGCGAAGCCGCGGACAGAAACTAGTTTATAATATCAGCGTGATAAGGGTGGTTCGTTTGGGGGCTTAAATCGGCCAAATAGGTACTTCCCCCAAACATCATTTTTAATAAGAGCTCTAGATCATCCAGTATGTCCTTATTTACTACCCAGCTGGTATTCTAAGAAGACCAGACAGGTATAATGTACACTTTTATCCGCATATAAATTTTAAAAGTCTGTTCATTTATCATTTTCGCACCTCCTCGAACCTAGCAGGATCACAATAACACTCCGACCTTAACACCTCGCAATAGATTCACATTTGCAATAAATCTTGTAACAATACTATTTTCGAAACTCTATCGATCATGTGGTATCGAGAGAGTAATGGATCCTAATGGCCTCTTGCGATATTATCAAGATTGTTGGGAACTGCTATTATCTGTTTTATGATAAAACTGAACGTCATTTATTTAAAATATCCATTGTTGTATTTCACTGCAGGATTTTGCAATCAACATAGATGAATTGTGTTAAAAGTGTAGGCCCTTTTCGCAATAATAATTTAAAACCAAATTTGGTGAGTGTTGTATGGTAGTAATTGGAAAACCTTTGCTACAATATTTTCACTGGGTCAAACAGACAACTTTATAACCAACATAATTTGACAAACAAAAATTGATAATTTTAGCCGCACTACTGAGTGATGCGGCTCTTAAATTATTTAGGTTCGTTTTAGATTTAAGAAGTAGTTTGTTAAAATAATGACATCCAATGAGTCAAATGCCTAAAATAAATAAGAATTTAAAAATAAACAGATTTTTCGTTATTTTGTTTTACTTTTAGGATTGCATATCAATCGACCCCCCTCTTCTAGAAAAGTTTCTTTTTTTTACGACTTTCCTTATTAATAGGGCATTTTAAGCAACATATCAAATAATCACTATGATAGAAGATTAAAAATAGTTTCAGGATTATCAACAAGACTACTTGTTACCAAAGTTCAAACATTTTTATTGACACTCAGTAAATAATTAGTATATTATTCTGCAACACTGAGATCTGACTTGCAAGTAAAAATGTTATTCCGATATTAAAATACCACTTCAAAGTTTGAAAAAGCGATCATATTAAAACCGTTTTGCGTTCATTACCGACGGATGTGAAGGGCGTAAAGGGCAGAGTCGTGATGCTGCTGCCTTGTAAAGGTAGGTAATTCTTTAGGTACCAATACCTTATGTTAGGTACCTACCGCCTTACGGGACTAAGCATTGTAACTGCTGCAGCGATCCACCAAATCGATGCAAAAGAGAAAGAAGATGCTCGCCAGAGCAATTCAATTTCGAATTATCAATCTGTCTGGAATTAAGGTCGTTCGGGTTTAGTCCTCTGCGTGCGAAGCCGGGGGCAGAAGCTACCTCATTTTTGCGACATTTTCGAATCGTGTTGCAAAAAACCTTCGCTGAAAATGCAACCTTTTTAAAAAGTAATCCGAAACGTCACTCGCAAAAAGTCAAACTTTAATTGAATGTCGCTGTCATTCAGGATTAGTCAGGATTTGTAAACTTTGGTGCCGTCATGGTGCAGTAAAAATAAACATGAATACCTGGAATTGCGCTTGGAGATGCGCTGTAAAAACGATACTAAGATACTACGAGAAGGCCCTCTGCTACGTCGTTGTTTTGGTCCTGACACCATTTTTCTACTTCTTTGAAATGACGCTCGTCCGACCGAAGATCATAGAGGACTACCAGTTTGGGCTTGTGAAACAGTACTTCCACACGATCGTACCCACCTTTCTGTTCATCAACGTGGCCGGGAATATGATGAAGAGTATTGTCACCGATACTCGGCTGAAGAAATCCCATCCTAACGGCATATTCTGCGAGCGCTGCTCTATCTACCGGCCGGCCACTAGCTGGCACTGCAAGACATGCAACACCTGCATCATGCGCCGCGACCACCACTGCGTCTTCTTCTCGCGCTGCATCGGACTCAACAACCGTCGCTACTATGTCGCCTATCTCGGACACATCATGATCTCTATGGCCTATTCCCTCTACTACAACTACTTCTTCATAGCCGCGAAGTTCGAAGACTATGGACTCATAATTTCCATTCTCAGAATATTCAACCCATTGTTTCGGTTTATGGCCACTCAGCCGATGGCGGCGAATGACCTTTACGCGCTGTTGTTCGTCTTGAACGGAGGTCTTCTTATCTGGTTCTCTGCGCTCTTCTGCTATCATATGAATAATGTTTTGAATGGAGTGACGGTTCATGACTCGGTGCGTGTTTGCTTCATTACATTGGGTGTTGCGAAGTGGAAGGAAAATATGGTTGCAGTGTTTGGTTGTAAGTGGTATTGGGCTCTACTCTTTCCGTTTGTGCATAGCCCGATACCAAGTACTGTGAAAATGCAATAAACTACAAAATTCATATGATTTTTTATTTTCTGGAAGGACGGAAGAACTTTGCTTACGAAGGTAGGACTATACAGAATACAAACAAAGTTACGATTACGGAAATGCGGATGTAATGTTACCTAAGGGAATTGGCAATGCAGCGACAATGAATAGTGAAGCTAGAAATCCTTTCCTGATTCATTACAAGACTGTTTTTCTCTGAATCACATTAATATTATAAAAGTAAAGTTCGAAACTTATCTGCTTGCTTGTTACTTCTTGTGGATTTTTAAGGGTGTTTATACGGAATAACTGATTTTTGTTCGAGTTTTTAAGAAATAATATACTTTACCCAAGGATAGCACGTGCGATATTTGGGGCAGAAGCCAGTTTCAAGGAGTCTCGATACACACGTCTCTCTATGAAATCAAATCTAAGTTGCCCAATGTTCGGATAATGGGTCAGTGGCCATAATATTCGACAGCCATAGTATTCGTAGCGCACCTTCAAAGGACGACGCCACGTAACGGTTGAGTAAGGCGAGGACACCAGCGCGGCATTCTAATGGCCAGGAAGTACAGCACGCGTCTAACTCACTGTGATGTAGGGGCATAGTAAGTAGTAGTATTCCCACTATGTACCTACATAAATGTAGAGAAGGATTTAGAGGAAGGACGTGAATTTCACGGTGTTCAACAACCCAATTTACCAGCATTGGATATCTGTTCTCATGGATGGTAACAAATAAATAACAGCCCAGCAGCATTGTGCTTTGGGTACTGACGACTGTTTAATTACATTGTGAATTATCTCTGTAATTTTTTTGTTTATTATATTTTACTTTATGTTTCTTAATAGATGGGTCCTTTTTTTGTGCCTGAACGGATTTTATTATTATATTTATATTTATTATTAACGTACATAGGTAGGTACGTTGGCAATACCTGGAAGTTTTTTCAAAGATAGAAAGGAAAAGGTATAAGGGTGCATATTTAGTGTGTGGCGGCAACTGTAAATATAATATTAGGATAAAATAATATTTAGTAACAATTCCGCGCAAATTGTTACTAAATATTATTTTATCCTAATATTATACAATGGATTTCCGCAAAGTAACACCTGAATCTATTATTTAACTGTAAATATTTTGAATAGTCTTCAAATGAAATATAGGTGTAGTGTGTATCGGTGCAGTAATATCTAAGTGTCGTTCCACCTATTATTTCTGCACATTGGTGGACGGAATAATACTTTAAAATTTACTAGTGTCGTTTCGACTAATTGAGGAACTATTTTACGATACCTACATATCGCGTGTCTTAGACCCGCAACCGCTTCAGCACCAATATCTCTAAAAGGTCAGTCAGGTGTTGCAGATGATTTGAAAGTTACACAACAAAATCAGATTTGAGTAACTAGGTATGCCTAGTTGATTATGAAAATGCAAAGATTACAAAATTTAAGAGATCGTTTTACGAAAACCGTTGAGAATCAAATTTAACGAAGGCTAGGGTAGGCTCATTAGATCTAGGTAATAGATTTTAAACGAGCAATAATCTAGCCTAGCCTAATCATAATCACGTTGACTAACATTAAATTGCATCTAGTTTTCTGCTACCAAATTTTGCACAATTTTATAAGCGGGGGCGTTTAGCCTTGGATAAGATGTGAAAAAAACAGTCGATTACAGAACATACAGAAGTTATCGTAATCAGGCAATCAAGTAGGACTCGTTTTATGAAGAATGAATGAATTAATGAATGAACACTTTATAGTACTAGCAATTAACACAAATTATGTATTATATCTTAATGAAAAATAAATATGGTACGAAAGGCGGCCTTAACGGTGAAAGCGATTTCTCCCATGCAACCTTGATTGCAATAGAAATAATGTGACAGATTTTGGCCAAAGCAACTTTGCCAGCGTGGTTGGACTAAGTGTTTTGTTCTTTTTGCGTATCTAGCTTAGTTGCTCTGGCTGGCGCGGATTGTGTACACATACAAGACATTATGTAACAATATTTTATCCAAATCACGCCAAGAATAACATCTACCGACATAGGCTAAAAAATATATCAGGCAGTAGGTAATTTAATGACTTTTCTCTAGTCGAAAATAATGATTTAATAAATCGTTACGCTTCTCTATCTGGTTTTGTTTCTGTAAAAGGACTTAAAAACGTAAAACGACACAATTCACAGTGTTTTATCTCTGACCGGCGCGCGGCGCGCACGCGCAGCTCCACAGCTCAGCAACGAGTTGGTACTGTCGAACGGGAGCCCCGTTACGTAGCCCGTTACTATCGCATCGACTGTTATGAAATAGGATGATGTTGCAGTTGTACGGTTTTGTTTGTGCTGTTGGGTTTACAAGTTTGGATGGTTCCTTGTGTGAACCCAAAAAATGACAAAAATGACAAATAACTATGTTACTAAGCTTAACTATGTTAAGCTATGCTTAAGCTATGTTACATCTTGGTATAGAACTCTTAGTTCCTCCTGTTGAAGCTTACTCAGTCATCGATATGAGTGTGATATGAGTAAATAACGCTTGAGTACGCTTTTCTATGGATTAAACGTCACTTAAGCATATAGTATGACTGAGCAACCTTTCATAATAGGGGCCTGGGAGCAGCGAAGTGTATTTCTAATAGAGAGTAATAACCCTGCTTACTCTTTCACCCACAGGTACTATAAGTAGTTATTATGTGCTATCCGGTATAGCCCTTGCGAATACCTTGTTCAAAAAAATAAGAAGGTACCTATACTTTAATAATCCACGTGGAAGGCCCATGGAGACGATGAGAGAGGAGACGATGGACACCTACCGTCGTCATGACTTCCGAGGATCTTCAGAAAAAAATCCTTTGCAAAGTTGCGTCCACCAAAAACTTGCAAATTAAGTAAATTTCAAAGAGAAGGGACAAATTTGAGTAAATCCATTGCCCAGCAGTAGGACAGCTACGTCCACTAAAATAGCAAAGTATGTATATTTCAAAGAGAAAGGACAAACTCGTGCGCAAGTGCAAATGTCGTCGGCTCGCCGTGAGCGCTCGATAAAGATGATCGATGAACAGAATGTACCAATAGTCTTTAATCACTGCCGTGAGAAGGTTAGGTGAGTGCTGGGAAAGATTTTAAAACAAATAACTGGAGCATCTGAAGTTCCTTGAGAATTAAAAGCGTGAAAGCCTTAACATTTCAAATGGCAATCTGTAACACATGCTCAGGGTGTGTTCGCGCACTGCATCCAATCCGAAAGTGGGTTTTTTTGTTCTTGATCAAAATCATATCAAACCAAAATATATTTTTCCAAGCAGGCAAAATACAAAGTCTATACAATGTGCTTTATTAGCTTTACCTATATAGTGCCTTTATATACTCACGGAGACGTCAGATATTTCAATTTATAAATATAATTTGGGTTTATTTTACAATTAAAAAAGTATTTAGATTTTTCTGTCTTTCTTTTCTTCTCTATTTCCGCTCCATCCTAAGAGAAGAAGAGCGATCAGGCAAGAAATTCCTATAAATATAAAGATAACACATTTTACTTTGATATTGTGGAAGGCCCAGCGTCGTCTCAACAGCTCATATTGGGCCACAGCTGGACGCAGACACTGATAAGCTCCTTATTGACTTTTATCGTATGGCGGTAAATGCCCATAATCCCCACGCTGGGCATGAGGGTTGGGAATCGCAGGTCGATGGTAGAATTGTTCTGCAGGGGGCGCTGCTGCCCGCTCCCGGTTGATTTCCATTAGTCGCCTCTTACGACACCCGGGGGAAGAATTGGGGTGGTGTAAATTCTAAGCCGGCACCACACAGCCCAGGCGGAGATGTAAAGATGAACTGGACGCCTACAGTAAAAAGTGGCCACAACTAGCTGACAATAGTTCTCTATTGTCGGCCACTGTCAGTTGTCAGTTGTGGCCAATTTTAGCCAAATGGCAAAGACCCGTCTTTCCACCTTCCCTTCTTCTGAATGGGAGGTGAAAAGAGGGGTCTTTGCCATGCAATGGGAAAATGCAGGCTCTTGACAATAATAATTATTTCTTACCTACCACACTTTAGTACCATACACCATTTTCAGCTTGCATTTTGCCAACGTGTTGTAATCCAAGCTCACTAAGCAAGTCGGATGCTAAACCGTTATCAAATAAACCTGCCCCTTTCGCCACATCGAGACCGTGAGAGAGTCGTAATTGCTAAGCTGATTCAATTAAATCGTTCCTAATGCCCGATACATTTCCTCAATAGCCTTGTTGACCGGGTACAGTTATGCAATGGATTACGGTTACCATAAGTGCAGTCGCCGCCAAAAAGAGTTGAACAGATGAAAATTCCAAACCCTACGGCACAGATATTATAATACTTTGCCTACGGTAAAAATACAAATTATTTGTAGAAAAGCGGCGAATCCGAAATAAAATAAGGACCTTCTTTTATTTCGGATTCGCCGCTTTTACTAACTGCCTTTGGCGATGCAACTTAGAGGGACGTGCCTCCGCCACATCAAGGACCTGCAGATGGACCATTTGTGTCTTTAGGGGTCTTGCGGGTTTAGGGGCTTTAGGAATGATGTAGTTTAGCGGTTGCTGTGTGTGTGCATGAGGTTTTGGAATCTTTGTCTGTTCAACTATCTTTGGCGGTGACTGTACCTATTTAAACGCAAAGATTACGGTACTGTGGGATAATATCTCTTCTTGGTATTTGAACGTAATATTTGACGTTGAGCTCAGAAGCAAGATTGATGATTCGTGATGGATGGTAAAGCATGGATATGAGGAATTTGGGTCAGTTGGACATGCATACTTTAATTTGGTTGCTGATTATAAAAATGCGTCATGTGAGTGTGACTTAACCTTCGGCATACAAGGTGGAAAAATCTCCTCACCTATACAACGTGGGGTCAAGTTAACCCCAGAAAAAACTTCTACTATTTTGTGTGTGCATTAATTTATCTTGAGTTTAAATGCATTCATTAGATAAATACTATACTAACTAATCAATAATACACAAAAAAATTATCAAATTAAACATTTATTACAAAAAACCCTAAAAATCACGTAGCCATCCGTAAAATCAACCAAATGCTATCATATCATATTAAAAAATTAAACAAAAAGTTTTTCTTACAAGTACACAAATATTTTACTTATTTATTATAATAAAAAACTCTAAGCTTTAGAAAAATAGTAACAAACAGCTCTCTATACCTATCTTAGTGAAATCCTATGAAAATAACACACAAGTGGGCACCTACTTTTTTTACGACGTCCCATACAACGTGGGGTTAAAAACGCCCGGGACGACTTTGCGCATGTGTGTACACGACGCCGGCGCGCGCTGTACAGATCAAACACTGTCAACGGACACGGCAATGTTTAAACTCCAGCTACTGTAAAAATCAACTTAATTCATTACGTTTTACTACAAAATCAACGTATTTTAAAATTGTTGGGGTTAAAATAACCCCACCTTGTATGCCGAAGGTTAAATACCGGGACTTAAAATTGAGTGCTTTTATTTGTTTGTTAGAACATTCGTACATAGTGTGCCTATTTGTGCTATGTAGCCACTGCGTAATGTATACCGTACCGATAGTGGTACCCTATGAACTTTTGATCTGGATCGCTAAGCTATAGTTTCTTACACATCCGCTGCTTAGTTATGTGTCCCTGGTGGAAAGGCACCCTAAACTGATTCTTGACAGATCCATCTAATCAGTGGTCAAACCATTTGTCAAGTGATTTTCGGTTCGATTTTGAATAAATATTAATTGACCAGTCAAATTATTTATGAATCTGTAATCCCAAACTAGGATTTTTCGAACGCGATTGCATTTTCAAAGCCAAGTCTGAACCACGGAATACTCTATTATATACTATAATATTAACATGGTCCATTGTGCGTGAATTCCGGAAAACAACTAACTAAACAGATATATCAAATATCCTGCAATAAATATAATGTTTACCTCACGTAATAATCGCGTAGAAGTGTAACAGGATAGAAAACGCACGGAAACGCTACCAGTAATATTATCTGACATCATACCATTGGCTGATATTACGGACATACGGACTTTCTATTGCGCGTGGGCATGTTATTTAGATCGTGGATATAAAATTTAATGTTTTTTTACGTTTGCCATTAAAAATTGCAGTTATAGGTAATATAATATCACTGTGATTTAGTTTTAAAGTCATGAGCAATTGTAAACTGTTCAATTGATACCGACTTTATGAATATGAAAAGCACAAATGAAAGTGATGAATGAATGTTAAGCTCCTAAAATAATTGTTTTGATATCGCGTGAAACCACAAACATAACATGATAGCAGTAATTGAACTACAGAAAACATGTTTAAAAAGATATTCGATTCCTGGGAAACACCTTGTTGTGTGATCTCTTTACGAGCCTAGATGAAAAACCCCATTACCTTTTCCCTACAAATTTCCTCGTATACTGAGTTTATTCAAATAATTTGCATACAAGCTTGTGCCAGAACGAACAAGTTATGTAGATGTCTGCCTCATACTTGGATGCCCCCGTGTCAATGATAAATCAAGTCAACAACCTACTCATATTTACGGAATTTATGCACAAGTTGCGTAAAATTTTTAACTGGCAAAACGAACCACGTGTCCATCCATAACGATATCGCAGTACCTATACGTTTCTTTATAAAAACATCGATAAAGCACCTTTTTAGAATGATTTCTCAAAGCCTCATTCAAGTTATTTAAATTTACAGCCTATTATGCGTTGATACTTCAGAACTGACTGATTGAAGACCTAAACAATACAGCAAAATCTACGCACAAATAAACTGTTTCTTCCACCTGTCTGCCGCCATTGTTTTCTGACATTTTATCGATCTATCGTATCGATCTATCATATCGATCGCCTAACAATGCCGTCGACGAGTTGAAAAATCAGTGACCAAACTGTTACGTGGCGAAGAGTTTCGATTCTATCTGTAATTGATAAATTGGGCAATGACGAATCGATTGGTTTAGTTAAATAATGGATAATCGATGAACCTAGAAAACCGAAACAATGAGATTGTAATATGTTATGGCGGATCAAAGTAATAGTTACATTAAATAGTTATTCGGATTTACGAGCATGAAGAACTTGTGTTATTAAAAGCAATTCATTAAATCAATGTTTAATTAATTGTTGTTGACTTTATAAGGATTTATAAAGTCTTTTACAAAACTACCGAGAAAAATTAAATTGTTTATGTTGCTTCCGCATTTTTCAACAAAGGTTACAGAATAAAATGCGAGTAATGTAAGCTAATTTCAGTCAGTTTTGGTTTTGTTCTAGAGATTTTCTGACGGTATTTTGCAATGAATTAAATACCTATCATAGTTTATTTTGGTATTTTGCTAATTTTTATTCGGAAGCTTGCGAAAGATAGAACCTTAGAGGTGTCCTAATAAATATGTATTATTGGTACCAACGTAACACCACTTTTAAACGGTAATTTGTTTTACTTCGTGAGACATTTTAAAATCTTATGAAACTTTTCAACTCATTAAAGCTAATAGCTCTAAGTCCATTACATCACTTACCAATAAGTGGCGTTACTTTGTAGGTATTTTGTGATCATTACCTGTAAAAGAAAGGAAAATTAGTTTAGATAATAGACATACCTATTCATTATTTTACCTACTTCCTCCTTACCAAATGCATTGCAAAGCTGCAATTTTAACCAATCGCTTTTTTATCCGCCAATCTAAAACAGTATTCGCTAACATTGGTACGAACTAGATACTCTCCGCTAAAATAGTTGCTTTGTTACCTGAGGTCCTGTAGAATAAATAAATAAATAATAATGGACAATCCACACAGCATCATCTAGCCCTAAACTAAGCAGAGCTTGTTTTATGGGTACACGGTTTTTTTTTTTTCTTATACATAGAAAATACCCAGAACACCCGGAACAAATATTTGTAGATCGTACAAACATTTGTCCCAAGGCGGGAATCGAACCCGCAACTTTCGTCCGCCGCGCCACATCGGTCGTCAATAGTCTTATAGGTAATAGAAATGCACAGTCTACCCTACTTTTAACTTGTCTCAACTTTTTGCAAGTTTTGTCAACGAGATAAGCGAAACGCTAGGTTTAAATCGAACGAAAATTCATTTTGGGCATTATCCGAAACAAAGTATTTGATCTCTTGAGAATATAAATCTAGATAGAAAGGAGAATTTCAGGAAGTAGCCAAGAACCACAACACACCGGATTCGATCCCACGACTTTACCAAAACATGTTATTATTACACAATGGTCTATTTCAGTCGTAACAGAAAAATATACAAGGAGCGCATTGTGCATGCTTTCTCTTCAGTAGCATCCGTGCGAATCAGGAAGTTCAGAGACGTTTTAAAAATAAAACGATGAATTATCGACACTTGGTAGGCTTCTTCTCTATCTTACTTTGACTAGCTTCGATTCGTGGCTTCGCACGCACTTTGCCGGGATAAAAGTAGCCCATGAACCCTATGTCCCGTCCCCGGGATACCGTCTTCTGCCAGCCAAACATAAGATCCGTTCACCCGTTGACGTGAAAAAGTAACAGACTGAGACAGAATGACTTTCGCTTTCACAATAATAGTATGGATTTGGTAAGAAGCACGCACGCTGTATAAGAATCATAAAATGAAACAGGTATAAATAAAACAAATAAGATTAAAAAAATAAATATTTTCGTCAAGATTTTTTTATATTTCCGTTTAATCTGTCCTGTAATGTTTTGGGCCAGACTAGCACGTAAGTGCATGCTACTAAAATATAGCTCAATTAAAAAAAAAACAAATTGCAAAACGTAAAATTGCTATGATGGCAAGAGATTTCCTAGCGAGAGCGAGCGCGTTTATGTCTGTTGTATGAGAAAATAGTAAGTACCTACTTCATAAAACTGAGGTTCATGATCAAATAATGTTGTTACATTTTGTATATAAACTTTTCAAGTTAAATCCCACATAAAATTGTATTCAAGGATTTCTTGAGCAATAATTATTTACCGAAAAAACTGGACATTTTAATTCATCTCAGATGACTTCCTGACATGTCGTCTTTATTTTATTTTATTTTAAGCCATGATAATGTAAAACGTGATCTTTTTTAAATAGAAATAAATTATTATAATAATTTAGTTCCTATTTTTTTTTAATGTTACGTTAAATGTTACGTTTTTAGGGTTTCGAAGATCGGTTTCGAAACCCTTATGGTCTCGCTTTGTCTGTCCTTTTTTCCCATCTTAATAACTCAGCAACTACAGCAGCTATCAACTTGAAAATTAAAATAATAAAACATTTTGTGAGCCTGTACAGATTTAAAGAAAAAAAATATGAAAATAAATGAAAAATGAAAATGAACATTTTCCATACAACATGAGATGTCAAAATTTTAAAAGAGACCTACAGAGTCAAGTGGGGTATCAAATGAAAGATTAGTTTGTACATTTCAAAATAGTTTTTGGAATTTCTGTAGGTTTCATAATTTTTGAAATATTTTGAAAATAGTCGAAAAAATACCCATTCCCCCCCCCCCCCTATCTCCGAAGTTTGCAGAGCGATTCATTAATAATAATATAATAATAATAATAATGCTGGACAATTCACACAGCATTATCTAGCCCCAAGGTAAGCAGAGCTTGTGTTATGGGTACTAGATAACTGATATACATAATAATATACGAGTACATAGATATATATTTTTTATTATATATAGAAAACGACCAGAACACCCTGAACAAATATCTGCAGATCGTACAAATATTTGTCCCGAGGCGGGAATCGAACCCGCAACCTCCTGCGTCGCAGGCGGACCTTCGCCCACCGCGCCACAGAGGTCGTCATTCAAAATGTATTGAGCGTTTGTAGATATAGATCTATATTTTACAGGAAAAATATAGAGAAGTCTGTAAAATGAACTCTTTTTGAAAAATGGTCAAAAAGAGGGGGGATAATTTTCAAAAAGGGGGGTTACCCCACTAAGTGGGGTATCATATGAAAGGTATCGGTTTGTACATTTCAAAACAGTTTTTGAAATTTCTGTAGGTTTCATACTTTTTGAAATATTTTGAATAAAGTCGAAATTTTACCCGCTCCCCCCCTCTATCTCCGAAGTTTGCAGAGCGATCCATTCAAAATGTATTGAGCGTTTGTAGATATAGATCTATATTTTACAGGAAAAATATAGAGAAGTCTGTAAAACGAACACTTTTTGAAAAATTGACAAAAAGAGGGGGGACAATTTTCAAAAAGGGGAGCTACCCCACTGAGTGGGGCCGTATCATATGAAAGGTATCGGTTTGTACATTTCAAAACAGTTTTTGAAATTTCTGTAGGTTTCATACTTTTTGAAATATTTTGAAAAAAGTCGAAATTTTACCCGCTCCCCCCCCCCTATCTCCGAAGTTTGCAGAGCGATCCATTCAAAATGTATGAAGCGTTTGTAGATATAGATCTATATTTTACAGGAAAAATATAGAGGAGTCTGTAAAATGAACACTTTTTGAAAAATGGTCAAAAAGAGGGGGGATAATTTTCATAAGGGGGAGCTACCCCACTGAGTGGGGTATCATATGAAAGGTATCGGTTTGTACATTTCAAAACAGTTTTTAAAATTTCTGTAGGTTTCATACTTTTTGAAAAAAGTCGAAATTTTACTCCCCCCCCCCCCCCCCCCTAGGTTGGTACCTACTAGTTTTAGGTCTTCATTAAATTTCGGAGTTTCTAACCGGTACCTTTAGTACATACCTACTTGTTCACAAACGTTCGAAACCCTCGGCGCGCGAGTTACACTCGCACTTGACGGGTCTTGTTTTAAATGTTACGCATTACTTCGTTATTATTAGAAAACATTACTTCAGGTTGGAACCACAGTATTTTTGTTGTTGTGAAAACGTAATGATTTATGTACCTATCTTTTTTTATTCCATTCGAAAAACAAATCGATTTACACACTTTACAAATAAACTTTCACAATAGCTCCCAACCATTTAAATGTCTTCGCATGTGGAACCATGCCACCTAAAGACCAGTACCTAAATATGCGGAAATTGTAGAAAAGTGTCAATTTCTTGACATTGTGAATATGAAATCCACTATTAAATAATAACGCTGGACAATTCAATGTCTAAATATTGAAGCTATGAAGCACTCTGCTCCATTTAACACGGCTCCATGCGGCGGGGTCAAAGTAACCGCGGACGTTTTTATGACTACAATCATATTGTAATTACTGTTGTCTAAAACAGCCCTGAAAGGACGGCTCATCCATGTCTAACATATTCTTATTACTATTGATACCTTACTGTAATATACTAGGCATACTAGAGGTATACTTTTGGCTTTTTAAATTAATCTTTAAATAAGTCAAATTTAAGTTCAAGAATTGAACATTATCACTTTTCTATAGTTCTTACATCTAACCCTTACAAAAATGCAGAAATCAAAATAGGTGCCACAGAGCGTTTTTTTTTCATCGGGTTTGCTCTCTCATGCGAAACTACGAAGTAAATTTTTTTCTCAACATTATTGATCTCAACATACTACAACATGACATACTATAAATAAGGCAGACATAACTAAGCCTGCCTTATTCATAGTTGTCCGGCCTCTTTAACAATATTGTACAACCAGGCAAGCAGAACAATTCTACCACCGAACTGCGATCCCAACCCGCATGCCCAGCGTGGGGATTATGGGTACTACCCCCATGTGATAAAAGCCAATAAGGCGCTTATCAGGGCGAGGCCTGCGTCCAGTAGTGGACCAATACAGGTTGTTGAGATTGAGGTAGGCAGATGGTGTGACTCGAAGCCGGCCGCCTTTTAAAGAGCTTTAGACACAGTTACCCAGTGATATAGATTAGGCTATGGTCTATGGGCAGGTCACGATTCTCGAATATTTTGACATGGTGGCCGGTGTTTTGCGGCGATTTGCAAGGGGCTCGCGTAATTCTACTTTTTGTATGAGAATTATCCAACGTTTTCTTACATAATATAGTAAGAGTTACCTCGTTGGCTAATGGATTTTTGATTTACTTAAACAGAAAGAGATTAAAGGTTTGTTATTCTCTGTATACTCGACAGTATTTAGTAAGTCAGACTATGAATAATAAAGAACGAAAATATTTCAAAATAATTGTCCACGAGTCAAATAACTAAAACGAATACTAATTAGTCAAGTGAAATGACAAAAAACCTTTCCCACAGCATCGCTCATTTAGTTCCAAAGTGAGCAGAGCAAAATAACTTATTCCTAACTAGCTGCTGCCCACGGCTCCGCACGCGCTTTTCAAGTAGCCCATGTCCGTCCCGGAATATTATTTACCTCCCTGCCAAATATCATTAAGATCCGTTCAGCCGTTTAGACTGACAGACAGAGTAACTTTCGCTTTAAGAATATTAAGTATGGATAGTTGACTACAAATATGGAAGATTATCATCAACACCGTACGTACGTGTTATTAAAATGCCCATGCAACCAATTTAATTATAATGTCAGGATTTTCCTCCAACACATGCGTTACACGTGCAAAAGAAGTATTTTCCTATTTATAAGTCAATTATATTCACGAAAACAATTATATCCACTCAATATTACTGTGATGATGGATTGTCTAACTAGATGAGTGGCAGTAGGTATCCTGTATTATAATAATGTTTATAATGATCATAACACGTGAAGGGAAACGTGCTTAAAGTATCTCGGTAGTTTTATAAACATGCATTGTACTATAGGTGAGATCGAAAGAGTAAAGAGTGTTAGGTTTGAATGTAGAGGGATTAAAACGGAAAAGAAAAGATGGATAGAATGTGTGACAGAGGACACGGGTAAGAAAGGTGTTAGTAAGGAGGTGACGGCTGATAGAGGAGAGTGAAGGAAGAATACGTGTTGTACCGATCCACTTAGCGTGGGATAAGGACCGTAAGAAGAAGACATTGTACATACTTAAGGTAGGTATAACCTTGGAAGAAGGATTAAGAGGGCGCAATGCGCGCCGTATTGAAAAGGATATGCATAGAATTTCGTGTTCATACTCGTAGTAGCAGGACAGAGCATTCGTTTTTGGAACGGCGTAAGCGCAAAAATCAAGTTTTTGCATATTGACAAGAAAACTACACAATTTATGAAGAAACTGGTTCAAGAAACTAATAATTAGTAATAAATAACCTACGGATCAAAACATAAGTCATTTCAATAGACGGCAGGGTTCTTGAGATCTCAACCAATTTAAAATTTAGAAATTATAGAACTTTCGGGGTCGGCCACGTAAAAGGTGGCGGGGCGATCTGGTAGCTTTTGACCCGGGGTGGTGGGAGTCTGCAGAAGACCGAGAAGTTTGGGAAGGTGCGGGGGAAGCCTTGGCCCAGCCTGGGAAGAAAGAAGCTAAATTAAAAAATTAAAAAGAACTTTCGGGAACTTGCCGCAAAGTTTTGGATATCTGTACAAGAAACATTAAAAATGGAATCAAGAAAATAACTGGTCGATAATTGACATACCCGTTGATGTCCACTTTGAGAAAACATTTTTAAAGACTATCATAATTATCACGCACTGTACCTACCTACCAACTTAAAAAAACCAATCTTTTATACAAAAGCCTATTCACAAACAAACATCCAAACATCCAGCCCATTGAAACTTACAATTACATTACTCATCTGCTTTCATATCCACCGGTTTTTAATTGCATGATTACATAAACGCACTTCATTAACAGTGAGTTATTCATAAACCCGACACTTTCACTCAAACGCCTAATTAATTTATGTAATTTACTTTGCTTAACTTCTTTCCACGATTTAACGAGGAAACCTATCGTTTGTCATTACTTTTCGTTAGTAAAAAATTGTTACTTATTCAATGAAAAAACCCAACTCTTTCACCATAGTATGTACCTACAGGAGTGGTGGCCACAGAACCCTTAATTTACTAAGTCTGTCTGTATTACAGACAATTACGACGTGACAGAAACAGAAACTTTAGGTATAATTATGTTAACATGTGCTCAGAAATTATCTGGGAATTCTATCACTTAAACTAAACTGAAGTACCGAGTTACCTAGGCACCAAAACTGGAGCCAATATCCACATATCTTGCAATTAAATACTATTGTAAATCCACCTCCAAAAACACATAATATATCAATAACATAACAGCTGCGCACACGCATTCATATTGGATCCAGGTCAATCGATGCAAAGAGCGCATTTTACGTAATACTCGTAAACAGTAACGACTTTTGTAGGCACTTGTAGCGGACGGGCTTAGCGGTAAACTTGTAGACATTCTGATTTGCTTTTATGTATGGTGGTAAGGCTCTTGTAGGCAGATTTGGGTATATTCCAAATTTGCCTACAAGATTTGGCTAGAAAGGGATACAAATGAGGCTAGAAGAAATTACGCTTGCAGTTACGGTTAGGCACTTATGTGGTCCATTCAATTCTGACGAAAATAGTTTTGTCGGAATTGAATGGACATTATCATAAGTTAATGTCAATTATCATAGGATAATGTCCCAGATAAATGAATATGCCACCCAATCTGCCCGTTGCTATACCCGACAGGGGTTAATGTACTTACTTTAGGTATAATTTGAACTTAAGCTACCTATCTATTTGGAATTAATAATTGAATCTGAATCACACATCATGATGGGGTCACTGAGAAATATCGATAAATGAACCCAATGAAAGATATCATCATCGATTTAACTTGGTAATTTTTACAACTAAGTAAAAAAGTATTTGAGGGTAAATTTTACAACTTAGTTAAAAGTATTCTGGTCGTCATTTGTCCCCTTGTCATGCATCGAAGCGGACGCAGCCAGCGGACACAGCAGTCCGCTCGACGTGCGCAGAATTAAACAAGCGCTAACCAACCGTGTTACTTTACTGTTAGAGCATTGTTTGGAGCGACCGTGATGGAGCTGGTTTAAACATAAGGTCTAAGTTTTTGTTCGAACTTGAATGGATATTTAGAGTCACGTTATTTATGTAAAAAAGAACGCAAAAAACGTGAAGGCTTCATCACAACATGAGATATCAGGATCGGTTATCGCGAAATGTGTTCGTTCCTCGCATAAACGAATGTATCTCTTCAAGCCCTATTTACCTTGAAAATCCCATAAAAGAAGACCATAATAATTATAGTCTTCATAAAAGGGATTTTTGGGCCGCGGCTATGTATGTTCAATTCTACAATTATTGCAGAGTTGAACATGCATAGCCGTGGCGGTCGGCGGTCGTGGCATAAGAATCAACAACTCAACTCGTGGATGTCATAAAAGGCGACTCAGGAACCTACCAGAGGAAGGCAGCTAGTAGCAGTAGCTCGTTTGCTCGTTTTGTGTATTTTAACACCTCTACTGCGATTACCGAACCGCCTGCCAAACGTGGTACTTATGATAAAACCCCCCTTTTTTGGACCTCCCTAAACAAGGGGGGTTTTGCAGTGGATGTATGAGGGCTGATCGATCGGTAGACCATACATAACCATATCCATAGTGATCATTATGACATGTTTGTGCGGAAGCCATTTTAACGCAAAAAATCCAGAGATTCTAGTTTAGCAGAATTAAAATACCGATCCTTAATCTAGAGATTCCTCATTGTATAACAATCAATAATCTTCGAACAATGAAGGACGATGCTCTAAGCAATGGGCGGCACAGTAGGCGTGAGCACCGAGTCAAATACTACAGGCACTTAGGTATTTGGCTAGGTACCTGCTAATCACATCGCTGTAGGGAGCGATTGATCACAGATTGGAGTCACGCAGGCACGACTTCCGCATATAATATAAATAATATTCTTATGAATAATGATATATTAAATTTATGATGCCGGATCCAACTACTCTTTGCTCGCTACTTCTTCGTTACAATTGCAAAACAAGGTGCGTTCGAGAAGATGTATAGAAGAGAAGAAATCGCTATCATAAAAGAGAATCATGTACCCATCAAAATAAAAATTTGTAAATCATGCCGCCCAAAGTAGCAAAGCTGGTGTTACGGGTTAAATCTCTTTTTTATATTTTTTTTTAATAAACCCGCATAAAATATTTTGGTCATCAATAAAACATTTGTTTGTGTAAAATGAAGTGTGCAAATTGCCTAGTTTAAAAGCTGTAAAACGTGAGGAACGTTGTAGCTCTTGTAACTAATTACAAATTACCCAACATAACTTCCCATGCCATATAAAGACCCCATAAAAAGCAGTATGGAATTGGAACAAAACAAACTAATAGCAGCGTGGGCGAATCAATTGTTCCCAAATACTCTCCGAAGGTTGTAACAAGACGTAATTAATATAAATCAAATAATTTAATAAATGGTCGAAGCATTATTCAATTATTTGAATGACCTGAGGCTTCGAGGCAGGTAATTGTTCCGTCATATTTTAATGGATCAAAATGAACATAATTCACGTGGGATAAATATTTATAGAGGTTAATTGTCGGTATTTTTGGAAAGTTTTGAATATAATTAAAAAGAATTCCTGTGTGTGCAATGACGGATGCCCCCAATGGTGGACCTACAACCCGGAGAAGGTTGCAAGAAACTACAAGATGCGGGTACGCAGTACCGGTCCTAGTTGTAGTCTTTAGGGGAGGCCTATGTCCAGCAGTGGACGTCTTTTGGCTAAGGTGATGATGATGACATCTTAGTCATCACTGTATCTGATTCTAGGATAAAGATAAAGTTTCCATTATAAATTAAGTTTACTTTGAAATCAGCTCTTAGTCTGCCGACAAACTGTTGTACAGTTTGGCAGAAACTTTATAACGTAATGTACCTACTTTTAATTGAAAATAAATACAAGTCCCTATTTTTAAACTGCTTACATACATTTGGAGAGCTAAATCACACGCTCCTATACATCTCCTATGTCTTTAATCGGCTTCACATTTGAAAGTCAAAGGATACAACCTTTCTTAACCCCTGCCATCGCTGAGAATTCTAATTGTTTAAATACAATGCTCGGTTAATGGAATGGAACTTTGATCTTTGAGCATTACTTTTTACTCTGTTGATGTTACTGCTGTAAAAACACTATCATTGTCTGATTGATGAGCGAATGATGCAAAAAATACCCGCCACTAGTACTAATACATTTCAGTTTTATAGTTTCGAAAACTATTCTGAAATGAGCAGGGACATGCAATACAATACAATAACCACTTAGGGCGTAATTAAAAGCTCATTGGAAGCAATGAAGAACTACTAAGTATATGTAAGTACCACTTGATTGGAGTATTGATAATAATGTCTCATCGTGACAGTTTGCAAAAATTTACATTTATAAACATGGGCTAAAGACTTCAGCCAAGCAGATCTGAGTAGACTATGAGGCTAAATGATTTCAGTAGGAGAAAAAAATTTTCAAAAGAAACCATGAAAAAATCTATTTAGGGCGTTGCATGATTGGCAGGCTGATGTGACCACTACAAAAAGTTTAGGCATCTTTTCTTACGTTTTGTGTGTCCGTCAAGTTAGCAGCCCCGCCATGGAATTTGGTGGTTTCAACTATGCCAATAAATGTGTCCTGAAATAGTGCCCCCGATGCCGTAAGTTTGGCGGTGTACAGTCGGCTGCGGCGTAAAGAAAATGAATAAAAACTTTATATCACAAACGTGTTCATGATGATAGGCAGAACATGCAGTTCACGTAATGCCAGTGATACTGTTTTGTTTAAAAAACAAGGAATATTTTTAGCTTAATATGTTTCTGCCAAAAGCTCAGTAAAAATCCTCTTGAACCGCGAAGCATCGGGCGTAGACCCCGCGGGCCGCAAAAAGGTAAATTTAAGATGTTTTAGATGTTCCTCGAAAAAACTTCAAGGTTACAAGATAAGTACCCGGGCACCAGAGGATGGTCAATATTTTGTGAGTTTAACGATTCACTCGAAATAACTTGGGCTGGCTTGGGTATTATTTGCAAAGGATTCGCATATTTATTGTAGTAAGTTCCTTTCACTTTTTAACAGGTTTTAAGAAATTATTACCAGCATTTTTATTTACTAAATGTATTTTGTGACTTTACAGACTGACTTAAATAGTAAGCAATTGGTAACGTGGTACTGGGGCCCATTTCAGCGAGACAATCGCTTTACTATGACAATCGTGTCAGCGCAGAATAGTCACGTAGAATCCTTAGATGAAAGAAAACTCCAGATAGTGCGAGTCCGTGCAAATAGCCCCGTACGCAGCACGGATTGATAGAATGGTTAAACTTTGACAAAAATAAATTAATAAAAATAAAACAAAATGTGTCATTCTGTGTCGATACCATTTTCATAATGAAGCGATTACTTTAGCAGAATAGGGCCCCTGATCAACGTCCCTAGCCTAATAGCAAACAGGAATAGTACCTAGACCAGAAGTAGCAGAAATTAATTACCCAGTGTTTAGAAACAAGACCCGTCAAGTGCGAGTGTAACTCGCGCGCCGAGGGTTTCGAACGTTTGTCAACAAGTAGTTATGTACTAAAGGTACTGGTTAGAGACTCCGAAATTTAATGAAGAAGAACTAGTAGGTACCAACCTACATTTCAGATGGATCTCTCTGCATGCTTCGGTGATAGGGTGTAGCGGTAAATTTTTCGACTTTTTTCAAAATATTTCGAAAAGTATTAAACCTACAGAAATTTCAAAAACTGTTTTGAAATGTACAAACTGATACCTTTCATATGATACCCCATTTAGAGGGGTAGCCCCCCCTTTTGAAAACTATCCCCCCCTTTTTGAACATTTTTCAAAAATGGTTCGTTTTACAGACTTCTCTATATTTTTCCTGTAAAATATAGACCTTTATCTACAAACGCTTCATACATTTTGAATGGATCGCTCTGCAAACTTCGGAGATAGGGGGGGGGGAAAGGGTAAAATTTCGACTATTTTCAAAATATTTCAAAAAGTATGAAACTCACAGAAATTTCAAAAACGGTTTTGAAATGTACAAACCGATACCATTCATATGATACCCCACTCAGTGGGGTAGCCTCCCCTTTTGAAAATTATCCCCCCTCTTTTTGACCATTTTTCAAAAAGGGTTCATGTGACAGACTTCTCTATATTTTTCCTGTAAAATATAGATATATATCTACAAACGCTTCATACATTTTGAATGGATCGCTCTGCAAACTTCGGAGATAGGGGGGGGGGGACGGGTAAAATTTCGACTATTTTCAAAATATTTCAAAAAGTATGAAACCCACAGAAATTTCAAAAACTGTTTTGAAATGTACAAATTAATACCTTTCATATGATACCCCACTCAGTGGGGTAGCCCCCCCTTTTGAAAATTATCCCCCCTCTTTTTTACCATTTTTCAAAAACTGTTCATTTTACAGACTTCTCTATATTTTTCCTGTAAAATATAGATCTATATCTACAAACACTTCATACATTTTGAATGGATCGCTCTGCAAACTTCGGAGATAGGGGGGGGGGAAAGGGTAAAATTTCGACTATTTTCAAAATATTTCAGAAAGTATGAAACCCACAGAAATTTCAAAAACTGTTTTGAAATGTACAAATTAATACCTTTCATATGATACCCCACTCAGTGGGGTAGCCCCCCCTTTTGAAAATTATCCCCCCTCTTTTTTACCATTTTTCAAAAACTGTTCATTTTACAGACTTCTCTATATTTTTCCTGTAAAATATAGATCTATATCTACAAACACTTCATACATTTTGAATGGATCGCTCTGCAAACTTCGGAGATAGGGGGGGGGGAAAGGGTAAAATTTCGACTATTTTCAAAATATTTCAGAAAGTATGAAACCCACAGAAATTTCAAAAACTGTTTCAAAATGTACAAACTGATACCTTTCATATGATACCCCACTCAGTGGGGTAGCCTCCCCTTTTGAAAATTATCCCCCCTCTTTTTGACCATTTTTCAAAAACTGTTCATTTTACAGACTTCTCTATATTTTTCCTGTAAAATATAGATCTATATCTACAAACGCTTCATACATTTTGAATGGATCGCTCTGCAAACTTCGGAGATAGGGGGGGGGGAGCGGGTAAAATTTCGACTTTTTTCAAAATATTTCAAAAAGTATGAAACTCACAGAAATTTCAAAAACTGTTTTGAAATGTACAAACCGATACCTTTCATATGATACCCCACTCAGTGGGGTAGCCCCCCCTTTTGAAAATAATCCCCCCTCTTTTTGTCAATTTTTCAAAAAGTGTTCATTTTACAGACTTCTCTATATTTTTCCTGTAAAATATAGATCTATATCTGCAAAAGCTTCATACATTTTGAATGAATCGCTCTGCAAACTTCGGAGATAGGGGGGGGGGAATGGGTATTTTTTCGACTATTTTCAAAATATTTCAAAAAGTATGAAACCTACAGAAATTTCAAAAACTGTTTTGAAATGTACAAATTAATACCTTTCATTTGATACCCCACTTGACTCTGTAGGTCTCTTTTAAAATTTTGACATCTCAATTTGTATGGAAAATGTTCATTTTCATTTTTCATTTATTTTAATTTTTTTTTCTTAGAATCTGTACAGGCGCACGAAATGTATTATTATTTTAAATTTCAAGTTGATAGCTGCTGTAGTTGCCGAGTTATTAAGGAGGGAAAAAAGGACAGACAAAGCGAGACCATAAGGGTTTCGAAACCGATCTTCGAAACCCTAAAAACGAAGAAATACCTCTAGTACATTATATAAGCTTTACTTCTGCTCATTTAAATACGACAACAGGAAAACGCAATAAAAGCTTGAGCTCTAATTTATTGCCTCAAATTCTTGCAAATTTAACAGTTAATTATATACAAAAAGACATAAACAAAGACACAGCTAGCCAACCAGTTTTAATCATGGGATCTATATCAGCAATAATGCATAGTTTCGGTTGGTTGCTGTTATGTGCCTGATACACAGGGTGTGCCAATCTCTGAGAATTAAACATAGCGTGCGGAGCCAATCTGCTTAAAATAGGTAGAAAACAAATCAAATCTAAAATTAATAATCTTGTAAATTTGTTAGTGTTATTACATTTAGACCTGCATGCCATAGGTACTCTCTAATTACTTTGCACACCAATGTATGTATATTGGTCAAACATGTTGACTCAAAACAAAAAAACTATTTGTCATCTTTTCTTTTTTACACGTGCTTGCAAATAAATTACTTTTACTTTTAGAGTATTGTTTTATTGATCAGACAACATGGAACTCATCTGCGTTTTGTCGATTTTGAGGTTAGAGTTATTTTTTCACGATTGTTGACAATAGGTATCTCCAGGAATACTACTATTGTAGAACTTTAAACTACTACTTCATAACAAAAAATAGAGATTGATATTATTTTCAGATAAGAAACCTTATTTTCAGATACCGTTCTGTGAATAACAGAGCCTGGGGGCTTCCTTGGAAAACGAAATTCGAAGTTTCTGATTCGTTTTCATGCAAAATCCACTCTTATGTCACTTACATAAATGTCCTTTCCCGCGGCAACGTCCCGTTTATACAGAAGGTACGGCTTTCTGGGAGATCCCGTTTAGTATTGTACGTGTTTCAATAGTAGCCTTCACGCGAGTATCCTGTTTGCGGGATCCTGCAAAAAACCGATTCGTTCGAATTTGACATCTGGTTTTGCCACTACATTCTGGATCCGTTGTCCAGTTAAAACACGATCTGGTAGTTTAATGGCAGTGTTCCCACTGCCTGCATGCCGTTCTTTGCAGGATGGGATGCGGGGAGCGGGGAGAAGTGGAATTTTCTTATAATATCTAATAAGCGGTCGTTGCTCTGCCGCAAAAAAACAGTGTGCAACGACTGTGTGAACACACCAATAATTTTTGCGGGATTCAGTAAAAAACTGCTAGTTAGTAGTTGGTGCCGGCTTAGAATTTGCACCACTCCAACTCTTCCCGCGGGTGTCTAGAGAGGCGACTAAGGGATATCCACTGGGGGCGGGCAGCTGCTGCTGCAGAACAATTCTACCACGGAACTGCGAGCCCCAACCCGCATGCCCACCGTGGGGATTATGGGCATTTACCCCCATGAGATAAAAGCCAACAAGGCGCTTATCAGGGGGAGGCCTGCGTCCAGCAGGCCAATACAGGCTGTTGAGCTTGAGTTTGAGCAGTAAAAAGCCGTTCCCGTAGAACTGGACGGCTGTAAGCCGAAAGCGCTGATAGCATTTGCAGGACAACGAATCAGAAACTCCGGTTTTTGTTTTTACGTGTACGGGCCCCGACCCTGTGTAAATAAGATATACCCACGTAGTTATTTATCGTGTTATCTATATAACAGGCATATAAAATCACAATAATTTTCGTATCAGCGCGTGCTACAAAGCCAGTTAGACAGATACTTTTATTGTCAGCACTTAACTACTGTATAATAATTGCACAATAGTCCGTCTGTCCATTGTCCATGTCCGTTTCCTTTGCCGATTATAATTTTGAGTAATTTGCGTTTACATAATGGCGAGGTACATTGTGTTTAGTGGGCTATGGTTGCAGATTAAATTTATGGCAGCCTATAATGTAATCGGTGCTTCGGGCAAATTAAATAATGATCAGTCTATCATTACATTATTTAATTTGGGCTGTCCTTTTATTTTTGTAGAACAACGACTCACTTGCGACATAATAGTAACATTAGTTACCTGCCAATGTTAGGCACTATTATTTTAGTGCTAAAATTTCAACAGCTGATCCACTTACGTATTAAAAGAACACCTTTTACACCTTTCCTTCCAACCTTTCACTTCACCACATATACGACCACTGTTGAACATGCTTCCCTCTATTTATACACATGAGGATAGAAAATGATAAGGTAGGAACTGTGACCTAGTATTCTCCCATTGTTGGGAAATGGCCTTAAAAATAGAAATAACGGTATTTGATAGAAAAGTCCTTAAGCAAACTCGTTTAGTACCAACAACGATTTTCTTACCTAAGTTGTGCTAAATAAACTCAGCACGCGTATGACCCTCAAACGTTTCAATGAATTCCACAATAACTATCTTGAAGACAGGGCCTTCCATTCATGGGACTAATTGTCGCTCTTTGTTGAGCCTTCAGTTAGTAAATTAGCAATTGTTTTAAACTATTTACTTTGTGTCATGACCTCTAAGTCGTCGTGTATTGAATTCTTTGAAGTGTTCCCACCGATGACTGGCTCTTAGAACTATTGTTTAATGTTATTTTTGAAAAATTGCACGTAATATCACATCACTGACTTATTGTGAGTGCTTTATCTATCACACTGACGATTTGCGAGCGAATGCACAGCGAGCTCGCTGCGATTGCTAATCGCGGCGAACTCGCTGCGTGCTCGTGGCGTCGTCGTCGCGGCACTTTCGCTGCGCACTCGCTCGCAAATCGCCAGTGTGATAAGGCTTTTAAGGTGCAAGGACATTTGACTGTGTGAGGTTATGCGGTTCGCTTCGCTCGTCGCACTGCCACTAGATGTCAGTAATTAATGATTGTCCAGGTAGAAACTACAAAACACAAAAAATAGTAAGGTGTTCTTGAAATATCATAGGCAAGTGCAGGCTATGTTTTATCCAGTTATCGCGTGCAAAGCCGCGGGCAGAATCTATTAATTATTAGTACATGAATAGATACAAAATGCGCCGTGTCGTGCCGGCTTAGATTATTTGCACCACCCCAACTCTTCCCGCGGCGGTCGTAAGAGGCGACTAAGGGATATATCCACCGGGGGCGGACAGCCGCGTGCCCAGCGTGGGAATTATGAGCAATACCCCCATGAGATGAAGGCCAATAAGGCGCTTATCAGGGAGAGGCCTGCGTTCAGCAGTGGACCAATACAGGCTGTTGAGGTTGAGATACAAATTCATAATGCCCGCGATCGGCATCCAAGTTACGCAAGTTAAAATACAATAAACAGAAAAAACTCTTCATAGTTCAAAATAACGGATCCAAAGCTGTAAAACAATTTGAATGAATTAACATTCTGATAACGTAGAAAATGAATGCAAAGTGTATAATAGACCTAACCAAAGAATAGATCGAAGCAATTTTGGTAAGTTATACGATTCTTATATTACATAAAAGAATCTTATAACTTACCAAAGAATAGTGATTAGCTGGTATACAGGTTCATCGAGTAAATAAAAGTAAGTTGGTTCGGCCTTGGAGCTTCGTGAGCCTAGCTTCCATCTAAAATTAGTTTCTTCACCCAACAATTATGAAGATCGTGCCTGTTCAAACTATTCAGCTTTTTGTTGGAGTTTTTAGTAATTTTTCGTGAAGGGATCATTTTTTAGAGGCCTTCGTTAGAGCTAGTTTTTAGTCATGGGTATTATTCTGGTAAATGCGTTGGAAAATTAGACGATAAACCAGAAATTTGAAAAAACAAACAAGCTTGGCACTTCCTTCTTTAAATATTGTTTCTGTATCGAACGTAATAACGAGGTATAGGTATCTACTTGTAACTTTGTCTGAATATATGCCAGCCAACTAAGCAGGGGGTCTATTCGGAAAAGGAAAATCGACGTTTCGTTTTCGTTGTCGTGCAAAACCAACTACCTATTATGTCGCTTGCATGAGATTGGCGTTTACACGAAAAGGAATCGGAAACTTCGATCTCGTTTTTAAGAGTACGGGCCCAGAGCCGAGCATAAATAGGCCTATGCCCAACATCAGGTCGACAAGGGATATTTATAATGATGCTGAGCCGATACCAAAAAGCAAAATCTCATTCACAGATAGAAGATCACTTGAAAACTCTAAAATCAACGTGAGTGAAGCTGCAAGCAAGAGCTAGTGTTAAAATAAACACAAATTAGTCTTGCCAGTTGGTAAATATTCAAGTTAAGGTATTGCAAAAGCGTTATTTTAATTAATCATCGTTCGCTCAGATCTAGATTTACTCAACTCGTTGCGAAGTATTCCGAAACGTGCTGGGTACTGTCGGCTACTTGATAAATGGCTTATGTGTTTTTGTTCTTTTTTGTATATTTTACTAACTTCGTCATGGTTATAGAGAAATAGCTAGGAGTTGGCTTTGGTTTCAATCGCCTCTTCCTTTTGTGAAGTCATTTGATGCCAAAATACTCGTATCAGGAATCCAGATACAAAAAAGCTTAAACATCCATACTTCCATACTACACTCGAGAGCAATGAATCCGGGTCACTCAAAAAACTCGTAAATTGGAGTATTGAAGATTGGTCGAAAGTTATGTTCTCCGACGAATCAAAATTTATGCTCTACAAGCACGATGGAAGACACAGAGTGTATAGAAGACCAGGGGAAAGATTCAAGCAACCATGCATCGAAGAAAAAGTAGCCTACGGTGGTGGGTCTGTACTTGTGTGGGCCGGAATTTCCTCCTAAACGGCTGAACGGTTGTTAATAAAATTTGGTACGGATTTTGGTAGGTAAACAATACCCGAGGGACAGTCATAGGCTATTTGAAAAGCGCGTGCGAAGCCGAGGACAGAAGCTAGTTTTACTATAAAAACCAAAACTTTGGTGTTCTTCCAACACAAAGAAGTAGGTCGTAGGTAAATAACATTCGTAAATAAAGCTTTACTAACAAATAAAATAACAATCAAACAATAGAAACAAATAAAACTAGTTTTTACAATTGAAACAATTAAGCTCACTGCAGACTGTTGCAAACAATTTACAGGTAGCTCAGCAAACATGTTCATATTGATACTTAGTGTATCCATCATGTACACAAATAAGACACATTTTACATAGTGATAAAATGAGCTTCTGTCATTCGACATCTTTTATAAATTACAAAATATTTTCTCGGTAGTCGTGGTGAAAATTTCTACGTTAAACTCCAGGGCAGGTATTTTTGGTTTCAGGCCTTTTAAATACTTTGCTACCTCAGCAGTCTACTTAAGAGCCACTCGCTACGCTCGCGACTCTATCCTAGACTGCTTCGTTAGCTCGGGATTTAATATCGGCGCGTTCAACAAAAAATCGTTTTGCCCACTTGTTAAACAAATAACTATTTCACTCTTTGCACCTCCTCAGCCTCAACAGCCTGTATTGGTTCACAGCTGGACACAGGCTCCCTCTGATAAGCGCCCATAATCCCCACGCTGGGCATGCGGATTAGGGATCGCAGTTTGGTGGTAGAATTGTTTCGCAGGGGGCGCTGCTGGCCGCCCCCGGTTTATATCCCTTACTCTTCTCTTTCGACATTCACTGAGTTGGGGGGTTAATTCTTACACTTGGCTCTCAACTCCGAACTTAAATGACAAAACTTCGCTTTTAATGGTGACTGTACCGCAGTCGTAATGTTCCGGTGGCATTTCCTCCGTTGCCTAATTTGTTTATCTTAGTTTAAGTTTTTAGTAGAGTTGCTTCAACGCTTCCGAAACCTAGCACTGATTTGAATAGCTGTTGGCATAGTGGAAGTGGACTTTCTATTTAAAGGTCGTGGGTTGAAATTCTGTGAAGAAGTTTCGTCGTCAGAGTTGAGACCTCAACCTCAACATCCTGTATTGGTCCACTACTGGACGCAGGCCTCACCCTGATTAGCGCCTTATTGGCTTTTATCACATGGGGCCCATAATCCCCACGCTGGGCATGCAGAATTGAGAGCTTTGATGCAAAAGTATATCTGTGTGTATGTAACCTTATCATGACTAAACGGCTGAACGGGTCTCGATGAAACTCGGCAAGACGATAGGATTGTATCCTGGCGAAGGACATATGCACAGCATCAACTAGCCCCATATTAATCAGAGCTTGTGTGTTATGGCTTCTAAGTAACTGATATACCGACGTAATGTAATACGCTGTACCTAATAGGTACTTACACATTTAGGAAAATATAATATGTATTTTATTGATATTTTTATAAGGCACAGAAAAGACCCGGTACACATCTACAGATCGTAAATATGAACATTTGTCACGAGGCGCGAATCGAACGCAGGTTCGATTCGCAGGCGGACCTTCGCTGCGCCGCAGAGGTCGTCCAGAAACGCTACTCTACCTTCACTCCAAACATTGAGGTATCAACATCCCCGCCGATCCATAATCGTATAATTGCTCATTAGTAGCATATCAGTAATAAGTACTGCATGAAACGTGCTCACTTATTCCGAATAACGCACGATCTCGGTTTTAGGGTCAACGCACAGGCTGACGTAAGGCGTTGCAATTCAATTTATCTTTGTTATGGGTTAACATGCATACACGTGTGTCGAAACTACCACTGACTATTGGTAGTAGGTATGTGTAAGTGTAACCTTTGTTTTACAACGGAAAACTATACACCCGTGGATTGCCTAAGCTCTGGCACTGAGCTGAAAATACCATAAACTTGAATGTTTTTTCGTACGATTACTAAAACACTTATAGTTCGTACTGGACCAGAATAGTCCTAGACAGGAATATAATATGTAAGCATGGTTATTGCTCAGCTGTGGGATAGAGCAGGTTGAATAATTTTTTTCTGTGCCAAGTTCCTCAATAACAACCATGATTTTATAGTGAGTAATAAAAGTCGCGTGAACTAATTCTTCCCTTTAACTTAACTCCTACCTATTGCTTGATATGTTTTCAAACAACATTATCGAGCCAATAGACAACAGTTAAGACGGTTGCCGCGTCGAAACCGTTTTTAAAGTGGATCTAAACGGACGACACACGTCACACGGCACGGCACGGTCTCATGCATGTGAAAACGGCCGAAGACGACATTATTTCACTGCGCCACAAGCGGCTGCATATTTTTTTGCAGACAAGTGTGATGGTGCAGGCGGTGCAGTAAGCTTTCGACATCCAAGCGTGCTGATGTTGTACCGCAACCTTACCGAGTATTCAGAAGAGGCGCTTAGCTTTAGCTTTACCTGGGTACTAAAATAAAGTTTGACGCCCACGAGGACTAAACAACATCAACCTGTTTGTACAATTATGTACTAACGTCATGGGCCAAACAAATGATGTCAAAACATTTAGTTAGATGCAGTCATATTGTTCGTGGAAGCGGGTCCATGCTGTTTGGCCAATCCGTGAGGTAATATGACCGGGTAAATTCAAATGCATTTAGATTATATTAAAGTTAAGTATTACGTAGGTAATTGATTTGATGCCTCTCTTGATCTTTAATTTTGGGTTGGATTTTCAATTATTGAACACCCTTTACCATAAAGCAAGTCTTTATTCAGTGCCGACACTAAGAAAAACCCTAAAGAACTCGACTAAATGGTTAAGTCAAAAGGTATAGTAAAACATCTTGAAATACTAATAAAACTCTAATGCAATACCTAATGATGAAGATGTCCTCCTAGCCGAATTTCGGCCACAGTGGCGAGGTGTAACTAACAACCGCCAAGTTCCCGACTTTGGGAAATATTCACACTGCTACTGTTAATTTAGCTGAATTTAGCACTGCGGACCCACCCGGTGGAGCGAAACCGTTTTGCCTATTAAAAGAACTCAATAACAATTTTGTCTCGACCCGATTTAAACCAGGGATCTCATTACCAACCAATGAAGGTATGATTAATTTTTTTAAAGTTCTAGTCTACAAAGTAGGTAGGTAGTTGTTACAAGCACGTTTGTTAGCTATTACACGTTTTTCAAGATTAGCTAAATAGATAAACATACTTATTAGTGAGTGCGCGGAAGGACGCGGTACAGGCGCGACGCGAACCGCACTCACCCTGATGAAGTCCCTCGTTAAGGGATGAAACGTTGGTGTTCTTCCAACACAAAATAGGTTCGTAGTTAACCCGCTTACATTCATAATGAATACTTATTAATGGTTATAATGACTTAAGATGTGTAGGTAAGCTACGTACCTTCTGTGATAATTACTAAACCCCATGTCAAGGTTGTTAAACAACGCGGCAATCAGAGCTCATCTTATTAATAAACATCACGTTTCAACGCTTCCGCGTTTGATTCGACTGCTTGTAATTTAGCGAAAAAACTGGCTAAGAGCGAGTCACGCACGGATAAATCGAAATAATAAGCAGATATTGGATTGTATTGAAGGCAAATGGTTAGATACCTATTTAAAAATATTCATATAAGTAGACAATTTTGGTAAACTCATAGGTGGATCTTCATTCTCCATATCTTTCAAAAACTGGGGCTACACTAATTATAAATTGAAAGATTCTCAAACAATATTTAACTTAATCTATGAAACTTACAACTCTTTGCCATTTCCATTATGGACAGTCAGAAATCGCAAGGGCACCACATTTTTGAAGTAAACATTTTGCGTTTCATAATTACCTGCAACAAACAAACAAAACTCATGACGCTATGGCAATACCAAGAAGTCGTATATCTACCACACAACCAACACAAAGTAAGGTAGGTGCCTAGTGCCTACCTACGTCCATGACTCCATGTACTTGTTCTAAGAACATCCGAAAGTAAACACACGTTTTTGTTGATACTGCTGATAAAGAAGGTCACATACGAGTAGGTCACAATAAGACCTAATGTGACCTGAATGCCGTGACTGCAGTGGGTTGGTGGGTTTATTGCTTTAGGCAGGCGGAGACAATACAAATGCTACGTGCTTTGGATTTAGAGCTTAAAATTGAAGATTTAGGTAAATATGTTCAGGTCTCCGTAAACTGTGTAAGGAACGTTATATAAGGCTGAGTGGCCGAAGAAAACAGTAACGCAGACCTCTTCTTCCCATCCTCCTACCTGATGATCACTTGAGATCATCAGGTGGGAGACAAACAGAGGCTTCCTGATGTACAAACATCGAGATAGTTCTGTGCTTCAAAACATGTACCTAAACAAAAGAAGTAAGATCCAGATGTAGGCTACAAATCTAAGAGAATTCGTCAAGACTTAACAGTTTTAATGGTAGAGTCAAGCTGGTAGAGTAAACCGGCTTCACATAAAAGGCGCGAAATTCCCCATAATAAGTTTCCTACCCGCGTCTTTTTAAATTGGTTTATCCCATTTCGTCTCACTGCTAAGGAAAGGCTTCCCAAATAGAATTTGAGTGAGGTCTCTTTACTCCTATAATTATAATCTCCGTAAAATAGCGTACCAACCTAGAATGTCACCTACATTAACAGTCAGCTCTCTAGGCTGCGCAAACGCAGGCTTCGACCCAAATACGTCTGTGGCGTCGGCCTTGCGAGACCTGCCCACGGGCCACAAACTACTTTCCTTACATACTACTACTGCACTTGATTATTAATTCCTAGGTATAAGTATAAAGGCTTCACTTCTTTTGATAGAGGTCTAGAAACTATGGATGGATCAAGTCTTTCGATAGACGTGCTCTTCTACAAAGAGCTGTCAGAAAAAAGTCCTGTCTAAAAGTAGACAAGCCTTTTTTGTTTTTAATACATTTTGCTCTACTATGTTTTTCCCTCACATACCACAGCAGGTGACGAGCACACATTTCATAATTTCATTTATTTTTGCTTTATATTTCGCAAGGCTTAAAAGCTACCAGCTTTTTGTTTCATTTCCTCCTTCCTAACGCCGCTCGACGACGTTACGTTTTGCATATGTAGGTAGAGATAAACCATTTTAAAAATGCACCCCGAGTGTAAGTACCTATGACGTATTGTGGAGGGGGCGTGCATTCGTTACGGATGTATGCGGGTTAACTACGAACCTTATTAGTGTTGGAAGAACATTAACGTTTCATCCCATTAACGTGTCAAATAAATCTTTTATCTATCTATCTATCTATCTATCCCTTACATCCGTAATGAATTCGTCAAACTATGAAAGGTTTTATAGTAAAAGGGAAGTGCATTTTTAGAATGGGTTATCTCTACGTACACAAGCGCTAAGCTACTTGTTTAATAAATGATATGTACCTATATGCATAGCTAATAAATAAAATAAATAAATAATGCTGGACAATTCACACAGCATTATCTAGCCCAAAGCTAAGCAGAGCTTGTGTTATGATGGGTACTAGATAACTGATATACACTACATAGATAGATATTTTTTATTATACATAGAAAACATCCAGATCGCCCTGGACAAATGTCTGCAGATCGTACAAACATTTGTCCTAAGGCGGGAATCGAACCCGCAACCTCCTGCGTCGCAGGCAGACCTTCGCCCGCTGCGCCACAGAGGTCGTCAGCTAATAAAAGGGTAATTCCTAAAAAATATTATTATACCTACATAATTTATTATTAATCGATACTTAATTTATCTAACTAATAATTTTTAAAATGTGATATGTGCATTTTGTTCTATTTATTCCATTTAATAATGTATTATTAGTACTTACATAATTTTTATTGAAAAATATAGGTAGGTAATGTATTATCAGCCATATAAAGTTTTAATTCATTTTCTCTCCGCAGCTGACTGTACACCGCGAAAAAATCGAGATCGTCCTGAAGGGAACTCAAGCGCGGTCGCTTTTACAATAATCGACGTTATCGGGAATCGACTTAGGGGGAATCGACGTGCGAGGAACAACTCACTTTTTCGTCTGTACCTTAAAAAGTATGAAGGTAGATGTTCAGAGTCAAATATTTATTAAACTGCAGGTCTATTTCTGAGCTTTTCAGGAGAACTAGATACCTTGAGGCACAATTAATTGGCATAGTTCATGATTCATATCTCGCTATAGATTTGTTGAAATCAGCGGGGCTGCCAGCTTGACGTCAAGATAGCAGCCACATTGAAATAACTAAATATCTCCTAAAGTACTGGGGCACGATTTATTTTACTTAGGGCATCGGGATCACTATTGCATGACACTTTTATTGGCTTAGTTGAAACCACCAAATTCCATGGCGGGGCTGCTAACTTGACGGACACCATTCAATTATCGATCCACAATAATACAATCAATCGGGCATTCTATGAGAGTAGGTGCAGGTAAAGCAATAATATTTAATAACAAAGCAGCAATTAAAACCAGTGTTAGATTCCCAGCAATAAATTAATCTTGACACAATGTTCATTACACAAACTTTGTTTATGTAGGTACCAATAGCTTTCGATAATTAAGTTGGGTTTGGCTGATGATCAATGTTCCAAAAAAACGTGCAGGACAAAGGTTGATGTGCAGACTTCAAATAGCACTTTGTTTGTTTCTCATTTAGTAGGTTATTATTATTACCTATTGTTTTGTTTGAAAAATGGACTTATTCTTAGTATTTTTGTAAGCGTAATGGAAATTAACGTAAAAAAGTAAATCTGAAAGGTCAAAGATGTTTCGGAAAACCCAACTACTCAGGAAATAATTACCTAGATGAAAAACTAAAAATCGACTTCGATCCCTTACTTCTAAACTGTTTTTAAAGTTTGTAGCGGAATAAACACTAATCCCTCGGGGATAAAATTTGTATGGAACCACATCCTCGGGTTCCTCCTCTATACAACTGCTAAAGAATCATCCACATCGCTCCATAAATGACAAAGAAATCGTCGGTCTTATTTAAAAAAAACATACAGCCGAACATAGAGCAGGCCTTTTTCGAAGTCGATTAAAAAGAATAGAATAAGTATAAGAATTTATTTAGCACACACACAAATAAAACGTCAAGTACGAGTCAGACTCGCATACTATAGGTTCCGTTTAATTGTAAGACCTTGTTTCTTGCCAAATATTTTATGATTCTAGGTCAACATGAAGTAGGTACCCTGTATATTTTGGTCGAGGGAGAGAATCGGAACTAATAATTTTTTGTTTATAAACTACAAATTTTGGTCTATAGCAAGAATTAAAAGTATTTTTTTTTGGTAAATAAACAACAAATTTACCGTTTTAGGGTTTTTCCTTTATTTGTGTTATAAGACCTTGCTTCTTGCCAAATTTTATGATTCTACGTCAACGGGAAGTACCCTATAGGTTTTGGTCCATGGCGAGAAGTAATTTGTTTAGTGAATAAACTACAAATTTATGTATTTTTGGGATTTTTCCCTTTACTTGTGCTATTAGATCTTGCTGCTCACCAAATTTCATGATTCTAGGTCGCACCCTATAGGTGCACCCTATAGGTTTTTAAATAAAATTTCAAAATATTTGGACTTTAACGGCTGTAACTTTTGAGTGCGTTGACTTAGAAGTTTTATTTATAGGTATCGTGGCTTCAAGAGGCTACGGACTGGAGTATTTGACGTTAATATCAACTCGATACGTTCACGCGTTCCTGAGAAAAGAGGGTTGACAGACAGACAGATAGACAGACAGACAGACAGACGGACAACATAGTGATTCTATAAGGGTTCCTTTTTTCCTTTTGAGGTACAGAACCCTAAAAACTGAAGGAAAGTAAAAACCAAAAACTTACAAATAAAGTTATTTTTAAAGAACTACGTATAGAATAACCAGAAAATAAGCCTAGCAAAAAACATTCACATTTTTCCCAGTACCAAGCATCACCCGCGGTAGGCCCGAGTAGGTACTCGGGCCGGCTTTCTCTGCGCGGGCGCCGATCGAAAGTAAAAGCGGCGCGGCGGGTCATGTTGGGCGTTATGATTCTATTACCTTTCGCTTCGATAACTGTTAGCTAATGTTTGACAGTTTCGATCAGTTTTGTGTTACCTACCTTATTGTCGAATGGGAGGTAAATATTGAGATGGAACCGGTTTGGGTTGAACTTAGAAGAGGACATATAATTTTGAATGATGAAGATGTAGCTACGAATATAATGAAACTTTATAAATCTTTAGATGAAGAATATTCTATCATGGTTAGAGATTGGAGTTAGAAAAATAATAGTAAAAGAAAGGAACAGACTACACAATGCGATTAGAAAGAAATAATGACGGAAGCAAGTGAAGGTAATCTCAAACCGTTTACTTTCACCATTGATTAACGAAATAAAGTTGGTACTTATCATAAACAATCTCGGAAACAATGTGCGATGAATAAATTAACACTAAGAATCTACACATACCTAAATACGGATCTTAAAAATGAGAAGCGTCATATTAATACTAGACTGCAGGAAAACGAAATTATTAATGTACCTACTATACTAATGTAATTCATTTTATGCCAACTAGTAAAAAAACTACTTTTTGTCACGTAAACCCATAAACCCATCAGTCATAAATGATTTCAACCTTAGAGAACGACGCCCACTCGATGCCAAACAAACAGTAAACCCAGTACCTATAGACTTTTTATCTACTTATACAAAAATATGTATAGGTATTGACAATGATAAAGGACAAGAATGTCGTCAATGCGAACCGGTGCACGGCGGCGGGGCCTGATGGACGCGAACCCGGTAGTGACCAGTTTCCACAACATGCTGGTATTATTGATATATCAGACGCGATTTCTCTTGAGAGATTGCGGTAGGTTTTGAATTAAAGCATTGCTTGATCGATTTACTGATTCATGAAATCCACGCCGGTTTGGAAAGCAGTAGGAGACTTAATAGAATTTGAGGTTATGCTTGTTGTTGTTGCTTGTTGAATGATCGACATCTCAAAACTCGCGGGAAAAGGATGTGCAAACCTTAGAACCAGGAAAATTGGCGTAGGTAATATCCAACAGCATTTAACCAACAGTGGGATACCATGGGCTGTGAATGGTGATCAAGTGATAGTGTTGCACGCTAGGTTAATAATTAAATGAAAATCAGCTATGAATAATAAGTACCTATAGAAGGAATATTTAATGAAACAATGGCGGCATAAACAGTTAAATGGAATGGATTGGGTGGTGCCAGTGCCAAGCTCATTAAATGTTTCCTTAACGAGGTAGATAAGAATTAATAACCAATTTTCCGATGACGCATGCTTAAAAAGATTTTTTGATCAAAATAACATGCTTGATTGAAGCAAGCAGGCTTACCTACATAATGAAGTCTATAATAAGTATTTCCTCAGTTCGCGAAGATTCTTTGATAACAGGAAAGAGCTCAAAAGTAGCACGAAAACTTTTAAAGTCTTTTAGATTTATCTCAATATTTCGAGATGTTCTCTATCAATAGTCAATTATCTATTTAGTGATCGATTATTATCGTATAAATCACTTTATTCATTAATCAAATTAAGTATACCTAAGAAGGTTTAATTGACAGGTCGCAAGACGCTTTAAACTTTAAGGTCAGTTTCATGGCTACACTATGCGCTTTAAAGGAGGTTCAAACACGATTTGCCTCTAGGTAATCCGTATGCATACAAAGGTAAAAGTAGATCCACAAGGTTTATGTTAGAATCTGTCTTTCCTTTTGAAAGGCTGTGTACGCCTGTGATATTTCCCACAAACGTTTGCGTCTTGTCACAGCATTACCCCGCAAATTTTGGATTCTGTTTTTTTTTCAGAAAGATTCGTATCAGATTTTATGGTGACTACAAAATACAGAGATCTTTATTTTACCCACATCTGTCTACAGTTAGTGCCATAAAACATTTGCAAAATAACTCCTCGTCCACTTCAAAGTATTCTCAAACATTATCCGTTGCCTCTTTATTTTCCGCTGAATAACCTCGTTGATAAAATCTTCATCAAATCTTGCTTATTCCTCCCACATAGCGCTTATTTCGTAGATACTAAGAATGTTTTCCATTAGCATCTTCTCATTCATAAGGTTGCGAGTTGCGCGAACGCAATGCATTCGCTAGATTTTACTTCACTGCTTGTGTTTAGGAATTCTTTAATGATTGAAGATTGTAATTTGTTTATGGTGCTGAAGAATATGCTTTATGCCAATGGAATAAAAGACACAACCGAGTGCTGTCTTCATGAGAGAATATTCGCATAAGCAAACATGCAAGTACCTAGACTCCGTGAAGTTTATGGCAATAGCAAGAGGCATTTAATCATAGATGAGCAGATAAAACTAGTATGCATAACACCTGTGATCAAAGAAATAGGTAAGTACCTACTTTATATTATGAAACTCAAGTGCCAGTGGAATTCATAATAAAAAGCCACGACAACTTCTAAACTGAACAATGAACTGAATGAAAACGTCAGCAGGCTACCAGTCTTGCCACTAGGCTACCAGATTTCAAGTTCAAAGAAATGATATGTAATCTTTGCCAAAAACATCTTTGACATTTTTTTAGCCAACAAAATGCTGCCACGCCACATTCCAATGAGTAGGGTGCAAACTAGATAGAAAGAAAGCAATCAGTCTAATAGGTATTAGGTATACTATGATAAGGTATATTATGCCGCCAATCATCGTTGCACATTTTGACGGTTTTTTTTATTGATTATGGTTAAGCTTTTGGCCACCAACTCACTTAAAGTAAGTGAAGATGTAGCCTAAGATGGAGCACACTTTCCCAGAAGGAACTTTTTTACCCTGGACTTGCAAGACTCCAAGATTGTAGTCTAGCGGGAAAAGAGACGCAGTAAGTTCATTCCACTCTTTGGCCGGGCTTATTATAAAAGTAGAGCAGAATTTTTTGGTTCGACACTTGTGGTATGTCGACCAGGTACGGGTGGTATTTTTCTGTGCGTCTGCTGGTTTTATGGTGGAAGGGAGAAGATGGGATAAGGTCGTGCAATGTTAAAATTTAGCATAATTTAATTTAGCAAAATTTAGCATTGGCATTCTTTATTAGGTCAACAGTAATTTACCGCAGGTCGACTTCATACGATTCATCTAAAGTTAATGAGTCAAAAGTCATTCGCCCCCAGGTGGGTCAAGGCACTCCATTGTTTCCAATTTACCTCGCTAATGATTTCAGCGGCTAGGCGTAATAATTCAAGTATTTTGCCTCTATATAGTTAGAAAACAGTGCCTTGTTTAAAGTGCACAGCAACCTAATCCCATCGATAACATGACTTGCCAAGATGTACCATAAAGATAGACCTGTGATTGATGACACCTTGTAAATATTAAATATTATTTGCAAGCTACGGTAACATACAACACGCTCTATGTAGCACCAGCAGACCAATAACCGAGTTTTGTGGTTGAAACCTTGTAAGTATAATTCGAACATCTTTCGCAACCAGCAACTAGACCATATTATTTACGCACACGAACGTATTGATACCTAGCAGCTAATTACATTATGTTATGTAACCGTTATGTAAAGTTATATCAGTTTTGAAATGAAGACTTTTATGGGGAAAATATTATGGAAATGTATGTTGGTGAGAAACGTAACACTCTTGCACACCACCGGAACTTATTTCATGATAGCCGTAGCAGTCAGAAGATTGTAGGAAACGATATAAAGTAAAACAATAGATTCGAGTAAATGGGCAGAGATTGAATGACTGACTGACTGAATGACGTGTACTTTGGAGTAGGTTTAGGAAGAACCTAACAGATGGTCAAATTACGATTACACTTTATGTCGAGAAAGCTATTTTCTGATGTTACAGCAAGTTCTAACACAGCTCAGCAATTTTTTTTCTATTAGAATACCAAGCAAACCTCACAAATTTAAAGTAGATTACGAATACAAGGGAAGGCGCGAATCACTATGTTGATTTATAATGCGAATAAACTCGATGTCTTAGGGAAGACAACAAAACAGAAAACCGGTTGATCCGAAAATTCCAAGACAAATGGTTTTGTTTACAAAACATACTGCGCAGTCGAAGATACGGAGGGTAATCCGTAAAATGACCACAGAAGTGTCCAGTGCAACTTCTCAGCTCATTGGGATTCAGGCAATAGAAAGTGCACTGGTACTTCATCGCATAGGTAAGTTTAAGCTTACAGCCTCACAACATTCACATAAAAAATGTCTTGCTTAGATTGGATGACATAACAAGGTTTTTCTTTGATTTGGTTTGTCAGGTCACAGTAACTTTAGCATCGTAGAATTATGGACGATCACGAAATACGACGCTTAAAACGAGTCGCACTCTAGAACTTGGCTAGTAGGCACCACATTCTAAAAGTCCGACACTACATGAAGGGCATGGCATGATCAATGTTGAATGTTGACCCGAGTCTTCTATCAAAATACTTCAAATAAAACGAAGTCCATACAAAATCACAAGCCTTCAAGTTCGTCGCCCACCGCGATTTATTATTAACACTAAATTAAACAGGGCCTGAGGCCGAATTATTATGCGTAGGAGGCACTGACGGAGTCGGTACATTATGGATGTCTACCTCAGTGTCGGCATTACTAACGAAATTTTAAAAAGCTGGTGCTAGAATGGTTTCGGACCATGGGCGTTGGATCTTCGTTCGGTAGAGTCCTATCCGGTACCTACCACCGGTATGAACTAAGGGTCTGAACAGAAGACTAAAGCCTTTACTAACCACATCTGTTGGGAATAGGTAACATTGCTTCTTTTAGATAATTATATACATTTTTTTGTAAAGGACCTAATGAATTTAAATTATGGAATGAACATTTATTTTAAAAGAAATTATTTAATTGGCTGAATGAGCGTAGTTTTTATGATATTAATGAATTTATTAATTTTAAGCCACACATATTAGTTAATTAATTGTATGCTATAGAATAGTTAAACATGAAGTCATAAACTCATAACTCATACATAACATAACACCACCATGTATACCTACCATGTTTTATGCAATAAAAATAGCAATTGTCATTTATAGCTCAAGAGCTTCCAACTACAGTTATTAATCAGAGGAAAACTCAAATCAGACTCCCCATGATAAATATGATAATATTCCACCTCTACCTCAATAACAAAAACCTCACAATTAACAATTGTACCACCACGAACGAATGTTGACGTAGTTCTTCGTTCGTTGACGACCTCTGTGGCGCAGCGGGCGAAGGTCCGCCTGCGACGCAGGAGGTTGCGGGTTCGATTCCCGCCTCGGGCAAATGTTTGTACGATCTGCAGATATTTGTTCAGGGGTTCTGGATGTTTTTCTTCTATGTATAATAAAAAAATATCTATCTATGTAGTGTATTGTATTATGTATATCAGTTATCTAGTACCCATAACACAAGCTCTGCTTAGCTTGGGGCTAGATAATGCTGTGTGAATTGTCCAGCATTATTTATTTATTTATTTATTTATTTTCTAGTCATCACCTCATTGTGTTCTGTCAATGTGACAGGCGCAGTCATGAGCATTGTTATTGTTGCCAGCGAAGTCAAGACAAGAGGCGAGAACGCTCGCGATATGACAAGTGTGCACGAAGAACGCTGTTATCCAAACAATCACGAGTCGACGCATGAGCGACTTCACTCTCTCATACGTCTCAAATTACTCACAGTCAATGACCTTAGAGAGATTTAATGAAGATTTATTGAGCAGAGAAACTTTGGAAACCTTGATAGCATCCTAGCACGTGTCGAGGATTGTACCTATAAAAAACGATAGACAACTCCAGAAATCGGATTCTGAAGCTGCAAAAGAAACATATCAGAAAACTTACTCCCTAAAGCATCAGACTCTACATTCTTATACCAATCAAATACATTCTCCTGCACTACCAACAGTAGCTAGGTACATGCCTTATATACCTACCATACACAATATTACCTAATTTACACAATTTTGCAATGAATAAAAAAATATTCTATTTCCATAATAGTATCAGTAATCTAAGATCAGTAGGTATATTTTGTAGGCATTAGAAAACCTAAACTGCCCCACACACAATCATATTGGTTTGGAACTTGGGTTGCGTAGCGTAGATCTCAATTGCAGACTATTTCCACCAATTTATTCAGAACCCATAGTATTCTCCATGCTACGCCCATAGTTAACATTGTATGTACGTCGACAATCGAAACGGATGGGCGGATCGGAATGTCAGCGCTCGATGTGATTTCATACAATTCATACAAATGAATTCATCAGCCCGCTGCATTGTCGCTGTATGTATACTTACTTGGGTGTGTAAATTGTTATTTGACTTTGGTATTGTTAGTTTTTGTTGTTGCTGGGCGAAACAATACTGTGACTTTAGGTACATACTAACAATAGCCAATAAAATAATCGTCGCAAGCCTAAACATGGTAGGTCGGAATTGCTATCAATCAAAATCAGAAGCATCTGCGTAGCATCATTCGGCGGTATGCGAATGTTCCCCAAATAATTCAGTGTCAATCAATCACCATGTTGCAGTTGCAGAAGATTGTATATTGGAACGCGTGCATGCGGTAATTTTACGTAGGGTCTTGACTCTCACCGTCTGCTTCTCCTGGAGTGGAAGGGAGATGCCCTTCCACTCCAGGAGAAGCAGACGGACGGCGCAATACCATCCTTAACTGGTGGTTGTACCTTCCACTCGCACTAAGCAGTTTGCCTCCACCTTCATCTTCCGCACCGCATCGGCATGGAACTCGCTGCCTGCTACTGTTTTTCTGTCCAGTTACAACCTGGGTCTCTTCAAGACAAGAGTGAATAAGTGTCTTCGAGATCTTCGTGATACTCCGTCGGCCACGTCATCACTTTCCATCAGGTGAGATTGTGGTCAACTAAGTCCTCTCGAGATCTAGGAGTGTTGGTAAAAGGGTAAAATGAAATTAAGGAGCGCCGAAAGTAATTCAAACGAAGGTCTATCAATTACATAAAAATACGTTGTTATGATTACTCTTTGTATTTCTATAGCCAATAAGTAACTCTTTGTTAAGTAACTATTTGATTAATTAACACTGCTGCAAAAGAAACTGTCTTGTTTCTTTTGCAGCAGGATTACAGCAGATTCAAAATTCTTCGCAGCAAATTCTTTCCAAACGTTCATAAGGGAAAGGCGAGACTTTCACGCGGTAAATGGTAAATTCACGGTCACGTGAATGTCCTTTCATCGGAGGTGCCTTTACCGTTACCACACTAGTAATTACCGGCCGCTATTCCGGCGCATGCGCAGAGGATGTTACCACACTGATTGTAATTGAAACTTGCAACAGTTGCTTTACTTCAGTGACGGAGACACGGCTCAGGGCTTTCACGTTTTTGTTGATTTGTTGGACAAACCCTCTTTTGCTACAGTAACATGTTGGTAGAGTCATCACATCACAAGCCTTCTTTGTAAGGACATATTTGACGTCCTTAATGAGTCGCACACCATGACTCTGCCAACGTGTAACTGATTCTGGCATCATCATCATCATTAGCCTATACTAGTCGTAGACATAGGCCTCCCCTAATGAGCGCCATAGCGCCGCCAGCGTCTTCAGCTTGCCGCATCCAGCGTCTGCCTGCAGACTGATTCTACCTATAGAATGTAACATGCAGACTGATTCTACCTATAGAATGTAACATACATCAAACTTAAAGGTTTCGGTGTATTCTGTATTAAGAGTTCTGTTTTGAGAATCATGATGTCATCACATCAATCAAGACTACCCTTTGGTTATTGTTATTCATTGTTTTGCTCCTCTTGTGCAGGTAAAGATACGGTCTGATGCGGTATTTAAGGTTCATACTTCAAGGCAATTAAGTATGACCCAAATATTTGTTCTTGGAATCAAAACATAATTTCAAAAATAGAGTTTAACAATAAACGTGGAGTTTATTTATAATCTGTTCCACTTAGCACGGTGACTGCAATGAACCATTGACACGAACGATTTAGAAACAAATATTCATTCTCTCCTAGTTAAAACCAGTCACACTGTTTTGCTAAGCCTGTTCAAACTTCCTAGACAAAGCTTTAGAACCATATTCAGTTTAGCATAGAGTCCATAATTATTTGCTGGTGAAGTGCTGTGTTTGCGTAACTGCCTGTCCATAGAAGGAGCATGCAAGCGGAACGCATTCTAGTTAATGCTAGTTCTAAATTTTTTCGGTCTTAGCACGTCGCAATACAGTTGAGAATACAGTTTTTTAATCTGATATCAATACGTTGGAAATTAGTATTCGTGAAGACTCAGCAGTTACATAAAATGTTTGATTTATTCGTTTAAAGTGGTATCAGACAATTACATGCGCTGATTTCTCATTGAAATTGATAAAGTGCGTGAAAACTGTGAGAAAATTATGAGGCTAGGAGGATTTACGTATTCGAAGTAACATGATCTTAATTACGTGTGGGTTCAGACAAATTTGATAACACGTAACCCTGGTTAGTATTCAAATCTCTTGCCTAAGACAAAACGTTAAAAGGGAAAGTGCCTATCACAAAACTAATCACCGTACCCTTTAAAAGGACGATAGCAAAAGAGCGAGCACTTTCTACTCCCACAACGTACCTAGGTACTTCCTACATAAACTCACTACGTAGGCACCTGCCCTAACTAGGTAGGTACGCTGGTACAGGTACGTACGTAAGCTCCTATTTGCAGTTTAGGCTACCTGACATCACACAATTATAAATGCGAAAGTTTTGATGTTTAAGAAATAAAAAAATATCTCAAAAAATCTGCGAGGGGTTCAAGTCAAGTCGATTTATTTGGGATAAGTAGGTATTATTTGATTTCTTAGAAAATACTCCGTGTGCGAGGGCTTACGCAATAAGTATAATAGCGAAAACCTTAGTTTTTATGTTTGTTACATCTTCACGCCAAAACTACTAAACGGATCAAGGCTGAAATTTTCCGTAGTTGTAGTTCTAGACCTGGATTAACGTGAAAGCTTCTTTTTATCCCGGAAAAATGCATGCGAAGCTGCAGACAGAGGCTAGGTAGTAGTTTATTTATATAACGCGGAATTCATCGCTTGCGTAGCAAAGGCCAGTGAAAACGCTCCCAGCACGCACCTGTATTGTTCGAAGGAAATTCCGTTTCCATTGTGTTGTCCGTAGGTCTGTATGTATTTAGGTACCTACTGTATTATGTTACCTGCATGCATAGGAAGAGGCTTCTACATTTACATTGGACGACGCATTCACAAGACTAGGTACTGCAATAAAAACTGGAATCTACAAGTTTTTGATTATGAGTACGCGCTTATGAAAATAGTTTGTCTGTTCGCTTGAATTTTGCTTGGAAAACAGTTAGAATATTTTATAAATATGTACTTAAGTACATAAAATATGCTAGAAAGTGCCGTGCCGTTACGACTACCTAGATAGCGTAGAGTTCACTCAAATATATGACGGGTACTACGGAAAACCAAGAAGATGAGATGGAGTCTAGATGAGTCAGATCAAGGACAAAGTCGCTGTCATGTCGTATTAACAAGTACTTAAAAGACATTGTATTGTAGAGAAAAGTTGAGGATTCCATCATTACACCGATAAGAGCTAGGCTCTTTAATTTATAATACCTAGGTAAGTATCTACCTACTATGGAGAGTGTGAATGATAACATGACTCAGAAAGGAGAGAGTGACCTGACGGAGACGACACGTGCGCAATGATGATGATAAGAGCAAAGATAGGTCATGGCATACGTTTATTATTGGAGGCGATGTTAAAGAAGATTCTGCTAATGAACTGTCAAACCGAATCAAAGAAGACGTGTTGAAGTTATCTCCCGAGAATCAAGAGGGCCTGTCAGCAATTCTAAGTGGTGTGATGATGAATGGTACGGAGTTGTCAGAACTGTGTTGCAACACTTAAGGCAACCTTAGTGAAAATACAAGAGCTAGTTTTGACGTGGGGGCCAAGGGAGGTCGATTTTCCGATTTACAATCGACATATTGCGTACCGTATCAATGGCTTGTCGGTTGGATTGTTACAAGCGTGTCGCAACTCAATGGGTTTGATTTGCTGACGGACAATAGAAATCATGTTTACAGCTATGATCGTATTGATTATGTCAGTTTCAGGCGCGGTCCCAGGGGGGGGGTCACGGGGGTCATGACCCCCCCCAAAATCTTAGTTTAGGTACTTAAAAAATTGCAGCCCATAGTTTGATGATTATTTTTTTCCTATTTACTTCCGTTACATTGAATATGGTTACCAACGGCAGCAAAAAAAAAATCGCGGCTCGCTCCGCTCGCCGATATTACTGTTGTTTTGGCCCCTGTGTTTTGATCAGCGCAGAGGTAACGTTACCTATTTTTAGTGGTCTGGCTGGTTAATGTCAATTCAACCACCACAATAAAAAGCAACAAAATTGTTACTTACTCAATTAATAATCTCCGAGGTCACTTTGTCAACTAGCGCAAAAAATTAGTAGACAGCAGAATTTTCGCGTTTTGATCCGCTCGCTGATAACATTTGTTCCTTCTAACTATGTTTCAAAGCTCGACCCCCGCCCCGAATTAGGTCACTTTGCCAAATTTTCTTAAAAAATTGCGCAATATCTAACAAAAACCAAAAATTGTCGCAGCAAGCTCTGCTAGCCTCTGATAGCATTCTGCTGTTTCGATAAGCTTCTGGCTTGCTCTAGTGCGGGACTCCTCCTCCGTTATAGGTGCAACTGCAAAATATCTAATTCAAAAAACTCACACGCACAGCCAGATCATAATAAGATTTTTATTTTTTTTTTATTCCAGAATAACAACCAAATATAAGGACAGACTAGACTCCATATTATGGATATATATCCGAGAAACTAAAAAATTGTTCGTAGCTCATTAGTTAGCTTCCTTGTCTTGCATGGACGTCACCAATTTTAAAAAAGGCTGCGGCTTATTCCACTCACTGATATATAAATGTTTTAGGTTTTCAACATATTTCTTAGCCACCGCAAACTTTCAAAATTTTCAGAGTTCGCTCCAATCGCTGTTATTTATTTTCTGAACCAGTTTGTGACCACCCGAAAAAGTAATAAAAATTTCGGCGGCTCGCTCCGCTCGCCGTTACCTCTTTTTCGGTCTCTTTTTGGATTCCTAATTTTGGTTTACCTACTTACTTACTTGTTTCTGGACTGGTTGCGGAAACCAGTCCAGAAACAAGTAAGTTTAGTTTATTTCCCTTGCTCCACTCGCCCCTATTTATATTCAAAGCTTTATATCCACCACCACAGTCTTTTAAATTTTTGGGGCTTGCTTCGCTCACTATCATTTATTTTGTCAACAAACATCAGAAAAAATAACCTCAAAAAATTTTGAGGCTCGCTTCGCTCGCCGTTACTTAAACTTCCTATTATTGGGAGTTGGGGGAGGCGATGTCATATTTGCGGTCAATATGCAAAAAACTGTAGAAAATATAACGGAACTATTATATTTTTGCGATTCGCTCCGCTCGCCGATAGTATTTTCTCCCTCTCTGTATTAACCAATACAGAGAAGGAGAAAATACTATCGGCGGGTAACCACCCGAAAAAGTAACAAAAATTTCGGCGGCTCGCTCCGCTCGCCGTTACATCTTTTTCGATTTCTTTTTTGTCGATGTCCCTTGCCCTGTTCGCCCTTATTTATATTCGTAGCTTTATATATACTACCGCAAAGTCTCTAAGATTTTCGGGGCTTGCTTCGCTCGCCATCATTATGATAGCGAGCGAGAGTAAGCAAGAGTAGTAGCAATAGTACTCTTGCTTTCTTTTCTTCAAACATCAGAAAAAAATCTCGACAATTTCGAGGGTCGCCTCGCTCGCTATAACTTAAACTTACTATTGTTGGAAGTTTAATGAAGGGATGTCATGTTTTCGGTCAATATGCAAAACACTGCAATTAAATAAGATTTTTGCGGCTCGCTCCGCTTGCCGATAGTATTTTGTCCTTCTCTAGAATATGTGGTCTAGTGCTTCACACCTGTTCAAAATCACTTTGCCCGCCACCACGAAAAATTATCAAAAAGGTAAATTTTTTGCGGCTCGCTCCGCTCGCCGGAAAAGTTTGGCTATTTTGAGTGGGGCCTGCAACCGTCTGCAAGTGAATTTGTGGCTACGGCCCGCACCAAGCGTGACCCCCCCCAAAGTCTTGGGCTGCGACCGCGCCTGGTCAGTTTTGAAACCAAAGAGAATCTCAGGAAATGCCAAGGTTGCTTTCTGTACCTTTACCGAAGTTGAAGTTTAAACTTAGGTAGGAAGGTAATTTTAGAAAATCTCCCTTTCAAAGCTTCTTGAAACCAGACAAGTAAACAATCATGTCACCTCATCTCACCTCGACAGCCTATTTTGGTCCACTGCTGGACGCAGGCCTCCCCTGATAAGCGCCTTGTTGGCTTTTATGTCATGGGGCCCATAATCCCCATGCTGGCCATGCGGGTAGGGGATCGCAGTTCGATGGTAGAATTGTTCTGCAGGGGTGCTGCTGCCCGCTCCCGGTGGATATCCCTTAGTCGCCTGTTACGACGACGACCGCGGTATGAGTTGGGGTGGTGCAAATTCTAAGCCCACACAGCAATACAAACATCAGTGTAGGTTTTATTATTTATGGATATTAGAATTCGCTATAAAAAAACCCAAGCCGCAAACCACATGCAATAAAGGTTGATGAAACGATGTCAATAACAATAGTGCTCATATGGAGTTGCGCGAGCGCACGTTTTTTTTAATCTGACCGCGAAGCAAGGCTATCTGGATTCAGATTATACAGTCACCAATGTCGCCTTTAATAAGCTGAATAATGCCCCGTTGTTGTGACATGCTCATGACTTTAGGAAGCGCAACGTGGAAGGGCAGCGTCGGAAGTCACCAGATTGTAATAAAATTTAAATTTCTTTTGAGGATAACTTTAATGCGATTGTTGACCGGAACGATGAGAGCAGGCAGAATGTTGACCTACCATGTCGCAAGCTTTTATTTTTGGCACAAGGACATCTGCTGCTCTTCCTTAACGTTTTTCTCTGGCGTTCCTTTACTAACACGAGCGTGGCACTTCTGATAAATCTTTTTATACAACATAGCTTTTGCCCTTTCCCTTTCGGTATACGTCATAGTACCCTATTATCTAAGTTAGGCTTTGTGCTTAATGTAATGTACGCCTTATTTCATCTTGATCTGATAGTAATGATCTTGATCTGTTTTGAAGCTCTAAAATTCACATTTCACTAACTTTCGGCTTTATTATGGTATTACTAGACGATCGCCTCGCGGTTTCACCCGCGTAGTTCCCGTAGGAATTCCGGGATAAATAAAATATAGCCTATGTCACTCCCTGAAAAGTAAGCTTCCTAACGGTGAAAGAATTTTTCAAATCGGTCCAGTAGTTTCGGAGCCTATTCAATACAAACAAACAATCAAATCTTTCCTCTTTATAATATTACTAGTTTATGCCCGCGGCTTCGCACGCGTTGTTTCTATAAACGTTTAAAGGTGATTTTTATCCCATGGGAACTGATTTATGGGATAAAAAGTAGCCTACGTTTTATTCCAGGCCTAGAATTATCTGTATGCATTTCAGCCCGATCCGTTCAGTAGTTTTGGCGTGAAGAGGTAACAAACATCCATCCATCCATCTATACATCCATCCAAACTTTCGCATTTATAATATTAGTATGATAGTACAGAGTAGGTACTAGATATAACACAAGCTCTGCTTGGGGCTAGATAATGCTGTGTGGGTTGTCCATCATTATTTGTTTTATGAATCCTGGCCCTGGTATTACGCGTGTTTCTAAACCCCAGACAAAAACACTTGTTGTTGTAACAAACGACAATTTTTTTTCGCACCATTAGATATATCTTATGGTGCGAAAAAAACTCTATTGTATATTATATATAATGTATGTATATTGTAGTATTACATAGATATACCTAGGTACTGTAATACCACTATCGACTATGGATCCATTTATAGGTGAAAGACTGCTAAGCCTACGCTATTAACAACCTGTCTTAGTTATTTCACCACTATTCGGTAAGAAGCGATAACCAGGAGTTTAAGTGGTCCGTAACTCATACTGTTTGTAACCGACGACTTTATGGTCAATTATCTTGGGACTCTACGGAATGCGGTAAAAATGGGGCATATGATAGTCGTAACACACAACACAAGTAGGTACCTAACTAGTGGTACCTACCAGTGTAAAATTAGAAACTTCACTTATCACACTGATATCTATAATATAAAAATGAATCGCAAAATGTGTTGGTAAGCGCATAACTCAACAACGCCTGGACCGATTTCGCTAATTCTTTCTTTGTTGTGTTTGTTATTGTCAGGAGAAGGTTCTTATGAAAGAAAAAATTAAGAAAGTTGGAAACATAAATTCCCACGGGGGCGAAGCCGCGGGGCGCAGCTAGTTACCTATAAAAGCAAAAGTTTGCATGATTGTTACCCCTTTACGCCAAAAGTAATGAACGCATCAGGCAGGAATTTTCGCATACCTACATGTAAATCCAGACTTGGAATAACATAGATCCCGTGCGATACCGCCTAAAAATCCTTATTCCAAAAAAAATTATGATTGATTACTATATCGTCGGCTTATTGCAAGAAGTCATTAGTCGCAAGAAGTCACTAACTGCGTTAGATATACCATTGAGTTCGTCTCGATGAGCTCTACATTTTGGTAAAACTCACAAATTTGTAGCTCTTCAAACTTAGAAGTTATGGCTTGGTTATAAAGTCAATAACTGCATTTTTGGAATATCTGGTTTCATAAAATTCATTAACTTACATTAATAAATTTTAACAAAAGAAAAAAAACACAATTGCCATTTTTATTTTCATACGTAACTAATTTATGTCACTTAACAACATTTTGAAAATGCTTTTACGTTCACAAACGTTTGAATAAGTTTTGCTTTAATTCATTATTTGCACCTTAACCAGTTTTGTCGTATCGTATTTTTTGGAAAAAAAAATACTAACGGTTTTAAATGACTTCTATCAAAACGAGTAACGTCTACACTGAGTTTTTTATTTTTTATAGAATTCATTTTTTACACTTAATTACTTTTTTCGAAACATAATTAATGTAAAAATAACAGGTAAATGCCTTACAAAATGACTTTTGCACACATACATTTACGTGTTGCTATGCTACCTATGAGACCGCGTGCCGTGTGACCGGAGTCGCGGAAGCGGGGCAGAGGCGTATTTTGTTCGGGGCCGCTCGCGCCTCTGCCGCGCCGCGTAGTAGTTCGTTCTTTCCGGCCCTTGTGGGGGCACAGAGCGGGGCATCGAGGCTTGGCCTCTTTACCCCGGCATCAACTCGAGGGGTGACGACTCCTCGGTCCTTGGGTTTCGCTAAAAAATGCTTTTATTTAGCTTGTTCATCATTTTATTTTTTTATTAACAATTATTTGCATGTTTTTTCTTATATAAAATTTTTTTTAAACAAAGTTAATTTTTTTTAAATTAACCCACGGTCTATCCGGGGGGTTCCGCGGGGGTGAGGTCCCAGGGAAGGGGCCTCCACGGGCGGTCATCATCTGGGGGCCGGGGTTGGTGAGGCGCTATTTGGCTTGGTGGCCGTTGTCGGCGCGGTCGTACATCCGACGACTGTACTGTACGACAAACTCGTCTATGGATTGGATCTGCGGGTCGCGGGCGATGACATCGTTCCTGACGTCTTGGCTCGCGCCAGTGCAGATCATCAGAGCCACGTTTTGCAGTCCCTGGAGCCGGTCCCTATTCGTCTGGGAGACTAGTGAGTACCAGGCCGGCGCTGCATATGTGAGTCGGGATCGGACTTAGCCTTTGTAGACCCACACTTTGGTCCTCAGAGGCAGGCGAGATCCCAGGACGGGTCGGAGAACGGTCGGGCGACGCGCGCTTGTTGTAGTGCGCTGTCAACCTTCGGCTGCATCCTCAACGACCTGTCGATCCCGAAGCCGAGGTACCGGATGTGCGGGCTCCATGCCACGTTCTGGCCCCGAAGTGTCAGCTGCGGTGGGTGGCCGATGCGGCGGGAAACAAACAGCGCAGCCGTCTTTCACACATTGACGGCCATGCGCCATTTGTCCAGCCAGGGCGGCAGGATGTTCAGCAGCCGCTGCATCCTGCGAGCTGCGATGGTGGGGCTGGTGGAAGACGCAAAAAAGGCGCTGTCGTCCGCGAACAGCGCTAGCTACACATCCCTCTCCCCGGGGCGTAGGTGGCCCTCCAGGGTGGGGATGTCGTCGGTATAGAACGCGTATAACGCTGGCGACAGGCTGCTACCCTGCGGTACACCAGCAGAGATGGATCGAGTGGAGGATGTGGCACCTTCAACTGCGACGAAGAACCGCCGGTTGTCGAGGAAGGATGCCACAATCCTGATGAGAGCTGGTGGAGTTGGGGTTTGCAGGAGCTTGTACAAAACGCCGGGGTGCCCAATACGGTCGAAGGCCTTTTTTACGTCCAGAAAGACCCGGACGGTGCAGCGCCTGGCGTTGTGCTCGACTGCAAGGTGGTGTAGCACCCTGGTGAGCTGCAGCGTGGTAGAGTGGCCACTCCTGAAGCCGAATTGCTTCGGGCGCGGCTCGATAGTTGGAGCCAGGCGCCCCAGGAGCAGGCGTTTCAGGAGCTTGCCCACTATTAGTAGTAGAGTAATGGGGCGGTAGTTGGCCGGGAGGCGGTGATCCTTGTCGGGCTTGGGTAGCACGATGACCCGTCCGGTCTTCCAGGATTCCGGGAAATGGCCCGTCAAAAGCGCCGGACCCCATCTCGGTCCAGCAGCGGGTAAGTTGTTGCCGGCTGCCGCGTGAGCGCCCTATTCAGCGCGTACTGGTTACTGTCCTGTTCGGAGGCCCGGTCGATGATTCGGTCCCAGATCTCACGCCAAACCTGTACTGCGGCCGAGAGCCCGGAAGATATCGGGTTGGGTCGCGTCTTCAGTCGCGGGCAGCGGGAGCGCGCCCACTCGCGCTGGAGTTCGCGTTTCCTCTCTATTACCCTCTTAAGGTGTTGGGGGAGGTCGTTGCGCTGGCCTTGGCGCCTGGTGATGGGTATGGAAGCGGCCGCCTTAGCCTCGATGATGCGCGCCATCAGCGCTGAGGCCTCGGATTCCACTTCTGCTGGCGTCTGGAGAGGTCTGACGTCCACGGACTCGAGTGCCTTGGCGTACGAGTCCTCACGCCCTGGGACTGGGTCCGCGGCCAGGTCGAGCGTTATGAGGAGGGTAGATAGGATAAGAAGGTTTTCAGGTAAAGCTCAAAGTCCGTTACTAAATATTTTCTAATCTAAATAATAGTTTACTTAATCGTTTCCAACCTATTTATGTGTTTTTAACTCTTTGCTGGCTAGCAGAATTATTTTCTAAAAGCTTAGAACGTGTTTTTGACTGATTCATGTGCCATTATTACTAATTTTAGTTATTTTGTTAAGTGTTTTCGACAAACAAGGTAATTTGTTTAGCTTTTAGTGATAAAATATGTTATTTTATGATTATTTTGTCTTTTAATACTCGAAAGAGGCCACTAATAACTTCGTTGCAGAAATACTTAACTCCAGTTTAGTCAAAACTTTTTATCGCAAGAAGTCATTATCTTTGCATTTTTAGCTTTTAAAAAAAAAGCAGTGGTTGAATTTGCACTGATTTCAGTTAATTATAAAATAATTACATATCTCTATATATTGGCGTTTAAATTATATTGATAACTGTCGTAGTTTTGATGATATAGGCTCTTAAAGTTATAAAAACTTTAAACTGCATTTGCCAAACTTTTGGATTTGTCGGTTAATGACTTCTTGCAATAAGCCGACGATATACACAGTGACTAAAACACTTACAACTTAGACAACTTAGAGAAAAGAAGAAAAACTTATAAAATAATCATCGTCAAACTCATTCAATGATTCCAATGTGAGTGTAAGCGGGTTAACTACGAACTTAGTTTGTGTTGGAAGAACATCAACGTATCATCCCTTAACGAGGGACTTCATCAGTTTTCATTCAATGATCGACTCTACCATGCCTGGTTTACGATTTTTTGGATTAAAAACCCCATATACATAGCACCTATCTTAATTACGATTGGTTCAATGAATCCACAATCGAAAATTGAATGAGTTCGCAAACTGGCGTCACTTACATAAGTCGATTTTAGACTCGAATCGATTTGCCTTGATTGGGCAAGTTGTTAAGTAATGAAACGTTAGCTTTACTAATCATTTGATTTGGATATTAACATACTAATTAATAACTGCGCTTAGTTAATAAAATTAACCTAGATTAAAGGTGTGAATGAGGCAAAAGATGGATATGTGGATCGTGGCTTAGATATTAAGTTGAAAACTTTTGGTTCTGCCTGTAATGATAGCAGAGCTTGGAGGTCTATGTGAATCAAGTTACAAGTCTGAAGTAGAGAACAGGGAAATTTAAGGTCTGAACTGAATATACGAGATAGATGTATTAAACTTATGACGATTAGACCGAAGTAGAACTTAAAATGGATACCTTCCCGAGTGCTTAGAAGGGTGGGAAGGTTTAACTCTACATTTTATATCAAAACCTACAATATATGGGGGGTTGATGTGATTTAAATCTGTATTTGAGAAACATTGAGCCTTCGTAGCCTACAACTCCTCAACCTATAATGGTCCACTGCCTGGAGGCAGGCCTCCCCCTGATAAGAGCCTTATTGGGTAATAGCTAAGCTAAGGAACATAACATAGTTAGGTATGTCGTTACCACAGGCTTAACATTTTTTCACTGCGCTCGTAAACCTATGGTCGCCACTGATCTGTTGCTCCTCAACCTCAACAGCCTATATTGGTTCACTGTTGGACTCAGGCCTCCCCCTGATAGGCGCCTTTGGCTTTTACCTCATGGGTATAATGCCCATAATCCCCATGCTGGGCATGCGGATTGGAGATTGCAGTTTGGTGGTAGAATTGTTCTGCAGGGTGCTGCTGCCCGCACCCGGTGGAAATAACTTAGTCGCCTCTTACGACACTCGCGGGAAGATTTGGGGTGGTGCAAATTCTCTATGCTGGCACCACACGGCTACAATTTCCTACCTTCTAACCTATAATATAACTAGGTATTACCTAACCTACTCCTATTTATCCACGGAATTAAAGTAAGGGGAAATGGTAAGTGGGCGTGGCACGCGTGCCACAAGTACACGTTGTTATGCTTACTCGACCCCAGTCGTGTTCTAACATCGCGTGGAGTAGCTAGTCTCGCAACCAATTCACTTTTTCCGTAATCATGCCGTATTGTTCGATTTTAGAGAGTAAAAATGATAGTAGGAGAAAAAATCTTCAAAATGGAGGTGTCTCGTACCATCAGGGAGAACGGTTTTTATTGTTTTGTAATAAAATCTTATTTTATTTCAATTTGTCAATAATTTAATAGAAGGGTTAGTCAAAATCAACCTTATGCAATTAAGATAAAGTTGATTTTGGATTGATTCTATTCTTCGCTACTCAATTAGTGATGTAGTCAAGTCGGATGTTGATTTTATCGATTGATATTATATACGATACAAGAAATTAGATTTTAATTTCAAATTTTAATGTTAATGTTAAATTAAGTGATACATTATTATGTAAATTAATTATTTATTTAGTATTTACATTGCAAGTCACTAAATTGACATCATTAGGTCCTCTAACCTTTATCTTAAATATTTGTAGGTTTCCCAAAGATACAAACGTCAAAGAGAAATGGATAGATGCAACGGGTACTTGGATGCCTACCAAATCAAGCACGATAATGCTCTGAACACTTTTTAGAAATCGATTTCAAAATATCGAATAAAGGATATAGATATACAATTACGAAACATACAGCGCTTGTATCACTGAAAATCGTTAAGTTTAAATATATGAATGTTCATATACACCATTTACTAAAATTAAACATAAAACTTTCCAAACACCAGTTTCCTAATAAATACGTTTTATTTCAGGGGCATAAATAACATTACTTTTATTTTACCAGCCTGTCTGTGTCTATTTATAAATGGTTTAAAATATACAGCTCTTTGTGAACAAAAAATCGGGTATCTATCGATATCGATAATGTACTTCAATGTGCTACCTGGTGCAGCTCTAATCGAGTAGCAGTCGATGGTCGACCTATCACGCAAATGTCAATCTTAAGTCTGAGGAAATTAAGTTTATAATTGCGACCACTGAAAATACCGCCATCTATGGTCAAGTAGCGGAATTAACTTGTCAATCGAATGTTTGGTTACTATAGACCGTAAATACGTTCTGATGCTAAAGTAAAATAAAATGTTATCTGTAGAAGTCAAGGTTTATTTTCAAATCAGTGACGTTGGCTAGTTTTGACTAAACTTAAACTACCAATCAAACAAATTGTTTCTTTGTAATGCATTATATGATTACTGGTTTATTTGTGTGAGTTTGGCGACACCGGTGCCCTTAGTAATTTTGTTGCATTGTCCTTCCACCCTAACTTCTATTTCCGTGTATTTATCTTAATTTTATCGTAAGACACCATCCTCCGGTTCTCGTTCACCCATCAGCTGTCAGACGATATAATTCCAACCTTGCCACTTTGACCCGATAAACTATAAGTGCTCATTTAATTAATTCTGTACCTTCAATCCCATTGAATATAGCTATTCATTTACGCATGAGTCATTCATGCGTAAACTCAACACGCTACTTTGATCTTAATGCTCATGAATTTACTTAGGGTTAGGCTAAGGCTAAGCACCTATCAAAGGCTTAGCCTATGCCTTTGAAAGATGCTCAACCTTACCAGGCTCCAACCTCGGTTCTGAACTAAGTTCAGAAAACGTACATTGTCGTAATGGATGGAGTGCATCGTGTAACTAACACATTTTGCGAGTAGGAAATGGAAATGGAAAAATGAAGAATCTACAGTACCTACCTGTTTCTTGTCCTACTTTAGGTACCTACTAGTAACAGATCTCGCCGCGTGGTGGCGCCTTAGAATTTGCACCACTCCAACTCTTCCCGTGGGTGTTGTAAGAGACGACTAAGGAATATACACTGGGGGGCGGGCGGCAGCGCCCCCTGCGGAACAATTCTACCACCAAACTGCGATCCCCAACCCGCATGCCCAGCGTGGGGATTATGGGCATTATACTCATGAGGTAAAAGCCAAAGGCGCTTATCAGGGGGAGGCCTGAGTCCAACAGTGAACCAATACAGGCTGTTGAGCTTGAGGAGCAACAGATCAGTAGCGACCATAGGTATACGAGCGCAGTGAAAAAGTCAATGGTAGCGACATAACTATGATAATGTTCCTTAGCTTAGGCCGGATTGCGACACTGTCAGCTAAAATACCTTGTTGTTAAAATAGCTAAAGAACCTTGTTGGTCATATAGTTAACCCGGGCAGGATTAACTATTTGACCAACAAGGTTCTTATACACAGCAAATTAGTAGGTATCCTAACATTTGGATGGTCTCTGTACTTAGGTAGGTACCTGTGCGCTGAATAAAGACCTATTTTGCCGTGGGCACGTTTACCTTTAGTTTTGGAACCTGAACGCTCTTTCAAGACATACCTAATCCACATTACTTATACCTACCTACTCGGTAGGTACTTCCTCTTTCCTATTTCTGTGGTGATCTCTACCAGTTTCCTGTCAATAAAAACTGCTCTATCAGTCACACCCATAAATAATGTATCGTTCTATGGTCACATCTTATTTTATTACCTACTCTATTCTTTGAAACTATTCTGTAAAACTTTTCTATGATGAAAACGTATTTGCATAATCTAAAACAGCAGCCTAAACTGAACTTTTACTGTCTTTTCCCTTTAATGCCCATTCAAACGATGCAGTTTAACAACAATATCGGCCATTACGATAAAGAAATCTATCGAAATAGCTGCATCGATTTCTTTTCGATTTTCCGTGAGAAGAAAGCTGCGGTGAAATTGAATATTAACGACCGCAAAACGTAGTCTTTGGACATGACTGAATATGACATAGGTATAAGTATTACCCAACCTGATGATGAAAATGTAATAGAAGATCACTGAGGGATATTCAATTCTCATTCTCTTAAATAAGATGTAGACTCTTGACGAAATAGGATAGGGATGGGATTAAGTATCCATAATCCTACTCCGACCCTATTTCTATATAGGTACCTACTACATCTCCTAAACATAGCCTTTTCTCTATGTGACTTTGGACTGCGTTTCTTCTCCCCATAACTGGGAACAGGCATCCCCAAAGTAGTTTAGGGAATTGCAAAGCTTGATTTCCACTTGAGATCCTGAAACTTCTGCCTTACCTACCTACCCATAAAATGGGTGCCTAATATGCTATAGTTAGAGTAGACTATATTATAGCTCCTAGTCTACTCTAACTAAAGCATACTAGGCACCAGCATCCTAAGCCTTTATTATAATAAACAAACTAGCAACTAATAAATACCTAGTTGTAAACAAAGCCATGCGTCATCTAATACAATTTATAATGACTCAAAATGTCAACACCAAAGCTAGACAAATGGCAATAACACTATATTAAGTAATGTATCTACCATTTAATGTAACCTAGGTATTAAGTAATTAAAGTAGTTTTAAAATCACATTACCTGGCAGATAAGCAGCCTTGCCATCCTTCCTTTCCCCAACCTCCTCCTCATCACAGAAACCCACACGCACAAACAAAAACACGCACAAACACACAAAAGTGATCCTCACTCGCATTTTCATTTTTACGTCACTTTACGTTGCCCATTTTCTAACTCACAGTCACATTTTCGCACTCGGTACATGCACTTCAATGTTTGGAAAACATAACGCGAGCACGGCTGGAACGTACTGGTTGGAAAAAAGAAATCGCGATTGGTAAGTAATAAAGTTCGGTCGAGCTCGAGACATGCAGCCCGTTCACTGGAGGCGGCGGTACTGCCGAGGCGGCAGCCCCCACCTCGCGGACTCGCGGTCCGCTTTCGAGGTTTATCGCATGGTTTCTAATAGCAGCGCGATAAGTTATCATAGAACTGTTGTGGTTAGTTGAGGTGGTAGGTACATGAGTTATTGACGTGACAACGTCTTATAGACTAGACCGTGGTAAACTAGACCCGTCAAGTGCGAGTGTAACTCGCGCGCCGAGGGTTTCGAACGTTTGTCAACAAGTAGGTATGTACTAAAGGTACTGGTTAGAGACTCCGAATTTTAATGAAGACCTAAAACTAGTAGGTACCAACCTACATTTCAGATGGATCTCTCTGCATGCTTCGGTGATAGGGTGTAGCGGTAAATTTTTCGACTTTTTTCAAAATATTTCGAAAAGTATTAAACCTACAGAAATTTTAAAAACTGTTTTGAAATGTACAAACTGATACCTTTCGTATGATACCCCACTTAGAGGGGTAGCCTCCCCTTTTGAAAATTATCCCCCCTCTTTTTGGCCATATTTCAAATACTGTTCATTTTACAGACTTCTCTATATTTTTCCTGTACAATATAGATCTATATCTAGAAACGCTTCATACATTTTGAATGGATCGCTCTGCAAACTTCGGAAATTGGGGGGAGGAAATGGGTATTTTTTCGACTATTTTCAAAATATTTCAAAAAGTATGAAACCTACAGAAATTTCAAAAACTATTTTGAAATGTACAAACTAATACCTTTCATTTGATACCCCACTTGACTCTGTAGGTCTCTTTTAAAATTTTGACATCTCAATTTGTATGGAAAATGTTCATTTTCATTTTTCATTTATTTTAATTTTTTTTTCTTAAAATCTGTACAGGCGCACGAAATGTATTATTATTTTAAATTTCAAGTTGATAGCTGCTGTAGTTGCTGAGTTATTATTTAAGGAGGGAAAAAAGGACACAAAGCGAGACCATAAGGGTTTCGAAACCGATCTTCGAAACCCTAAAAACTAGACTTAGGTACATAAAATTCAACATTTTTTGTCGGTTTCTTAATTATGAAAAAAACACGATTGCGAAAAAAATTATGATAAAAAAAATCATGAAAGTGCACTGTTTTGCACCTACCTACTACGGCACAGTAGATTACGGTCGAGATCTATGGAACCCAAATTCAAATTCAAATTCAAAATTTTTGATGATCAGTCTCAAATATGGACCCGGCTAGGGCACAGCAAGATAAGTACTAGGTACTAAGTAATAACACTAGGTTATAAGGAACACAGAACAATATAATTAATATCCTAAATAAGGTTATAGTTTGGCTTTGTAAGCCAACTACAAAATCTTAAAGATTTTTTGACAAACTTCTTATACTTAGTAGGTAAATGAATAGGTAAATTACACAGCAAATAGTAAACATTAGGTACCCGGTAGATATTATTGTTCTAGAAATTCTTACAAAGAATAACAAGACCCGTCAAGTGCGAGTGTAACTCGCGCGCCGAGGGTTTCGAACGTTTGTGAACAAGTACGTATGTACTAAAGGTAGAAACTCCGAAAAATGAAGACCTAAAACTAGTAGGTACCAACCTACATTTCAGATGGATCTCTCTGCATGCTTCGGTGATAGGGTGTAGCGGTAAATTTTTCGACTTTTTTCAAGATATTTCGAAAAGTATTGAACCAGCAGAAATTTCAAAACCTGTTTTGAAATGTACAAACCGATACCTTTCATATGATACCCCACTCATTGGGGTAACCCCCCTTTTTGAAAATTATCCCCCCCTTTTTTTTGACCATTTTTCAAAAAGTGTTCGTTTTTCAGACTTCTCTATATTTTTCCTATAAAATATAGATTTATATCTACAAACGCTCCATACATTTTGAATGGATCGCTCTGCAAACTTCGGAGATAAGGGGGGGGGAATGGGTATTTTTTCGACTATTTTCAAAATATTTCAAAAAGTATGAAACCTACAGAAATTTTAAAAACTGTTTTGAAATTCACAAACCGATACCTTTCATATGATACCCAACTCGGTGGGGTAGCCTCCCCTTTTGAAAATAATTCCCCCCTTTTTTTACCATTTTTCAAAAAGTGTTCGTTTTTCATACTTCTCTATATTTTTCCTGTAAAATATAGATCTATATCTACAAACGCTCCATACATTTTAAATGGATCGCTCTGCAAACTTCGGAGATAGGGGGGGGGAGCGGGTATTTTTTCGACTATTTTCAAAATATTTCAAAAAGTATGAAACCAACAGAAATTTCAAAAACTGTTTTGAAATGTACAAGCCGATACCTTTCATATGATACCCAACTCATTGGGGTAACCCCCCTTTTTGAAAATTATCCCCCCTCTTTTTGACCATTTTTCAAAAACGGTTAATTTTACAGACTTTTCTATATTTTTCCTGTAAAATATAGATCTATATCTACAAACGCTCCATACATTTTGAATAAATCGCTCTGCAAACTTCGGAGATAGGGGGGGGGGGAATGGGTATTTTTTCGACTATTTTCAAAATATTTCAAAAAGTATGAAACCTGCAGAAATTTCAAAAACTATTTTGAAATGTACAAACTAATACCTTTCATTTGATACCCCACTTGACTCTGTAGGTCTCTTTTAAAATTTTGACATCTCAATTTGTATGGAAAATGTTCATTTTCATTTTTCTTTTTTTTTCTTTTTTTTTCTTAAAATCTGTACAGGCGCACGAAATGTATTATTATTTTAAATTTCAAGTTGATAGCTGCTGTAGTTGCTGAGTTATTAAGGAGGGAAAAAAGGACAGACAAAGCGAGACCATTAAGGGTTTCGAAACCGATCTTCGAAACCCTAAAAACTATGTTGTATCAGATATCTTTTAAATAAACTTTTAAACTTAAGTAGGTATTTTTGTTTCGTTTTTTATGTCTTTGGGGATTTTATTGTATATTCATAGCCATAGCATGCGGACCTGAATGGAAGATTTGGAGGGTAGAAAAGGGAACATCTAGTTTATTTCGAGGTCTAAGATTTTGGGGTCGGGAGTATTGCTTAAAAGTATGTAAATTCTTTTTCACAAAGATACTAATTTCCAATATATAATTATATTCCAATCAGAGTCAAAATGTTTTCTTTTGTGAAATACGGTTTACAGCTTGTCAATGTATCAAGATTGTACATAATGCGTATCCATCTTTTTTGTAATATGAATAATTTATCAGCATCCGTGCTATTTCCCCAGAAGATCACACCATATTGCAACCATGCATGTGCTTAAGCATAATATGCGGTGGTAGCAGTTTTTACGTCGGTAGATTTTTTAAGTTCGTACAGTGCGTAGGTGAATCTAGATAGTTTAATTGATGTTTGATTTATGTGCTCTTTCCAGTTTAGATGCGAATCAATATGTAGGTATGCCTAAAAGGGGATATGTTTAAACGTTTTCTATTGGAGTGGTTTGGTGTGTGTATTTTAGTTCTAATGGTTTTTTTTGGTAAGGCCTGAATTGCATAAGTTTTGTTTTTATTTTTTATTATTATTAGCCAAATTTATCCCAATGCTGGGCAAAGGCCTCCCCCCACTCTCTCCAGACATCACGATCACTGGCCAGCTCCGTCCAGTCGACCCGGAATTTGTTCAATTCGTCCTGCCATCTCCGTCTAGGTCTACCGCGTCGCCTTCTCGCCTGTTCAGGTTGCCAATCGGTGGCTACCTTAGTCCATAGCTCTCCTGGCATGCGGCAGACGTGACCAGCCCAATCCCACTTTAGCTTTGCGGCTTTTAGAGCTACGTCAGCGATTTGCGTCTGAGAGCGCAGTTCGGTGTTGCGGACTCTGTCCGTTAGTCGGACACCCAAAATGCTGCGCTCCATCGCTCGCTGGCAAACCTTGATTTTGGACTTCTGAAGTTGCGTCAGTGACCAAGTTTGCGCACCATAGGTTAAGACGGGGAGAACGCATGTGTCCATTAGCTTTCGCTTTAGGGACAGTGGAAAATCGGTACCTTTCATTAGGTCTCCCTTGGCCCAATAGCTTTTCCAGGCATTGTCGGTTCGCCGAGCGATCTCCTTGTCTTGTCTGGAATCAAATGAAACTATTTGGCCAAGGTAGATGTAGTCTTCCACGTAGAGCAATTCTTCGCCGTCTACTCTAACTCTGGTCTTAACGCTGTTAGTCATGAGCATGGTCTTCGACCGATTCATCTTCAGTCCAATTTCAAGGCTCGCCACGCTTAGTTTTGTTTTATTAAGATTTAACTGAAGATTATGATCATTTAGCCAGTTAACTATTTTTGTCAAGGTATTATCAATTTGAATGTTAACGTTGGAGTCTGAACTACAGGGGAAAACTACTGATATGTCTGCAAATAGTGAACATGGAGATTCACCGCAAATAGTGAACATGGAAATTCTCCCTGCGATCTATAGAAAAGATTTTTGTTTTGATTCGTATGTTATTACTAATTCTTGTTTTCTTGTAAAAAAGCAAAATTTTTGCCCTTACGCCGCGCCGCCGCGCGCCGTTCCAAAAACGTATGCTCCGTCCCGTTCCTATGAACACGAAAAAATATGCCAATCCTTTTCACAACATGGCGCGCAATGCCCTCAAACTTAAAGATTTGTGTTCTTGTGGAGCGTGAAAAGAAACGCCCTCACCTCACGTTTCTTTTATTTTACTTTGAATTTAGATAGGTACCACGCAAGTACATTATACCTCCTTTCATATGTTAAGTCACAAAATAAAGTAAGTACCTACCTAATGTTTATTTAAGTTTTCAAGGAGCAAAAATATTAAATAAGGTTCTTAAAAAACATTTGATTGGTAAAAACTATTTTTAATTCGATTTCCACTTAATTTGTAATTTACTTAGAAAACTTTTATTCTGTAAGTATTATACCAGCATCCACATCAAGCACCAACTGTCGAGCTATGGAAGTTATGGCAATATTTGGAGCCATTTATTAATTTGCCGATATTCATCTATGAAAGTAAAAGGTCTCCTAGGCCAAGCATTCGTTTTTGTTTAGTTTTCGTTTCGTGGATGTCTACTCCCAACTAGACTGATGCCACGTATATGTTTGGGATAGACCTACAATATTTATGATGATGCCTCGATGCTAATATCTTTTACCTGAATCCATAAAAATGTATGGCCTCATAATACTGCTACAGTTTTACCTTCATCTATTGCCCAGCCTACTTGCACTCTTCTTATTCTGCACTAAATGTTTGACCATACAGTTCAACACCTCCAGTTTCTTCTTCAGCCGTTGTTTGGATTGCCTCATTAAGTGCAGCCGTTTCTTTCTGTTCTCGGAGATGACTTCTAATCTGCGTACTTTGTACTTCAGATTTATGACTTCTTCGGAGTCTTCGGGCTTTATGTCTACAATGAGATGTAGTGAATTAACCACTATTGTCGGCTCGAGATCCTCAACCGCCTGAAAGTTTTAAAATTAAGTTAGGTAGGTATTAGGCAAATGGTGCCATTGCCACATTACTTATAACCACTCAAGTAAGTATAATCGATATAACCACAAGTATGCAGTGTCGCCCAGCAGGCCAAAGGCTTTCTTTCGTTTTTTAGAAACCATCCTATAAAAGACTCTTTTTGGAAATAAATATTTTATTTTGTTTATTTCTACACTACCTACTTTTTTCGGTCTTCTGCAAGAAGGGGTCTATCATTCATTATATTTTTGTCAGCTTAAACTGTCCCATTACTGGGATATATCTTATTTTACTTACTGAAATATTGATAGAAGGTATGGCATCCCCCGAAAGGCGCCTCAGTCCACTTTCAGTCAAGTAGAAATCATTAGCTTCAAAATGCTGAGAGCAAACTGTACTAGAGGATGTTGAAGTCCAATCAAGCTCTCGGTTCACTGCTACCTCCCAGCGTTTACGTCTTTCTTTGTCACGAGGAAACCTACAAAATACATTGTTAATCAAGTTATTCCTTGAAAGGAACAGAAGAAAATAAATGTATGCGAGATTGAAGGAAGAGGTCCTTCATACCTGTGAAACGTAATCCCATCTTTGTTCTTTGATATCTTGCCAGATGTATTTTTACATATCGTTACAGCACAGGTGACCATTTTAAATTATAAATTATGACTTTCTGTGGGATCTTCTTTGATAAAATCTGCCTTTTCTAAGAATAAATCGAACGAGCCTTACAAAAAAGTAAACAAACAAAAGAAACGAAAACAAACACAACACCATACAAACCAGGGCTGCCAGGTGAAAAATTGAAAATATGCTGCGATCGCACCACAGCATAAAAAAAGTCGTATGCCGAAGGAAAATTTGAAATAAAAAGTCGTACCAACAATAATGATTTCGCCCATTTTTAGGGCGAAACTACATACTTCATGTACGACAACGACACGACAACGACTTTTTATTACTATTTAGGGAATTTTAAGGAAAGAATAACATGCTGTTATAAACCCCGCAAGTTGATATTACGATTGGTGGCCATCTTGGTGACGTAGTCGACGTCGCACCGTCAGTACCGTTCGCAAGGTTAGCCCGCGCTTACGTGCTTACGCGCATCGAGTACTTGTTATAGCTTTTTGTTTTTGTTATCCTGTTTTATTGTTATTTTTGAGTTTTGTTGTTTATTTTTGTTATCTGTTACCCGTTAAAATGAGTAAGAAATTAATTAACAGTCGTGGTCGTAGAATGATACTTAAAGTGGATATTTATTTTTTAAAAGAGAAAGAAGACTCTAAGTTAGTTATCCAAAATATAAACTGTGCCTTAAAAAGTGCTTCGAACACTACTGAGGATATTTTAATGTTGAAGCAACTAGTAATAGACATTTTGAATATTTTGCAAAATTCTACTTAAGTCACGGAACGTGTGGCCTGGTTTAAATACAAATATCCCATAACCCTAGCTTATTTACTTTTTATTAAAATTTTTTGCTATCTGTACTTTTTTGCGACGGATGACGTCACGCAGCTGTTATTGTGACAAGGTTCCATCGCAATATCAACTTGCGGGGCTTATATAACCCTATCTATCCTATGCTTATTGCTCTACCTACACATCTAATACGGGATTCTCTAGATCAGATCTGACTCTTGCAATTCAAATCAAATAATCATTTATTCATAAACAATAATATGCAAATCGTGTTTGAAAATGGTACAAATAATTATTAGGTATGCAATAGAAATGTGGAAAACATGTCAATCATTAAAATTTTAAAGAGCAATACAAGTTTGTTTAATTAATAAGACGAATCAATCAATTTTCGTACCTATTAAAATATGCAAAAAAGATTTGTTTCTTTTTTATCATATAATATGCGCCCTAAATAAAAGAATTTAAAAAATCATTTAGGGAATTTTAGAGTTAATTTCCAAATAACTTAGGGCAATTTAAAATTTTTAACTGGAAACACTGGCCGGGAATTCAACTTCAACTTCTTATTTAATGGCTTGCTGTGTGTGCTGCCACAACTCTGTCAGTGCTTTTACTGTGAATTGTCCAGCATTATTTATTTATTTATTGTTCATTATGTTCAGACCATAGATTATAATTTTGCTTCTACGGTTCAGACGAATGTGTTCGATACAGAATTGTTGCCATTAAAAAAGTTAAATCGGATTGTAAAAAAGTCGTACCTTTTCAGTACGATTTCGATGTTACGATCGTACTCGCAAAAATCTTGCAAAAAGTCGTACATGTACGATTTAAATCGTACAAATGGAAGCCCTGATACAAACTGACCGTGACTTAAGACCCAGATAAATAGGTAGAATTACATAAGGATATGTCAATGTCAGTTGACCAGTCCATCCTGTGAGTCCATCAATGGTTAAAAAAGTAATATAGTTTGGTAGATTTGTACTTTCTACGGACTTGTCAGTGTCAGTCGACCATTATTGCAATGGTAGAAAAAGTCGTATAGTTTGGTCGATTATCGTTTGCACGGCAACATTAAGCGCTACGATAAAAACGCCCATAGCACGGTCATCATTATCAGCAGTAGCGCCACAGACTCTCCGCTACCGAGGCATCGACACGGAATCTGACACAGAATCGCGCAAAATTCAAATATTTTAAGATATCTTCAGCGTTCTGCAAGGAAAGAACTAACGGAAAAGAAGTTTAAATTTTTATATTTTTTCCCAAAATCAAATATTTTTGCGGATATTTAACCGACGAAAAAACGGAGAAGGTTCTCAAGTCGACGCGTACTTATATTTTTCACGCATAGCTTTTTACAGAGTAGTCTGATTTTGATAATTATTTTTTTATTGGATAGGGTATACCTGTCTCAAAGTTGATCCCATATAAATTTGAAAAAAATCCAACTCAAAAGGTAGGAAAACAAGGGATGATTGATTGTTCACTCACTGATTGTAATGTATGACCACGCATAACTTTTTACAGAGTAGTTTTATTTTGATAACTCTTTTTTTATTGTAAAGGGTATAAAAAATTATATGATAAAAACCTACACAATAAGCATGCCTACCTTTTATGACAATTTTCTATTACTTACCTAGACATAGATTAAATTGATATACTTAACCAAAATACCTACCTAATTGTAGCGCGGCCCTGACAGGGTTTTTATGCATTCTGTACCTACCCACTAAGACGTACACCTAAGAAAAACATCTGTATGCATAAAATGACAATAAATTATATGAATATGAATATGTAAATCTAACCCTAAGGGTGGGAAAATAGGGGTGATAAGGAACTTTGATCAGGTATATATTTTAATAATTTATTAAAGTAGGTTAAAACAACAGTTAATAGCTAAAGTAATAATAATAATAAATAAATAATACTGGACAATCCACACAGCATCATCTAGCCCCAAGCTAAGCAGAGCTTGTGTTATGGGTAGGTACTAGATAACTGACATAGGTACATAATAATATTATGTACCTATATTACACTTAATGTACCTATAGTACATAATAATATCGCACCTCCTCTAAATTAGTGTTACAACTTGAAAAAGTCGAATTTTTAGTTAAATATACAGAACGGCTTGAAATTTTAAGGACTTTCTTCCAAAAAATCGTTATAATTGTAACTCCAATAATCTCCGCGTGGTGGAGTTGTAACGCTACACCATTAGGATATTTTGGCGCCTCCGTGTTCTCAATCAGTGAAACAATTCATGTTGTGAAAGGTGGACGTGATGATAATGATATTTTTTTACATATTTTTTTCTATTAAAGAGTTACAAGAACACTTATTACGGTTTAGTTGAAAAAATTTGCGACTTCTTTATGCAATAAAGTGTTACATTTTAAATTGTATCAATGCTTTAGATGTTTTTGCTAATAGAATTACAAGATCAAGTGTTCCATTTCATATTGTAATACTATTTGACAAAAACTAATAATTGTTTCGGCAAAATATTTAAATTTGTAATGGTGCATTATAACGAAGTGTTGATTTTTTTGTTAAAAAACTAGGTATGTATTATTGTATTCATAAGCATTAGGTATGTGGATTTAGGGTGAAGACGGCTATTGAAATGTATCTAAAATCTGATACGAAAATGAATCCAATTCGCCAGGTAAGAGGACACCGATTAATTAATTTTTTTATAAAGTGTTAGGTTGATTTAAAAAAAAAATTATAACCTACATACTTAATTGCGTTGTTGTTGCATCCTCAAGTGAGCAATTTCAAGAAAACCTTACAGTCGCACGTCAGCTTCAATATCAAATAAACAAAGGTTTTAATTTTAACTTACTTTGGAATTTATTCAATGATGCGTATGGTAAATATTTTATTTTTACAGATACCAATACAAGCGGACTGTCCAAGAGTTACAAACCTACTGATGGTTCTTCTACCAAGTGTTCTTCAGAATCCTCAGATACTGAGAGTTCATCTTCATCCGACTACTCCCTCCTCCAGCTCTTCTTTTATTGAGGATAATGATGACTCTGTTAAAGCTCCTAATTATGAAATTGAACGACGTCCTCCCATCCCTGAAGATTTCGAAGATGAAGACAGCATCAGTGGCCTTATGGATTTAGAAGCTCGCTCAATGTGTATTGCGTATTTACTTACCCTAAACTGAATTCAAAATCAAAAACTCACAAATTTTTGGTGACTGGACACACGCAGAATAAAGGCGATTCAGTTCGCTCTCTTATCTATTGAAAAATGCATAAAAAGAGGGACTCAGGATCAATTTACGAGAACGTGCCCTCCTTGTATGCGCAAATAATACAAAAAATCGGAGATCCGTACTCTGTAAATGAGCTTTCATTCACAGTCTTCGCATCCTTGAAAAAACTACACTCAGATATGCGTTTAAGCATGGGTAACATGAAAATAAAAATGTATATTAAAGTTGTGAAATTCATGAAAGAAACACCTAGTGGTCTCTTTTACAAAAACTCGTATGAAAATAAACGATTTTCAAAAGCAAAAAACTGGTACAAACAATCTAACGTTCTACCCGAACTAAAACCTGCCTATAAAAGTCAGCTGCCTCTAAGCGAACGCAAGAAAGCCGATTTAATGAGATTGGTGCTAAGTAATCATGTGCCACATGTCCACACACAATTTTTTAATCAATTGCAAGGAGATTAACCGTACTTAAACCGGATGTATCTGTGATTGTCAATTTTAAACGTGTTTCAGTTCCTATGTAGCAATTAATGCTTTAAAAGCACTTACACAGGACAAAATACAGATTTATAACATCCATACGGTGCCACCACACGCCATCGAGCTGGTAGTTTAATTTAAAAAGTGATAACAAGCTGAAACTTAACGTAAGACCAACGTTTCGTGTATTAAATGGCACTGATCAATGATACGTAAAAAAAATTATGACTTGAATAGTTTTTTAGTTTTCTATGGTCAGATATTGATTATATTTTTGTTACAGTATTTTGTTTTTGTAAGTTCAGTACGGAATAAAGATATTTCACCGAAATAACAAGCCAGAATATGATTATTTCTCATGAAAATAAACATCATTACAATTAAAAACAGTTATTTTATTTCATAAATATGCAAATAGCTATCTAAAAAAGTGTTACAAATAGAAATTTTCAGGCTTTCTTTCAGGAAAATAGATAAACTGAATATGCAATTTGATAGTGTTTATTTTGAGCTTTTCAAATATATATAGTTTGTTACATAATTTAAATAAAACTACATAGTTATAGACTATTTATCAAATCTGTGAGTTTGTTTTCGCTCTCCTGAAAATTAAGGTTTTTCAAGTTGTAACACTAATTTAGCGGAGGTGCGATATTATATACACTACATAAAAGTCAGAGAAAATAATAAAAGTTAACCTAACCTACTCAATGTGAAATTAAACAAAACAAATTATTATACATAGAAACGATCTAAGTATACTAAAAATTAATATTTGTAGAACATTGGTCCCAAGGCGGGAATCGAATCCGCAACCTCCTACGCCACAGGCGCACCTTCGCTGGCCGCGCCACCAAGGTCGTCAGAATGAACAGCCTAGCCGCGCCGTTATCAAAGTACTTAGTTAGATACAAACATAATCTCGTGATACCGACATCAAAATTAAAAATTAAATCGTACTAGTTCACACTCAATGGCGATAAAAATATTATAATTAGGAACAATGGCAGGTCTCCATACTAAGAATTGTCTGGGATCAAATTGAAGCGTCCCGTAATGAAAAATATCTTAAAAGATTTGGCGTTAGCTCCAGAATCTATAAATGAGACTATTTTCATTTGAGAATGCCGGGAAAAAAAATTTCGGTGTTTGAATTTTTAGGTTATGAATGAACATCAATATTTTATAGATAATAATTATTATTATCTATAAAATAAATTATATAAATTATATAATAAATAATGAATATTAAATTTTGAAGAAATAGTTAATGTGGTGTGGTCTAATTGAGGTTATGAGTATTTACGGATAAACGAAATGAGAAAAACCCAAATAAATTCTAACCTTCGGTGTAGAGTAGTAGGTACTCAATTGTATGTTTACGAAAGCTGTGCGCGTATTTAAAAAAATGCACTTGCTCTTTCCATAGCTTGCTGAGAATCGTTGAACTAGTGGACCAGTCGTAGGTACCTACCTATCTCAGCTCCGCCGATCGTCACGGGTAGTAGGGGAACTAGTTAAAAACTTTAGTCGTCAGGCATAGATAACGAAAAGACTTAAGGCAGCTAAATCAAATGCTGACCATCATAGTTTGCTTCTAACAACCTTTGCAGCTGCTAGGAACAGCAAATTTTTAGCAAATTTTCTCCAGCGTGATGTCTCTTAACTCGTTCAGGAATAACACGAAAACAAGCCTTAGGTAATTATATTAAATTTCAAATTATAAGTTAGATACAAACGTGAGCCCAATTAATTTTGCCAAAAAGAATAATACTACCTAAGTATTATTACAGTTATCCGAATTATCCGGATTTATTTAATAAAAATAATAAATATATAAATAATAATTTTTTTTTTTTTAAATTATCCGGATAGGACGATCCGGAATAGGCCTGCGTCCAGCTATGGACCATTAAAGGCTGTTGAAGTTGAGGATAAGGATTTCATTTGGTAGAAAATTTCTTCAAAACGATGGCATCATTGAACTGGCGACAGCGACCGTCCCGTCCCTTCTCTTTTTCGGTGCTTGCTTTTTCGTTTCATTGATTGATTGATCATTTATTTTTCAAGCTTTCAAATAAAACCTATGCGTGAAATCAAATAAATAAAACATAACAAATTTAGAATAATTTAGGTCCTGTACTGAGAGAGAGACTCCAGCGAAGATAATCAATTGAAAATAGAAATAGCAGCCAAAGTTCATTACACTCACAGTGGGCTACCTAAGTATTATTACAGTTATCCGAATTATCCGGATTTATTTAATAAAAATAATAAATATATAAATAATATTTTTTTTTTTTTTTAAATTATCCGGATAGGACGATCCGGAATAGGCCTGCGTCCAGCTATGGACCATTAAAGGCTGTTGAAGTTGAGGATAAGGATTTCATTTGGTAGAAAATTTCTTCAAAACGATGGCATCATTGAACTGGCGACAGCGACCGTCCCGTCCCTTCTCTTTTTCGGTGCTTGCTTTTTCGTTTCATTGATTGATTGATCATTTATTTTTCAAGCTTTCAAATAAAACCTATGCGTGAAATCAAATAAATAAAACATAACAAATTTAGAATAATTTAGGTCCTGTACTGAGAGAGAGACTCCAGCGAAGATAATCAATTGAAAATAGAAATAGCAGCCAAAGTTCATTACACTCACAGTGGGCTGCACTGCACTGTATCATAATGGGTTATTGGTTATCTCATTGGATGTTTTGAGTGTTTACCGTAATAACAGTAGTGCTGCGCAGAGGTATTGTAATGGAGAACCAGAGCTCTCCGGACAGACCTATGCCGATGCAGTACGGGCGCGGATCTCGGGCATTCAGACAGTTCAAGAACCCTCCACAGCCTCACATGTGCATTCAAGATACTATAAAGGATACCGCAGAGAAACTGTACATAAACGTACTGGGATGGCAGAAAATCGCGAATCCAAAACAGTCGTCCGATCCCATACCTCTTTATGGAGGAATGCAGGTGGGCATGTCGTTGTTAGCTGTGTATGTACTTTGTTTAGTTTGATGGTAAGGAAATAAGTGACCTAATCACCCCTAATCTGTAAAGACAGTAATATCTTAGTCATTGACAGCCTATTGCCTTTAATAGTTAAATGTTTTGCTGGTTTATAGAAACACAGCGTGAAAACCATAACTAGACTGGGTGCTATACTCTAGCTTGAACTTTAAAATCAAGCATACTGCAATTCAATGCATGAGCAATCTTGTTTGACTCTACTTACAGGTGCAGCAAGGCTGCGGGCCCAACAGCAAGCGGCCTCCGTTGCTGGTTTTCGCTGTGATGGTCAACCCGGAGATTCTCAAACTTAATGGGAAGAATGCTACCTGCACTTCTGTAAGATAAAAATAATTTACTGCTTGGAATTAGTAACTGCTATGTATTTTTGTTGCCTTAGTATTACAGAGAAGTTCTAAACAAAAAATAATTCTTAAAATTTTCTGAATGAAAATCAAATTAATAAATGTATACAACTGGTCCTAGAATTATGATGAACTGTGTTACATTGTTGTAATCTTGAAATTTTTATCAACATAACCATGCTTCCATTCCTGTGTTAAATCCATTGTCCAGCAGTGGGTCAGTAATAGCAGAAAACAATTCTTATGCTTCGTCATAATCTAAGTCCTTTTCATAAAACTTCCATTCCAGGATAGAGAAGCCTTAGTCAGCCTCCTCTGCGACTTCATAGAGGCCATGAACCCGGGGCTAGTGCTCGCCCGGGTTCCAGTCATCCTGAAGGACAGAGATCTCACCGGGGAACTCAAAGATGTGTGGCTCGCTATTCAAAACAAGAGGGAACGAGAAAAAGGACTGAGCTCAGAAGTCATGTATAAGGTATTAGAAGAGGTATTTATTTATTTGATAGTATTGGGAGCTTCGTCTCTTCAGTTGCCGGCAATCACATGGTATGTTACATTACAAGTTGTTTAGAGATGATCTTTGATAATATTAGAAACTAGAAAATTAAAGATTCCGAAAGTTTTGAATTGTTAGGCTTAACTAAATTCCTATTCCTACAAATATTATAAAAGCGAAAGTTACTCTGCTGTCTGTTTTTGTTACTTTTTCATGACTAAACGGATCTGAATGAATTTTGCCAAGGGGAGGGTATTTTGGAGGAGGAAATACTACAAGGCTACTTTTTATAGGTTTATAATCATGATTGTACTAGGTTCCGGATTTGTGTACAGAACAGAAATAAAATTTTATCGTCTGACATGTAAAGTTAACATATCTTCATGGCTTCGTGCGTTCAGATGCATAGTACCAGAAACGCAAATTACCTTATACGCGGATGGCCAGAAATGGATTTCGTAAATTACCAGATACGCAAATTACCAGATACGCATACCGCGGGGGTGGGATATGTGTTAACGTTATGACTCTGGGTGCAGTTATACATATACACACCCTTTCAGTCACAGAGTCGCCACGAACCTGCCCCCCCCGCGTCGCGGGGGTTGGGCGGGCTTCGTTAGGAGTAAGTTAATGTTGAGGGACCCCGCCCCCCTGCTTCGCGGGGGTGGGACGCCTACATGTCGGGTTAACTCAAGTAGGAATTTAGCATCCTGGCCATTTGCGTGATGGAATTCAGGTAATTTACGTAGAAGGTAAATTACGTAAAAAATTCTAGTCCTGGTAATTTGCGTTTCTGGTACTATGCGTCTGAACCGCTTCGTGTTACTGCCATTAGCACAGTCTTTTTTTTTCTTTGCAGAATCTTATGTTCAACAACTTGGTAGTTGTATCAAAATTCAAATGTAGTTTGAAATAGTGTTTTTCTCTTCCAGGTGTATGACATTGATGGTATTGGTGGTGAAGATAACATCGAAGAGGAGACTAACTCAAACAAACAGAACAACGAAGTCTCCACTAACAAGACCCAAGACAAGAAACAAGTGAAATCTTCCAAACAGATACTCATGAACGCCGGCCAGAAGTCTGAGTTCGACTCGGGCATGAACAACTGCCAGTTGAATCAGAACAACAGTAAAGAGAACAGGAGCAGCCACAGCGCCGACATCACCTACTGCACGCCGGTCTATGGTCAGATCGTCTCCACTAGAGAGAACCACAATGAGATCAATGACATACAGCAAAAGTTCGCCGCAGAAACTCCCTCCAGCTCATTCAGAAAAGACTCGAACCAAAGCAAGTCCACCCCGGGCTGGGACGAGTTCTCCAAACGCAACATGTCATCCATCAAAAATGAGGAAATGAAGAAGCAGAGGTGTTTTAAGACAGAAAAAACGAAGGCCATCACAAATGGTAAAACTCACTATGACTTCTTCCCGTATTTTGATAACAAAACCGCCGAGGAGAGCCCGGACGCGGCGCCGGCGCAGGCAGCCAGAGAGGATGTACGAACAGACAACAGTAAAGTAATCATAGACCCAATGCAAAAGCTAGTGCTGCATTCGACTGATAGTAAATTATGTGATAATAAGGCTCTCAGCTCAATAGAAACGTAATGCTTTTACAAATTTGAATGGTGGTTGATGGTTTGTATGCTTGTGACCATTTACAGGATGTGTTAGCGATAAATAGCTGTAGGAGGAGCAATATTTTATAATTATGTTATTGAAGAGATTGATACGATTTTTACAAGGCATAGTGTCCAGATTTTATAATTTACAGATGTTGATTACTAAATAAAATATTTTTCAAATATATCAAGCAATGAAAACTTAAAATCATGGTAATATTTTATAATATGCTCTAATATTTTTGAAATTACAGCAAATACAACTGAGCTAAATGTGTGAGTGTTGACGATTATTAAAAATGTTTGAAAGAAGCAAAACATGAAATGAATCAAGTAGAAATGATTCTTGCATCCTCCCTCACAACACAATACTCACTCAGGCGTTAATAATTCAGTCAAATCAAATCATAAAATCACAACCTGCCTTATATCTTAAAAAATGATTATATTGCAATTGAAACTGTTGATGAATGTTTGAATTTGTGGTTGTTAATCAGATCTATTTTAAAGTTTATACTTGTGTGAAGTTGTGTGGAGTGTGTTCATGTGTAAAGCGATATTTTAATTGTTGCCAATTTTATGATATATTAAAAGTTAGCTTTGTTCACTATGATACACTTGCAAGTGATTTGACGGTTTTGGACGGTGGAACGGCTATTGAGCACGCCAAAATACGAATTAATCGAGGTTGTCATAAACTAATTTTTAAAGACATTTTTGAATGTTAAGATCATTGCTCATTGTATAAAAATACATTTCAATTTTGAAATTGTTGACCAAAATGCATTTACGTACTAACTTATCAGCACTGTCTTGATTCCAACTTATAAGATCTCTGAACTTTTTGTGTCATATTTCTAACTATGTATTCGGAAACTTTTACCTATCCTACCACTGCCAAGAGAAGCTTTTTTACGATCTCGTTTTTGTAGATCCTTACAAAGATATCGACAATTTCCGCGACTATCTTATAATTTTCTACTAGGTACCTCTGAATTCTATGCTAGATCTGAAAATTAGAAATGTATAGTACAAAACGAAGCATTCAATAAACAGAATTCGATTTGCATGTTTACATTAAACTGTCTTGATGATATTCTAAATAAATTTTCTAGTGAAAATATTGTAAGTACCTAATGTAGATTTTATATAATATCGAGTGTAAGACCCAGTGCGTTATATCTAGTTATCCATTGTGCAATTCCTGGTTCTTTTAGTCATTATAGTTTCGTATTTATATTATATTTTAGCCAGAGGTGGAGATCTCAACATAGAACAATCTATATTTTAATATTACCTACTAGCGAATACTTTACGGCAGCTTTATCAAAATAAGTTAGTTCTTTCGTTATTGTTTTGTGATCAAATATAAACGAACAAAAACTCGAATAAGTTATGAATTGCAAAAAGAAAACTCGACGTAATTCTGAGTCCTGTTCTGACTGTACTTTCAGATTACTTTTAATATTACTAGTTATACTCTGTATCTTACGGCGGAAACATACTTAATACCTACGTGAAGTGACGCGCCAAAAGCATATTGGTTTCATACATTTAGTATGGATAAGAGTGATATTTGTAGGTCGTGTCTTGACGACACGACACGACACGACCTACAAATATATCTTTATCCAAACAAAATGTATGAAACGGATATGCTTCTGGCGCGACACGTAGGTAATTATCCTCCCGCTTTAACTTGTAGGTACTGTATGCTATTTCTGTAATGATTTGCATTTATATATTATGTTTACATATATTTTTGGAGTGCTACATTTATTCGTAAATTATTAAGAAAGGTACGTTTCGCGAAATAAGTCTCTCGGAATTTAGCGGAACTAAAAACAACCCTAAATTTGGACGGGCTAGTAGTATCGCCGCGCCGCGCCGACTTTTTTCATGAATCGCACTCAATCGATTTTTATCCTTTTAGCGATAGTTATTATAGATTTGTAGATAGGATCATGAATATTTTAAGTTTTTAGTATTTTTCTGTATGCTAATAAAATTATGCTACATCACATCCAATGTTCCTTTGCGCATGTAGGTATTTGTTATTATTTTTATTAAGTTACAATATGATTATTATGGAGTGAACCTATTTTGATAGTTTTAGACGCATTTTATTCAATAGTATTTAGCAAAACCTAGAGCTTCACAATTTATCAAATTACAGTCATAAAAAAATTGTTAAGTGTTTATATTAGGATACTAAATAATCCCAATATATTATTTAGTATCCTACTTAAGTAGGTACTTATATTTTGTTTCTAAAATATGAGTTTGTTAATTTTACACGCATTATTTCTTCAATTGGACCTTGTAACAGCATATTACCTTCCTAATTATAATTATGTAATGGAAATGTTAACAGATCTCTCATTTTCAGTATTTAAAATTACACGTCATTTACAAGACTGGTTTTTGTCGTTTTAACATGTAAGATATCTCCCCATGTTCGAGCGTAGAGTTAGTACCTACCTACTGGTAGCTGCAAATTATGTTAACAAATCTAAACAAAACATACCTACCTACCTACCTACTTACCTACCTACTAAAATTCACATGCTTGTGTAGAGTCGCAAGTCGAGATAAAGATTTATTAAATCTATACTTACTTATAATAAAACTGTAACAGGTCCAATTCCTGTACATTGAAAATATTTTGAAAAAAAATGTTTGATGGTCTCTCTAGGTATTATCGATACTGAAGCCAAAACTGTAATTTTTTTCATTCATGTCTGTCTGTTTCTTAAACGCGCATCACGCCGAAACAGTTGGACTGAAACTTAGTACTTTTTGAGTCCATACTACAAGAAAGGAAATGGAATACATTTTATCCCGGAATTTGTTCCCCTTGGTGAGAGGATGAAAGTAAAATTCTTTAACCGCGCATCACGACGGAACTACTGAGTGAATCCGAATGGACCTCGGCATTATTTGAGTTCATACTACGAAGAAAGATACATTTTATCTCGGAATTCAGTAAGGTTCCCCTGGGAGAGGGGATGAAAGTCAAATTCCTTCACCGCGCATCCAGGCGCGGTCCCAGGGGGGGGGGTCACGGGGGTCATGACCCCCCCCCAAAATCTTAGTTTAGGTATTTGAAAAATTGCAACCCACAGCTTGATGATTATATTTTCCTGTTTACTTCCGTTATCTACATTGATTATGGTTACCAACTGCAGAAAATAAAAAATCGCGGCTCGCTCCGCTCGCCGATTTTACTGTTGTTTGTGCTCTGTGTTTTGATTAGCACAGAGGCACCGTTCCCAATTTTATTGGTCTGGCTGGTCCGCTATTGTCAGTTTGTATCAATCCAACCACCACAATAAAAAGCACCAAAATGTAACATATAATCTGCGAGGTCACTTTGTCAATCAGTACAAAAAATTAGTAGACAACAAAATTTTCGCGTTTTGGTCCGGTCGCTGATAACATTTGTTATTTCTGACTATGATCCAAAGCTCAAAACCCGCCCCGCTTTAGGTCACTTTGCCAATTTTTCTAAAAACTTGCCCAAAATCTAACAAAAACCAAAAATTGTCGCAGCTCGCTCAGCTTGCCGGCAACTTTAAACTGTCTGCCTCTGGTCATGGGCTCATCCCTCGTTTGAGGTCAGTTTTCCAAACACTCCAAAAATCTAACGAAACCACTAAATTATCGCAGCACGCTCTGCTTGCCTCTGATAACATTCTGCTGTTTCGATAAGCTTCTGGCTTGCTCTAGTACAGGACTCTGCGTTTCAGGCGAGTTTGCAAAATATCTTATACCAAACAACTCACACGCACAGCCAGATCATAAAAATTTTCGCCGCTGTGGGTAAAGAATGGGATTGATGATGACAACGTGCTATCTCCCGTAGACCCTACACGATTTATACACAATTTAACAAGGTAGGTACCTAAATATAGATTGGTACATATTAAAAGTGTAACAGGTTCAATTCTGCGCATCGAAGTTTTTTGCACGGCGGCGTTTCATAATATGAGAGAAACTGTGGTTAAATGTGAACTTAATTAGACGGCAGGTAAGGCAATCGCGAACGAAGTCGCGGGTACAGCTAGTAAGTACTTAATATTTATTGAAGAAAAGCTCAAATAGACAAGCAGGACTTCAATTCAATTAAATTTATTTATTAATACCGTAAGATCACAAGGAACACTAAATGCGTATTACAAAGTGATAGCACTTTATCCTAATGCAATAATAATAAAATATGGCATCACGTTCTACTGTACTCTTACTCTAATGGGCCTGCCATACACTCGACGAGTGGCGTGGGAAGTAGCGAGGAAAGTAGGCAGAGACGTAGTGTGGCAACGTTACTCGTCATGCCACTCGTCATGCTCCTCGTCATGCCCATCGCTCCCTATTTTGTCGGTTTTTGGACCGCGAGTCAAAGGACCGGCAATACGAGCGCGAGTGACTGTCCACATACTCACGCGGCCGCAGTTCGTGCCGAGCGCTCACGCGAGACGCACGTCTTTGTTTTCATCATGTCGTCGCCGCGCAACGGAGAATGGTCGGAAGAAAAAACATTATAAGTTGAATTCAAATTTTTATTTAACTCCATCCAACTTTTCTTGTTTAAATTGAAGACATGCTTACTACAAAAAAAAATATAATTATATTAGTTAAATTCTCCATAAAAGAAAAATTGCGGTAACTGCTACATATCTAGATTCCTTACTTTAATATTATTATTCCTATCTAATATTAATATATTAGGTACTTAGGTATATCGTTCTATTGCGATGAATAGATGTCATCCACCATGTCCGTTGGCGAGGACGCCGACGACGTCGACGATGTATATTGCTTTGTAGCATAACATTGATATAATTAGCTATACTATAAATACACGCACTCGCTGCCACCACAGTTTCAACGTCCATTGTGTAGCAACGACGAATAGACAAGTGCGGCGCGTAGCGATTAATTGCGCGAGTAGAGCAGTGTGTGGACAGACAGGGCAACATCGCGGCAGCGATGCGGCAGCGCGAGGAGCATGACGAGGAGCATAGTGTGGCGGGCGCATAAGACCGTACTGTTTTGCCCATGTCTATTACGAATCCTCATTATTACAGACAAAACTATTTTTTTCTTCAAGGTGGCAACACTGCTGGCAGCACTCACTGGAAAGAAGTTGAAGATTGAAGTTAATTGAATTGAATTGAACGCACGCACGTCGCACTCGCACGCATTTTGAATAAGACTATTGGTCTTGTTTTGTTGTCTTGATTGATAGAGTAATACATTTTCTTCATTTCTTTTCAAAGTCATCATATAACTCCAATCAAAGGTAAAAAGTATTGTGTACTATTTTCATTATTCGGTTTCCTTTCCATCCACGAGTTAGCGTTATTCAGCTAAACGTCGACGGCAGGTTGTTTACGTACAACATTATGTTTGTTTTGATTTTCATAAAAATTTTAGGTTAGCCGAAAACCACAAAATGCGAGGTAGGACCTCCAACAGAGGTGTTTCTTGGCGAGGTGGCCCAAGAGGCCGTGGTTTTAGGGGTAACCGTGGAAACCGGTCAGATTTTGGCCACTACTGGCAGATTCGAGACAACTCATCAGGAATTCAGCTCAAAAGAGAGACGCCCGGTAGGCGGCTGGCGGAGGCTGAAATCGGAGTCACTGAGTACATGGGCCAGCACGCAGGCTTCAACGGAATCATCAAGTCGAGGTCCGTAACCATACCACTCTGATTTCTTATTAGATTCTGACTGTACTGTACCTACTTTTTTCCTTCATTGTGTTTCTAGCTGAAGACAGGGTGCTTATTCCAAGAGGCCTATATCTGACGTTGTGCAGACAACGATCCTATGTAAAGGCCCCGACCCTTAGCCATGAGGAATATAAAAAATCACTATCAGCATTTATACATCCACAGCTGAATGTGGCTCCCAAACAACTGGTGTGTTGCCTTAAACACATCGCTTTAAAAATCATACTAGCAACAAATCTTTAGACCAGATTTATTTCCAGATATTCAGATTTCCAAGTGTCCGAGATAAGCGAACAAGGTGAAGTGGCAAAGCTCACAGATCTGACTCCGCCCGAACCGCCTCATGATGACGAGGTAGTGGAGGCAGATGAAGACCTCCTGCTGTGCAAGTACAATGTGGAGATACTGCCGCTAGACACCTGGAATAACATCAATAAGCTAGTTATAGGAGCTGAGGATGCAGAGAATGTTGAGGTACTGATCACGCTACCTTCTGCTCGCGGCTTTGTTCATGCAGTACCTGGATACCAATGCAGAACGCAATTCTTTGGCCTTGTTGGTGTTACCTTCTGGACAGTCGCGTGAATTATACACTGAGTTTTTGTTTCAAAAAAATGAAAGAGCAAGACAGAGCTATACGAAGCTGCACCTATCTCTTTTGCCTGCTGTCTTTTGTCAGCAGCATAATAATTATACGTATGTGTGAGGTTTACCTAACCGCAAACCCCTTCGGCCACTTAGGAAACCAAAGGTTCAAAACCAGTTTAAACAACAGAATTAGTTTTCTTTTTGGGAAACCTGGTTTCCGAATGAGTTTCAAACCAAGAGTCATTAATTTGAACTGGAACCAGTTTAGACAACAGAATTAGTTTTCTTTTTTGGAAACCTGGTTTCGAAAGATGATAAATAATTCTGTTGTCTACATAGAGCAAGTACAGAGAGGAGATGTTCTTATTAGATTTCCCTAAGAAACAACGCGTGACACTTTGCGGGATGAGGGGGTGTTAGATCCCGCCCACTTTTTTGTTTTCCATCTACCGGTGAGAAGCAAAACTGCTGGCTTCGTTCTGTGTTGACGTTACTACGTAGTTTAACTACCTCACACTAGATGTCACTAAGTGTAGGATGTAACAGGGACGTACTCAGAATTTTCGTACCACTACCTATTATGTAAACAAGTACCTAATACTTGCCTAAATCAAAAGTCGCGTGATGCGAATGAAGCTTGATACTTAACATAAGTCTTTTGATATGGTCAAGTAATATTAATTTCAGAGACAGAACAAGTAATAAACAAATTAAGTATATCGAACAAAATTTTATTTACAAACACTGTTAAGTAGGAACGTAGGAATACGTGCAGTACTATTTGCACGGAGCGCCGTGTACCGAAAACATATTTTCAATAATGTAGATAGAATATTGAATTAAAGCAGGCTTTATTTTTATTTCCTGCGTATTAAATATGTTATTAAAAGTACTTTCCATTGACGAAGCATAGCCGTGGGACACTCGGTAAAATAATTGGATTCTAATTACGACCCTGTCTTTTTGTTCAATTCATGGTTGATGTTCATAGATGACGATAGATGGCGGTATGTTTAATAAATGATTATAAATTAATAAAAATAATATTTAGGCGACTAAAAAGTCTTTAGGAATGTCAGTAGAACTAATTTCCGTACGTATGATTATTAAAATATATTAATACTGCTCTACTTCCCTTTTTATTTTTAGTTCCCATGACACTAGGTGTCGCCATCTATTGTCAAGTAGACGAAGTATATTTGGAGACGCCGATACGATGAGAGATTTTTCTAGAACTATTCTTAAATTACGCATAAAATTACTTACACATGAAATGTGATGCCATTCATAGCATCAGAAAGTCTGTCCGAGTAGTTTTTACATGTTAAAACACAACACTTCATCCTTTTCTACTTAGTTACATGAAAATTACACGAAATTCCACCGTTCACAAAGTTGTGCACAGGACGAACGACGACAGTACACTGACTAAGGCCACGCCCACTGTGATGACGTCAGGACCTAGTTGAGAATCACAGTGCACAGTTGCTTAGGCCCCCTCCTCTCTGTACTTGCTCTATGGTTGTCTAAACTGGTTCCAGTTCAAATTAAAGAACAAATTTTAATACGTCCCACCAGTACCAACAACTGCTAAAACTGTTTCTGCCATAGACTAAATAATTATTTCTTATTAGCATTAATTCAATAATAACCATGCTTGGCATGCCATCTGCTGATGATGAAGTAAAATAAAGGTTAAACTAAAAAGTTGATGCGTTTATATTTGTTTGTTCCAGATAGATGTGACTACAATGGCAAAGGCAGACAGGGCTAAGATACACGAAGCCGTAAAGAAAGCCTATGGGCATGCAATAGTAGGCAGCACTATTAATCTTGAAAATGACAAGAAAGTGGTGCGCTTTCAGAAGTTTAAGAAAGGAGGTAATCGTTCATTTAGTTGCTCTCTGCAGTCTCAAGTACCTTACTGGTCATTTTAAATTTTATCAAGACACTAGACGATCGCCTCGCGGTTTCACCCGCGTAGTTCCCGTTCCCGTGGGAATTCCGGGATAAAATATAGCCTATGTCACTCACTGAAAAGTAAGCTTCCTAACGGTGAAATAATTTTTCAAATCGGTCCAGTAGTTTCCGAGCCTATTCAATACAAACAAACAAACAAACAATCAAATGTTTCCTCTTTATAATATTAGTATAGATTAAAATCATTTTTTTTTAATAAAAAAATTATAAATTGAATGAAGTAAACCTGCTCACCCACCACCTGGGATGAGGATCAGCGACAGACTGCAGGCAGTTGCTGGAGCCAGCAAGCTGAAGACAGGGCGCTATATCACTCATTAGGGGAGGCCTATGCCCTGTCAAGTAGTGGACTAATATAGGTTGATGATGATGAAACTGGCTCAGTTTTAGAATCCTAGATATTTTTGATAACAAAAGGGTTACAAATAAAAAAGAAACAAATATTGGTGTAAAATATTTTTACTGGCATCATACTATTGTTTTTGTTTCCTAGAAATATGTTTCATTCTAGAACCAAGTATAGTTTTCGAGTAACCTAGGTATCTATTTAGGTAAAAAGGTACCGATGATGGTTTTCACGTCGCCGCTGTGTCTCAGGAAACCAGCTCATTTATCTATAAAAGTAAAATCTCTCGTTCATACTGTTTTCGCCGCTCCTTGGACTGTCAGCGAGTCATTCGATGTATTTCATTATTATATCAGTCCCCTCCCCTAGCATGGCAAGTTTTCTCAAGGCTAGAATAAGGGACAGTTTTAGATACCGAATAGTTAAATTTTAAGAAACTTGCTCCAACGCGTAAAGTGCTTTTGACACGTGCGAACGAATTGTATGCAAATGCCATGCCCATACACTTCGCCGGGTATACGGCACAGGACACCGGCAAGCGGGACCTCTGATAAGGTACCAAGTTTAAGAAAACTCTCAGTATGATCGTATGATCGATTTTTATGTGTGTCTGACATTTCTCGTTATGTTTCCAGTGCGAGTAGACAACAGGGTGAAGTGGGTGTGGCCCGGCGATTATGTCTACTTCATAGTCCACAAGGAGAACTGCGACACCATGGACGTGGCCTCCCGGATCGCAGAGAGACTGAGAATGCAGTGAGTATTTCGTTAAAAGTGCACAATAGCAAATATTTTTTCCGTTATAGAATCGTCTTCGTCTGATCCTAAAAATAAAATTTTTAAAATGCCTTAGTAGTCATAAAAAAATATCCCCGACGAATTACTATTCCCCCGCAAAACTTAAAATAACAGTGTCAATCTACAGAAATCCAAGTTGGTTTTAGTTACTTATCTCAAAGTGAAGTGTTGTACTTGTGTTGTTCCCACCACGCGGCCACGTTTCAGCATGAAGCCCCAGACGCTGGGCTACGCGGGCACCAAGGACCGGCGCGCCAAGACCTCGCAGTGGTTCAGCGCGCGCCGCGTGCACCCCAAGAAGCTGGCCAGCGCCATGCGCGGGATGCGGGACGTGGCCATCGGGAACTACTCCTTCCATAAGGAACACCTCATGCTGGGAAAGCTAAGCGGGAACAAGTCAGTATTCATTCTAAAACTTAAAATGCTTTATTTTTCCTTTAGAGCTCACAGGACTCTTGGACACGACAAATTTGACAATTTGAATGACAAGTAAAGCATTATATCCTGGAATTCGCCACTGCTACGGTCTCCTCGGCCTCCATTGCTTTGTCAAGCTCCGCCAGCTTCTATCATATAGTTCATTTTTTTGACTTTATTGTACCGTGGTGGATGGCACAAACTCAGATCTGTAGGCGTTATACTGACACAATGCTTTTTCCTATGGTTCATTAAGATTCCCGCAAACTCTACCAGCCATTCACCATAGTATCCACCCTACAGGTTCCGCATAGCGCTCCGCAACGTGACGGCGTCCGATGCCGTCATCAACACGGCCTGCCAACAGCTGACCGACCACGGCTTCCTCAACTACTACGGGCTGCAGAGGTTCGGCACCAGGGTCGAGATACCCACCTTCCATATCGGCAGGCAGCTGCTGCTGGGGAATTATAAACAGGTGCGGGTATTAGTAGTTTACGAACTCATGCTCTGAATAGCCCGAACTCGATTACTTGCTCGATATTAGAATCTGTCTGTAAAGTGACAGATCTGAAATCTTCTCCTTGTTGCCTTCTACAACAAAAACAAAACAAATTGTTAAAACATTGCTGTGCAAAAAGGCTTACTATAAAATATCAGATTATCTAGAGGATAAAAAAGCTTAGGACGGGTTTTGCTCCAACTCGAAAAATTACAACTAACAGGCTAAAGGTTTCTTCGTCGCTTCTTTACTTTAGTCTACATACCGAAGCAACAGAAAAAAAAAAAAAATTGGTTGTTTGTAAAGTAGGTTTACGATCGAGATGTTTACGTGATAACGTCTTATGCCGCTAGAGTGAGAGAGACGGAAGATCGGTCCACTCACTCGAACGCTATGCCAGCCTCCGCTCGTGAGGATTCCGCGTGACAAGTTTCACGGAATGACTGGCAGCGCTCGAGATGAGACGGGAGTTCGGTCCGTCTCTCTCTCGTTATACCTGCGATCGCGCTCGTGAGGTTTTGGTGTGACACAAGTTTCTGAACATGTCACCCGACTAAAACGATTTTAAAGACGTTATCACGTCAAAATATCACTTTATTTCCGTGTCAGTGTTTAGTTTTATATTTTGACCTTTTCTAAGTGTACATTTATTGTATTTATGGAAATAAAGAGTTTTTGATTTTGATTTTCAATGAGACTCAGACGCAAATTCATTGCGTCTGACTGCTAGAGCAGTGATGAGAAAACTCTTACTTAACCACTGCTTTGAAACTGCATTAAAACTGTTTTATCACTGTTGCGACAACAACCGGCCGAAGCGGTTTTGACATTTATACGTAATTGAAAGAAAAGTTCAATGACGCCTGTGGCAGGCAAGTACCTACTGTAGGGTGGTTCTTGGCTCGTTTTGGATCAATAACCCCGAATACTAGAACGATAATTAGTTTTTTGTTATACTCAATAGACCTTTGTTTGACTAAAATATCACCCGGTGGAAAGGAATCGAGCAGACGCGATTTTTTCAAGAATATGCAACGAAATAATTATTTGGAATCGCAATGTGCATTCGGAGGCCGTCTACATACGCCTGATTTGAAGCACACATTGTTTACTTTCAGGATGCAAGCGACTCAAATAATCAAGCACTTTACTCTCCATTCCAGGCCATAGACCTGATCCTCGGCGAGCACTCCGGTCCGCTGTCGGAGGCTCTCGCCGCGTACCACGCCGGCGGCGCGGAGGGCGCGGCGCGGGCCGCCGAGCTGGTGCCGCGGCGGGCGCAGGGGGCCCTCGAGGCCAAGCTGCTGCAGGCCCTGGCGGCGCGCCCTAACGACCACATCGCGGCTCTGCACAGAGTATTAATACCTTTGTTATTATGGTATATATAGTAACCTTCTCCGTGCAGCTAATCCTGTCCATCCTCTTCCAGCACTTTCTTTTTTTTTCTTAACCTTATGTTTGAGATGTAAATATATGTTTTTTGTTGTGAAATGTCTGTTTTGCCATAACTATTGTATACCTACTGGATATTAAAAAAGCAATTCCCGCAAAACAGTTGCTATACCTATGTACTGTAAAAGCTAACTATTCCCTTCCCCAGATTCCCCGAAACACTCGCCTGCTCTACCTGCACTCGTACCAGTCGCTCGTGTGGAACAAATGTGTGTCGGAGCGAGTGAAGCGGCACGGACTCAAGCCTGCGGTGGGGGACCTAGTAGCTATCGACGATAAGGAAATTAAAGGTTAATTTTGAATAAAACATTTATAATATCAATGGTCGGGGTGGTCGGACGACCGAGCGGGGCCGATTACCGAAGCAAAAGAGACCTTATACACAGCAGTGGCAGTTCAAACATAATACGTTCACGTCGCGCACGCATCATCAACTCTTAGTATTAACACCGAAAGCTGGGCTCATCGAGACGCGCGGCCGCGGCGGAGCGGCGCGTCGGCCAAGCTCCGAATTAGTTGAGCGCGCCGGCTCAATGGGTTCCTTGAAATCGCCGGTAATATAAATAAATAATGCTGGATAAATCACACAGCATATTCTAGCCTCAAACTAACAGAGCTTGTGTTTTGATTATTTGTACTAGATATAATTAATATTGGGTTTGGTTTGGGGATCCTGATTACTACAATAAACTACATAGATATTATTTATCAGCCTGATGTGTCCCACTGCAGGGCAAAGGCTTCCCTTCCATGGTGGGGGTGGGTGGTGAGAATCTTCGGGTTGTCTGTCAAATGACCATGACCAGATAAACAGATAACAGATAAACATTTTATTTATAATTTGTCAAATTATACGTCACAATCGTTTTAACATAAAATAATAATAAAATTGATAGAAAGTTTAAAAAAAAAAAATTAACTAGCAAATTGATCATTATTTAAAAATTCGTCGTAGGTATAAAACGTCTTCTCTACGAGCCATTTTTTTAGTCTGCATTTAAAAATTTCGAGACTTGGTGCGTCCTTAACCTTGTCTGGGAGCTTGTTGTAGGTAGCCGGTCCCATTACGTGCGTCAACTTGTCCGATTTGGCCAGTCGTCTGGCCGCAGGCACCAGCCAGCCACCGGCGGCATTGCGAGTGTTGTAGCAATGCATCTCCGCTTGTTTTGGGAACGAATTTATGTTTCGACGGACATGCAATGCTACTTGATTATAGCTATCGATGGGAAAGTCATGATATTTAGCTGGGTAAAGTATGGTCTAACAGATGTTCTCCGCGACACGCGTACTATCGCACGTACGGCTCTTTTTTGCATTCTGAAGACGCGTTCCCTTTCGGCAGCGCGTCCAAAGAGCTCGGCGCCGTACTGCAACAATGAGTGTACGGTCGCAAAGTAACACATGCGGACCATATCAGCGGGTACCAGACGCGCCAGCCTGCCCAGCGCGCTGACCTGCGCGCTGTCGGCGCCGCCCTCGCGGCTGCCCGGCCAGAAACTGACCGCTCGCTGCGGTTTGTGCGATTCACACCTGCGGAAGTACACCAAATTATAATGACGCGGATCCCAAATAAGCCTACCAAAGACTTATTTAAGATTTCTATGGAAACGTTACGCATCGTAGCCACCCCACTCGCGCCGACCCTAGCAGTTTTATTTAACTCCTGTTTGGATGTTGGTATTTACCCACTAGCTTTCAAAACTAGTAAGGTCTCCCCACTATTCAAGGGCAAAGGTAAGCGTGAGAGCATAGACGGCTACAGACCGGTGTCCATTATTCCAGCGCTAGCCAAGGTGTTCGAGAATGGAGTAAGTACTCGACTTACAAAGTACCTCGCAGACACCGAAGCATTGTCGGAGCGCCAGTACGCGTACCGTGCGGGCCGCTCCACTACATCTCTCGCGCGAGAAGTGGTCCGTCTTATAGTCGACGCCTGCGAGCGCCGGCAGCGAGTCGCAGTCTTGTGCTGTGACCTCTCAAAAGCCTTTGATGTTGCAGACCATGGTGTACTCGCTGCCAAGCTCCGCCACTATGGCATAGTAGGACCTGCACATGCTCTCCTGACCGACCTGCTGCGGAACAGATCGCAGGTCGTAGTTGGCGACGGCGGAGATGTTAAGTCCGATCCACTAACGACAGTGATGGGCGTAGCACAAGGGTCGTCTGTCTCAAATTTGCTGTTCTCGCTATTACTCAACGATCTTCCTGTCTCAGCAACCAAGAGTGACATATTTATGTATGCAGATGACGTAGCAGCAATCATCACAGCGGAGACTGTGGACGGACTCGAAGAAAAATTGAATGAGACAGCACAGGAACTGGCACTGTGGTTCCAACGCAACGGCCTCGTGCTAAACATTAGTAAAACACATTTCATTCATTTTTCAATCTCCGGCCGGTCAACCAGGAACATGTCGGTATGTGTAGGTGGCACTTCAATACACGAAGTGTTATCGACGACGTTCCTCGGGTTCGAGCTAGACCGCGGGCTGACGTGGACGGCGCACGTAGACAAGCTGTGCAAGCGGCTAGGCAGTGCGTGCTACGCGCTGCACCACACTACATAGATAGATATATTTTTATTATACTGTAGGGTTTGGATGATGATGACCTTACATGAAAGATGATGTTGTAGATAGGTAATCCAAGTTGTATGGCACCGCACTATGTATATATCACTGAGTTCACTGATAGGGTAATAAGTATGTAGTTAAAGTTAGTTATGCCAGTTAAAATGAGTAGGACCACAAGATTCACTGTTAAAGTTAGCTTATATATAACTTAATTACGAAGTTAAGTAATACAAGGTTAAGGTGGCAAATCTTCCCTTGATAGGTGTTTCTTGCGTAATAGTAGGTCACGTACTGAAGAGGTAAGTGATGAAAATTAAAACAATCAAGGTAAAATGCAGCGCGTGCAAAATGACGCGTGCGCGATTTTGTTTGTGTGGTGAAACCGTACATATACATACATTCATAGAAAACACCCGGAACAAATATCTGCAGATCGTACAAACATTTTCCGTGGAACGGGAATAAGTACTAACTTCAAAAAACTTACGTGTTAGCATTACCAATGATTTAAAACTAAACGAAATTAAGTGTAACATGTGTAGGTACCTGCAGGGCAATAAATGAATTCTAAACCTAGGAAGAAACCCCAAAGAAATAAAAGTAGGTACACTTTGTTGAATTGCTACTTACTGCTATAATATATGTTACTTTCTATTTTAGAAGTGGAAGCAGAAGACGACGAATCCGACAGCGAGGAATCTCACACCAACCCGGAGCAAGAAAAGGAACCGATCGAGCCGGAGAAACCAAAACGCAAACCAAAACCGCAGGAGAAACTGAAAGTGCCCGTCAAAGTGCTGAGGCAGGAGGACGTGGACGGCGGGCGGTACTCGATATTCGACGTTATAATGCCGCTGCCGGGACACAACATCGACTACCCGCCCAACATGAAGGAGTACTTCGAGGAGTTGCTGACGACGGACGGCTTGACGTTGATGTTGAAGAGTAAACACAAGTGAGTACGCATACATTTATTCAAAATCAAGTTTAAATACTCTTTATTTCCATAAATATAACAATAAATGTACACTTAGAAAAGGCCAAATTATAAAACTAAACTCTGACACGGAAATATAGTAATATTTTTTATTTCTGTCGCTTCGATATGTAGACTAAAGAAGCGACGAAGAAACCTTTAGCCTGTTATTTTTCGAGTTGGATAAAACCCGTCCCAAGCTTTTTTATCGTCTAGATAACGGTATTAATTTGAACCTCTATTTATTTCATGAAGTAAATCTGATGTAAAATCAAAAGTAAGGCACACGATACTAAAAAAAACCTTGACATGAAAAATCCTTGACCCAAGTCTGTGTCTTTGAGATCCGATTTAGCGGAATAACACAAGGCGTGGAGAGATTGTGTGCGAATATTCAGTGAGCTATTGACGTGAAACGCCTTTCAAATGGATTAGAAGCAAGTCACTTTTTTTATTCGTTCTTTTTATTGATGGACATACTGCCTCGTAGAAGGCAACTTGTAAATTTACAAAAAAGTAATACAAAAGCTTTTTATTTGTACAAGTACCTACACAGGTAAAATAGGTTACACAAGGTAGGTAGGTTACGGTTTAACGAAGGGAGCACAAAAATACACAACTGCGGCGTCGGCGCTCCGCCCGCCTCCTGACAAGCCTAGAGACAAAGATCAGCATTATTTTATAACCGTTGAGGATAGAAAAACAGCAGTGCAGTGCATAATGAATGATTAATGACTTAATGATGCAGTAATCGCACGCTGCACGGCGCCTGCGGAACTAAATTTTCCATTTCACATAAGATTAGTCAGCACCAGCAGTACATTGTTCGATTCGAGCGAGGCCAGCCGCCCTCGCTGCGAGGCCTCCCTCTACAGTCTACTCGTTTTTTGCTAAGAGCTACGTCATGCGCGTGCCACAATAAAGCCTGTTTCCCGTTTCCCATTAAAATAGAATAGAATATCTTATATTGTCCGCATATAAGAGCTACAGCGAAGTTGTCCGCATAAAACCTAGTGCGCGGCACAGTACATTGGAGTCGTCAGATGAGTTAACACATAAGTTCACAATTCTAAAAAATTAGTAGAAAAATGAAAAAAGTAATGCCTTTCTTGTAACAACCTTATATAAATTTTATTCAATGTTGATAACCAAGAGTCAAACGAAAAAAAATAAATTAAAATGTAATTAATTAGTAGTGTCGCATGTCGCACACTCTGTACGCAGTACTAAGAGTGCTATCTATTGTCTGCAGAAGCTACAGCATGTCCGGCGCCTACCGGCACGTGTGCGTGCGGCCGCGCGACGTGTCGTGGCGCTGCGTGCGGTACAACGAGCCCTACGCGGACCTCATCGCGTCCGACCGAGACGAGATAGAGGGGAACCAGCTCACGGGGATCGTACCTGGTATACTACTTTAACTAGCTTCTTGCTCACTGAAAGGTCAGAGAAGTCTTCGTCATCATCATATCAGCCAATCGACGTCCACCGCTGGACATAGGCCTCCCCTGAAGATCTCCACAATCGCATCCAGCGACTTCCCGCTACCTTCATTAGGTCGTCGGTCCATCGCGTGGGGGCCTGCCAACACTGCTCCTTCCGGTACGTGGGCGCCCCTCGAGAGCCCTGCGGCCCCAGCAGCCGTCGGTCCTACGAGCTATGTGCCCTGCCCACTACCACTTAAGTTTCGCAATTCTGAGAGCTGTCGTTTACCTTGGTTTTTCTGCGGATCTCCTCATTTCTTATTAAATCTCGTTGAGACTCCTAGTATAGCTCTCTGCGCAACCTTGAGCTGTCTAACGAGGCCTATGGGTCAGTGTAGTCGCGGTGGAACAATCGACCCTCCCACCCAGCCCGCGACAGGCATCCGGGGAAGCACCTGCTCAGCCCGGGCGAGACATTGAAGAACATACTACAGTTCCTAGTAGCTGCAAGGGTTAGCGGCGAACCATACGCGCCGCAGCTTCAGGGGTGAACACATCAAATGACGATCACAATAGACCTTCCATAGCCGTAGTGAGTGACACGAAAGCCACCCAGAGAAAATAAATAAAAAAAACTTATTAACTTATAAATACCAAGGGTCAAGGCTCAAGGCTCAATGGAAGGGCCCGACCCTTCAATAGTAGATTGTGTCACAAGTGACCAAAATAATGTATTTAGGACAAGAGCTATTTTTTTGAATCCAGAGCGAGGCGAAGGATAGAACCCTAGCGTAGGGGATTCAAAGTACGTCGCTCGAGGTTAAACATTTTTGGTCTCTGCTTTTCATCCCCCTCTATGAGAAGAATAAATAAGAGATGCTTTTAGTAGTGATGAATTTACCTATATTCCTGTTGCTAATTTTTTACTGCGAGAACTCGTCTTTTATTCAATTTGTGTGAATCAAATTAATCTATCTATAATATAAAATGAATCGCAAAATGTGTTGGTAAGCGCATAACTCAACAACGCCTGGACCGATCTCGCTAATTCTTTCTTTGTTGTGTTTGTTATTGTCAGGAGAAGGTTCTTATGAAAGAAAAAATTAAGAAAGTTGGAAACATAAATTTCCACGGGGGCGAAGCCGCGGGGCGCAGCTAGTAATATATAAAAATGAAACCCGTTTTCCTTGGTCACGGCATCACGCGTGAACGGCTGGACCGATTTCGCTAATTCTTTCGTTGTAGTGTTTGTTATTGTCAGGAGAAGGTTCTTAAGAAAGAAAAAATTAAGAAAGTTGGAAACATAAATTTCCACGGGGGCGAAGCCGCGGGGCGCAGCTAGTATTCTGATAAAAAGTAATAAAAAAACGAATAAGAACTTCCCGCGTATTTTTTGAAAATTTGGTTTTCCAATGCCGCGCTTTTTTATTACCGGCCAGGACTTTATCGAAGCGAATTGTGTTCAAACTTGTTATTATACAGTGTTCCAAATTCAAACCCATTTTGTTCGATCGAGGAACCCTTCGCCTCTTTTCGAATAGATGGGATGAAAACAAAATTTACGACCAAAAAGTTAATGTAATGATATTTTTAAGTTGAAAATAATCACTGAAACAAATTGTCTAATATAAAATGTCCTTCTTTTCAGACGGTACATTCAAAGCGCTCCTCCTAACATTCTCCCTGCCCGTGAGCTGCTACGCCACGATGGCGCTGCGGGAGCTCCTCAAAGTGGACACCTCGAGCGACAAGCAAGCCGCGCAAAACAACTATCACAAGAGGAAGCTCAGCGAGCAGGAAGAAAACGGAGATAAGAAAATAAAGACAACAGGGGAAACGGATGAGGGGACTGAGGGGAAGGGAGGGGGGAATAAATAGTTTGTAACTGATATGTTGGTTTATTTTGTTAAATCTAGAAGATATAACATGTAAGAATAGTTACTTACCCGTAAGATGGAGTAAATATATTTGTTATACTTATATCGAAGCTGGTATTGTAATTGTGTTATTCCATCCATTGTAATATCATAGTAAAAAAAAAATATGTTAAGCTGGTTTTCGCTTTAATTTAAGTGTCATGAAATACCTTGTTCATATTTACAATTTTTTAACCAAATCTATACATATATTTGTTCAATTCAATATGCAAGGATTACATAGGTAAGAGCTCTCGGTCCACACGCACAACGTCAGTCTAGTGGTAAGATTTATAAAGACAAGAGATGAACGGCGGCGTTTAGTTGTTGTTACAGATTTTTTATTACATACATAAAAAGTAAAAAATTACATACCTAGGTAATGGACCTGCCAGAAACTGCCTAAATGTAGATCTAGATCTGAAGCAAAGGTTCGAGCAAAATTGAGCCACTTTAACTTCGACTCGCTTTCAGTACCTATAGGTGTATAACTAGAGCTATGCAGGCTACTTTCAAGAAAAATCCGTTCGAAACCTTTGTCATAGGGTAATAATAATAATTATTATATTATTCGTGTCTAGCTAGGCTAGGGAGTGAATTCCCTGTGCGCACAGTTGTGCAAAGCGTGCGTATGCGCAGCTCTGTGCGCGCGCAGCTCGCCGGGCGTGGGGAAGGAGCGCGGGCACCACACGCACTTGTGGGGCTTGTTCTGGAACAAACGTAGGTATCTCTTTACTTCTACTCACATATGGCTCTACCTCCCCGAACACTAGTGCCGCCACATATTTTATCTTATTATTACGTCGAAGAAAGGAAATTCCAAAAATTACGTTGGGCAATTTGTGATACCTATCATAAGCATTTTTTTAATGCCTCTAAGTATAAATTTTTTAGTTTGTATAGTGTAGGCAGAGATGCGAAGTTGCTCTGAAGTTGCCGCTTAAAGTATACAAAATAAAAAAATTACAGATGCATTAAAAAAAAGCTTATGATATGATTCACAAATTGCCCAACGTAATTTTTGGAATTTCTTTTCTTCGACGTAATAATAAGATAAAATATGTGGCGGCGCTAGTGTTCGGGGAAGAGGAAGCCTTAACTCATAAGCATAGGTACGTTACGTAGCATATGCCGATGTTGAGAATAATGGATGGAAACGTAAACAGTCGACAACAAAAAGAGCTGAATCTACGTAGGTAGGTACCTGCGGAATTTTAAGCTTTTATTGAACCCTAGGTATGCCACCGCCTCAATGAGGCCTCAATAATGCACGCTAGTGCTTCTTTCAGGATGATCCTGAAAGAAGCGCTAACGTGCATTATGTACCTACCTATTGGTAATCCTCTGCGATTACCAATCCGCTGCCCAAGCGTGGTGATTATGGCAAAAGGAAAACAAATGTTTGGCGGAGGCAGTTTATGTCCAGCAGCTACCATGCCATGGTATGAGCGCTGATGAGAGTATTGGTGAGCTACCTTCGTGTGAGTCATGCGATGGTAGTACAGGTTGGAGCTCGCCGTGAAGCACTTCCCGCACTCCGGACACTTGTGCGGCTTCTCTCCTGAAACCAACTCTATGGTTCATTCTCTATCTATACCCACCGGTAATGTACTGGCACCTACCTACCGATGTTGGCACCTTGGCACTTGGCACCCATACGCTAGCCAAACTATCATAATTATTATAATTGATTAAACAAACCACCCATACCTACAACCTAAAATTCACTTTGTTGCCGCGTCTTTTTATACGCAATTTACAGTAGGTAGGTACCTACTATACCTAGGTACTTACCTACTAAATATTGCTTACTACTTAATAAATCTGAAACTCGACGCCAAGCAAGTGACTTTTAGTTACCTATTTGTGTCGTGGTTTGTTTGCAAATATTCCACATCGAGTTTGGCTAATGTATAAAGTCTCTTTATAGTTTTCATCTTACGAGATCTGAATAATAATCTCACTTGTCACGGTTACCTACTGCTTCTCGCGACAACTTAGACGACGACTTTCAAATGATCCTGTGATGTAATCTTATTGAAACGTCGTCGTCCGTAACGTTTTTAGTTGAGAATGCAGATATACAGGGTGGAATTTTGTAATGCCACCTGGAGGGAAAGTACTCTTAATACTGTAGATAGAAAATTATACTAAAAGAAAACATTCCTTTATTTTTGAAAAGAAAGAAAACTGCATTCAAAGATTTTCGAAAATTCGCTTGCCACACCCGGGAATCGAACCGAAAGAAATCTGTAAAAATTACACCCTGTACTTTTATTGCATAGATCGTTAGGGTCAATAATAAGGATGAAATCTCCATAGCCCCTTAGCGGGCAAGGGACCAGTATCTGGTTCCATTAACAAGGTCTCCAAATGGCAAGCGGCCAGCAGCTGGCCGCTGCTTGTCGGTTGTCACATGTTTTTTATTTGCCGTTTTTATAAAATGAAACGGGCATCTATCCTTTTTTGTTCTGTATGGTTGATACGAGAAAAGACAAGGATAAATATATTCTGTGCTTCAATTGTGACCGCCAAACAAATTTTATCGAAATTTTGCTGTTATTCGAGACGCTCGGGTGATGTGTTTTACGCGTCAGGTTTTTAGAAGCTTGTTGAGTTATAAAATGTATGAAGTGGTGTGATATTTCGATTGAATAATGTTTATTGGTGTTTATTTATGTAAGTAAAGTAATCATGTGCTTAAAAATCGTTTGATATATTTTTTCAGACTTATATTTGTGTGACGGCCATGTGACGGCCAAAAATTAGCTTTCTCTACTTTTAACCTTAGACTGACAATATAAATGGCACCAAATTGGTATAATATGTTTTAGAATCTGATAGCTGCATTCAAGACCATTCCAAAGATATAAGGTTCTTATGTAGTTTCATACAAAACCATGTAGAAATATTGATTTTTGTAGCGCGCGGTAACTTCGCGCTAAATACGCCAGCAAGTGCTGGTGGATGCTTGCCGGTTGTGTCAAAAACTGCAAAATGGCGGGCGCCTGCCAAGGGGTTATCAAACTTAATAAATTAAATGAAAGGAAAACCATGAAATCTTAAATTATAAATTGAATGGGTCAAGTTAAGCACTTTAACTTAAAGATCCATCTGTTTACGTGTTCTTCTATCTTAAAATACTGGATCTCTTAAGAAATGAGTTAAATGGTTTCCCCGAGGCGGAGCGAAACCAAATAATTCTACAGCAAGATGGTGCTCCAGCCCATAACAGCAGAATCACTACTGCCTACATTAATAACCATTTTAATACCTGGATTGGTACCAACGGCACAATCAGATGGCCTGCGAGATCACCAGATCTCACCCCTTTCGATTTTTTTTTGTGGGGATATGTAAAAAATCTAATTTACATGAAATCTTATGCGAATGTAAACGAGTTGAGAGTTGAAGTTCAGAATACGATTTATAATATTCACCACAACACGTTATTAAAAGTTACTAGAAATGAATACATATAAAGAAGAATAAATTTGTGTATCCAAGAAAATGGAGCCCGACCTATGCAATGTATGAAGGAAGACCGATCTATGCAATAAAAATACAGGGTGTAATTTTTACAGATTTTAGTCGGTTCGATTCCCGGGTGTGGCAAGCAAATTTTCGAAAATCTTTGAATGCAGTTTTCTTTCTTTTCAAAGTTAAAGGATTGTTTTCTTTGAGTAAAATTTTCTATCTACAGTATTAAGAGTACTTTCCCTCCAGGTGGCATTACAAAATTCCACCCTGTATACTTAGAGCTAAGAAATCCTTAACATACAGTGCAAAAAATTTTGTTCTACGACAAAAATTGACTCAGTTATGATTATGACTTATGTATGACTTATGTAGACTATATTTTTAATTTAGCTCCTTATTATTTGTTTGGTTTTGTTTGATTTATATTATATGTGTCGAAATAAATGCTTTTCTATTCTTCTATTCTATTCTATTCTATGACCAAATTACTAGCGAAGTTCACTGAGTGCCCGCCGCCGCCGCCGCCGTCCGCGGTCGCTGTGACGTCACTGCCTCGGTCGCCGCCGTTGCCGTAGCCTTTGGTTTGGTTATTTGTGACATTGGAATAAATTAAGTGGCCGATTTATGTCTAATTCACCTTTTTAACCGTCGATTCGTGAAGTCAGAGTGCCGGCTGCGCTCCACTCGGTTCGCTGGGCGAGTCAGTGACGTCATACGCCCCCGCGTAATTTGATTTTACCAGCAGTAACAGCGTAATGTTTATTACTTGATATCTTCGTACCTAAGTAGGTAATGGTCCGATGTGGATAATTCAAAAAGATATATCATTCTTATGTCATCATAAAGAATAACGTGGATAGGTACTACCTAGTTCTATGGAAATTGCTATAACTTTATTGATCCTCATTACTACAAAGGAAACTAAAAATAAGACTAAGCTGGAGATATTATAGGCACCTACCTAATCTAATTATGTAAATAGTTAAATTTAAACCAGTTCTCTTCTCATGGTAGATACAGTTTCAGGAAGGTATATATTACCTACCAGTGTGTATTCTCCGGTGGGTGTTCAGGGAGCTGGATGTGCTGAACCCTTTGTTGCAGAAGTTGCAGATATGGGGCTTCTCACCTACCGAAAACATTATTATTATTTTAGTGTTTTCTTTTCGAAAGCTGGCCTCGCGATGATGTGCTAAGCTAATTAAATGTGTGTGAAATGTGATACCTACCTATTAGACTCCACAAAATTAATTTTACAATCATCGTCATTTTCCGTAGGTACCTTTAATTAACAATTCATACAACACCATCTAGCTCCAAGCTAAGCAGAGAGTTATGGGTAGGTACCTACCTACTAGATAAATATATTTCAGTAATTCAGTCCGAGACTGGTTGATATGGATCAGTTGAGTAGTACTTAGGTACCCATACCTGTAGCACAGATATTATAATACTATGCCTGTAGGTATATTGTTCGCAACAGTGGCCGTTAATACTCGGTGTTCGGCCGAATCTTAAAAAAGGGCGAATTCGCCGAGTACCGAATCCAAACCGAGTAGGTACTCGTTCCATGTCTACTGTCAACCCCCTCGAGTTGAAATTTACATCAAATACTCAAGTCCGTAATCTCTTGTAGCCGTATATCACGGCTTACCTATATATCAAACTTTTAAGTCCACGCAATCAAAAGTTACGTTACTTAGTATTTTCCATGGGAATCACAGTACAAAAAACCGCTTGCAATTTTATTAGTTTATAGATAAGCCTATAAATACGTATAGATGAAATACCGACTTTGAGTAACATAAATAAATAAATAATGCTGGACAAATCACACAGCATTATCTAGCCCCGGCTAATCAGAGTTTGTGTTATGGGTACTAGATAACTGATTATACTTATTACAATACACTACATAGATAGATATTTTTTTATTATACATAGAAAACATCCAGAACTCCTTAAAAAAATATCTGCAGATCGTACAAACATTTGTACCGAGGCGGGAATCGAACCCGCTACCTCCGGCGTCGCAGTTGGACCTTCGCCCGCTGCGCCACTGAGGTCGTCAAGGAACTTTAGAATAGACGAGCTCCACAGAGCTTATGGAGGTCCACTCGGCCACCGAATGGGCAGCATTATAAACGACTAGGCAGCGGAAGGGGTCTTGATAAAAGACAAGGACATAGGTAGGTAGATTATTCCCCGAGGAAGGGTACTTTTATTCAGAAAAAAGGCATGAGAAGCTACGGACAGAAAATAGACGCATATAACGAACATTTTATGATAATGATAAGCTTCAAAGACAGTCAGCAGTTACCAACCAGTATGTGTCCTCATGTGCCGCTTCAGCAGCGAAGGTCGATCAAACGTCTTCAAGCAGACTTGACAAGGCAGCACACTTTTCCTCCCCTCCTTGAATACAATCGACGTCCCTTCCTTGTACACCATGCTACTTTCATACAGCTTCGTTAACGGGTCTGTGAGTCCAGAACCTTCCTTGAAGACCAGGTTGGTTCTCTCGTAAAGCTTGGCGAGGTGGTCGTTGAGACCGGAGAGGAATTTCAGGTCGATGGTGACGGTTTTGTTCGGTTTTTTGTTGGTGGTTAAGTCTAGTGGTTCGGTTTGCACCTCCATTATTAGAAAGACCTACTTTTACGTTAAAACTAAATAACTGTCGTACATAGGTTTTGAACTGCGTATTTTTAAATCTAGTCAGTTGCGTAGAGCTAGTTTTGGCTCGCACACGACAATACTGAGTCTCACTGTGATCGTTTCTTTGATTATGCCCTGCCAATTTTTAAAATTTTTGAACAAATCTCTAATTTTTACCGCTGAACGCTTTTTTTTTGGAGAAAATGATTTCCCCTCGATTTTCCCAGGCAAACTGTCCCCGAATTTTCATGCGAATCCTTAAATAGGCAGGTAACCAACAGTTCATACCATGATTGGTTTGTATAACCCGAGGTTGGTATTGTGGCGTCAACAATGCGTACAGCACGGGACACTAATCGACGTGATTTGACAGTTTTGAGGGTAGGCGACGAAGGATATCGGTGATGGACATGGCATGTTTTGAGCGAGCTTATTAGGTAGGTATGTATTTAAATTGTGTATAAGTCATCGCCCGTAACTAGGTAAAATATATATATGACCCTTACAATGTTAGCTACCTAAATCATTTCAAAATTGCGGGAGACCAACCATAGGTTTTACTTTTCCATAATTTTGATGCTACGAGGATATCAACAAATCTCTTGAGCGTTTTATTTTGAGTTTTCCCAGAGTTCAAATGGTTTTAGCACGGTTTTAGTAAAACTGAAACAAATGAACCTAAGAGCCAAAGCATAATCTTCCAGAGGCTGCGATCTTCTAGACTTGGAAGTAAGAAATAATGTGTTCTTTGCTAGCCTCATCATCATCATCAGCCTATATAAGTCCACTGCTGGACATAGGACGCTATACAGAATCTGCCTGCGTCATCCCATCTGGCCGGAGGGCGTCCCACACCTAGCTAGCCTCATAGCCTCATGCAATCAGTTTCGCACAATCCTGGATATTCCTAAACTCTGTGAGTAGCTAATGTCTTTCAAAATTATTCTTCGACACTTCGCCCAAATAACTTACCCTCTCCGAGTTTCCACCCTCTTTGTTGTATTGAAGAAAACGTAATCGCCTATAAAGGTGACGCGACAGAACGTTTGTATCGCCAGTATTGTGGCCCAACCGCGGTATTTGTATAGCATTCGTGTAACTATGGTAAGCACATTGTGGCGGGGGGCATTAGGAGAAGCTCAGAGATTGATGACGGTACTAATGAATTGGCACTTGGTAGATGGATTGGGCCTCGATGTATTTTTATTATCCCAATATCCCAATGATTATGGTCGTGTCGAGTTGATGGTCATAATGAGATGGCATGTGGCTAGCTAGTGGTATACGTTTTAGAAAATTCGAAAGAAAATTGTATTGAAAAGTCCTACACGAGTGCTAGTAAATTAGTAAGATTTTGCAATTTAAGAAAGTTTCGTAGCACGTTCTACGAGGTGCTACGTAATTCGTAGACTTTTTAATTGAAGCTTATTTTAGTTAATTTTATTCCTAGTGGTCTGATAGAATATCAGCTGACTCGTTAGTTTCTACCTGAATAAAGTTTTGAATCGTAAACTTTACCTATAAGTTCGCCTTTTATAAAGTTTGGGTGAATTAGGCTAATAACTAATCGCAGTAAAACGCAAGCCCAGCAGTGTGTCAAGCGAGGCCTACACCGGACATGACTAGAGTTTGTTTTGTGCTGAATGTGGTGCCACTACGTGAACATTTGTAGCAAGGGCCATTACTTGATGAGTTTGGTGGAAATCACGGATGTGTATTGATTCTAGCCGTTACGACACGGACGTGTCGCGGGACTTTATTTTATTGTTAGTAGTAAGTTCTCGAAGGCCGGGTACCTTTTAGGAATCAATATAATCAATTTGAAATTAAATTTGACTTTACGGCCTATGTTTTACTGCCACTTAGCAGTCGGTGATTATTGACCATTTTGGTTGCCCTCATCCTTGATTATTTTGTTACTTATTTATTAGTTTTCTAGATCTTGTGATACACCGTCGGCCACATCGCCGCTTTCCAACAGGTGAGATAGTGGTTGAACGAAAGTTTAACTTTAAAAATCAATTAAAAAAGTAGTGTAATTACTGTACTAGATCATTATTCACTAGTTCCACCCCGCGGCTTCGCTCGCGTTATACTATGTAGCCATAATACGTTTGTCCAAGTCTCCAAAGAACTAACTTTTGTTCTATGCAAGCAATGAAGTACATACTATAGTTACATAAATAGGTACCTAGTTGGGTTTGGCAGTGGTGGGAAAAGCAGTCTATCGATGATAGTGGAAGCTCACAGAATACTGACAATTTATTCGAACCTATCGAATCTAGAACCCTAGATATTTATTGTAGGTACTTAAAGTGTTAAAAACAAAAATTCGAACAAAGGTTCGAATCAGTCTTTGGTTTTGAAAGATTTCATTCATCTCTCGTCCGTTTTCTATGGCATTTTTTTCGCTGCGTATGTGCGAATTATGCGTTATTGAAGTTTGTGTTATTTTGTTTTTAGTGAGTGATTACCTTGCTGTTACCTTGCTGATTTATGTTGTTATGTTGTTATCAGTTTTAGTTTAGTTTTCATTCACAATATAATACTTTTTTGACATAAAATATCGTGGATTCTAGAACCAAGTGGTGATGCTTTATTTTATTGTAAGTAGTAAGTATGTAACGTAGTGATGCTCTATTTTGTGGTTGAACCCTCTTTAAATAACTAACTTTAAAAACTGGTCCATTATTCTTTTAAAACATCTTCGACGAATCTAAAAATAAGAGGCAAGAATTTGAATACCCCTATTAAGCAAGAAGACAAAACTTCCGGAGTGCTGCCCGACTTATTCAAATTCCCTCGTAAATCGGATTCCTGCTTGTTAAGCCTTATTCCACTTCTTTTCCTTTCTTTTCTGTTTGCTTTTGGATTGTTTGTCGAGGTAAGAATGCTGGGAGCCTAACTAAGGGAATGCAATTAGGCTTAGCTTTCTGCCGTAGGTAAGTAGCTTCACGCTACATTAATGTGACTATTTTTAGCAACATTCCGTTCGTAGATAAATAAATGCAATGTGTGAGTGTGTTTATCATGAATAAGCTTAGATTAGTAATTTAGAAGGTTTGTATAAGATTGAAGATTATTTATATTAAACATTATGTACTATTTATGTACTTATGTATAATATTTATTATTACTAAACATAATAGTAGTTAGGAATCTATCTACTAAAACAATATAACTTTGTATTGTTATATGCAAAACTAGCTTCTGCCCGCGGCTTCGCACGCGTTGTTTCTATGGAAACGTTTTGAGGTTATTTCTATCCCATGGGAACTGATTTATGGGATAAAAAGTCGCCTATGTTTGATTCCAAGGTTAGACTTACCTGTATGCAAAATTTCAGCCTGATCCGCTCAGTAGTTTTGGCGTGAAGAGGTAACAAACATCCATCCATCTATCCATCCAAACTTTCGCATTTATAATATTAGTGTGAAGTATGATAGGTGAGAACCCAGTACCTACTTAAAATGAATATATTATCTATCTATCTAAGTAAGTACTTGTACGTATCAGTATGAATGATGAAGGCGACTTAAAAAGGATTTTCTAGTTCCTCTACGCTGCTGAAAAATGAGTTAAGTACTTACTGAGATTTAGTACAACATTCTTACTGTACCCTATGATGGTCAAAAACTTACCTTCTATGTTTATGACTCAGGTAATTAGGAAGATGATAGAAAAATATACACTAGCCAAACTCGATGTGGAATGTTCGTCAACAAAAATCGACACAAAAACAAAGCTCTTTAGTCGAGCAGCAAGCAATATTACTCGTATTATATGGCTTACAATTATTCTGAAACTCGACGAAAAACAAGAGAGTTTTAGTTTTTGTGTCGAGGTTTGCTGAAGGAAGGATCACTACGACGACCTAAATATGTTAATTCCGTATAAAAAGACGCAGCAACAGAGTGTTTTTTAGGTTAAGTATGGGCAGCTTGTTTACATTCTACCTACATCGAGTTTGTGTAGCTGGTGTATAATCATCTATCTAAGGTTTATGAGAGGGTCGAGGTGGCGATGCCTGGCTCACTGCATCTCAACTAAGATCAAAAGGAATTTAAGAAATGGCCTTACTATCCTACAGGACAATCCTAAATAAATAAATAACGAGAATCATTTCCTCCTTCCTTTCACCCTCACCTCGGCACTATATCCACAAGTTTCTACTTTACACCTCATAAAGCGAGCCGGCTTCGATCCGATGATAAATGAAGTATGCCTGATGTATGGATCTAAAATAAATAGGGCTTCAAAGAATAAAGGCGATTCTCCCAATATTCGGTGAAATTACGCGTTGTATCGATCGACGGGCCTGTTGCATAAATGCATTAGGCTGAAGATAGGCACCTCGCGCTGGCCTGCTGCAGGGGACGGGATGAAGCGGTTTATTATTGCCTATATTGGCTACTGGCTTCTGCGGCCTCGCATTCGTGATTTCTATGGAAACCATGGGAACGTCGACGAAAATCAAAGTTAGGCAATATAGCCTAACTTTGATTTTACGCTTGGAGCTAATTTGCGAAATTTAAGCGTCTTCATTTACTTACCAGTCAATAATTATGGAACATCATAGGTACGAAGTATTTTTTTAATAAATAAAAATCTGGACCATCATCTACCTAGCCAAAAGCTAAGCACAGCTTGTGTTATGGGTACGAGATAATTGATAATTATATCTACTTAATATTAGTACATTATGGTACTAGTGTGTAACATTGGTGATTACCGCCGAGGCGCCATTGAGACCCGAGCCGTAGACGAGGGTCTTAAGAGAGCCGAGGACGGTAATCATCAATACACACGTGTATCATACGACGTTTTTCAACACACTTGTGAATAAAATAACAATAAAAACTCATTTTATTTAGTAGATAAAAAGTGTATTTAGAGAAACAATTAGTAAATGTGCAGTTAGTAAAATTATAATTACCTGTTTTTGATGGCATAGCGGTCTCATCAGATAGATTTTTTATTTTGTTCTATTGAACACGATCTTTTTTTGGATAAAAACTTTTTTAGGAACAAAGCAACTCAAACAATAAAATTAAAAAAATCTTTAACTCACTAGTGAGTTATAGCAATGAAAAAGTCACAGTTTGATTATGGGTGTCATTCTGTGCCTAATTGCGGTGACCATAGAGCCACTTTATGAGCAAGTTTGTTGAAAAATACATTATATACCTACTTAGATAGATATTTTTTATAATACATATAAAATACCCAAAACACCTAAAAAAAATATTGCAGATCGTACATACATTTGTCCCAAGGCGGGAATCGAGTCCGCAACCTGCTCCATCGCAGGTCCTTCGCCCGCCACATCGTTCGTCCAATATAAACAATAGGTAAACCAATAGAGTAATTGGATTGCTGGGAGTCTTCAAATCACTAGTGATTACTTTTCGTCAGATAGTATGCTCCACCAGATGTACGGGGCAGGTAAGCGGTGCACCTACCTACTGAAAATACTTATTTATGATCACAGCCCGACTTAACCCACTACTGGGATAAAGGCCACTGTTGCATTTTTTATACCTCCTAGGTGCACATAGGAGAATAAAAACGTGCATTCTATTATGGCAGCGGTGCTTTCCAGTAGGTCTAGCACGGGAATAGTTGTCTTGGGTAGAATAGAGAGGAATGACATCGCATTGTCATACATTGCGTAAATTATTGAAGTTGAAGGAATGAGTTTCAGACATATTACGCATTGGATGACGATGTGACGTAATTTTTCTCTATTCTACCATAGACAACAAGCCCCGTGCTTGGCCTACTGGTGTGTAACAAGCTGGAAGTCTATCCCCATGCACCCCATAAAGAAAAGACTAGTGTCTTTGTATTTAGTAAAGTTTTATCAATTTGTGTCTTATTACCACTCGATTGAATGATATCTTTATTTTATTAGTCAATAGACAAAAGTAGGATCAATACCTCATCCTAACCGTCGAGTTCCCGTGACTCAGACCACCGCCCGTCCTCTCCGTCCTCCCTAAATTTATTCTTAATAAAGCGCCGAGAGGCCGGTCCGCGTATTTTTTGATATCTCTCGTTTTGCGATGAAAGTCGCCTCGACCTGTGTTCTTTATCCGCTGTTTTAGAGAATCGAGTGCACGTGTTTGAAGGTTTCGATCACGTATCCGATTGGGAGCGGATCAAGGGGCAAATATTGATGATCTAATTTGAGGTTTTCCTTTTGAAGGGTTTATTGGGATGTTTGAAACAATCTTGTGAAAGGTGGGGGCGGGGGGTGTGTATGATAAGTTTTTTTAGGCCTAAAAAGTGTACAAATAAGTTACCTACACCTATACTCTTTCGATAGTAGTTCTGTCTAGAGCTTGGATAGGAAACCCGCCGACCTCGAGAGCGATGCTTCGCACGTGTTTTGTGGAATAAAAAGAGCCTATATGTTATTTCAGGTCCAGATCTTTGTGGGCAAAATTTCAGCTCGATCCATGCAGTAATATGACAACAATAAATATATTGAGTAGGTATTGAGTATAGTTTTGGCGTTGTCTTCGGCCAAACATCTTCACAACGGCACAAAATTTCGCCTATATGATATGAGTATGACAGGATAGTTAAATACGAGTTTTTGCCCGGCTTCGCGAGCGTTTTCAGGATCTTAATAATTTTGTTAATCCCGGTCTGGAACTATATCTATTCCATTAGCCTGAGCCCTGAGTTCGATTGACGTAGTATTGTGACGTCGTCGTAACGTCTCATTTTAGTAGACATGGGAATTGCGTAGTTCCATGTCCGCACACTAGCGATGTGCCAAATACCATAGAAAATTTAGATGGCATGATGACCTAAGACTGGTTTCAAATAAAGGAATAAATATTGATTCACTCATAAAATTACAATCAAATAATAGAAATAAATTTGAAACAGTATTTATGATTGAAGCAATTGATCTAACTGCAGACTGTTGCAAACAATCTACAGGTAGCTCAACTGATCCATATCAATGTCAGTTGGAAGCGTCGCCAAGACGCTGGCTGCATTGCCCCGCTGTATGGCAATGCTGATAAATAAATAAATAAATAAATAATTCTGGACAATTCACACAGCATTATCTAGCCCCAAGCTAAGCAGAGCTTGTGTTATGGGTACTAGATAACTGATATACATAATACAATACACTACATAGATAAATATTTTTTATTAGACATAGAAAAACATCCAGAACCCCTGAACAAATATCTGCAGATCGTACAGATGATGCGCTGCGACAGATACTCACCAGCTCTCGGGTCACGGGTCGCTTCGACCAGACGCTCCGAATTTTTTTTAAATGAATATAATTTATTTCTAATTCTTCTATTCCATTCAAACATCAATTCAAATACCTTAATGTCCATTTGTATAATATGTTCATTGTTTCAAGTTTGGTTCTTGATTTTGTTAGTGTGTTTGGGTTTCACCGGTAGGAAGGTGTTTGTGGTTTTGAGTCTAAATCAGGATTCGTCACTCTTAAGCTCACTCCAGCTTCGTTGGTTTACTTTGATGATGTACGAAAACTTCTGTCAAAAACGTCAATTGGAGCGGAAAACTGTCTAAATTTTAGACAGTTTTACAGATGTACTACATTTGTAAGTGTAATTTGAAAATAATATTGACGATTTTTTTAATGTTAAAAGTCTCGAATATGCTATTCGTTGATTCACAAAATGTATTTACCTGTTGCCTACACATGTTTTGACAAAAAAAAAATGTATATCTTTAATGCCCGAGTTATCTTTTTGAAGAACACATGCATTACTGTTGTAACCGATGAAGCTGATAATTGTCGGATTATCTGACCCAAAGCCTATTAACCTCTTAGTGGCGGAATCTGTAAGTTTGAACGTTTGAACGACTAGGGATCTTTTTTTGTTTTGCTGCTTTCTATGGATTTTGTAGAGAACAAGTTAGGTACTTGACTTCTGATCGAGTCATGTAAGAAAATTAGAATAGCACTCTTAGGTATTGGATAGATAGATAGACAACTCATTATTGTAAGTACAATGCTGTATATAGCTAATGATGATGATGATGATATAAATCACAAAATAAAAGCAGTATTTGGTAATTATTTGGAAGCAGCTAAAGTTTTCTCTTCTTTCTTTACTTTATTTCCAACATTAAATGCAAGCCGCAATCTTCTTTTTCACAAAACTAAAATTCCCTCTAAAATAAAATACATTTCCAACTACAAAAGCAAAGCCAGTGCTTTCAGAATTTCAGTTTCAGACCACGAAAATATATCTCCGAGATAAAAAGGAAATCTTGAGGCAAGATGGCTGGGCGGGGCGTGGTGTGGGCGGGCGGCTGGGCGGCTGGGCGGCTGGGCGGGGCCCGAGAACTGTGTCAAGTATACTTTGCTGAGAGCACTTTGGCTGAGGAGCTTCGTAATGGATGGACCAGATATATTTAAGTGTAGATAGGATGCTCTTCAGTAATTTGGTGGAGGTAATAAAACGGAACCTGAATTGGATGAAATAGAACTTTACTGAGAATGATGTTGTTAATAGTCTGAAAGCTTTCTGAGACAAAGGACTTGAGTTAGGTACGAGAGCACTTACCTGACCCATTAGTCAGTTCCCTTGGAATTGAAAAAACCTTGAACGTTAGCGTTACTAGGCGTCAACGGCTTTAAACATTATTATTCACAAAACACAATATTAATTCACAAAGAAAATTCATCATCATCATGGTGGCCTATCTTGATCCAGTCTTGGATATAGGCCTCTTCCCTTCGTCTCCACTCCTGTCGATCTTGAGCCCGTCTCATCCAGTCATGTCCTCCGTGCCGTCTGATGTCGTCCACCCAACGATTCGGTGGTCGGCCTCGTCCTCGGGTGTCGGCTCTGGGTCTCCATTCCAGGACTCTCCTGGTCCAACGTGACGCATCCATTCGGACAATGTGTCCTGCCCAAGTCCACTTCCTTGCTGCTATGGTGTTTACCACGTCTCTCACTTTTGTCTTGCTCCGAATCGTTACGTCTTCGATCGCACAATGTGATACCGAGCGAAATAATAGAAAGAAATTAAGGACTAGTATTTACAACTGAAACCATTGAGCTAAATGCAGACTGTTGCAAATAATCTACAGGTAGCTCAACTGATCCATATCAATATCAGTCGCAGGCGTCCCCAAGACGCTGCATGGATGAGTATGGATAGATCCAAATCTATCCATACTCATCCATATCTATCCATACTCATCCATACAGAAATCTATGCGAAATTTCAGCTGGATCCGTTAAGTAGAACAGTTTTGGCGTAAAGAGGTAAACTAAACTTTCGCGTTTATAATAATAGTGTGATGACGTCACACGAACCCCGAAACCCCAACCATCCCTGCCTCCATACATATTAAACAGTAGATACCTACCACTAAATCATCTCCACAATATCTCAGGTAATTCTGTAAAAGCAATAATGCCCCCACGTAATTCTTTCAATTTCATCATGTTTATTTAAATGAGTCGCTGACTGTACCGCGCCTGAGAATAATAAGCGACAGAATATTGCGATCACCTTCGACTTTGTATGTGTCTAAGGGAAGCCTTATTAACTTGTCGCGTCGGTTCATTTCATAGGATATATTGGGCCAGTAGGTATGTTATGGAAAATCACAATAATATTATAAATGCGAAGGTTTGGATGAATGGATAAATGTTTGTACATACTTCGTGCCAAAAGTACAGAGGATCGGGCTTGAATTAGGTATATTTTGCATAGATGTAGGACTTACATAGATTATTTTTATTACATAAAACAGTATTCATGGGATAGAAATAACATTTGAACGTTTCCATAGAAACAATACGTGCGAAGCCGCTTTGTTGTTGATGTGTTTTATTCGAGGCCCAGAACTACCTATAAGCAAAATTTCAGCTCGATCCGATCAGTAGTTTTCGCGTGAAGAGTTGACAAACATCCATCCATCCATTCATCCCTACATCTAAACATCCAAACTTTCGCATTTATAATAAAATTATAGTGTGATAGTGTATTTACGTATGATACACGCCCTTTTTGGAAAGTTCTAAGTGAGTACAAAGCTACAACTCCTATTTTTAAACGAATTCCTCGAGGTGCCCGCATCTCTGTCGCTTCCGCTCTCTCAGAGGCCATTAGGAATGCTGTATCAAAAAACACCAAGCGAGCTTGGGAGCATTTATTAGTTTTCCCTTACAACGTACTTCATGTAAAAAAAGATACGGCCAACAAATCATCAATCACGGTTAGAATAAAACAAAATTGTGTTAGGTACACTGCACGCGAAGGACAGCCTATTTCAATTGTTGATCAGGACACACAACAAAATTCGAAATCTAATCAACCATTGGCTGAGTCTACTATAATACAGACTTGTAGAGAGTAAACTCAGTGATGGTGATATTAAAGGTGCCTCTCGCATTATGTTTTCAAATGACACGATGGCACCAAATGACGATGCTACCCTCATATCTCTTGAGAGTAAGCATCCATCCGCAGGGGCCAATATTCAACTCCCCGATCCACCGGAAGAGAGTGATGTCGCCGTGGACACGACCAGCGAGGATGTGCTTAAAGCTGTCACATCATTTCAGAGTGGCTCTGCCGGCGGCCTGGATGCTGTGACTCCACAGCATCTAAAAGATCTTCTATCTGGCGGGTCTGGCCATGCAGGTGAAGTCCTTCTGAAAGATTTGACATCTCTGATCAACCTGATGTTGTCAGGCCGAGTCAATAGCGAGATCACAGAACTCCTTTACGGTGCGAATCTTTGTGCACTCAAAAAGAAGGATGGCGGAATAAGACCCATAGCCGTGGGCACCACCTACCGCCGCCTCGCAGCTAAAGTCTGCTGTCGGAAAGAAGCCGACTATCTAGGCGACTATTTCCGACCAATTCAGCTAGGCTTTGGTTCGCGAGGTGGATGTGAGGCCGCAGTACATTCCCTTCGTACATTTTTAGACCAAAATTATGGGGAGGTAATTCTGAAGGTAGACGTCAAAAACGCCTTCAATTCCGTAGACAGGGGCGCCTTGCTAAAAGAAATTAAAGACAAAATTCCAGAAATTTACCCATTTCTTTGGCAATGTTACGGTTCGCCATCAAAATTAATATACAGGAATAAAGTCATTTCGTCCGCTGTTGGCTGTCAGCAGGGCGACCCTCTTGGTCCGGCCATATTTAGCCTTGCCATCCAACCCATAATTCAACGTCTCCAATCCAAGCTTAATGTTTGGTATTTGGATGATGGAACATTAGGTGGAGAAGTGAACGCAGTTTTTGATGATCTAAAAATCATCACAGACGAATTTCGACAAATAGGTTTGGAATTAAATTTTTCAAAGTGTGAGCTTTTTATTTCGGACTCTTGTGTAGACAAAAACAATATCATTGAGAAATTCAATACATTAGCCCCCAACATTACAGTTGTTGATAAATGTTCACTTCGACTCCTTGGTTCACCAATTCTTGATGAGTCTTTTCAGTCATTTGTAGATGAGAAAATTCAAAATTTCCACAAAAATTCGGACAGACTGCTCAAAATTAATAGTCATATGGCTTTTACAATTATTCGGTTCTGTCTATTTGTACCTAAATTTACGTATTCTTTGAGATGTAGTCAACTGTGGAAACACAGCGAGCTCTTGGAAGGCTTAGACAACATAATAAAGAATACCTTATCATCGGTTTTGAATATCGATTTAGATGACAAGGCATGGTCGCAGGCCTCCCTGCCTGTCAAATTGGGAGGCTTAGGTATACGCAAAATTTCAAGTGTAGCCCTACCAGCGTTCTTGTCTTCTGTCTACAGCACTAGTTCTTTAGTTGAAAAATTTTTAAATCCTTCTCTTTTGGTCCCACCTGGAATGTCATTGAAAATTTCATTTTTAGACGAAGCTCGAACGGCTTGGCATAGTGCTTGCCCCGATGCTGCTCCCCCAAAATCACTTTTGTCCCAACGGCAATGGGACGGGCCTCTGTGTGAGTTGACACGGAACTGTTTGTTACAAACGTGCTCCAGCTCTGCAGATCGTGCCCGCCTCCTGGCCGTTTCTAAATGGGAGTCAGGACATTGGTTGCAAGCATTTCCTTCATATAACACTGGTACTTTATTGGATCCCGTAACTTTCCGTATCGCAACATGTCTCCGGTTGGGTGCAAGGTGTTGCGCGCCTCATCAATGCCAGTGCGGTACTGCTGTCGAACAGCTTGGTCATCACGGATTATCGTGCACTAGGGCCGCTGGTCGGATATCTCGCCACGCTAGCCTTAACGACATCATCCGGCGGGCCTTTGTCACCGTTAACGTACCAGCTATTCTCGAACCGAATGGTCTGTTGCGTGACGATGGTAAGAGGCCCGACGGTATGACACTAGTCCCATGGGAGTTGGGGAGGCCCATTGTGTGGGACGCTACATGCGTCGACACACTTGCGCCTTCCCATCTTCCGAGGACATCCGTGAGGGCGGGTGCGGCGGCAGATTTGGCCGAAGATCTCAAGAGGCGCAAATATGCAGGTCTCGACAGAGCCTACACATTTGCTCCCCTTGGAGTCGAGACCCTAGGTCCGTGGGGTACCGAGGCTCTTCGGGTTTTCAAAAAACTATCTGAGCGACTGGTCGAAGCGACGCGTGACCCGAGAGCTGGTGAATATCTGGCACAGCGTATCAGCATTGCCATACAGCGTGGCAATGCAGCCAGCGTCTTGGGGACGCTTCCGACTGGTGTTGATATGGATCAGTTGAGCTATCTGTAGACTGTTTGCAACAGTCGGCAGTTAGCTCAATTGTTTCAATTGTAAATACTAGTATAATTTTCTTTGTGAATAAATGTCTTATTTACTTATAAAAAAATATTTCATAAATATTTCTCTTGATTTTCAGCAAACCCAGTGTTGTAATAACTTCATGACAGACATGAAGTTATTACGAAAAAATATGTAAATCCTTAGAAATTTCAAAACAACAATAATAATGTAAATACTAAGTGAGTTGAGTACTACATGGTAATGTATATTCACATCTAACATAAATACCCCTCTTGTGACTTAAAAAACAACTTTTAATGACTTTCTAAAACAACAATTTTCCCCCAAGCAGCGTCGCGTCGGCAAGTAGAACACGTGGCGGTACATTTTTCCAATTTCGTCGCAACGCGTCTCTTTTGATTTATATTTTAATTCATCTCATTTCAATTTATGAAGCGCCGGAGTCCGCATTTGTACCTGTCCTGTCTCTCTATGTAAATCACTGTGTAATGGGATTGGGTGGAGGATTGATTTATTTCACGGTGAAGTGTTTTAGGTTAGATTAGAGAAATGCGTGAACAAAAATATATTCTAATAAGTATTTGTGTTTGGAAAGGAAATGGGAAAGCTTTCGATTAACATAACCCAGGGAATATAAATAACCCGGAGAACCAACCACCGTACTGCAGCACTGGGGTAAACGTGTTCTTGAGTGGAGACGGCGACCCGGCAACACCGCGACTGCACCGGGCGCTCATTGGGCGCCTATGTCCTGCCGCAAGAAAACAAATACACACTGAGGCCTCGGTCTCGAATTTTGCGGGCAGCGGGGCGGCGGCGGCGGCGGCGCGGGAGCGGCAGGATCTTATGCGTATCGTCAAATGGACCGGGTCTCGTAAACAGCGGCGCGGGAGCGGCGCGGGGGCGGGCAACGAGCGGTGCACTCCAGTCGAGCGGTGACCGTCCCGCGTTGCGCGTCTGCATTGTAGTATAGTGTTGTACTTTTTTTTTGTGACGTATCAAAATGTCCTCGGACGTGCAAGAGCAAATTATTTCGGCAATCTTTGAGAAGAGACCCATATGGAACAGCAAAGATAGTTTCTAGAATATACCTAGTCAAAAGTTTCTACACTCATTCTGGTGTAGTCGTAGAATTTATCGGGATTTTGTCTCTGTTCTTCATAATTTCGATAAAACTCGCTTTTTATTTATTTTCCTTGCCCTATAGTAGGGATCCACTTCTTCTTTTGCCCACAATAAATCGAGCGTTAGGAATACATTTGAATCAAAAAGATGTTGTCGCCGATTTTCAGACATTTCGTTTCCGAATGTCGACAACACAACCACGAACACAACACTACACCGCTACAGTGCCGCGCGATCTGCCCGCTGGTTTCGAGAACAGGTATGCGTTGCCCGCCCCTCTCCCGCGCCGCCGCCGCCGCCGCCCCGCTGCCCGCAAAATTCGAGACCGAGGCCTTAAAGGTGCAATTCCAAGATGCAAGCCGCAAACTGCACCGCAGGCCGCAATCTGCAGCTGCAGGCTGCAAGCGACACTACTGGTTTCTGAGTATCTCTAAGAAATTGATTCCAAGCGCGGCAACACTGCGGCCTGCGGCCGCGGCGCGCAGCGACCACAGACTGCAGCGCCAGTGGTGTCGCGAACCGCAGACGCACGCACAAAAATGTCTACTTTTTCCGAAAATGATGAAGAGAAACTGATTAACTTTGTTTAGTTAATATTTTTGAAACTTTTCGCGCACCAATTATATGATTTTTAATCAAAATAGAATAGCTTCCTGCTCTGGTTCGACTTTAATAAAAGTAACAACAAGTCGTCATCACCTTCCTCTTCTAACAAAAGACACATTAGTAAACTATCGGTAGTGTTGTCCGACATTTTGATATTGGAGTGACTGAGGCATCGTCCTATGCATTGTGCAGCCGCGGCATGCCGCCGTGCTTGGAAACAAAAGCAACCTCGACCACAGGCAGCACTGCGGCTAACCGCAACCGCAATCCGCAATATCGCATGCGGTTGCAGTCTGCAGTCCATGTCGGACTTGTACCTTTATACATACATAACCTAAATGTGTTCATTGATAACGTTTTATTCTGTGTATTGTTGGCATTGCCTTATAAATAAGTAAATAAACTGAGACACATTTTAATAACTTACATAAATTAAAAAATACGGTTATCTAAATTTTTACAAGGATAGATAATAATGATAGATGTGATGACTTTGATCTGGAAAACACAAAGGCCTATAAATCAGTTCCCCGTTGAATTGAGAAAAACTATAACGTTTTCATAGAAAAAATGCATGCGAAGCCGGGGCAGAAACAGGTAGTTATCTATAAGTAGGCCAAGAAAGGATAATTTAGATCAAACGAAGAAATCAGATTGCTGCATAGATTCTTAACGTAGTTATTTGAAATTATATTTACCTACCAGCTAAATGTTATAGAAGCAGCAAGCTCTTACCTAGGCATCTAGCTAGACCGTCACATAGGTACCTAGGTATTACAATTAAAAGTAATACGTATTACGATTAATATACCTATTAATACCTCCTATTGAACCAGGTGAGAACTCTGTGTCTAGTTAAACCTAACATAGGCTTTAAGGCACTTCTAACCAAAATGTAATGTTGTTTTTTACCTGAGTAAATAATTATATTCTATTCTACAACTTACGGTACTGGCTACTACGACTGTCAATTTAATAGAAGCTCATGATCAAAAGTTTGCTTTTATTGTTGGAACGAGTAGTAAAATTTTATCTTCTCCATAAAATAATATTCCCGAAAACTTCCCAAAGTTATAGGTTAAATGATGGTTATTTTGCAAGTATGTACCTAAGTATTTCTTGGCTAGCGCTTGCGCAATGTGCCATCAAGATGGCCGCCATGTAACAGATGATCTACATTTAAATATTCTGATTTCTGAGGCACGGAGCGACGGAAAAACACCGGACTACTTGGACGAGTTAAGACTAAAGGTTGGCATACATAGGCTATACTCGTAGTAGTTTAAGAGGGCTAAGAACGGAGTAAGTAAAATAGGTTATTGAAAGCAATTTCTTAGACCTCTGAGTACCAAAGTAAGGATGTAACTTAAATCATTCAAAAGTTAAAGATTTGATGCGTAAATAAACAAGTATTATAATTTCAAAGAATTCGCGTTTGTTTGTAGTATGATAAATTTAATGAAACTAAAAACATTAAAATACCCTACATAGTGTTTTTTTTATAACAAACACCCAAGAAACAGCATCAAGATCTTTAGGTAAATACATAAGTTTCATTCTAGTCGTTGATCGTTAGATCTATTGAAAATATGAAATGAGTACCTAGTTACCATAAGCTTCAAGCTAATTAGGTTATGCTACGAATAATGCTACGAGAGCTACGAACTGCTACGACTTGCTACGAAACCCAAACTTTTATAAAAACTATCTCTATGTATAATGTCCACAAACACGCCAATCTCTTATTTTATTTTTATTTTATTTTATTTCACAATTTTAGGGAAACTAACAGCTAGGTAACTATAATTACAAAAATGGTGGACTTACGGTGGACTTACAGATTATTCTCCTGTATTTCCTAAAGTATTGATTGTATTTGTAGGACATCTCCGGGGAGTGGTAGTGAGATGCAGGCGTATAATGTAGTCGACGGGTCAAGAACCCCACTTAGCGACAATATTACAGCTCTGTTTACACAAAAGACTATAAAAATAGTAGAGATTTTTCCAGAAGGAAAACTATCTTGTTACAAAGTTTCTTATCGTTTATCGTTATTGCGCTGAAGAAAAACATTTTCGCATGGATTACTCAGTCCACTTAGTAAACTACCAACAAGTTTTATAATATGTGGGTATGTATTTGGTTTTTCGAAGTCTGTATGTGTTTGTATGGGAATGGAAAAGGAGAGCTCACGCTCACATCTTGTCACTAACGTCAAATAAAGTAACCCCTCAGGTCTGCTTTAGTAGAGGCTAAATACTGAATAACTTTTATGGAAATATCTATCTACACAATGAGAGTTTAAGGGAGGAAGTAGGTATAGTGAGAAATGAAAGTTTTTGATCGATATAGAAACATTGTATTGAAAAAGCAAACCTTAAGAAAAATGTGTAAATGTTCTTATAACTAAGAGGGACCAGTCCCTTGTACGACCCTTATGAATACCAATAATGTGTGATACAAATTAAATCTAAAGTACATAAAAATGGTTTCGCTCGTTATGGAATGCTGACAACAAAAACAAAAAACTTATAAGAACAGGCGTATCTTAAACTATTTACGTTTTTATAACTTAATGACCATTGACTATTAAACAGTTTCCCACATAACAAAGAAAAATGCTTACAAATAAACAAAGTAACGGAAAAGCATGGTACATGTTGATTATCATGGTTAGATGAACGAAATGACATAGAACTTACGTACATATAGGTATATTATTTAAAATCTAAAAAGAACCAGCGTGTTCTGTTATCGTAAACAGGGGCATGTCACCGCAAGTGTATGAGTGAAGCGACAACTGAAACAAAAGAAAAATATTTTACGGCTAACACACAACAATAATTATACGCATGATATCGGAGGTAAAACGTCATTCTTACAAAACAAGCTAATACGAGTAGAACTCGGGAGGAGGCCAAATATCACCTAAACATCCGAACGGTTCTCATTAAATGTTGTATTGACTAAATTACCTAACCACTGCACTTATGAAAACAGTTTGCCATAAATCTTTTGTATGTATAAATATAGCGAATATAACTTACAACAACAGACCAGTGCCGCGGTCAAGAGTGGAAACTGATTATTAGGTAGGTATCGAAAAGATTCTTATAGCCCCACGTGCTGGACCGACAACCTGGTGAAATCGCTTGAAACAGCGGGCTGTTCGGTCATTGGGGCGATCTTTCGGCGACTTATGTGGAACAGTGGACGTCTTTCGGCCTAGATGATGTGCTCACATCTGTGTGCAATGGTGGTCGCCGGTCGCGGGCACGGCGGCGGCGGGCGGTGAGCAGCAGCGGCGGTGGCGCGATCCGCGACGTCTCCTGAGACGAGATCCTTCTAGCATCGAATATGGAACTGTACTCACATGCATGCAATTTTGGTCGCCTGCCGCTGAGCGCGTCTCGTACGGAGGCGCGGCAGCGGCGGCGGCGCGGCCAGCGGGCGGCCGGGCGGCGTCCTACCAGACGTCGGCGGCCGCGGCACCGGGCACAAACTGCCGTCACCTTCATCTGGAGGAAGATATTATGTCAGAAAAACACCATGTTGCATCAACATTGCTATTTATAGGACAAAAGGTTATTGGGGTATTTGTAACTTAGTAGACGACCTGAAATTTTGCACAATTAAAGTTACCTATACCTGCAATAGCATAAATATCTAGGCCACTTTCTAAAACGCGCGAAGCCGCGGTCATAATCTAGTTACTAAAGAAAAAATATAAGTTAAATACTCAAAGAAAATTTCTTAACACATTCACCGGATTAAGAAGTTTAGGAACCTTTTTACCTAAAATATTCAAAATACCTGCTTAGTATTACAAAGCAGTAAAAACTGCACACGTGGTCAAAAAATCTACTGAAAATCTACAAGGATGGCCAAGATACAGGAGGATTAGACTTACCATTGCAATGATGTAAGTGAGAGCAGTGGCGGAGACCCCGGCTCGCTGTAAGGAGACAACGTGTTACAAACATGACACAGGATCGCAAAGAATAGTGAACAAAAATTATTAGAACGAAAACACTTGAATTTAGTTAGAAAATTAGAATCTAAGCAATTGCTCGTACATTTACTATTTTAAGATCTATGAATTAAATTAAATGTTCAAAACCACGTGGGTTAATGTAGAACACACAAAATTTTAAAATATTTCCTTAAAAATCTGTTGAAAATGCAAAGAGACGCTATAACCGATACTTAAAAATATTTGGTAATGCACGAGTTCTTGTCAAAAATAAAGAAAAATAATTTTATGAGAAAATTATTTAAAATAGTTATGAACTTACATCCCGCCGGTGCCCGAGTGCGAGGTGCGCGCGCGCAGCCAGGGCTTTTATACCCTCGGATCTAATACTCGCTAATTACGCATAGGCTTGTAAATGCATGCAAGGATTTAGGAAATTCTCGAGGTACCTATGTGTTCAGCTAATGAATTGGATGATGATTGGTTTATTTAATGCAAAAAAGGTAAAAGTTAATTTAGACTGGTGGGCTTTGGTAGATGATACGAGTATGTTCATTCTAGATAATTTTGGAAGAATTAGCGAATTAAACTTTCTACACAAAATAACAGACGAAAAAAAACGCCAAGTTTCATAAAATTCATGAAAAAAATTTATAAAATACTATCTTACTATTATACCTTATGCTCTTGCGCATAATTTTTCCGTGAGTTAAAAATGTTCAAATGTGTCTGTCGCGGTGAACAAAATTTTCAGTATACATATAATATGAATCATTGGTCTGTGGATATGAGGGATAACCTTTTGTAATAACTTATCAAATATGAATATCCATAGGTATTAATATTAAAAAATAAAAATGACCTAATCCTGTATTTCAGTTACTTTAGTTCTCTACACCTACGAATCTAAATAAAATGTGGCAGGACATAGATTGTTTCCCAAGAGAGGAAATAGACTATATCTTATCATGAAAATTTGCGTGCAGACAGAATATATTTTAGTCTTCGTCAGAATAATTTTAGTAGAATCTATATCTTATGTATTTATTATGGAATTCCAGCAAAAAATCACAAGATGTCTTATAAAATGTATGAAATAATTGACAGCGTCTTGATCAGATCACAATGTTAAGTTGGAGTTACAAAAAACAAATTCAAATAAGGAATAGAAATAAATTAGAACTAGTATTTACCTACAGTTGAGCTAATAGCAGATTTGTATTCTCGTTCTGGATCTCTCGGTACAAAAATGCCTGTGCGTAACCTACATCATTATTACCCAAGCACGTGCCCGGCAAGCTTCTAGAATGTTCCATTATCCTACTAGGTACCATAAAACACGTTTCAAATAGAAGCCATCACAACAAATACTTAACCAATAGCCTGTGCCAATAGCGTTTTACAAATACCTTTTATTTTCCCAAGAGAAACGAAGCCCACCACATAGGTAGCCATTTATATCTTTCTCCTATATACCCACTGTTAGGATATATTGTTCTGTGTATGTACAGCGCCATTCCGCGAGTAAATTTAATAATCCCAGGAGCCGAAGACAAATGTCCTCCCACCACCCACAGGATCCAAAGTTACGTAAGCTGGAGAAAAAAGTAGGCGGGACTCGAACCCACCACGCCCAGCCGGGAAGGCGTGCCAACCACGTTATTTTCTCTCTAATCCTGCAAAGTTTGATGACAGCAGCCATTTTATCTATGTATCTACTTTATTCTTATGTAGGTACCTGTGAAGTAATTTAGAACTGCGGAGTTGTGAAAATAGTGCTTTCATTTAGTTGGCTTGTATTAGCATAATGTTGGTCTGCACGGTGTTTTGCGACAGGTTTTTTAATTAGAAGTAATGCCAGATTAATTAAGTTACGTGTGTTTATGGTTCCTAGGTATTTGCAGCAAAAAGTGATACAATAGATCGAATAGGAGATAGCCATCTTGGGATAAACGCTTCGTTGCGTTGTTTTGCACGACATCCATTTTATATCTTATTTATTTCACTTGAGTGGTCTACAAAGACTCAGTTCCAGAATATTTATTTATTAAATAAAAACCAACAGCACTTACAAACAATTAAATAATTAGGAAAACAGAAACAGAAGACTATTAAGAGGTTTTCACGACTAAGAAAAATAGTAGATCCTTACATAAAAAGTGTGAACAAGCGAAGTACCTAAACAGATAACCTTTTGATATTTTTAACAAAGAACTTATTACAACTCCGTTATATGATTTTAGTTACAAAACCAAATGAAGTTTAGAGGAACATATTTAACGGCACTGGTACCTCAAAAAAAAAAAAAATCAAAAACATTACAAAAAAAATAAGTCAACTTTTTGGCAATTTGGATTCGATTTCTTATCAGTTTGAGTAAAGTTATCACACAAATGTCTTTGTTTACCAAAATGTATTTTGGATTCTAGAATCGAGTTTGGTCTTGTAACAAGAAACGAAACATGTAGTTATTCGTTTTCATTATTCAGAACGTAGTAAGGTTCATTACAGAATACATAGGTATCCGTTCACGAAATTGCTTTTATTACAAACACTTTTTTAAAAGCTTAGTTCAGCCTAAAACTGTAGACTTGCGAGGCGTTTACTTAAACATTAACGTTCGGGTAATTAGGTACATAGTTAAATCGAATGAACAACGTTCGTAAATCATGCTGCGTGAAGGAAGTCAATACTCAATTTAATATTGTAAACATATTGTACAGGGGCCTTAAAAAGATAACAAAGTTTAAATAATATTTAAAATTTGTTATATGAAATTATCCCGGCTGACATTTTTTCGATATAATAAGAGTCAGATCCCCGGGACACGTCCACCTCCTCCTGGCGAATTTCATCAAGATCCGTTCAGCCGGTTCTATGTGAAAAGTACAGACAATATTTCTTTCAAATTCATGACATACAATCATCATCATCATCGCGGCCTGTCATCGATCCATTGCTGGATGTAGGGCTCCTTGATTAATGCTACTTTCGTTGTTCTAAATCGATATTCAGGGTTCCGTACCCAAAAGGTGTCAACAGGTCCCTAACTAAAAAGCTTCCGCTGTCTGTCTGCCAGCGGCCATCACATGAACCGTAATAGGTAGAAAAGTTAAAATAAAAGTTTTATTTTAAAAGTACCAATAACAAAAAGCTTTCTAAGCCCAGAAAGTCAATTTGTAGCTAATGGCGTTCCCTTTTAACGTTTTAAAAGAACCGTAAAAGTGTTGTCAGTCCTACCTAACTGAATTTAGCAAATTATTCGTTTAAAGAAGCAAAAAAACTCTGAACAAATTAATGGGATCCGCGGAGAACAAAACTTTGACAAAACAAATGCTAATGGCGCGCATATTTAGTGATCAACATTTTTCCGTCTGGCCGGGGATTGAATATCTACATTCGGATTGGGAACGGGATGACGGACTGATTAAATGTTTATCAAATTAAAGTCAAAAAAACATTAATAACTACCACGCACACAATACAAGAAAGTTTTAAGAACTTATTACTGTACCTACTACACCTATACCTAACCTGTATAACTTTTTTTTGAGTTATTAATGATTTTGTTTTTTGTAATGTAAAATATTTATGGAACAATAGTTTCTGAGATGAGCTGCTAGAAACAATCAAACATCAATAGACCCATTGAAATTAACAACAAGCTACACGGGAGGAAAATTCGCGATCAAAATATCTCAGGATATGTAAATCATATTTCATTAAGTACGTACTATTTAAACCACAATTTTATACATCTATTGCCTTAAAAATTTAAATTATTTTTTTATTGTTGTGAGGTTGATTGATTCGTGTTGACGCGATATAATTTATTTCTGTGGTTTTAAAATTTCAGTTTGTTTAATTGCTTCTAGAACGCTAAATCAACCTAAACGTGGTTGTTTTATACAAAAATAAATATGTGAAATCAAAACTTTAATGAGATAAGGTATATTAGGTAGGTACTACTTACTTTGAATTTTTAAATTTAATTATTCTAAGTTTTGCACATTGTAAGTACACATACCTCTCCATAAATCTGCTAAGCGTATGCGGCGCTGACAAAAGAGACCAACCTTTTTATTGTCTACTTTGTCTATTCCACAAAACTGCGGAAACTGAAAACTTGGGGAAAAAGGACCGAAAAGGACCCGGTCCACCCATTTCCCGTTTCTTTGTTTCTAAACCACATATTTTATTAGCTAAGTGGTTGATTTAAATAAAAATGCTGTTTCCCTAACCGAGCCCGTTAGAGGTTAGGTACTGTAACGACCCGTCTCACTGGATTTATGTTGCTGTGTACAGATTGGAGAAAATGTGGCTTTCAAATTCTCAAAAGAAACATTTTAAAAGGTAACATCGAGAGCACAGAAAAAAGGGACGAATTTAAGTTATTTTTTTAGGGACGAATTTGTTTCACTTTGATAAAAAACATCCTTATCAGGAATCTGTGAAAAAGAAAGTTCAGCCATAGGTTAGTAAATAAACGTTTAATGACAACATAAGTTAGCGGTTTTTTAATAAATTCAATAGTAGAATTTCCACAAAAACAGCTGAGCATAACACATCTCAAGACATACCTAGTGCGAATACAGAAACAAATGAAACGAAATAAAGACTTTCGTACCTAAAGCATTTATTTCGTTTTTGATTCGTACCGAACTTGTAAACCAGTTTTCAGTTTCAATAAATCTAAAGATAAAAATAATATCTCCTCGCATTTACCAAAACAAATCCCACAAAAAGAAACTCCCTTTGTCCGGAGTGTCGCTAGTATGTACATTATTGCCATATTTATTCCTTACTTTACATACAATAAGTATTTTTGTCTACGATGCGCGTCGTGATCTACCGATCGGTCGATAATCGCGCCGAAGAATACGTGCTACTGCTATCTATTCTGTGGCCTGTGCAAACAGTCGGCGCAGGCGCAGACGATCTGCACGAGCGCGGCTTCGGCTGCATATAGCGTGTGCTGATTTTGAGATAGCAGGGTAACTATGCTGTGCTCCTTTTTGAATACGACAATGTTTATTCACACGGGCGGTAGATGAATCTATCTAGCTGAACCCATGACATCACGCGCGTACGAATCTATCTAGCTGAAACCATGGCATCATGCGCGTACGAATCTATCTAACTAAAACCATGGCATCATGCGCGTACGAATCTATCTAGCTGAAACCATAACATCATGCGCGTACGAATCTATCCAGCTGAAACCATGGCATCATGCGCGTACGAATCTATCCAGCTAAAACCATGGCATCATGCGCGTACGAATCTATCTAGCTGAAACCATAACATCATGCCCGTACGAATCTATCCAGCTGAAACCATGGCATCATGCGCGTACGAATCTATCCAGCTGAAACCATGGCATCATGCGCGTACGAATCTATCCAGCTGAAACCATGACATCATGCGCGTACGGCCCGCACGGGCTCGCTGTTGTATGCAGCTGATGATTCATCCTGGCTGACAGGATAAGGATAGATACGGTGAAAGGTAACTTCGTCTGTGAATTATAAGCCAAGATAGGTATTCCCTATAGCACCTTGTCTTTAGCCCTGTCCCGGCAGGATACGAACCCACTCCCTTTGTGTTGTAAATGAACAGCGCATCTACCCACCGATCAAAGGTAAATGTCAAGAAAAAAGTTTTGTCGGAGCCGAGTTTATTGGAGTTGATTGTAGGCAAGCATTTTTATTGTATGTTTAGACAATTTGGATATCATCACATATCATTGCTGTGTGGTGCTAGCTTAGAATTTGCACTACCCCAACTCTTACTGCGGGTGTCATAATAGGCGATTAAAGATATCCATCCGGGGCGAGCAGCAGCGCCTCCTGCAGAACAATTCTACCACCAAACTGCGATCCCCAACCTGCATGCCCAGCGTCAGCATTATGGGCATTACCCCCCATGAGATAAAAGCCAACAAGGCGTTTATCAGGGGGAGGCCTGCGTCTCGCAGTTTGTCAATATACTTAGGCTGTTGAGGTGAGGTTATCTCATAAGGATTGAATAAACTTGATCATCCTTTACGTAAACAACCGTGGGATTAGCGCGAGACGTGCGCACGGGCAGACGCCGCGGGCGCGCCGGAACCACCCATTATCCACCACCTACCATTATCAACCACCCATTATCTACCAGCTATTTTCTAGGACCACGCATTACCGGCTACCTGTGCAAATACCATGTGAACGGTATAGTCGGACACGACTTGCTACTTGAGTTATGAAATAGTGCCTGTGAGCTTCTAACCCGTGAACTTTGAGATGCTTCCTTCCGATGGGCGATAATAGGCGCTTGCTTCTATTTTATATCAGGGTTAGCAACTCTTCTCACGTTCATAGAATGTCTATCGTTCTAAACTGTAATCAATCTGATGTAAGAGCAAATTGCTGTTGCGCAAAGGCCTCATAAAACTGTATTGGAGTCTACGCACTAAAGTCGGCAACGCCACGCCGGCGACACTGCCCGATGTGCCCGGGGTGATGTCGGCAACATTATTTTCGATAATAATTTTGGCAACTGTCGACTTCTTGCGACATGTCCGCCACATGTCAAAAGTAGCTAATAATGTTTACCAAGCTTGCGACACACCCCGGCGGCGGCTCTGGTAAGTTGACTCCTAGATGTGAAGTCGCCGACATGACCCCAACCAAACCGCCAACATCTATCCCGCCGGCTATTTTGGCGGCGACGTTAGCGACTTTTGTGTCTTCTCTGACAGCTTTTCATTTAAACTAATTACCTATAATTATTATTTATATTACAGGCGGCCTAGAATGGGAATTGTTGTCCAGGGTAGAATAGAGAAAATGGCATCGCATTGCGTATATTTATTGAAGTTGCTGAAATGAAGTTCAAACATCTCACACATTCTATGACGATGTGAAGTAAATTTTTTCTCTTCTACCCTAGACAACAATCCCCACTGGAAATGTTATCTTTTAGCCATGGAGTAAGCAAAGAGAATAATAAAACTTACGTGGTCCCTAAAGGGTGTCCTGTTTAAGGCCGCCGGATAATGTATGGCCTGTTTTAACACTCACCCTATGACGCTGAATCTAGCTTTACCTATTTAGAAATTATTTACTTATATTTCTGTGAAATTGACTTCTTAGCGAACCGGAGAACCTGTTTAAAGCTGAACTAAGTATTTTTATTGTAATAAGTTGCTTATATGTATTACAACACGATTCCTCTTGTCATCTCAAGCTGCTAGTATTTACTCACAGCTGGGCCTAGGCTCCCGTGTTGGCGCCACCCACTATGCTGACCTGAGTTCTTATTGGATGAGTTACGCATAGTCCACGAAAACTAAAAGTTTAAACTAAAAGTTAAACGACGTCAATCCAATAGGTTCTTAGAAAACTTGATTATAATTTGCGAGTGACCTACAACTTTGACAAGTCAGCTGTAGTATGCGAGAACTTTTCCGTTTTGGTATAGATAGTGCAAACTCCTACTAGCATAGCCACTCGTAGCGACTTAACCCCATTAAAATTATGTGTCATGTGTTCCCATACAGTAATATACCTTTAATTTGTTTCAGCGTGACCGACATCATTAAAAACCAACAGCTGATGAATAGCATTCACTTGTAGTGACATTTGCAAGTGAACTCTCATTGCGTGGTCACAACCGGAATTGCATTATTATCAGCATCAAGTTTAGTTATACTTTGCACTTAGGTACTTACCCACCGCACTGCGCAAACATTTAATATTGCCAAGAGTTTAATTGCAGGATATTTGTTTTAGGAATTGCAGGTTTCTTTAGTCGACGGCTTTGTTCACTAGAATAAATGACTGGCCTTTACTTCTATAGCATTGTTAAGGGAAAAAAACTGGCTAAGGGACTCGCGCATCGAGAGGGACTCTTATAGTGATAAGGGTTTCTTCCCCTTTTGAGGTACCGACTGTTGTCCGTCCGTCTGTCTGTCAAAAGCTTTTTCTTAGGAACGCGTGGAGCTATCAAATTTAAATTAACACCAAATAGTGAGTAACACCTTCAAGTCAACGGAATCAAAAGCGACTTCTACTACTACTAGGTACTAGTCTGTTTATTTTGTCATTTCCTAGGGAATTACATAGACCCAAAAGCTATAGGATAATTTCCGTTGACCTAGAATCATGAAACTTAGCAAGAATCAAGGAACAATTACCTGAAGGAAAAAAAATCCAAAAATCTCAATTGTCGAGATACATCACAAAGAAATGTCGCACTGTCCGACTGAGTCGAAATTTTTGCTCACACGTACAAGATTGTAAGGACTCGGTGCGCGAGTCCAACTCGCACTTGACATTTTATTCTGTGATGGTACTGCTGCCAGGTTTTTGGATTTTTTTTGCTTTAAGACATTGGCTTAGAGCCAAACATGGTTCTAGGTTACCGGGAAGCTCCCAATATTTATGTGTTAAAATATTATGCCAGAGCGGCCGTATCTTTTCATTTATTTGACTAAAAGTTTATTTTTAAAGCGGCCAAAACCGTCTTTTTTAGGAAAGAACCATTAAATTATTCCTATCTGAATAAATCCTAAACATAGTAAACGAAGGTATATCAATAAAAAAATAAGATTTTATTTGTGGCGTTGTCGACTGGAGGAATCCATATTTCAGCCGTCGACAGCTATGGGCTGATATGGTGATGATTATGATGATGAAAGAATTTAAAAGAATACTGCGAGCAAAGGTACCGTTACGTAACTAAAGCCAGTTCACAAACCCTATTGTTATTCACTCCCAACAAGCACCAAAATTATCATTGAATGCACTCAGAGGCTCGGCTTTTATAAATTCTGTAACTCTGTGTCTTTTTGAAATTTTTTTCTTTTTGAAATTATTCCAATATCTGTGCAAATAAACCCTAGCTTCACAGATACGCAAATAGATAACGACCCGTCAACCCCTCGAATCACCAAACCGTCATCCCCAAACTCCGTATTTTTCCGGTTTGCACTCGAGGTGCTAATATGACGTCACAGGTGCAGCTCGCTTGACACGTCATTTTCCACGCCGCCGCGCCACCAAGCCGATTTGGGTACGTCGGCAAGGGTTAAAACTAGTTTAACGACCCTATTGTAGTGACGTAAGGCTCAATTTGGTTGGTCTGTGAAGTTGGGCGAGTGTTGTCTGAATGACATGTCATCTCCATACGTTGGTTGGTTGAGAGCTCAATGCAGATCTGATTTAGGAGTATTTTTTGATCATAAATACTTCGAAAAGTATTTATGATCAATTATTATTTATTTTACAAACTTTTAAAGAACTAATAGGATTTTGCATTCTCGGAGGTAGAAAAAGCTCTCATGATAGCATTTGCTTCAAGCAACCATAGTGGCCAAACTTGATCTTAACCCTAAGTTTCCAATTCCTACAGGAAAGTGTCTCCTTATCTACGATATATCCGCATTACAATAACATCCAGTCATTTCAAATCTTAGAAGATCATGCAAAAATATTCAAAGCAGTCCGTTCGACGGCCTCCGCCCGAATGCGACACGCACGCCGCCTGGCGGCCGCCGCGGAACCATTGTCTGCATCCGAGCCATCCCACTGTTTCGGTACTCACGGTGACAGCTCCTCCAAGATGGCGGCACAACAACACTATCCACTCATTTCACAACACATTTGCATCACTAACAAGGACTTTCACAAAGAGCCAGAACTTTTCACTAGCGCCCTCGGTTCAACACAACACTAGTAGAAACCAGGTACGCTTGGCATAGGTACTGCTGAAGTGGAAGGAACTGGTGGCTAATTACCGGTAATTAGTGCGGGCTGGTGACGGAGCTATGTCTCCACCGGCAGCGGGCCGTCGAATGAAAACCTCCACCATGTTGTTACTGAATTTTATACTCCATCCCGGAGCCAGAGCCTCCAAGTTTGCCTCCTTCAAATTCGTTATGCATACAGCACCAAGGGCTGTTGAATACCGCTCGCGTTTATTTATGAACAGGCAAACTTCTGGTGGTTGGTAGGACGCACGAAATACGTTATAGGCCGCCCGCCCGATGCAAGCGATCGCTGAAAAAGGCCCTTTTATACATTCAACTTGACAATCAGCTCATCTGCAAGTCCGATTATGGAGCTAATTACCAAGTAGATACGGTCCAGCCGCGTCTGCGCACAAATCCGCTGCAATCCGGATCGCGAGCGAGCGACTTTGTTTAGAAGCAAGTGAGGCATGCGTCGCGGTGCCGCTCAGAAATTCCGCCCCACCCGACACCCCCATCACAAAGTATAATGATATCGTCGCCGACGTTATTATAGGAGTCGTCATAAATATTTCATAGGTGGAGGGCAGTAATGACGGAGTGACCGGAGCCCAGGGCGCCACCTCGCGGCCGACACCGCGAGGTGCCGACGTTACCCTCCCTAACGCTGGGGGTCTTCACTCGTTACTGCTGATTGTTTGCTAGCACCAGTCATCGGCCATTTGTCATGATTGGTCTCCCTTGCTATTTCAATACCCTAGCAACTTGCTAAACGTGTCCTATTTTAAGAGCCCTGATTTCAAAACCTGAAAATTCTACATTATTTCAGGTAAACTATTTTCTTATGCGCAGGTGTTATTGCTTCTATTTCAGCCCATTGATATTCCCTCGCTTGAATCCGCTTATAAGCAAGGGGCGCGTAATCCAGCGAGCGGATTCAAAGTAGATACTACTCTACTTTATATTTATATAAAAATAAAACAGTTTGAAGGTATTTTAATGTTTAACGCGTCGTCACCGTTCTCGCAGTTTCTACCTCTTCTACATTAACTTATTCGTGTGCCTCCATCAGCAGAAAACAAGAAATATGGAAAGGTCCAAGGATAATGAGAATTCAGTTGCAATATAGGTAAAACCAGAGTACGAAAAATAACTGAAAAATCCGAAATGTTAACTAGTACTTATACTTACCTCATTCATCAAACTTGGCTGAGTAGTTAAGGTGCTACGGTGGATGATACAATAAATTAACCCTTCCTCTTGACTATGAAGTAGTCACGTACTAAAAAAGCATTAAATCATGGTCAATATCTAAGCAAAACACCTGCGAGTAGGGTAAAGGTAAAGTTGTCATTTTACCCAAGTTGTTAATATCTTCAGACTTTATTTATTCCCTGCAATCTGTCTCATCCTCTCCCAGTAAACAGGAGTAGGTACCTGAGGATGAAGTTCGGCACGTGCTTCAGACGCGGTGCTAATTACGCCGGACACTGCGGCGCCTTTGACGACCTCGCTTTGATCGGACGACGACGCCGCGGTGGCGACTCGTTGGGGTGGAGTGGACATCCTATCCTATTAAACAAAAGTTTAAGCTGAAACAGTCTAGAACAGTCTAGAACTTTTTGAGCTAAATTGAACTGTCCTTTCAAAGCAAACGATGATAAAATTCTAACAAATGGCCATCAGTTATCGTAGCTTAAAAAGTGACAATCTACCGATAAAAGTGCTTGAAGATATCATAAAATTTTAATGCAACACTATTTCAATAATATTTTGTATCCAGTGCGCAAAGTTTATAGCGATGAAAATGACTGAGATACAGCCTGGCTAATACTTACGTAGAGCAAATAACATTAAGTCCGCCTCGCTCCAGAGCACAACACCACTACCCGATTTCCTTTGACTGAAAACTTGTTAGAGGTCCGTATTAAAATTCAAAAACGAACAGAACTCTGTCTCGATTCCTGAAAACATTATTCAGGGGATTTGAATAATGATTTTGTTTCAGTTCCGTGGAGGTACCACGTAATGTATGCGCAAAGATTGGAGCAAAGCGGGTCCAACTTTGTAACGTGATTTTTGGACTTAAATGCTTTTGGAAGTTCATTTTCGTGGTCTCGGTGCTTTTTGAAGCTTATGCAGGTGGAATCCTTTGTGCATAATTGTGTTCCCTCGACTGAACTTAATTTACGTGGCATTAGAGCGACCTAACGCAATTTGCAAGCCAGCTTGTGAGTTGCGGTTAAGTGTGGACATTATAATATGTTATTGTTTTGATCATTTGCATAGAAACATGAAATAAGTATACTTTTAAGCGGCTTAAGAAAATCTATTAACAAAAACTAAAGATTACGGTGATTGGTGTTTTGTATGTTTTTGCCAAATTCAGTAATTATTTTCAGCTTAGGTTGCAGCGTGCATTCTGATTTAAGCACTTATTATTGTGTCCTAAAGTTCGAAAAGAAAAGCTAATTTTTTCGGAAGTCGTTTTTGTTCTTAATGTTAAGTGTGACCAAACCTATTATTAATACACAACAAAACAAGTGAAAGACATTAAGTCGGCGAGTCATTACAGCAGCAGACACAACATTTAAACCGTTTCTGAGACGACACTACGTCTTCCCCAACAATCGTTCCATAACCAGAAACAAAAAAGTCATCGCAAATTAAAGCTTATCTCCAAGAAATAGAGTTTCAAGACTTTCCAGTATTGGCGAAGTATCTTTGTAATGTCGCAGTAAGTGAAATCTCTCAGTTTAGTCATAAAAATGTTAATGTAGCAAAAACAAACAGTGCCTAATGTATGCGCGAGGGGGAAATTAATCGGGACTTTTATTTTGTACGCTCGTTCAAAGATACGGCAAATTGAATTGCTTTGATTAATTGATTCTAGGAAATAAAAGACAATTGTGTTCCATGTGTTTGACCACGTGTGTGGCCACTTTATAGAATTACTTCAGTCTTCTGTCGTTTTTAGGGTTCCGTGCCGCAAAAGGAAAAAAGGAACCCTTAAAGGATCACTTTGTTGTCAGTCTGTCTGTCAGTCAACCCCCTTTTCTCAGGAACGTGTGGAGGTTTCGAGTTGAAATTAACATCAAATACCCGAGTCCGTAACGTCTTGGAGCCGTGATATAAATCAAACTTCTAAGTCAACGCAATCAAAACTTACAGCCGTTTATGTCCGAATATTTTAAATTTCCAAGGGAATCACATGCACACGAAAAACCTATTAGAGAAAATTCACGGCGGCCGGCCTTCTACTTTCAGCCCTGTAGGTAATCTATCTCTAAATCAGATTCCTGCTTAGGTACACAGGTTACTTCGATTACCATATTTCCTTCACACGGCCTCGGCATTTCTCCGCGGATCCGTCGTGACGATGATTGATGGCGCCGGAAATCTGCTCGATAAATGAACAGGAAACAAACACTGCGGCGAATAAGGAAGACATTGTTTATTATCGTCGATTTTCCGTTCACGGTGACTTTGTATTGATTCAAGGATTCGCAAACGGTGATTAGGTACCAGTAGAGTCTAATCTGGCGAAGTTTTGGCTTAACTTGAAATACCTGTAGGAGTTTTAAGGGAACGGAAATAATAATCTTTTCACGATCCGTTAACATACACCAAATTGTAGGAAATTTTCAGTGTCATGTCAGGTGAAACAAATAATTACCTACAGTATTTTTTGTTCTTCAAAAACGTTACTTAGGATAAAGGTAGGTACCTAATTAGATCATATTGTAGTGGCTGTGAAGACTAATGCTTCATCAGGTTTAAGAAAACCTGTGTTAGATTAACAGGGCTTCAATTTGCAAAACAGAACTCCTTCCTCCGAAATAACAACTCTGCGTGGAAAGAAACTATCTATCTCAATCAACCATTTATCAAAGCGAGTAACTTTCGTGATTGCCCTATGACGATTACCATCGCTAGAGGTTTCAATATCTCAACTCATCTGAGTTCAGATGCCTGCGCCTGGTTACCCCCAGCCGTGGGCAGCTGGCGAGGAAGCATCCGTCAGCCCGTCACTACCTGAAAGACTACAGGTGCGCCATCTATCTTCATTTATTCTTTTCGCTTTAAATGCAATCAGGAGCTGAATAAAAAATATTGTAGGGGCGTGGTAAAGTTCGGTAGTGCAGCTTTTGGAAAATATGTACAAGCGCGTTATTGTATGCTCTCGACTTAAGATTAATTTAACTGACATTCCTAAAACCATTTTATGATGGGTAAGGTGTTTTAATACCCTGAGAACCATTCAAAATCTGATAAATAAAAAATCTAAAACTCTTTATTTCCACAAATACATTAAATCGTCGGCTTATTGCAAGAAGTCATTAACCGACAAATCCAAAAGTTTGGCAAATGCAGTTTAAAGTTTTTATAACTTTAAGAGCCTATATCATCAAAACTACGACAGTTATCAATATAATTTAAACGCCAATATATAGAGATATGTAATTATTTTATAATTAACTGAAATCAGTGCAAATTCAACCACTGCATTTTTTTTAAAAGCTAAAAATGCAAAGATAATGACTTCTTGCGATAAAAAGTTTTGACTAAACTGGAGTTAAGTATTTCTGCAACGAAGTTATTAGTGGCCTCTTTCGAGTATTAAAAGACAAAATAATCATAAAATAACATATTTTATCACTAAAAGCTAAACAAATTACCTTGTTTGTCGAAAACACTTAACAAAATAGCTAAAATTAGTAATAATGGCACATGAATCAGTCAAAAACACGTTCTAAGCTTTTAGAAAATAATTCTGCTAGCCAGCAAAGAGTTATAAACACATAAATAGGTTGGAAACGATTAAGTAAACTATTATTTAGATTAGAAAATATTTAGTAACAGACTTTGAGCTTTACCTGAAAACCTTCTTATCCTATCTACCCTCCTCATAACGCTCGACCTGGCCGCGGACCCGGTCCCAGGGCGTGAGGACTCGTACGCCAAGGCACTCGAGTCCGTGGACGTCGGACCTCTCCAGACGCCAGCAGAAGTGGAATCCGAGGCCTCAGCGCTGATGGCGCGCATCATCGAGGCTAAGGCGGCCGCTTCCATACCCATCACCAGGCGCCAAGGCCAGCGCAACGACCTCCCCCAACACCTTAAGAGGGTAATAGAGAGGAAACGCGAACTCCAGCGCGAGTGGGCGCGCTCCCGCTGAACGCGACTGAAGACGCGACCCAACCCGATATCTTCCGAGCTCTCGGCCGCAGTACAGGTTTGGCGTGAGATCTGGGACCGAATCATCGACCGGGCCTCCGAACAGGACAGTAACCAGTACGCGCTGAATAGGGCGCTCACGCGGCAGCCGGCAACAACTTACCCGCTGCTGGACCGAGATGGGGTCCGGCGCTTTTGACGGGCCACTTCCCGGAATCCTGGAAGACCGGACGGGTCATCGTGCTACCCAAGCCCGGCAAGGATCACCGCCTCCCGGCCAACTACCGCCCCATTACTCTACTACTAATAGTGGGCAAGCTCCTGAAACGCCTGCTCCTGGGGCGCCTGGCTCCAACTATCGAGCCGCGCTCGAAGCAATTCGGCTTCAGGAGTGGCCACTCTACTACGTTGCAGCTCACCAGGGTGCTACACCACCTTGCAGTCCAGCACAACGCCAGGCGCTGCACCGGGTCTTTCTGGACGTAAAAAAGGCCTTCGACCGTATTGGGCACCCCGGCGTTTTGTACAAGCTCCTGCAAACCTCAACTCCACCAGCTCTCATCAGGATTGTGGCATCCTTCCTCGACAACCGGCGGTTCTTCGTCGCAGTTGAAGGTGCCACATCCTCCACTCGATCCATCTCTGCTGGTGTACCGCAGGGTAGCAGCCTTTCGCCAGCGTTATACGCGTTCTATACCGACGACATCCCCACCCTGGAGGGCCACCTACGCCCCGGGGAGAGGGATGTGTCGCTAGCGCTGTTCGCGGACGACAGCGCCTTTTTTGCGTCTTCCACCAGCCCCACCATCGCAGCTCGCAGGATGCAGCGGCTGCTGAACATCCTGCCGCCCTGGCTGGACAAATGGCGCATGGCCGTCAATGTGTGAAAGACGGCTGCGCTGTTTGTTTCCCGCCGCATCGGCCACCCACCGCAGCTGACACTTCGGGGCCAGAACGTGGCATGGAGCCCGCACATCCGGTACCTCGGCTTCGGGATCGACAGGTCGTTGAGGATGCAGCCGAAGGTTGACAGCGCACTACAACAAGCGCGCGTCGCCCGACCGTTCTCCGACCCGTCCTGGGATCTCGCCTGCCTCTGAGGACCAAAGTGTGGGTCTACAAAGGCTAAGTCCGATCCCGACTCACATATGCAGCGCCGGCCTGGTACTCACTAGTCTCCCAGACGAATAGGGACCGGCTCCAGGGGCTGCAAAACGTGGCTCTGATGATCTGCACTGGCGCGAGCCAAGACGTCAGGAACGATGTCATCGCCCGCGACCCGCAGATCCAATCCATAGACGAGTTTGTCGTACAGTACAGTCGTCGGATGTACGACCGCGCCGACAACGGCCACCAAGCCAAATAGCGCCTCACCAACCCCGGCCCCCAGATGATGACCGCCCGTGGAGGCCCCTTCCCTGGGAGATGCCGGGGTAAAGAGGCCAAGCCTCGATGCCCCGCTCTGTGCCCCCACAAGGGCCGGAAAGAACGAACTACTACGCGGCGCGGCAGAGGCGCGAGCGGCCCCGAACAAAATACGCCTCTGCCCCGCTTCCGCGACTCCGGTCACACGGCACGCGGTCTCATAGGTAGCATAGCAACACGTAAATGTATGTGTGCAAAAGTCATTTTGTAAGGCATTTACCTGTTATTTTTACATTAATTATGTTTCGAAAAAGGTAATTAAGTGTAAAAAATGAATTCTATAAAAAATAAAAAACTCAGTGTAGACGTTACTCGTTTTGATAGAAGTCATTTAAAACCGTTAGTATTTGTTTTTCCAAAAAATACGATACGACAAAACTGGTTAAGGTGCAAATAATGAATTAAAGCAAAACTTATTCAAACGTTTGTGAACGTAAAAGCATTTTCAAAATGTTGTTAAGTGACATAAATTAGTTACGTATGAAAATAAAAATGGCAATTGTGTTTTTTTTCTTTTGTTAAAATTTATTAATGTAAGTTAATGAATTTTATGAAACCAGATATACCAAAAATGCAGTTATTGACTTTATAACCAAGCCATAACTTCTAAGTTTGAAGAGCTACAAATTTGTGAGTTTTACCAAAATGTAGAGCTCATCGAGACGAACTCAATGGTATATCTAACGCAGTTAGTGACTTCTTGCGACTAATGACTTCTTGCAATAAGCCGACGAAATGTACACTTAGAAAAAGTCAAAATATAAAACTAAAACTAAACACAGAAATAAAATAATAGTTTAAAAAAACTAAAAAACACGCTTTTTATAGAAAACCGAACTAAAAAATAGAAAATAAATTTTAATGAATTTAAGTTAAGAAAATAGTGTTAAAAATTTCAATGAATATAAGTTAATAATAGTGTGAATAAAAAAAAAATATTTTATTTTAAAAAAAGCGTGGGGTACTTTTTAAAATATTATCGAAATGATAATCACTCTACTCATATCTGTCAATAAAATATTTATAACTATTGAAACCATGCACCCCACGCTTTTTTTAAAATAAATTTTTTTTTTTATTCACACTATTATTAACTTATATTCATTGAAATTTTTAACACTATTTTCTTAATTAAAATTCATTAAAAAAAATTTCTATTTTTTAGTTCGGTTTTCTATAAAAAGCGTGTTTTTTAGTTTTTTTAAACTATTATTTATTTTCTACTTTTTAGTTTGGATTATTTATAATAGCTTGTTTTTTTGAATAATTTTATCAAATTAGTGTATTGTCATCGGTCCTCAATAAATCTACAAAGTTTGAACGAAATCTGGCCGTTTAAAGTGGGTCAAAATCGCGCCCAAAGAAGTCGGTTACAAACAAACATACAGGTGAAGCTAATAAAAAGCGAAAAAAAATATCACAAGTGATAGTTTTTTATTTCTGTCGCTTCGGTATGTAGACTAAAGTAAAGAAGCGACGAAGAAACCTTTAGCCTGTTAGTTGTTATTTTTTTTTATTATTATATTGTTGGTGACATGGGAAATTCAGATCTTCTCAAAGGAAAAGCTAACTCTACCTCATAAACTGAATCATGCGAGATGACCTACCTGGGGCATTTGACATAGGCTTATTCAATTAAAGATAATTTGGAGTCAGAAATACATTATGAAAATACATTTAATTCCAGTTATAGAATCATAATCATTAAGATAATACCAAAAAAAAATGTTTTTCTTCAGCGTCAGCTGTCTAAGATTTTCAACAGTTTCTACAAGGTCTTCCGAGGAAGCAATGATCTCTTTACCGCGTCTTCGTAACTCAGCTCAAGTTTCGTAACCAGCAACGTATAACTTCAGGGGCGGCGCTACTCACCCACGCAGTGAAGAAATAAGAATATTTTCCCTCGGAAAGAATAACAAGCAGACTGTTAGTGGAGCGGGCAGCTCGATAGGAAATGATGGATATCCGCGGACCCCAATTATTCAAATTAATTCCTATCGCCACGTTTTGTTCTGCGGCTGATGGAAAAATACTGTGTTGTTACGTAAGGAAATAAGATTATAAGAAATAGTTAGGTAAGAAAATAGGTATGTTCTTGGTTGCTGGGTTGCTGGTAGAGATCATGATATGGAAAAAAGTGTAAGAAAATATGTCTGAAATCCTAGTTTTCATAATGCTATTTTTGACTAGTGTATTAGGTATATGTTTCAGCTGGGAGGTGCCCGAAAGAGATACATATACGGTTGCTAGAATAATTTTTTAATTTTTTTTATTAGATTCTAAGATTATATGTTATAACTAGCTTCTGCCCGCGGCTTCGCCCGCTTATTTTTGGTATAATAAATAACCTATTATCTAAGTTAGGCTTTGCTCTAACGTACGCCAAATTTCATCTTGATCTGTTCAGTAGTTTTGGAAATCTTAGGTAACAAAATTCAGTTTTCACAAACTTTCGGCTTTATAATATTACTAGTTTCTGCCCGCGACTTCACACGCGTATCGGTATAATATGTACCCTAATAACTAAGTTAGGCTTTGCTCTAAACGTAAACCGAATTTCATCTTGATCTGTTCAGTAGTTTTGGAGATCCTAGGTAAGAAAAATTCAGGTTTCACAAACTTTTGGCTTTATAATATTAGTGGGATAGTATTTAACATCCTGTACTAGACTAATGTTGCCTGAAATAAATGATTTATTATTATTTAAATCCATATCATTAGCAAGCGTGTGTTTGGTTTTCAGTCAGCTAGTAATATCGTATGGCTCACTTTATTTCATTAGGTTTTACATTGCGTACTGGTATTGTGTACGTACATGGACGTGGCATGGTGTTGGCCGCAAGCGTCTGACTTAGTGTATAGATACTGCAGAACAATACTCTAAGTACCAAGCTAGTAGTTCCTTAGTTGCAAATCCTGTATATTTGCTGTGATTGTGCTGTTCTTGTAATATAACAACGCTGGACAATTTGCACAGCATCATCATGTCCCAAGCTTTCTTGCTTACATATTTTTTCTCAATATTTTTTTAGTATGTATAATTCTTTACATTGGTGCGAGAGCCAATGCAAGAAATTTCAATTGCGTTGCGTCTCAACAGTTCGAGCATTTTTCATACAGTACCGTCAGTAATCATCATTGCCTCGTCATTAGACCGCGGGGTGCGCCAAGGCACACAACCGGCCCTCTCCTATTTACATACCACACAGACTCGCGACGCCGAAATAAAAGTAGCAGAGTTTTCCACCCTATTCTGGGGTCTGTTGAATTGAAACTGTCAATTGAAAAGTTTAAGTAAACTTTATTTTTAAATTAAATTGTTACTGCTGTGACCCAGCTGTGTTCTTAATTTTACTCTGCTTATTATTTTAGTTTCTTAGAAAAGTGCTTTCCGTAGATATTTTTTGAAAATTTGGAAACATTATCAGATCGATTCTACCTACATATCTCAGCCTATCACTTTTTAATTGTTTGACATCATCTTCATTCGCCCCCGGGCTTTGCCCACTGCTGGGCAAGATTATAGACCTCCTCAAGTTTGTGCCATTCGCTACGGTCCTATACTATCTACATCCATCTTACACATACACCACATAATACTGACCCATGTAATCCCTCAGCAAGCGCAGGCTTACAATACAAGTATCAAAAAAGATGTCGGCATAAATAACACAAAATAAAACGGTGACTTTAGCATCTGCGTTACGATTTCAGTTCATTTAGCTGTAGCGACGAAATGTAGATAAAAAGTTAAGGCTCCCTCTCCAAGTGTTCTTAAGACCTACTTTGAATAAAGGCTGCCTATTCACACACCAACTATTAACTTGCATTTACACCTTTTTTCTTTCTTCGGCCGAAAATATTTACCTAGGTCAATTTAGAATTATTTAAAAAAGATCAAAAAAATTAGTCTTACTTATACCTATTATTTATGGTTTACCAGTCGTGCTCTAAAGATTACTATCAAGTCAATTTGAACTTTAAGCTATTACTGTAACGCCTGTTTTACCTACGTAACTGAAAACCTATAATAACATTAGATATACCTTGGTACGAACAGTAAATACTAAGAATCTACTTCTCTATGACGATGTTTTGCATCATCCCACCTAGCCTGAGGGTGCACTACACTACGTTTGCCGAGTCACAGTCTCCACTCAAGAACTGCTATTTGCACAGCATTACAAAAATGCACTATAATTTATTTGTCATAAAGATTCACAAAAACACATGACTTAATAATGTTGCCTACATTTGTTACAGTTATATTCTTTAACCAATCATAGAGTTTCCCGCAGAGTTGATCATCCCGCTCTGTGAACAGCCAGCTTCCCCGCATTTTTGAATAATGCGGGTGTTATGCCCGAAATATGGTTCATTTGCGATCCGAGGAACTTGTCCAAAGTGCGTGGAAATCATATTCATATTTTTCCGCTTCAACTGCTCTCAAATTTGAATAAAGTACTTATGTTTGAATACATTTTTCTTCTAAATTACTTTCATGTTCCTGTCTGCTTCCGTCGAGTGATACGATTATTAAAGGAGGTGGCTATGTAGGCACTTTGTTGCGACCTCGTAATTCTGCACCTATTTGATCAAGGAATAATGACGTGGGGTTCAAATTGTATATTATTTTGGAAGCTTGAATATTTTCGTAATTAATACACAAGTTGATGCCTATTTACTATGTACTTTGAAATTCTAACTCATTCCACGGTCACTTTAAATTTAACCAGGGTGTTATGTGGTCATTCAGTCAGAGCCTTGAAAATCTATATTATACATTACATTAATAAGTACAGATTTTCAGTACAATGTTTAGGTTACTTTAAACAACAAAGCTTAAACAATGTTAGAGGCAACGAGATAAATCTCAAAAGCCGCCATAAAATATAAACTTCAAACCTTTTCCCAAAATAGCTCACAAAATGCTGCACTAAATTTTCAGCGTCGCATATTTTGCGGAAAATCTCGCGCCGAGTATTTATACCAAACTCATGCCGGCGGTGGCGGCGGTGGCGGCGCGACCGCAGAGAAAACTTACCTTCAAATTAATATTTCTTTCATTAAAATCTTGTAATATTTTCGCTGCTGCATGCATAAGTAATGTCCATGAATAAGTAACGTGCAAAAATACGAGTCTTGATTGAACGCAGATATTGTTTCAGTGGGCTTTTTCGCTTGTTTGTGTTTGACTGTCTAATTGTAATGGCTTCGGCAAACATTGGGAGAGACGGGGTCAGCCGGCCGGCAGCCGCAGTCGTCTTGACTTTACGTCTTATTGGTTGTTTGTTGAGGGAAGGCTTTTCTGTTATTTGATTGAAATCTTTGATTTTTAGAGGGAAGTTACAAAAAGGGTTGTTTTTGTGATAAGAACCTACTCATCATCATCACCGCAGGTAAATTATACCCACTGCTGGGAAATTAGTGCCATCCACCACGGTCTACTGAGGTTATGACACTACTTCTTCTCAGCTCGCTAGATTCCACCGTTGGGAAAAGGCTTCTGGTCCTTTGCGCTACTTGGTAGGCAAAACAAAAATTAATGGAAGACAACATACCTACTACAGTCAAATGCAAATTTATAAACTTAACAGAGTAGCGATTCGGTCAGTTTTGGACTACACCAAGTTTTCCTTTCATGTCAACATTAAAACACTCCCTCATTCATTACCCAGCCTTCGTTATTTCCTCCACATCACAGCTCCAAAGCTCCAAAGCCTCTGCCGTGTGAAGAGGTCGTCAGGTGTCGTCGGTGTAAGCTATGTGCATAACTTGCGCGGAGTGCCGCCGAGCCACCTTTGCGAGCACCCTTGCGGGGTCGCGCTCTGATTTGCAAGGTTTTTCCAGCGCCAGTCTTCTGTTTACTTTTTAGTTTCCTTTGGTAGAGCAATCTTGCTGATGGGCGGAATTATCAAAGTTATATGTGACTTTGTTAGAACGTAAAGTCTTGATATGAATAAAAAACGTTTATCAGACTCATTAAGACCCGAGTTCACCAACAGATGGTTAAATAATCAAGGCTCTCTACTACGCGTAGTATTACCTTTTTAGCAGAGCTAATCATTTAATCATGTCTTCTCTTGATTCAATTGTTTTTGCAAACCAAAATGTTTTAAATTCAGCCAGCATTCGTTAGAATTTTCAACTTTTTGTCGCAGTTTGAAATCGGAACATCGATCGCGGTTGCAAGGACGCGTCGAATGCGTCGAACATTCTCAATTCAACTTGATTGAAAGCTGTTCGAAATCCGAATGATAAAAAGTAAATGTCTGTCACATTTTGGCCAGCATTCTTCGTAAATATGGCTGCGAACCGAAGAGGTTTTATATCACCTTGTATCTCGGTGTTTAAGGAGGTAGTGATGCGAAAAATCAAGATCAAGAAGCCATTATAATTCCTTTGTAGGTTTTGAATATTTTTTTTTAAAACTATTTTTATTAACTGGTTAAAATAAAATAACCCTACTACCGACAAACTCAAGTCAAAAAATGAGTCACAAAAAAGTTCAATCATAAAAAAGCCTATAACGAGCAGATTATGACTTACCTACCAGTGTGAAGCATCCACATACCTACATTACCACTACTCGTTCTTCGAGTTAAGTTAAATATTTTAAAGAATCTTGCAAAGTTTTCTCATCCCTTAGCTACATAAAAAGCACATAAACAGACAGCAGGCATATAAAATTTAACTTTTTGGCAAGTACTTTTATGGCGTGAGAAAAAACCGCAGGTGAGAACTGAGGGCAATATTAAAATGTTTCATGTAAATTTCAGCAGTTCGGAGGCTATATTTCAGCATTTCGTCTGTCTGTCTGTACATTTGGTATTCATAGACGGCTTTTAGTTTAATATTGGGGTGAAGAAGCGCTTCTTAACGGGTTACTCTTTCTTTTGCGCGTATTTTTAAGGAATACGGTTATTTTTGGCGGTTGCTGTTTTCAAATGAGGTTCGACGGATGGTGAATATTTAACTATGTAGCTAACTGTAGCTTTTATGCTTTACTAGTTTCTGCCCGCGGCTTGGCACGCGTTGTTTTTAATAGTTATTTCTGTCCCATTGCAATTGATATAAGGGAAAACACGTAGCCTTTCTTTTATTCCAGGCCTAGAACTACATCTATGCAACATTTCAGCCCGATCCGTTCGGAAATATTTGCGTGAAGAAGTAACAAACATCCATCCATCCAAACATCTATTCATCTTAGCATCCAAACTTTCGCATTTATAGTATTGTTGTGAAGTGATGTTGGTTTTACAATCAGAGTTACGGATACAAAATCCAATATCATAATATTTCTTGATTGACTAGAATTTCTTGTTTTTATAATTTGTAATTAGCTTAGCATGTAGGTATTTACCTCTGCAGCTCTGAAGAGTTATAAAATAAGTACAAGAAATTTTCACTGCACAAAATATGCCAGTAAAAATACTGATTTTATGGGCACATTTTAGATGTTAAAATTAAATTTTTATCACAGCACTTTATTACCAGAATAGGCAATCATATTTTTCTTAAGACGCCAGAAAATTCTCATAATTTACGAGCACTAGAGAAAAACAAGTGCAAAATGAAAATGAGTTTACAGTAAAGATTAATAGGTGAGGTTTTATTAAATTCAGCGGTTGAACAAGTCGTCGGGGCAGAGGGACCTGCCACTGCCACGTGCAGGGCTGGACTGTACTATACTAAAGATAAAAGTATTTTCCCGCTGCTTTGTTTGCAAATTTCTCAAACTGGGGTGTTTTAGTAAGTTGCAAAAGTAAATTATATTTTTTCACCTTCAACAATAATAATAATATGTATTATATTACTTATTATATAAATATTATGTATGTACAGGGAATTTTCTATGCTAGTATAATAAAAAAAATATATCCATGTAATTCCTTACGGATGTAAGTGGGTTAACTACGAACCTTAAGGTTAACCTCAGTGCTCGGAGAGACGCGCGCGTCTAGAACCGCACTCACCCTGAAGAAGTACCTCGTTAATGGATGATACGTTGGTGTTCTTCCAACACAAATAAGGTTCGTAGTTAACCCGCTTACATCCGTAATGAATTCGATTCAAACTACGATAGTTTTTATAGTGAAATATCCATGTAATGTATTGTATATGATATCCTTCTTCCCGATTTTGGCTACGGCGACACTATTCCTGCTAAAATTTTATTTTATATTCTCTAGTGTGGCCTGAGATGACTAGCGTATACCAATTTTGTCTTAAAATCCGCGTATTGTACATATTGTACATTCACAAAGTTAGGTATATGGAATCTTTGTTAGCGGTTTGTTTTCAGTTGATCACGTTTTGTATCGAGTTCGCGCCTGTCTTCAAAAGTGTAGACGTTTTGCTGCACTAGACTTCTCTATTCTGGCCTTTTTTCTGCCATGACTTCCCAACTATTTTTATATCGACATGTCATCATGATATTGGGAAGAACGACATTAAACAATACCTTCTTAGGTAGGTTATATTGTGCCCTTAAAAAGTATTAATAATCGTTAGGTATGTAAATTTTCATTGGATAAAATTTTCTGATTTTGTGATGTCTCGCATCACAAAATCAGAAAATTTTATCCTACATTAGATTAGTACCTCCTAGTGTTTAGAAAAACTTGTGCAACTCCAAAAATCACACCCTCAACCCTTAATTTTTCCCTTTATTAAAAGGGCGCCATCCCTGCCCTCAAAGCCGGGCCCTGTTTGTTTTGATTGTATTAATTAAAACTCAGATCCCTCAAAGTTGTATTAAGATTAACACCTCTTCTTTTCTTCCATTAAGAGAACTCCATATTCATGTCGCGGCTATTCTCTATGATTTTATGCAAAAGTAGTAACTTGGGGAGTTTTTGAGGCAGGTGACATTAATCTGAGAGATTTTTGCAGCTTCTGTTATGAGGGCGATTTTAATTCTCCAAAATACGCAATTGTTTAGTTTTTCTGTGCAAATTGGGCCGAAACGAAACACGAAATTTCGGGTTGGAGAATTCAGTAGGGTTCCAGGACCGTCAGAAAAGGCATAAGAGTCTGAAGACCTTCCTTCATACCCAGGAGCTGTGGGTGAATTCAACTTGCAAATGATGACATTGACAATTACAATCTGAAAAGAATGAAGTCAAAAATGCACCGAACTTACATTACATAAGCAACCATATAAAATTTGTAGAGTAGAGATTCCAAATCAATTAAATTTGGTTAAAATTATTCAAGCTTATTTTTTACGTACCTATAATATTTATACTGATAAGAAAAAGTTTTTAAACTTAAAGTTTAAGTTAAATAAATTTTATTAACCTTAAACCACCATTTATGAGATATTTGCAGCTTCAGTTTGTCAACCAATAAATAAATAAACAAATAATGCTGGACAATAAACCTTAGTGAGTGTAAGAAAATTTTCTTATAAATAAATAACTGAACTGAACTGAACTGAACTTAGAGTGAAATTTCTGAAAATGATGAAAAAGGAAGGTACTCCAACTGTTTTATAAGAACGTAAATGAAATTCAAAATAATCAAATACCCACTCAATAAAAATCCAATATTCCGGCGGTCACTCCAATATTCGGACATTGTTTCCCACTCGCATTTCCATACATTTACCCAAATATCTCGTATTCTGCCCACCTCCTCTTTACCATACACCCCGTGGATGAAGACGTAACGTGACCATAAAACCTTATTACATCTTTTGTATCTAATTAAACTGAATACTGCTCACGGAAGGGCTGGGATCTCTACGGGGCTTTTGAAAATTGAATAAAACCGAGAAATTAAAAAAAAAACAATGCAGTTGGACGATTTTTGAGGCGCAGTGGCCGAAGGTTGGGGGTTCGATTTCCGCTGCTTGACAAATGATTGTGTGATCTGCAGATATTCGTTCCGGGTCTTAGTGGTTGAGTAGGTAGGTGCCTATTAGTTATCTGACCGGTACACAAAACACAAGCTTCTTACGATGTTGAGTGAAAATGCTCAGTATAATTTTTATTTTTTAATTTTCATTATTCTTGTTTACATTTGTGAATATTTTACGAGCAATTCAGTTTTTTTATGTCAAAACAAATTACTTATCACAAGAGGTATCTTATTTATCAAATAAAAACTATTGCACCAACACAGGACATTAGGTAGGGACATTTCGATTTTCGCGTAAATTTTTTGAGTTTATTTATTTGAAAAACTTAGAAACTAAGACACCACAAAGGTCATGTATAAACTGAGAGTAGGTAACGTACCTAATGACCGACTCCGTGCTTCCGGATTCCGGATAATTTCCGGCTTATCTCTAGATCTACTGACCATCACTAGTTCTTGCCACGTGCGCCATGGTAATCTATTTTATCTCGCAGAGTTATTGGCCGTTTGTGTGAATTACAATATACATTGGACAACCACTGCATTATGGATATTGTATTCCTATTCCAGTTGCTGACCGTGGAATTTAGAGCTGGATTGTACGTACAGTTCTGTGTTTGGTCTGGCAGATGAATTTACTAACCATCTTTTCTTATCTATATAACCATCTATATACCAGCAAATAGTACATTTATTAACTACATACTCTTTACTTCTTACATACTCATGCATTTATTTGCCGTAGGAGCTCGAGGCACACTTGATTACGTTAATTACATTTCAGTTTTAAAGATATCTAAAAAAACAGAATAAATCATCAAAGCAACACAAAACGACACGTAGACTTCTTGTTTGTGGTTGTCTAGTTTTATGAGTTAAATATTTAGCATATTTCACACAGGCCCTATTTATAAGATATACAGACGCATCTGTAAGAAATGTCATCGGCCATGTCTCCCCATCAAACACATAACGCATCCTGTTCTCCAAACCGTCCGGTTCATCTCTACTGCCTCCGACAGTAACAAAAAGGATCACTTAAGACCAAAAGGAATATCACTCAGTGGTATATTTTTCAAAGCTTTCTGCTCGCGTTCCGTTTTTATCCTACTTGACTCTTAATGTGGTGAATTCATACATGAACAATCGGGTTCTCGAGTCTGCTGCTGAGGGGCGTATTTTCTTTTACAACATTCGGGGTGGGGTGTCTGTTGTCGTTGCTTAAGGTGCGGTCATCGCGGAGTTTTATGCTGCTACTTAAGGTGTTGCAGTTTTTTATCGTCTATCTTCGGGTTTTATTGAAAGGGAATGAACTGAGAATGTTTTACGGTTTATTTGTTTGGGTTTCTGTTAAGAACCTTTCATTTGTGATGGTAAAATAACATAAGATTTTCTTTTTATTATTTTGAACACAATTTTATTGCCAAAGTTTGAAAGCACATAAAATCAGCATCCAGACTACCAGAGATCAAACTATAAAAATAATATATATGTATTATGTATTTTGTAGCTTCTGATGTCTTTCAAAAATATAAAAGTAAGTAAGTATCTAAGTTCAAATACAGCAACAAAAATAGCCTTTTCTCGTGCAAACCTTTCTCGTTTCTCCCTGAAATCTTGAAACGAGTGGGGAGTTCCGAGAGCGCCCACTCGATGCGGCTACTATGTACCTACTTACAATGATACGTCTATGTGGAGAGAAACGCTATGTAGAGTGCAGGCTTATGTACCAGCTGAGATAAGGAAACGGTTTTAGCGAGAGGAAAGAAAAAAGGTTAGGTTGAACGAATTTTACTTGTTAGTTTTAGGACTTAGAGCGAACGCTATTGTATACTGTATTGTTATTGATATCAATTTGGATATTCTATTTTAAATCATTATGCAACCATAAAATACGAAAAACAAATACCTAGGTACTGTCAAAGGAGAAGTTTGTATTGGTCTACGTAGAAAAGACTTCAACGCGTGCCCTGTGCTACGAAAGTGCTACGAAGTAGGTATACCTACTCACTAGGTATACATAATACAGACATTGCACTGATTTGAGATGAGTTGAGATTACAGAGATTAGTTTTTTTAACAAAATCTAAAAATCAAGCAGTACACTCATCAACAGAATCTTCTAGCCCGTCGGAGTACAGTCGTAAACACAAGGTAAAGAGTCAGGCTGATGGCTTTAATGAAAGCTCGGCTCCATGACTATTCATGTCCCGCCGAGGCTGAGGTTTTTACTGACTTTACTGACTTGGTTGAGAATGGGGTAGAGGAATTTTATTCCTAACAATTCTAAGATGTGGCTATATTTAAAAAATTAAGGATGTATAATTGCCTATTTATCATTTAACCTATTGTATAGATAGGATACAATAGATTTAAGGATAAATAGACCATATTCCTTGATTTACGTTCTGCGCTGAAACTCAAACCACGTAATTAGTCTTGAAATAATTTATCAGTCATCTGAAACATGAAACCTCTATTGTTCCGTGAATCATTTCGAATAATTCTGTACCTATTAGAATACAAAAATAGCCACTGTTTTCTTAGATATCACAAGCAATAACACCATCATCCACCTACCTACTAATACCTACCAACTTAGAGCGTTTAAGTGTCACATACCTGGTTGTTACCCTCAGCAGCGGGAGTCATTGCGATGCGACCTCTCCAGCTAACATTATCATCTTGCCCACAGCTAATGCGATTGCACCACAAGTGGGCAACACTCCACTCTCCTAATTAATTGTGGGACTGGCTTGGTATTTACGGCACTGCTTTTATTTTGCGCAAATGTCTCCAAGAGAAATTGTTTCGCAATCTGTTGTAGAGGTACTTAGTTTATTGACTTTGTGTTGACAACAACTTTGCCGAACGATTTGTAGACAGTAGTACACTCTAAGTAAGTGACTAAATATTTTATCTGGTGAGTTTAGTAAGCGAAAAATAATCTTTCGAAAGCGTTTTTATGATTATTTGTACTAGGCGAATAATGTGATTTAAAAAATTGAAATTTCTGAACATTTGTCGTTGTTTGTCGTGGATCGTTTCTTGGGATTTGGGCATGTGAAATAATCCTAAAGTCATTTACAACGGGATGTTTACCATGATTTGATTTATTTGCAAAGTTATTCCGTGATCATGGCGCATGAAACTGTGCCGAAATATTGGAAAGCTCAAAACTCAAATCATGTAAATATCCCGTTGTGAGTGACTTTAGTGTTAATAACCATGATGGATTTTAAAGATTTAATGTCAAATAATCGCTAAAAGCTATGCTCACTGTACCTTTTTTAGATTATAAATAAATAAATAATGCAGGACAATTCATACAGCATTATCTAGTCCCAAGCTAAGCAGAGCTTGTGTTATGGGTAAGTACTAGATAACTGATAGACATAATACAATACACTTCATAGATAGATGTTTTTTATTATACTTAGAGAACATCCAGAACACCCTGAACAAATATATGCAGATCGTACAAACATTTGTCCCGAGGCGGGAATCGAACCCGCAACCTCCTGCGTCGCAGGCGGACCTTCGCCCGCTGTGCCACAGCGGTCGTCGATTTTTGAATGATATTCAATTTATGTTGTGTTATTCATATTCTGTTTTCTTTTTCCTCAAATTTTCTGAATTCGGTTTATTTTCAAAACACTACTTTAAAAAAGCACGTCAAACATAACCCTACTTTTCGGGCACTATCCTCATTAAAACTTACCTCATTACAAAGTCATCTAAATCAACCTCTGAAACTCAGCAGAACTGAACCGCTGACAGTCGCGGGTTCGGCGCCTGTGTCTAAACACCTCCGGTATTCAAATGGGCGGAACAGCGGAAAGTAGGCAAAAACCTTTGGACCCTCTGCGCATTTGCATAGCCTGTGGGATCGGGATGCGGAGCAGAGGCGGCAGTTTTGGGTTTCTTTTGATTTTATTTTATTGTAAAAGGTAGAATGCTTTTGACCACCACCTTAAGAAAGTGAAGATGTGGCCTAAGATGGTACCTACACGCTTTCCTCACAGGATTCACACGGGATTTGAAGACTCCGAGATTTTAAACATCAAGATGGTCATCATCATGGCATCAAGATGGCATCCCGTTATGAGTGATTTTCTTTCATTTTGGTAGTTGCTCGCCTGTAGGTTGCATGTTTGGAAGTACCTACCTAATTATTATTTTTGAACCCACCTTTTTAAATAAATTAAGGTTCAATGTAGACTTTTTGAATCCAATTCAAAATTTTACCTAATACTTTTTAAAACCGACCATAAAGGCCCTTCCTCACCGGGACGGCACGGCGACGACACTGGCGACGTATCCAAGCTATTCATTCTGTAATCAAAATCAAAATCAATCAGAAACTCTTTATTTCCATAAATACAATAAATGTACACTTAGAAAAGGTCAAATCATAAAACTAAGCACTGACACGGAAATAAAGTGATAGAGAGGTATTTTAAGGCAGCTAACGTCGACGGTTTGGCAACGTCCGATACAAACGTGAGATAGGGCCCTAAAAACCATAACGTTTCTTCTAATAGATAAAAGAAATTTATTAAGTTTTCCAAAAATTTATAAAATAATCGAAAATTCAGTGAAAATCGCATCCAATCTTTCCGAAATCCCCCAGAAAAGCGACTTAGACGCGCACTAAAAAGCATCCTGTCTCCGACGGCCACTTGTCATAAAGTTACTGTGATAAATCGACCAGAGACATCTTCGCCTCTGTTGCTTATAGTCCCCTTATGTACTAACATACAAACTTACCTACCAGCCTCCTGTCGCCCCTAACGTACACGGAATAAGATCAATTTTGCGAGAGTAAAGGTTGGATTTAGTTGGTTGGTGAGGACCTTTAAGGGAATCTCAGCAAGTATGAAATGGAGGTCGTGATGTATGCGGTGCTTAATTATCTTTATTGCTGGAATAATGTAGTTTTAGGGATATTTTGGATGTTATTGTGATATGGTTTGTTATAATGTTAGGTACCTATAGTAGTCTAAAACTCTAGACTTTCTGGTACTGTTGAAACCTTCTGGTTCCTAGTTACTTAATGATCTTAATTACGAGATACATAGAGTACCTGGTAGGTAGGCACCCCAAGTCAACTTTGGAGCTTCATGTTGGTAGGTACTAACTAAAATGGTAGTAGGTAAATACTTTTTTACCAATGTATTTTCAAAGCAACGTTTACATGGAGCACGGAGCGCTGGACAATATCTCACCGCAGAGTATCTGTCTGCTTGAAAACAGACGACTGAAATTCCCGTAAATACAAACAAAGGCAGATCAAAACATTTAATATATTTCCCGAAACAAACGAAACAGCAACAACATTCGTCAATCGCGGAGCCATCCATCTTCATCTCATAAGTCAGTTCCGCCGCTCGCCGCTAGATGGCGCGCTACTCATTTATTATGCATACTGATGACCCCTCCTAATGAGCGACCCAGCGCTTATTTTACGTGAATTTTCTTAGGAAATTTGGCAACAACAGTGGAGATTGCGGGATGGCTTGATAAAACGGCGAAGATGCTCGCCGCGGTAATTAAGGGGTTGCTTTTTATGGTATCTCTATGGATTTGCATAAAGAATCTTTGGATTTCGGGAAAAGATAACCGCAATGTTTACGTTTTGAGAGCAACCTAGCTTCTTGAAAAGAAGATTGGGTAATTAATAATGAGTTAGGTACTTACTTACTTACCTATTTTAAATTTTGCGTACTTAGGTATCTTTATGCACTTGCATATTTTATTCTACGATGTACTTCATTTTTGATTGTGGAAAACCTTCAAGTTAGGTATTATTACTTAAATTACATTTATCTAAATTCGATTCCTTAGGTATTTTCTCATGAACATAAATCAATTTTTTTCCAACACAGAAGAACACTTTGAGAACTACAGAAGCGTGAAAGCAGCTATTTTATAAAATGTTAAATAGGCTCCGATCATCCGCGAAGTCCCTTTGACAAACGAAAGGCAGAAACATATTGAGGAGGGGGCAAGGGGGGTGGTGCAGGGTAACTACATACAACGTAACTCGGATCACTGGTCAAAGGATGGGTAGGGTAGGTATCACTTTATTTAGAGAACTTTAAAATAGCATTGGGCATTACGTACCAAAACACGATCTTAACCAAAGGCTTTGTTAAAATAGTTTTTTAACGATTTGCTTTCCATTACTTACGTTTTAATCTGAACCTAAGTTTATTATCGTAAGGTTTTCGACGTAATATTCTCTCAATACGTGACTTAGCACAACATAGTCCAAAATAAAATAATCAATCTCATTAGAATTTTTCAATGATCATATTTGCTCGGACAATAAATATGAAAAGTGCTTAGGAGCATTACATTTCCTACAATAGTTCAAATAACAATAAACAAAACCGCAAGTCAATATTGATAAATGACTAGCCGATGTCTAATCCATCTTATTTCCAAATTAAGGCAACCTGTTTACTATGCACCCTGGACTTTGGCCAAGAAGGGAAAAGGGAATTTATGGTCCCGGTTGACCGTTATGTTATATTGTTATGGCCCTTTATTTTATCAATGCGTTTTTATTGATAATATTCTCGGGGATGCTTCAGTTCGTGGCGAGTGGGATTGGACTGTCTCATTCAATCCCGTAAGAGGTTAGGACGAAATGGAAGTCAAATGTTATTGGAATGGGCTGCAAAATATTATGTTCTTAAAAAATATTATTTTCAAATTCATAAAGTATGGCTGGTTTTTGTTCGGCTTTTTGAAGCGGTCTTAGAATAGGTAGAAGTGCATTAGTTAAATATTTACATATTAATAAGCTCTAAACTTAAAGCATTAAGAAATGCTTGAGAAAAAACTTAGGACCTGTTTCTTACATTCTCCTCCAAGACTCCGCGCCATCCTTAAACCCTCACCAAAGGTGACAGAGCCGGCTAATTACTCCAATTACCATACCCCCATTGCCAATGCCTTAATCCCCTGTTATCTTCATTCGTTAATGTCTCCGGATTAGCATTCGCTACAAAAAGCCGCGGCGCGATCTTTGCTCGCGTCGTGGATTTATGTAAATAGTTACCCTTACCTAACCTACCTATGTTTCATTTTTACATGCTTTTGAGAAGAAGATTATTTTCTTTTCGAATGTGAATTTAAACATAAAAGTGATAAATCTAGCTGTAAAAGATGGATAAATTACTATTCAGTTATGTTTGTTGTCTCGTTAATAAAGCGCCATCTGTTAGGGAGTTGACGAACTAAACAAATCCGCAAAGTTACAATTAATCATCCTCTGTGAATAAATCATAAAATAAAAAACTTTGCATTTAAGTAAAGTTGTACCTACACACAATTCAAAAAGAAACATTTGATATAAAACCAACGTCAGGCACATAATATCATTATCAATAACAATTAAAATAATAAACTCTGTTCTTAAATATAAAGCTTTTAACAGTAGCTTTTTCGTCGTTTTCATTTGAATTAATTTATTTTAAAAAGTTTCTGTTTGTCCCATTGGTTTTTATATTTTCCATTTATTAATTTCTTTTAATATATTCCGGGATCCAAATTGAAAAGTTTCCGCGACACCGATACGTTGATTTAAAATTTAAATAATGGAAAATAATGGGACGGGTCCATTTTGCAGGTATGTTATGGCAGCTTGTGGAATAACTTTCAGCTGCTGTGAAGACTTATTTTGACTGAATATTAATGACCGTTAGTGCCATGTTATTTTTGTCTAAGGTTGTTGAACATTTTATTATTCGCTAAAAGTTTAAAGAGTTTTCCTCTAAGTAATGCCTTTACGAAAACATTATATTGTGCCTAAATTACATTATAACCGACACATGACTACATAATATACATAGTCATCATAGAACTAACACATAGTGTACCAGGCGCCCTATTTGTCAGAAGCGCAAGAAATTATGCTTCTAATGGATACGCCAACTTTGATTTCACTAGTGTAAATTATTGTTTCTTCATTCATTAAATTATCATTTTCGTTCATTTACACTCCCAACCCGAGCTAATTAACTCTCAATAGGGAATAAAATCTTACTCTTTTTCAAAGCTTTCTCCTATTTATTTTCAGAATCGGATTAGCTGAATAAAGGGGGGTTACTTGCCTCTCAGTTCCCATTAGCACTAAAAGTAAACAATTTACCGGAGAGCGGTAAAGTGCGGCGAGCTGTCGGTTAATCTTTGATTATGTCCGGGGATGTAGGCAGCTCACACGCACTGCATATTAATTGTGGTGGACGTACTCAGGACAAAGTATAAGGGGTCTCTGAATAAGAAAAATTATAAAATTATTACATAATAATTATAAATAAATAAATAATTTTTGTTATCCTTTTTTTCATTCTTAAGGTCAAAATAAAAGAAGAAAGAAGAAAGAAAGAAAGAAAGAAAACTAATTTATTGGAAAAATGTCTACATAGTACATTTTTTTTTCGCTCTATCCACATAACGTCCAGTTATAATAGTAAGTTATTTAATATTTAATACATAGGACCTACCTATTAGGCTTTTCAGCTATCACATTTTTTTTTAGTTGGTTTTAAATTAAATTAAATGCGTGACAATCCACACAGCATAATCTAGCCCCAAGTTAAGCAGAGCTTGTGTTATGGGTCCTCAACTCAACTCAACAGCCTGTATTGGTCCACTACTGGATGCAGGCCTCCCTCTGATAAGCGCCTTATTGGCTTTTATCACATGGGGAGTAATGCCCATAATCCCTACGCTGGGCATGCGCGTTGGGGATTCACAGTTCGGTGGTAGAGTTGTTCTGCAGGGGCGCTGCTGCCCGCCCCCGGTATCCCTTAGTCGCCTCATACGACACCCGCGGGAAGAGTTGGGGTGGTGCAAAATCTAAGCCGGCACCACACTGCGGGTTCTAGATGACTGTTAAACTTAATACAATCAGAAATATAATCATAGATTACATATTTTACACATAGGAAATACCCAGACCACCCAAAACAAATAGTCGCAGATCGTACAAACATTTGTCCCAAAGCGGGAATCGAACCCGCAACCCGCTGCATGACAGGCGGACTATCGCCCGCCGCGCCGCGCCGCACCAATTTGTTCAACAAGGTGTTCTTGTGTGAATTGTGTGCCTTTATGACTTAATGATTTGGACTACAACTGTAACGATGTATAAGTAAAGTATAGATTTTTATGACCTAAATTGATTCTTGGTTTTTTTTCACGATATAATAAACAGATACAATCCAGCATAATGTACCATAACTTATTTCAAGCTTACTCTAGCTTTTGTTTTAAACCTCCGATGTGGTTTGTGTGTGGTATTAGATAGATAAACTAGAGAAATTACCAAAAAAGAACGGTGAGTATTTATGTAGTAACAATTTTGCACTATTACTTGTCTAATAAAATCAGAAAACAGATCTTAGCGCCTCCTTCCGACATATTTAAGCCGTAAATAAATAATATTAACCCCCTTAAACTATCCTGAGTCCGTTCACGTTAATCAGGAGGATTGTTTTGGAGCGTGATACCGAGTTCAGACCGAGCCGTTACGTACGTTGTGACAATCGACGTTGTTTCTAAACGACCACTTTCTGAAGATACCGACCAGATAACAACTACCGACGTGGTTGAGGTCGCCGACACTTGTGCGTGGCACCACTTCCTTGCACAAGTGTCTTCCTCTAACTAAGACACAAGGAGGAAGAAGGAAGAAGAACTACTTCCTCCTTTTGCCACCTCCTACAAGGTATAAGAAGAGCCTTGCGTGAGCACTAGCAAGAGTTTTCTGATCTATAGTCGTAAAAATCTTGTCTCATGATTTCTTCAGAACTTTCTTTCTAGGATCTTACGACCTAATCCAGTAACTTAATTTCAACGCTGAAGAAAATCATTGATTTGTTATGTCTGATCCTTATGTTGAAATTGAAGATTATATAAGAGCTTTTGCCTTTCAGCTTCACTACAAAAAATAATTTATTTTATTAAGTAAGTTCACATTATTTTACAAATATTTAACTAGAAATATCAGCAGCTTGCTTTTAAAATACGAAAATAACAGGTTTGTCCCGTAGGTGGGAGCTATCGTCCCACATGGACTGATAGCGGGAAGCGCATAACTTTGCATATATTTCATAACCACTGAGCACGGATGGAATTAGACACATGCCACATGACATGCCTAAACCAACGTATTTCCAACGGTTTTGCGGGACGGACTCGTCTCAAAATAAACTTAAGTTGGTTCGGATATACATATATATAGCTAGCTATAGATAGCTTAGCTTGGGGCTAGATGATGCTGTGTGGATGGTCCAGCATTATTTATTTATTTATTTTTATATGTATAAACTATAGTTTGTGGATGTTGTTTTGTTTGCGAAATTGAGAATCTTTTTTTTGTGGGTTTATCAACTCTAGCTCTGCTGGATGGTAAAAGTACCTATATTACTACCTACGGTACGTATATCTATATTGCATTGACTTATATGATTTTATTTTTGTATTATGTATGATTTCAAGACATTAATTTCCATGAAACCTTATGATAATCGGAACTTTTCTATTACGATCAGTTCTGCTATTCGATAATAGATGGCGTTACTAAGCTGTGAATTAGTTTTGTTATTATATTGTACTAACAAAGTATAATAAAATTTGCGTAATGTTGGTCGGCAGAGGTATTTTACTTAGTCTACAATAGATATTTTATAGCACTCGTATTTACCTTCAGTTGATCAGCACTGAAATAGTTTTTTAAAATTATTATGATGGTGTTCTAATGTAAGTAGGTACCTATGTCGTAATAGGTGACTAAGAGAATCTACTTGAGGAAGGGCAGCAGGTTCCTTCTGTGTGGATTGATCAGCTTCACTGCTATCGTCAATGCACCTTCCAATTGTAGTAATTATTTCAAATCAAATTGGAGGTGATTCGCTCATAAGGGGACCTGACATGATGGTTGTGATGCTAGGAGTTCTCATCATCATTGCAGACATCGAAGAATCAAACCACGTCGTAATCTCCGTTTTAGAATAAAATCCTAATGCCGCTTCAGGAAACAGACTAGCAGTAAACTAAAACTGGCTGGCGACAATGATGATTTCAAAGTACAGAAACACGGTTCCCAAGCAACATTTCTACAGTCACAAAGTATAAAAGCCAACAGTCATTGTGGACGAATTCCCAAAGAAACGGCCTGACATCCGCTGCCGTCATGTGTGCATTCCGTTCCTCATGCATATTTATACGCTGACCCCTCGCGGACAAACGGACAAACCTGCCCGTTTTGTTACTGATACCAGCTATCTGTGAATTGCCGACTCTGGCAACTATTACTATGTATGCGAAGAGAATGGTACTGGCGTGAGGTCGAGATTTGTCCACATTAGGTAGACACCAATAAAATTCGTTGACTTGGATATGTTGGATAAATGTGGAGTCGTCTTAGCTTTTGGGTCGTACTATCGGTACAATCAGGGAATCAGGGAATTTCCTCGTGATGGGATGTTTATGTACTCAAGAGTTTTGGTAATCAGCAACTAAATCTGACTAGTTTCAGTGGATGGGGCATTCAATAAGGTGATTTGTGCAGAATGTTATATTTTTAAATCATGTTGTCTGCTGATTTGGACACAACTTTGTGACAAATGTGACTCGAGTCAATTCAGGCTATGATTTAAATATTGCTCTTATAATTTCTAAATGAAAAATTCCAAATACAGGTTCAAAACTGTTAAAAATTAGCACCGCTAGATGGTTTGGTTTGGTATAGAGTCGAAAAAGAAGATACCTATATAAGTAACTTCTTCTATAGTAACAAATATCTTCTATACATAATATATAATGTAAAGGGGAAATTTGTTTTAAAATGAATAAGTATGCGTAGACCGATTGTTAATGATAAACAGGCTCTTTTAGATACCTACCACAGTTTACTGACGGTAAATAAAACTTTAAATATATCACCCGTCTGAACTAATTTAAATATACATAACAATGTCAGCTCTCTTTCCCAAACTCAAAGCCTATCAAGAGTTCAAGAACAAAGTAACCGATTCCAAGTGCAAATATCTAAGTATAATGTGTGTATGACACCTACGTAACAGTTCAAACAATAAAGCTCGGTGAGAACTCTTATACAAGCTCCCAGGATTCATTATTCATACAATGCTGCACGAAGAATATATTTGTTGTTATAACATCAAATACTTGCTTATTAGTATCGTGCCTTGTATTACGTACTGGGGTTTTAAACGTGCTTATTACTGTGCTTTATTTGTAAGCTTAGCAGGCGCTTAAAATACATTGTGGTATTTAGCTTATTACTTTTATAAAGGATTCTTGTATTAAAATGAATAGGTACATATGCGTATATCATGTTAGACAGTCAATAGGCTCTTTAGAAAGCTAGAACTTACCACCATTAGTGCAGATTATGTATAAACTCCAATTGACTATGCGACGATGTCATGACGGTGCCTTATATACCTTCAAAAAGCAACACGACCATTGCAGCCCCATCATGTATGTATACTTAGGTAATGTACCCCTAGAAACGCCAAAACAAAGGCAATTAGCCACCGTGACGGTAGGGGGCGCCATTACGGCGATAATGGTGTGTAATCACCACCTTACCGGTAGGTAGTGCCGCTACGACAAAGAACTCATTCGCTTTTTCATGACGCATGGAAATTGAAAATGTTTAGTAATTATAGTAATGTTCATAATTTACTTTTATCTTCTAATTTTTGGTAGAGTCTAAAAATACGGCCCTCAGTAGTTTTTCAAAAATCTTTCTCTGCGAAAGTTCATTGCTGATCTAAAATCCTGAACAGTATCTGCTCTACGTATAAACAGAACCAACTAACTTGTCGGTTAAAAAAAACACACCGTTTTATTCTCTTCGGATAAAAAAAAACAATATACCATGCCATGTGTCACTCACGATGATGCAAGGATTCCAATGATAACTGACACATAATTGAAAAGTTATGGTGGAATAAAGAAACTTGCATTAATGAACCCTGAAAATGTTATAGACTCCTTTCTTAGGCAGTCGTGTAAAAAATAGCATTGGATCCGAGCACCCCACTTCATCTGACCCCTTAAGAATGGAACACCTTAATAGTAGGCTCTTTCTATGCTGCTGCTACCAGTTGCCACCTCCAGCATCTTCTGGTCTCACAGTCTTTAATCATCCTAGCCGAACGAGACGCCCACAGATGGACATATGCGCCCACTCTAACTAAAGCTTTGTTCTCTTAATCAGGACGCAATACGCTGCGTCACGAAGCAACGTCGACTTCACCGCGCTTGCCCCTTACCGCTGACGCAGACTACGACGTAACAAAATACCATTCTAGACGTTTTTCATATGACTATGTGTCCGGCACCGCATACCGCATACCGCAGCGCCCTGCTTGGTGCAGGAGACCAAGGCGCCGCAATGACCGATCGCGCACACACAGCTGTTGTGACTGAAAGAACTCAACAAGTGCTATTATTTATTAGCTAACTAAGAGGTATTCATTCTATTTTGTTTTATTTGCTTGTCTAAAAACTACAAGATGTTAAACTAGGACAATTTGTTAAAAAACATCAGAACAATGTAGATTTTTGTTTTTTTTTTTGTATCAGTAGGCCTTACACATTTTTGTAAATAATGATTTAAACAGGCTATTAAAATATGCGTGATCGTACAGATTGGGGTCACGCCACGAGGCACCTCAGCGCCCCCTGTCGTTACTCGCGGTAATTAACCACGGCGGTTAGCTGGTGAAATGTACGGCGATAAGGCCGCCTCGGCCTGCTGCTGGTAACGCTGAGTGACGGGCGACGGGTTTGTTGTGTCACGAAACTAGTTAGGAAGATTTTGGTACGGTTGGAAATACGACTTAGTTTCATCGGGACTAAATTGAAACGAATAAGAGCTTAGAACTACAGTGAAAGCTTTTATTATATTTTATTGAATTTAAACATCATCGTTCAGCTGGCAGGCCCACAATTTTTCGTTTTTATGTAAACATGCTTGATCTTGTGAAAATAAATGCCTAATCTTTCAATCGGATTTTTTTTATTTTTTTTTATTTAAAACTTTTATTTTGAACTAGAACATTTTAAAGGAATAATTATTTGTGTATTTTTTAAGCCGGAAACATACGTTTACGCGACGTCGCGTCGTCGTGGCTTGTCGTAACGCGCCAGAAGCATAACGGTTTCAGAGACCCCGTCTCGTGACGCATTTTGTCGAATGTATGAAAATGCTTCGACATTTGATAGAGCTTTGTTCGTTTAATGACAACGTTACGTAAATGTGAAAACAATACTTTATAGAATGAGTTGAAGTATTTGTTCGGATAGGTATTCCACTGTTCACACTAGACTTATGAACTTACTGATTACGCATATCCGCTCCGGTAGCTATCTATTTATCTATCACCATCAATGGCTTCAACATCCACGGAAGATGGTTTATGTAGACAGGGACCGCGGAAGCATTGAGCCCCACCCCTCCTCCGCGTACTTCAGCAGCAAGCTAACTTTCCGCGCCGGCTAACTTCTTTGGTCACCCCACTCCTCCAATTTCCGGATCCGGCATCCTCCGATCAATTTACTGCAGGTATAAGACTATTTTTAAAGATTTTTCCGAAATTCGAACTACATATTTAATGATGTAACTTTTTGTAAGTAGGTACGCAATAACATGACTTACATTTTTAAATTATCACCAACATAGAACTATAGAGCGAGAACCGAAAATTTTAAAGACTGCGGCGGTCGGTAGACTAAAGGCTAAATAAATAACGGCGAGCGGAGCGAGCTGAGGTAATTTAAGAGATTGATGAGGTTGTTTTAGTAACAAAGTTTCTCCGTTTCATTTTAGGGGGGCATTTCCCCCCCCCCCCCCTACCCCCCACAGCCGCGGTCATTGTATGTAGAGTTCGTTGGACGGCACTTACATTTTGTCAATACGGCGGTTGCATCTGTCGCCCCACTATAGATTTCACTAGTCATCTTAGTAGAATATGCGCAAATCTTTATGAGCTCTGTGAAGTTGGCTTCAATGGCTGCGCACCAAACCGTAAATAAAGCGTTGAAGGGAAAAAATGGGGTGAGAAAAAAGAGCTGTCTATCAAACCAGGGCTGCCAGCAAGAATTTTGCCGTATTTTTGTTTTGTCAAGCACATTTTGTTCTAAGATTCAATGTTTATAGAATTACATTTTATTATCAATGACGGATTAATTAAAACTTATTTAATCTTTTTATCTAACGCAATTAACCCAAGTTAAAAAATAACAGTACCAATGTAGCTAATTTATTCATAACTAGCTTCTGCCCGCGGCTTCGCACGCGTTGTTTCTATGGAAACGGTTAAAGGTCATTTTTATCCCATGGGAACTGATTTATGGAATAAAAAGTAGCCTATGTTTTATTCCAGGCCTAGTATTATCTGCATGCAAAATTTAATATTAGTGTGACTAGCTTCTGCCCGCGGCTTCGCACGCGTATTTTCGGTATAATAAGTAGCCTATAGTTAGGCTTTGCTCTAAACGTACGCCAAATTTCATCTTGATCTGTTCAGTAGTTTTGGAGATACAAGGTAACAAAAATTCACATTTCTCAAACTTTCGGCTTTATAATATTAGTAGGATCTGGTTGGCAATACAATAGAGTGATTATTGTGTATTGGGAGCTTTCGGTATTCCGTTATGCGGCCTCCGACTAACCGCAGATCGAACTGCTAACCGCAGATCGAAATACCGAAAGCACATCTTTCGGTATTTCGATCTGCGGTTTCGTGTACTTTCGATATACCGTTCTCCGGTATTTGGACTTCCGGTATTCCGTAGTACAGTCAGTACAATGACGCAGCAAAGTCTTTGACGGTCTATCTTTCACACCGGGGAGTGCGAAACCCGGGTGGGTAGCTAGTTGCTAAATAGCACTCTTTTATTTGATTGTACTTGCGCACTTTTGCTTCTGTGCCTAAGTTCACAGAGCTCATTAAGTTTTGCGATCACTCTACAAAGGTACTTATAGAATGGGTTTAAGAATGACGTCATCTCTCATGCTAAAACTTTTTCGCGATTTGTTAATTTATATAATTATTTATCTCTACTTGTGTTATTATTTTCCCTACGTTTCCACCAAGTGTAAATACCCGATAAATAATCGTTCATATCTCTCATGCTGTGCTGCTCAGTTGGAATCCTATCCAGCATGCGAGACGACGTCATTTCAATACCATTCTTCTAAGACGCAGGTTATATTATCGTCGGTTTGTTGTCACTCGTCCCCGAATCCACGACACAGGTGACCGGGCGTCGCGCGCGCATCCCTAATGTATGCAAATGCATGTATCTCGGATCGCGGCTTCCTTCCGCCGCTAATTATGCGACTGACTAAATATTATACCGTTACACGAATTACGCATTGACAGTGTGCAGATAGATTATCTGTTCTAAAACTTAAGGCGAATAGTAGGGGTGATAGTGGCGCCACTACATATTTAATTTTATAATTACGTTATACAAAGGAATTATCAAAAAATCGGACCGCGCGTAGACGATATCTATCATAAGCTTTTTTTAAATGTATCTTTAATAGTTAACAGCACTTCGCTTATTACCCGACGATGAACCTGTAATCAAAAGAAATATCCCGGTGCAAATGCAAAGGACAACTTTGAGTATTTGTCGCTAAAGCATCAAATTTTGTTCATCCAACCAAACTTGACTTACTTTGGTTTGGAACTTTAGCATGTTTCAATAAATATGCTCAAGAAAATGGAGAATAGACACTTCTATTCTCGATTTATTATCTGCAAAAAAGATAAGCAACCCCGTAATCCTTAACCTAAAATAATCTTTCTTGTTCTTGATTTTAATCACAATTTTTGACGATTTGAGATGCTTTCTTCAAACCCGTTTTTTGTTTCTATTTGTTGACGTAATTTGCAGTTAATTCTAAGCTCGACTATAGTAGGTATATTTTTTTCTTACTTTTTTAGCAAGGAGCTTTGTTTTGACGTGACCATGTGAAACAGATTACATTTTCTAAACGCGCAAGATTAACAAAACAACAAAACGCCTTTGTGTGTAGTCTGCGTTACCCGACGCTGACGGCAAATGTTCAATTTGAGATTCTGTCGCCCTCGCGATGCGTATCTACTACTTAATATACATGGAACTAATTACATACGCAATAAAACTAACTAATAAAGTACAAATATATCTATCCTGGTCGCTAGCACCACATCTTCAAGGATTGGAGATCAGTGAAGAGCTTTGAGGAGTAAATATTTAGCGCGTTTGTCGCTGAGTAGCATGCCACCGAAGAAGGCTAAGTACAACGGTGGCAGTAAATGTGGTAACTTTTGACTGCGTACATGATTGATTATAATGTGGTGGTGGCGTCGACCAGGGTGTCCGCCGGTTAGGCTGTGGATGGCTGATGGAAGGGTGGTGGTCATCAATACAAGGGCTAAGTCTCGTTGGTTAAGTGGTCGCGGGTTTAACCACTGATAATGAAGTCCCGGGTTCAAATCCCAGGAGGGATTCGGGGCAGGAAGTCGGGCAGTAAAATATTGTTGTTGGGGTTTTTCTAATAAGAAAATTCACAGTAGCAGTCTGGATTCAGGAAGTTGGCGGTGTGACACCACCGTGCCGTGGAAAGTATGTACGCTATGTCGTTGGTCCTGCGCCTGACCTCTCCCCTGCCGTCTCATCGGATTATGGGAGCAAGGGTTCCTTAAAACTGTAGCGTTACGTTTACAACAAAACTCCTCGCAAGCAAAGCAAGTCTCAACTTCAACGTCAACAGCCTGTATTGGTCCACTGCTGGCGCAGGCCTCCCCCTGATAAGCGCCTTGTTGGCTTTTATCTCACGGGGGGTAATGCCCATAATCCCCACGCTGGGCAAGGAGGTTGGGGATCGCAGTTCGGTGGTAGAATTGTTCTGCGGGGGGCGCTGCTGCCCGCCTCCGGTGGATATATCTTAGTTGCCTCTTACGACACCCACGGGAAGATATGGGTGGTGCAAATTCTAAGCCGGCACCACACGCCTACCTACTTCTTTAACTAATCCTACAATTTTATTTCTCGTAAGAATTCATTTCAGGATTCTTATCCAAATCACCACAGCATGACGTCACGTATAACCTCAAACTCATAACCACCCTATTCAGACCGGAAACGGCCAGTCAGCCAATAGCAGACAGCCGGAAGTGACCTGAGGGTGGCTATGTAATCTGTTTATGTCTAATATCCATGTGACATTTTTTTTACAGTCAATCGACCTTCGTTTGAGCATAATCTCAACAGATGGAGAATGACGATGTGGCCGACGATATCACGATGTATCACGAAGGCCTAGAAGACACATATTGTCACAAGTTGTCTTGAAGAACCCAGGTTGTAATAACCGGAAAATATGCCTACGTAGGTACTCTACGAAATAACACGAAAACAAGGTTTCGTAAGATTTATTTACTAGTCAACGATGATACCAGGTTCCGATTTCCAATACGGTATGTATTTAGCGCCACTTTGCAGGGATAAGAACCGGTGTCGACCTCTGTGGCGCAGTGGGCGACAGTGCCCCTGTGACTCAGGAGGTTGCGGATGTGATTCCCGCCTTAAGGTGTTTTATTTGTATAGTAATAATAATAATCATCATCATCAGCCTATATCAGTACACTGCTGGACTTAGGCTTCCCCTAATGAGCGCCATAGGGCCCTGTCTTCAGCTTGCCGCATCCAGCATCTGCCTGCACTCTTTCGCAGATCGTCATCCCACCTGGCCAGAGGGCGTCCTATGGGAGAGGGAGTCGTGGTTTTCACTCAAGAACACGTTTACCCCAGCGGTTGTCGGTTCTTCGCGAGATATGGCCGGCCCACTGCCACTTCAGCGTGCTAATTCTTTGAGCTATGTCGATAACTTTGGTTCTCTGTCGGATGTATTCGTTACGAATCCTTCAGAAAAACTCCAAGCATAGCTCTTTCCATAGCTCGCTGAGCGACTTTGAACTGGTGGACCAGCGTCCACGTCTCAGCTCCGTAGGTCATGACGGGTAGGACGAACTGATTGAAAACTTTCGTTTTCAAGCATTGCGGTATGGCTGACGAGAAGACTTGACATAGTTTCCCAAACGCGGGCAGCGTTTGGGAAGCCTAGCTGGATCTTCCTCTTGGCCTCCTCCTCAAAATTGGTTTTACCTAACTGCAGAATCTGCCCGAGGTAAGTGTACTCGGAAACGATTTCGAGAAGGTGACCATGTACGACCACCGGTCTTGGATCAATGTGGTCATTTATCATGATTTTGGTTTTATCCAAATTCATGCCAACGCTGATGCATTGCGAGCCTGAAGCTAGGTCGTCCAATATCTGGTTCAGCTCCTCTAGCGACTCCGCTATTAAAACTATGTCATCAGCAAATCACAGGTGTGAGATGTAACCACCGTTTATGTTAATGCCCTTGCATTTCCAGTGCAGCGTCTTAAACATATCTTCCAACGCGCTCGTGAACAGTTTCGGGGATATAACATCCCCCTGTCTCACTCCTCTGCGCAATTGGATGGGTTTAGACTGCTGGCCCTGTACTTGGACACTCATGGTGGCGGCTTCGTAGAGACATCTCAGCACCTCGATATAACGATAGCTACTTGGCATCGCTGTAAGGATTCCAGAACAGCCCAGGTTTCGACAGAGTCAATTTGACTCAGTCAAAGGAATTCGCATAATCCACAAAAGCCAGACACAGGGGCTGATTATACTCTTAGGACTTCCGTATAATATCCCTTACTGTGTGTCTGTGGTAAGATATCCTGCGCGAAACCCGGCCTGTTCTGATGGCTGGAACTCGTCGAGTCTCCTGGCGAGACGGTTCGTGACCACTCGTGAGAACAGCTTATAGACGTGGCTTAGGAGTGAGATAGGTTTGTAATTTTAAAGAAGGGTTTTATCTCCGTTCTTAAAAAAAAGCACCACCAAACTCCCGCTCCCGGCCTATGGAGTTCTCCTACTGTGAAGGACGGCGTTGAAGTGAAGAGGCTCTGTAGCTCCTGTATTACAGGGGCTTCTCCGGCTTTCCAAAGCTCCGAAGTTATTCCATCCTCACCGGGGGCTTTTCCATTTTTAAGCTGTCTCAGAGCTAACACGATCTCGTCTTGACTGATTTCTGGCAGTTCGTCGATATAGTGGCATGTCAATGTGGCTCTGGAATCATGGTCGTCTCGTTGGGAACGAGGGGCATGTGCAGCGTATAAACGGCCATAGAAATCCTCTATCTCGGCGGATATCTCCGGCTTCGACAATACGGTCCTCCCATCGTGCGTTTTTAGCTTCGTCAGGTGGCTCCTGCCAAGCTGCTGAGTGAATACTTTCGACCCCCGGTTTCGCTCTATTGCCTCTTCAATGAGGCGTGTGTTGGAGCTCCGAAGGTCAAAATCAAAAAATCAAAATCAAAAACTCTTTATTTCCATAAATACAATAAATGTACACTTAGAAAAGGTCAAATCATAAAACTAAGCACTGACACGGAAATAAAGTGATATTTTTTGATTTCTGTCGCTTCGGTATGTAGACTAAAGTAAAGAAGCGACGAAGGAACCTTTAGCCTGTTAGTTGTTATTTTTCGAGTTGGAGCAAAACCCGTCCCAAGCTTTTTTATCCTCTAGATAATCTGATATTTTATAGTAAGCCTTTTTGCACAGCAAGGTTTTGACAATTTGTTTGAATTTATTTACTGATAATTTTTGCAACTCACTAGGAGTTTTGTTGTAGAAGCGTATACATTGCCCTTTAAAAGATACATTAATTTTGTGTAGCCTAGTTGTGGGCACAGCGATCTTATGTTTGTTTCTGGTATTCAAATTATGTTTATCGCTATTTTTAGGGAACCGATTTATATTTTTATGAGTGTACAATAAGTTTTCATAAATATATTGACATGGTACTGTCATTATGTTTATTTCTTTGAATTTATCACGCAGGGATTCTCTGGGACCCATATTATAGATTGCACGAACAGCCCTCTTCTGCAGCACAAATACGGTGTTAATATCTGCAGCGTTCCCCCACAGCAGTATACCATAAGACATAATACTATGGAAGTAGCTGAAATAAACAAGTCTAGATGTGTCCACGTCTGTAAGATGACGGATTTTTTTGACTGCATATGCTGCAGAACTAAGTCTCTTCGATAGCTTATCTATGTGTGGGCCCCATTGAAGTTTATTATCTAAGGTGATTCCTAAGAATACGGTGCTTTCTACTATTTCTAAAGTTTCTCCTTTAACGTTTACATCAGCCTTCACTTGTTTAACATTAGGTTGAATAAATCTAATACATTTTGTTTTGGTTTCATTTAACAAAAGATTATTGACACTAAAACGGTCGCGCCGTACCATCTTCGCAATTTGCTTGTTCAGGTCTGACCTGTCTGACGAAGTCGCTTGGGTGGTTTCCCGTCTTCTTGTCATCAGCCCTAGAGTCTCATCCGAGAGTTTGGATTTCTTGCCAGTGCGCTGCGTTTTGCAGAACTTGATGCCCGCTTCCCTCAGCGTTTCGACCAGATTGTGTAGGGTCTCGTCAGCGTCATCAGTGGGTCCCAAGGCAACAAACCTATCCCCGAGAAGCTGCTGGAACTTCTCGGTGCTCGCCATGACTTGGATTGGGTTATGTCGGACCGTGGACTTCATCAGACGGTTGCTCTCAAGCTTCAAGTTGATATTCAGAGAGCCTCGGAGGATTCGGTGATCAGATCCGGTATTGAACCTGTTGATCACTGAGACATCTCTGAATATATGCTTGCTATCAGTCATGATGAAGTCGATCTCATTTTTGTCACAGTGTCGGGGCTTTGCCATGTCCATTTCCTTTGCGGCCGTTTCTTAAAGAAAGAGTTTATTAAGAACAGCCCCTCTTTCTCAAAAAAGTTGACAAGCATTTGCACCCTGTGATGCCAAACTCCATTACCCTATTCGGGAAACAGACCTTCGTTTGAGCACAATCTCACCTGATGGTGAATGACTAAATGACCGAAGATGTTGACACGACGGTCTCGAAGACACCTATTCATGGTAAGCGATAAATACCCGATAAATAATCTTAAATGTGAGTTCAACTATCGATGGCTTCTCTGGAAGTCTACATACGGCCCAGGGAACACATACATTGGTCTATCATGCGTGAAACTATGACAGATTTGTTCAGACGCTTCATTTGCAATGTTGGTAACGTGACACCCTGGATCTACCTACATTCTGGAATGTGGATCTGTGAGCAATGCGGTGAGTGAATAGGTGACGTGATGTTTTGGATAAATACCTACTACATACTTAGAAAGAAACCAGAAATCCCTTAAATGATACATTTCGTGTTCGACGTTTAATTATGTTCTTTCAGTATACCAAAACCGACCGAGCACCGTTGCGGAAAACGGCAAAAACAATAGGTCGTATTATACAGAAGCAATAGTATATGATATACAAAAACAATAGTGGCCGGGCCGTTATCTGCACCATGTTATTTCACTTCGCCCGCTGCGCAAATACGCGGCTACCCGCAATTATACGGCACAGAGGAGTGGACAGATCGGACGGTTCGGAATCTCAAGTTGTTTTTGTACTTCAGGTTTAGTTATCTATAACATTTTTAGGGTAATATAAGGTTTTGGGATTTTTTAATGTGAGGTGGTAGAGTCAAAAAATACTTTATTGTACACCAACAAAAATACAAAACACGAAACCTTACATAAGATACAAGTACAATGGGCGGCCTTATCGCTTAGAAGCGATCTCTTCCAGGTCTTAGAGTCGTTTATTGAGTCATACATACTCGTATTTGGATGTTGAATGTTCAAAGTAGGACACATATCTGAAAGCTTCGTTGCTAAATAGACCATATAAAGCAGACATTAAGGTAGGCAGCTTGTTGGTTTCATTGCTCTCTAGTCGGGGTCGCACTTATAAAAGTTTTTTTTGAGATATCGACGTCCCCCGCGAATAATCCGGTAATGACCTATTACGGGGTTTTTCATGTTATGCGTTTTTCGGCATCTAGAAGTCAAAATACACCATGTGAATTTTTTTCAGAATGTTTCTATCTTTATTTACGAAGATATGAAAAACTACGCGTATATTCCATAAAAAATAATTAAAAATTATTTTAAACGAATAATATGGTTTTAGATATTTACGAAACAAAATATCAATATGATTTGACAGTATACATTGTTACGATATTATTCGGGTAAAAAGTTTTCTACGTTATTTAAGTAAGTGCTAGTACAGGTTTATTCGGGGTTTTATTTAGAAAACGATATCCAGCCAGGCCGAGCATATGAAGGTGCTCGTAATAAAAAACATCATGAGAAAAAGAATATTTCAATTAATTGTGCCTGTAAAAAAGGTTGCGGGTTAAAATTCAATACAGAAGACAGGTTAGCCCTTCATACTAATTTTTATAAACTCGCCAATCGAGAATTTCAATGGCAATACATTACACGACATGTTAAATCCAATGATGTTAAAAGGATTACCGTAAATAGAAAAAGTAACCGTTCGCAAACATTAAAATATTATTTTCCCCTCAAAGATGAAGAAATCCAAGTATGCAAGGTATTTTTTTTAAACACTCTTTCTATCACTGAGCAAATGATTTACACAGCTTTAGAAAAAAATAAAAGAGATGAAAGTTTGATCGATAAACGAGGCAGGCATCAGAATAGACCACAAGTTATAGGCCACAATATTTCCCAAAGCAGAATCGCATTACTTAAGAAAAGAGTCTAAACGAGAATACTTGTCTGAATTACTTAATATTTCAAAAATGTACCGACTTTACAAGTCATGGTTTGCAAATCAAAACTATCTAGATATTGTTCAGATGGCTTCAAAACGACAGTATGAAAGAGTGTTTAACACTAACTACAACTGTTCCTTTTTTAAGCTTAAAAAGGATCAGTGTACTTTATGTTCACAATATCAGCTAGCTGACCCCGTTGAAAAGGCGTCTTTAGAAGCACATTACAGGAAACATTTGAGTATGAAAGAAAGAGTTCGTGAAATTAAAAAAGAAGAAAAAGAAACACTAAATAAAGATGACACCGTTGTAGCCATTTTTGATTTAGAAAAAGTATTGAATGTACCACAGTCTGAAGTGTCAATTTTTCACTACAAACGTAAATACCCGATTTATAATTTTACAGTTTTTGACGCTCTAAACAAACTAGGATTCTGTTACGTTTGGCAAGCTCAAATCGGAAAAAAGGGATGCATCGAAATAGGGAGTTGCTTGTTTCAATTTGTCAAGACAGTACACGAAAAAGGTATACGCAAAATTATATTTTACTCGGATGGTTGTTATGGCCAAAATAAAAACAGATACATTTTTGCATTGTATCTTTACATTGCAATGACTCTTCAAATTGACATTACTCATCGGTTTTTTGTTGGTGGGCATAGCCAAAATGAAGGCGACTCCATGCATGCATGTATTGAAAGAGCTCTGAAAAACAAAGTTTTGTACACACCGGACCAAGTATATAGTATCATCATGAACGCTAAAGTCTCCGGAGACAAGTATATCCTAAAAGAAATGCAACAATCTGAAATCCTCAACATAAAAGAACTTGTTGAACCCAAAAGATGGCTTCATGATAAGACAGGAGAAAAAGTACGATGGTCTGATGTGATGGAGGTTAGTGTCTCATACAGTAAACCTAACTGTTTACTTTTCAAATATGATTTTGATCAGGATTATATTGAATTGGATTACGATGCAGGCAGAAGTAGACAGCGACGGCAAAAACAGGTGTCCAAATCAATTGAAAGTATTGAATTAAAGCCAGCATACGACAAGCCCCTCCCTATTAAGAAAGCTCTGTATAACGATCTCCTAAGCCTGTGTAACTCCCAAGCAATTCCCCACCATTATCAACAATTTTATAGGAACTTAAGCTTTTGTGATACTGAATCAGGTCACGATGAGGATTCTGATTAAGAATTTTAACTGTAATAGGACCTTATTATAATTTTCATGATTGTGTAATCAAGTGTAATAGTCGTGTCTTCAGTGCAGTGTCATTTTATATAATAATAATAACTATCGTGCTTTCTCAAACTAACCAAAGTTGTTTCATTTACTAGAATGCCCTTTATTTTTATAGTATATTTCATGAAATTGAGGCTTTATTTCATAAAATATACTATAAAAATCACCAAATAATACTTTAGTAAGCTATTCGAATAAACAGTAAAAGTCATAACAATAAAATGTACGTTACTGTCAAACAATCGAATAACCACATAATTGGCTTTTACAAATGTTCAGTATACAAAACAAATTACACGAATAATAGCGTTACACGATTTTACCATTGCCATCGAAAATATAAATTTACACGAATAATATCGCAAGAAGATTTTACTGTTGCCGTCGAAAATATAAACTTACACGAACAATATCGTAAGTGACATTACTGACCAGACCTTCACGTACACTAATATAGTAAAATGCATCCAGCTAAATTATAAGGAAGCCCATGGGCCTAGTTAAATTTTGTTGAAATAACCAGATAACTGAAAAAATTTGCTTCCTTATGCGATATAAAAAGTCTCTGATACTTGTTGTTAAATGGAGTTATTAAGGAAAAATGGTTTTTTATTTTTCCTGAACATTTACACTTTTACGATTACCGGATTATTCGCGGGGGGCGTCGATATAAAAAATGAAGTATAGTAGTGTACTCCAATTGGACTGATTTGGACTTCATGATTGCGCCTTTTTGGAGCTAGCCGTGGCGCTCAAATGCCCAAAAAGTAATGACATTAAACTATCTATTAAATAAAGCCAATGCCAGAGAAATTAATATTTTGATGATTGAGATTTTGAAATGGCCAGAATACCTCTAAAAACCTCTAATACCTTTTTCTAAAGAAAGGTATATTTATTTATTTCCGAGGTTTTTTCAGAGTCACTCCACATCGAGCTGCCTCATCTGTGCACACCGCCCTGTGCGATCCCCCGTCCCATAATCTTTGCGAATAGTTGGCGCAGGTCGACTATGATTCGGCGGGTTTCATGCGATTACGGCGACACCTGTCACCTTTCCCAGAGAATTTATAATTCAACCCCTCCGCGCCCCCCCACCCCCTACGGGCCGGATCGAGAGGATCGCGCTAATTGTATTCACGAACACAAGGATTTATTGCTATTTATACTTTTGTCTATACACCTACACCTGTGTGGATATTCGTATGTGCTCGACTATAGGGATTAAAATAATGGCACGTTTTAAATATGCATTGATTTGCGTAACAATGAGATGCAGTTTGCAGATGATAAATAAACTATGGATCTGTTTTGTTTTTCGTATTGTTATTTAGGTTACGAATTAAATGAAAATCTGAAAATTTCGCTCTATTGCTGGTGATTCTTTGACATTTCGTTATCATTAAGCTTCGCCACAAAAATTTTCATATCTTAAAGTTAGTATCACAGCAATATATAAATGCGAAAGTTTGGATGGATGGATGAATGGATGGATGTTTGTTACCTCTTCACGCAAAAACTACTGAACGGATCGAGCTGAAATTTTGCATACATGTAATTCTAATCCCGGAATCAAACATACTTTTTATACCATAATTCAGTTCCCATGGGATAGAAATCACCTTTAGACGTTTCCATAGAAACAACGCGTGCGAAGCCGCGGGCAGAAACTAGTTATTTTATAAACTGTCTCCCCTGAGCCTATCAAAAGGATGGTAGGTATTTGTGCCGGCGCCATCGGCTGAGGAGTTCATTTCACGGCTGAGCCCGCTGGCTGATGGCTCCTAATGTTGCATTGTCATCTGCAGGATCGGCTCCAACACATGCTGGGTGGAGCTCCACACTTGCGCGGCGATACTCCCTTGTCTAGCCTTGCACTCTGATAGGTTCATTGACTGAAAGAATTAAAGGAAATCTTATATATAAAAATGAAACCCGTTTCGCGTTGTCACGGCATCACGCGTGAACGGCTGGACCGATTTCGCTAATTCTTTCTTTGTTGTGTTTGTTATTGTCAGGAGAAGGTTCTTATGAAAGAAAAAATTAAGAAAGTTGGAAACATAAATTTCCACGGGGGCGAAGCCGCGGGGCGCAGCTAGTTATTTATAAAGCTTACAATAATAACACAACTACTAACAGATGATACATTTAATGTATTTACACTTCTACACTAATAGTATACAGAGGTAAAATTAGCTTGTTCGTGAGTTTAAGAGGGCTTAAGAGGGCGTTTCAACCTCGCACCGGTAGCGGTGCCTCGTGAGCGAAGCCGCGAACAGAAGTTAGTTTTTATCCATATAATTTTAGGTTAGGTTAGTTAGTTAAGTAGTTTTAAGTAGTTGATAGTTTGTTTGTCAAATACGGGACTAACTTGGTCACTAATGAATCAAAGTCCCTAAATAAATAAGAACATGTGGTTGACGAATTTGACTTTATAATTTAATAATCATTTATTTCAAAAAATATCTGAGCGTCTGGTCGAAGCGATGCATGGCCAGAGAGCTGGTGAGTATCTGGCGCAGCGCATCAGCATTGCCATACAGCGTGGCTATGCAGCCAGCGTAGCGGGGATGCTTCTGACTGGTATTTGATATGGAGCAGAAGAGCTATCTGTAGATTGTTTACAACAGTCTGCAGTTAGCTCAATTGTTTCAATTGTAAATACTAGTTCTAATTTATTTCTATAATTTGATTGTAGTAATTTTGTTTGTCAATAAAGAGGTGAGAATGAAACTTGCACAACAGACTGCAACGATGAACAACACTATGATGATGACGACTGTGGGAAACCAACTACCGGCCTACATATTCAAAACATTAATTCTTATCGAAAACAATGTTTATTACCTGTTATAATGTTCGACTTACCAGTGTCGTGTTAGATGGTTGGTCGGACGGCCCTGCGTTTTCATTTTTATTTAGTTTTGTTTACTAAGCGGGACATGTTCACTGAACAGTAATAAGCCCTTAACTTAAACACGTTTATAATTATTTATCACCGTAAAATAACTGTTCTGATAGGTCGAAGTAAGCATGTTTAGTTCAGTAGAACTTGTGCCGAAGGGCAAGTGAGGGTAGCTAGAACCAATTGCAATTACTAGATACTGTGGCCTTTTTAGCCCTCAACAGGATAACTTTTTCAAGGATTTTTTAGGATGGTAGTTTCCGTATGATTAACGTTGTACCGAACACCCTGTATAATCTTTCTTAGGTTAAAGGTCACCATGGAACACCAGCACTTTGACTTGATCTGCTCTGGCATAGCGTAATTCTGGTGACCGATTTTGTCCTGTTGCTTTAAATATTATAGCAAAATGAAAAACAGAATATTATGGCAAAATAAACTTATAGGTACTTTTTAGATATATTACGTTTACAAAAACAAGTTTGTTTTACAGCTTTAATACTGCCATTCTAGCATTAAAGAAATAACATTTATGTTACTAACATTAGTAAGCCAATAAAATACCGTAGACATACCAACAATGGTTTTTACAGTATCCTGACCTACCATGTAATAAATAAGTGAGTGAGTCGCCCACGCGTGTCCGTATATACACCTGGCCTGTCTGTCCGTATGTACGCCAGTTCATTTCACGGTGGGTTCACGCAAATCGATGTGAACCGAGCGGCCGGGGAACACGACTATTATTTTGAGATTGCCTGATAACTTTTCAAACTTCAAATCGTTGAATGTGGCTATTAAAATACATACAATACAGTTGGTTAGTTTGCTAGCAGTTAATAATCTGGAGTTGGTTGTTATAACACGTACAAAGTTTATATATTCTAATAATAAAGATAGAATAACTAGACAGAATAACTATTTATTTCAACACAAGAACAATAATGTACAAAACGAAGAAACGGGGAACAGAAAACGAAATATAGAGGTAAGTAACACAAGAAGTTGAAAAACGAATATGAAAAAAACTTTATATGAAAATAGGTGAAAACCCAGTAGCTAAAACTGTAAGCTACTATCTAGATGCTAAACGGTAAGGTAAGTTTAATCTTTAAAAAACAAGAAATATCTTGTCGTTTTTTACACGCTTTTTATTAGCTTCACCTGTATGTTTGTATGTTTGTTTGTAACCGACTTCTTTGGGCGCGATTTTGACCCACTTTAAACGGCCAGATTTCGTTCAAACTTTGTAGATTTATTGAGGACCGATGACAATACACTAATTTGATAAAATTATTCCATTTTTCAATTTGCAAAATATGATTTTTGTTAATTTATATAATTTTCATCTATAGTCGATAAGGTAAGAAAATTTTCTATAATTTTTTTTTCGCATCATGAGTCGTGCAATAGTTTAAAATTAAAAAAACAAGCTATTATAAATAATCCAAACTAAAAAGTAGAAAATAAATAATAGGTTAAAAAAACTAAAAAACACGCTTTTTATAGAAAACCGAACTAAAAAATAGAAAATAAATTTTAATGAATTTAAATTAAGAAAATAGTGTTAAAAATTTCAATGAATATAAGTTAATAATAGTGTGAATAAAAAAAAATATTTTATTTTAAAAAAAGCGTGGGGTGCTTTTTAAAATATTATCGAAATGATAATCACTCTACTCATATCTGTCAATAAAATATTTATAACTATTGACACCATGCACCCCACGCTTTTTTTAAAATAAAATATTTTTTTTTTATTCACACTATTATTAACTTATATTCATTGAAATTTTTAACACTATTTTCTTAATTTAAATTCATTAAAATTTATTTTCTATTTTTAGTTCGGTTTTCTATAAAAAGCGTGTTTTTTAGTTTTTTTAAACTATTATTTATTTTCTGATCTATGCCACTGCACTTGCACACTGTACATGGCTTGAACTTTATATTAATTACTTTTTAATTTTACTATTGTAATTTCCTATTTGCTAATTAAATGTATATCGAAGTCTTGTATTCAGGTCGTCTGTCTGTACTTTTAGATATATTTCTTTTTTAAAGATATTTTAGAACCTAATTTACGGTAACACTACATTTATTCAATACCTACCTAAATGTATAAGCTTTCGTGATATTATTAACACTGTTACAAATAGCACTCATATAGGTATTCGTTATCTACCATAATGAATAACTTTTTCCTTTAATATTTTTTTCTTTAAACTGACAAATAAAGAGTATTTTTGGAAGTATTTTTATTTTTACAATTAAAACAAAATCACATTCAAAGAAATATAAATAAATTTGGTAAAAAAAACTATTCGGGTACTACAAGCGCATTTTGACGCGCTCTTCTGTGACGTTATGGTCAAAAACAAGGTGTTCTTTCTACTAAACTCTACTATGGAAAAGGATGGAAAACATGTTTACCATGTTGTATTGTTCCCTTGTTCAAAAATACTACACGAACTACACCTAAAGGTATTTTTTCAAGGTCCTATTTATCTCGTGTAAAGCGTAAAGTACAATACTTTATTCACAAAGAAAATTATACTAGTATTTACAATTGAAACAATTGAGCTAACTGCTGACTGTAAAACAACTTACAATGTTAATTTATCGAATATATTTAACTTTTTGACTGTAGCTTCGTAATTTCCGAAAATGATGAAAAAATACGTGGACCTCTTAAACACATAAATTTTAGGTACAATCTACCTTTGACACGGCTTTGACGGCTTTGACAAACCCACTTTCAGTCCTTGCTAAGCTAAATGACTTCCTTTTATTACAATAAATCAATATTTTTCTTAGGACTCACAGAACATACACACAACAGCGAGCTTATAAGCAGTATCTTGAGTTTTGTCAAAAAATTGATAGCGTTAAAGATTCCTAATAAATATATTCGGCCTATTCCGAGTCACATGCATGTCATCATATCAATGAAGGAGTATGTGCAGGGAGAAGTACGCTCCACAGGCGAGCACAGCTATTTGAAAAAGCTGTACCTACTTCAGCCAAACAATGATTGCCTCATGTATTATTTATACCGCTTTAATGGAGCAAGGTCATTTGAATTCATTTCCTTTGCTAATAACCACACTTGCTTTCACACAGCGTTACGCAATTCTAATAATTATTATGAATTATGCATTTTTATAATTCTTGTATAGAATGTTGTACGAACCACGGTTGGTGGTGGTTCCGCTACTCGTCCAGAGATGGCGTTAGTAAGTACGGATGTCGGCAGGCTCGTTCCGAAGCGAGACACGTAAGTCGCTCGTAGACGTTGTAGTAAAAGTTTGCATCGTGTTTATTTTAGGGTGCGCTTGTCTGGCGTAGTACTACGATTTTAAATTTAAATAATTTTTAATACTATAGGCACTACTCTCTTTGAATCGTGAATGAATCGATTGTGGTCAAGTTCCGCAATGCCTCTTTTTACAACTTCACAAACGGTTGTAAAATTGTGTGAATGCTGTTTATTGGTAAACAAGCTCAAATAAATAATTTGGTTATGAATGTATTTATTGCATTTAAGTGGATTATGCAAAGTAGATCGTCATTTTGTGGGTTCTTTTTGTTTGGTTAAGGTTTTTGTATGATTTTGATTAAGTTTCTGTAGATTAATGTTTCTCGGAGGATGGTGTGACTTTATTTTGTTATTGTAATAGCTTTTATGTTAAAAAATATATAGATCTTACAAGTTTTAATACTTTTGGTGACGTGTGATATACAAATGTATATTGTACTTTATGGTAGGTCCATACCTACCATAAACCAGGAACTCTACCATTATTTGATGTCGACATCATGTACCTAGCTATGACTATACTAGAATCCTATAGCTTGATAAGTAGCTACTGCATAAACTAGATTAGGTAGGTACCTATTATTCTCTATTAATTTTCATAAAAACCGTGCATTCATTCTGAAACCTCTTAGGTTAGGTCAAGTTTAAGCTTGACTCTATAAAAGATAGAGCTGCAAAACTACTCTGCTATTTCTAATCTGACCGGAATCAGAACATTGAACCGTAGAAGTTGATACGTTGAACTCACCTGGTAGCAATCGGTAGCTATTTCAGTCTGAAATCTCTAAAGTTATGCATATCTAAACATACTACCGCTCCACTCATACTCCGACTATACCGACTCTACATTTTATACAGGCGTCCTATTTCCCGCCACGCACACTTAGACATCCCTGTGTGCGTATGGTTTTCCCTGCTGCGCCTGTGTGGGTGGGAAAAGCGCGCGTGAGTGTGCGTAGCTGTCCCTCTCTGTCGTATGGGTCGGTCCCCCTCGCACATGTTGCTATGCAACTGGCCGCGTCCCTATAGATGGGTCGGCGCTGTCTGTATGTCCATTGTGTTTATGTTTAGGCTCCGTTTTGTAAATCTTTATGGGAGTATTGATGTTTGAGTTTTCATTCGCAGTGGAAAGTACGGAAAATTATTTGTTTGTTTATGTTAATTTGATAGGTTCGTAGCACGATAGTAATAAATATTGTTTGGTTGTATTTTGAGAGTTGATTATGGGTTTCTTACGGTTTTTTAGTCGTTTACCAACTTACAGCAGTAACTATACCTACCAAAGAACTCATTTGAACTTATTTAGTTGATGCAATGCGGTTTTGAAAAAAGTAGAGCCGTAACAAAATCATAACAAAACACTTAGTTACCTAATACATAGGTACCTAGGTACTCAATTATCAATAACATTAATTCTTATCCCAATAACGACAATTTACAAAGGTGTTCATTCATCTTGTATTAAATTTATTAGTAATTCCACGCGAAAGATTATTCAAATGTAAACAGCTCGCACACCTCCAGCTCCGTAATTGTAGGATCGTTTGCATCGCCGTAATCGCTATCGACAGTAAAAGTTATTGCTAACACTTTTTATTTTGTTTTGACAAGTCATTTTTTGTTTTGAAGTTTTTTCTTCTGTGTCATCATTTTATGATTGCAAAAATCAGTTTCTAGAAGACTCATAATAATAAAAAATAAAAAAATCATCGTGTCAAATTAATTGTGTTTGTAGTCGTAAAAAAAATTAGTGCTCTAATTTAATGAATTTAGACAAAATTATGTTTTGTTTCGGAGAAAATTTTTAGCTACCTTTTGTTTTTTGTGTAGAAATTCGTAGGTTAGGTGTTCCGGAAATGACCCGAACGTATTTAAAGCCAAAACAATGAATACCAACTTCAAAATGTAAACTTTTCCTTGAAACCGCATAAATTGTTAGCGACCGCGTGGACCTGACCTTTTATTCAAATTAGTAGATATTGAGCAACTCGGAGGCGCTGCTGGACATTTATCACTGTTCCAACACTTTGGGGCCAAACTACGGTGCACCGCGACGGAAGTGACCTCAAGGTAGGTTTACAACATTGCATACGCTGTAAACGTATATAACGGTATAGCCCTTTTCGGCTAACTGATTATTTAGAAACATTGTAAGAACGCACTTCTTAAGTGTTTTTCCTCTACTATCTGACAGGGATTTTCCAAAGAATAACTTGTACTTATACATATAAAAAAAATAGTTTATTTATGGTTACGAAGAACTTTTGTACAGTGATAATAGGCGAGTACACAAAAAAGGAGAAACAACAGAAAAATCTTCAAAAACATGCAAAAAACAATATCATAATTTCCAACAGCAACACACAGAAAAGGGAATCAGATGACACGACACTGACACCCATTACGGTGGGTGATGACCAATCGTACAGAATGTCTGGTCTGGTCTAGAAGGGGGTGGCGGTGGGGGGAGGTAGGCGGTGCCGCGCCTGCGCGCCGTTGCCAAGACGACGGCACGTAGCAATGCCCATGTGTGTGTGTACAGGGCAAAATACTTGCTCCGGCACAGGAAAATAAGAAAAACGGTTGCATATTTTGTAAGTCTGAAACTTGAATAGTGATATTCTGATTTGTTTTTTAGGATTCTTATTTGGAAAATATCTCGTTATAAATACTTATTCTATTTAAAATAATGAATTATAATAATGGTAGTTTTGGAAGTTTTACTTATCTATAAGCATTCGGTAGATTTAACTTCAATGTTTAATTATTCTCAAACTACATCTCCAATCACGGCTTTTTTACCGTTTTCAATGAAGAGCTATTGAAAAATCGTGCCTTAAGACGTGCTCAGATCTGATTGCATTTGAGTATGTGTTGTTGTATCCTACATAATCTTAAACGTAAGTATAGGTACATAACTGCATAGGCTTCAGTACAGTTCATGGTGCATGAAATACCTGCTGCTATTCTTTGGTTTGACTGAGACTGGAAGCGCAAATTATTTGTGGTCAACTACTACATCATAGGTATAACTTGAAATGTTTCAGTAGAAACGCTGGAGACTATTTTTTTTTTTGCAGATCGGTGTTACCTTATCTAATCTTTATGTTACCTTCTTCATCAGCACTTCATTATATTCTGAAACCTATCAGCAATGACGTCATAATATGCCGCACCACATGCCCCCAACTGTGCTACTCCTGTGTACCGCATTCCACGCACACGCGCGCACGTGTGCACACACGCTGTCACGTCTCACGCACACGCCTACACGCCCAGAATACCTCACTGTACTACACCATTATGTATACTTAGCACTCGGTACTCCAGAGACCATTTTACAAGGGCACCTTTTCTTTTGAAGCTGTAAAATGTATAGAAAGGGTATTGATAAGTTCCTTTGTAGTTGCTTCCTCCAGGGATCATAATCGTAAGGAAAAATGGAGATCAATTTCGGCCTCGTGCCTCGGGTTGCTGGAAGGACTGAGGACTGGAGGACGTGTTGTTAAGGTGAAGGCGTTTTGGAGTAGTCTATGTTTCCTTATGATGGGCATAAAAGATAACGCACCTTTGTGTCGCTCTAATCTTATGGTCTTTTGAATGACTGACGGACAAACTTCCTTGTTTTAGCATTTTGCATTAATTCTTTGGATGTTGACGTTTTTCTTTCAGAATATAGCCCAAATAACGTTATGTTAGTACTTGTTTATTTATCATTATTTTGATACAAGAAGTTAAGTTGCTATTGCATGGTCTTCGAATATTGATAGCCATTTTCTGACAGCTTTAAGCTGTCCGACACAATATTCCTAGGACCAGCTAGTTCAACAACGCTTAAGCCTAAATAAATAACTACTGAATAACTACTAAATAAATGATAATGAATAACTACTAAATAAATACATAAGATTGCAATTTCACATCAGAGCAGGATCTCTCGAGCAGCCAGCTCCGCTCGGCGCGATGCGTCAGCTGCCTGCGGCCGCCGCTTGCGCCTCATTATCCGCTGCAATCCATAAAAATCCCCTGATTTCCTTAAAAAAATCGATGCAGGAGCCAAATAAGAGGCATTGCGAAGGTCACGGCCCATCGATCCGGCGTAGAAAGCGAGACTGCTGCCACTACTAACACCGTCCCGCTGGCTATGCCCGCTGAATTAATCGCGCATATATTTGAATACATTTCAAGCGGCGCAGTTCGGGGCTCGGTGTCGTCGCCCCCTTAAGTTTTACGGATTTTGTTGCTTTGTTCGTCGGCAGCGGCTTCCTGGAGACAGGTCTATCTGCTGGTTCAGGGGCCGCCGCTGCAGCGGACGCGCCAGCCTGGGGGGAGCGGCGCGCCTCACCGATGCATCTGCACCATAGCGGACGGTTATGACAGTTTCCTAGTGAAGTTTTCCTGCTTGTTATGAAACCTGAAATACAATTAAATTTGTTTAAGATCGAAATAAACTAGTTTATGTTTTATCAGTGTCATTTAGTGATTTAACGTTCAAATGGCGGTGAGTAAGGCCCTAGACATGAAAGCAGGGAATAGCAATCAGCCAAGGTTCTCATGACCAATGGTCAAGGCTATCTCGTATACCATTATCTTGTCGAATTGGTTTTTCACTACCTATACTTATTTTAGAGTTGTTTGCATCTCCCGGGTTCCAGGATAGCTGTATAATGGTGTCGGTATGACGGAACGGCTGTCAAGGGACCGATAACAGAACTGAAGCGGAGAACTGATTTTCGTTGTTTCTTTTAGGTAAAAAGTGTCGCATTATTTTACCAATATGAATCGAATTTTACACCAATGAAACATCTCTTACATTTTATAATACTAATAGGGACCTATGCTGTGTGTCACGTTTTAAACGTTACGCGAAGCTTAGGGTCACGCACGTAGGTACCGATACTCTAATTTTAAACAGAGCTTAATTTATTTATTTGTTATTTATGTGATTTAAACATTATCATAAGCCCGTATCTACCAGGTACAACTAGGTATGGGCTTCTCCATTTAATTAACTTTATTTTATTCCTCTGCTAGACAAATATTTGAGATCGCTCTTAGGCCTTACATTTGACTTTCAGCTATAATACCTACTCACTTCTTTTTGGTTTACATTTTATTGCCCATCTCAAAAAAGTACTTTGATCTAATCTTACTATGGTAGGTAGTATTGTTGGCTTGTAAATGTTTAATAATATAGAGGATAACGATTCTAGGCACCTCTACCCAAAATTTACGTGCATTACAGGCTCCACTTTAATTTGCCTATTTCAAAATTCCCTATCATGATGAGGTACAGAAATAAACAATTTTCATTTCAACAAAAGTTGGCATGTTGACTCATTTGACGCCCGTATTTGAAAGATAAGGCCCATTTGTATCTACGTTTTCCTCGTGACGCAAATGTATCAGTTTCCGTATCTTTGTACGATTCTACGAATATCATTGTTCTATTATTTCCACGGTCTTCCGACACAGCCTTGAACCTGTTCCGTGTTAACTATTCTTGGTTCCTTGAATTTCTGCTTTTGTTTCAAACTTCCCTGAACCCTAGTTTCAGTTGTGTTTGCAAGTTTCAGGATCTGTGCGAGCCTAATTACTTTGAGATTTCTTCATGACATGTTTAGGAGGTTGTAGTTGTCGTTTCTTTTGTCCTGAAACAAAAAAGAATATCGGGCATTTAGTATGTACAGATCGTATTACTTGTACTGTCGTTGTGAGGGACGTGGGTATGTTATTGTGCATATTTGCCCAATATAATATAATCTTTCTCTTGATTCTTTTACTTCATTTTAAGCCTATAAAATACTTAAAGCACAAGTTTGTAAAAATATGTGAAGGTAGTAGAGCTTGGCAAAAATATTTAGAAAAAAATGATTGGATAAATATGGTTGCCATATAATATTACTCAATACTAAACATGACTTTTCTAAACAGATTTCCAAGCTGTACGCGAACAGCTTTTACAAACTTCTCAACGGCTCGAGCTGAAGATACCTTACTGTTAGGGTTCCGTACCTCAAAAGAGAAAAGGCACCCTAAAGAATCACTTTGTTGTCCGTCTGTCTGTCTGTCCGTCTGTCAACCTTCTTTTCCAAGGAACGCTTGGAGGTATCGAGTTGAAATAAACATAAAATACAAAAATTTACAAAATTGATGTTGTCAAAATTGACTTAAATTGATTGATGTCAAAATTTGATGTTAATTTCAACTCTTGGAGCCTTGATATAAATAAAATTTCTAAATCAATGCAATCAAAAGTTACAGCCGTTTATGTCCGAATATTTTGAAATTTCCAAGAAAATCACATGCACACAAAACCTATAGGGTACTTCCCGTAGACCTAGAATCATGAATTTTTCACGCGCAGCAAGGTCTTAAAGCACAAGTAAAGGAAAAAATCCGAAAAGCATACATTTATAGATTATTCACTAAAAAAATACTTTTATCCTCGCCATGGACCAAAACCAACAGGGTACCTACTTCCCGTTGACCTAGTGTCATGATATTTGGCAAGACACCTGGGGGCCTAATGCGCCACTTTAAGCAGTCGAAGCGTAGTCGAATAAGAGCGCGGATAAGGTCGATTCGTATTACGCTGACCACTTAGCAGCGCGCGAGAAGTTGAACTTATCCGCGCAGCTTAGCGTTTATGGTCCTCGCATTTGTATGAAATTTCGTATTGCTGAAGCCAATTGACGTGGAGTTGAGCTGCTATTATCTGTCAAATAAGCAGCTGAACAAGAGTTTATAAATAGTAACTTCTGCAAAACTTCTTAGGTATTTTAGGTTATTATTTAGTTTTACAATTATTTGTTTCTGAGAATAATGTCTCGATTATGGCTGTGGAGTGATGTATTCGAACGTGCTCGTATTTTTGATATTCGTACAAAACAAAGACAGATGCGTTTGCAAAGGGAACAAGCAAACCCATTTGAAATGCCGGATGCAGATTTTATAGGGACTTATCGTCTCTCTAAGCCTCTAGTCGAGGACCTCATTGTAGAACTGCAGCCATTAATGCGAGCCCCAAGAAGGACCGGAGACATATCCATAGAAACTAAGGTACCTAAGTGTTTCATTTAACTTAGTATTGAAAGGTATTAATTTCCTACATAGTAATTATTTATATTTAAATATATATATATATATACAGGGTGTTTGGTGGAGGGTTAGACAAACTCGGTGGGTGTGTAGGTGGACCTATTTGTGAAATACAAATTGAAGGAAAAGACCCTAACTGTTTACAATTTTTTTTAATCCTATTTTTTGTATTTTTTTAAGAATTTCCGAAATTGTACGTCTCTACCTCGAGAACTTTTTTTTGGAACATGTTTTCTAGTAAACTTTTTACTTACTATTGGTCTCAGATGTATCCTTCGTCTTTTGAAGGCATTATCTATTTGAAAAAACGTGTAAATAATTAGTTATAAGCTCTCAAAGTTAAAAAAAGTAAAAAAAATAATCAAGAAGGACAACTTTGCATCGTTTTTAAAAAAAAACTAACAGCGATCGAGGAGTTCAAAAGCTTTTAAAAATTTTTCTAAACATCGCTTATTACAACGGTATACCACATGTAGCCGAAAAGTCTATAAACTTGTCAAAAATTAACACTTAAAGGGAAAACGGAGTAAAAATACAAAAGTAAGAAAAGAGATTTTAATTTTTTTAAATTTACATATTTTGTTCAAAAACCTCTCCCCTATTCCTAATACACGCGCGCCACCTACGTCGGATTTCTACTGTAGTAGTACGGAGCGTTATCTCGTCTTTTATCTTTGCAAAAGCTGTGTCAATTCTTTCAATCAATTGTTCCTTTGTTTGTATTTCTTTTTCGTAAACCAGCTCCTTTGCACGTCCCCATATGCTAAAGTCAAGAGGAGTGAGATCTGGGGACCGTGCAGGCCATGAGATGGGGCCAAGCCGTCCAATCCACGAGTCGGGGAACGCGTTGTCTAGGAACTCTCTCACTGTGAGACGATAGTGTGCCGGACACCCATCATTTTGAAATACTATTGGTCGATCTTCATGAAATATCGGCACATTGCTCATAAATTCTGGGAGGTCATTTTGCAAGAATTCCAAGTAATTGTCCCCGTTAAGAGTTTCCGGTAAGTAGTAAGGTCCAATGAGATGTCTACCAATCACACCTGCCCAGACGTTGAGAGAAAATCGCGTTTGGTGCGATGTTTGCCTACTCGCATGTGGATTTTGATCCTTTTGTTCCCAGTGGTGTAGATTGTGTTGGTTGAAAATCCCCTCTCGTGTAAATTTCGACTCGTCCGTCCATAAAATGCTGTTTAAAAAGTTTCTGTGCTCAATGTCAGTATTTAGTAAAAAACGACAGAATTGCATGCGTCGCGCATTATCACCTTGCACCAAACCTAGAACGAGAATAAAGCCGTTGAATAAAAATCAAAACGGTTAAGGTACAATGCAATCTCGGTTGAAGAGAGGTACCCATGGTATCCCAAGATAGACAGAAACAAAATAATGTTTGTGCAAGACCAATAGACTGACAAAATCATTTCTTTATAGGTTATTGATTCACCTCAAACGTCTCGTCAAATGAAACTAAGACAAAGATGAGCTACATTAAATTAGATAAATTTAGCAATTTACCTTGCACCGGAGTGTAGTGGAAAGGATGCCTTCCATCTGCATTGACGACAGACCATACTTTCCATATGGAAAGACCCAGATCTCTGGCGACCTTTCGAGTACTGGTAGTGGGATTCTCGTTGAACGCTTGGAAATAGGGAAGTGATATTTGAACCAAAATTGTTTTAATACAATGTTTTATTCTTAGCCGTGTTTACTCCATTTTCCCTATAAGTGCTAATTTTTGACAAGTTTATAGATTTTTCGGCTACATGTGATATACTGTTATAATAAACGATGTTTAGAGAAATTTTTAAAAGCATTTGAACTCCTCGATCGCTGTTAGTTTTTTTTTTAAAACGATGCAAAGTTGTCCTTCTTGTTTATTTTTTTTACTTTTTTTAACTTTGAGAGCTTATAACTAATTATTTACACGTTCTGTCAAATAAATAATGCCTTCAAAAGACGAAGGATACACTTGAAACCAAAAGCAAGTAAAAAGTTTACTCGAAAACATGTTCCAAAAAAAAGTTCTAGGGGTAGAGACGTAAAATTTCGGAAATTCTTAAAAAAATACAAAAAATTGGATTAAAATAAATTTTAAACAGTTAGGGTCTTTTCCTTCAATTTGTATTTCACAAATAGGTTCACCTACACACCCACCGAGTTTGTCTAACCCTCCACCAAACACCCTGTATATATATTCTTATGATGAGTGCATCATCATCATTATCTCGTAGGTAACAATAGTGAACCTTAGCCCTAAATTACATTAATTTGATTACAGGTGCTGACGGCACTGTCATTCTATGCCTGTGGGTCTTACCAAAGAGGTGTTGGGCAAAACCTCAGCCATAGTATATCCCAACCGAGTGTCTCCACTGTTCTTAGGGAAGTTACAATGACACTTAATCACATAAGTATTAGAAATAAATACATAAAATTTCCTCGCGCCGTGCAAGAAAGAAATAAATTAAAAACAGAGTAAGAACATTAACTTTAATTTACTTTGTTTTATTGGTTTCAACTATTTTAAAATTACTATTTACTTCTACTTAATGAACTTGTTCAAATAATCAACTTTTCAGATTCTACACTACATTTGGGATACCTGGAGTGATAGGTTGTATAGACGGTACCCACATTGCTTTAATAAGACCAGCTGAACATGAAGAAAGATATTTCAATAGAAAAAGATATCATTCCATTAATACACAAATAGTAAGTACCTACCTATACTAACTACCTGCTGAAAAAAAGAAAAGAAAACAATTAATCTACTGAAACATGTATTTAATTAACATATAATAATTATGTAGCCAACATTCCAATTATTCCAATTATGTCCATTTTTTGCAGGTATGTGATGCTTCTATGAACATATTAAGCGTAGACGCTAGCCACCCTGGATCCAGCCGTGATGCCTTCATCTGGAACTCGCACCCAGTGAACCGTCACCTGCAGGATATTACAGAAAATCATAATGAAACTGTATGGCTCCTCGGTACTATTTTTTAGATCATTATCAGAAAATCACGTTGAATTTCATAAATTATGCTGCTTTTTTAATAAATAATAATAAATAATGCTTGGACAATTCACACAGCATTATCTAGCCCCAAGGTAAGCAAAGCTTGTGTTATGGGTACTAGATGACTGATATACATAATAATATACGAGTACATAGATAGATAATAATAATAATAATGCTGGACAATTCACACAGCATTATCTAGCCCCAAGGTAAGCAGAGCTTGTGTTATGGGTACTAGATAACTGATACACATAATAATATACGAGTACATAGATAGATATTTTTTATTATACATAGAAAACGACCAGAACACCCTGAACAAATATCTGCAGATCGTACAAATATTTGTCCCGAGGCGGGAATCGAACCCGCAACCTCCTGCGTCGTAGGCGGACCTTCGCCCACCGCACCACAGAGGTCGTCTTGCTTTGCAATTCAACATTTTTGTGAGATTATAAAAACCTTTTTAATATCTTATGCGTTTTTTTGTTTTAGGTGATTCCGGGTACCCACAACGAAAATGGTTAATGACACCAATCCTCAATGCTATGCCTGGATCATTACTGCCGAGGAACATTATACAGACATGCATGTTCGAGCCAGAAATGTGGTAGAAAGATGTTTCGGTGTACTCAAATCTCGCTGGCGATGTTTGCTGTCTCATCGAGTGTTGCATTATGATCCCCATACAGTGGGATTAATAATCAATGCGTGTGTGATACTGCACAATATTGCCATTGCAGCTGGACTTCCTACAGAGGAATTACCCACCATAGATCAACAGGCTGAGGAAGCAGTTCGAGTACCTGTTGATGCAGAAGCCCAAGTTGTTGTTGGTGGTAGAGTGCACCAGAACTTGCTGCAGGACGAGCCATGAGGGCTGCATTGGTTAGGCGTCTTTGGGTACCGAGTGTCCCCCAGAAAGATTGATAGAGACTTGATATTATTCTATGTTTAAGATTAACAGTTTAAATGTTGTTAATTATTTTGTTGTATAAAATTGTTTTTTTTTAATAAAATAAGTTCCTATAAATAATAAATCCTTTCTTTAAATTTGTTTGGAAGATTGTATGAAATTATTTAATTTATTGTATTCTATCCTATGAAGAAATAAGCTCAATAGGTTTTAAGAACTCATAGTCATTCTTCATGGTCATAAAACTTCATAACCGATTTCAACAGAACTTTCACTGTTCTGAAGAAAATGAACTCGTGCTTTATGAAATAAGAATTAATTTATAATATAATTCTAGTTGTATTAAAAATAAGTTAGTGCCTTTTTTACCACCTTTCTCCACTTAGTTTTTCACTTAATGTTTTGATACTATCTGCCATATTATTAAGGGCACCAGCAACTTGACGACCAAGCTCTTCCTGTGTAGTTACTGCACGTTCCATCAGGGTTACAATTTTAGCTAAAGAATTAGCGTTCATTAATGCAGCCTCTGCTCTTTTTTCCTCGATGTTTTTTAAAGTATTGTGAGCTTGGTCGAATGCTGTCAGTGGTCTATCTAGAACAAGTATTACAAATTAGAAACATAGGTATAAAATTGAACATACAAGTCTGATTTTGATCTACCAGAGTTATACACAAAACCGGAATAAACTTTAACATATCCCTGTTAGACAGTTTTTCAGTTTAGGCACAACAACGTTTAGAAATTGAGTTTATTTACTTCTCTGACGAGTACGCCTTTGTCTGGCTGGTCCTCTTCGGTGTGTTGACAGGGGAGGTTGGTCTGCAGGGGGCTGGTCTGCGGGAGTGTTTGAAGGCCCTTCACCTGAAGGTGCTGCATTTTCTATTTCCGCTTCTCTGCTTGTCCCTATAAAGGGTCGTAATGGAGAAAATATTTCATGTGGCATTTCCACAAAATTATTTTCTTCGTCAAGCAGTACCTCTGCTACCTAGATAAAAAAATAATTGTTAAAATTAGTATGATATATAAATTTATCATATTTTAATGATAAATGATAAATGATAAATGAATTTATTGTTGTTTAACTAGGTGGTAACATTACATTGGTCTTATATTATATTTGTATCTCTAGTCTGCCATGGTCCGGCTTACAACATTGTTGTGGAGAAAATAGTTAATATTTAATAAATCAAATTTAAAAAAGAATAATTTTTATCACACTAGTACAAAATAATGTCAATATAGAGTCCGTTTAAAATAAAATTACAGTAGATTATAAGTATGTCAAAACATAAAAATTCAATTTGAAAACAGAAAAAAGTAAATATTCGATGTCATAGTAAAGGATATTAAAATTTGTCATTCAGAAATTCATCAATGTTATAATAAACTTTTTCCTCCAATAGCTTGGTTAGTTTGTTTTTAAATGCGTTCAAATTACTCTCGGAGCGTATCGACAAAGGGATTTTGTTGTAGATAATCGGGGCCATGCAGAAGACACTCTTTCTGAGTAAGGCGGTTTTGCATGATTGGTGGTGCAGTGTACCCTCTCGGCGAGTGCCAGCCGGGTATAGATCAAAGCGATCAAGATTCGTTTTTACGAAATTTGCTACTTCGTATATGTACAGGGAAGGAAGAGTTAGGATTTTCCACTGTTTGAAAACACCCTTACACGTGTCGGTCTGCCTCAAACCGAACATTGCTCTAACGCATCGCTTTTGTGCTTTGAATACGTGTGTTTTATTTGTTGAGTTGCCCCAGAATATCACTCCATATCTCAATAACGCTGCAGTGTGCCCGTAATACGCCGCAAGTAAGGCTGTGGAGTTAGCTATTTGACTTAGTTTGTAGAGAGCATACGAGTACTGTAATATTTTAATGACACTTGTAAAAAAATGCATAATAATTTACCATGTTTACAGATGAAAAAGGGTCAACAGCTACACCTTCAAGCTGACCTCCAAAATTCTCTCCTAGTATAGCTAGTAGTCTTATTTCTATATTAGAGAGAATTTCTCTGAGTGGAGGCCCACCACCGGTCCTTTCCATGTCTGCAGTGATATCTTGGACCTTCTTTTTAACTTACATTTGTAATCATTCCAAAACTGTAATGAAAATATTTTTATATATAACAATAGTTCTTAGGTAGAAAAAGTAATTGCTTTTACATTACCTACTTATCCCAATAATGACAGTCAAGTGAATATTATATATTATATTGTTGTCAGGCAGTATTGCATTGGAACATTAGTTCCTGCAGATATTAATCTGCAGATCGTACAAATACTTGTCCCGAGGCGGGAATCGAACCCGCAACCTCCTGCGTCGCAGGCGGACCTTCGAAATGTATTATAATATAACACAAGTTCTGCTTAGCTTGGGGCTAGATAATGATGTGTGATTGTCCAGTATTATTTATTTATTTATTATTTTAAATTTCAAGTTGATAGCTGCGGTAGTTACTGAGTTATTAAGGAGGGGAAAAAGGACAGACATAGCGAGACCATGACCTAAAAAAACATTAAATATAGAATAGATCATACTCACTTTGGACCAAGATTTCACTTCTTTGGTAACACCTTCCCCATCGGAATTGAGCAGCACGGCAAGTTGCTCCCACATGCGTAAGGCTTGTTGCCGAGCCTGGGTAGACCTTGCGTACCCGCGAGCCACTTGTGGGTTTTTTTCAAAAAACCCCACCAACTGTTCCCATTGCGCTGGGCTTAATATTTGCCTTCTTTCCATCTGAAATTTTATTTATAGCAGGTAAAATGAAAATGTTCAGCAAAACGTAGTGGTGCTAGTAAATGAATAAAAACTAGTAAGTAGTTGACCTAGGAAAACTTCGTTCACGGTTAGCTGCCACAAATGAGACATGCACCTTAATTAAATGTTTCACACTTACCTAGTCTTCGAAATTACATTCACAACACATAGAACTTCTCTCACGAAATTACAAAACACGAAACTTTAGAACACCACGAAAATTGCCGCGTTATTTTTGTAAAAATTTTAACGTTCCGTTCGTTTTGTTGTTCATAGGGACTGTATCTTACGTTCAATTTGTCAACATTCAACATGTTTATTTATTTTAACGAATTCGAACATTTTCTATTTTAATCAATCTTGTAAATATTGAAATAAAAGTATTCTAAGCATATTTAAAAAATATGATTTAGCTTCAATTAACTCTTGTCTATCAAAATAAACACGGTAATGAAACGTTTAAGGTTTTACGATTGCCAGTGTAAAAAATCGATATAATGGTACTTCGAAAAACATCTAGATTTTTTCTCTTTAGTAAGTTATTTTGTACTTTTTCACGTCAATAATTATTTTAAAGTAGTATTTACTTCTTTAAATATTTTAATTTCAATGTAATTGTCCAATAATTTGAATGTGGGAAAATATTTTTTTCTATCTGGCACTCTAATTATCCGTTGAGCTGCGCTGCTCGTTCAGCGTATCCGTTAACGTCTATTGGTTGGCACAATACGAAACAAGTTATCCGCTCAACTTCGACTTCGACTACGCTACAACTCCGCTCCGACTTCTACGCTTTTGGCGCATTAGACCCCCTGGTCTTACAAGTACACTCGCACGTGACGTTTTAATATTTATCAGTGAAATAGGTACCTATGGTAGAGCTTTTTCTTTATGCTGTAATGAACCCTTCTTCTTCTGCATAGCTCTATATCCGAGTGGGTGAGCTTCATCAATCTCCAGTTGATTGCCGCATCGTCCGAAGCTCGCTAATTTCGCTCCATCAAGTATTTTGGTCACGATAACTTTGCATAAATTTCTTAGATCCAAAACAGTAACGAAATTACTCAGTTGTACACAGAATACTCTGTAATTACAGTACACCTAACCGGCTCTGGCATGGCACATGAAATGGGAACATGACAGACAAGGCTACAAAATCACGTATGTATTTATTTAACACAATGCTAATAAAAAACAGACAGAAGATAAAGAAACACAATTAAAATTATAGTATCGAATGTGTGCTAATTACAGGCTTGTACAACATTTACATTAGGTGCACAAACAACAGCTAAAAGAAAATAGGAAGTGAAACAGACAAAAAGAAAATAATAAAATAAAATAGTAACACTTAAAATACTTCCATTTAAAGGTTTAGATGAATTTTGTATCCATGATAGTTTTCAACGTTTAAGACAGAGCTATATGCAGCTCTACAATTAGAATAAGACCTTCTAAAATTTAGGCATTTTAAAATTACCATCAATAAAAACATGGTTATCTTCTTATAACCAACAATAAAACTCTAATTTTTATTGATCATTATTATACTAAACTTTTTCAGCAAAAAAGACCTATCGTTACCTGGCAGTCTCCCGACTCTTTAGAAATACCTAACCAAGTCTTTTGTGATGCCATTGTAAATGCTGCTGGCTACACCAGCGCTATAGGGTGACAGACTGAAGGGCAGGACCTTATAATTGTGAAGCTTGGGACCCGTGGAACGTCTAGTCTAGACTCGAGACAGATATTGATACATTCTGTGTTCAGGTTTATCTGATAGTGTCGAGCATGAAGCGAGTCTAAAGATATATTGTATGATGTTACTTGTGGCCGTGGGTTTACACTTCTTGTGGTTTATATTTGCAATTTATAGCAAAGTTTAGTTAGGTTCATCTAGTGTAGAGACAAAGTAACAAATATCCAAACTTTCGCATCATATTTCATAGTGTGACAATGGGAAATTGATATTCCCAAGTTGGAGTTGTACCTACTAGCTTTGGCGAGCACGAAATAATCGAGCCATTGGTGGTAAAGTTCAATTTAAATTCACAAACAAAAATAACAAAAAAAATATTTATTATTGATAATTTTTATGTGTCCAACACGATGAGTTAACTGAGTTAAAAATTGTAGGCCTTTCGTTTTGTAGTTTATGAATATATGTAAGTTTATGAAAAACAAAATAAAATGCCAAAATACCTGAAATTGGGCACAGCGACAAGTACAACCCAGCAACAAACGACATTGTCTCCGTAGCGTTCGGCCGCCGCGGCGAGCACGTCGCCTCAGGCTGAAACAAAAAAGGGATTTTAATAAAACCCTTGGAGACAATTGACGTCGCGTCCGTGCACTTGGCAGCAGCGAGGATGCTGTCCTACGAGTGACACGCGGAGGCGATCATTTATTTATACTCTTTTTTAATTTTGATAATGCTTGCTGCATTGAATTGGCCTCATGTTTTGTAGTCAATGCTTGGTTGATCGACATTGAAATATAGACGGAATTGACTACCTGAAGCCGTTTAAAAAACATCTGGAGGTTTATAGCGATTGGCCAAGCGAGGATTATGTTTTGAGTTGTGATTGTGAGTCGCGTTTCAACAGAAATGACAAATCATTGTGCGTCACTTTTGTACAGAAGAAAACCAACAACTCTTGCTTTTTGAATAAAGTTGAGAGAGTTTTTAAGCAACATGATCTAAAATGTTAATGCGTTTCCACGTGCAAAAAAAAATTGAAAAGCTTTCCTATCAGTCCAAAAGTTTTGGTTCAACAATTTATTTTTTTATTTTTTTCTTTACTTATATCTTCAAATATCATCTCCTGTCTACCTGAGACTGTGGCTCGCCCTTCGTTCAGAATACTTAACAAGCGATGGAAAGTCGCCTCGTTGTTATTCCGTGCGCGCCGCCGCCAGATGTCGCGCCTGTACATTGTACGGTCACTGGACGCTCACTCTGCGGGCTAGAAAAAGCGGGCAGAGGCAGGTGCGTGAGGTAGAGAAGAAATGGCTATATTTATGAAGGTACTTGACATAGGTAGAGGTTAGCTAAGCAGTATTTTCTTTGTTAGCTTGTCCATTTTGTTTATGAGTCGACGTCGTTGGTCGTTCACACACGTCGTTATGGTTGCACACAGTTGACAAAGAAAATTACAATGAAATAATATAAGTAAATTAGAACTAACTGCTAGTATTTACAATTGAAACAATTGAGCTAACTGACTGTTCCAAACAATCTACAGGTAGCTCACACAGTTTAAAGTCAAAATCAAATTCGAAGCCGAAAAATTAATAGGTAGCTCATAAGTTTTGATTCTTTATTTGCACAGGCACAAGACAAAGAACGTCTGGAATAGTCCAGATTTCGTCAATCGACAAGCCTTCCTCTCATCTAATAAACAGATTTCCGCGATGAACTAAAGATAAGGCGCTGATCGCAGATCGCTTAATTTGGGCAAGTGCGAGTCAAGCTCACGTGCCAACTGTCCATCGATGGTATCTCGATATTGGCTTCACCCGTTCGGAGGCGGGGCCTATCTGTTTCCGACTCAGGAAATTAGATATTTGGCCCTTCCCTTCGGAATTAGGGTTTCTGCAATTCCACGGAAATAACAGAAAAGTTACAGAAAGATTACAGAATCATTTCCAATTCTGCCTTTTGACTTGCTAAATTACTAACATCTAAGACCAAACTGTATGATTTTTGTGATGATCCGTCAAACCCATTATTAAGGAGCTGAGTGTCCTAATGGTTTCTTTCGCTAGCACCAAACAAATTGAATGCACCATAAAAGTTGACCGTATGGATAAATTCTTAACAAGTTATACCTAAGTAACCTTGTAAACTTGCAGTAATTTTCACTCCGCTCCGCTGTAAAGTGGCCTGAAAAATGAGGTCACCGGATCGATAGGCGGAACGTTGCAAATCTCTGGCCGGCTTATGACTACGACTTCGGTACAAGGCTACGCAAATCCTAGCTGTAGCCCAATATTGTACTGAAAGATGTGCTTAGGTTGGTGTGTGATCTGGATCGGATGATTTCTAGTTATTTTTGAATGTGAATATGTAGGTTCTGTTGTCTTTGTCTCGTTAATGGCTGTAGTTTAGCGCCAGTGTAGTGCAGCAGCCTCGCAGCAAACAGTCATAAACTAGCCGAACGCGCGACAGCTCACCGCGGAATAGTGCGGCCTATGGCTGAACAAACTTCAACCAGATAATTCTGTGTTTTCAGCTGCGTTTTGTCTGAAGGTGAGAACAATCCACCTCCCACCCCCCTGCCTAGGGCGTCGACCTTGCTATTGCGATTCGAAACACGCGCGGTACTTTTCTCGCTTACAGAATAAGGTCACACTCATTGTACGGATGTGGGTTAGAGTGATGTTTTGTTCTGGTCATGGAATAGTTATCTAATAAGTGGGGAGATGCCGCTGGCAGCATCGTAATTGGAGGCGCTGCTGGAGCAAGATAGGTCTGCTAAATGCAGCAGCATTCGATGCATTAACTCGACATCGAGCGAAGCGAGTTGGTGGTTGAAGTATGGGTACGCAGGGTTGTGATAAATCTAATTTCTAACATAAGGACCACAATTTCTACAAACGACAGAACTCTCAAGACCAAAATATTTTCTGATTCATATAATCAATTCCATGACCAAGAAAATAATCATTCAACCAGTTTTGGAATCCAGAGACTACCTAACCCGAATAAAATCTCATACATTGTTCGGCGTCAAGCTGTATTATATTTCATGATCGATCTCGTTCAGTTTCAGTTTCATGGCCACAGGAACATCTGTGCGTAGCGAGACGCGCGCGAGACTTTACGAAAGCGTATCTTATGCATTTTACATGAGGAACCCTTGGCGCACACAGCGGTGCCACCCACACCAGAACCATTGTCAACGAACACACACATCTAATTAGTTGTTTGTAAACACGTGTCGGTGGCGTGTGCGTGTAAGGTGCTGGTTGGAATGACTTTCAGCTGGGAGTGCGTAGAAGTGGTGTAATCGGACTCCACAGCTTTGGATCCGAACGTTGGAGATTTGTTTCACATGGATCTTCTTGGTCAAGTCTTACGGTTTGTGTTCTGCTCATTGTGATCATCATCTCAGGTAGATTGAGGGCAACAATTGCTTAATCATCTTTTGCTGGGACAGTTTTAGAACCTTGATTTTGTCACAAACATTCCTAGAAGTGGTCGTCATCATCATCTGTTTCCCCACCCTATTTCTGTCTTCCAATCTGATTTCACACATCAACCTGCGAGCCCCCACGATGAGCACGTCCTTACTCTAACGGGTATTGTTCAGTTATAATGAAGTCTTGAAGTAGGGCCGGTGTCAAGGGCTCGCTCGCTTTGCATATTTTTGTTTGGGTGCTCGACTTCTCCTCATTACCATTCCGCTAATGAAAAATACGCCGGTTTGTTTCCACAGACGATTGTGGAAGGGTTTTTAGGTTCTTTCAAATGCTTTGCAGGTTGTTTATTGTTTTGAAATTCATATTTTGAGTGTTGTGTTATTATTATTTCTATCTAGTCTTTTGACCCCGCTGAATCCCACGGGGCCTCCACTATAGGCCTCCCTTTCTGTTACATGTTTCACCATTTAATCACAGTAAGAACTAAAAAAATTTTTTTGTAAGAAGAATTTGAGGAACCCCATAACAAATGAAAGCAAAACACCGAGAACAATTACAACCTACTGCAAACAGACACGACCCTGAAGAGTAAAGTGACTATAAATCATGCTGACACTGCTAGCTGAATCTTCCAGCAATCCCAACTCCTCGAATCTGTTTATAACCATAAAACCATCATAAAATTTCAAACACCCAAACACACCATTGAATTCATTTCCCGAGACATTTAATAATCTAGTCATAAAGTGGTAGTATAGGGTAGGTACTATGGGGAGGGTGGGGAGGTTAATGAACCGGCCGGATGCAGTAGGTACCTTTACCTAGCAAGCGGAGATATTAGTTCGGTTGATATTCGCTGCCTCAGCTCGACTCGTCTCGAACTAAGATGGAGACTTGAACACTGATGTGCTTGTGTTGCAAACTTAGGTAATTTGTCTAAATGCGGATTGCTTGACTGATTTCTAACGCACAGTTTGCAGAAAACATTTTGTAGATAAAGTTTGGAACAAAATAATTTACTTCTGTGGTTTTCTACATTACATATTGTAAAACGTAGCATTTTGAAATAATGTAAACCTTGAGAGTTTTTTTTTCAGTTAGAATTGTATTTCTTCAAACTAACGGAGGAACATAAAGATTTTGAAGAACACATGTCATGTATGTTCCTGAGCTTCGACTCGCTTAAACTTCTGTTAAATCTGTGACTCGTCCAATATGTAACTAAAAGCGCCAGCACCATAATTGCACCTTGTTTACCTATACCTATAAATAGTATAGATTAGTCAGACCAATATTTTTTATTATATTACCTAAGTACTGAGGTTGCAATGTAAGTTCTCATTCATTGAAACAGGTACGGGAGCGACGCCGCGGCTGGAATCTTAATGTCGTTAATGGAACATTACGGAGTCCTCAATGAGCATCCATCTCAGCTTCCCGCGGATACACCGGAGAGTTATTCGATGGAGCTGCTATTATTTTGCAGCTCCTGACGTAAACTTGGAAGAATGCGAGGAAACCTCGGAAGGAAGTAAGGGGTTTGTTGGTTCAATTTAATTCTCATTATTCAGACTGTGTTGGGTTAGAAGAGAATTTAATTCTGCGTGCGTGACAACATTCTCGTTATTTATTTCATTTAAAAAAGGTACACGATTGCAGTTTACCTAAAATGGCTGAGCGCTATTGGTAAATTTTGACAGAACTGAACTGGCTTTACTTTTTCATAGTTTTTGGCTAAGAAGATCACAAATTATGATCCTCATTAGATTCTAAAACGAATACATTAGCTCATTCCATCATCCGGCGCCGGCGCAATCCAGCACCTCGCTTCTAATAATGCGGCATAAAAATATAGTACCATCCATAAATGAAGAAAAATACCAACATAGTGTCGTGGGCCTATTCTTTAGCCTCGGAAGAGCATACAATGCTGGCACTCTGACGTTTCAATGGGGGGTATAAATGAAATTTGTTTGGTGTGTAGAGGTGCGCGCGCAGTTTTGTCAATATTGTCGGACGTACCGTTTAATCGGTTACCATTCAAGTGTACCGCCGCTGACGAGTAATTGCACTTCGATTGAAATGTTACTGCTTTCTTTGTATTGGATTTGTTGGTTGCTCTAGTATTTTTCCTTGCCGTTCATTTTTTCTACTATGCAGATCGCATAATCAAAAGAAATCTGTATTTGGGATAACAATGTGAGTGGAAACAACATTGGCGCGTAAATGGTGGCTGGCAGAAGTGTTTTTTCAGACGACAGCGTCACAGAACAAGAGGAGTCACAATCAAAAATTATAATGAGCTTTAAAAATACAGGAGCAGTAAAAACAGCGGGCACTCGAGCGAAATCCAGAAATCTTGCGAAAACACGGAGCAATTAAATGGAGAAAATAATATCGAGAGTGCTCGGAACAATAACGAAGCTAACCATTAAAAATAAGACCGGAATAATAATGGGACTGAAATTAAAAAGAGAACCGTCGCGACGGATGCATAGGAATATGGCGGCTCCGGCTAGGTACGGACCAATCAAACTTCCTCGTCAATTAAGTGAGTGGAGATCGCAAAAGGAAAATTGAAGGAAAAACTGAGGGTGGCTTCGGACGTAGGGATGGGACATGTTAGTGGTGTACTCTGGAGAGGTCTTGAGTAATTTATGTCTTTGTCCAAAAACTATGAGTGGTCTGTCTGTTACGTACCTTATCTGAGACAAAGTATGAAAAAAAATGTTTATAGAAACAATTTACATACAGGAACATCAAGTACTTACATACCTAGTAACATTGAAATATCAAATCAATGGTAGAATTTCGAAGAAATGCAAATTTACCAAACCGACCGAATTAAATAAATAGCAGATGGGTATGATGTACTCTATGCAAATCCCTACAGAAAAGCTAAAACTTTATGCAAAAACCTGAAGCTCGATAAAAATATCGACACAATCCATCGACAAGTCCCCACGCTACCCATCCCGCAGCTCTCAGATATGAAAGCCATGGAAATAAAGTTTGTTTCCGCATTGTACGCTGCCGTAAATGGATTTTATCACTATATAAATATTCCCCTATTCTGACGTTGCTTTACGTTACGTCACGTAACGGGCTCTATCTACGTCTGGCGTTATTTTGATAGGAAGGGTTGATGGAGGGTTTTCAAAAGAGTGTCAGCGTTAAAAGTGTTTTCATACGTTATCATCATTATCTCAGGGCGGTATCACCACTGTTGGTCTCTGACGTCAGAATTTATTAAGGTAACCCAACATTCGCATCCTTGTTTTCGCATGATTGCCATTGCTAAAGTACATTTTGAAATCCATCCCAAACCGACTATAGGGCAGTTATTTCAAAGGGTACGGTCAATTTGTCCCACCGGATACCGTTGTAAAATCTTTCAGCCCTTCCCGGCCCATTTGTTACTTTACAGCGCAAGTTAACTGTGAGACACATTACGGAAACATAAAACCGATGTCGTTTATCTGCCGGTCCGGCCGGGCCGAGGACACTCGCCAAATTATGCGCAAAATGCCCCACGGCTCATTTGCTCTAAACGCACCTCGACACTCCATTGACCCTTCGGAATCTCCGGCATTAATAACGAATGGAGCCTTTCCCTCGCCTCTTATAAATGGTAAAACTATCTTGGTCTATGATCCACAACCGAACCGTCCCCGGAAAACCCTGGCTCTCCAGCGCCTGACTGTACCTCCGTGACCTGAGCCAGTATTTAGGCTGCAGCGGTGCAAGTCTAACAACCTCATACTAAAACAGAATATCGATTACTTTCGCTACTATAATGTAATCCCCCGCCCACTTTTCGTTTTTTTAGTACAGGATAATAATATAGTGGTCTCTGTCTAGCGCGGTGGCGGCGCGGGTGCTCGGGCAGGCATCCCCCTCCCCCTCTCGTATGTAAATGATCGTCTCGCGCTGTGTGCGAGCACCCTCGTCACTCCGCCAGCGACGCCAGACGCTGCTCCAGGCCGGGCTTACTGCCCGCGCTGACGCTGACGGCGAGCCTCAACATTTAAATGTCAATTTAGAGTTTGATCAGAATCGACTTCCCGAATTGTTCATAGTTCACGCAGCAGTACACGTTTATTTATGTTGTAAACAACGGTGCAGGCCGCGCAGCAGACATGCAAATGCCGTCTAACCGATGACAAAGATAACAAAGCGGGGGCAGTTTCAGCGAAATCGATTTTCTCGTAAATTCCGTGAAACATGCGCCTGTTGATACGAGCGATTTCGTGTTTTGCGACTGTTGTTCTAAAGTTGACTTTGCTCTGCCGGTTTTGATGGATGTGTGACGTTGCTGCGTGCTCTGACGTCACGTGTACGTCGAAAATGACACTTTTACGAGCAATAATTTACATTATTTCGGTGTTAAGCCTCGCGTGCGTCCCGATTGATTTTATGTCGGTAGCATCTCACATTTGCGTTCGGTTAAATCGAATCACTCGGTACACGACCGAGTTATTTTGTAATGGTAGTTTCGCGTGAGGGTTTTAATTTTTTTTGTGGATTGTTTGTTGTATGTGCCCGCGGTGCCAGGTGACAAACGCCCAGCCCATTCATAGAACGACTTTAGTTCTGTCAACTCTATTGCTTGAGTCATACAAAAAAGATTGATTCGTATCGTTTCTGACTGTTGTTGTTGTTCTGACGAATGATGATTATAGTCTGGTACCTATCGCATGCTCGCCGCTGATAAAAAGAAGACAGCATGTTCTACGGCAGTGAGTAGCCATCAACATAGTTCTGTTAAATACATAACAAATGTCTGGATATATCGAAAGCTCTACATCTAAATCCACGTCTAAGTTCCATCCAGCCGAAGTTCGGAAAGCTAAATCAACACCTGTACGAGCCGCATTCGACAGACTCGGCGGTACGGCGTAGGAAGTGCCGCTGGAACAAATCATAGTGACTAGCAGAAGGTTCACTCACAAACAAAATACATAAGTATAAACAAATTTAATTTAATTCTGATTGCCGGAAAGGTGACATTGTGTTTGAAGAGATCAGTGGAGTATTATTTATGGCTGAGGCCAATTACTAGATTGTGACTACCATACGTTTAGCCATATTAAATCTAAGTTCAATGCAATAAAGCTTACTTTAAATGTGACGGCACATGCAGTGACATGCCCAGTGAAGTAAAGTGTAGGCAGAGGCACGAACGCTAAACTTGCTCAATTCCTACAGATATGAGCGAACCTGTCGAGCTGTAAATCTGGTATCGTTTTGTGGAAAAGTTATTAAATTACAGAAGTTCTAGAATAGGTAGGTGTAAAACTTGTGTATTAGACAAAGATAACCGAAGTTTTATGTCTTGCCAAGTAAAATCATTAAGCTTTTTATGAAATGGAAAACGAACAGATGCTATTCTCAAAACATCCATAAACTGATGTTAAGATAACTGTCTCAAATTTTTAGTTTTTATAGATTTCAAAGATATTAAAATAATTTATTCAATAACTTGACTTTTGAAAACGACAGTACAGCAGTCAGCAAAAGTCTGATCTAAGTAGACTAATTCAGGAACACGGAGACAGACTAAATCCTTCCCTATGAAGGAATGTAAACAACAACGGTCAAATAAACTTGCAGAAGATAAGCTTAGAGAAAACGATGAAATGAAAGAATGATATTATAGCAGGAATTAAAGGTATAAAATTCCATCAAATGATGAAATGAGAATAAAGTGGGGTAAAAGCTACAATTTGAACAAAAACTGCTTGGAATGATTGGAAAGATCACATAGCTCAATGATGCAAAAGGATACAACAAGGCATTATTGGGGCATCTTGACGGAGACGAGTGCTGGTGTCGTGAGGCACAATGTGGTCCAAGGCTGGTATCGCCAACAATGATGTGCGCGACCAGTTCCAACGCAAGCCTTTTTTAACCAGTATCTCTTGGGTGTGATGTGGGAAGACGCTGATAAGGCATTATTATTTGTTGAGGTATCAAAATGAAAATTTTGTCTTGCATTATCTACTAATTTTTATTATTAGTGTCTATTAGTGTTAGTTTAGCTTATTTTATACCTACCTATACCTACTAAGTTACTAATTAGGAACGAATTTAGAAACAATAATATGCATTGTAACAATAAATCATTGGAAACATTCCGAGACAGTAGCGATGACCAAACATTGTCCCACCTGCCCGATTTGGCGACTGCTCATTGTCATGCAAAACCTAACCGGAGTGGGAGCTTCCTCGATTTGCGGATGACTGGAGAATCACTTAGTCCATTTTCACGGTTATGTGTGTTCAAACAGGTATTGGGTTTTTATTCGATTACGTCAACGTTGTTTTAAGCTGGAATTTCTTTTGATGTCATTGAAAGCGTGATTGGATTAGAAGTCGTTTGGAACTCTCTTTTCCAAGGTTTCCCACAGTAGTACGGTGTAACATGATTATAATTCATGACAATAGTTTGTATTCATTTACTTATAAAATGTCTGTAGTTTGTAACTATACATTTTCTCACATTTTGGTAATTTATAAGTTATGTTATATGTTAGATGTAACAATTCTGTGTATGAAACCAATGATAAAACTAGCAAAGAAAATTAAATTATTATGTTGCATTTTTATCTTGTGTGCTTGGAGTATTACAAGTCTGTTAAGCTTTCTCCTAGTCTATCATTCGCAGTCTACGAAGCTTGGTAAAGTCTCAAGTGAATGGAAGATGGCGCGATGGCGCATCCGCCGCGTCGTGCTCCGCGCGCGCAAGACAATGAGCACGGACCCACACCGCGTCACTCCTTAAACCTTTTCGCCTTATTTCACTAGCCTTCCTTTTGTCTTGAGTACTTCTTTATTTTGTTGTGCGATCTTATTATTTCGCTACCGTTGGCCGCATTGCATCGGCGTATTGTTTTTGTTCGCATTTCTGTACAGTAGCTTCTGGAATGAAGTAATACGGCCCAAGACTCCGTGGTATTGTGTATTTGCGAATAATATGAGTTTTTGTTTTATTTCTCTCAATGCCACGTCCAGTTTTTGTTGGGAGCAGTCGCGATTCTATGTGTGTTATGTAACGTGCCCGTGTGATATGATCTTTGGATGTGTATGTAATTATCGACTCAGGGATGGGATCATTTTATATTTTTCAATATTCGTGATCAATCTTTGTTGGTAGCAGACAATTTAATTTTACATACATACGTTTTGATTAGGAAGGCTTTAAAAAAGTGTATTTTCAGTCCCTCCTCGTTCAACAATTTTCCAAAGAGCTACCAGATAAAATGATGAATTACAGAGGCACCTATAACTTACCCAACTAATAGATACCTGGGTGTTAAAATAAACAAAGTAAAACTTTATGATAATTTCATCAAATTTTGAAATCCATTCCCATAGTATAAGGTACTTACCTACCTCCTACCTTTTACTAATGGTCTTGAAAGAAAAATTAATAAAGGTAATTTTATTGAGAAATGAAGTACGAATAAACAAAAGCAAGTTTTGTGTATGTGTCCCGTCTCTACGTGTGCGTTCCAATTAAACGCGGAATGATTGAAACGACGGATGTGAAAAATTAATTTGAGATCTTCCTACAACGAGCGGCTTTTTTACCTAGTTCTCATTAAAATTCGTTAACGGCTGTTCCATTAGGGCTCTGGACATTGCGTGACTTCCCAAATAAATTACTTTATTGCTTTTACAGTGTTTATCAAAAAGGGTTATTGCCTGCGAAGAGTTTTAGTTTAGAGAACGTTTAGTCAGAATAATTATGGTTGTAATGTCATTAGTTTGTTCTTCCGATATTAGGCAATAGAGTGGTTTGAAAAATATAAGGTTTGTGGTTTCAATTTTGGATTATGTTTTCGGGCTTTGTATGTATGTACGTTTTTCTGCAAGATTCAGGCCAAATAAGAAGTAAACTCCTGGCAGGGAGATTGTTTATTCAACGAAGACAATTCTCTCAAGGCATGTAAACAAGGCGACACCTCTAGGGGCTACTTAGCTCTCTCCATTTAAGGTGTCGGCGAGTGTGAGCGCGGCGTGTCGTTGCACTAATTAAGGGGCGACATGCGCGCACGCAGCTCCCGGCGCCCCCCGCCTTAAGCGAACACAGACTTGCTTTTAGTGGCGTTGTCGCCGCAATCTCGGGAATTTCAATTAATTATATTATTTTCGTTAATTAGATCTGTAGGGACTGTTGGATTAGGAGTTCGCGGTATCGTTGGCCTTCTTGAAATGGCAGCGGTTTTAGTGCGCTTTTTGTCGAAGCGCTTTACTTTTTGGAGTGAATACGGTTCGGGTGCAAACGGACAATTCTATTTTAGTCAAGATTTTCAGAATATTAGGCATTGTTGGTGTGACTTTTCTTGAAACGGGTTATTTCTTTGTTTTTCCGTGACTGGAAATACTTATGGAAAACCTAAAATCATGTCCTTTATTTCCCGCGCTCCAGGCATCACTCACAAAGCCCGATACAGTCAGACCGATTCCACCTCGTCACGAAAAACTCCAATCTAATTTAGTATGACAGTCGATAAGTCGACAAAATAAAGCAAGTCGCCCGAAACAATGTCTCCTGGTTTTTCAATGCGAACAATCGCCGGGCGGGTTGGAATTTATTGAGTCGTATTGAAAATAAATAAATTGAATACGTTGTAGGAGTCTGGACCCGTCGGGGATTGATCTTAGACTTCAGCTGTCCGTCTGCTGCCAGGAGACAGGAGACAGGGTGATGGGGTTTTACGATTCCAACCTTCCGTTTTAGGAGTTGTATTTTTAGCGAGTTTCTCGGCACTGCATCTTATTGATTGCGTTACTTATTGGTTTACACAATCTTATTTAATTTTAGTCAATCTATGTTTTTCAGATATCTTGCACACAATTCACATTTGGATGCCATCCTTTCTAAACTAGTTCTCAGGAACCATTTCGTTCTCGAATTTGTTGACATAAATAAGATTTTCGGGTACCTGTCGATTATATCGATAAAATACAGAACGTTGTCTTATTTATCCCGACTACATATTTCAAACATATTGGGGTACACCTAGCCCGAAAGTATGTGAGATTTTTACTCCAGTAAAGCAAAGAGCATCCTGTATAAAGGTGTAAGCGCACGCGAGCTCTTAATGGTATCGGCGCGGGCGTGGTACGCAACGCATCCTGCGGATCGCATCGCTGCCAATTTACCGGGAATGGCTGCTATCGAGTACCTGCTGCTACTCCGGAGGCAGCCACTTACGGTCACCACTTACGACGGCCACTTGCTTCGTGTGAGTCACTTGCTACTGTCGCTGGCCCCGCAAATCTGGAGTCATAGTCATCATTTAAACTGTTAGTTTTCCTGTTTGTTTAAAATCCTGATATCGTTCGAAAACAAGTTTCAGCACACTCACACTCGATGAAATCACCTATCATAACACAACCCAATTATAAATAGGTTTTTCCGTTTGGGAGCTACACGATACTGACACTATAGTCATATATTTTAATCATATAAAGTCATATGTTTATTTGATCAAAATCATGTTGATGCCAAATTATAAGACTTTTGTTCGTAAAGCCGATCTCTGCGTACGAAGTTTATGACACTCTGATACAGACACTGGCAGAGTCGTAGCGAAAAGCAAGAGGCGGCACCATAAAACAAGTTGTTGAAGTTTGAACGGCACAACATACCAATTTAAGTAAACTATGAGTAATTAATTAGGTACTTCATTCATTTCAGATAACCAGATACAACAGTACTCAAACCTAGAAAATACGTCTTTTTATGCTGGACGTCAAAGATGATGACAAAGAGATTAAAAAATTAAAAATCTTTTGGTCATAGCCACCTCATCACAAAACATTCAACATATTCCACATTTTATAAAGCTAGAAGTATTATCTCAGTTTCCATTAACGAAGGCTATTGGAACATGAAGGCTTCGGTGGGGGCCCCCAGAGGGCCGTTTACGGAGGTCACTCGCAATCAGGAGGCTCCCCGAGCAATCAGGGTAAACTGATTCATACTCGTTACCTAATAGCCACCCACGTTACTTGAGATGTACCAACCATATAAGTAGTTTGGTTTCGTGCGATCTGTATTCTAATCGTACGAAACTGAAATTTTGGTCGAAGTCGAGAGTGCTGCCTTTCAGTTTTGGAATTATCAAATTTTATTTTAATTCTATTTGTCACTGAAATTTTGGTCCTTAGATTGAGTTATATGTAAAACAAGTAAGTACTTACATACCTATTATAAAAAGTAAAAGGCATACAATTCGACCATAAACGACCTTTTAGTAAGTAGGTAAGCGAGAGCAGCTAGTTGTGCGGCCGTCCTTCGCAACTGCTGATGAAAAGAACTGGTGTAGGTTTCCAGAGCCGAGTCATTTGTGACGTCAGCGTGGCCAATTGTATGAAAAAACATAAGAAAATCGCGTTAGCTTTAAATTACCGAGCTATATCAACTGCCAGTTTAGGAATAAAGCGATTGCAAATAGTTTTGAAACTGAAAATAAAAACAAATGCTGTCGAGAGCTGATTATCTTTACTTAGAAGTTATTAGTGGTTGACTAGATAGATAGATAATACTTTATTGTACCACACAAAGACAGATAACAATACAGAAATAAATGCTAAGAGTAGACGAAGTACAAAGGCGGCCTTATCGCTATGAGCGATCTCTTCCAGGCAACCTTGGGATGGACTGGACATGTAAGAACAAAATAGACGGTGGCACGCGAAAAAAAAAAATAATAATAATAATACTTACACTACATACTATAATACCTACATATAGCCTACAAACAATATAATACACTTACATAAACATAAAAATAAAGTTGTCTAACTTTGCAAGGACAGATAATGCTGATGAAGCAGTTTTTTAAAGAGAGGGAGTGATTTGGCACGTCTGATGTCCAGGGGGAGAGCATTCCATAGACGGGTAGTTTGTACAGTGAAAGAATCAAATTATTGATAACTAGCTGCGCCCCGCGGCTTCGCCCCCGTGGAAATTTATGTTTCCAACTTTCTTAATTTTTTCTTTCATAAGAACCTTCTCCTGACAATAACAAACACAACAAAGAAAGAATTAGCGAAATCGGTCCAGCCGTTCACGCGTGATGCCGTGACAACGCGAAACGGGTTTCATTTTTATATATAAGATATATAAGAAGATGATTGACTAATTCAAATTCAAGGTTCTATTTTTGAAGTTCTTATTTTTGCTTTTTGAATTACAGGCATATACACTTCTGTCAACTTTAGGCAATAGGCTAGGTACTTAATTCATATCAAATTTGGCGCAATAAATAAATATTTTCTGTACTATTTGTCGACTTAAGATAATAAACCAATATTTATAGCTTTCTGATATTAAAAGTGTAAGATAGGTACAACTTTAACAATTTAATAACTGTTTTTTATTTTTGACGTGACAACGTCTTATAATTCGATAGAGCCGGCTGCACGCACGATAAAATATGACTTCATGCGGCGTTACCTCGCATGCGGCGTTACCTCATTGCGTTGTCGCGTTCAACTATCGTCAGTAAACCGACTTTACAGACAACCAATTTTTTATATTGAACTCTGAAAACACTAGCCGCCATGTTGTGACGTCATATAGGCCTTTAAGCAAATTACATTTCGTCTGTCAATATTTTTACAATAATGGACGTTTGCTAATGTCAATTGTTTGTTTTCTAGGCGCATTTAGTATTACGTCTATGGTTTTCTACCCGTATGACGTCACAGCACAGACAAATATGGCTGGCAGCGTTTTCGCCTCTTTACGAAAAGTAGACTTTTAAATAAAGTTTTGCGGTTTTCCAGGATCTAAAAAATATGATAGTATTTTTTTTCCTCTAATCGGACAACTAGCGTTCTTAGACTCTTGTTTTCTTTTGTCGAAATTAGAACAAACATAACACTGCCTGGCCATTCCTTCATTTGAAGAGGAATACGTAGATGCCTTGTAAACTGCAGACTATGAAGGATCAAATAACTTTGTGATTAGTTTCATCCCTGAAATTCTGCAAATTCCTACAAGAGTAGGTACAAGACGGCAGTAGCACAACCTTAAATTAACATTTCTGTCCGAGACACGCAAATAACCCTTGCCCGCCGCAAACGTCTTTGGCACCCCATCCCACAACTACCGGCAAATTGGCACTCAACCGAGTCACGGTCCCTACCTACTGACCAGCCGAGTTGGACTCTAGCTGCTGCTATATCGGATTGTAATAATGGATTGTAATAATTCACTAGACATGAAAACGTGTTCTATAGACGACGGGATGCGATAGTTATGATGATTATTGAATGCAGTCATGGTGCAGTCGGATTGCGGAACCTATCAGTTATTTAAGCTGTAATATACTGAACTCTTCAAGGTGTACCTGCAATGAAAATATTGCGTAGTAGCATTCATAGATCGCTGACCTGCCGGACTAGTCTCGTAATCACATGAGTAAAAGAATTACTTTTATTCACAAAAATTGATTGTAATTTTTACAATCACAAAATAGAAATAAATAAGAAATATTATTTACAATTTAAGCAATTGAGCTAACTGCAGACTTTTGCAAACAATCTACAGGTAGCTCAACTGATCCGAAGTAGTAAAAGTACCTAGTTTCGATTTTTATAATATAATTTTGTTGTTTTTATCTAGAATCTTGCCATCTTCATATTACCCAAAGATACTTTGTCCCTTCAGGGGGGGTACCGATATCCATGAACGCCACAGTACCTACTTAGAGGATATTTGGCGGATTCTTGTTTGAGGATTGGGTTAGTTCGGTTCAAAGTAACCCCAAATGGATCGAGTCAGGCCTTCGCTCCTCCGCAGCCTCCTCGGCTCCGAGGCCTGACACGCCTCCGGATGAAAGGTCAGCTGTAATTAACGGTCCCTCAAGCAATCACTGCCGCGCACGGCCCCGTGATTGGTCCAATTCCAAACAAGACGGATCAAAGGCGCTCTCGCACTTGTCAAATGGAATATTTGATGTTTGATGTTGGGGCGCTGATGTGTTTTTAATTTTGGATGTTGTTTTACGAGTCGAGGGTGTATTGGACGGGCCTCGCGCCTCGGTGTGCGCTGGGAGGAATATCAATCTGCGTATTCCGTTTATGTATTTGCTGTTTATTGGGATATGTGAGTGGGAATACTGCAAATGGGTCGATTCAACGAAATGTCATTCAATATTATAGGTAAGTACCGATCCAGATAAAATACTCTTCTAAGAAGCAACGTTCAAAATGATTTCGACGTTACGTTTATTCAAGACCGAACACAATAAAGCCGTGAGTTGACGGTAACAAAACCGAGCGAGTCAACAAAAATGTCTCCTCGATAAACTCGGTAAACTTTGACACAAAACAACGTTAAATTTCGGACGCTCCTTTTACATAAATAAGAAAAATCGACCCCGCGCCGTCTCGGGGTGTAAACAACCCTTTAAAATAGTGCGCCATTATCGCGGGTCGGGGGAGGCTAAATATCTTTTAGTATCTGCAAAACGTCTAATTTAGTAGAGGCTTTGATGTTGTTTCTTGGGCTCAGGGAGGCGTGGAGAGGTTGCGGGTAAACATTTTCCATTTTCTGATTTGATTCTGAGATATCTCTGTGGTGAAAGACGTTTTCATTGCTGAAAACGTGCTGAAGACACATGTTCGGAGTTCGTGTTTCTTAGCTTTAATGAAATATGTCAGAAGGTATCATAATATGAAACACGTCGGTAGGAGAGAGTATTGCAGAGTGTTGAGTTCTGCTCACAGACCATAGACCAAGACATCAAGATATAAAACAATGAATCCATTCATAACTAGCTTTAGTTTAATCGTGAAGATTAGTTATTGTCATAAAAAGTTGCCCACCATTTCGCTACTCAATGATGCTGTTGTAATATCGCGCAGAATACCTTATCCTATTATGTGAAGAATTGTTGAGTCCATCTCCATTCCACCTCTGTCCTGCATCTCGCATCGTCCCTCGGGAGGAACCTCTCTTATCCATCTCCTGATCAGCCTCCTGGACCCGATATGTACTGTTATGTACTCTTCTCTTATATACTGTACCTCAAGGGGGTCTACAGTTGTGTGGGGAAATTGAGTCCCCTATTTATTATTTCAAAATGCAAAGAAAATTTGAGCTTTTTAATTTGGAGGTGAAATCTTTAGATTTTATGGCAGTTTCTGAAAAGTTTATCGCTATGTAGCTCAGCGAGGGTGAAAATATACACTAGCCAAACCCGTTGTAAAATGTATGCAAACAAACTGCCCATATTTAACCAAAAATTCACTCTGTAACCGCGTCTTTATATATATATATATAATTTGTCATTATTTGTCGATTTGAAATTCTACCTTCACTACCTAATGCTTACAATTATATCTGAAACTCTACGCCAAGTAAGCGAGCACTAGTTATATGTATCGTGGTTTGTTTTAAGTCACAATCACAAAGGCGTTTAAATATTATACAAAAATCGAGGGTGATGGATGAACCTAAGATAAGTGTGTGATAGAGTAGTGTCAAGTCTCGGCATGACCCGGCCGATCTCGGCCAACATGTTACTTGAGCCCAAACATGTAGAGTTAATAGTACAGATGCAATCAGCAGATAATAACGGACGCACCAGTAAAAAAACTTGTAAAAATCAGGCAGCAAATACGGTTTTATTCCTACTGGTGAAATTACGTCTAGCTGCTAAACCAACATCGGCCCTGAGCGAGACAGATCCAGTGGTTGTCAACCTGAAATTATTATTTTTTTTATTTATTTGAGGGCTTTATCGCTTAGCGATAACATCGCCCAATAACATAAGGAAAACGAAGATACAAAGAAAAAATTAAACCGTTGTTCTGGATGTTTCATTTTCAACTGTTTTAAAAATGTTTACTTATTTTAAGAAAACTATATAAGATTTTTTTGTAAAATGTGTTAAAAAAATTACTTGAATGGGTTTGGGAGTCGTAAGTTTTGGTTTCAATTGAACCTGTAAATTCGCCACAAACATAACTTCAGCAGTTGAAGATTACTTGAGATGTACCGTAGATCCGTAATTAAGACTCCCTAAGACATAACGGGTGCGATGTATGTGGGTAGCAGTTAAAGGGGTGTTATCTGTCAGTTAGCGGGGTAATTCCGCTGAAGGAGATTGCGGTATTGTGATAACTTGTTAGAAATATAATATAATTACATTCTCTAGTCAGCTCTTTCAGTACCTTAAACTTTTCCAAACTAATATTGACTTCTATTATTTGATAAGCACACAAGGTCGGCTGTCACAAAGTTGGTAAGTAATTGCCCCTGAATTTAATAACCACACACTTCATCAAATGTACGCATTATTTATATCTCCGCTCACACCAGCTCCGAAACTTCTTTCAACTCCATGAAATTATGGTTGTTCTAAAACAATGTCTGTGCCCACCGCGAGTCGCCAACTTCCCTTCAAGATTAAGAATTATTGCCTCTTATCTGAGCCTGACTCGACAACTCGTCGGCTATTCGCTCTCACTCGATATCTAAGTGAAATTATTTCGACAAACTTTACCTAACAGTTGAACACCCCTGCTAGAATACAACCGCGCGAATCCCAACCTTAATTTATGCAAGGAAGGTCACTTTTCGATTGTAAGTCGGCGAGGTATTTAAGACACGTGATTAACGAAAAGCGGGAAACTGGAAATCATTTGTGAATTCCCGAAAGGGACAGGTGATATGATATTATGCAAATGAACCGCACGCGCGAGCGGGACGGCGATGCCGCTGAAGTTCAGCACAGACAAGTCTCGTCGGATAAAATTTATACTCGGATGAAACGATTTATTACAAAAGCTTTGAGTACGTACTCGGAAATTAATTACGCTAAGTTTTGCTTTCATTTTGTACCATTGTGAGGATTTCCCTTGTCTTGTCGGATATCGGCGGTTTTTGTTTTTATTGCGAGGGATTCGGAGGTGGATATTTATGACAAGTTCGCGGTTTGTCGTAATGCGTTCTTGTTTTTGTGAGATATCGGGGACACGCGGGACGCCTGGCGACGTCGACTTATCTCGACGTGATCCTCTGGCGTCGATATAAAAACAACATTATTAAAAGGCTTATTGTTGATCGTGTTATGAACGACGGGAAGCTGAGAGATTTTCGCGAGAATGAGCCAAAGTTGGGAGATGTTTATGTTATGTTTCGCGCGTGTTACCACTCAGTTCAGTGCTGTGTTGGTCACCCCTGGATAATTTATCTAGAACATTTCAGTTAGGAGCCTATAATTTCAGTAGAGGCACGAACAATATCAAGCAAACTATTACATTATCATCATCGGTCATTTACCTGTAAGACGATATCTGGGCCGTCTTCCGGTTCCGGCATTCGGCGCCGCGGTCACTTCCGGTGTCCGTCGTGACGTCACAACCGGCGTGTGACGTACTTCCGCCCGCTTCACGTCAGCCTGAGGAATTAGGTTGTTAAAGGTACTCGGCCATTATTACTTTACTTACGGTAAAGGTAGAATGGTTCCTAACTAACCAGCCGGGACACTATTGAGGAAAGTAAAGGGAAGATTCAATTGACAACTTAATTCTCATCTATACTGTATAATATTATAAAGAGGAAAGATTTGATTGTTTGTTTGTTTGTTTGTATTGAATAGGCTCCGAAACTACTGGAACGATTTAAGAAATTCTTTTACCATATGAAGGCCACATAATTTCTGATGAACATAGGCTACTTTTTACTGCGGGAAAATGCTTCATTCCTACGGGAAAACGGGTAATAGGACAACGGGTAGTAAGTTTGATAATATTTTCGTTTCTAATTTGAGTTGATTTTGCAAATAATTAAGTTTTAAATCTGACTAGGCTACGAACTTATTTTGTGATCTTATAGAGAAATAGACTTTATTGATTTTTGGACAATTCTATTCTATATTTCTTTGGAGATGTAAGTACGTAATACAGGGTTCCGTTCGATCGAATGAAAGAACCCATAAGACCATTTGATATAATCAGATTTTCCCACAAATAGGTTCATCACCCCTTCTGTCTTCATTGAGATTGAGAATTGCAGGAAAATCTGAAGTCCTGACTTACTACCAGATTCCCCAGCCGTGGGCATCAACAAGTCCTCTAAACCTCTTTACATCATAAACACAATCCATAAATCATTCCATTTACAAAGTAAAGCATTAGTTGCCGAGGTTCCGTACAGATAGCACCAGAGAAAGTATTCGAGGGGTGCATCCGATGAATATGTATGAGGGGGGAACGCCCCCCCCCCCCCGAAGAGGACCGGCGTGTAAATGGAAATTTCAAATAAAAATACCTCAAATATTAACATGAGCTGGATTCGTGTTTTCCCGAGTCCAGCTGACATGTGCGACCGAAAGTTCTGGTTCTCAGTGACAGAGTGATTACACGCCATTCAGGTTTGCATTTGAGTTTAGAATTCGAGGTTCTATTGGTCGATTTGTCTCCTTTTTTCTCTCTCATCTTATTTGGTTGACAGTTGGCGTAATGGTGGAAGAGATCGCTTCTTAGCTATAAGACCACGTTTTTTTATCTATTACTAGACGATCGCCTCGCGGTTTCACCCGCGTAGTTCCCGTTCACTCCCTGAAAGTAAGCTTCCTAACGTTGAAAGAATTTTTCAAATCGGTCCAGTACTTTCGGAGCCTATTCAATACAAACAAACAAACAATCAAATCTTTCCTTTTTATAATATTAAGTATAGATGATAAGTATGCAAAATAATATCTAATAGAATTTTGTACTGTGTGGTTTTTAGAACGTTTTTCGTAGATTACTTCGAGAGTTGTATTCCTTCTCGTATTTCCAGTGTAGCCTCCTATAAATACAACTTAAGTCGGTAACAAAACATTCACCTTTGTCCAGCGTGGCCTCTTACCCCGTAATAGGCGATAACTTACAAAAATAGCCCAGATACCGATGCCAGGTAAAATAGTTTTTCATAATTTATTTCAAACTGTGAATGAAAAAATGAGTTATTCCACTGTAACTGAAACTCGTTATTTTCCGCTATGAATATCTAATTAACGATAATATCTACACGGTGGCGAGTTATTTAAAGTTTCGTTACAACTTTATTTCACGTTGATTTACGCATTTCGTTATTGTTGGGGAGAGCGACTAGCAAGTTTTTATAATGGCTCATAACATTACTATTTTGTTTATAAGCACTGAAAAGCTTATTTGGACTACTTCCCATTAAACAACTTAATCTTTCGAAACTCATTTTATAGGGAGCTACAGACACAAAATTAATTTCTCTTAACACATACATTGCATAATTTTTTGGAAAAAAAAATGTGGAGCATACAAGTTTTCCCGAAGCTATCCCTATTAGCAAATGCAAGACAACAAAATCCAAGACATTATTATAATTTATGATCTCAAATTCTATCCTATTCAACTTCAGTTGTGCAATGTAAGTTAGCAAAGTCCCTACAACGCAACGCCTACAACCCCGCGTTTTTGCCCTAAAACAGTAGCGACGGCTCCCTCAAGGGCACTATGGAAACGTCAGTTTTTTAGCGCGTGTGTTTTATTACCTCGGCGAATCAAGGAGTCGGCCAGACACACCACAGCTGAGGGGTTAGGGAGTCTAGGGGGCCTTCGGCCTCGTTCTTTGGATTGATTGGTAGAGGCCGACGTGAGTGAAACGGTTGGTTATTTCCAAGCTCAGGGTGTTGCGAATCTAGGTTGAAAAGTTGAACTGAAGTCTCGAAAATTACTTATTAATAATGTATGAAATGTATCTAATTAATTTACAAATGATAGCTTCTGGTTTGGCTATTTTACTGATATTCACATCTCTATGGCCAAGGAAGAAACTAGCAGTAAACGCTCATGTCGTTTATGATTTTCTAGGTAGGAATGTAAGTACAAGGGACTTCATAGCTCCTGCATATTTTGAGTGACCGAGCGAAGGATGATTTATTTGTAATCCAGACAGATCGGACGAGCTGATCAAAGCTTGACAATTTTGCTAACAGTTTCCAAAGACAGTTACAAATCTATCCTCATCCAGAAAATCCAAACTGTAATTTAATATGACAGTAAAACTGTCTCTGAATATTAATCCTTGGCACCTACCCTCGCAGATACCATCATGGGAGTTTTAATTTCGCAATTTGTCCCAAACCCCAGAGGACGGACGGACAGATGGATAGAGATTTTATACGTGACGATTATATAGATCTCATTTTTAGATAACGTTTTGAATGGCCTTTGTATGGGACTTTGTTTTGCTTTTCTCGCAACATTTTGTAAAAAATGATGTTATGGCAAATGTTGCAGTCTTTATTTGTAATTCTCAAGAAATCTAAAATTAGAATCTGCCCGTGGTTAAATCGAGACCACGATATTTGTATTAAACAAATTACACCGTAATAGATTCGAGACGAACGATGTTGTTTCACAAACTGTACAACAAAAGCGAGTGGAATTCGTACCGTAAACAAAACAGAAAAGCGATTCACAACCGCAACAAAATGCACAAAATAAGCCATCAATATTCCACGGTCCCTTCAAAGTTATCTTTTTATCTACAATTAGGATTTCGTCACCTCCCCTGCTGCATCAAAGGCCGTCCTCTCGCTCATTATGCGACTTTATTGAGTTATCAGCGAGAGGGAGATTAGTTCATACTTCCATACACAAATCCTATCACACAAGCTGACGCCTTTCACTAAAAACAAGCTTCATTTTGGTCTACCACAGAACGCAAATTTAACAAACAAAAGTACTTCTACATTCCTCACCAACATTCACATTCAACCCTATCGCGGTCACTCAGGGTTCTTTTTACCCTGATCAGATTTTTTGAGATAGAACTTTGTGAGTTTAATAGGTTGTGTCCCCAGAACTGTGATCCGCTAACAAGTAAGTTTCTAGGGTGCTATTTGTCAATGCAAAGGGATATAATTTAGTTCGTATAATTTAAAACGACCGTTAATGAGATGCATATTCGATTATCTCTCTGTTTTCGTTTAAAATTGTTACAGAATATATATGATGTGCTGAAGGGGCACTATTCACAATCTCACGAGATATTCAGTAGGTACCAAATCAATATATCTTCGATTCTTAAGACACTTAAAATCATTGATTTTGAAATTGATTCACACAATACAATAATTTGAAAGTGTAACAGTACGAAGGTTAGCTTTGAAGTTTAATTCAGTTTATTTTCATTTAAATGTTAAAAACTTTTTTTACTGGAATTATAATGAATAGAATCCTAATTTGCATTGAACCCAGCAAAAATCAAATTTAAACTGAAAGCCGAAAGTGAATCATAATATTGAGCGTCGACAAGAACGTAATTAACAGTAGAGCGCCCCTCCTGCGATTGGTCGCGGGTCTCCCAGACCGAGACGTGCAAATTTCAGACTGGGTGCACAGCCCGCGGTAAATACACTAGGTACGAGTAAACAGAGAGGGACCGAATCATTCGTTAGGAGCCGGTGAAGCGTGCACTCGAGCCCTCGGCCCCGCACATACCTGCCTGTTATGTCATCGTCAATATTTGCATATATCGACCTCTCATCGCTGAGTGTTTGTACGATTTTTGATAAATCAGCAGTGGGGTAGTGCGCGTGAAAGCCAACACTTGGCGAGCTCCGACCAGACCCCTCTGAAATCGGATCCGCGAAGTCTCTAGGTAATTAAGTACCGATTTCATTTCTTGATGCATTTTTAAAAGCGCTGGACGGCTTTTTAATGGTTATTTTATGGTGACGGATCGCTTATTAAGTTTTTATGACGGCGGCACTGACAGATGGGATGTAGTTTGACACCAGATTTGAGGGCAGTGTGACGTGTTGCGGGGAGCCCACAAGTAGCAGTCATAGGGAATATTTCATTTTTTTAAGATTTTATCATTTTGTCTAAAATTATGTTGAGAATTATCAAAATCAAAATTTTGTGATTGAGAAAAATAAAAGAAAGAGTAAATTCTGCTGAAAATGTCTAAATTTTATAATGAAATATGTAGTGCCAAAAATGATAAATATTTCAAGCCTAGTGAGACCATTAGAGTATTCACCAGGTCAACAACATTCCCGATTTCAAACAATCATTTACCGAAATCGCAACAATACAACGTACTAACCAATCTCCACAATAAATCATAAGCTCGCGAACATATCTAAAAGACCGTTCACAATCACACCCCAAAGAGGAAAATTAAAACAGATGATCTGCGAGCCGTTTATAATTAAAAAGATAAGGTATATTTCCTCGCATACCCCTTCAGGGGTACCTCCTGGGGGCCGGCTGCCGGCTGCCGGCCTCCAGAGACACACATAGATCGGCGCTCCGCTGATTAAGTAAACGAAGATAACATTGGCAATATAGCGTAACGCGGAGAGTCAACAAGGGCACCGATAAGTTGATTTGGAGCCTCAAGGGTTGAGTATCCAATAGTTGAGATTGGATCGCAAGATGACGCTTTGTTTGTAAAGATCTAAATGCGAAAGTAGCTCAGCGTCAATGGTAATTTGGATCTCCAGTTTTGGGGAAATTACTAGAACGTCAACTGACAAAAAAATTTCTTCGTGGAACATTTTATTATGGTCCGCTCTAATTAGGACTCCAACTTTTTTTTTATATCGTGAGTGATACGACTAGTGAGAGTGAGACCTTTGACTACAGTCTCACCTGATAATAAAAACACACACAAATTATGCTACAAGTTCCTAGCTTGTTGAACATTCCAGAAGTTTCGAAAACCAAGAATCTGCGATGATTTCTCAAACTCGATTCCGATTCAATTTCGTTTATGGTTTTACACATGGAACATTATTTCATCATAAATGTAGATGCTAAAGCTAAAAAATCTGCTTTAGTATGAATTAAGAGTTTTCTGCAATTATTGGCATCCTAAAACATGAGAATGAGCGGCTCGTACCCTGCACGTGGCAGACGCAGCGCACCTGCTTAGTATTCCGGCCGAGTGCGGCCCTGTATTGATTGCGCCGCCCGCCCCCGCCGCCGCCCCCGCTAGGGCGGCCTTTTTCAAAACAATCCGGGAAGTAATGATCTTCATGCTCTCCAGATGAATATTGCTGTTGCAGTGGTTTTGGGCTTCGGGTATGATACGAGAACTTTGAAATAGATGGAAGAAGTAAAACAAGTTTTATTAAGAGTCTCGTCTTAACTTTTTGAGAATGATATTCTGGGTCACTTTTCAGGTTTTTTATCCTTACATGTAATCCTGGTTACGGTAGACTTTGTTAGAGTTTCTTTTATCCGAGTCATGGTAAACCTTGACAGGAACACCTAGGCTTGTGCAACATGTTGAATCACAAACTGGTGATCTGATGACTCACGCCAACATCAAATTGAACCACTACAATCACTCTATCACACTATCCCGACCATCAAGTAGTTTTCTTTCTTCAACTACTTTTTCGGTACCTACTGTACCGATGTTCAAAATGCATATTGAAATGGAATCTATATAAAAACACTGAGAACTGTACAGTACACACACCAATCAAAGATGCCCCATAGCAAGTAATTGGCTGATCTAGATTACATCTGAGTGGCTAGTATGGGTTTGCACGGTACCAAAACGAAAAAAAGTTTTCCTTTAACAACTCAAATGCTAAAATACAACAAATTACTCATAATCATTCAAAAACTACAATCGAGTTCGTATGAAACTTTTGAATTGCTGTCAAACTATGAAAAGTAGTTCCTGTCTATGCGCTGCAAGGCGCTAAATATATCGAAGGAAACGAAAACTTTTATAGTTTTTATAAACTATGCGCAGCATAGTCCATACCTACTAAGGAGTCTGATGTAACCTCCTGATTCAGGCCAGTCGGGTTAACTTACGGGCCAATTTGCAAGATGGTCAGAACCAATTCATATTCATGGCTCGACTGAGATGAATCTTGAAACGGATAATTCAATTGTTACACCTTTGACCTGACTATTTGAGGGTCAAATTTATCATAGAGGTATTTTTTCCACGCGTACGTATTCATTTTTACACATCAGTACTTTATAGGTTTTAGAAATTTGGAGACCTCACAATTTTGGTATTTTACGTTGAAGAAAGAAATGTTTTACTCAGTTTCAGGGTAATTTAGACCCCTGTCACAGCCAAAGGTTAATCAGACATTATCAGCGTCTATTTGATGACCCCAGAAGAGCTTCAAAGCGATGAAATTTACAGCTTCTTCCCCTGGGCCATTTAGACCCACCAGTGGAGGTAGTTACAGAAACAGCGGAGTGTAGTGCTAATGTTGTACGTGACTGGGCCTCTGCCAAACTTGCAGATTATCTTCACTAACTGTTTAGTCGGCTATAGGCACTTAACTGATAAAGTTGCCAGAAGATGCTACAAATTGATATTTTCAATGCTGCATTGAATTGAAATTAGTGATTCCTAAGCAGGTTTATTGATGCATATCAATATTTTATATAAATAGAATGGTACGATTATTGTGGCTCAAAGCTCAGTTTTTATCGATTTTTACGCAACAAAAACGCACAGTTGCGCCAAAAAATCGATAACAAAACCGGAGATTAGCGAACGTTATCCCCAATTTCATCTAAATACCAGCCATAATCCCACGGACAATGGTGACGAAAATAATAAATAGGTCCCGCCCACAGTCGCGCACAATAGTGTAATGGCAGCGGCCTGTGTTTCAATGTTGTCGTATGGAGCTCTAATAAAGGGGCGAAAACGCGGAATAAAACAAACTCGCTATTGATACGCGCACCGACCGACGGGCAGCGGGTGACGTAGGTGGATTCTTGTATTGCTCGGCGCTCGCTTTTTGGTAGCTTTGTTTTACTGTACAACAATGCTAACTTTTGTACTCCAACTGCGTGTACTGCCTGGTATTTGCTGCAAGGGACCTTATAATCTAGGTAATGAGTTTTTATCAACATTTCCTTTGTGAGGGATCCGTTTGAGCAGGTACCTGCCTACTCTTGATGGCAGTATAAAATAAAAACAGTAGGTACTTACGAAACTCAAAATGAAGTGAACTCAAAGTGAATGTGAAACTCCTTGAATGCACTGTTAATGTATTTGTTTTAATTCTATTAACATATTCTAACATTTGGTCAAGTCAAGTAGAGTTTTATGTCTCGTGTAGAAACGTACATAGTATTTATGAAAATAAGTGATCTATTCGGACAGCATGCAATCAAAACCAGTGTCACGCATCCGCGCAGTACCGGCAAACAAAACGGGTCACACCTCCCTCACGCCTAATCTCCTAACAAAGCGATGTTGGAACATTTTGGCGCGAAAATAATGAAGTACACGTGCCTGCCCTGGGACCGGCCTGGCAGCCCGCCACAATGGCCACGTGTCGATTACCATCGCAGCCAGCAAACAAAACTGCCGGATCAATTGAAGATATAAAACATTGAGAACAATTCTACGACAGATGATAAATCGTTTCTTGCTAATGGACTTATTTTATTGGCTTCGTCCCTTTCTAATAACGCCACTAAACAAACTGCTACAGGCGCTCAGAAAATATAAGAAGTTTTAAATGTTCTAGAGTATAATATAAATATGGAGCTCAACATGATTCGGGATGCCTTTAAGCACGCTAACACTCAAAGATCGCGCTCGATAAAGTTTCATTGAACAGCGATGCATCCAAGTACAAATTGACACGATTATGATAATTATCATACAAGGTTTGACGTCTCGGTCCCAGCAATGAATACTTAAACACGCAAATAAACAACACAATACGTGTCTTATCGCTGCAACATAAGATGTAAAATTGACTGATAAAGACACACTACAAATCAAAACCGAGAATATCTTCCTACGCATAAACAAAACAATGAGACGATGAAAAGTGAAAATGAAAACAAAAAATGGGAGACAAGCACCCAAACATAAACGTACATGACTTGCATTCGAATAGCGAGCAATAAAATAATAATTATACACATGTGACTTATTAGCCGTGCAAGTTACAAATCATGTGAAAATAAAACAGCGAAACCGGGATTTATAAAACTAACCTACAACCCTCGGTTTAAAGTTTAGTATTGTAGATATAAACTCTGTTGTTTATGACCTTTTTGTCATAGTTGATGAAAAGAACGAGCAAAATAACAAAAGCTTCAACAATAGAAGTGCTTTGTATCATTTGTTAAACGTCCCTTTTGACGACGACCACTATTATTTTATGAATGATGCTGGGGTATGGGGGAGTGAAATACAGTATTTTGCAATCTGATGAATATGACTTGACTAAAATCTTAGGATAATTTGTCAAAAAATGTGGTTAAACATTATTAGCCAAAAAGAAAATCCAACCTTATTTACATTTTTAGGCAAGATTTTTCAAATAATGTAAGATGGATTCATCATCATCAACTTATATTATTCCACTGCTGGACATAGGCCTCCCCTAATAAGTGCCATAGGGCCCTGTCTTATTCGTCAACAGTGTTGACGACAGGGTGTTACCGAACGGGAATGACTCCTTCAGCTTGCCGCATCCAGCATCTACCTGCAGTCTTTCGTAAATCGTCATCCCACCTAGCTGGAGGGCGTCCTACACTACATTTGCCTAGTCGCGGTCTCCACTCAAGAACACGTTTACCCCAGTGGTTGTCGGTTCTTCGCGAGATATGGCCGGCCCACTGCCACTTCAGGTTGCTAATTCTTTGGGATATGTCGATAACTTTGGTTCTCTGTCGGATGTATTCGTTACGAATCCTATCCTTCAGAGAGACTCCGAGCATAGCTGTTTCCATAGGTAGCTGAGCGACTTTGAACTGGTGGACCAGCCCTACCGTGAGTGTCCACGTCTCAGCTCCGTAGGTCATGACAGGTAGGATGCACTGATTGAAAACTTTCGTTTTCAAGCATTGCGGTATGGATGACGAGAAGACTCGACGTAATTTTCTAAACGCTGCCCAGCCTAGCTTGATCCTCCGCTTGTCTTCCTTCTGGAAATTGTTTTTATCCAACTGCAGAATCTGCCCAAGGTAAGTGTACTCGGAAACAGTTTCGAGAAGGTGGCCATGTACGACCACTGGTCTTGGATCAATGTGAACATTGATCATGACTTTGATTTTATCCAGATTCTTGCCAAGACCGATACCCTGGGAGGCTGAAGCTAGGCTGTTCAGCATCTGGTTCAGCTCCTCTAGCGACTCCGCCATTAAGACTATGTCAGCAGCGAATCGTAGATGTGAGATGTAGTTGCCGTTAAAGTTAATGCCCCTACCTTTCCAGCCCAGCACCTTTAAACATATCTTCCAATGGGCGTGAACAGTTTCGGGGATATGACATCCCCCTGCCTCACTCCTCTACGCAATTGGATGGGTTTAAACTGCTGGCTCTGTACTTGGACACTCATGGTGGTGGCCTCGTAGAGATATCTCAGCACCTCGATATAACAATAGTCTATTTGGCATCGCTGTAAGGATTCCAGAACAGCCTAGGGTTCGCCGGAGTCAAAGGCCTTTTTATAGTCCACAACAGCTAGACACAGGGGCTGATTATATTCTTTGGACTTCTGTATAATCTTCCTCACCATGTGTATGTGGTCTATGGTGCCACAACTTCAGCGCTACCCGGCCTGTTCCGGTGGCTGGAACTCATCGAGTCTCCTGGCTAGACAGTTCGTGACCACTCGTGAGAACAGCTTATAGACGTGGCTTGAGAGTGAGATGGGCCTGTAGTTTTTAAGGAGGGTTTTACCTCTTAAAAAGAGCACCACCAAACTCCCGCTTCACGCCTTGTGGGAGTAGGAGTTCTTCCACTGTGAAGGACGGTGTTAAAGAAGTTTTCTAGCTCCTGTATTACAGAGGCTCCTTCAGCTTTCAGAAGCTCTGAAGTGATTCCGTCCTCACCGGGGGCTTTTCCATTTTTAAGCTGCCTCAGAGCTAACACGATCTCGTCTTGACTAATGTCTGGGAGGTAGACGGTATAGTGGCGTGTCAACGTGGCTCTGGAATCATGGTCATCTCGTTGGTAACTAGGGGCATGTGCAGCGTATTAACGGCCATAGAAATCCTCTATCTCAGCGGAGATCTCTGGCTTCGACAATATGGTCCTCCCGTCGTGCGTTTTGAGCTTTGTCAGGTGGCTCCTGCCAAGCTGCTAAGTGAATACTTTGGACCCTCGGTTTCGCTCTATCGCCTCTTCAATGAAGCGCGTGTTGGAGCTCCGAAGGTCGCGCCGTACCATCTTCGCAATTTGCTTGTTCAGGTCTGACCGCTCTGATTGAGTCGCTTGGGTGGTTGTGTCATCGGTTGCCAGTACGCTGTTTTTGGCAGAACTTAATGCCGAGGGCATTAAGTTCTGCCAAAAACTCAACGTTCTCTCAACTCTCTCAACGTTTTGACCAAATTGTGTAGGGTCTCATCAGTGTCATCAGTGCGTTCCAAGGCAACATATCTATCCCCGAGAAGCTGCTGAAACTTCTCGGTGCTCGCCATGATTTGGATTGGGTTAGGTCGGAGCGTGGATTTCATGAGACGGTTTCTCTCAAGCTTCAAGTTGATATTCATAGAGCCTCGGAGGAGTCGGTGATCAGATCCGATATTGAACCTGTTAATCACTGAGATATCTCTGAATATGTGCTTGCTGTCCGTCATAGTGAAGTCGATTTCATTTTTTGTCACAGTTTCTTGGCTTTGCCATGTCCACTTCCTTTGAGGCTGTTTCATTAAGAACATCCCCTCTTTCTCAAGGAAGTTGACAAAAATTTGACCCCTGTGGTTCCTAACTCCATAACCATGCGGGCCTATTCGGGATTCGTTGCCAGTCTGGGTTCCCACTTTGCCGTTAAAGTCCCCCATAACAACGTTGAAGTGAGCCTTTGTGGTGCTGTGCAAGGCTTTAGATATGTCCTCGTACATATCCTCTACTTCATCATCCAAGTGTGTCGAGGTCAGTGCGTAAACCTGAATGACCTTAATGCTGTAGCGCTTGGACAGCCGAAGGATCAGGTACGCTACACTGGAGATTTCTTCAACGTTGTTAGAGAGGGCCTTATTGACGAGGAAACCTACGCCACCCTGGGATGTTTTATCTCCCCTCGCGAAAGTAGAGAATATGGCCCGAGTCTAAGGTTGCGGTGTCCTGCCCCTCTCTACGGACTTCACATAACCCCAGAACATGCCATTTAATGTTCTCTAACTCCACTTCCAACTGCGCTAGATGGTGGTCAAGCCTTAGAATGCGACCGTTGAACGTAGCCAGGGTCAAATTTTTAAGTAATGATCGGTAGCCTGATGTACCCCGGGGATTCCTAGCACCCGCGCCGTTACCGTGGCCGCTACCATGGCCAGAAATAGCTAGGCGGCCGGGAACTTCCATAATCTCCACGCTGGGCATGCGGGTTGGGGATCGCAGTTCGTTGATGGAATCGGTCTGCAGAGGGCGCTGCTGCCCGCGCCCCGGTGTATGTCTCTTAGAATCTTACGACACCCACGGGAAGAGTTGAGGTGGTGCAAATTCTAAGCCGGCACCACACGGCTGGATGATGGATTGATACTTCTAAAATATATTTTCGTTTCAGAAACGGTATACCTACACCTTGAAATACGGCTTTGATAGCAAATCAATTAATTTTAAGAAAAAAAAGCGAACTGTGATGAATAAAAGAAATAAATCAACATTAAGTATCAAACATAGCGAACGCTAAAACAATTCAGTTTCTGTTACAATTCATAAAGTAGAACAAGCGAAACAACCCTATGCAGAAAGATTTTTATTGTCTTGCTTTACAAATAAAAAGGCACAAGAGAAAGGAGTAGAGGTGATGTAAAATAAACAGTAACAAACGTTACTAAGGTTGAAATCGGAGAGAAAGGTGTGTGGGTGATAAGACTTTTTGTTATGGAAGTTCTTGTGACTGGAATAACGACACCTTAATATGCAGTATTTAGTCAGCGGCGCTTTATTGTGCAAGAGCAATGTATCGAGAAGTTTTAATTTTGGTTTATGACTGTACACGTCCCCTCTGAAGGGTTGTTGTGACTTCGGCTCCAGCACTTTTATTGTGATCATTTGGACCGGAAAAGTTTTTTGAAAATCATTTTGTGTGATTGTCCATTTTTTAAAGTTACCGAGTTTATTTATAGGTACAATCAATATAAATACTTATTTCCATGCTCTCAGATTTACTATCTTTTTAATTTTACAAAACTGTGTGTGCTTCTTGCGGTGATCTTAAAGCTTGAATATATTCTGCAAAGGTACCTATATGAGCAAAATCCACTAGAAGTTACTCTATTTGGTTTATCTGAGCCGATAAGATGTAAGCTGGTTATCTTATCTCTTTGGTAAATTGTGATAATGTTCTCCAATTAAGGCACCTTTGGAGATCTGTTTGTGTGGAACTAGTATTTGTGTTATCTTAGGTACTTGATTGTATTGGCTTCTGTTATCAGATCAGCTTATTTCTTACACGGATACCTAGTTAAAGTCAAAATATGTATGAAATTTTTTATTCAAATCTTTAGTCGTAAATAAAAGAAGATTAACAATCCTTTCGAATCTGAAACAATCAGATGATCTCTATTGCCCTAAGATTGTACACACAGTACAGAACACTAATTTTAGAAAGTTTTCACGCAGTCCGCAATTTTTTAACTGAATTATGGTAAATTATGAAATTTTATGAATTAAAAGAGCCGGATAGAAAATACTAAATATGTTAAATTGAGCTGGCAGCGCAATGGATAAATGATGTTTTTGTCCTCATAGAATATCACCAAACCAGTCTTAATTTAGAAATTATTTGCAAAAATAATGACAGCATTAACAAAGTATCGTTTTCCTCGCATAGGGTAAGGCAATAATCACGCCTTTATCCTTCATATAGGGAATTACTTGTTGATAGAAACGAAACTTTCTATATACAGGGTGTCCCATAATGAGTGGATAATCTTGAAACGGCTTGTGCGGGGGCCCAAGGCCAATCCGAAACATTTTTTTGTTTTTTTTTATCTTGACCCGTTCGGAAAATATTTAACTTTTTGTAAATTTGGAAAAAATTGTACCTTTGTTCACATTTTAAGACTTGGTGCCTACAATTTTTTTATTTTTTTTATTTTTGTATTTGGAATATATTAAGAAAATATAGCGTAATTGAACACCGTTTGAATAATTTTGGTAACTAGGAGCAGTAATTTTCAAGACAGTATTAAAGTGGAAAATTGAAATTTTTCATTTAATTTTACTAAGTTTAAGCATCTGTGGTTTAAAAAAAAGGTATGAAAACCTAAGAAGTCATGTACATAAAAAACATGTCCATTTCAAGAGGATTCTTAAATGATAAAAAACTACGAAATATTATAGAATGAAACACTGAGATATCGCCACTTTTGTGTAAAAAGGGGCCATTCATACTAGAAATAAAATTGAACCATCACACATTAATAAAACATCTTTACGCCACTCTCGTTCTGAAACGGTAACTTTTCTACTTAAAAACACAGAAAATCTATTTTTTCTTAAACATGCTTCTTACATTCAAAGAAATAAATAGTAATCTAACCGAAAGTAAAGAGAGCAATTGAAGAAGATGCAACCGTATCAACAAGAGATATTCAGCGACAAAGAGGTATACCCAAGTCAACAGTTCACAGGATTTTAAGGAGAAATCAATTTCATCCCTATCATGTTACTCGCGTTCAGACTCTGCAGCCGAGGGATTACCCAGCAAGAGTTACTTTTTGCCGAGACATGTTAGGCAAAATCGAAAGGGATCCTGAGTTTTTTGCGAAAATTCTCTGGAGTGATGAATCCTCTTGCAAAAGAGACGGCTACTTAAACCTGCACAACTTACATAGTTGGCAGATAACTAACCCGCATTTAATGCGCGAAGAAAGGTCCCAGTACCAATTTAAAATAAATTATTGGTCTGGGATTTTAAATGGAAAAATCATCGGTCCATTCGAGCTACCGGGAAATCTAAATGGATCCAGCTACTTGGATTTTCTAACCAACAACCTACCTGGGTTGTTAGAAGAAGTGCCACTAGCCACACGGCATAGAATGTGGCTACAGAATGACGGGTGTCCGGCACACTACGCCGTACAGGTACGGCCATATTTAGACGAAGCGTATCCAAACAGATGGATCGGGCGTGCTGGCGCAATCCAGTGGCCAGCGCGGTCGCCGGACTTGAATCCATTGGATTTCTTTTACTGGGGCAACTTGAAGGAACTGGTGTACAAAAAACCCATTTCCTCAATAGAGGAACTTCGACGTCGAGTTCAAAACGCTGCGGACAAAATTAACGAACGCAACTACGGAAGTTTGCTAAAAAAATCCTTTATTACAAGATGCAGAGCATGCATCAGAGAAGCAGGACACCAGTTCGAACATCTACTGTAATAAAAAAAATATAAAATTATTTACAATTATGTTGGTTTAATTTTATTTTTAGTTCGCAATTGTAAAAAAAGCAGTTATCTTGTACCCATAACACTAACTCCTTTTACTTTCGGCTACATTATTATTTGTTTATTTACGTGTTTTCCGTGTGCGAAGCATACTTTTCACCGTTTTACAACGAGAGTGGCGAAAAGATATTTTATTAATGTGTGATGATTCAATTTTATTTCTAGTATGAATGGCCCCTTTTTACACAAAAGTGGCAATATCTCAGTGTTTCATTCTATAATATTTCGTAGTTTTTTATCATTTAAGAATCCTCTTGAAATGGACATGTTTTTTATGTACATGGCTTCTTAGGTTTTCATACTTTTTTTTTAAACCACAGATGCTTAAACTTAGTAAAATTAAATGAAAAATTTCAATTTTCCACTTTAATACTGTCTTGAAAATTACTGCTCCTAGTTACCAAAATTATGCAAACGGTGTTCAATTACGCTATATTTTCTTAATATATTCCAAATACAAAAATAAAAAAAAATAAAAAAATTGTAGGCACCAAGTCTAAAAATGTGAACAAAGGTACAATTTTTTCCAAATTTACAAAAAGTTAAATATTTTCCGAACGGTTCAAGATAAAAAAAAAACAAAAAATGTTTCGGATTGGCCTTGGGCCCCCGCACAAGCCGTTTCAAGATTATCCACTCATTATGGGACACCCTGTATATTATAATATAACTTCTGCTGCTTCATAATTGGCATTAAATCGATGTTAAACGTGACACGTTTTAAATTTAGATTATTACCTATTATTACCTGTTCTAAAGGTGTAGCTCTACTTTAACTACAGTACATACTCATTAATGGTAATATTTATAAACTACGAGCTGCGCCAGGAAGTCAGTAGGAATTTCCGACTCTTACAATAAATAGGTGTAAGAGTAGGAAATTCCTAAAACCCAAAACAAAAAATATCCTGTTTAATCCCGTTTTATGGGTTGTTTTGAAAAATCCCGTAATTTTATTTGTAAATATTTTTCGTTACAAACTTGCCGTACGGATGCTACACTAAGGATCTGAAAGTCTAACTACAGTAGCCCATTTTAGACAAGTTTTGAAAATTCCTGAAATACTTAATTCATTATTTTGTATTATTTTAGTGTACCTATTGAACATTTGTACAAGTTTCAAACGATGATCATAATTATGAGATTTTTAAAAAATCCTGAATTATGTGTTTTAAATTATTGTATAAATAAAATTTTAGAACATTAAATCAGTTCAGCTACTGCCTGTAGATTGTTTGCTTGCAACAGTCTGCAGCTAGGCCGTGCGCTTATTTGTATTTGTTTGTTTATTTTGTTTTTGCTGAAAAATCCCGCTGTTTCTTAATTTTTTTAGATTTTAGTCTACATTATAATTCATTATTAGTTATTCTACGTGTCTATACTACCTACTTAAGGTGAAAACTTTTTGCTTCTGTTTGCATGTAAAACTTGGTACTATTGTTTCAATTGTAGATACTTGTGTAATTTTCTTATTGAATAAAGGCTCCTACCAGGTTAAAAAAAAGGTTTTAAAAAAATCCTGAAACATGTGGTCGATAGTTTTATATTATTAGTTTTCTCTGTAATTATCATGCAAATCGGGTAACTGGTTAAGGAGTAACAAAAAAACACCAAAAAAACCTTCAACCCCCCGAGAAATTTCGAAAAATCCCTTCATAGCGGGAGGTTCTGTAGCTGAACGTATCTAATGGATGGGCGTTTTTTCCAGAAAATCGCTTGTTCTTTTATATATTAACATAATATTACATAGATTAGTTTTGTCTTCGAACTCAATATCGTGTTAAAATAATAATGCAGCTCATAACGTTACTAGGTTGCTATAACAAGCGCCAGAGTTTCACATCTACAATTAATTTTCCCTGCTCCTAGTTCTCCGCACCTCAGGGAGTCTGCGGATGCCAATAAAATGGTACAGGGAATAGAACAGGCCCCAGCAGACCCGCGGACCCGCGGCACCCCGCGGCGCTTGCCGCAGCGCGTCGGAGCGGCTAATCTAGCCTGCACGGGCTTATTGCTGAGCCAATCATTGAGAGATTAGCTGATCTGCTTTTATTTATTGGAGAAAATTAAAAAAAGCGAGCGAAAAAAGTGCGAAGCCGCGTGCAAAAACTAGTTATAAATGGAAAGCGTGTATGGATAGATGTTACTTCTTGATTCTAAAACTACTGAACGGATTGGGCTGAAATTTTGCGTAGATGTACTAGGTCTAGACCTGGAATAACACATAGTTTTTACGTAAGGTGAGAAGGCGGACAGTATGAGCAAATTTTGTATATTAGATTAAATCAAAAGAACAAAACATAACTGCTTAATCATTCATGACCCTAGCAGACAAACATAATTAATTTCTTACGTCATGTAGCATATCGTTAAAAAGGGAAATAAACAAAGACAGTGGTTAAAATGTCTTTGGAAAATATAAAAAACTGTTGTAAAGAAAATTAAATTCAATATGAGTTCTTTTTAATAAATGTAGAATTTAAGGTTTTTTGTTATTATAGTGTGTAACCCCAAGATAGATTTTGATTTATTTTGCGTAAGATTTTCAACTCATACGTTACTAATTGACCTCGTGGTGTAGTTGGTTAGCACATTCCTGTACTGAGGGAAGGACGCGGGTTCAAGTTCCGTCGAAGTCGAAAATGTTTGCGATATTATTTGATTTCTTCGAAATTTAGTATTTATCGCTATTTAAAACTTTTACACAGATTTTAGACTTTGAATGCTCTTAACTTTTTTTAAAGTGAATTGTGTGAAGTAATAGTTTACTTAGAATAAATAAATAATACTTTGAAGAATACATCACAAGTTACTTTGTGGCATTACAGCCGCGAAAAATGGATATGGCGATATAAAGGCGAGAATTTGGGTGATTTTCAAAAAAACTCGAGTTAACGTGCATCGGGATAACGTGCGTCGAGATGCCATAGTTCACTCCTCAACAACCGTAATATTTTAGACATTTTTTTTAAATGGCAGAAGCCCATTCACAAAGAAAATTACACTAGTATTTACAACAACTAAGCTAACTGCAGACTGTTGCAAACAATCTACAGGTAGCTCAACTGATCCATGTCAATACCAGTTGGAAGCATCCCCAAGACGCTGGTTGCATTGCCACGCTGTATGGCAATGCTGATGCGCTGTGCCAGATACTCACCAGCTCTCGGGTCACGCGTCGCTTCGACCAGACGCTCAGATAATTTTTTGAAAACCCGAAGAGCCTCGATACCCCACGGACCTAGGGTCTCGACTCCAAGGGGAGCAAATGTGTAGGCTCTGTCGAGACCTGCATATTTGCGCCCCTTGAGATCTTCGGCCAAATCTGCCGCCGCACCCGCCCTCGCGGATGTCCTCGGAAGATGGGAAGACGCAAGTGTGTCGACGCATGTAGCGTCCCACACAAAGGGCCTCCCCAACTCCCATGGGACTAGTGTCATACCGTCGGGCCTCTTACCATCGCCACGCAACAGACCATTCGGTTCGAGAATAGACATTAAGTTTACCGGAAAAATGTAGCCTATGACCCCCCCTAACTCCCCAAAAAATTATGTCGGTCCCAATATCGAGCACCCTGCTTACGGTAAATCAAAAGGTAGCTATTGATTTACTGCAACTGATATTATATGACTAATTGCATTGTAGGCATATAGTTTTCCTGTAGTGGACGTGACGGGCATTGCTTCGTACATAAGGGAGCGCGTCGGGCACCGCGCTCACTCCGACAGCAGCAGTCCCTCCGCCCGGCTGTCCCGTGCGCGCGCGCAGCCACCACAACACTAGAACGAACAGCCTCAAGCCGAGTTCTGGGGACTTCGGTCGTCGTGTCCGAGGTGAGTGTAATCTGTCTGCCATTAGAAGCAATATTCGTTCTTGCAAGAATATTATAGACGTCAAGCTGTTTCAGGCTTTTTTTTTGGTTTTTCCTACATTACATTGGAGTAAAATGATTTCAGTCATTTATATTTTCAGTCGTACTATCTACTATCAAAACATATTTGAATAGGCTTTAATGAATTTTACTTTCTTTAAATTTGTCTCTGGTTGGGTATGACCTAGTCTAAAGGATAGAGTTCGACCCTGCAGTAGGACATCTACGGCTGACATAATGGACGCTAACTTATTTTTGTAGGTATATTTATTATAATTTATTGTTGTCGGAAATAAACGAATTGAATGGAATATTAATACAATTGTTGTCGCGTTCCACCGCACCATGCATTATCATTATCACTGTTTCCAGATGGATGTATCAAAAATATTGGCCCTCTGCGTTCTTGTATCTGTCGCAGCAAGTGTCTCCGCCAAGAGCCTCCGCCTCAGCAAGAGCCTTGCCCCTCACCCGCAGCCCCCCGCTGCCCCCCGGGGGGTCGCGGACGTGCCTCTCCTCCTGCAGGACACCAAGCACGCCGCCATCCAGAAACGTCATGCCGGTGCCGGTGGCGTTGGAATCCCTCTATGTCCTGTCATGGTGAAGGGTTATTGCAAACCACCAAAACGTGATTATTATTATGATACTCTGTACCGCTCTCTCTCTGCACAATAATCCTCGGTTTTGTTGTTATTTTGACAAGCTGTTATTTTGAAGTATTACTTCCAAACTAAACTTAACTAATTTGAAAGCACTAACAATGTTCCCGTACCATTCATAACGATCACAATTAAACGCATTAAATATTAATATAATAGAAAAATTGTAATTTCCGAAGCCACAAGAAAGAAGAAGAACGAACAAACCTGTGAAACAAACTCCACCTTGTTTTATTACTTTATGAATTCTCTTGAGGTCATTTCACCTATTTTTTTATCGTGATGGACCTTCATTCTTACTCGTACTACCACCGGCAGATGGTGAGTCGAGATGTTGCCGACGATGGACCACGAACGTCTAGGAGACACCTATTTACTCTTGTCTTGAAGAGAACCAGCCTCCTTTGTAGTGCGAATAAAGTTGGAGGAAAACCGCTTAGTACGAGTGTGGAAGGAGTATCCTCAAGATAAGGGTGGTAATGCGCCGTACGTCTGCTTGTCCGCTTGTCCTGGAAGGGAAGTGGGATGGTGGGATCTGGCCATGATCTTCCTTTACGGGATACATGTATCCTATGAAAGATCGAGATGCGGGCAACCTTGCGGCAGTATTCCAGATTTGAATCTTCGTCTACGAAAGATATTGCTCGTTAATAAGTCTTATGGTTAAAATTTTTACAAAAAATATTGAAAGCAACAACGCGATGTAGATGCAAATAAAGTGAGAAGCTTCAACTAATGTAAAGTAAAAATGCTTGACTAAAGCACTTGGAAAATAAGTAAGTTAATTCAGATCACAATGGTGCACACTTGCTACCCTTATGTGTAACGACACAGTTTGTATGACAAGCACCCGCCACTCAGGCCTGCGACGCTCTACTCGCGGGCCATGTTGAAGTTTATTGAACTAGAAGTAGCCTTGAGGCTAATAGTCAGGTACCACTAGACACTTTTCGATTACAACCTAACAACTTAAGGAATCATGCATTTATCGTGGGAACATTTTCATAGTTTCCTCATCATAGTTGACCAGCGAGTCGAAAGAAGTATTGACCACTAGTTTCTGCCCGCGGCTTTGCATGGGTTATTTCTATCCCATGGGAAATAATTTATGGGATAAAGAGTAGCCTGTGTTTTATGCAAAGTTTCAGCCCAATCTGACCTATCAGATCAACGCTGTTGCAGTTTTGGCAAGAATAATTACAAACATCCATCCATCTCTCGCATTCCTAGTATTAGTCTGATGTGATGTGATATGATTTATGAAATCAAAAGGGAAACGTCCTAGAGTATTCATCTTTACATAGTGTTATCTGAAGGCAATGCAATGGCAAAAAAGGACACAGAAATTTGCTTAAGAAAAAGAATGTGAGATCTCGGGTTCAATTCCTAGATGATATTGTGTGAGATTTCCAACTTTTTTTTATAAAAAGCACTGGCCGTTTCAGCCACCAGTTGTACAAGTGGCAGTACTTAATAACTGAATAGATTCGCCGCATCAGGGGCCAGTCATCCAGTGATCGGGGGCCAGCCATCCGGAAGGCGGCCCCAGGCTACCGATCCCACTCTTTTATTCCCATAGACCTGATTATGCACGTTACTCACGCTCCATGTCTCCCCGAGTGCTTGCCAAACATGTTGATTTTTACGCGTTAATAAATCGACTTTTAGTTTTACATAAATGGTTATTAAATTTCAAAATTTTATACGGCTCATTTCAAAATCTGCAAATAAACATAGGTACTCTCATCTTGAATACACACAAGCATTCTTCCATTTGAACAGAATTGCTCGAAAAATGATAAAAACCAAATCTGAGATGAAACACAAGAAAACATGTGTACCTGAGAGCGAAACCGACGTTGTTGTAATGCAAATACGAGTTGGACAGTGAAACATTTTCAACGAAGGGTGGTTTTCAGCAAGTCCTGTGGCGGTCTCTATTTTTGGCTGAAATTGCAGAAGCAGAGTGGCGCAGTGGCAGCGTGCTGGGCCCATACATAACCCATGTCCGTGGATCGAAACGAAACTACGCTCTGCTATAACTCATTTTTGTTCTATAATTCGTTTTATTTATTTTTGTACATAATTTCACGGTTTTATTGATCCATCTTTATTTATTTCAATCGAAGCATAAAATTTTGTAAGCTGGTTCATACTTTGTTTCCAGTTATTATTAGTGTTTGTCTCCCCTGTGTATTTTGAAGCGTTATTCTGTATATTTTAGCGTTATGTTATTTCCTGGGCAAGTTTGTGTAAAACGGCGGGAAAACACAAACAGCTCGCTGCGCTCTCCCGCGCGTCCGTTTGTTTTATCATGGGATATTGATAATTTATAACACGTGCTGCTCAGCCAATGTTTTTTTAATCGTTGGCCCGCAGCGGCTACAGTTTTCTGTTCCCTTTTATAAAACGTTATTTTGGCCAAGGAAAATTGTTTTGGCAGCGTTTCTTTCTTTGATGTTTGTATTGTTTTAGGGGCTGCTGAACAACACACGTACACAACTTACTTTTTGCGTAGAGATCGTGCCGTCTATACAGTTTAACCAAAATAAAAAAACATTATCAACTCGAAGAGAAGAGTGTCTGTTATTAAAAGTAACAAGGTCAACAACACATTTAAATCAACAGGAAATAGATCACAACTCTAAATTCCAATTGGCTGATCGTTACAATAAACTATTAGCAAAATAATTAAAAGGAAATACGTTTTTGCAGCTGTTCAATACATTATAGGTTTAGGTTTAAAGATATTTATTCTCAAAAAAGACACAGTCACTTACATGAGAATAGTAATTTAGCTTAGTGTAAACAATTTAGGTATAAAAGTTAAAGTTGTTGTTCGGTCTGTAGGTAGTAATTACAGTTTTGCATAATTGAAAAGCTAAGTACAAAAAAGGTAAAAGGTAGATACACATTACATAAAATTTATATTAGGTACTACACTTGCTAGAATTAAACAATCTTATAAAATTGGCCAATTTTCCTTAACAAAACTAGCAAGTTCAGATTTAAAGGTATGAAACGAGCTTACATTTTTTAATGTTTCGGGTAGTTTATTATAAAGCTGTGCTCCTTCAAAAGTAAACATTTTTTTGCCGTAATTCGTTCTAACCTTGGGCAAAACAAGATAACTAGCTCGGCGAGTGTTGCGGTTTGTCACTTGTTTTGATTTTAAAAACGATATGTTAGTATGAATGGATTTTTTGGTGATTTTACGTATTAGAATGCATGAATTATAGATGTACAATTGATTAATAGTCATAAGATTTGTTTCTTCGTAAATAGTTCTAGTAGGTGTAAGGTAATAATAGTTAAAAAGTAGTTTGATTATTTTATTTTGTAGAACTTGCAGGACAGCTAGTTTAGTTTTGGCGGCGTTACCCCAGATTTCAATAAGGTATAGCAGATGCGGTTTAACAAGCGAGTTGTATATTGTGTAGCGAGTTTTGCGGGGAATACATCGGACTAAGTTACGTAGTGATCCTATAAGTTTAGAAAGTTTGGATCGTATATTTTCTATGTGAGTTCCCCACGTTAAACCACTGTCCAATTGGAGCCCTAGGTACTTTTCACACATTTTTTTTTCCAGAACCATATCACTTATTGTTAGAGGTTGGTGCGGCGGTATTATTTTATTTTTAGCTTTAAAAATTGTGTAGCACGTCTTGGATGTGTTAATTGTTAGAAGGTTATACTGAAACCAATCACAAAGGGAGTCTAGATCGTCTTGAGCTTTTTTGATAATTTCATGTACCTATTGATATCATTATAACTAGCCTGTCCAATAAGTGACTCCGCCACGTCGCCCCGTCTCAGCAGCGCGGAGTGACTCGTCACCCTCCATCGTACCCCTTCATTATCATGCAAATTCCAATTTTAAACCACTTGTTATCTAGTTAGCGCCGAAAAATACCTAACTGCACCCCAGATTAGCCCCCGGCCGCCAACTATGCCGTAAATAATCGATGGCAATTGACAAACGAAGCGTTCGCCTGTCAAATTCTAGTTTTCTATGTAACAATGCAAACGCCAAATAAGATTTGCCTTCACAAAACACAAAAAGACCTCTATGACTCAGGTGTTAAGGGTCAGTTTGTGCGTTATTGGGAATGGTTTTGGGGATGGGGGTAGTGCGTAATGGGGTCTTGTTATGTTAATGGCAGCCTGAGGCGTCGGCATGTGCAAGGTGGAGGAGCCAGAAGGACTAACGAACGAATCGATGCTAATCGAATAGAAGGACCTTTGAGAAATCAATGCGCAAGCGGCATCTGTGGAGAACCTGGGAAGCACTGAAACTTTGCGAAGGGTTTGATCAAGAGCCTGTATATACTAGTTTTTGGGTGACTGTGACTGCTATAAACAAAGTCGTAAGCATGGAGCACAAAAAATTTCTTCTGGTCGAATTTAATGTTTAGGTGCATAATGGTGCCACAATATAACTTAAACGACGCAAAAATTAAATTTCTACGAGCAAAAAATATCAAATTCGTTCAAGTAATTGCTGAAAACTAACCGAATAAATATGCTCACTGTACCAGTTCTCAGGCTCCAAGAAAACCTGCTGAACTGCTAAATGCGAACCCAGACGAACAGACGGACATGGCAAAACAATACCAACACAGGTTCCATGTTTATCCATGGTTCCATGTCCCCTTTTAGGTTTTGTCCGTAGCAAACATGCTACCATTGAAACCAAATGCTGAGAAAACCTTTTATAGCATCTAATACAGTTCCGTTGAACTCGGTTAATATTTCAGGGGATAATCCGCCCCTCTAGGGGCGATCGGGGTAAGTTAATGACCGAAATTATGTCGAGTGCGGATGCATCTCTTTTTAATTAACCAGAGTTTGATGGCTTTAGTTTCGCAACTTTAGTATTTTGTGGCTTTTTATGAAAAGGGGTGCAGATTGATGTGGTTAATTTGGTCAAATTAACTTTTTTTCCAGACTTGGTTCTCATTTACCGGAAAAATAAATGATGAATCAATACCAAAATCACGCGAAAGTACACCTGCTTGTTAGTTAAAGATCTCAATTTTCAGAGGATATGCAATGTATCCTTGGAAAGGATATACACACACTTACACTACACATCATTACACTACTCACATACACTACATTATATCTAGGAAAAGGATGTGCAAAGCCGAATGTAGAAGCTAATAATTATCTATACTATTCCAGGATAGAATATACCATGATATGGTGTGAAACTAGGACGGCGGCGCTCCGTGTCACGTACGCGGCGCGCCATTCCACCATGCCACCATGAGGACGAGTGTCGCAAATACCATCACAAATTAAATATTTCAACTATTTCATAAGCCCCTCTACTCATCTACTAGGGCAGGCAGAACGCGGTCCTTGTCAAAAAAACTGGGAACGTCAAGAGAGTGATATTTATAGATATAAATAGCGGGAGCTCAATGATTGAAACACCGAGTCAACGATCCAACTGTTTTATTGCGCTACCCTCGAATCTAGGTACATTAAAATAGGTAGGATACCACACGTCCCCCCCTAGAAAAAAAAGAAAAGAAAATCTTATATAATTACTTAAAATCTAACAAAGAAATATAACGTTACTTGGTAAGAACCTACTAATTTTTTAAAAGTAAATAACTTTTAAAGTTATAGTAGGTAATTGCCAACCTGACCTGACACAAATTACAATAAACAGCGATTAACATTAAACCTAAGTAGGTACCTAGTTGTGTAAGCTGCAATGCCAAGTTTATCTATACAATACAATGATGTACCTACTTATGGCGTTGAATCGTAAACAAAACTGTAATTAATGTAATTATCGAAGCATAGGTATATATGCTAAAATATATGTAATGCAAATTAATGGAAATAAATAGCCCAGCATAGGTTTTACGAGCTTAACTTTTATCTTCCAGTATAATTAACAATGTTTAGTTTAAGTAAAAGTTTATTAATTTTACATTAGAAGATTAACTGAGACATAAATGCAGAGTTAAGATAAACAGAGAAAAAAAAAAAGGACTTATCTAGGTATACAAAGATTATTAGGTATTCAGGTGGGTAATTAGTCTAAACTTTATAATTCTTATCTTTAAATGTACAGGCGCGCTTGGGGCGATCTTTTACCAACGGGCTTTGAACCGGTTCTGGTTCTATTTCGCTAATTGGGACTGCAGGTGCGTCAGAGGTGTCTTTAGGACTTGGAGACTTTAAGATTTCAATCTCATCAGTAATCGCGTCATCAAACTCATCATCATCGTCAACGGTCATCATACGGTCTGAACTAATGGGTAAAATAGTGGAACGTCGCACATGAGGTTTCCCTATGGGTAGTAATTGATCAATGTGCCTTTTCCACTCGCGTCCGTCATCGGTACGTACACGATATGTAAGCGGGGCGTCCCGTGCTGTGACCACGGCCGGCGCCCACTTCTCCTTGGAGGCGCGGTAGTCCCGCGCCAGCACGTGCTCACCTGGGTCTGCGCTGCGCTCCACGCCGGGTGCTGCGCGCGCTGCGCGGCCGGCTGCCGCCTCGCTAGCGCGCTCGGCGCTGGGCCTCAGCACGTCCAGCCGCCCGCGCAGGCGTCTGCCGAACATTGCGACCGCCGGCGCCACGCCCGTTGTGCAATGTTCGCAGTTTCTGTACTGAAATAGAAATTTGCTGACCGCGGTATCGACGTCGACGCCTTCGTGTACTGCCTTTTTCATAGCGCGCTTCGCCAACTTGACTGCGTTCTCCGCCGCACCGTTTCCGGCCGGTCTGTAGGGGCTTGTAATTGTATGAGTGATGAAGTTTTTATTCATGAAGTTACCGAACTCTGAAGACCCGAAAGGAGGGCCACCGTCGCTTACGATTTGCGAGGGAAGACCGAAACGTGCGAATAGTTCCCTTAATTTATGAATAGTCGACGTGGCGCTCGTGCTCGACATCTTCTGTACCTCGACCCACTTGCTGTGCGCATCCACAGACACCAGATAGTGTTTACCCATAAACTCGCCGAAGTCGATGTGCACTCGCTGCCAGGGGCGCGCGGGAAACTCCCAGGGGTGCAGCATGGAACGCGGGGGCGCGTCGCGTTGCTGCCGGCACGCGCTGCACTCCTTCGCGATACCTTCAAGTTCGCTATCCAGAGTGGGCCAGTACACGTAGCTACGAGCTAAATTTTTCATTTTAACCACGCCTAAATGACCCACATGCAGCTCAGCTAATACCTGTTTCCTTAAGAATTCGGGCACAATAACGCGATGATTGTATAAAATGCACCCATTATCCATTACTAAGCTATCTTTCCTATGGAAATAGGATTTTTCTAATTCGGACGTAATTTTAGTTGGCCACCCATTCATTAGATACCCTTTTATTTTATTTAACACCTGGTCTTTCTGCGTCCATGTAGACACCTCCTTAGCACTGATAGGAAAAGATTCCTCGACGTAATTGACATACGAAACCGAAACCAGTTCATTACATTGTTTGCGTTTGTTTGGCAACGGCAGTCGAGATAACGCATCAGCATTACTGTTATCACTAGATTTGACAAATTCAATCTCAAAATCATACGCCGCCAACTTGGTGGCGTATCTTTGCAACCTACTTGCCGCCGTAACGGGTAAACCACACTTTGGACCGAAGATGAACGTAAGCGGCTTATGATCGGTTTTAATGATAAACTGACGGCCAAAAACGTATTGATGATGTTTGTTTACACCAGCAATGATCGCGAGTGCCTCCTTATCTAGCTGGCTATAATTTCTCTCAGCTACGTTCAAAGTGCGGGAAGCGAAACAAATAGGACGTTCATCCCCGTTCGGGTATCGATGTGATAGAACACTGCCGATGCCGTAAGAGCTACTATCAACTGCTAGCACTAAAGGTAGTTCAGGGTTATAGTGAACCAAAACTTTGCTGCTTAAAATCACAGTTTTGATTTCATTAAAAGCTTGTTCGCAGTCTGCAGACCAAAACCACTCAGTTTCTTTGCGTAACATATTATGTAACGGGTGTAAGATGGTACTTAGCCGGGGTATGAATTTAGAATAATAGTTTATCAAACCAAGGAAAGATCTCAGCTGAGTCACATCCTCCGGCGCGGGTGCATCTACAATAGCCTTTAGCTTGTTAGGATCTGGGTGCAAGCCGTGCTTATCAATAATAAAGCCTAAATAGGTAATACTATTTTGCATAAAACTACATTTCTCCATTTTTATTCTCAATATGTTCCGATCTAGTTGAACCCGTGACCGCTATGTCATCTAAAAACACAGCCGTGCCCTTTAACCCTCGAAGCGTCTCTTCCATAAACTTCTGGAATTTCTCTGGAATGCATGTCAGGCCAAACGGTGTGCGATTGCAAATGAATGTGCCGATGTGTGTCGTGATTGCACTGTAAGCTCGCGAACCTTCATCCAAAAACAATTGCTGATATGCGTTTGTGAGGTCGATTTTAGAATACTGTTCACCACCACTCAACATGGCAAACAACTCCTCGATTCGTGGCATGGGGTACGGATCGCGTATCAATTTAGGGTTAACGGTTACTTTGTAGTCACCACATATGCGAATTTCACCTGATTTCTTAATAACTGGTACAATCGGTGTACCAAAATCCGAATATTCTACTTTAGTAATTGTACCCTCTGCCTCGAGTCGCTGCAGTTCAGATTCTACTGGCTTACGTAAAGCTAACGGTAACTGCCTAGCTTTCATAAAAACAGGTGTTTTATCACTTAATCTCAAAGACAGCTGTTTAGTGCACGTGCCCAGTCCTGGGGCGAACACGGTTGGGAACTCTTGGCGCAAACTTTCAACAAAGTTATCATCGGATAAGTTAAAAATCATTTCGTTAATTTTAATTTTATCAATCTTTAATCGACCTAGCCAAGCTCTGCCCAGCAAAGGCGGGCCCCCATTTTTGATGACAAACAGCTTAAGATCCTTCGCCGTGTGCGTCCCTATCACAACATTGACAATAATAAATCCCGCTACTTCGATCTTAGTTCCGTTGTAGGAATGTAAACAAACATCGTGACCGATCAGCGGCGTCTGCTTGAAGAGTTCATCATAACAATGGGTATTAATTGTGGATAACTTACTGCCAGTGTCCAGTTCAAACATGATCACCTTACCGTTCACCTTCGCTTGCACATTAAAAGGCCGATCACTATTATTGCACACGTTGATATTATTCAGATCGCACTCCGAATCACTAGCACTATCGATATAGTTCTGCCCTCGCCCTGAAGGACGACCTTCCCCCTGGCGAGCAGTACGTTTGCACATCACTTTTAGGTGGCCCTTCTGGCCACACGCATCACAAGTGTAATTTTTGAAACGACAAAAGGTGGCACGGTGCCCCTTTCCACAACGCCAACACGCCGCCTGGTGCGCGCTCTGTCCGTCGGTCGCCGCTGGTTCACTGGCGGCGCGACCCGCCGTCGTAGCAGCGCCGCCGCCGCCGCCGCCACCGCCACCGCCCCTGCCGCCTGCTGGCGGAGGGCGCGCGCGTTGTCCCGTGCTCAGCCGATGCACGGCCTCGCCCGCCGTCGTCGTCGCGGCCGTCGCCGTGCTGCCCGCCCCGGTACCGCTACTGATCTGCGCATGCCGGTCAGCCGCCTCGAGCGCCAAGGCTAACTCGACCGCTTTCTTGTACGTCAGGCCCGGTTCGGCGAAAAGCCGCGATCTCATGTCGTCACTTAGCAGCCCCGACACAAATTGGTCCCTTAAATTCTCTTCGAGATTCGTTTTGAAGCTACACGTACTCGCTAGGTGTTTGAGAACTTGCAAATAATCGCCGAGACTTTCGCCGCCATTTTGACGCCTCAGACGAAAAATATGGCGTTCAGCTATTTCCGAGCGCTTTGGTTCGAGATGGTCGCCGACTATTTTCACTAACTCCGTGAATGTTTTAGACTCCGGATTTTCTGGTGCACATAAATCACACATAAGATCATAAGTAGCCTCGCCTACTAGCGTCACTAGTGTAGCTACACGTAACTCCGGTTTGATTTCATTGAGCGTTATGAACTGTTCCACGCGTCGAATGTATGCCGACCACTTTTTACTCGTAATATCAAACTGTTCGATTTTTCCGATCGGCATTTTATTGTCACTTGCACATAACACGATAACACGTTAATTTTTTGGTGTATTTCGCAGTTTACCTCGTCGCCAGTGATATTTATAGATATAAATAGCGGGAGCTCAATGATTGAAACACCGAGTCAACGATCCAACTGTTTTATTGCGCTACCCTCGAATCTAGGTACATTAAAATAGGTAGGATACCACAAAGAGTTGGGACTAGCCTCCGCTAGGATATGGTATACTGCCATACCCATAATACCAACTACCTACAGAATACAACCGTAGGTCCAATTTCAACGAGACAACTCAAAGCAGATTTTTTTAGAATTATATTTGCTCTCCAATGCATTAGAAAATGCAACAAGAAAAACACAAAATCAAAATCAATCAAATACTTAAGTTTAATTTCTTTTCTTTAGGTTTACAAAATAAGCTCATAGGTCAAATTTTAAAGTAAATTATTTTCAAAGAAATAAATGTAAATTAATTCACTCCACTTCAATTTTTTGACAATTTTCTGTAACTTACAGAAGTTTCTCAAAACCATACCAATTTATAACTCGAGCTTTGCAGACGAAATCGATAAAGTTGTTTATCAAACGCAACATTCAATCCTTTAGAACGTGCTATCACGAAAACCCAAGATCTGTTTACATACCTCCGATTACGCACGCACCGCTACTCCCCTCTCCCTCTTGCATCGGACCTCTCCCTCGTACTTTGACAGAACGAAAAACCACGTGACACGTCAGTCGTCACCGCTTATCGTTTTCCGTCACCATTTCGTGCAACGTACCCTACGTTGGCTAGGTACCTACTATAGTTTGCACTTGTCACTGTCAAAATAGATTTTTTCTTTTTCGTAAGCGGAGGGCGCGCGCAGCGAGTTGGCTGAAAGACGTGGCTACACTGGCCTGGCTGAACGCCGCCGCCAACTCTCGCTCGTTCTACTACATTTTCAATTCAAACAGGGTCTTTATAAGGGTAGTGACGCTTTACAAAATTTACATATCGACGTAATAAACCAACGCGGGTGTCTGATTTGAATTCCGAAAGCGGTGAGAATTAACTTTTTCAGTTTTGTTCTATTTAAGAGTCAGAATTAGATAGATACGGGTTATTTATAATATAACGTACTTCGTGGTTTCTTTCAGGTTTGGTTTTTGCAGAGCTTACAGAATAAAGTGGTAGGTTTTTACCTTATTTTAAGACAGAATACAGCAGAAAATAAAACAAACATAAAACAGCTGGTAATCAAACAAGTGTTAAGCTATTTACAAATCACGTTGCGGTATCCAGTGCCGCACTGCTAGATGCTAATCCGCATAAATGTTCCTCAATGAGATGACTAATTCATATAAATATGTGTTTTACTTGACGCTGAAAAAGTGAATGTGATTTGCGACGCGTGTTATGTGATTAAAATTAATGTTTGCTAATGAGCTTGTTGCTGCTGGTAATGGAAAATTAACACTTGTGAGAACACATAATTATGCGATCTTTATTTTATTATTCTTTATTTATCTGTGACTCCATGTCACTCCAAATGTCCAACCGTCATCTGTCATGATGAAACGTTTTGGTCAATAGTGATTGATGCGAAATATCGTTTTGAAAAACAATCGACTATCGATTTTCGAGGAATTGAGAAATTCCATATTCAAAATGTAAATTGAGACACGCATTACAGGACGCACCGCGATGATCGGGCCTCGCTCGTGGCCACTATCGATTTTTCCGTCCGCCCCCAACTTTGTTGACAAAGGCTGGTTCTTAAGCCAAATGAGATGCACCCCAAAGAATATTATGGGCAGACATCGCTCCACTATCGCTAGATATATTGTTGTGCGTAGATATCTGCTCATATCGGCTGGTTATTGATCTTTTAACCGCGCCTCTTACTCCGCTTTATTAAACGCTGCTTGTTGCAGATTCCTCGTGTGATGAGTTCAGTTGATGGATGGATGTGCTGGCTCGGGGCATGCTGAGCACGTTGTTTTTGGGAGAGAATCCGGATTACATTGTTATTTCTTATCTCATACTTTCTTTGCATGGAAATCTGAGCTTTTTTATGCAGCAAGAAGGAAGACGAAGAGTACATTTCCCGCTCGCAACTCATTCTGTCACTTAGCATTTTACCGACTTTCAGGTATAATTGAATGGGTGTTGATTCGTTTAGCGCTCGTTGATAGCTCATTAATCCGAGGCGAGTGCTGCGCCGTATAATCCGTTCCCACACATCCCGGCATCCGCCTACAATAATGTTTATCTTTATTTATTTACGTGTTGGCGAATACTCTCCCATAATGCATCTCTTTGATCCGTCCACATGCAAAGCAGCCGATGTCCCTCGATGCAAATTCAAACAAAAACAAGGGTGTTGTAATGCTCTTAATGCCTAAAACGCCATTAATATTTGAGAAACAACTACAGATAAAAATATATAAAGCTGCGCCTCGCGGCGATAAGCCCGCTCGAGTGATAACCTGATCTGGGAACTAACTGACGGTTTTGTTTTTTTATCTTTCTAAAACTTATATTCTTTAGAACAAAGTTTTGAAGATAAAATAATTTTGATTATTTTTTAACATATTGAAGCATATGGAAGCATTAACCGTTGTCAATTTAACCGACTGTTTTTTTACGACCACGGTATGCGTTATTAAGTGGTGCTTTAAAAAAACTTAAGTAGGTGTTTTCATTGTTTAATGAATTAAGGAGTGTAAACCAGTTGTAAAGGAGACGTCATGGGCAAATTCCCAATAAAACAGTTTAAGGCCAATGTTGAAAACATAACGCAATTACCGTAATAAGTCGCGGCGGCGTCACTGTCCGACCGATTAAAATCTATTAGTGCACAAAGGGGAGAGCGAATTAACATTCACGTCACGCACGTCGTGTGTACTCTGTGCTATACGCAAACGCGTAATCTTTTTATCGATGTCTGTCTGCGTGCGCGGACAATGCGGCTGCCTCCGTATCGATGCTGCGCTGCGTACATCTCTAGCATGTGTGCTCTGTGGTAGTGCCGGGGACCTTGTGCTGTGGAGGCTGTAAACATTCGTTGAACATTGCACTTGTGAAAGTTTGCATATTTGTTACCGCTTTACGATTAGAAACGAACAAAAAAACAACAAAAACTTAAAACGAAGAATAGAGTGCGAAGCTAGGGAGCCCGAGGCTGGTCACCACATCACTCTATGGTGTGGTATGTAGTTAGCAGAAATATTTATCTAAACCGTAAAGATCACTCTACATCCGTCGAAAAAGGTTTCTTTTGAAACATAGGTAAAATAGCAAATGCCAAATTAATAAATTTGCTATCGGCCAAGTTATCGGACATGTCAGCGAAGGTCAACCGCTAGGGCGGCGCTGGGCGGACGGCTGGGCGGGCGGGCACGAGTGGCCGGAAGCTGGCTTTCCTTCCGGCCGAAACCTTTACATGTGCTGTACAATTTATGAGCGAAACATTTACCTAACAATACATTAATACAACCAATTTATACGTGGACAGTCCTTGGAAATACTATTGTAACTACTGGAACAGTGGTTTCTGTGCAAACATTGAGTATTTCATGATAACACTTCACCAAACTCTCCGCCAAGTTAAAGTAAAGTTAAAAACTTAACTCTGCGGTGAATATACACAGACTTTTTTGTTTGAACAACCTTTAACAGAACGCAATAATGGTATGACAAGGTAGGTAAGTAGCTAACGAAATACTTTTTTTGTGCATATTTAAATAAGTATGATTTATATATTTAAGGTAAGTTTTTGTCACAAAACCTCGGACCCATGAAGGAAGGCTTGAGGTAACCTCGCCAGCGACTAATTAATTATATTTATTATTATGAGAAAACCTTTATAACTCGTGTGTAAGTTCTGGTCCATGAATTTTGATGATTTTGCAGAAGTATAGATCTAAGATTAGGGAAATTAAGTGCATCGGTTGGTTGGCTGCTTTTGTTGTTAGAAGTGAAACCAAGGCTCTGTTTTTTACTTTTATTACTATCATAATAATAAATTATATCTTAATGACTCTGACGCAATAAGTACGTAGGTACAGTTATTTACACACTACAGTTTCAAAAATTAAGTGCCTACCTAAACTACTAAAATAGGACGCATTTTACGAACCACAGCAAAATGCTGTTCTAATGCAAGTAACAAAAGAACTCTCAGCTCATAAAAATATGGTCAGTGTTGTTATAAAATTGAGTTAATTTAGGTAACATTTATTTGCTTCAGAAAATTTTTGGCTTTGTGCATTATCAACATAGATTTATAAACGAATCGGCATCCATCATGTGGACAGATCATATTTAATTGGATGGGTCAGTCTTGGAGAGACCAATCATTTATCAGCTACTTCTAAATCTGTCATCACAAAGAATGTTTGGGAGTATTCCCATTAAGGGCAGCAATTTTAAGAGCACCACATTTAGAGCACCTATTTTATTCCCAGTTAGAGCCCACAAAGAAGTAGTGTCTAGTAATAACAGAAATGTATCTAGATAGAAGCAGAATCCGAGCGTGTAACATTTTGCCTTTTTTTTTGCCTTTTTTGTGCCTTTGGTACTGTGACGTCACGAGTGTAATTTAGTGATGCATAGGCTGCGCGCAAACGATGAAATAACATCGATTACCACGCAGCAAACTAATTCTTCCGGTCGTTCGTCTTCCTCGTGAAACGAAGTAAGTTGCTTTATTCGCTGGACCACAAACTAGATGCTTACATTAATGGGTGAATAAACTTTTATCTGTTGTTATTTTGTCTGATTGTGTCGTTTTGTAACTGCGCTGTGTTGTGTATTCAAAACATCGATAGGAATAATAGATTAAGTAAAATTCGGGAGATAAGGCACTAGCTTCTCGAAAGTGGAAGCTTCAAATTAGGTGCAATTAGGTCCACCTACCTCAGTTATAGTAGGACAGGCGCGGCCGGCGTTCGTGTTTGGTGTGCTTGCTACAACGTACTTTTGTGTGATCTATTGACTACAACAAAGTCTCCATATACGTTCACGAGGTGTACAAACAGCTCCAGAAAAAAACAAAGCCCAAATCATCACTTTTCACTCTTAAGTACAACAAATCTTTAAATTTTCTAAATATTCTAGTGCCTTACCTAATTCGCCATTTGCAGACAGGGAAATAGAATACAATCGTACGTAAAAAGAGTGAGTGTAGCAGAATTAATCGAGCTAAATAGAATAAAAAAAAAAATAGAATAAAAATAAATTATCTGCTTTAATCGTAAATCGCAGTGTACAACACTATTTCTTACTTAGACAGAAAAATGAGAAAAGGACCTCGATCGCGACTCGACAGTTTGGATTGCTTATTCTTACATTGCTGGTTTTCAATGCACTCCAAGTTTGGTGTGTCAAATTAAAGCCGCAATGGAAAAGTAGCATTGGACACACAATCGCCCGTTACTGTTATCATGAAAATAATACAGAAAAACAAAATAAATTGATTTATAAATAACTAGCTTCTGCCCGCGGCTTCGCACGCGTTCTTTCTATGGGAACGTTCAAAGGTAATTTCTATCCCATGGAAACTGATTTATGGGATAAATAGTAGCCTATGTTTGATTCTAGGCTTAGAGCTACACCGATGCAAAATTTTAGCTCAATCTGTTCTGTAGTTTTCGTGTGAAGACGTAACAAACATCCATACATCCATCTATCCATCCAAACTTTCGCATATATAATAATAGTGTGATAACAGATATTTTAGGACAAAGCCTACTAACCGATGAAAGAAAATACCTCAATCAACAGTTCCACCCTTTTTAGTGGTTTTTGAATAGTTAATTATGGCACGACAAAGCATTTTGTTTTAAAAACCTGACGTCCCACGTGGAAAGCGGTCGGGGGCGGACTGAGGTTCGCGGCGAGCAAGGAGGCTCTCCATCACCTCCAGCTCTCCAGCACCTGATTTCGCCACGTGAGGTAATAAACATTTACTTCGACTGTGCTAGTGATGAGGCAATGACTCAGCTAGCAATCGAATAATAAAATATGGATTTTTCATTCGCAAGACATAAAATCAGGATTGGACTGGATCTTCAATTTCATTGATTCCCTGACCTGGAGCCTCCCCCTGCCCTCGAGATGTTCAAACGGTAGTAAAGGATAAAAATGGCGGTCCGCGTCAAGGGGCGCGATGTCTGCTGATAACATCTCCTGAACCCACAGCTGAATACACTGTCTGGACCCAAGTACTTGAATAAAGGGATTTAGCAAGAAGAAATACTGCAAAATTTTAGATTAAGCAGACACAACATTAAAATTATCAAAGGTTGGTTTTGGTGAAATCTTTTTTCTGAGAACCCGTGTTTTACAAATTCTCAGAAAAGGATAATGCTTTAAGTTGACTTAGCAACGATTTTGGGAGACCTTTCAAGGGATAACCAAAGGACACTATAAACCAACCTTCCTACAAATACGATTTATTAATGTTTGCAAAATAAACGCCGATAACTGAAAGAAATCTGCAAAACAATTACATTATTATTAGTACAACACCCAATGCATAATTATTTTGCAGATTTTTTTCTACTTTTCCGTACTTGAAAAAGATCCGTATCTTTAGATCTACATTAATAGTACGTCTGGGTCGCCAGTAAGCCTAGATCGATGCAATTAGATCTAGAAGAACTAGTTGTCTTAGGGTAATAAAGCAGTAGATAAGCGTTTACATCTCAAAACAACTGGGTAGTCTTGAGCAGGTATATCAAAGATCGCAGTTCAGGCAGATTGCACAAACCAGATACTATCAAGTTAGATCTTATATGAGTTCACACACCCACAAACACCTCTAATCCTTCCATCAGTGATATCAACAAGTCCTGACGCGGCACTTGTCAATCCAGCCCGCACATCGAGGGGCGATGTTATGGAGCGCTAGTGGCGAGGGGACGAGAGGTCATCTGAACTTACATCAAGAAACAACTGATTTGGACCTCTTGGAGGGACGCCCCACCCTTGACAGACAATATGTGCTAATTTACAACAGGAAATGCCTGTTTGCGGTTAATGCTGACGACCTCTGTGGGTCCACCTGATACGCAGTTTCGATTCCCGCCGCGGGACAAATGATCTACAAGTATTTGTAGCAAAAATGAGCATTAAGTAGTTTCTACCTATCAGTCATCTGGATTGGAGCCCATAACTCGAACTCTACTTACTTTGGGGCTAGATGACGATAAGTGGCCTTTAGTACTTTAGCCTTTAGAACGTAGTTCCGTTGTAATGGTTTACAATTTCAACAAAAGTGCGTAAACACACATTAATTTTCAACGCACTATCAAGCAGTTAACAAGCTAAATAGACCACAACGCTAATCGATCAAACTCACACAAAAAGCAATAGAATGACAATAAGCAGGTAATTCCTACTAGTTGTTACGTATTCTGTGGGCTTAAGGCTGCTATCCACTGGAGCGATAACCAGCAGCGTCGCCGAGCCTATGCTATACTGTATATAATTTGTTAAATCTAAGTAGAAGGTATAAAGTCTAGAAACAATTATAGTAAGAAATTTGTAATGGATTTTTTTTACTTTCCGTCATGGTGAGTTCGTTGCTCTCGGTAGTTCAGTGTTATGGAATAGCAACCTCTTTGATGAAACAAGCAACGCGTAGGACGTGCTATGACGCTCTTAACGTAAGACCCATGACCAGAAAACAATGTAAGGTGGCTAGGCCGGCAATAAAATAAGCTGGAAACGCACCATCGTACGTAAAACATCTAAACAATATGCATTTTATATAAAGGGAACACCTACATACATCCGAACCCATTATTTGCAGAACGTTATAAACTATTCCCTCGCCGGGAATCGAACCCTCCACGGGCCGGCCTTTCATCACCTTTGAACACGCGGTCACCAGAAGAGACTGATGATGGCGTAATGCTCTAGCGGACACCTCGCCGAAGTGTGTGTACCTGTAAACTTAGCTTCACGCTCGGCCGTCTCCAAATTGGAGGGCGTAATTACATTTCATGGTGATAAAAAAATTAATTTAGTAATAGAGGAAGTCGCTGATGGGGCGATTGTCAATTTTTTGAGCCACGGCCCGTAAAGGGGACAATTTGAGTTTAAATGGTGGTGGTAAATTGAGCTTATTGTGCTAGTTTCTGTAGAATAGAAATTGTAGTGATAAGACTAAATCACTTTGAATAGATGAAATTAAACACAGTGAGTTTCGTATGAAGCGAAAAATTGAGAGATCTGACCGACAGACCCGAGATCAATATGCTTAGTATAAAAAATGCAAACCGTCATTCATGATCATTTCATGTGTCATGTTGGTGCCGAGCCAGAAAGCGTTTGTAGAGTTAGAAATGTAGAGCTGGCCTCGTCTCTCCCGGTGGGATCACATCTTCATAAAACTATTCGCACAGCCGTGACTAAAAGGACATGTTAAGCACTATTGACACGCGGTCACCGGGCCATTACAAATAGTCACGATACGGTTCCAGCGGCCGTAAACCGAACAATCGCTCAGAGGTGCCGATACCTTATAAAACTGCACACAAAAAGCCCTACTTTTGTTTCTCTTTACGCGGCATATTTTGTCATTATTCGTGGCACGTGGTGCGGAATACATAATGTTTTATTACGGCTTCACGCCTTTAGCGGCGACTGCGACTGATAGCACTTTCATTTGTTCTGAGAAGCACTTATCTCGCCGCTCGTCCTCGACAGACGATAAGCAATGCCTTTGCTCTGTATCTACATCTAGGACGATACGCGACCGCCATAGTTTGCATACCACCCGGTAGACTTAATTCACCTGGAGTAAATCACCTGGGTGCATTAAGTGCTACGCACGGTAAACTTGGTGCACCACTGGGCTTAACATTCTTCCTCAGAATCAATACTGGCCTATGTATGCGACGACCTCAGGACTCTACTAATTGTCTGAAGTTGTTTTGGGGTTCAGAGTTATTTTGTTCATGCAGGTCGTCATTGAAAGCATTTTGACTTATCTATGGCATTCTGCTCATTTTAAGATGTTGCTTGAAAAACAATAAATCAACTAGAGATAATTTGAAAACCAATGGCCATGCCCGTAGAGAAGACAACACAATAAAGTTTATACAATAAACCTTTACAGCCACCGATCCCATTCGATTATACGAGTACAATATCAAAACAATATGTTCCCGTCCTGCCCACATGTTCTAAAAGCAATCTTGCAGAATTGCACCGGCCATAGAGCACTGCTTCTCGGAAGGCCCTTATCGAAGTTGTAAATCAATATATGATTACAAATTTAATGCTACTGTTGGACTATAAATCAGAGATTTTAAATTACGAGGTACATCGCAGAAGGAGTAGCACTGCTGCCGTGGTGAAGTTTCACTTCCAAGGATGATAGATTACGCACGGAACTGAATCATTTTGCATGAAGCTAGATCATAGAATGGACTTGATCAAAATGCAAAAAAAAGTAATAAAGTCGAATGCTCGAGGAATGGAAAACTCTTCAGCCTTAACGATAAAGCAGTAGAGACTGAGTGAAATCATTTGATTGTTTGCAAAAACTAACCCTATCATATTGTAAACGATAAATCTACCATCTGTGGCATAAAAGAAAAAATACAATATTGTCTAGTTTTAAAGTATATTTCAGCTTGTTATCCTGGCAAGTGACACAGACAGTGGTGGGGCGACGCGCAACGCGTGAGGCCCCCTAGTGCTGCGCCGTTCTGTCGACACTCGATAAATCCACCGTAGGCTGGCGCGCGGCGCTTCGATACCACGGCTATAAATACTACATGTAATTGTTTAACGTGATATATCTCGGCTGTAAGGTTATGAATTCCTTTGCTGATGTGTTTTGCGTTGAATTACTTATCCTGTTGTGTTGGTCAACGAGTTCTGTAAGTAGAAATTGTTTTTTTTTTGTTTTATTCTTACCAACATAGACAGACTTAATGATTTTCGTGAAGTTTTATCCATTCCTCTAAATATTTGCATTTAATTCATTGCCATTGTACCTACCTAGATTTGTGATAAATGCCCTCGGGACGGTCGCATTTACAGAATATCTTCAAGGTTTTTTTCTTGAAACACGCATACCTCAGTTTAATCTTCGCAGCAGGCATTCATCGACATCGATGACACGCCATCTCATCCCTAGCATGTGTATCTGTCAACTGTATTGGCGCCCGCACTACATGATGAACTGCGAACATTTCGATAGTCGATCCACATCCGATGAGTTTCGATGGCGATTCCATGCCGTTATAGGCTAGAGTAAACAGCCTGCGAGCTTTTATGGTCTCCAATGTGCCATCAAATTGTTGGTGAAATATTCGTTTTTATTTATGGCTTATTTATTGGTGGTATTTTGTCATCTTTTTGATGGTCAGACGAGTGGGTGAAAGGAAATTGTCTTGATTTATTGAAATTCAATGCAGCAAGTTGGCTTTTGCTTAGGTACCTGTTGAATTTGCGTTAGACCTTCCTAGGTACCAATTGCATATTAGATTATTATTAGAATTTTATTTACTACGAAAAAAAGTTATACCTAGAACTGTTAATCGTCGTATTCTGGGATTGAAAAAAATAAAACACTTTATGATCGTCGTGGCGTCATAAACCTAAGTAAGTAGTTAAACGAAAATAAAATTCTCACAAAAACCAGCACCAACAATGAAACGTTAAAGTCATCACGTGGAAACAATAGACGTTATAAATAATATAAAATTTGTCCGAATGTCTGGCTGTGCGTGTTTAATTCGACTCGGTCGACACTTCCTGTGCATTGTCGAGGCGTCTCCCACAAGCGACGCTGACTTGCGCAGGCGCAGCAAGCCAAAGATAACGCAGCAGCAGATCAGACAATCTAATAGTATGGACTGCTGTGATTGGATATTGTTAAAGCCAACCTATGCTCTGGAATGGAATGTAGAGAGATGATTAGATTAGACGGATCTTCTAAGCCAAGCCGCATGTTCCCGAAGACTGGACTCTAGCGGCTGTCAAATCAAAACTAAACAAACTACGTTTGTGAAGAGCCGGTTAACATGTGGATGCGCCATATTATTTCAAAAACCAGAATGACCCAAAATATTGTTAGAATAATAGAAACTGTCGCCTCTGCCCCGTCCCTAGTGTACTCTACTCTGTGTGCGAGGATGTGGGTGTCAGTGTGACGTGTCAGGACTATGATTTGCGCCGCTCCGCTTGCCGCCAACAAATGATTGATGCCAACTAATCTGGCCATCGAAACCGCGTAATGCAACATTTCACCATTTCAAATTTAATTCACCATTTTAACTTCAATTCTTTCCATTTTGTTGCATTGTGCGGCGATAATTGAGTCGCTGATTGCGCATTGTGGACGGTGATTTTCTAATTTGATTTTGGTGGTTGAAATGTTTTGTTGTGGATATGTATGTAGAGAAGAGCAAAGATCTTTGATAAGAATGTTTGGTGATTTTAAACTTGTGTTTAAAATCATGTTTATGTTCATCTATGTTTGTTAAGATCATGGTAGTTGCTTTGCTTGGGTTCAAATGAAATCCTGCAAATAAAAAATGATGGGTATGGTATGGCGTCTCAGTATTTCCTAAGCTTCCCTTCTTTTAAAAGTAGAATGACAAACAGACAGATCTCAGACATCGTCAGCTGTCTCGACACATCGACAGGGGCGCCGCCCACTCGCGATGGAGATAACAGGTTCAGTTCCCGGTTAATTTTCTTTGACGCTATCTGCCTCGTTACCATCAATACTTATGATCATTTTGAACATTGAAAGCATTGACTTACAATGCTGTTTTTAAAATGTGTATTTGAACATTTGGTTGTAAAGAATTGCCATTTTTTTGCGTTATAGTTTATGATAACGTTTGAATATACCTATGGAATTTTTAAATCAAGGTAGTCATAAAAGCGCCAAATCAATTTTCAAAATGGAAGTTAATTTGTAAGACAAATTGGTAAATCAAAACCTCTGAAAGCTCGACGATGGTCCGATAAGCCAAAGATTTCGCAAAATTGATTGGACAACGGCATTTACAAATTATTAATTTGTTCCTTCGAAAATGTTTTGATTGAGAGCTCTCGTTACAGATATTGATCGCTGTGAAAGCGAATGCCTGGCAGTAAATGATGAGACTTCAATTTATGACGATTGAGCAGATACGTAGGATGCGGTAGCGAGCAGAATCATTGCGAACTGCAAAGTAATTTATCTTTATAGACAAACCATTGACCAGGAGATGTTCCGTCGATTTTCGAAAGGTACAATTGGTAGTGGAGTGATGCACAACATTGTAACATACAAAACAGATGGCGAGTGGTAGCGTGCAAGCCGTGTTCCCCGGGGCGGCGCTGGTGTGCGCCCACTTTGTGCACAAATCCATCATTACACACATCATTGACATTTACTCTGATATGTTTATCGACGGGCATGAGTTACTTCTCGTATAATCGGTAGAAATTTAATGGTTAAACCCAAATTAAATCGCGATTTATGATAACCAATTTTCGCGTCAGGAGAATGCCCTCCTCGTCGGTTACCGGAGCAATTTCACCATCATCGGCCCTGCTGCGCCCGGACAGCGATGCCCTTTGCGCCGAAGGTTTCGTTAATCGATCAGCTTCTTTAAATCCCTGAGGTAAAACCGCTCAATAAATCACAACTTTCGCGTTTCCTTTAATTTTTCACAATATGTTTTGTTTGAACGCTGACTGTCCGTATTGCAGCTAGACAGAGGTGTGCCCTAGCAGCCCAGCGAGAAGCAGGGAACAATGCTCGTCCTGCAGGTCGCCTCGACCCTAATGACTTGGCGAAACCGCGGAGCTTCTAAATTAAACAACGAAAAAACAGGGTAAACGATCGATCACGGTTCAAACAAAACACAGAAAACACCACGTGAAAGGATGCATGGAACAAATTAAAAGCTCAGCGTGAGCCTGGCCGGGGCAAATATTAAACCTGTCAGTTTTGTGTAATTTGAAGGCTCGTTTTCGAGTTATAACTTATGTTATTGAATGTTTCGGGCTCTCGGCGCGTACACACCTCCCTTACTGACTGGTTCCTATGCTGTGGTGGGATGCGTGTGAACCCGCGTAATGAGCTCGGGCAAACACGAGAAAGTTTTATTTGAACAAGAATTTGGGAAATTGAAATAATACCGATACAATCAGTGCCGTTTACGACTCTCGATTACCTCCATAAATATAATGGTAGCGAGTGTCCGAGGCGTGTTTGTTCAGCGCTAACTAGCCGAGGCCGAGTCGAACGTCATAAAAAGACTATTGAAACGAGCCGAGATGCGAGTATTCTAAAATAGCAACGCGACGGTCAGATAACAGCCTGTGTCGACGATAAAGCGTGCGAGTTACTGGCGAAGCCGACGACTCCATTACTAGAGGCGGCTAATGGCGGAGACGGCCGTCACTTCGCCAAATTGGCCGCAATTATAGGACGAGTCAATCCGAATCGGGCGCTGACCGCGTCAGGTGGACGATGCGATGCACTTCACTTTTTCATCACAAAGGCAATATAAAAGCGCCAGTCACGCACTAAACGCCCGCCTCTCCAAAGAAACAAACAAAAGTGCTAGAAGCGCAGCGTCACGCACCCACAAAATTATTTTCGCCTCGTAACACGTGTCAAGTTTCAATTTTACTAACGTCGAAATTAACAGTGGGCGTAAACAGATTATTGATATTGAAGACGATAAAAAAGTAATCGATGATCGCGGTGCCTTAAAAAATGTTCTATTGTTGAGTGCGGGGCTGGACGCACGAGTTTTGACAAAAAGCGTGCTTCATCAATCAGGGATGGTTTTATTGGCTCACAATGGAGTTCGGCGCAATCGCCGCGTGAATCTGCTTTCCTGGAACACATAGCTATTTCTCAGCTTTTAAATGAGGCCAATTTAGTTAGTTCTGATCATTGAGGGATAGGTGCGATCCTATCGCGGCTTAAAAATTGGGTCTATTGAATCTCTTTGCATTGTTATGGATGACGCTATGTTTTCCCTAACACACGTTATTTTATAGCAAGTTGGTTTCAGAATTATAGAAGCGAGACCCTAATATTAGCTAGATTAAATACCCAGCAGGAAAGTAAATATGGCTACACATTTTTCGCCACAATTGCAACCCTCTAATAATGCACTAATCATAGGTTTGACACCCTGCTCCCTTGCAAACCAGAGCCAAGAGATTCAATCACATGCTTCCCGTTCCATTGCTGGCGTTCTTAGTCACCAAGAACTCCAGCAAGCTAAAAACCAGCATTGAATGTGAAGCATGGAGTAGTATGCGGCTTGTTCTCGGTTTGCCCTCAGGGTGTGTCGGAGGTGAGGCTAATGCTGAGTTGCGGGAAGAAAGGGGGTAATTACAGCAAATGGTACATTTGTGTTGACAATAGTGACTACGTTGGCTTTGTTCGGGGAAAGTTGCTCGGAAGTCTTTTCAATGATTTTCGTATGGAACTTTCGTAGACTGACCTTTGGACCTTTTCAGTTTTAAATTTATTCATACTATGCGATCCTTACAGAACACTTTTGAGGTCTGAGGCTTATGCTATATTCAATCAGATCTTGTACCATAAGCGCTTGTTGTTATTACAAAATTAATGAGTATAGGATAATTAAATCTGTGCAAACATATTCCATCTCAGTGTCCTATACTGAGTTTCAGATTGAATAATTACTGTACTCTTACCCAACTTGTCGAATGGTCTCAACTCTCAGTATCGGTATAGAGTTTTATTCCATAACGACTGCACCTATCAATTAGCGAGTTTAATTTCCCGCCCACTGCTGTCAGCCCACCCTCCCACTCACAGGATGCGGAGACAAAGCCGGATGATTTGCATATGCGGGGTGTGGCGGTATCCATCATTGACAGCGCACGCGCAGGATAGGTGCCTATGGCTTGTTTTTGTCAACTCGCCTTTGTATTTATTATTGGTACTCAGTTCTAGAAAGTGCATGTCTGTTATTGGTGGGGTGTCATTCTTAGAAATATTGCAGACAAGTACTAGATCCTTCTGGAGGCAAGGAGCCGTGGCGGTCAGTAGAGGTCTACGCGTAGACGTTAACTAGCATCGCTGATGATGATGATGATGATTTCAGTTATTGTATAGTGATCTTCACTGTTAAACGTGAGTGTCTTGTCTGAGCTGAGCCAGCCAATACTAGGAACGCGAAAAATTCGTTCTCTTCATTTCTGGAGCTCAGGATCTTGTAGACATCTTCTATTCCTTGACCTGTAGATATATGTGTTTAAAGCATTACTAGGCGAGTTTGTTTGAGATAATTCTTATCAATTTCTTGATGAATGAGTGCAAGCTTCATTCAACACCGACTTTGAATGAGTCTGGCTGCATGAATGGAACATGTGAGAGGATTCACGCACTTCATACTTTATTGCACTCACAACGCCCTCCGCCTAATTCTATTTTGAGTCTTATGCCGTTCACAATACACCGTATAAAAACTCTGAGAGCTCTTCACATGGTTATAGAGAATCTTAATATGATTGAGGAAATATGAACTTTGTTCGAAGAGTATAAAGCCTTGATTCGAGTGGGGAAGAATATGCAAAGTCATCAGATGTGTATCGGATAATAGAGATGGTGTTCGATACAGGTACAATGGTGTAAAGGAAATCAATTTGAACGTTTGTTAGGACACAAAAAGTAAAGCACGAGATATTGATTGGGATAAAAAAACATGAGGAAGATTGTTTTTTTAGATCAATTGGGTTTAGCTTTGACTGAATTAAAATAGAGTAGATAATCATATCATTCTAAGAAATTATAGATAATACATTTGTATTATTTTAGATATCTTTACGTTAAATTTTATTACTGACGAGGTTAGTGTAATGTACATTGTTTATTAGGTGTTGAAAACAGGTAGGTATCGGTCGAGTATATCCCAAACTAAAGATTGTATTGAAGCATGTATGGGACCCCTCTGTTAATTATGGAATTTTCCTTTGCTGTCAGAAAACGATTGCGGAATCCAACAATTACAATCCAAAAGACAATTGCCGCCAATAAAGCCATAAACCGGTACTTAGCACGTGGACAAGGAGAGGCCCATTGTGCCTCACACCCATGAAGATAAAATTAAACATATTGAAATGGGTGTTTATTACATAAATGAAGGCTATTATCGTGGATCGCTCGTGCCGTCATCTTTGTTCTTGGACAATGCGCGTCTTGTGGGGCCGACTTTTTGTCCCGGCCCATGTGAGCGCAGACTTGGACTCGAAGCTGTGGAGAAGACTTGGTGATCAATACTGACGAGTGTTCTTTACACCTTGAAAACCCAGAAAAGTCAAACTCTAATTGGATCATATATAATAGCCACAGTTTCTGAGCAAAATTTTAAAAGCTGTATTTTTAGACCTCTACAAAAGATTTTCGGATAGATTTAGCAAATGAACTTTTATCCATCCTACATATCCTATATTATTTGCTTTAGCTTCTTTATTAGGAATTTAAAAAAAGAAGACATCAAATTAAAAGTAGAAATTTACAATGTTGAAATAACTGCTGACTGTTGGTTGAATTGATACATTCACAAGTTCAATGATAATGTGGCTAATCTATGCATTGTCTGTCCCGAGGGCGCGCGCGCACGAATCAACGCCCGCGGAACGTGACGCGGCCTCGGCTGATTCCAGTCAGGACATCCCGATGTCTGCTTCTTTTAGCTTCTTTTATACTTCTGGGAATATACCATTGATAGGGTTTATCTATAAAGGTTAGTTTACTGTAGGATCATCCTAAAAGGCTTCTAGGGCGTTAAAAACTTTGAATTTCATGTGGAAATTGTAACCTAGATTGACGACATTTTATTTATAAAGTTCACCTTCACGTAGACCAAGTCATCACAATTGACCTTAGTGGTGACATATTTGACAGCCTGTATATGTTTCGTTCAACAAGGCCTCCACGCAAAAGATCATTGAACCGAAAGAAAATTAACAATACGTCACCCAAAGCCAACCGTCCCGTGTCTCGTCTGCGCGCGCGCAGCGTCTCACGCGAACAAAGCCAACCGTCCCGTGTCGCGAACAAAGACGTTTAATTGTCGGTTATCCGCCGATAAATCCCGCAACCCCTCATTACGACCTATCGAATATAGTTAATTGAAACTTTGCCCTTTTTGCCTTCCCGCACGAGGGCGGGACCAAAAACGATAATGTTTTGTCCACGTTTGGACACTCCGGAAATGGTTGTAGCCTGTAAATTGCTCTGAGAAATTTCTTTTTAAAAAGAAAAGGTGAAAAGGCAAAAAGGTTCACCATACACAATGATTTTAGTAAATCCTACCTGCGTAGATATTAATTTTCTTGTAAGGGCTTTTAATTGAGCCAACCACAACACAACACACAAAATACTTTAGCCAAGAACCTTACCCTGCATCCATCCATCACGCAACCACCGGTCAATAACTAAGTAACTCCGAAAGTATCGCGGCCTGTGAAGCGGAAACACCTCGGCAATCGGACATTGATTTATACGTGCTTTATTTGATTCGATCGTATCATCAGATCGTCATAAATCGTCGCCCCTCGAGGAAATATAGGAGTTTTTCCTGATGTCATTATGTCCATGTACGGTGATAACTGAATGTGGAGGGTGTTGGGCTCCGTTGTTTTCCTGCCGGGCCGATGATATCTGTGATTGATACGTACACTGATACGGATTTATTATGTTTGTTGACTTGAGGACGAGCGACGACGGTTCGGATAGATCCCTGGGATTTTGGATTCTTACAATGTTTCATTCATTCACATTCTAGGGATCTTTCAAATCTACCTCAGACAGGAGATTAAAAATATATTCTAATTTCTGTAAATTTTTGTTTTCTTAGTTTTCACTTCCAGGTACCTACATACTTCTAAAAACTCATCGTCTCTGTAGATAAAAGATATATATCTTCCAAAAACTTAATCATGAACTGACACGATTTTATCAATGTTCCCACATTTTTCAGTTCGTACTTGTTCATTCCGCCGCCTATTTTCCAACTGAACTTTCCTCTGACAAACTACCTCCTCCCCCGTTCAGACATTTCATTTTTGAACAGCTCACAACCGATCACTGTCAGCCCCCCTCAATATCTGCCGAAGGACCGGCCACATTTTTTCCCGTCGAAATAAATTAATACAACCGTCTTGGGGCACTTCGGTCGTCGCTCGTACACTTGTCAAATTAATTTCTTCTTGCAAGACAATTTGTCTGTCGCCTGGGGTCGAAAAAAGTTCGCCGATCGCCGATTAGTTCCAGCCCTAGTTTGTCAATATTGAGGTTCCGGGCGGCCGTAATGATCCTGCCGTAACAGGGAAACTTTGCCTGCAACAGTGTGTTTATGCTCTTCGATACGTTTCAAGTGATCTTTGTGTTGATAAGTGATACTCCCTATTTGATTCAAATCAGACAGAAATAACATTTGCTTATAGAATAATTAGCGTTACTTCCTCGCTTTTCATACATTACCTAACAAATTATTTTGCTGTAGTCAGCTAATAGTGACAAGCTTACCCAACAAAGTGTTGACGTGGTTTGTTATTTAATTGAATCATTTTGTTCGTATGTTTGGCATTCTATAAAATCTCTACCAAAAAGGATAGTAGAGGAATTAGAAGTGATTGTCAAACGGAAGCTGTGCGAGACAACTCTTAGCGTAATTAGCGGGGCTCATTGTGAAGCAGCGGGGATGGCTGGCTGTTTTACTGGCGCATCCACTGGAGTACCTACCTTGCTTAGGCTGGATTATAACGGACGCTATTTCACAGATTTACTGTGCTCTGAATATCTTCAGTCGTCCTAATACGTTTCCAGATCTTCGCTTTCATAACTTTTAGAAAGTAAACAACGCTAGAAAGTGTTGATCCAGAAATCAAAATAAATCAATATTACCGGCGAAGTTATGTCACGCAAAGCAGAAGTTCCTATTTTATGACCAGTAAAATTTTTACAAGAATGTTTTGCGAGACTATCGCTAGGTGGAAACCCAGCCTAAAACTAGTCCACGTATTCCGGGAGGAGCGCAATCGGCACGGCGCGGTTTTATCGACTGTGACGAGGAGATTGCTGCTTTCAAAAAAGCGCACTTTAATTTTGGCCGCGGTAATAGCGCCTTGGACCCGCCGTGCGTGACGCCCGCCTATTTATTTTATTACCTATAAAAACTTTTTACTTGTGTTTGTTGAGACTGATCTCTTGGTTGGTAATTAATTTTACTGATCATTCAATAAATTAACTTGAACGGAGAGGTTCTGTCGAGCCCTGCAATACGATATTAGAAAAAATAAACCGTAGGTAAGGAGCTCAATTGGTCAAATTAGGTTATCATTATGTTCAGTAAATCCAAAATCAATGAGATCCTACCTACTGTTGATAAATATTGAAAAGATAATGAACACCATCTCCATGGAAAATATTATGTACCTTAAGCAGAAAATCAAGGTCTTCGGTAATTTGAAATGTCTTAGCCCGAGCTTGAACTTCTCAGATACAACAAAAAGTGATTTGAACCTGATTTGAACCCCTCAAGTGTCGCGTCGTTGATTGAAACAAACAGGCTCCATCGTACACGTGGTAAACAGAGGCAGTGGGCCGTGCGCGCTGTCACTACGATGAGCACCGCCTCTGCTGCTGACAGCCGAATCAAGGCCCGCCATATTGCTTTGTACCACCTATCTACTCCTGTGGGGGTTTGCATTTTTATGTACTAGGTTTTGTGTGATGCCGTGTTGGATGGTTTTTTTTAAAGGAAAATAGATTATGATAGATGCCTAGATCTTTTATGGATAGATAGATCTTTTATTGTGAAATGCACTGGGTTCAACAAGATTGTCATAAAAAAAACTTCGAAACTGATGAACCTAAGGCAAATTATATACAAATAACACATGCTTATTTGAACAAAAATCATGCAAAAAGATATACACGGACCTATCATTTAAAAGAAAAAGCGAAACGCACAGACATAATCTGAGATCTTTAAAACACTTTTCACTACCCCATCCTAGAAATAAAAAACATTACATTTGAAGGAGCAAATTACATAATAACTTGCCAAAAAATATTAAAGAATCCGCTAGGTACCTACCATAACTGTTTTCAAGAAAAGACCCAAGAAATATGTATTGGAGAATATTACTGTAGAATAGCCGAACATCTGCACATCTGAACAACTGCACTGTAAACGTCAACCACCATAAATAAATACATTAGATATTAAGAAAAACCTATTTCTCTGTGAGTGAATGTATAATCAGGTTCTTTGAGAAATATATATCTTTAAGAACAACTACTCGGCACATGAGCGGGACAACGCGGAGCGCAAGTAGACACGCGAATCGTATGAAGTAAACTCTTGCAAGACTCTAGTATTCAATTTTGTAGCTTGTCAATCGTTTCAAAAATGTTGAACTTTATAATGAACTAGAATCTAAACATAATACAACAACATATTACAAAGAAAATTACAATCAAATAATAGAAACAAATTAGAACTAGTATTTACAATTGAAACAATTGAGCTAACTGCAGACTGTGCAAAAATCTACTGGTAGCATTTTCAGATAGAACAATAACTAGAAAATAAAACCGCAAAATTGCTTTCACGCAAAATTCCAGCTACATTCGGCGGCTCCTTGCCCGTCTCGATACCTTCGACAAAATTGCAAAACGGCGCGACAGTTGGCCCGCAAAAGCCAATATCAAAATATTAAAACGGCACACAGCCGCAATCAGGGCTACCCTACACTAAACTAATTATCCACGGCCGAATCAAGGAAACAATAACGGAAGGGTTCCCGCAACATTTGTGTCAATATATCCAACCGCTCAACCCTACATTGTCAACGGAGGAGTTATATCCCGCCGCTCTAGGCCTAACCCTATATTGTCAACGATGGAATTAGTCGCGGACGACTATTGTTTTGTGCATTATGTGGTAAACGATAACGAATTCATGGTAACCCAAATTTTTAATTAATCAAAGGACCTTGGTTTTTGTCAATTGATGCGAATAGACCTAAGCTAAACAAAGTAGATGGCAGAAACTTAGAGGTCCACAGTCTCTAGTACCTGCAAGATACTTACCTCCATAACTTTGACAACATAATCTAAATGTTTCTTTAAAAGTCTGCCAAGAAACTATTTTCTCAAAATAAAAAAGAACTTAAATCGCTAAAGGTCCTCTCTACTTATTTTACATGCTCTGAAATACAAAAACTCTAAGTTGAAGTATCTTTTGTCTTCAGAGCTATGCAGGAACACATTCAGAACTGACAGTGTGTGAATAATTTTAATCAAAACTCTGTACAAGTGCGTTCGACGTTCCTTTAACTTCCTCTGAGCCGTGTAAATATCAAAACATAATAAGAACAATGGCGTCGCGTCACCGCAAAGTGTGGAATCGGGACGACAGCTTGTTGGAATCAAATTATAAATAAAATGGGGGAGATGATGACGCGAGTGATGAATGGAGAGGCTGCGTGAAGAAATGCGGTGTGTGACGCTATTCGAGGAATACTTCCTAGTATCGTACATCATAATAAAGAAAACTATAGCATTCTGCTGGTGACAGGGCAGTGGGAACATTGACGTGGACACTTCTTCTGCTAATTTTGAAATGTACCACCATCAGAACCAATTGTGCATGTAGATGTTTTTTTTTTGTTCTGCATTTTGCAAGATGATATTTTGTAATGTTCTATCATTATTATTTCTTATGTCCTATTATTGCAGTCTACACACCAAAGTCAAGTCTACAGACAAGTTGACAAATCACTGTTGCATCAACCCGACGACGGGCTGTGTCGCCGACTTTGGTGTGTACTCGTAGACACATAATACTTACTTTGGTGTGTGTGGATGCACTTGAACCTCTCCTTCGTGGCCACCTTTGATGAGTTACCAAACATACAACAGCGAGCCCGCTGGCGAGGTAAGGCGAGTTAAGTTAAAAAAAGGGAAGTCTAACTCGTCCAATTAGATTCGACTGACCCTTGTCAGTCTCGCTATTTTAAATTGCCATAAACGTGTAAAGGCGTTTCATATAAGTTATACTTAATTCTGTTTGAATTCAAACATTTGAATTCAGCCACAAGAGAGCCTCAGAAAGTTTCCAGCCACAACACAACACATGGATACGCGTTGTGTGGCGCCCTCCGCAGCTCCGCCGCAGACCGTTGTTAATGTGGAGGCAACAGTCGCGGTTTACGGTTACGGTTCACGTTCACGTGTTGTGTCGGACGGATGGTGTGTAATTGCTTTATCATCATGAAGAGCTTGCAAGGTTAGAATAAACTAGTTTCCTTTGACGGAGCTTAAAACTTTGTAGAAATAGGTTCAAATAACGAGTTTTCCGATGATATCATGTTGCATGGTTAGCCGTGGTAGATTCAAAATAGATTTCAGTGAGCTTAGTGTTTGCATGTACAAGTGAAAAGGTTGTAATAAGTTGAGTAGAAGTTTTTTTTCTAATTTTTCAAATAACTGATAATTTATTATAGAGTAACGTTGTCTCTACCTTTGTACGATGTTTTTTTATGAATTAATTACTTACATAAAGGGACAGTAGAAACTAAAATTTTTATCTTTATTTAAGATTTAACATAGGTACTAAATATTATTGTAGTAGTTCTTCATTGATGGAACAGATTGTAGAGTGACAAGCGCTATAGATGCGCTGACCCCTGCCACATCAAAATGAGTAAACTTGACAATTGGAGTGCACTTGGAGCATTTAACAAGGGAATTAAGCACAACTACCCTCAAAAGTAAATTAAGAATGTCCCTCGGAACTTGTGTAAAATGTGTTCGCATTACGGCCGGGATTAAAGTTAATTCGGCGTGTCGACTTCGCGGATCACCCATATGGTGCGTTGTAAACTCTCTGCGAGAAGGCACAATATCAACGACAAACAGAAATAAAGATCTAATATTGTTATTGTTAGTAGTTATTGTAGTTGGGAAATGTTTTCGTGAGTGTGTCACTCATACCTACTATTTTCGATGGTCATTGATTGATTTGTTTTTGTTAATGAGTGGTGCAAATTGCAAAAGTGATGCACTCATGAATACATCTGAATCCACCAGGTGTACCGCCCCACCTGTTCATCGGTTTATACTCGTTAGTCAGCCTCGTTACGTCATGTCTTCTGTATATTCGCCAAATCAAGCTTATCAAAATTACCTACAATTCATGTTCATCAAAATGCGTTTAAATTGTCGACTCGTGAAATTGATCAACTTTGACAGTGACACGGCAAAAGCTCTTAAACTTATATAGTGCGTTGGAGCCTTCAGTCAAAAAATCTGTGGTATCTGTTTAGTGACATATTGTGCCGCAGTACAGAGTCCCCCGAATATTGGTAGAGTTAGAGAATAGGTGAGGTCTGGAATTATTGCGGATTAATAATAAATCTGCGGCCATTCGAGAGGGTTGTTATTTTCGTTCGATGCCAGCGAAATTCGATTACGAAAAAATATGGCGCATTCCCTCTATTGCTTTCTATGATTTGCAATAACTTTCTTGATTGTACCTCTGGCTATCCACAGAGTAGCTTTTATTTAGTTTCTGTTCAATAAGTGGTAGTTACTGGGTACTCTAACGTTATGCAGTAAAGTACAAGGCAAATTCAAGAAGAGCAGACTCCTTCATCAGATTCAATTTAGGTACCTAGGTACCATAAAAACTATCTGCTCGAACCGCACTCACCCCAAAAACGTCTTTCGTAAAGGGATGAAACGTCTGTGTTCCTCCAACACAAATAAGGTTCGTAGATAACCCTCTTTCATCTGTAACGAGGTTCAATTTAATTTATTGGCATTTCATTTATTTTCATCGATTGAACAAAATGAAAAAGTGAAAGTAGAAACAGACTGAGCCCCGGCTCGCAACGTACCTGCAACGCAGCATACGATCTAGGTAAGACGCTTATGAATTTGTATAAAACCTAATATCCTAGCTAGAGACACTTTATCGTACGCCACGCTATCCGACGTTTCCTACATTGCGTCGCGTACGTTGCGTGGTGTCGTTTCAGTTTGTTTCTAGCTTTAGTTGTGTTATAAAACAATTGTTTTTATTAATCTAGAGTGGTTTTATACCAGTACAAACACTATTTCTTAGGAATGGAAAACTCTAACCATAATTTTATTAGAAATATCAATATACCAATGTCGCGATTTAATCTCATGCCCAATTATACCCGAGGCTCTTCGGGTTTTTTTAAAATTATCTGAGCGTCTGGTCGAAGCGACGCGTGACCCGAGAGCTGGTGGCGCAGCGGATCAGCATTGCCATAGAGCGGGGCTATGCAGCGACTGGTATTGATATGGATCAGTTAAGATACCTGTAGGTTGTTTGCAACAGCCTGCAGTTAGCTCAATTGTTTCAACTGTAAATACTAGTAGTAATTTATTTCTATTATTTGATTGTAATTTTTATGATAATTATGTACAAATTTTCTTTATTCATATTTTAGACACAATTAAACCAAAGCCTAGCACCAAATTGAATTTCAGTTAAAATCCGTGTCTTTATAACCAAGTAATGGAATAAAAAGTGCTGAATGCAAAGAAAGTTAAATAAAAGGCTAACCACTTGATGCTCTACCAATCAGTTTAACCGTAATTTCTTTAAACTCGGCTCTAATCGACTCAACGACTCGAACTAAAGTGTCGCGACACACAACCACAAGTGGGCAAACATTTCTTTCAGCAGCGCTTATCACAAAGGCATAAGGTCGATATTGGGATCGAGAAGCGAGCTCGAGAGTGATCTTGTATCAGCGTTTTTGAGGAACGACACTCAATGATGCTGACAAAGAAATGACGATGCCTTACAGAGAACAACTGATTTCAAAAGTATTTCATTCTGGTATTGGAGAATATTTAGAAACTAAAACGCTGTTATTATTGTACCCACAAACATATTATTTCAAGGAATCTAAGACGAAGGTTACCTTGACTTTCGCCTATAAACATTTTGTATAAAAGACAAATCTAGTAGGTACCTAAGTATTAAAAATATATTCACAAATACGTTCCTTTAACCACAATTAGCATTTTGACTTTCCGTAATAACAAATACAAAGTCAAAATGCAAATTTATCTTTCCTCAATGCAAACAATCACGCTTCAAATATATTAGAATACACCAATTTGTTTACACTAAAAACTAACAAACTGCATTGAAATGAAAGTGAAATTCATTTATAAAGAGGGTGACGCCGCGCCGCGCCGCGCCGCGCCCGCGCCGCGCCGCGCTGGGCGGAACTCCAAACTGGCGCGGGCGCGCGGGCGGGGGAATGGCACAGAGTACACACGCGGTGATGAAACTCTGCTGTTCCGGCAGAACGCTAAATAATATACAAGGGATGTTCTTATACTGTGGCATGGGGAATACTGCGTGAAGAGAAGTGGAATTGTAAGGCATAGAAGGGTGATGGCAAAACCTGCAACTTCTTTGTAGGTAATTTTGAAGTTTAATTAAGAAATTGTGGAACTTTGTGTCTGCCTTGTTTGATACCTAGGTTTGATAGTTAATATATTTTAGATTAGAAGTTTAAGCTGCCTCGAAATTGTATGACCTGTAACCCTTGACTTTAAAAATTCTTAGTAATGAAATAACCTATTAGTTAGAATAACACACAATATCTTAACTAAACCGGGAATCACTGTAAAATGTACGTAAAAGATGAAAGTTGTTTAACTTTATTGAAAAATAAACTGAATTTTTGCTCCATTCCTTGCTCTCTTCCGAACATCAACTCAACGAATCTATCCAGTTAATCAGTGCACCTCACCACGATCCTCCTTCTATCACTTACGCGAGGATGTACCAGGGGACAACTGTGACGAAATTGTGCGAGGGTCGCGTGATGCAACCCTTCCTAGTGTACCTACTCGCCGGCCGCGGAGGGACGCGTGGACACGGCTGCTGAGCTCTTGGTACTTTGGACTTGCGAATAGTGATTCACTGGAATGATGACTTGCGAATAAGTATTCTTGACTATTTAGTGTCCACCTTACGATAAATGTAAACTTCAGCTAATACTCGCTGCTGGCGTGTTTCTCAGGAGAGTTCTATAGCAGAGTCTATTCAAAGAAGAGTGAATAGGAGTCTTTGGCATCGTCAGCCACAACGTATCTAACATTGTCTACTCGAGCTACCTCTATATTGTTTGCAACAGTCTGCAGTTACTTTCATTGTTTCAATTTCAATTGGAAATAATGTTTCTAAATCTTAAATTACATCGCAATATATTCGGTTGTGTGAGCTTTTAGTGAAATTATAGCAAAAAAATATTGCCAAAATACCGCCTGGGAACTTTTTCAACGATTTTGTGGGACGAGCTTAGATTTCGTTTTTTCGAATCAATGGTCATTCGTCAATGGTCATTCGATATCTATGTACTTTAAATGGAGTAAAATAGTTAAAAATAAACTGCACCATTATTCAAACAGTTTCAAATTAATTTTAGCTAGGTTATCAAAAGTTCGCATCTTTACACAAACATGCAATTGTAATGTTTTGCTTCAGAACCTTGTGAACAGCACAAAAGGATCAAAATCAGAAGTCACGCTACATCAAACCCTATATCGCCAGCGTGAAATTCTAACAATAAATGTCTTTGTATTGCGGTGCCCTGTTGACTCCGCGCCGCGAACAATGCCCACAATGCCAACAGCGGCAGCGTGACGCGCGGCTACTTATTTGTGCAATATTATAATTGTTACGAAATTATATTTCAATGACAAGTTTCAGCCAATCACTACACACGCAGACACCAACACATTTTTGAATTCCCTTCGTTCTTTACGGGTTTAAAAGTTGAAATCTTATGAGGCACTGAGAGCCTTGTGCGGTGAGGAGTCGTCTAAAGGGCGAGCAATGTTAGCTTCGCTATGTACAATCAAGCTCTAACTTAAAATGTCCTTTACACCTTAAGGGACTCTTGAACACGTCACAAATATACTATATCTTTTAGTTGATAAATAAAAAAAATACGCAAAGCTATGAAATAAAGTACATAATTACATTGTCAGAAATACAATCAGACTGACTCTCAATTGTATTAAACTCTGAAATCAAAAAATTCTCTTTTAGCATTATTACCTGGTCTATCCGTAACGAGCTAGACTGTGCATGGTGGTCGAACTGGTATCTGTGGGTCGAACGCAATAAACGAAATCGACCGTATTTGTTTTTTCAAAAGAGTAATCGTACCCTACCCTACATGTTTGATTTTTCCGAAATAAATAGCTCTAAAATCGGTGAATTATTAAAAAATGCTTATCTTTATGTGAAATAGAGAATTTTATTTATAGACATCTCGATTGGGGACAGTGAATGGGTCATTATTTCTTATTAGACGTTTTAAATTTCGCAACGCTTTTAATTTTATCTTTTTGCTGCGATAAAACATTAAATCTGTGTCAGATATCCAATAAAAACGATTTTACCTCAAAACTGCAGACGCATATACCACAAGAAAGTGCATATAAATATCAAAATCCTGTAATTAATGGCCGTTTAATCGACATAACACACAAAACTAGAAATAATTTAGTGTTGTTTGTCAGTAGGTGTGTCCCAAAATTATAAAATATTTCTATTTTTTGATTAATACAATATTGTGCAGATTCTTATCTCAAACATTTAGCATTATAAGATAAAAAAACGAGTCGATTAGTTACCTAGTTACAGGTAGGTGAGCGAATTGACACTAGTTGTTCTCAGCTTTAGTGCATAATAAAATAACACAAATAAACCTATTTTTTTGTATAATCTTTATTCACAAAAGAAATTATAATAAAATAATAGAAATAAATTAGAACTAGTTTTTATTTTTACAATTGAAACAATTGAGCTAACTGCAGACTGTTTCAAACGATCTACAGGTAGCTCAACTGATCTATATCAATACCAGTCGGAAGTGGTAATAAAGCTACGTACAGTACCTAATAAATTGACATCCAAGGTTTTTACTGACCATAATTGAAGGGCAGAGCTTTGTAGAAAGCGACTCTAGGTTAGGTACTAAGTAGGTACTCTACTGAGGGAACATTTTCAAAATCCAAGATTTTTTATTGTCTTCGTAGCTTATTAGCCCCTATTCTAAATTGTATTTTCTTTTGATTTACAGTGTCATGACAGTGTTTATTCTTCAAATATTTAATATAAAGTCTCGTGATGATTCGCCAAGCCCGAGGCTTTGAAGAGTTTCCGTTACAAAAGCACACGAAGATCGTTCACTGCTTAGCTGTTGAACCTGCTACCTGTCCGACGCTGATTTTCCTTTTCGCTCACAGTATTACGTAGTTCTATAAGGAATGCGCTTTGAAGAATCTATTTTATTGGATATTATGCAAGTTTAGTGATATTAGGTCCTAGCTAGCCTCTGGCCGCTCAATGTCGCACACAACCGGTCCCGGCTAATAAGGAAGTCGAGCGAACACGTACTATTAATTATTATTTATTATCGCATTTAAAGATATTCTTATGCAAAGATAGATCAAACTGGAGATTTTCCACTTGGCCGACAGACGCAGATATTCATTCTGTTTCTTGGTAAAAATTGTTCGGTGAGACCAAACCACAGGAGGAAGATTATAACATAACGCTCTTTATAATTATAACCAAAGTAGTTTCACAGTTAACTTAACTGGAGTAATTATAAGTACTTACGAAATTTATTTTTATTCTTTTAACTTACAATCCGTTACAAAGAAAATGTAACAAAACTTTGTTAAAACTTTGTAAAAACACGAACTACTCGCAGGAATATCAAATATCGAATGCTGCTTTGTAAACTTTCACTCTTACTAAGTCCTTTACATGAAATAATATGTTCTTTAATATTAATACATTTTTTCTGCTGGAAGGACTGTCATCAACTAAAGTAAGTGAAATGTCATTTAAAAAACAATAATTTACAGTTATTTAAATTGAATTTATACAATTTAGTTAGTAACAGTGGAACCGCGGTATAATTGCACATATCTGCGGATAGTTACTTATCGAGTTGATGTGACAAGCCGATTGATTTTATCGATATCGATATCGAGCGAGTGGGCAGGTGGCAGGTGGCTGCTGGGTCGCCAACCTCCTCATTATTATCATTAGGTAATTCAACCGTGGAAAAATGACCGAGTGTAATTCCAAAACGGGTTTCTGTTGCGTGCAATTTTTTCACCATTTTTGTGGTTGAAAGGTAATAATAATATTTTTACAAGTTATTATCTATTTCTAAACGACAAAGTGACATGGTAGAACAAATCCATTTTGCGACTTTATTGAGTTTTCTGTAAACATTACGATGGCACAGAATATACAATTTACATTTTTAATTTCAAAATGAACACTGAAATACAAACCTCGTTGATAATAATTAACATTAATGTCTCATTTAAGTCTCGACGATTTCCTGGCTCAGAAACGTTTTCAAATAAGTCGGAAAACCCCTGGAATTCGAGGTGATTAATCAGCGTTGGCAACACTTCATCGTGCGATTATAAGCTTTTAAGTATGGCGAGGGCGCAACACTCAGGTCGATATAAATTAGCTGGTGATGAAAATTCCTAATAGTGATGAGCTTTTGTCGATGTTGCTGATATGTGCCGACATCGATTATGTACTTGGTACCTACTGGAGGGGGTTGGGTTCAAATATAAAAAGTAAAAATGTCAACTAAATCGAGACGTGCGATAGAGCATCAGCCAACTTCGGAAATATTAAATTAAGGTAAATAATTTCAAAAGGTTTTTAGATTCCTACATTTGAGATAAGAATCTTCAACCATCGATCAGTTATGGCAGATACTTAGCTATGCCAGCTTGAAATGTTTAGTACTTGATCCAAATACAAAATATCGTGATAAACAATCGTTTGGAAACAAATAATTTTAAATGGCCACCACTAAAATTGTGTTTCCATCGACACTTCTTTCGATAATTCCATCGATAGAACGCCTCCATCTCTTGCTTATCCCTATCAACCCTTTCCCCGGCGCAGCGCAGCGCCCGGGGCGCAGCGGCACAGTTAACTAAATTAAACCGAGTGTGAACACTGCAGGGTTAACTATTCCATTTCATTTATTGCGCACAACCCTTCAACGTTAATAAAGATATTGGACTATTAACGCACTGCACTTTTAAAACGCCATTTTGAGTTAGGGGATGGTGAATTCCTTTGCATTTATTGCCCTGGAATACTTTATTTTAAATAAGCCTAAATAATTCTACTTTAAATGGTTTTGTGAGAATTATTATCTCTTTAGTTATTCATCTTCTTAGTCGTCTCTTGGATTGGTCGTGGTTATGGTAGGGCCCCGATGGACGGTTGCTCTCGCAATGCGCCGCCATCTTTCCCTGTTGGTTGCGGTGTGGGAGCAGTCGGTCAGGGCGAACTGTGTCAGATTGGTAATGAGGTAATGGAACTCTTAAATGATCTGCAACTCGATTCAGACATCTGAAATATATACGATACACTCAGGAATACATATTCGTGAGTGTATCGTATCTCTACTCATATTATTTTCACCACCCATTGGTTCATTTACTACTTTTTTATTCATAAACAAAATGCAAGCAATGAGCTTCGAAAATAAAACAACTAACGAATACATTTGAAGCGATCACCTGCTATGTTGAGGAAGAGCTGCTAATTTCACTTCTTCCACTAGTGGAGAAAAAATTTAAGTGTAGAGAAATTTAATAACACCTTTTATATGATAATAATTTGAATAGAAAATTTGACTTGTTTAAGTGCGTGTAAGGTCCAAGTGTAAAGTCTAAGGTTATTTAAATCTGCATGAAACCTGAAATATAATATACATGAAATATAGTCGTCACAATGTTTTCGGTCTGTGGACGCTGACGACGAAAAATAATTTCCTGCTAATGACCACCTGACAAGCGATTCAGCAACAAAGGAACTAAATGAGGAATGCATGGCACATAGGCAGTCTGTGTCACCCGGAAGGAGAGGGGACGTCACATCATGTTCTGTGAGTGTTTATTTAACACCCGTATGGAGTGTAGGTACCATCTGCTCAAGAAATTATTACTTGTGCGATAACCGGCGTGTAAGTGAAGGAGCAAAAAAACAAAACCTGATTTGTCCTTGTAATGTAAACAATAGCTATGAGACAAAAAGTAAATTTTCTATTTTTTCCTCATTTGAACTAAATCTCTATATTATTATTCTTAAATTTAGGCAATCCTAATACCCTTTCTTGATTTTCTGTAATAGCCTTACAAACAAATTACATGTTATTTTTTAAAATTAAATTTGGACTAATCATTTTTTGCATGAATAGACTGGACATGACATGTTATGCATAAACTTAGTATGGACTAATCATGTTTTGTTTTTATCTGTAAAGGAAAGTTGTATGTGAATATTATAAATAACACAAGAAATTTAGCTATGATAATGTTCTTTTATTTAGATATTTAATACAAATTATATGTGTATAGCAGGTTCTGCTTCCAAACAATCACAAATAGGCTCATTTTGGCTCTCTATCCCAGGTGTACTGAGAATTATTTGCTTATACCACTGAAAATACTCATCATCCAGGGATTGCCATTCTCCAAACATATTCGTTAGTAATTTATTCACATCATCTTTCTTCTCTTGTGTGATTCCATGACTCAAATGCATTTCTTTAATAATAAACCTATTCAGACGACTTCTATTCACTCCTCTCTTTACCAGGTTTAGAAATGATTCAGTATCATCAATGTAATTGAAGTATTTTGATGCCTTTACCAAAACTTGTGTTTTGGCTGGATCTTGATTGTGTTTAATGTGAATTTTTTTCATTTCACTTATCATAGGCAGATCTTTGTAAAGTGAATTCAGCGACTTTGTGTCCAGAAGTTTCCAATCCACTCCTAGTATGTGAACTGTACCAACTTGTTTGTATATTTCATAATACTGATCTTTGGACAGAATTGTTGGTTGCACTCTCAGCAAATGCTCTACCCTACCGAAGACACGGTCAGCGGGGAGAAAACTGTGGCCACGAACAGGTGTGATGAATACTATTTCCAAATCAGGTCTCTTGTGTAAGAAGTGCATTAGTGTCCGGAGTACAATATTGTTTTTATTTTGTGAAATACAGCCATCACTAAACAAACGTAATAGTTTAGTATTCGTTAGGTCCATTTTTTCCAGATGCTGCAATAAAGCTGAAGACACTTCTGCACTCCCTTTCCCAGCCTGCTCTTCAGTCCAAGTATAAAAATCTGGTTGACTAGCTTTGGTGTCCACAATGCATAAAACATAAAAACCAATTTGTCTAGCATAATAAGCTTCTTGAATTTGAGTTTTGGGGAGTGGCTGAATCTGCTGTAAATCAAAGCACAAAGTTTTTGAGTCTGGGACATCAGCTTTTAAAAGTTGGTAAAAAGCATTTGCCCGCTTCTTGTGAATTCGTTTTTCAATCATCCGGGAGGTTTTTTGTGCAAGATCAGTTGCTCTTTTGATTTGGTTAGTTAAAAGAGTGCAATAGCTGCAGACATCAGAGGCTGGAGATCGGAAACCAATATTGTATTCAGTCACAAAGATGAGTCTAAACATTGAGTATTTAACTTTCAAGTTTTCAGGGTGTTTGGAGTTATAAATCTTGTGTAACTTAGACATGGAAAGATCACAATTTAAATATATCCTTTTTGATTTATTCCTGTTATAATGGCTTTCAGTTCCTTTCAATTTTCCAATAAAATCTCTTACAGAATTTTTCTTTTCCGTATTCTTATAGCTTACTCTGTCACCTCCTCTGTGTTCTTCAATCGGCTTGCCACTGTAAACACTTTTAGTCACATTAGCTAATCTTGTGCGATTGAATCGAGTTAAGCTCATGAAGAACTTCTTGCAGACAGGTACTCTATCAAGTCCATGAATCAGGTAAAATTTAGTGCTGTACGCATGCAGCGACCCTGATTTTTTTCTCTTATTACATTGCACAGGTCTAGGCCTTCGCCTTTTGATGGAGGTGGTCGTAACTAACGATGCTATCATTGAATCTTGACGTAATTTATCTGGTTCACTGTACAATTCCTTGCGCATTGAATTAACATCATTTGGAGTTATTTTACAGCACTGAAATTGTTTGGTGTTGTGCCGGCAAGGATAATACAACGATATCCTGGGTGCAGAGTACTTTGCCTTTTTCTTCGCAGCTCGCTTTCCTCCTGTCACTCTTCTTTTTCGGGATCCATTGTTTACTGTCCGAACTTCTACAGTTTCCTCATCCACTTCGTCCATTTTTCCAGATTTTATGAATAAATTGTAATTCTTTCGTTTCGTAAAAGCGAAAGCGAGCGAAAACAAATCGGTCAGTAAATTGACTTTGACATGCAAAACATGACTGCTCCACAAACAAAATGGCGCTTGAAAATGAGTGATTGGTTGAATGGAGAAAACACGATCTGCATAAAAAGTCATAAAGGAGAAAACTTATTTTGCATCTTACGGTACTTTTTGAGAGCGTTTTTACAGGGGAGCAGTAACTTTTTGCTCAAAACGAGAGATGGCAGATGACGCAGTTTGACATTGACAGTCGAATTCCATCACAAAGTGTTTTTTTTATTTTTTGTGACAAATCACGGTTTGCTTTTTAACTCCTCGATTACGCTTTTTATCGAAATGTGCGAAACATTGACAGTTGGTCTTGTGCTTGTAATTTATTGATGTACGTAAAAGGTAATTTGATTTTTAGGCACTGACAGCAAGAATGTGGCAAGCAACATGGCACCAAAAAATACCATAATTCGGAAAATCGATAGTCAAGAAATCTCTAGTTTCGTAGATGCATCGTCGGTTTAAAATATTTTACTTGCAGAAATTTATGACAAGGTTTGGTAAATATCAAGTTGGTTCTACGAGTATGACTTTACTGTAGGATAGTTAGTAGGTACATACTTCAAGGTTCATGTAGATAAATAGAATTAAAATAAACGTTTCAGAATAGCCTCTTCCAACTTTCAAAGTCTATCTACACAAAACGGCTCTTAAAAATTAACACTTTCCTTCACAGTGAGACCTGAAACGGATGTTTTATTAATGCCTGAAATCCCATTATAGCTCACATCGGAATTGGTAATGTGCGGATCGCGAATGGCGCCGTTTTTGCACTTTGCCGTATACAGAGTTTTCGGACATCTTGGGATCAAACACTTTATAAGCTTAACGGCGAGCGTGGTAAGCAGCTGAATTGTGATAATAGTCAACTTCAAAGAAACTCTCAAAACCCTGAATCAAATTGCGTATATAATGGTAGGCACGTCGGCAAATTTCATGAGGTAATAAGATTGCGTACAATATTTGTTTGAATGGTTAGCTCCCCGCTCCGCTGCACGCGTCGCTCGTGACAACGCCCTCTCCGAACACTGACTGCGACGTGAATAGTAGCTCTGACAGCCATCGACAGCCAATAATGGTTCTGTTTTGTGATACGTCACTTATTTACATAAATACATAAAACATGTCACTCTGCAAATGAAAATCTGACGGTTTGATTTTGTGCGCTGTATGGCTGGCTCTAATATTAGACTCGGTGTTAATTGATTGATAGCAGTACTAAGTCACGTTGGCTAGAACATTATTTATGGAAGGTACATTTATAATGTTCATTAAGGTTTGCTGGAAGAGAACTCTTATTAGTCTTTGCAGATTTGTGAGTAACAGAAGGAAATTGTTCATATTAAAGTGTTTACCGGCAACTTTTCGTAGAGTTATTGCGGTTGACGCTGTAAAGAAATCGCCGTAAGTGCCAAATTGCACTTTTACATCGGTTTTACAAGCAGTAATTTTCTAACAGCTGCTTAAAGAGCCCTAAGCACCGCATTACTGTTTTAGTGCCAGATAAAACCCAAACTAATGTAGGTACCTACCACATTTGATTTGAGCTTAAGAATTTCAGGAATTTATTCATACGAGCGATAAAAAGTCTTTCAAGTCAAAGCAGGTATGGAACAAAAACTTTATAAAGACGATGCTAAAGTTTTAGGTGTTTTGTTCTCTGTTCATGCCATGGAAAATTCCTAAATCACCAAAATTAATTTGGTTATTGATGTATGAAAGACAAATAGATGTAAGGTAAAATTTGTCGCTGGATAATGTTTGATGTATTATATCATCGACAAGAAATAACTTCTACCATAAAATCTACCGAGGACATTTGTGAGGGCAGGTGCGGCGGCAGATTTGGTTGAGGATCTCAAGAGGCGCAAATATGCAGCTTTCGACAGACCCTACAGATTTGCTCCCTTTGGAGTCGAGACCCTAGGTCTGTAGGGTACCGAGGCTCTTCGGGTTTTAAAAAAAATATCTGATCGTCTGGTCGAAGCGACGCGTGACCCGAGAGCTGTTGAGTATCTGGCGCAGCGCATCGGCATTGCCATACAGCGGGGCTATGCAGCCAGCGTCTTGGGGACGCTTCCGACTGGTATTGATATGGATCAGTTCAGCTACCTATAGATTGTTTGTAACAGTCTGCAGTTACCTGAATTATTTCAATTGTAAACACTAGTTCTAATTTATTTCTATTATTTGATTGAAATTTTCTTTGTGAATAAAGTCTATCTTATGATTTTTTTAAAAAGAAACTTTCTACCAAAATTTATTTTCTACTTTATGTGGGTAGTCCAGACTAAAAACTAAAACTGAACGTCTTGGAATCCAAAACTAAGTGTCATCGTCACAAATGTTATGTGTCATCCGAGTGTGTGCATGGCAATCCCTAGTTCGGCATAGTTTTAGTGGCACAACTTTTTGTCTCCACACAGTCGCTCGTGTGACTGAGCTAAGTACCCTCTTATAACTTTAATTGCGAGACCATAATGGCTGTCTAATGTAGAAGAAAACTGTAAAGCTCTGGCCATCACCTTAACCTCTGCCTCGGCTTTAAAGCCGCCATCAAATATCTTCGGTGAAATTCTAACTACTACTTGGAATACCTTGCATTACGACCCTAGCCTGGGTCCGATGGGTGAATGTCGCGTCTTTAGGTATAATCTTAGAATAATATTGTTTGTAATTTACCTAGGCAAAGCTATTTTTGTTTGGATCTGAGTTAGATTGAGAAGGTTGAGAATGCAACTTTGAATGTAAATCAGTTGTTCCGTGTGATATCACGGTACCTCTGTTCCAATTTTAAAAACAGTATGATCTCTAAGCGTTCACTTGCAAACGTGGCAGATGCAGGAGGAGGCAAGCTGAAGACATTGCGTTGTGGCGCTTATTAGGAAAGGCCTAGGCCGTCCCTAGTGATAGCTTAAGCAGCTACAGGCAGCTGTGCTACTGCTAGCAGTGGACTAGTCTAAGGACTACGCTATAAGCCTACCCATCATTGATTGTCTCTTAGCCTTCCGATTTCTATGGCTACCTATGTGCTATTTTCTATACCTAACATGTTTTATAAGGCTATGTAGTAATAAATCAATATCTATATATAACAGTGTGAGTCTGTGGTTATTTTGTAAGCCTCAAGAACTTAACGTTTTTCATTCTAATTCTATTCAATGCAGTTTCTTTCCCAATTTATATTCTAACCCAAGTCTCAAAATGTCCCGGTCACATAACCTACCTAGTTGTGCGCAAGTACCGAGCGGAGCGACGCCGAGAATGTGCGTAGGACACTCCTCGCCTGACACAATTCCTGCGCGCGCGCAGGAGCCGAGCCCGAGGTCGAGACGCGATCACCTTCTACTGGCGGTGATTTGTGGCACTGCTGGTTTGTTTTGATCTAGCAGGATTATAGTAATGCCTATTGCCGAGCTACTCTATCTGTGACTATTATTCAATCAAATCAAATACTCGCCCAAAGTCATGCCGCGCGCCCGCGCGGGCTCGCTAGTGTAGGCAATTGAAGAGTCATTCTGGCCGAAGGGGTAATTTTTGCCTACTTTTTGAAAAAAAATCTACTGTTTCACCTATTGAGTTATTATAGCTAAATTTTGTATCTGATAAGAGACAGACTGCGTTATCAGGACAGGCCTATGCCCAGCTGTGGACTAGTATAGACAGATAATGTGATGATGACGTGAAGATATAGGTCTAGCCGTAGGTAAGACAACACTTCCAGAATGAAATTAACTAACTTATTAAATGTATAATAATAGATAGATAACATATCTAAAAAACCTTGTAAAACCTTTGCTCATACACTTGCAAAAACTACACATTCTAGTACTAGAAACTCTCTCATTAACATTTTGTAAACGCATCGCAAATTCTATATTTGAAAAGTCAAAAGATCAAGGCAAACTATTTCCAAAGGACTATAGAAATTCCATCGTCAACCAGCAAACTAAACTCTATTGGTATTCCCAGTAAAGTGAAGTTTCGAGTGGTTGTTAGTGGTTCTGTTTCTGTGAGTTACAGTAGGCCTGTATGTAATGGGAGTCGTGTAACTGTCATACAGAGTGCAGAGTCACGTCACACTCGGCGTAGCCTAGAGGCTGTACCTTAGAGGAATGTACGAAAAGGTAGAGGAGACAACAAACCGATTTATGGAGGCATTAGCACATTATCTGCTAATTCCTAACTTAACACGGTCTGCGGTTCTGCTTTAGTTTGGTCAAGTGTCCCTGTAAAGTAGTTAATGTAGAATAACCAAGTTTCTTGTTCACCTAAGTTGTAGGTTTTATTTCTTTTTTATGTATAGGAGGAAGAGGGGACGCTAGTCGGGCCGCGGATGATTAAATGTTCCCGTGTATATCCAAAGTGTCCAATGTTCGGCGAAAATGGCAAGAGAGGGACACCGGAGAGGGTTTAGTGGGTATTACGTCCTTTTCAGGGCGTCGAGTCCCACATAATTCTGGTCCCCCCCAGACCAGTTTATTCGTGAATGAATTTCCTCAAAGAGACAAAAAAAAAAAAAGGGTGGGCCAGTCCAAGAGCATAATCTTTAAAAAATAAATGAAATCGTGCACTTTATCCGGAAATGGAATCGTGCACTTTTGGTGACGAGATAGTGATCAAGTGACAAGTACTTACGTCAAAAATTGATTTTGTTGTTGCATTTCGTCCACAGGCTAATAACAACTTAACTTAAGGTTAATAACAAAAAAAATTAAAAATTTTACTAAAATTTCAAGAACAGAAACAAATAAGAAATAGTATTACAGGCGGTCACTCATAGCTGCCGCCTGTAATACTATTTATAATTTTTTTCGTTTTATAATTCTTTAAAACACGCCAAATTACTTTGAGATCCTTTTGTTTAAAAAATAATAGTATTGAATACTATTAATACAAACCGTATATTACTTCTTTTTTTGAAAACAAGCAAATAGACAACGTGATTTTGGAAAAAAAAAGATATACATGATAAGCAGAACGAATTCGCTTTTTCAAAATTTGTTTAAATTGTTTCATTTCAAAAGCAATGCCACATCTACATTTCGTGCAGCCCACGCTAATTTTTCACAACAGCTAAAGGTTATTAGAAAGTGGGTAAAACAATACTGCACGTCGCGCCGACGACCGACTGTCACAAAGGCTATTGTGTTGATTGACTCACCGCTGGCTGCGCCTACGCATCCAGAACGTGTGTTTTGGACAAAATCAATATCTGACGCGTATTTACCTAGACATTATCGATTGAAAAGGAACTATCTCATATTTATTAGCTAGATGTCCGCTGCGTTGTACGCAAATTTCCGGGATAAACGTACGTAGTCTTTGACCACGGGTACCTAAAATCCATCTCCTTGTTTTTTACTAAGATCCGTCCGTCATTGCTGTCAGCAGGAGAAAGACTGTCGCATTTTATCATTTAGTATGGATGCCGATGCCTTCCCTTAAATTAATCTCTACCGTTATTATTTTGTATCATTAACAAGTATTAATCGCGTCTATTTACCTTTTCCCCGACGTTTCAACAGGTTACTAGTAGTCACTGTCGCGGTCACTAGGTACTAAACTAACACTATTAATAATGTGTTCAGATCGCGTAAGTTAGAAAATATTTAATCTCTATCGACCAATCCCTTGGCTTGGGTCACTGATAGAAAAATTATACCTCAATATTCTGATTCAGGAACGGTTCACTAGTTCAATTTTAATTCTAAATCTAATTGAAATGGAACTTTCAATTCTCAATACGTATAATAGTATTGTGTAGTCGAGTGCAAACACATTAGCACCATCAATCAAACACTTTTAATCACGGTGTAATGACCTCCGTGTAATCGGTAGCCGTCGCACGTCAATCAAACTACTAACCACTCATTAATAACACAACAACCATTTTAAACTCAGTAACTTTGCAATAGCAGTGGTATTGGTAAAGCAATATGCTGGTCAGTAAATGATAGATATTGATCGGATCGCCACAGTGATCTGTGGTCTATTGTCTTGGACGGTCGACTGAGCCAAGTGAATACTAGTTTCAAGGCATTTTTGCTGTTTTTGTGACCGTAAATCATAAAAGGGAAAAAAAGTATTTCATAGATAATAGATGAGTTTGCTTGTTTTTGCGTATGATTAATAACACATGACTATTGTTATCTCAACAGCTGTTTAGAAAGATGATCGACTTCAAGTCAAGGACACTCATATTACTTAAGACTACATACTTACCAAAACCTAAATAAGTAATAAACTCATTTTGACCAAAACTGAACTCTATTCTTTCTAGTCGTTGGGTGCTTAGTTTAGAAGTCATCAAGATGCTGAAAGGCTGGATAGAAAGCTGGGAACCGATTGAGCTTCTACGTAAAATATAATAATCAGTCTGCACTAGTCCAGTCCACTAGGCTAATATCTAGATCTAATATTGCTTGCTTGCATGCTTTTCATAAACAACAATCAAAAATAGTACCTTATCATTTATTTTCTAGTAGCAATTACTTTTCTCTTTCTCTCTTCATATACTTTGGCTTTTTAGATGCAAGTGAATGGCAAAATACAAAACTATGAGATTTAGAGAAAACATTTAATTTTCTCATAAATTGAACACATGACTCTTTTCACGACTTTTCTTTATTGATGAACGGTAACGAAATGGTTGCGGACCTAGCCAACCACTTCATCTCAAACAGCTACCCTGTATACATAAGAGTACCCACCCAGCTGGGTCATTATATAGTGATCTTAAATTAGTTCAATTATACATTTTCTAACATAATAAATTACAATAAAGGTTTGACTAGTGACTATTTAGCCCTAAAATATAACCAGCCTAAAGTGAGAGTGCAAAACAGCAAATACAATAAATAATTTGCAAAATTGTCTATTGTATGTAAAGCCATGAGTCATGTCATGAGCCATGAAAAGAAAGAAGCAATGAAGTCCATCCCATCTCATAATAGCCAAACAACATAAACAATCCGCTTCATAACATCATATAAGTGCGCGCGCGCCTGTCCATCACTTGTCAGTCAGCGAGCTTTACCGGCCGCTACCGAGAGCTCCCGTATAATCACTAGATCATTACTGCACGTGCACGGGCTCTCATGATGAACTACTCATTGTGAGAGCTGGTGGAGCAGGGCTTTCCATCTCTAGCGGTCGGTCAGGAACATTGCAGATGCGAGCGAATGTAACAACTGAAAGCTTGAAGTTTACTTAGCTCTTGTTCAAAAATATTGCACAGGGTTTTGTAATAGCAATGATTACGAATAAAGGGATAGATTCTTAGTCTTAATGTTTTGACCCCTCGTAAAAGTTCTAATGGAGGCGGGCAGCACAGAACCGCGGTGGATGGCAAAAACTTAGGGAGACCTAATACCCAGCATGGGTAAACTCCGGCTACGGATGATGATGATGAAAAGTTCACAGTTGTCCACTCCGCGGCATTAGTTTTCATCAAACTGTTAAACGTTTACAGCTCTAGTTTCTCTGTTAATCCACAAGACCTGAAATAACTCTAATTTAGAAGGGTAAACAGATTAACCAAAAGCAAATATAATCTACACAATGCAAATAAAAGCTCTTTCTAAACAGCGTGGAGCGTACGTTCCGATGAAAAGGCAGTTTATATCTCGGTGTAATTGTTTCCCACCGGCGAGCGAGGCTAAGCCCTTGCCCACAAATCAGATAGGAGCGGAATAAAATGTGTGACCGCGGCCTTAGCTACCCGAACATTGCTGAGGGGGCATTAGACTGACCAAACTTTTTTGGGGTTTTGAGTTTTCTCTTTGTTGTGACGTCGGAACTAAATTGTGCATTAGCTTCTAATTGATAATAACAGGAACCTATTGTACCTAAGACATAGACACTACCCCCCATTGGGTAGGTAGTGGGATGGATTCAGGTGATAGTGATGATGAGTTAAAACAGAACAATCACTCCAATTTATCTCAGAGATTTTTATAATCACCTGGTCAGCAGGTAATACAAGTTGTTTCGACTTTTACGGAAGGAAACATTCCCCGCTTTCCGCTACTTCCCTAGCCTCGCTATTTCCCTATCTTCAGGGCGGGCCGATATCTGTCAAGCGCGAGTCAGCCGCCGGACGGGGCCGGCCGACGCCGGACGCCGATTAGCCCTCAATGAAGACACATTGTGTCCCGGCGCTCAACATCCGTCTTCCGAGCTGGGAAGACGATTGAAAGGGACGATCTTGAGCTTGTTACTAGAGGGATGTCATTGAAAGATATTTTTTTTTCTGAAAATAGGGATGTAAAACTACGTCTCGACGATACCGCTACGTACCCCTGGGGTCAATGTGGCACATCGTCTGCATTCAACATGAATGCAGACGATGTGACTCACTAAACGTAGTGTAGGGCGTCCTGTGCAGGTGGGATGATGAAAAACTAGGTACTAGCAGATGCTGAAAGGAGATGAAAATTCTCAGCCTAGGTTTTATATTACTACTTTATCGAGTGTTTAAACGAAGCAAGCTGGAAGACATACTTTTGGAAAGTTCGAAACCAAATCTTAATGCGCGAGAATACAAAACCATCACTGAAAATCTTGACGTCAAAAATTACACAGGAATCTTTAAAATTTCAACAGCAATTTCTGCATACCTACTTGGAACTCTTCGATTTATGCCAAAGATAAACGAAGGATGTGAGTACACAAATCAGGCTGGGCGGTGATAAACACAGGGCGGGCGGCGCGACGCGGGCGGCGCTGATTGCGGCAAATATCACGCGCGGAGTCAACAGCGGCGAAGATGTTTTGAATATACGAATAATGTTGCGAAGTTTTTAACTTTGTGAAATTGTTTGAATACTACCTAACCCAGTTACTTTACTATCTAGTTATGTCGTTTCCATGTTAAAATGGTGATTATGATGAAATTTTTACGGAACTTCCAAATTGTTTGACCTGATTGATCGAGGACCACAGTGTCGCAGCAGGCGGATGTTGCATGCAGCGCAGGAGGGTTCGATTCCAGCCTCGGGACAATGTTTGTACGATTTGCAAATATTTGTCTCGGGTGTTCTGGATGTTTTCAATGTATAATAAAAAATATATCTGTTTGATTAGGTAACTTATTCAGTAATTACCTTTATCAGTTAAACTATAACTACAGCTGATAAATGTCCAGCATTATTTATTGAAATTAGCTGGTGTTTAGTAGTTTATTTTTCCTTGAAAAAAACCACGTTACCTCAAAGGATAAATAGCATGACACGCTTCTGTTAAAAAAAAAACAAATAAATCATAGTAGTAAGTAGAAATTTTATACCGACCTATAAGGTATGCAAAACCATAAATAAACAAGCAATTCCAAGAAATGCCTCGAGACAGGAGCCTTCAGGAGCCCCGACAGACCCTGCGATTGCTGTAACAAGGGTCAGTATTGTAGGCGGAGGTAGGCACGGATGCGTATTGACGAGCCTGACCCTTGCTTCCTGGCTGGACGACTTGCAGCGTCCAAGTCATACGAGAGATACCATTTCAATTAAAGTGACCATAATTTTGTTGTTGATGTTTATTGACAACAGCACTAATCGTTTAGCTGGAACAAACGCACCGTGAAAAGCGAAAAAAAGCTAAATATTTCAGCTTGTTAAATTCAGTAGTTTGGTCTTGATGAGGTAACAGACATCCAAGATTAGTTAATTTCTTAACTTTAGTGCTAATAAACCTTGATAGTTTTATATGAAAATAAACTTACGTACTCAAATCGCCTCTGCGATGAGTTCGGCAGTTTTGTCTACAGTTGACAGATCTGACAGTGTTTGGTGTAAGAAACGTTCCATTGATTTCTTAGCAGAACAGTTCCAGGTGGGATAATAAAATTGGAACCACACTCGTGCCATGAAATCATTGAATAGACACAAAATTTGTTTATTTATATTTTTTGTTGATGGTGACCCAATACAAACTGTAGGTGTCTGATGAAGGTATAAGGAACACACTTAGTGCCGGTAACAAAAACTACAGCTTATATGTTTACACACCTTCAGAATAACAGCCAACCAGTCGTATAAGTATTTGTCATCAAGAGTTGATTCATGACGTTAATATTTTCATCACATAATAGTGCCCGGAAATAAAACATTAAAATAAAAGATTGTTTTATTACAGATGGCGTTAGTAATAAAAACACGTACAGATGCAAGCAGTAAGCAAAGTATCCTATACTTCGTTTGCCAATTATAATGATGTTAAGGAATCGACCGAGTCGATGGTTTCCAATACCCGTTCACCTCCCGTGCCTTGTCCACGGGAGTCTAATAACCATCCCGGCTGCGCATCAATAATCCCGGGATTAGGCGGCGGCGGCTTACGCAAATACGATCCGATTGGACGCCGGCCCCGGTGACCGGCCTGTCTCGGAGACCAGTGACCACCCCGTGTCCAAGAGACCAGTGAACACGCTGTGCCGTAGAGACCAGAAAAAGCCCTAACTGTGTCTTAGCAACTGCTTTTCTGTAAAAGCTTGTTACCCTTCATCATAACCATTCACAGCCTGTGATATCCCACTGGAGGTATCCCAAGGCCCCTTTGCTTACTCAAATTTACAAGTTCCTAAGCTTCACGCAATTAGCTGTTTCCTGACTAAATTACTGAGTCGTAAATTACTGAACCCATCGCACGTTCAAACGACTTTTAAATAATCAATAGTATCAACCGCAAATATCTAGTAGAACGACATAGACCTACGACTAAAAGTGGCACTCATTGCGACGAAACACAACGAGACTGAACACTGTAAGTGGCCTCTCTACTACCTCGCCAGTGCTCTGGAAATCGACAGTGAGACCACAATTGAATCCACGAAAACAAACATAAATAAGGCGAACAACGGAGCAACTTTAAACAGGCATCATAAATACGTAGTCTCATAAACCGGCTGAAACTTTAGTTCGGCCATCGCATAAATCATCCGCCGTCGGCCCGCGCCCGGCTCCAAACTATCCGCGATCCGTAGGCTGCATTCACGTATGAAACCGCATTTACATTATAAACTGGTTTTTCATGACGAAACTATTCGGGAGAACCAATTTTGACGACATAAGTAACACCGGGCCGGCCATAATCTTCTGAAGAACTGAAAATCGCTGGAATAAACGTGTTCTTGAGACTGAGGCTCTGTAAACGTAGTGTGGCGTGCCCTATGGACATGACTGACATATTAACTGTGGAATAACAATCTGCGAAAGACAGCTGGCTGTTAGATGCGGCAAGCCGAAGACAGGGACTATGTTCGTTCAGAAGTGGCTTAGCACAGGCTGATCAGGATTAGCTAATCCCTCGATCCAGAAATTGATTTATGAGCTCACTGGCATCTTAGCCTTAATACTCAAAATCATTACATACATATTTTTCACAGTTCTTTTGGGATGTACCTACTTTCGAGTCAGCAATCAACTAACCTAATCTGCTTTAGGTGTAACTGCCCAGCTCGGGAATCCGGGCATACCGACTCCTCGTCGGGGAGTGTATGACTCCCGCGCCCACGCGGCAATATGTCATCCCGGTCAAGCTCCCGCTATTTGTCTTGCAAAAATTCGGGAAAACATCTTAGGAACGTCGAAGCACGCGGGAACACGCCTAATACGCGTGTACCATTGATTGATCGAGCTCAAAGGGTGATGGCGTGGAATTGCCGGGAATTGGAATAGTTTTGTACGATAAAATGCTTCGACACATTCTGTGCAGAAAATTAAATGAGCTAATACGAGTATTAACTGTTGGGTTATCACGGTGAAAAATGCTAATGCATTGTATGTAAAACACACTTTTAGTGTCGCATTCCCGAGCATTCTGCTAACAAACCTAATCGGCACATTAGCCCTCACATCCGCTTTTTATCGCTAAAAGCGGCGTCGTTTACCGCAAACCGCATCGTTTAGAAGTCAGCACAAAACAAATGAATCAATTACCGCACGCGCCGGAACAAAAAGTGGGGTTTGTCCGCTAATGGGCCGCTAATGCTGCTCATTGTCGGCCATTTGCGGCCGCTGTCCGCTCGACGCCGCCGCTCTGCGGTCAAGGACCGAGCTTTAAAATGCCAAGAGGTTTGCTTTACTTAACACCATTTGACAGACATTTGAACGGAATCACTTGGCAAATTCCATTTGGTTGATTAGCTTGATAGATTAGTTTCTAGATCTAGAGGATACTTAGTTATTATTCGTATCTAAGCTATGAGTGAGGGCAATTAGTTGATGATTACGCACCCATTAGACCATATGGCATTATTTTTTTCATCTGCTACTTTTCAGCTTCTGCGTACCTACCTACCTAGCTGAATCGGTTACAATAGTAGATTGTTTTACAAGGGTGGTTATACTTTTGTTAGGATGATACGACCGAGTTATATTGGGTGGCCCAAGTTAAACGCTACTTTTCATTTAGATTGCGAGAATCTAAAACATTCAAAACTTACCTTCAGAATAAGAATGTCTCCACTTCACGAATTTGTCGTAGATAAGTCTATAAATATAATGTACGCGTTGTTTCTATGGAAACGTTTAAAGGAGATTGCTATTCTATAGAATATTAAAAATTAATTAAAAAAACATTGTCCAGCGGACAAAATTGTGAATCTAAACCATTCCCAGATCCCCTTGAACACACACAAAAAATTTCATCAAAATCGGTCCAGTCGTTTGAGAGAAGTTCAGTGACATACACACTCACAGAAGAATTATATATAAAAGGATTTTACGTGATTTTGACCGCAACAGATCCCCATTATCATCAGTTCCATTTTCAAAAATAAATACAAATAACATGAATCTATTCTACGTTCTTTGTCTATGGAACATCAAAAAGTCGAGTCTTGATGTAAGAGGACAATGTTTTGTACTGGCTGATGATAACAGTCAAATTAAAAAGAAAAATACTTTTTGACCGTAGGGCTAGTGACACTGAGACACTTTTTGAGCAAAAGAAGTGAATAAGTCTATTCTGTATCCATTTCACTTAAAATTTGACATGAAATACCTAACGATACTAGGATAATTCTAAAGTACTCATACCTACTTAGTGAAAAATGGACGAACTGCCATAACTGTAAGTAATATAACATGTCATGATGAAGTTCAAGTTGTGGTGAGAGAAGTGTGCCTTGTTTGTGGTCTGCGGTCTGCGTCGCAGGATGTGGCGCTATTAGAGCTATAGATAGGTTTTTATGTCCAATTCATTTGTTTATTTAGTCGGAATTAAGAACTCGCTTATTCAGAAAAGTTTTATCATTTTACTTCTCTGTAAGCCGAAAACTTTTCATGTCTCTATTTTAGAGAAGTGCGTTTTTATGCAAAGTCCAATCAAGCCGTGGTTTAACTATGTAGGAATGATGTTGGTTGTATTTTATCTTGAGCTCTGGTTTAGTCCCTTAGATTGATAACTACCTAGTGCTAATTTTCACGCACGTCCAAGAGAATCTCAAACACGCCACTCACTAGGAATTTCTGCTTCATGTCAGATAATTTCCTCTCCATCCAAAAGAAAAACAAAACTATCAAGTACCAGACATACAAGATATGTTTCTTATAGGCTGTCTGTTTCAATAGGGCTTATCAGATGGTCAAGGATTGCTGGAGGCTCCGCGCCCTAAGCCGATAGTTGTCAGCTCAGGGATGAGTCGCGAGGGGCGCCCTGGACGCTCCTAATGATGGGCCGACTAACTCTTTCTCAAGGGGGGAGTGTACGGAGTGGCTCATACCACCTATGGAGTGGCTTATACTAATATTATAACTTCAATAGTAACTCTGTCTGTCTGTTACCTAGTCACGCCTAAACGGCTGAATGGATCCTAATGAAATTTGGCTAGGAGGTATTAATATCCCGGGACGGACATAGGCTATTTGAAAAGCGCTTGCGGAGCCGCGGGGGCGCAGTTCTTAATTTTTTTTTCAAGGCATAGGCCCTTTTTGCTCAACACCGAAATAATTGGAAGGAGGAGACGGTAGATTATGTCATGCAGCCTCATATACTCAGTGAAAGGTGTCGTATTCTAGGTCAAGGTCAAGGCCGGCCTTCTAGTCCTAAGCCTCAGGAGTCCGTGCTGGGTGTACACGTGAACCGGATTCACTCAGAGTTTCGTAATAGTTATCCTGTCACGATGACTTTATTTTATTTTCAAAACGTATGTTATTTATTCCTATTACATAATAAAAAAATGTTTAGTATAAACATATAAGTAAATTATAAGTGGAGTCGCATAGACGCAACCACACCGTTAATAGTTTTATTGGCATGCGAATAATAAAACCACTTACACCCATTACTTCCCATGTCAGTGTGTGAAGGTCGTGTTTCAATTGCGAACACTTAGAACATTTCACAATTTTTATGTTTTTTACTTTGTCATAAGACATTTATTCACAAAGAAAATTATACTAGTATTTACAATTGAAACAATTGAACTAACTGCCGACTGTTGCAAACAGTCTACAGATAGCTCAACTGATCCATATCAACACCAGTCGGAAGCGTCCCCAAGACGCAAGATTTTTATGTTGTTATTTTTCCTCTATCATATTCCTTGTGAAATATTCCGAGAAAGCTTTAACGACAAAAAAAAATCAACGCAAGAAATTAATTTAGTCGGTGTTATCTATGTATCTTTATGGCTATGCCCAAATAAAAAAAAACTTCTGTCACGAGGCGCACTTATTCCATTACGTTCAAATAAGTACTCGTTAACAGAGGTTAGCCAAACCATAGCGAACCTTGACTTGTTTAGGTACGTTTACAGGCTGTCAGATTAGAAAATACTTCTGATTCGGTGTATACCTCTTTTCCCAGAGTTTTCTACATAATGCGGTAAAAGCATCTCTACATAAATCCCAAACAAACTATTTCCAAAAAACGCTAGAACAAGTAAGTGCGAAGGGCTGACACTTCACCCCGTCCGTATCAGATGACCGGCGCGGGCGGGCGGCGCGGCGCGGGCGGCGGCGGCGGCGCGTTATCGCGCGTTTAGCGCTGCCCTCAGCTGTTTACTGCTTATTGCTACACTTCCGAACTGATGCCGGGCTGATAGACCCACTTCAAGATAGGGTAGAGGTACGGCATGATGCCGAGTTGATAGAACTACTTCAAGAGATAGGTGACGGCTGGATGAGAGACTGTCGGTGTAATTTGAGCGATTATGTTTTTTAAAGGGTTGAAAACCAGTGGACAGTCAGAAAAAAGTTGGTTTTCTTGCAGGTAGAGTAGGTCTCTTGGGTAGCGTTTTCAAATTCCATAATTTAGGTGAGTTACTTAACAACTGATAAAATTTTAAAAATAGGACTACTTTATGCCCGCGGCTTCGCGGTTTTAAGATTATTTCTATCTCATGGGATCTGATTTATGAGATAAAAGTAGAGAGAGAGAGTAGAACAGAACTACCTGTACGCAAAATTTCAGCCCGATCCATTTAGTAGTTTTGGCGTGAATAAGTAACAAACATCCATGAAAACATTGAATGTTTTCCATGAAGCATTTATAACATTAGTATGATGTCGTTAGGAACATCGCAGAGAGTCAGTCACCCTAGTTCAGCAAAGAAATGATCATAATCATCAATAATCACTCGAGTCAGGACATTGGTTGCAAGTCTTTCCTTCATATAACCCTGGTACTTTATTGGATTCCGTGACTTTCCGTATCGCAACATGTCTTCGGTTGGGTGCAAGGTGTTGCGCGCCAGTGCGGTACTGCTGTCGAACAGCTGGTCATCACGGATTATCGTGCACTAGGGCCGCCGGCGGATATCTCGCCACGCTAGCCTTATCGACATCATCCGGCGGGCCTTTGTCACAGCTAACGTACCAGCAATTCTCGAACCGAATGGTCTGTTGCGTGACGATGGTAAGAGGCCCGACGGTATGACACTAGTCCCATGGGAGTTGGGGAGGCCCATTGTGTGGGACGCTACATGCGTCGACACACTTGCGCCTTCCCACCATCCGAGGACATCCGCGAGGGCGGGTGCGGCGGCAGATTTGGCCGAAGATCCCAAGAGGCGCAAACATGCAGGTCTCGACAGAGCCTACACGTTTCCTCCCCTTGAAGTCGAGACCCTAGGTCCGTGGGGTACCGAGGCTCTCCGGGTTTCTAAAAAAATATCTGAGCTTCTGGTGACCCGAGAGCAGGTAAGTATCTGGCACAGCGCATCAGTATTAATGCCAGCCAGCGTCTTGGGGACGCTTCCTCCTGAGTCACCTGTAGATTGTTTGCAACAGTCTCCAGTTAGCTCAATTGTTTCAATTGTAAATACTAGTATAATTTTCTTTGTGAATAACGGCTTATATTATTTGATTGATTTGAAAAATTCAAAAATCTAATAATAATTACGAAAATCTGTATAACTAAGAGCAAAGGTATACAATTTAAGTATTAGTTTGAATGGGTTTTCTTCATTTGGTTGTTTCCTGTTTACTGTGAGGGCTAAATTCCGCGCATTTTTTGTATTTTTCACAGTAATTTATAATTAAAAAAATTGTGAAACAAGTATTTTATCGTGTAGATCAGATATTGGCATCGATGTAAGTAAAATTCGGGAGATTGGGCACTAGCTTCTCAAAAGTGGAACGCTCAAATTGAGTCCAATTAGGTCCACCCACCTCAGTCACAGTCAGACCGGCGCTGCCGGTGTACATGTTTCGCGTGTAGTGTTGTCTCGATCGCACTTCGGTCTAGATACGTCTTTCCATCCAATGATGGTACAATAGGTAGAAATATTGCAATAGATTGGAAATAGCGTGTCTTTGCGTTTAGTTGTAGGTAACACAACACAGGCCATTTGTTGAGATAGCGCGGGGAGGACGTACCATATCTACAGAATTTTACTTATATCAATGGGTATTGGTCATATTTTGTGATTTGTTTCAGTACGTATAGTAGATAAGTTTAGAGAAATCTTTCATACGGTGAGGACAGAATTGTGCAATTTACCGCGGAGCCTCCTTACTGTTTTAAAACTTATAGTAGTTTTCATGTAGAGAGACATAAAGATGCTAGATTCCATATCTTATCGATGTACGAAACGTAACATTCAAATAAGCCTGCGTCACGCACTGGCGCACTGCACAAGACAGGTACTCCCTTATTTGGAGCCGTTCTATCAAAACTATCGCACACGATAACCGCCTCAACAAACTCCGTTATAAAGGTGATAATCGTATAAATTAATTAATTTTTTTGCATCTTCGCATGCTTCAGCGCAGAGCACTTGTTTACGGTTGTTATGTTGTCATTGCAAGATTTATGTAGCTGTTAAAGGAAATTATAAAGATTCTTATTATTTAAGTCCGTTGTGTGTTCGTTTTTATAGCAGTCGTGTCTTCTTGGTAATTGTTAGTAATTTTCTGGCATAGATACAATCTATTTAGTAGGAGGCATCCACGCGAAGTGGAGACATGACATGTGGCGCAACGAATCAAGTTTTTGATGCGATCCTCGCGTAGGACTCTACCACTTGACTTTAGATACTTATTTTAGATTTTACATAGGTACCATATTAACATAAGTACCATATCAACATAGGTACCATATCAAAATATTAGGTAACATACTGACATAGGTACCATACTTACATAGGTACCATACTAACATAGGTACCATACTGACATAGGTACCATTTTAACATAGGTTTTACCAAATTAACCCCCGAATATTTAATTATTTACTATCACATTAATAAGTATTATCATCAAAAAAATCAATAAGTGTATAATAATATTTTTTGTAGCCAATTCTTTAGTAATTTATTAAAGGTTTATTAGTTTTCAGTTGTATTTGGGTATTCGATGGTCAACCCCCAAGAACAACTCTGCATCTTATAAAACTTTTAACATAAAAGAATACAAAGTTTTATCACTTACCAACGTACCTCACTTATCTACGTAGGTACCTAGTACAGTACCTACTAGGGCTTGGAAAAGCGGTATTTTTAAATACCGGTTCGACTGACCTTGACGTGGTACCGGTACAACTATGGTGTTGAAAATATTCCAACATAAAATAAGCCATATGGCAACATTGTTCTATAACAATGTGAACTGTCAATATACAAAACTCTTCTGTTCGTGGTTTTACACTGTCCCTATTGTGCTCTCACCAAAAATTATCTTTTTCACGTATATTATACATATTAAAGTCTCTATAAACGCCTTTTATTATACATAATGGTATCGATATTAATTATACCGGTATTTTTTTTGAACCGATATAATGAGACTTAGTCCGGTATCGGTAATTTCATCGGTATCGGAATTCTCATCTCTTTAAAACTCACGCGGATGTGTTAGTTAGAGAGACACACAAGGCATAAAGACAAGCTTTACGCACCAAACTGCAAATTAAAGCTTATAAAAAAGAACGCATATCATCAGGCGGTAAATATATACAACAAATTACCCAGTGACTGTGAGTGACTTAAAAGCTTTATCATTGTATTTCTTATAATAAAACTAAAATTATGGCTCATGGCTAAATGTTTTTATGACGTTATGTAATATTTTAATTTTAAAAATCGACTTTTCATGAAATGATACTATTTTTTTTAACTCTTATTTTAGATTATTTTAAATTTTATTAGATATTAGTTATTTTAATATTATATTACTAATTAATTTTGCACGCCTAGACGAGGCAGAATGTATTGGAGTGTTATTTTTATTATTAAGACCTATTTATTGTAACTAAATTCCTGCATATAAATGATTTATGATTTAATACCGGTGTTTTCAATAAGTATCGGTATAATTACCGATATTATGCACGTAAAATATCGGTATCAACAATTCAATTTTGTAGAAGCGAGAACAGATAAAACTTATGTACCGGTTTTTACCGGTACTTTAGGCAAAGTATCAATACTTCAAAAGTATCAATACTCGAAGAAAATACGATTATTACCGCTATAGTACAGGTATTATTGGCACTGGTATCAAGCCCTGGTACCTACGTATGAGGTGTACCATGATCTTCTTAAAGTCTAAACTTTAACCAGTACTCCGTGACCCTTGTGCCAGAAACCAGTGTCGAAGGGAATAACAAATGAGGTACCTACCTAGCAACATGTAGCTAATGGTTCCCTTCCCTGGCACTTTATCGCCTCTTCTCTAAACACACACATTAGATACTTGATCTGCAACATTGTAATGGTACATCGAATGAATTCATTAAAAAATTACCGGGTACTTTATTAAATACTTATAAATGGTTAAAGAAGCCAGGAATTTGCATACATGTAGTTCGAGTCATCAGGAACGATTTTGGTTATGTGATGAGAGATTTGACTGGCAGCGCAAGTCTAGTCGAGGCTTTGACTTGGCCATCATGTAACTCTACCATATCTGATATCTTGTGTGGACGGCGTCCATACATAACCTAGGATGCACTCTGTAGCCGCGTCTTTTAATACGCAATTTACATGACTTGTCGATTTAAGATCCTTCCTTCAATAAATATTGCTTACTTATATCTGAAACTCGACGCCAAGCAAGTGAGTTTTAGTTTTTTGTGTCGTATACGTGTCGTAAACGTGTGTAATTAAGCTTGAGACCGTTGAGTAATTTTTTCACCAAAACATCTCACAACAATTTGACAGCAACACTTTCACTCATAAATTAGAAAGATTATGATACTGATTCTCAACGAATTACCTAGCATTCATTTTGCAAACTCTAGCGATGACATCAAGCAGACGTCTAGGAGGAAATCACTGTCCTTGAGTTACTAATTGCCTTCGTATGGCTGCGATAAGAAACTAGTTAGTTTTTAACGACCAATCACCGACCGTCTCTAATTACCAACAGCAGCTGTCCAAAGAGTCCGTCCGGGCCCAACAGCGTGACATGTAAAAACAACCCAATCCTGCAATACATCTTATCAAGATCTCAACTATCGTATTCGGTACCTAATTTAAAAGACAACCGTGTCTAATACAGAAACTATAAAACTTTACTTAGCTAAATAACCTTAATCTATACGTGGGGTCCGAGTATCCACCCTCACTGGACTGAACCACCTGGGTTTAAAGGTGCTTTTTCTTCAGCAGTTGTGTTGGTGGTTGGTTCTTTTGGTGGGGCGGTATAATTGATATCTTGTACGAGTATCAGACGCAAGGTGGCGGCAAGGTGCGTGGAAACGGTTGGAGCACCTTCCCGGCGGCGATGGTCGGTCGCTAATAATAGCGCAACAGAACCGTATAAACTGATTAGTGACGTCACACTGGATGGCTTCATGCAGGACTGGTGACAGATATCAATCAGCTGGGGTTAAGTGTAAAGTGAAAGTTTTAGGAAAGTGAATCAGTTGTTTTATAAAACGTAGAGCAAGGTAAATGATAGCAGAGCTCGATAAACTGTTCTGAAAAAACTACGAAACTTATTAATCATTTTAAATATTGTCACATTGGTTACATTGGTTCGATTACTGAATTATTTCTTTATTTACTAACCAGCTAAAATAAAAACGTTCATTAATTTTCAATCACAAGTTAGCTCGTAAATTCTGGTAAAAACCGACTGACACTATCATAGCCAGTAAACACTGAAAAAGTAACTATCGTGATGCCAGCGTTTAGTTTACTTCAAACAAGTTTTCGTCAAAAAGATTGATAGTTAAATAAACAATCAGCGTGAAACACAAATTATCAAAAGAAACGTGGGAATTTGATTGAAAATCGCGTTATTTCGCTTCATAAATCAGCGCGTGCGCCGAATTAGTTCGTAATTGATCGATGATATGTAAATATTATTGCTTTATAACATTTCCAAGAACACTTAGGTACTAAAATACGTTAATGCATACTTGTCAAATTGAGCGTGTTATTAGTGTGGGTAATCGTTAATTGTGAACTCGCGCATGCGTACTGCGCGCGGTATTGCATTGCATAGAGTCCAGCTGCAACGCTGCTCGTAGCTTTGTCTATTTTGTTTATGTTTGTGAATGAATTATAAGTGGCTGCCTATACAATTTCTACTTACTGTTTACTTGGGCTGGTTCCTTCACGTTTCCAACGCTTATCTAGCTTAACATAGATATTTTCTTCTAAAAGATACCTCAACAGCATACGTCAACTGAATGCTGAATTGAGCTACGAGGGGGGTATCCACGTGCAGAGTTAGAGACGTAAATTCTTACGTCGTGACTGCCACAGCGGCCACTGCTAGATGACACCTGAAATCTAATAAAATTGGCGTCCACACGAAAATGATCGAAACGATACACGATAATTTCACAACGCAATCACTTGCACAGTTTATTAATTCGGATTAATTAGTTTCAGAGTTACAAATTGGCACTACTGAACTGAAGCATTCATAATTGTTTCCATTGTTTGGCCACGGCCAGTTTTTGTGCGTTTGTATGATTGTGCATAACTAGATACACACAGAATATAAAATACCTACCACGGGCTTAAAAGTTTCACTGCTTAGTCGAAGAATGTACTTCATCATCATCATGATGATGATGATGAAGTACATCTTCGACTAAGCCGAAAAACTAAGTCGAAGATGTACTTAATGTTGTTGAATAGAAATTTCGAAATAAAAAAACTAATTACTCAAGAATGTATCGAGATAAAGTCAGCCTTCATGAATGCGAGTCATTGAAATCACTCGTGAACATGATGACAGCTAAATTAGAATGAAAATGACATGTATTGTGTGGATAGTAACTATCATTTTCTGAAATCATGATGACATGACTGTCTGAGGATCCCTGCGCACAGGTATCAAAGAACTACACCAGAAACTCGTCGCCGATGTTGGTGTACTCATAAAGCATAGGTAAGACGACATATAGAAGCTATCAGTGGCCTAATTAGCAACGCATTTCCGTACAGAGTCAAAGATTAAGAGTTGAAGTCCCCGAGTAGTTAATATTTGGGACATATTTCTATCTCTCTTATAGGTACTTACTGTTGCATTTCCACCTACAAAGTGAGGCGCGGAGGAGCGGAGTGCTACAGACATGCAAGTGGACCAGCAACATGCAAATGGCTCCACTTCGGCGCACGCGCATGCAAAGCATATAGATAATTCTTGCGGCGCATTGCAATTAAAGCATTAGCGAATTGTACCTATTAACATTACCTATTGTAGATACTATCTGTGCGTATTATAAGTGAATCGTTTAGAACTGTTTTAGTAATTAGTCGTTTTATAATGACTTAATGACCTATGAGTCAACTATAGAAAACAACTCGGACAGTTTAGATTTTAATGTTATTTATCCTCTCCCGTGGCAAGAGGCCATAATATGGCTTGTCAAATAAAACCGTTAAGTGGCAAGCGACCATATTATGGCCGAATTTCCGTTTTTTTTTTGTTGTTTTATGTTTCGTCGAATTTTTTTTTTTTTTTTTTTTTTTTTTAAATAATGCTGAACAATTCACATAGCATTATCTAGCCCCAAGGTAAGCAGAGCTTGTGTTATGGGTACTAGATAACTGATATACATAATAATATACGAGTACATAGATAGATATTTTTTATTATACATAGAAAACGACCAGAACACCCTGAACAAATATCTGCAGATCGTACAAATATTTGTCCCGAGGCGGGAATCGAACCCGCAACCTCCTGCGTCGCAGGCGGACCTTCGCCCACCGCGCCACAGAGGTCGTCGAATTTATGTACTTAGAGTCAACTTTTCAGCCATGTCAATGTCTTAAAAGTTGTTGTTTATGTACTATATGTGTGTGTATTAAATACTCTTACATGATACTTAAAATCATCATTATCATCATCTTCATCAATGGCCTTCACGACCACGAAGGATGGTTTAATTAGTGTTAATCGGCACTTGCGTACGGTGTAAACAAAACGGAGAGTGACAGTAAGAGGTGATAAGCTCACGTAGATAGAAGCGTAAATACCTACTTATAAATAACTAGCTGCGCCCCTCGGCTTCGCCCGCGTGGAAATTTATGTTTCCAACTTTCTTAATTTTTTCTTTCATAAGAACCTTCTCCTGACAATAACAAACACAACAAAGAAAGAATTAGCGAAATCGGTCCAGGCGTTGTTGAGTTATGCGCTTACCAACACGTTTTGCGATTCATTTTTATATTATAGATTTCCACATTCAATGAACTACAAATAATGTAGGAAGTGTCTTATAACCTCAAAGGAATGGTGACGTAAACTTAATTCACCTGAGCTAATTCACCTACGTGCATGGAATTCACTCCGTTTACAGTTTCAGTAAACGATAAGTTTCGTTTACTTTATAGATTTCGTTGTTATTCAACGAAGCTTGAAGTAACAAGCTTTTTCCCACAACAAAAGTCATTTATAATGTTTATTCCTTCGCAGCAATTAGTTCGCGAGGGTCCTCCACCAGCCATTTGCCGGTCGCGGGCGCAGGCCGCCGCCGCCGCCGCCCCGCCGCCGCGGGCGCTGCATCCATCAATATAAATAATACTTACGTTAATATACATAAATATAACGGTCAAATAATCATGCAGATTGAGTGCATACAGCGAACTAAGTTTAAGGACCCATCCATAATTTGATGTAAAACGTGTCAAAGGAATATTTTTTAGCCTATGATTGTAACAATCTCGATAAGTATATGGAATTTAAAAAAATGTTATGATAACTCGGTATTTCCTGTGTTAAGTCTTCTTTCACTAGACGATTTAAAATTTAAGTGAAGAGATTAAGAAATTACTTTCGATTATTTCATTATTGATACTAATAGCGAAAGTCTGTAAATGTTCAGTACATTTATGGTATGTCGATATTAACGGTAATGTTTGTACGATCTGCTAATATATGTTCCGGGTATTCTGGGTATTTTAGATGTATAAATAAAAAATATCTATCTATGTAATGTATTGCCAGCGTCTTGGGGACGCTTCCGACTGGTATTAATATGGATCAGCTGAGCTACCTGTAGATTATTTGCAACAGTCTGTGGTTACCTCAAATGTTTCAATTGTAAATACTAGTCATAATTTTTTTCTATTATTTGATTGTAATTTTCTTTGTGGATAAAGAAATTTCATTAAGTATATCAGTCATCTAGTACCCATAACATAAGCTCTGCTTAGCTTAGGGCTAGGTGATGTTGTGTTTATTGTCCAGCATTGTTTATTTATTTTAATAAAAAAAATATAGTAATATACTCTATCTCTATCTCTATCTCATACTTACCTACAATTTGACTGTTGTAAGTGTTTTTTCTGAAGTCTAAAGAAACAAGGATTTTGAATTTTGTCTTCTGTGATTTACACTTGGAATATTGTGAAGCCCAATAAGTAGAAAGCGGAGGGGAAAATCCATTAACAAACTTGATTTAATAAGTTCTGTTTGCCGGCGATGCTAACTTACTAAGTAATAATCACTTAAGTACAGCGATCCAAAACTTGAAAACTTTTTACAAAAGCTCCTCTCATCATTATAAAGGCTCGGTACTTAAAATACTATTATTTCGGCCGTACACCTTTCTCCATGCCTTTGAACGAAGCGAGTAATGTGATAAGATGGCACCGATAAGATCGGCGCACGCGCAGCTGACGCGGGGAAATGGCCAGTGGTACCTTTAGTAACGCTTTTGACGACACTTCATGCTTTTACGACATGCGTATCCAAATTGCTACATGCTATGCTACCGTTTGATCGTTTTTTGGTAACAGTTTTTAACTAGTGAGGATAACATCGGTGTACAATGTAAGGACCGGAACAACCGTGACCACGAGAAGGCAAATGTTTCTATAATACTACTGGTTGTGCCAAGCCGTTGCTGCACGAACCATTCGCGTTTGCGATGCAGATGCATTATGTTACATAATTATGTATGGTACGCAGTTTAGCTGAAATTCCAAAATTATTGAATTTTAGAGATATGTAGTTTTGAAGGCAGATTTGCAATGTTTTCATACTCTTTAGCTAGAATCGGCCTTAGTCGCAGGTGGCGGAAATAATAAGTCAGTAACGAATTCTCTGGATCATTAAATGGTAAAAAAACTAGATTTGTTCCCACTTAGCGCCACAATTTGAGCCTCGCAAGGGTTAGCGTAGAGTGACCATAATAGTCGCCATAATAGTCGCAAACCGAGCGTGTCCGAGGGCCGCCGGCCGCGGGGACTCCCCACCAAATGTCAATGTCCCACTGACATTTATTAACGTCGGAAGGGTTGCTTAAGAAATTCCTAAAAGACTGTTTTCTTTTTCCCAACGGTGGGGTTTATTTATTGGCTTTGAAAGTCGCAAGCTGTTCGGTTTACGGCTAGTTTGGGAGTGCGATTTGTCAGTGTTGACCGGAGGGTCGTGTGTGTCGCGGGCGACCAAGGTGATCATTGGATTAACTCTCTGTTTTACAAAATTTCTGTTTTCGGTTATATGAGAAAATGTTTAATTACATATAAAAAAATTAAATATATTTGTAACTCTTGACAGATGTTACATTTATATTATACACTAAATAAAATACCAATCTACCATCTTTAGAAAGGCGGCAAATGAGGCTTGATTTACGTAGTTCCTGTAAAGCTATTCTGTAGAGGTTCATCAGTTTAGTAATAACCAAAAAGCAAACAGAAAGCAGCCCTGACAACGAGCACATTGTTGTATAACTTCGGAAAACAAATCAAATAGTTAAACAAACTATAGCCGACAATAAAGTCGCATAACATTTCAGGAATAGTTACAGACGAAACTTCGAGAACTTTCGCCGACAATACACTATTTACATAGTTTTCTAGTTTCGGACCAATGTGGGCTAATCCAGTAATGGCGGAGTGTTGCCAAAAATAGACGTGGCACCTTTGACATAATTATTATGTCGTCATTATCAGCCTACGCTTGCCCACGGCTGGTCATGGGCTTCCATAATGACCACTATAGCGATTTGTCTTGATCCAATACTTAATTTTTGTATGACACAAGGTATGCTCCTTTATAAATAGTGAGACTGGCTGGGTACGTATGTAGGTGCCTCGTTAACAGTTAGCGGTGATTTAAAAATTCAGACAAAAAGGTAGCGGAACGGAAACAAACAGTCTTCTACATGTTACGCCATATCACAGATATTATAATACTATACTAGTAGCCATATTTTTATTTTTTATTAAATAAATAATGCTGGACAATTCACACAGCATTATCTAGCCCCAAGCTAAGCAGAGCTTGTGTTATGGGTACCTACTAGATAACTGATATACATAATACAATACACTACATAGATAGATATTTTTTATTATACATAGAAAACATCCAGAACGCCCTGAACAAATGTCTGCAGATCGTACAAACAATTGTCCCGAGGCGGGAATCGAACCCGCAACCTCCTGCGTCGCAGGCAGACCTTCGCCCGCTGCGCCACAGAGGTCGTCAATATTATTGTAGAGTGTAGTGACACTACATCAATTCAGATCAGTTTGTGATATTTCATGCAAATAGTCTTTGACCTAAGTACCCCCAGCAGACTTGACTTCATCGTGATATCCACACACGGCCAGGCAGGTGGCACGTCCCTGTACAAACCCGCCCACAAAGCGTCGTAAAGCCATTACTAGGTAATTCAACGGTTTCCAGTGTTTTCAATCTAGGAAATGTATCGGTCATCATGTGCAGGTTGGCTGGACAGTAAGTAGGTATGTCTGTAATCATTGGGGTGTCGTTAATGATAGCGGAGGCTAGGTTTAGTATCGACTTCAATTATAATTTGCATAGATATAACTAAGTTCATGTTCACAAGTGCAACTAGCTGCAAGCGAGTGTGTTTCATGCTCTACCTTCATCAATTTATTTTGTTGTGTTTGGAGAACAAACTGTTTATAAACTAATTTACATAATAACTCATAACCATTTATGTGTCTTCGCATGTAAAAGCTAGAAGACTGCTTGCTTCCGGAGTAAAAAACAACTGGGAAACAGTTCTGTCTTGTTAACAACTAGGTACAATGAAGTAAACTAAGAGTAACTAACAATTAACAAAACTTATAAAATTACTAACAATAATTAACAATCAATCATCGACCACATCAATCAGATAAGCAAGAAGTAGCCTATTATTATAGGTATCTATCCCATCTCATCTAAGTCCAACTTGTAAATTTTTTGCCAGATGTATTATTATTGTAGGGGTTCCTACAGTTATAAGTTAAGTTATTAGTTAAATAGTTAGAGGGAAGGATAAAGTACGAATCAAACCCCCGAGTGCTAGTTTGACACTGATTTAATGTTCGTAAGTAATTGCACAATAATACATAGGTAAGCAAATTGGTGCAAAAACATGTGTTTGAGTTGGTGAATCTGCTTAGCTAGACATGACCTAATTCAATGACTCTACCTATCGTGCGGTACTCCGTACATTCTGCCGGCCCAGAAGGTAACAGTCAAATCACTAAAGTTAACTTAATGCTATGGTTCAAATTTATGTTAGTAAGTAAAGCAAAAAGAACATGTAAGCTAGTAAAGTTATGTAAACAATGTGTAGATATAGATTATGTAAATGAAAAAGTAGATAATAAGTAAATTAAATAGTAAGTAGGTAGGAACATAATGAATTCTTAAATATTTCATCACTGCACTACACTATACTGTTAAATTGGCACTGGAATGTCCAATCGTAACGATGGAAGTCGTGGTCGGCCCTGAAGAGTCAAGTCATCGAGCTCGAGGTCCATGACCGCCGGCGGCGCCGCCGCTGCCAGCGCCATCGGCACCGTCCGCGCCGTCCGCACCGCCGTGTGCGCCGTCCCCGCCGCCCGAGGTGGGCTTATCATCCTGTTCAGCTCAAATGATGTTTTGTTTGCTAAAGGTTTTCTAGCTTCAACGATCATGTTAGAGCTGTAGACTCGTCTCCTTATCTTCATGAGTTTGTTAATCTCCTTTACGTCTTGCTTGTCGGCAGGTAAAGTCAGGTCAGAAGATAACTGTCTATAGAGAGATTTCAATTTTAGCTGGTTTGTAGATAAATCGTCGTCTTTGAACATCTTGTTCTTGTTATTGTGAAGTTGTTGAATAGTTTCAGATTTTGATTGACCCAGACATTGCTTGATATTGGGTTTCATTGGAATAGCAACTTCGTACTTGCCTGTTGCTAAGAGCTTTGTATCAGATTTTTTGTGGTTCTGGTACTGGTTCATTTGTGTGAGTTTATCAGCCTGCTCACTCCTTTCTTCTAGTTCCCAATGTCGTGATATTTTATTCGTGTTTTTGACCACGACGTGACAGTTGGATGTCTTGACGCTTCCTGACAGTATCCAGCCCAGCCTTGTTTGTTGAGCGATGGGAGCCATGTGTGGGCCCTTGAGTAGACCGCTCATGAGTATCTGTGAGTAAACGCTCGCATCCAGAAGTAAATCGATAGGTTTGGAGACATTATACTCAGGGTTGGCGAGTTGAATATGTTGCAGGTGTGGCCATGACTGTCTGTTGAAGGACACACTGGGTAGCTTGTTTATGACGTGCCTAATAACCAAAGCTTGTGTTGTAAAATCATAGTCCTTGTAAATCGATTGACATTCAAGTGTGATGACTGCCTTGCCATGTTTGGATCCATTTGCGATGCCAGAGACAGATGCGTGGTACCGCTGTCGGGGCAAGCCTAACATCTGTGCAGCGTTTTCGGATATTAAGGAAATTTGGGAGCCTTGGTCCAGGAGAGCTGTTAAGGTGATGTATTCACCGTCCGCGGCCTTGACCTTGATAGATACGGTCGTAAGTAAAATCTCCTCATCATCTGTAGCGACGTGATTAACGCTGTGTTGTTTGTTATGTTGTTGTGGTGGTGGCGTTTGAGATTTCGCAATACGAGCCGTAGGTACGGACGATGACCCGGCCTTGGTTGTGTTATTCGATAAATTGTCAGTAAGGTCGCTATTTGCGTATGCCTCATGTAAAATCGTATGATGATGCTTATAGCAAACTCTGCATGTTTTCTTCGATGTACAAGTGCTGTCATTGTGTGAGTATAAGCAATTTTGGCAAATATGCAATTTTATTACGGTCATTAGCTTCTCGTCCGGTGTTAATTTTATAAAATTGGTACATTTATATAAATAGTGGTTGTTGTTACACATAGGACAACTGATTGAGCATGCCGCGCTAGCTTGATGTTCCTTGTATGCATATTTACCATAACGATATCCACCCTGCTGCTGAGAGTTAGGCTTGTTGACCTTCTGTTGATTGGCCTTACCAGGTGACGAATCTCTCTCCTTTTTAGTATGTATAGGCTCCAAAGCTGTGAATTTTCCCTCCAAAAAGTCCATTACTTCAGATAGTGTCGGTAGATCACGTGGCGACTTACGTGCTTCCTTGTAATCTCCGTATGTTTCGGGGTCTAACTTCTTTGAGATGAGGTGAACTAACAGCGGGTCCCAGGTACTTGTATCGATACCCAGGTTCTGTATGGCGTAGAGGCACTCTCTTGAAGTATCGAAAAGACGTCTGATTTCGTGTGCAGTCTGTTTGTTAGCTACTGGCTGATTTAAAAATATCTCTACCTGTTTAGTAAAGAGCAACTGCGGGTTGTTGTATCTGTGAGTGAGTAGTTCCCACGCAGTGTCGTAGTTGTCTGCAGAGATATGTAGATGCTGAATAAGTCGCTCAGCATCCCCACGAACTCTTCCCTTTAGATGTTGCATCTTCTGGGACTTCGTAAGTAAGTTGTTGTTGTGGATGCTTTCCACGTAGAGGTCGTAGAAAGTAGGCCATTGTGTGTACTTGCCAGTAAATGTTGGTATCTCGATTTGAGGCGTCGATTGTTGAAGATGCGATGTTGAAGCCAGCTTGTAGTTTAATGTCCGCTTGATCTTCTTGTATGCATCCTCGTACGAGTCAAACTCATCATCATATCGAGGATCGGATCCTTGTAGAACGTTGTCAATTCGCAAGTGCAGAGAGTCGATTGTATTCCAGCGTTGCTGTAGTGTACGCAGCTCATCTTCGATCTCCCATCTGTCTCGTATCTTGTCAACTTGAATTCTGTTTACCTGACGGTTAAACGCGCGGAAGTTGGTCCTCTGTAGTGACAGCAACTCACTTGCCTGCCCCAGCGAAGAAGTAGTTTGCTCAATGGGCGGTGGCGGGGCCGTCGAGATGGGCCTAGGTGATCGAGTAGGCACTTCCTCGGCTGATGGCCTTGGTAAGGGAGATAGAGGTGGTAGAGTATCACCCGCACTCGCATCCGCAGGGGTGAAAGACCATATCTTAGTACGGACAGATTCGCAGTAGGTTTTCATTTGCTCGAATTGATTTTCAACGAAGTAAGGATCGCTGTCATTTGCAAAAGAAGACAGCTTGTTGTTGTCAGATTGAAAGTCTCCCCACAGCTTGCCGAGGGTCTCCAGACGTTCATCCAGGTACCTGCGGGTCTTCCGACTCGCAGAATCCTTGTTGAAGTTGCGTTCTAACTTCTTGATAGCTTCAACAATGTCGTGTTGGCGCTGAAGTAAATTCTCCATGTTGTAGTTGTAGTTTGTAGTAAGTAGGAGATGTAGGTAGGTACCTAGGTAAGATGTTCAGTACTTACCTGTTACTAAGTACCTGTTGGTACTCAGTGTCCTCGTGAAATTAGCACAACCTTATGCGCCTTCTCAATGACTGGTGGGACCCGCTGGTGGGAAGCCAGTCAACCGATTCGCAGTCGCACGTAATTCACTAAAACACTAGAGCACGTTTCCCTGTTTGGTATCAAGCGTCGATGATACTTCACAGATTAAGTAGTAGACAGTATCCCGGTTGTAAACCGTGTCTCCCGAACGTCGACAGGAGGCGGCCACGGTACTGGTAAAAAGTTAGGCTCGAAGGACCAAAAAACTGTAGGGGTTCCTACAGTTATAAGTTAAGTTATTAGTTAAATAGTTAGAGGGAAGGATAAAGTACGAATCAAACCCCCGAGTGCTAGTTTGACACTGATTTAATGTTCGTAAGTAATTGCACAATAATACATAGGTAAGCAAATTGGTGCAAAAACATGTGTTTGAGTTGGTGAATCTGCTTAGCTAGACATGACCTAATTCAATGACTCTACCTATCGTGCGGTACTCCGTACAATTATTTATAAGGTTTTGGCGTGAAGTAATATAAAAAGATTCATCTACCGCTACCCAAACATAGATTTGCAATTATTACATTAGTTGTGTTCGGGAATTACAGTTATTTGGTGAACTAGCCATATTTTTGTGAATGGTTTGGTAAAAGTGAAAAGATGTTACAATAAAGCTCCGCAACGGTCGGTAAACAAGCTGAAACGATTCTTTAACGTTTCATATAAAAGTTGAAATGTGCTGCCATCTCGCTATTGGTTTTAAATGTTTACAAATTGTTTTGGACGATTCCTTTTATTTTTCTGTGTGTGGCATTTCTTCAAATGAGTATTGCAAAAATGAAATACGCTGCCATAATCAGTCAACAATTTAGGTATTTAATTACTTCTTATTATTTTATCAAACAGCTAACTCTAAATAATTACTCGATTACCTTGTTTATTATCTTCGGAAAGTATACAATTGCCGTCCGAACAAAAACCAGCCCAGATTTAGTTGAGAAGTCAGACGCATGGTTATTACACGTCAATACAACATACTCGTTAAGTTTTTCCGACGTCAATTTTACGCGCAGTTTATGCCGAGGTAATGGGGGGCGTCACGATAGAAAAATGCATTATTAAACCCCTTAACCGTTCCAATATCGGGCACTATGGGCAGCACACCGGGGCTCGAATCGTACTCTAGCGGCTCTACCCTTTGGCTCAAACGCGTCGGTGTAAATGACTCCGCGCTCCCTTTGTGCCGGACACAAGGCCACTTTGGGGTGACTTAAATCCGAAATTGGGTATTTCGAAAAATGTGCATGTGTCATTTATCACGACCCTCGCTCGGAAAGAACGTAACCCTATTTAAAAAACTACCCTCCGGTAATCCGCCAGCTAGACCGGAGCGGCACAAACAGTATTAAATTTTTCTACTATTAATACAATGGCGGTGGAGAATAAATATTGGATGAATGCGATGGAGCCGCAGATAATCCGTATTAAGTGAGTGAATGCAACCCTTCCCGTGCGACGCAAGGCGCACAGGTGACCGTTAACGGCAGTCTTATGAACTTATCCTAAGTCTAAAATAACACCAACACTACATTAAAAAGCAAATTAGGGCCTAGCTAGCTCTAATGCCTAGGCGGTAGGTGATGTCGTAACCTCGAAACTCTTCAACAGTAACGTTCCCCAAGAACTTTAAAATAATAAGATTGCAATCGCCTGGACGGAGGGGCCGGATAATTTGATTACCATCATTCAATTTAATGGCAGAAATTAAGACAGTCGCGTGTCGCATTAGAGCGCTCCTCCCGCGGCCGCGCCGGCTCCTCAGCTCGCGGTTAGACTGCGTTGTTTTGGGCGCGCACGTGGCGCCGCGTGCCCACCTCCCCCCGACGCTTCACAAACGCTTTATTTTTTACTATTTTCATAATTCACATTTCACAATAACAACCGGGAAGGCGTTTCGCACGGTTAGCTTATGAAAGCACTCTCGCGGCGCGGCTTACCGCGAGGACCTCTTGTGGGCCCGATATTATTTATACTATACGTTTTGTGATCCACTTTATCAAACGCGTTCGTTGCCGTGGGGTTGGAATGGCTCGGCTAGTAATTTACTCGGATCTTGGTACTTTGGGTTATTGTGTTTTTTGGCGCGGATTAGCGAGCCGCGGGCGGCGCCATAAAAAGCTCCTGTCCTGAGTCCCGACGACGAAAGCCCGGCCGTTCAGCGGCTTATTGGGCTCGATATTGTCTTCTTTATTAGATAAACGATACAGAAGATCAAAATGGCTTAGCAACTTACCGAAATGTCAGCAGCTTCTAACTTAGAAATGGAATTCCTTTAAGACGTGTTCGGTAACTTGCCCAAGCTCACCACAAAACTAATTAGTGGATGTTCACTCGCTTCGCGGCTCTCTGCAGCGGCGCAGGTCTGCAGCCGTGATCCATAATCAAATCACGTGCTTGACTAGAAAAACAAACTGGAGCATTTCGATTAAAACGCCCAAGTTTTATGAATCGGTGAAGTGGTCCCGGGATGTGTGCATATCGACTCCTGGAATGTACGGCCTCGCCGAGGGAGTCTTATCCAAATTGCCGTAACAGCAAGGGTACCGTCTGAGGGAGACTTTTTTTTATTTTACAGTAATTTCCCATTACATTTTACGCGACTCGCAATATTGTGGGGTAGAGTTTTTGCCATTCCCTCTTACAAACCGACGCTATTGTTTTTTATTACATGTTCATCGGGGGCAAGAGGAATGCAGTTTAAAGTTTAATTAAGTACATTTCGAAGTTGCCATCTATTACAAGTTAGATTGTGTTTTGCTTTCAGCTCGGATAGCATCAAGAAAAAACTACAAAAACACTTGTAACAGGAGAAATGTCGATTACTCACGCGACAGACAGCGCGAGTAAAGGTCAAATATTTGTTGGTAAAAAATATTTTCATTTACAACCCACAAAGCCATTAAGTTTTTAATTCGAGCGCATCGTAAAGGTGGCTCCACACCGGGGCGGCGCCGTAGCGGGAGATTCCAAATAAAATTTGATTGAGATGCCACACTTCATAAAGTAGGTCTGCAGTAATTTAATTAGTAAATTGTTGATTGGCTGCATTAAACAGTAGCAATCTAGTTGCACGATACGTTATTATTTCTAAATTGAATAATTGGGCTTGATTGAAAACGTTTTGAATATATTAAGCTTCTGATTTTTTCCAAGCACTTCAAATATCTATAAGATAGTATATGATGTAACTGCTAATACTAAAGCTACAAATATCGATATTTATACCTATATTCCCACAGCCACATTATAAACATTCAACAACACTCATACATTCATTATAAGCGTTCAACGGCTTATTTTTGCATCTTTAATAAAGATTTTTCACTAGTACCTACTTACTCGAAATAAATGCGAACTAATTTGTTAGATCAACGAACCACCGCTATCCAAAATTAAATCGAGCTCTAGGTAGTCGCACTACCCCATCCTACCCTAAATAATGTTGCGTACGTGTAAGACGGCATTAAAGTGGTACAAGTTAACCCCACGCTCCTACCCCACGCTTTAAATACATCCGATAAAAAACTAAACGACACCCCTCGATACAAACCTACCCTCAGGAAAATGGAAACGTCCATAAAAGAAAATTTATCCGCAAATTAATTTGCACCGGTACCAAATGAAATTAGGAGATGCAGTCGCTTTTTCATTTTATCCCGCTTTTCTTTTTTGGGAATGTTATTTTCAATGTGAGGCTCATTTATAAATGGAGGTTAATTATGATCACAGCTTACTTCAGTTTTGAAATTGCTTTATTCACTCTTTTACCTTCAAATCCATTAGTTTACTGTAGGTACCTACAATACCTACACACAGCTGCTGTCAAAGACAAACAGCAGTTGATCACCACAGCGCACACTATCTTATTAGAAAAGTAAAACGTGTATCAAAGTTCACAGGAAACAGCAAACTAGCATCGTAATAAAATCATTTACATTCCGAAATTGTGAGGCAATTATCAGTAGATCTAACTCTTTACTAATTGAAGATTGAGGAACGACTTCATGGCAGATGTTCGCTCGGAGTCTATATCCGCATTCCGCGATACGATCTCTCGTTTGACACTCTCATATTTTACGCACTTTATGTTGTAGCTCAGGCGATTCAGCCGGTTCACTCCATTAACAAGCTGCTTGCTTGGCTGCAAGCAAGAGCTGTCTTTCCATTGAAGATCTGGCGTGCACGGCACGGCGGTAAACCTAAGCAACAGGATTAGATCGCTTGGATCGGATAGCTTCTGTACACTGTTGGTTTGGTTTCTTATACTTAGTAATAGATGTAGTAGTATGTACTGGCGAGTTGGCTTGAAATGTTTATTTATTATTATCATAATTTTATTATAACCGTATAGGGTCCCACTGTAGGGCAAAGGCCTCGATTTGCTACTTCCACATTTTTCTATCGATAGCTAGGTTTGGCCACTCTTTTTGGTATGCGTCTAGCTCGTCCTTCCATCCACGCCTAGGCTAGGCTATCCACGACCGAAGCATCGCAGGCCGCGTTTGTACTGCGCGAGATGAGAGAGCCAGCTGACGATTTGTCTTGTTTCCTTCGACCGAATAACCTGTGACAAACTACCCAAAGGCAACTCAGATTTAAGCACGTCTCAAGTGAATTTTTGACAGATTTTCATAGGAAACTGTCCAAAAACCTACTGTAAAAAGCTCCCTCACAAACAAAGTATGTCAAAAAGATTTTAAGCATAGGGTTTTCATTGAAAATTAATCAGAACGTCACGAAAAGACTAGAGCTGTTGTCCCCCCTGCAGTCGTGGGCATCGCGTCGAAGCCTCAGAGTTTTCGCCGTAAAAGTCATGCAGTCGCTCCCGCAGGTGATTTATAGCCGCCGGGCCGACATTAGATTTTTATGTTCCCGTCTCGGAGGCCGTAAATAACACTTCCATCCACTTGATGTTACTGATTTATTTATTTAGACGCAATGATGGATCGTTTCTGATGATTGTTTATTTGTAGCAAACTGTATATTCTGCTACTCTTGAGGAATGAGATCAGCTGTCTGAACAAAAAAGCTTTTCTGATAATTGTTATTCAGAGGTAGCTGCTCGTTTGTTTCATATAATAATTTTAATAAGTAAATAACCATCTGGTGAAAAAGCTGAACGAATTACCTAACTAAGTCATTCCTCCTACGTCCCGTACAACTCGCAATGTACACTTCCGAGTCGAATGTACGTGTAATGTAGATACCGAAATTGTAAGGTTTTTTGTTGTTAAAGTGCGTAACCCCACACTCAGGGTGATTTCTAAGAAATCAAATAATATCGCAAAGATTTTCGACTTCGACGGGACTTGAACCCGCATCCTTCCTTTAGTACAGGAATCCAGGCATGGCAACAAAGTTTGTAGGTATTTAACAAAAATCAGGAGTCTCTTTACCAAAAAAAAATGTTTTTCAACTACTAGGAATCAAATTCATAACTAATTATAAACAAAGTAAATGATACACAATATAATTTACATTTTGCGGCACTTATCACAGCGTTACACTAAACAGAGGTTTTGATTTCATTTGAACATGCGACCTTCGATTGAAAGTTCGAGCGTCTCTCAACAGGCCCACCACAACACCTCCACTCTACCTCTCCAGACGTAGGCGTCTCATAGTCGCAGACTGTTATGTGAACCTGACCTTTCTAGTAAGTACCCACGAGATTCATTGTAAAGTTTTGACACCTCATAATTATCCGAGTGCCATAATGTTTACTGCGGGGCGCAATAATTGTTTTAAAGTGCCTTCGAATGGGGCGATGACTCAATTTATAGATGTAATTGTAGTTAGGACCAGCTCTTCCACCGCGCTAATTGTGCCTAATGGCTGGAGAAATCATTGTGATCGTAAATGAAAGATTGCATCCACATTGGTAATGTGCTAGAGCTTGGCAAGCTCGCGAAGTGAGCGAATGTGTGTTATGAGAACGACGTATCGTTGCTTAGATAACGTCAGGTTTTTGGCACAGCTATTGAACTCTCGACAGTTTCTTCTTATTTACTACCTACTTACCTAATCTTAGGTAAAAAAAACATAAATAGCGGTCGTTCGGAGCGTTCGCACATCGGTCTTTATGACCTCACCTCACCTCACCAGTCTATATCGGTTCACTGCTGGACGCGGGCCTCCCCCTGATAAACGCCTTATTGGCTTTTATCTCATGGGGGGTAGTGCCATCCCCACGCTGGGCATGCGGGTTGGGGATCGCAGTTCTATGGTAGAATTGTTGCCCGCCCCCGTGGATATCCTTTAGTCGCCGCTCTAGACACCCGCGGGGAGAGTCGGGGTGGTGCAAGTTCTAAGCCGCAACACACAGCAGGGCTTTAAGGCTATAATGGTAATTACACAAAATGTCAAAACGCCGACAAAGTCCTTAGTGTTAGCATAGGCAGATAATATAATACCTAATCATATAGATATCTATACCTAGTAATATTATTATAGGTAGTAGTAGTAATAGGCATAGAAATAGTTTTCGTCAAAGTATTGCTTTTTCAATTAATTAATTCTCTTAACTTCTTCAAGTAACGCAGATACTGCCAATTCGTATGATAATGAGGCACTGATTTATTTTAGGTTAAATAACAGATGAATTAACATACAGATGGCAGAGTTTTTAATAATTAATAGCGATTATCAGAGGGACTCTTAGCATCCATAATGAACGGTTATGTAGCGCTAATGAGCCGGACCGACGAATAAATAACGACAAAACTCGATATAACGTTGACACAGATTATGGAGGTACCTATACCTGCCTGGACGTGAATAGGAACCTGAAACTTATGGCGATAACATTGTTTAGTAAGCTAACTAAGTTCAGACAAAGTCGCCGCTTTGGTCATGACTGTACAGATGGTTATAAAATTATAACTGTACAGAATACCTAATCTCGAAATCCCGGTGGTCAGTATTCAGAAAGTACAGAATACCGCATAACATATAACGAATAACATATATCACTGAGCCCGAATATCAGAATACCGAAACCACACAAACAGAGAAAAAACTTAGAACGAACACTCACGACATAGTGACGTAGACGAAACAGTATGAAATCGACCCAATGTAGAATATATCTTCCGGGTTGCCCGTTAGTTTTAATGTGTTATTCCAGTTTTCCCCCTTGACAAATCCCCTTAAGGGGGTGATTACCTACTAAATCATACGTGCGCTATTTCTGAAAAGCTTAACTTTTGTATATCGTGATCAAACAAAGACCGGTCCAATTTACCCTGAAAATATTCAACCTATCTTTATTGGCCTTCAAAACCTCTAAAGATACCAACTTGAATATCCCCGAGATTATGGCAGAGTCCATCCACAGTTTATAGCCCCTCTCTGGTATACTAGCTTCACCGTGCAATGAGCAACAATCATGCAATGATGTCTGCTACTAGAGAACCTCTGGCTTCAAAACTAGCATCAGAACTAAAAGGAAGTAGATCCTTGTGTCTGTGCCAATGCCTGGCTCAAACTGCGCTTCACGTGTAAAGTGCATATTGCACATCAAACCATTTTGTTTGAAAGCTTTTCGCATGTTATGTGAAATTATCACCGTAGTATTAGCTTTCTCAGACCATCAAATAGTAATAAAAATAGCAGCTGTGCGTGGAAGTGTGTCGCCTGCGCTGCGCTGCGCTGACCTGCGCCTGCGCCTCGGAGGTACTTGTGGGGCATTAGACATGGTGGACTTATGGGGATTGTGCATTAGGCTGAGTTTAATTAAAGGGATAGAAACTTTACATAAAATGCTATGTTCTAGTTACTCACAAAGATCTCATGGCCTGTAGAAGCATGTACTCTGGCCAAACTTAACAATGTTTGGAAACATAGCCCTCATACTTAACCTAAAAATCAATTTCATATTGTAGATTGATTTTTTTCGAAAACTCGATCGTCGTCAAAGGAAGATCATAGTTATTTTTATGGGAGTAATTTTTTTTTTCTTTTTAAAGTTGTCATATCGATGCGTCTTAACTAAGAAGAACTAGGAAGCGCTTTCGAATAGTTGCCTAACTGCGATTTCAACTTTCGCCATTTTTTTCGAAAAAACTTTAATATTTAATATTCTTTTTATTATAATATCGGAGTAAAGAAAACAATAAAATAGCTTAGCCACTAAATTAGCGAGAGCTTTCTAAAGCCATTCTCTACGCTGACACAGGGTGCGCGATTTACGAGAGCGCCCACTCGCGAGGTCACCGTCTAAATATTAATTTATAATAAACTACTGCATATCTTACAGCTCAGTTAACACAGCTGGTGTACTTTCTATATAACTTTACAACTGTTCAAATTAAGATACTGTCAGACTCACATGTACTTATTAGTTTTTTTGGATATACTAACTGTCTCTACAAAATGTCTAAAAAGTCAAGTCTTAAAAAGGACAGTGAGTAAAATTTTTTTTCACTTGATTGCTACAGATATTTCTGTAAACTTTCAGTTTCTTGTGTCAAATTGAGACACCGGTCTAGCGAAACCGTAGAGGGAGTCACTACCGACGATTCAAAAAGAACTCTATACATTTTTGATAGTAGTGAACAAGCTATTCATTTTATGAGCTAAGCAGTAAATCATTAATGACCTACATACATTTTCGGAACTTATTTGCTCAAGGAACTGTACACTATCATTACAGTAATGTAAACTACTATTAGAACCGATATTAATTACACGTCTCTAGATTTATGCAAATATACACATAATGTGTGGTACAGTCATCATCAAACACGTAATCAATATTTCAATTTATGCGAAATACAAAACATTAAACTGACAAAAGGCTCAAAGCTCCTTAAGTAATAATTTCCCTAAGACAGTGATGAGCTGGTCTAATCGGATGTATTTGTATGTTTATCACTATTTTCACCATCACCATTGGTTGTATATTAGTTGAAAAAAAAAAAAAGAAATCGAGCCAATATGTTCGGCAAAAATAGTGCGAGTGCTACACTCACTAATACTTCGAATGGACCAGCTGGTCACTTTGGTTGTTGTTTGGTTGTTCAAACATCAAACTGTCACTATTTTGACATATTTATTCAAACTTTCTTACTATAATATTTTAATATACCTAACACGATATTAAAAATGTACCTACTTCTTTTTAGGGTTTCGAAGATCGGTTTCGAAACCCTCATGGTCTCGCTTTGTCTGTCCTTTTTTCCCTCCTTAATAACTCAGCAACTATAGCAGCTATCAACTTGAAATTTAAAATAATAATACATTTCGTGTGCCTGTACAGATTTTAAGAAAAAAAAATGAAAATAAATGAAAAATGAAAATGAACATTTTCCATACAAATTGAAATGTCAAAATTTTAAAAGAGACCTACAGAGTCAAGTGGGGTATCAAATGAAAGGTATTTGTTTGTACATTTCAAAATAGTTTTTGAAATTTCAGTAGGTTTCATACTTTTTGAAATATTTTGAAAATAGTCGAAAAAATACCCATTCCCCCCCCCCCTATCTCCGAAGTTTGCAGAGCGATCCATTCAAAATGTATTGAGCGTTTGTAGATATAGATCTATATTTTACAGGAAAAATATAGAGAAGTCTGTAAACTGAACCCTTTTCGAAAAATGGTCAAAAAGAGGGGGGATAATTTTCAAAAAGGGGGGTTTCCCCACTGAGTGGGGTATCATATAAAAGGTATCGGTTTGTACATTTCAAAACAGTTTTTGAAATTTCTGTAGGTTTCATACTTTTTGAAATATTTTGAAAAAAGTCGAAATTTTACCCGCTCCCCCCCCTCTATCTCCGAAGTTTGCAGAGCGATCCGTTCAAAATGTATGAATCGTTTGTAGATATAGATCTATATTTTACAGGAAAAATATAGAGAAGTCTGTAAAATGAACCGTATTTGAAAAATGGTCAATAAGAGGGGGGATAATTTTCAAAAGGGGGGGCTACCCCACTAAGTGGCGTATCATATGAAAGGTATCGGTTTGTACATTTCAAATCAGTTTTTAAAATTTCTGTAGGTTTCATACTTTTTGAAATATTTTGAAAAAAGTCGAAATTTTACCCGTTCCCCCCCCCTTATCTCCGAAGTTTGCAGAGCGATCCATTCAAAATGTGTGAAGCGTTTGTAGATATAGATCTATATTTTACAGGAAAAATATAGAGAAGTCTGTAAAACGAACACTTTTTGAAAAATGGTCAAAAAGAGGGGGGATAATTTTCAAAAGGGGAGGCTACCCCACTGAATGGGGTATCATATGAAAGGTATCGGTTTGTACGTTTCAAAACAGTTTTTAAAATTTCTGTAGGTTTCATACTTTTTGAAAAATTTTGAAAAAAGTCGAAATTTTACCCTTTCCCCCCCCCCTATCTCCGAAGTTTGCAGAGTGATCCATTCAAAATGTATCAAGCGCTTGTAGACATAGATCTATATTTTACAGGAAAAATATAGAGATGTCTGTAAAATGAACAGTTTTTGAAAAATGGTCAAAAAGAGGGGGGATAATTTTCAAAAGGGGGGGCTACCCCACTAAGTGGGGTATCATATGAAAGGTATCGGTTTGTACATTTCAAAACAGTTTTTAAAATTTCTGTAGGTTTCCTTCATTTTGAAATATTTTGAAAAATGTCGAAATTTTACCCGTTCCCCCCCCCCTATCTCCGAAGTTTGCAGAGCGATCCATTCAAAATGTGTGAAGCGTTTGTAGATATAGATCTATATTTTACAGGAAAAATATAGAGAAGTCTATAAAATGAACACTTTTTGAAAAATGGTCAAAAAGAGGGGGGATAATTTTCAAAAGGGGGGGCTACCCCACTAAGTGGGGTATCATATGAAAGGTATCGGTTTGTACATTTCAAAACAGTTTTTAAAATTTCTGTAGGTTTCATACTTTATGAAAAATTTTGAAAAAAGTCGAAAAAATTACCGCTACACCCTATCACCGAAGCATGGAGAGAGATCCATCTGAAATGTAGGTTGGTACCTACTAGTGTTAGGTCTTCATTAAATTTCGGAGTTTCTAACCGGTACCTTTAGTACATACCTACTTGTTCACAAACGTTCGAAACCCTCGGCGCGCGAGTTACACTCGCACTTGACGGGTCTTGTTTAAATTTTCTAAGCGTCTCGTCTGGCGACTGGTGAGGATAGGGCAAAGCGCATCGGCATTGCCATACAGCGGGGTAATGCCGCAGATCAGCTACCTGTAGATTGTTTGCAACAGTCTGTAGTCAGCTCAATTGTTTCAATTGTAAATACTAGTTCTAATTTGTTTCTAATAATCGATTGTAATTTTCTTTGTTTACAAAAGTATTTTTATAAATATCATATTTATAAATATTAATATATGTAGGTCGATACCAAAGTTTCCTCTTTGGTATCGACTGTACGTATACCTACATTATATTAATGGCTACAAGTACATATTAGGCCACATATACAAATACGACCTTAACCGACTTTTAATACATAAAATTTGCTAATTCGTTTAATTATTGATTGATCCTTGTCCTAATGTGCTTACATAAAATTAATTCAATACCAATTCTAACGCACACATAATACAAGGTGCCAAAGATATTATTTAAACATTTATCTGAACAAGGAGATGCAAGTTTTTAGCATGATGAGTACACGCTAGATTCAGTGGAAAAATTGGTTGTCTGTAAAGTCGGTTTACTGATGATAGTTGAACGTGACAACGCAGACGCATCGCTCACTCAAGTAGGAGAGAGACGGATGTCGAGCGCTCTCGCTTGCACTTCAAGCCTTACATGGAACGCCTCAGAGCGAGGTAACGCCGCATGACGTCATGAGCGAGGTAACGCCGCATGACGTCATGTTTTTTCGTGCGTGCAGCCGGCTCTATCGAATTATAAGACGTTGTCACGTCAAAAGTAATTTATGTATACCAACATTTCGTGGCAGTACATCGCACAACATTAAGTGTAAGTTTTACGATGTCCAGTTGACAGCCTATTATAAATGAGATCGTCAGTCCGAGACATACCAGCTTAGTATATATAGCATACAGGGTGTGTGTAATCAGATTATTCGAATCTACATCGACCGGCCGCATTCCACCAGCACGTGGTAGGAAGTGCTACACCCTGTATACGACTGGTTTTAGGTACGGTGGCGTATGGTATGCATAAATTAATTGCAACTTTGTTTATTTAATATGTAGCTGCGATAAAGCATTTCGATCTGGTTGTAATCATATTTTAGAATTTTATGTTAGAAAGTGATTGTGCTCCGAATCTTTATGGTCGCACTCGAAGGCATGGCTTCTGACAAACTACCTTTTTGCACAGACACCTTATTCAACATTTTAAAATCACTTAACACATTCGCTGCCCAGCCGCTGCGGGCGCCCGACGACCGACGTGGCGGTCGCAGGTGCTGCACGCGCAACACGCGGATTGCGACTTTTGCTTTCGTGCCCATGACAGGTATATGAACACAAAAGTCGCTATCGGCGTCTGTCTGTCTGTCTGTATCTCCCTGTCTGTCTGTTCGCTTAGTTTTAAATAAAAGAAGTTCATAATATTTTCTTTGGTAAGCAATTTTTCCACCTGCAAGGTTGTTTAAGAGCAGTGTACAGGGTGTTGTAATTACCTATCTAACCATCAGTGCAGGAGGTGCTAAATCTGCAGGTCCATAAAGAACGCGTATTGAAACTGTTGCCACACACTCGTGGCATACCAGGAGGCGGAGGCGAGCTACACACGAGGTTTTGCACTTGGGTATCGTTTATTCTAGTTCTTAATTTGTTGTCAAGTCGGGCCAAGTTAGTACCCTGAATATAAACAAAAATGTAATTAAAGAAAGCGTAGAAAGTTAGTTTACCCATAAACTAAAGTTAGTTTACCCATAAACAAACAAAGTCATTTGAAGTAACTAGTAAATCAATGAACTCTATTTCTCATGCTGAAAAATAGGAAGAGATTTTTTAAGAGCCAAGCACATATTTTCCATATTCACGAACAGCGAAAAAACCAAGCGCCTCGTCAGTGGCCAGCTTAGCGCATCAATAAGGCAGCTGCCACACGAAGCGAGCGACCAATTTAAGCATGCGTTCGACGGCCAACAAATAACATAATGCGATTTGTGTGACATGCTGTCTGTCGGTCCTCGGCGGGCGAAGATTATGACGCGTCTCGTTATAAAGGTTTATTGTTTATCGCCTTGTGTACACACGCCTTAAGTTACACTTGATTTGTGCGCTGCGCGAGTTATTGTGAAGGGAAAAACGTAAATTGTTTGTAACTTTCGCTTCACTCCTCGGGACGATGGATTTATCTTTATTGACCTTTTGCGGAACACCTATTCCTATTGGAACTTTGCTTAGGTTGTCTAGTGCACTCATTATGTAGTGGTAGTTTATAAGAATTTATAAATAGCTTGGCGTGCTTTCAGTTTTGAAGTAGGTCACTTATGACATTTAATCCATTTTTAATGCGTTAATGAGAAAGTTAAGTAAGACATTTTAGAATCAGTGAACGCCATTAATGTGTCAAACGCGAATGCAATGTGGCACGTAGGAGTCCGTCAGTCGCCAGGTGTGGCGGCGGCCTTATTTATTGCCCCGTGGGCTCGCAGATTTATAACACCCTGTGTTTGTAGCACAAGAGCTCAGACTATTGTAAAAATTAATTTAAAAATCAATTAACACCATAAAATTGAGAGCCAGCTAATAATGAGTTAATAAATAATATTAAGTAATGCTGGACAACCCACACAGCATCATCTAGCCCCAAGTTAAGCAGAGCTTGTGTTAAGGGTCCTAGATGACTGATATATCTACTTAACACAATACATTACATACTTAGATATATATATTTTTATCATACATAGAAAATAGAATTCGAGAAATTCGAGAACGAATATACTTGCACTTTAGACAAATATTTGCAGATTGTACAAACATTAGTCCCAAGGCGGGAATCGAACCCGCAACGTCGTGCGTCGCAGGCTGACCTTCGCCACTCCACATCAGTCGTTGAATATACATAGATAGATAGAAAATACTTTATTATACCACACAAAGACAGGAAACAATTAGAGAAAAAGCTTAGAATAGAGGAAGTATAAAAGGGCGGCCTTATCGCTAAGAATGATCTCTTCCAGGCAACCTTGGGATGGACTGGACAAAAAAAACAAAAGAGACGGTGGCACTGAATAAATCTATAAAGACATTTATGCATCTCGCTATTGCAGTCGGTGGTCACCGTGGCGAGAAGTTAAACTTAATGTATCAACACTTTCTGAAGCTTCTTATCTTGCAATCCAACTTCTCTATCTCCTAGCCTACGATTCGAGTTCCGAGCCTCTGTATCATTATAAATTAGTTGTTGTTGTTTACAAGTGGTCCGACTGCTTCGCCGATCGCGTCGAACTATCGCGTCTAGCTGCTTAAGCAGGCCTGGCAGAGGCAGTGGGCCGGCGGCCCTGCCCGTGCCCACGTGCCCACGTGCCCACGTGCCCACGTGCCCACGTGCCCACGTGCCCACCAGCTCCTTAACTAATCGCGTCTAGAATAGCACTAAAAATAATAGATGATGTAAATCAAGATGTTCTGACTCTCGTGAGACGTTGGGAATACTTTTCGTGCGTCGTTGGGAATAGCCGCGTGTCTTGTTGGGAGACGCTGGGAATATGCGCGTCTCACGAAAGACGTTGGGAATAACTCTAAAATATAATTTAATTCGCATGCAAATAGAACTCCGATATCACCAAGTATTTCAGAAAAATTCTCATTGTCCGACGATTCCTCGATACCATTTTCTATCAGGTACGAGTGTGTATCCTATAATATTATAAAGCCGAAAGTTTGTAAAATCTGAATTTTTGTTATCTAGGATCTCCAAAACTACTGAACAGATCAAAATGAAATTTGGCGTACGCTTAGAATAAAGTCTGACTTAGATAATAGGCTACTATACTTATTGAATAAATAAATAAATACCGAAAATACGCGAGCGAAGCCGCGGGCAGAAGCTAGTCATTTATAAACCTATTGTTTTATTTCCAAAGTTCAAACCGAAACAGAAAAAAAATCTCCGATATAATTGTAAGTACATTAATTTTGTGGAGTTCGAAAAAGTTATGTCAATCTTAAAAATCTAAATTTATTATTTTAATAAAAATTTTAACTGTGGAAATTTAATGAGTGCCTACTTCACAACAAAAATATTAAAAACTTAATTATTTTTTCACAAGTCCCAATAAATCTCCGGCCGCTTTATTAGAGAGTCGTCTAAGGCTAATAAAAACGGCATTAACGCTTTTCATTAACAAAAATATTCGACAGAATCCTTTCAAGAACGGCTGCACCCCTCCGCGTAGGCCGCTCACTAAGCAGAGGTCAGATGGTCTGGTGCCGTGGTCTAGGCCTATTTAAATGTATTAAATTCATCTCGACCACGGCGACAAACCGCTACCAAGTATCACACGAAAGATTTTTTTTTATAAAAAGTTTTATGAACATTTTGCATTTTGTTAAATCTCATCAGAGAATGCAATGGATTTCCGCAAAGTAACGTCTGAATCTACTATTTGACCACGTCTCGAACTTTCAGGTTCAACAACAACAATATTCATAAGAAAAAAAGCAATTTTCCTAACCACTTTCCCCGTGATCACGGCCGCCGTCCGTACGGACTCTGCAAGGAAGGGTTAGACAGTGCGCGGCCCGCGCGGGCCCGGCGCGGGCCGCGCGGCTGTGACACGGACAGAGGGGTTCTACTGCAGAGGTGTACTCCACTCCACGTCATTACAGAACTACACTACAGTGGCCGTAGTTTGGGCAAATTAAAACAAAGCAGTCGTGTAAGGGAAGCCCCACACCAGACGTACCTTGTATATCTACAATTGTAGCGCTACATTTTAAATCGTCTCCGTATCATATCTGCGCACACGCACACGCACACGCACACGCACACGCACACGCAAACGCACACGCACACTAGGGACACATTTTTAGCAGGTACTGTGCAAATGTGTCCTTGGTATGCGTACTTGCTTGACTCCATTAGCCCAAAGTGGTAACAAGGAAAGGAAGGCTTTTTCCCAATAATGGAACTGGGATGCGATGGACTCCTTCTGTTGATTAAAAAAAGAGACTACGTTTTGTAAATAAATGCTCGCTTCATCATCTCGCGCACCCACAGCTGGGCACAGGCCTTTGTATAGTTGTACGAGTGAGTCACACGTCATTGAAAAACATCGAACTCATAATTCGTAAAATCAATTTAGAGTTATCGCAAAGTTTGCACTTTCTAAAATGTAATGAGCCGTTTGTCTAATTATTTAGTTTCTGGGGCATATTTTATTAGAGATAATTACATAGAGTTACTCCGCGCGTTAGTTCCAATCATATCAATAAAATCTTACGGCCTTACTGACAAACTATTACATCTCGCGCATGTTATTAGCGGTAATGATAGATGAGGTACCGCAGACGGACCATTATGTTACATTACTTACTTTTATATGTTAGTTAGTTTGTGGAGTTGGACTCCTTATATACCATCAAGTTTCGTTACTATTTCAAAAATTACTTTTAGTCCCATCTATTCGAAAAAAGGCGAAGGGTTCCTCGATAAGTGCGAACAAAATGGGCCATTCCTGCGCACTTAATGACAGTGATGAAGTGACTTTTGAATTTGGAACATTATATAAATACAAGTTCTCTTCAATAAAGTCCTGGCCGGTAATAACGCCTGCCGACGCAGCATTAAATACCGTTCGTAGAAGTTGAAGAACGCAGTGTGAATCCTTCCCTACGCTTATAATTCTACTCTAGAATGCTTCGCTCGGGTCTCGATTCAAATAATCGCTTTCACACTAAATACATTATTTTGGTCCGTTGTGACACAATCTACTATTATAATACCAGCACCAAGTGTCATCTTTACTGCAGACCAATTCAAACAACATCAAGGTATTACTACAATTGTTTCAGGTGCACGTTGAAGTGGAGCACAGCTTCTACAGTGAGACCTACAAAGGCCGTTTCTCTTCATGCTCTCCAACCTGCATCTGTAAGTAATGGCCACTCAATATTTAAAAGGTTTTTAAACTATCCATCACCATATCAGCGCGCATAGAAAAAACTCTCCCCGAACGACGCTCCGACTGGCGATCCGGAGGCGATCCATCCAACGACTTACTGTAACCGCTATTGTGTCTCCGTACGATTGAACAGAAGTCTTCCGACACTTCGTTTCGCATCGTTTAAAACCATCCATATCCAAAATCAACATATTTGTTACAGTGTCCGTTGTGTACGTAGTCTGGTCTGTGTGCGCGGGGCTAGCCCGAGACGCGGGGCTAGCCCGAGGCGTCTGTCCGAATGTCGAGCGGAGCGGTCAGAGCGGTCAGAGCGGGTTATTTAATTAGACGCCGTAATGACCGGCCAGCGCTGCAGCGCGCAGAGACCATCGGCAGGTGGCTCCTTTGTACCACGCACAACCTTGCACATGAGGGCTGGCAGAAACGGACCTACAAAACCTCACTGAGGTTTGCGACTTGTAGGCACAAATATGTGCACTCATAGTAATTCTTGTATGTCATTAGCTTTTGGCTATATACTCAGAAAATCTTAAAATAGCTTTTTAAGTTTATTATACCTGTTTTTACCGACCTTTCAACGGGTACACCCTGTAGAGGTCACGAAATACCTGTCAATAGTTATTGTAATGTGTAAATTTTCCTACAGCGTATTTTATAACGTATTAGGTACTAGTATCTAAATAGAGCATTAAATACCGTAGTACATACCTATTAAGAACACGTGAATTGGAATATAGATTAATTATCTATTTCTGTATCTATCTTAGAGACCTACCCAGGGTGTGCTATGGGGTTTGAATCAATAACGGAACTCAGCTAGAACCGATCAAAAGCAATAGTCAATCAATAGCAAACAACCATCATCCGATCAACGATCTTCGGAGGAGGAAAATTGAAGCTTTTTCTGTATTCACAAAAGCTGTTTACCAAAGTCCTTTGTGGGTCAGTGAGTATGTAAATACAGCTGTTGGCGTTAATTTGTCCGTCGATTAACCGATTACCATACTAAACGCATTAATAGAAATATTCTGTGGCATGTTTTGTACAATAATAAATAGTGTACTCGTAAATAAACAGCGAGCAGTAATCCTAGTAATGTAAGACAGGCGGCATTCCTGAGGCGCGGCAGGCAGGTACAACTATACACGTAATTGTTGGAAATCATCGTAGTTTTAATAAAATGGAATGTGGCGACTCTGTGGTCGCAGGATCCGCGGCCTTGTGCGGCGACAAGACATCGGAAATATCGGAATATACACAGAGTTACGTCATACAACTGAAGATTATAGAAACTACGAGAGCGTAGTTCCAGCAAGCAAGAGTGCTGGACTCCTTTTCAATACCTGAATGGTTTTTTGAGTTGGCGAATAAATTGAATTATTTTGTAATTTTTTTCAACCACTGACCTTGAACTCGATAATTAAGATATATGTACACTGTTTTTTTTCTAGTTATAAGAAAATTATGTCAATTTCACGGCATTTTGTGAAAGAAGTCACTAGAATTCACGAACCAGAAGTAAACCTTTTACCACTTACCACCATCTTTTAGTTGATTATTAGGTAGATTTATTAAATTATTTTTTTATGTGTGCAATGTGATGAAAATTTGTGAAGACAAGAAATGTTTTCACAAATTTTCATCACATTGCGTCATTCAGTATTTTGCCTCCGCCTGTAGCTAATTAGCCACAGAACTAGTACTGTATCTGCAGGTAGATAAGCCTGGCAGAGATAATCCGGCCCACATCAATCACCCGCAGCCACCGGCCAGTTCTACTTGTTTCTATTTCTATTCCCGCTTATTCTGATCTTAACAAATTAGGACATCTGTACTTACAGGGAAAACCAGAGATGATAATTTTATCCATCTTCTATCTAATCTTGATGGAGGGCAAGCGTTCCATAAACTGTTAGTGTATTAAATGAAGCGTTAACATCAAGCAAAAAAGCTTCACCAATATTTTCAATTCTACAATAAATACCTTCTTACTTAATTATATTTTCCTAGTGGTGGCGGCAGTTACTCAAGTATTTATTCACACAATGTTCGTAATTTCGTTAGCAGGCTAGTTTCCCAAATCTCCCAAAATGTAGTAATGTATCAAGTCCCGTGCAATATCAGTAAATCAATAAGGGATCTCGTAAGCAAATAAATTATTATTAGCCAATGATCTAGTCGCTCTTTGGGCACACGAGCCCCAAGGAGCGACTTTAGGAAGCTCAGACCTGGCAAGATCGCTTTTGATAACCGGAACGAGCTTACTACTGAAATACATTTAAAAATATGTTTATATATTTTACAAACTTGTGGTAAAATATATGGATATTGTTCTAGTTTGTCCGTATTTATTCTAATTGCCCCCTTACATAAATTACGCCAAGTGTAAAATGTGAATGTTATTTTAACAATTCAGGTTTATGTAGAGTACTTTATGTATTAGCATTTTAAAGCTCATAACATTTTGAAAATATGGAAATAAAAGTTCGAAAATATTAGAATTTTCGACATCGGTCAGTTATTAATTTCTAATAACAGGCTTTTTTATGCAAATAAACAAGTGGGTAGGTACAGGCTTAATTTATCGGCCAACAATCTCTTCTGTCAGTTCTGTTAGTTTCGTAGGTGGCGATAACAGTGAGTAAGTGTTGCGGCTGGAAGGTGCTGCGGCCTCTAACTGCCGGATTACTGCTAGCGGGATGTGCACACCCCGCCCCGCCCCGCCCCGCCGCGCCCCGCCGGAACGCCGGAGCGGCCGCTCCTGACAATCACTACATCATCAGCAGAACTGTTCGAATACCTATGGGATTGTACAAAAGGTATCTACTGTAATTTAGAAAATTATTGGTTTCACTGTAAAAACCTGTGCCAAAAAAGATGAATGGATTATGTGAAAGAGGACAGGAATGCGAGTAAAAAAGAAGTGATTGTAGAGTTGACGGCTGATTGATAGATACTTAGATAATTCTTTATTGCACACTTATCGATAGAAACAAAATAATAAAACAGCTTAAAAACTAAGTGACAAGTTGCGGTCTTATCACTCAAGAGCGATCTCTAACAGACAACCGTATATGAATGGATCATTGATAGATGTGTATGGAAGGAGAAAACTGATGTGACGACCCCGCGTCAGTGGAAACAGGGCCACAGAAAGAGTTTATCAATCAATAATTTCAGAGATTAGATCGAGCTTTGTTTTGTATGAGCTGTGTTTCAGATTATAATCCGAGTAGGGTATATAATCAGTAATACTGTGTTTTATAAAAGTTTTCTATCCTTTTGTACTTACGCTAAATATCAGCTTTTATTATAAGGCATTGGTGTTGTCCGTACAACTTGAGACACGCATATCGCATAAAAAGGCGACGAGCGTGTCAATTCCCAAAGAGCATTCTCAATCAGAGACAAATCCACAATAACCGTATCCATAGAGCAGTATTATGCGCGCACTCGTCCGGAGCCAGAAATCACCGGATCAGGCCGCGTGGGGGCCGGGCCGGATAAAAAATACAAGTGTTTGAAAAAAGCCGGAATCTACAGGCTCATCTTTTTTTGTCGCAAATAAAAGTCCGTTACTGAAATTTTACTATTAATTTCATTAAGGTGTGTGGTTTCATTATTAACGACTCTTTATCTGGTTCTACAATTTAAAAAGATCACACCTTGTTTTATTGATAAATTATACATCGGGCTGGAAGCAGTGTAGGTAATATAAACTACCTACACGATGTTTCAAAAAACCAAGTATGTATATTTCGATAGCTAATAAACCTCCAATAAAAATTAAATGAGCGGAAACAGTGTCACTTTAGACTAATGAAGTCAGTATCGTAACACACCGGAAGCCGCGGAAATGTCCGGAAGTGTGTAGCAGCCGCCCGAGGCCGCCCTGGGATCCGGTTATCACGCCACAATTTCACCAATAGATTTTTTCCGAGTGCATGAAATATATTAGAGTCGTAAAAAGAGGCTCGAACTCGTAAAAATAGATGTAACGCGGTTCCGTATCAATAATTCAAGATTTTCCTCCCGTCGATAGATTCATGTCTACTATTTACTTGGGCTGGTTTTTTCTACATCTTTCACGTCCCTCGTAACAAAATTCTCAAGGTCTTCAGACTTCATAATTAACGTCTTCTCGATTACAACCTACCCCTTTTCAGTAGTCTTAATAAATATTTGATCGTAGTGTAGGTAGACCCATTTTATCCATTATTCCCATTAATGGGATAAACCTAAGAAAAAGAACGGGATATCACGAAATTTGGCACCTACACAAAATTCTCGCTTTGACTGTACCATAATCGAACCGGAGTGAATTATAACGATAGGTATCTAAATAATTTTTTCTGCCTCCCCAGTAAATAAATTAAAATAATTTGTTCCTCCAAAACCGAGTTCCTAATAAAATTTATAACAGTGCAACTTTTGTACCTCAGGGTTCCCTTTCTAATATATTTTCGTCTCAAAATAAAATGTCGTAAAATGCTAAGGGTAGGCTGTCACAAAAATAACCGTACACATTTAAAAAGATATACAGTAAGTGGAGAGAGTACGTGAGAGGGGAAGGGAGAGGGGGAGACGTATTTATGGACAGATCCGAGTCGGGATTGGAAACACATCTAATTGGGACTAGTTACGAAGATTTTGACTATGGTTGGCAGGCTAGGCACTAACATAGGAACTATGACATTTTTTTACTTTTGGGTGAGTAGTACGTAGGTCTCGCCAAATTACCTGGAACTTGGTGGTAGAAAGGTAATAAGTATTGAAAAGCTAGCGTTTAGTAACTTTAGATTATATTTTGAGGTTACAGTGCATACGTCGTTCAGGTGTTGTTCAACGCCATCTCATGCAGAAAGGCTGAAAAGTTGCCAACGCGCTGAATAAATTAGAGAGAAAATGTAAAGACCATTATTTTACCCACTTTCATTGTCTTTGTGCTAATCCACGCCACATGCGTCCGCGAGGCAAGCTGACTGGCCTGTTGTATTATAACCCATTAGATTAGTTTTCCAATTGACGTAGTTCGTGGTACCACGAGTACCTCGACTCCATATCTTAATTGAGGACAACTAGACCAACACATTTAATTTAGAACATCGAGACATCTCGGCGCGCCGCAGTAAAAAGCTCACAACCGAGATCCATTCAATTTTGCGTCTCCAACAATAAAGCGTGATTGTCACGCACGTACACATTGCATAAAGCGGCATTACGGGGGCGCCGCCCGCCCACCCCCCACCCCCCGGGCGGCGTTTAACGCACGAAGGGATTTTTTCAAAATAATATTTTTTCGGTTATGACGGTTTTGCTTGCGATGGTCGTGACCAATTTTTTACGGTTGCAATGCGTACCCTACTTACAAATAAAATGTGGTTTAATAATTTTGTGAAATCTTTTCTAAACCATAAACGAGATATACATTTTGCAGTGCGTTAAATAATTAAAACACTCAATTAAGTTAATTAAGTCGTAAAAGTTTATAACTGCATCGTATCATTAAAATTTTAGTGCAAAAAAGTTTTATTAAAACAAGCTCTAGTAAAATCAAGTTTCAACAGATTCATGTTTTTCCAACTTTTGGATTATCATTATTTACTTATAAAGCAAGTAACCTCCGCATTGTCATTTGGTTTACCCTAAAAATGTATCAAAAATAGGAACAATGCGCAAATGCGACAGCGATCGGTACGCAATCGACCCGCAGATTGGTTCGTAGACAAGACACCGCTAACCAAATTTCGACAATACCTAAATAACATGATCCATGTTCCAACTTCTACCAAAACCACATAATAACAGCACCGTTGTCTCGTGAAGATGAATTCATTCACGCGCCTTTCAAACTTTCACCTACTTACAGCAAGTTGTGTTACAAAAGTATGAGAAGTGGTAATTGATGACGATGAGTGAGGCGACTATCATCCTGTGTCGCCTCATCCGTCTCGGAGCCTGGAGAAGCCTTCAGCTGATGCGGCAGCCGCCTTCCACATCGATTCTCTAGCGCCCGCCGGGCAGGAGCTGAAGAGAACATGAAGTTACAATGTTAAAATACCATAATCAAATTGAGTTTATTAAACGACACCTGTTTTGAAATGATCGGTTTGAGCTTTTGTTCTTTACCTAAGTCATGTCCAGTCCATTCCAATGTTGCCTGGACGAGATCGCTCAGAGTGATAAGGCCGCCCTTTATACTTCCTGTATTCTAAGTTTCTTATTTTAATTCTTATTTAATTCTTATTATTTATTTATTTATTATTTATTAAACAAACTGTTAAAAGTTTTCTGTTATGTTACGCTTATTATTAAAATAAGATACTAGATAATTAGTTCTACAAATTACTCATGTATTTATTGTAGCCTCAGCAATAGAAAGACTTTTTGCTGCAGCTGCGCGGCTACTAAGGATAGAAAATAACCGAATATAGTGACTTCGATACTACCTGCTAAACCTTAGCAAAGCTACTCAAAACAGTCGAAAGCCAAATCGCCATAGTACATCCCTTGCGCCGCATCGCATCGCACCGTAATAGGGTGCGCGATCAGATCGGCATGCGGCGCACGTACGCAAGGAGAAATTACGCGCGGATTCGGTCAATCGATGCGCCTGCTGCCGAGCGCTGCCTACTGCCGCTGATACTCCGCACCAGGGTGGAGCCAGCTGAGGAGTCAGAAGATTAACTAACCTTCTTCTCATAAAGGCGGCAAGAAATCATAAAGAGAGATGCCTCAACAGCGGCACAGTATTGGCACAACGCAAATTAGGAGCAAACCTGGTCACTACGTAGAGCATCGATCATACTCCGGGCAGACATTTATAAAACTGAGTGGCTGACTGAGTTAAGCAAAGTTAGGTTTATGATATTACGGCTTTCCCCAGGATTCCTGCAGTAACGATATCTACAACAGGACTGGCAAGCCTCTGAGTAAACTAAACATGTTGCTGGATCATTTGTACGCAAGCAGTATGGATGTGCCGGCGACCTTGCTCGTGCGCCTCGTGTTCTCACACGGTGCAACATTTTCTGGTAGCACGACTGGTCACAGGTATAATATTTTATTGCTCTTCGGTTGGTTGGTTGATGGTTACGTTGTAATATGTCATATGGATGGCCATATAGCTAGTCTTCGTTGAAATCGCCCGCCGCGGCCGGAAATGCGGACAGGACGAAATTAAATGCATATGGATAACTAGCTACTGCCTGCGGCTTCGCACGCGTATTTTCGGTATAAAAAGTAGCCTATTGTTTATGTTAGGCCGTCCTAAGTACGAGTATGTGCCAAGTTTCATCTTGATCTGTTCAGTAGTTTTGGAGATCCTCGGTTACAAAAAGTAGGACAAGTAAAGGAAAAAGTAAATACGTAAGGTAACTAGACTAGTCCAACCAGACAAACTCCACTGCGTACACAGAGCACGTCGATGATACTCGTATGTCAGCACAAAGTATTTTAATTAAATCTAAAACGGTGTATCACACGTGATCTTAATTGTACAAATAAATCTCGTCGCTTGTGCAACTTATGACGACGCGACGGAGCAATAACTATAGACTGGTAACTCTTGATCCTCGCGTGTTCACACACGAGAATCAAGAGTGACGAGAACCTACTTTGAGATAACATGAGACTACTTACATTTTTTTCAGTCTGTAGTTAGCTTATCTGTTTCAACGGTAAATAAATAGTAGTAATTTGTGTTATTTTACTTTTTAATTAATAAACTATTTTTTATAAATATATTTTGTTCCACTGCTGTTATTTGCTAATTCATACATAATCAATTTCTCCAGAAAGACATGAATTCACAAACCAACAACACCAGACCTAAGAAACAGTACTCGCAGGTATTCATGCTATATTATCATTAGGACTTAACTTATTAATTGTAAACTTCCTGTTCGTACTGTCGTGGTTGTGGCCGCGTGCTAGCGCTGCCCTGGTTGTCGTTACTCTACCTCTTTGATATCAACATAAGCACCTATAAACATCAACTGCGATTACGACTCAAGTATTTCATTATAATGCCCAGCTAGATATATTTGTGTATCATTATAGTATAGACCGAATTCTGCACCAAGGTGAAACCCATAACATGAATCAACTTACAGATTAAACTATAGCGTTTCAAAATAATCACTTTAGTTTCAAAACTCTAACATGTTATTATAAGCAAGTTATTATGTAATTAGACCTCAATATTTTTACTCCTTTGCAAATGTGTAATCTATACAAGCAATGTGTAATTGAAATGTACACTGCAATTATGTAAATATGTGTTTAACTTGTATAAATTTATAGGCAGACCGCAAAAATATATACAAAGGCGTTTATGAAATGAATATGTTAAGTAAACTATTCGGAAGTGCCAAGTAATGATTCAATACGACTACATTATGTTTGAATGTGAACTCATACATATCTAAAGTCAATGACTGCTTTAATATTTCAAGTACTCAAACATACATAACATTCAAATCGCCATTCATAACTGCGGCTGAGGATTTCTCGGCATGTTTTTGTCTTTGCCATTCTTGAGCACGGTTGTTACTTAGTTGAAGTTTCAAACTACATTAACGTTTTTTTGAGTTATATTTTTTTGCAGGAACGGCGATTAGGGTATGCTTATAGCTTTAATTGATATTTCTGAGATAGCTTGTAAGATTGGTTGTTTACAATATTAATATCTCCGGAACTGCTGACCCAAATCTAAAGCTTATTTTACTAAAAATTTAGCTACCTCCTCCACCGGTATGTTGTATGTACCACGTGAGCATGACCGCAGGCAGAAACTATCTGGGAACTGAACTACTTGCTCTTGCAAAACCACACCAATTCCGTTAAACTCTGGCACACAGGTATCCCATGACATCTCTGGTATATAAATGGTAATCAGCATGTAATGTAATGAGATATAGGGCATAGATGGTACGTGAAGTAGGGTGGGGACCCACTACCGGAGCTTGTGGACACAAGCTCCGGTAGCGGGTCACGACGCGCGTGAGTCGCCGTGATTAACTGCGCCCGCGCCGGTCATCCGCGGTCGCGACACGACCTATTGTCGACCGCTGATTGGCTGATCCAATGATTAGCTTGTCATCCTGCGCATAGGCCAGGAGTAGCACGATCTTTGTAGGTACTTGGCTCGTATCGTATGTGATCTCAATCAATTGTTACAGTCTTCTAGGTAAGAGATGTACCTATGTGTGTACTCTAATTCAAAGATTGTGATTGCAGTTCACCATGATATAGGTAACTACTACTCAACTGGTAGCGCTCATCAGGGGAGGCCTATGTCCACATAGCGCTTTTTCTGTACATAATCGTTTACTCTAACGGATCACCGTTAGAAGCCGAGGAACCTATGAAGGTTCCTTGGGAGCCACCGCCACTTCAGCTTGCAATGTTTCTTTTAAATTTCGGTCCCAGTTGGGTTGCAGCTATTTCAAGAAAACATAAACGACCCTGAGCAATCCATTCTGCCAACAAAATAATCTTAGAAATTTAGCTTACACAAATTTACAAGGATCGTGACAATAAGAAAACGAAATGAATGTAACCCTTTTCAAGAAGCCACAAATCAATACCTCAAACACAGGACGATCATTTCACGCATTCACGCATACATGCGTGTGGACCCGACACCGCCCGCGGCCGCGCTTTACGAGCGCCGAGCACGCGAGCTGCGCGCGCGCACGACACCGCACCGCAGGTGATAGCTGGAGCTGACGCGGTGAAGTGAACTACAGCTCTTTGGAGTAGGTACAAACGACCTGTTCTAAGATTTCTGTGGATATTTTTGTAGTTTTTCATTGTTTTATCAGACCTATTTGTGTCAGTGGGAAAAGATATGCATGAGACGCAGATCACAAGCTTTCCCAATTTCGTAGCGAGACGGTGCTGCGGGGAAGTTTGACCAGCATATATACTATCTTATTATTTGAACTTATTTATCCAGTTTGAAGTTAGCCATAGAAATGGCACAGATTGTAATTGAGGCAAAATGTTTAGATTAGTATTTAGTAGATATTAGTATTTTTTATTAGTATGTGTATTGCTTGTATGTACCTAGATATAACATCGCCTTAAGGCTTAACAAAAAAAACCTGTAATTATGTTATTCTGTCAATAAGTAAAAAATAAAAAAATAAAAAAAAATCCTTATGTTGAGTTTTGGACAATAGGGTAGTGTCCTAGGTATAAAAAAAATATTCTATTTAGTCTGACAGTTAGATTTTCAGAAGATGATATTGTATACATAATTATTTTTTCTTTTTCAATCAAATTAAAAATTACAAACATAAAGCGCCAAAGTTTAGGAGTGAGGGCTAGTGACGTCAGACCTTGCAAAAAAGTGTCGCAAGGTGTGACGTCACGTGGAATTTTAACTGGCGATATATTCATCATTTTTTGTTTAATAGACAAAAGAAAAAATACGTGTCTAATGTACTGTCTAATATCTTCTGATAATCTGACTGACGGACTAATTATAATTTTTTAGGACACTAACCTATACTTACGAACAGGTTTATAAATCATTCTGTAAGTAATCTTACAATTTATGTTCCTAACGAAATGTTTGAAACTTACATGAATGTTGTGATAAGTATAAATTTACAAGCTCTGGTCTCATTTACCTAGTTACATGATTTAAATAACTTGAGTTATTAGTAATTACTTGTCTGTTTTATTGCCGATTAATTTGAATAAGTTTTTATGATACCTATTTGCACTCTTTTAGTTCGAAACGCATAACCTAGTCTCCTATTCATACATAATAAAAATAATATGGTCATAAACAGACTTAACCGGGAGACCGATGTCTTGTATTGTTACCTTGCCCGTAAAATTAGTCTGAATAATAATTAGGTACTTTTGTAATAACTAAGGAGCTATCAAAGCGTTACGATGTTACTTTGGGTCAACAAAAATCTGGTTTGCTTGATTTCGATGCACGTTTTACATGTTAGATACCATATTAATCTTATTTATGTTTTCTTAATATTATATTCTAATTAATGTATTAAGTATTATAATAATCATTACAGATGCAAAAATAAATAATACTTAAAGTGGTTATATTTATTTATCTTTCTATTTCTTTTTATAAATTTTGCAAATATTTTTATTACAAAGGCACCACTATTATTATAACTTAGCGAGTATATTTGTTTTTCTGTTTAAATTATTTTGTGTACGCAAAATATCAGGGTCCTGTGATTGTTCTAGTGTTGTTCTGGGCAGAGTAACAACGCCTTCTGTTCACAACATTACAGTTGGCAGTATGCTGAGCCTAGGCCCGCTTGCTACTGCAGCACACCTTGCGCACCTACCTACTTATTCCTACATATTATATTGTTAACGTTATTTAGTTTACTTAAGATAATCTGTTATTATTTAAGTATGATTGTTTGTTATCCCTAGGACGTAAAAATAAAATAAAAATAAATAAATAAACATCGTTTGTTAAATGTACCTACTGTACTTGTGTTCTTAATTTGTGTAATTTAAGATCAAATATTTTTTACTTTTAATGTGTTATGTAAATTTGTGTATGGTGGCAAATAAATAGTATGTCAATAGTACAGTCACTAGGTCTATGTCAAGATGCCTGGAAAAATTCAGTGTATTTCGTGTCGCTTTCGTCGGTTGAGCCACAGGAGTTAGTAAGTAATATTTGCAATTATTTAATAATTTTCGCAATCGTTATACCATCTGTTATGCCGTTTGTGACCACATCATCGTCCATTTGTTTGTAATAACATTTGATGCCTTGTTTTACGGAATAGGCCTTAGTGATTGGATCCAGTAGGTATGTAGGCTGCTCCGAGACCTATTAATCGAAATACTAAAAGTCTCCTCGTGGAGCCGCTGCGCTATAAGTCAGCGGACGTCACGCGGTGTGTTTTTCCGCTCGCCACGATTGCGTTACGAAACTATTATATTTTATTGCTGATAGATGGCGGTAAGGCTGCGGACATACCTGCCTGCGGATTTATGATCTAGTAAATTGGCAGTAATTATTGTGTGCACTTGAGAACAACAGTAGGTTCCGAACGTAACTGACTTCCTATATAATGACCTGCCTGGATAATGACCAGGAATTAATTACAGATTGGGCCTGTCTTAAGGTAAAGCTATGTTTGATAGTACCTACGTACAAATTTGTGTCCAAGTTCACAATATAAGTGCGATATAATTGCATTACAATGATAACTCCCTGCTCTTCGCGATCTGCAAAGAGAGTGTACACCTGCTACAGTCATGTCTTTCATGTGGGCCCAATTACTATCTTCAATATTATGACCAACATAGTTTCTAATTTCTAATAAATCAAATAATATCGCAAAAATTTTCGACTTCGACGGGACTTGAACCCGCATCCTTCCCTCAAGTACGGGAATATGCTAACCAACTACACCACGAGTTCAAGTGACGTAGGAGTCGAAAATCTTTGCGACTTTCTACGGACTCTAGCGCCGTTACCACCTACAAGGGATACATTGAACTTTATCCAATCCTGTTCAAAGACTAAAGTTACGTTTAGTTCGTTTGATGAGAGGTGTCGCGTTGCTCAAAATCTAAGGTTTTTGTTATTATAGTGCGTAAGCCTCACACTCTGGCTAACTTCTAATTTCTCAGAAAGCAAATAATATCGCAATAAATTTCTATTTCGACGGGACTTAATTAGAAATTAGCCAGAGAGTGTGACGTTTACACACTAAACAAAAACCTTAAATATAGTTTCTATTTTCGTGGGAAAATAATAATATCAAAGTCCAGCCCCGCTAAACGCCGCGCCGCGATTGTGTAAGCGCCCTAACGCAGTAGAGGTTAACTGCTTTCGTATCAGATGAGTCGAAGGCTGAGATCCTCACTAATTGATTTGATAGCTCGCTAATGTGACTTTTGATTCATTATCGTGGGTAGATGTGTTATACGTTTTACGATGTCGCCGTAAGTAGGTGAGGTGCGGAACTCGTTCCGTAGGTAACTGTGTTTAGGAACCTACTATTTCTGAACAGGTCAAAATAACCGATTCACATCTTACCAATATTTGATGTCCAGTTTAATACTCTATCTAAACGAGTTTAAACAAATTTAATCCCACTAATTATGAAGGCGAAAGTTTGTAATTTTGTGAGATGCTTGGGCGAAGACAGCGCCAAAACGACTGAACGAATCGGGCTGATATTTTGCACGCATGAAGTTCTTCGCCGGGAATATAAAGGCTACTTTTATACCGTAAAAACGTTTAGAAGCTAGTAAGCTATCAAAAATATCGACTGATATTGGTTTGTTTTAGAATTGTTTTTCCCCGCAGCAATCAGACAACACAATAAGATTCCATTAACCTATTTCAGTCCAATTACATTCGATTACAATTCGCTACAGAGCATCGATAGAGCTATTAGCCGGAAAGATGGCCTTCGGTTCCTAAAATATCTAGACTAGACCTTACTGCTTTGCTACATGCACAGAAACTTAACCTTTAGAATCATCCTAGTAGTATATTATTGGGCACATCACCCCACTTTTCCTCCAGTGCCTTCGGCACTTACGGGTGGGGTGAGCGCCCAATAATATTGAAGTTATAGTGGAGTGAGCGCCCAATAATATCGAAGTTATTAGGATATAACTCATTTAACTATCTACTAACTTACCTCAACAACTGCAGCAGGATGACAATCAATCACATTACACATTTATATTTAAAGTTCACTTTGTTGACTATGTCGCTATCTTAAAACTCAGGTTTGTAACTGTGTCATTCTACAGAAGTAAGAAACAATGGATTATTACTGTTATGCAAGACAAGCGCACTCAGTTATGTGAAGTCAGATTGGTATGATGAAAACTAAACTTTGTAAAATTTTTCGATCAGAATGACACCATGTCTTCCACAATAGTTAGAGGCAGATAAATACACACTTCGTTTTCTGTGACCAGATTGGCACGAGGACATCAGAATAACTCAGTTTGTATTTTAATTCAGGTCAGATTGACTCATATCGTTCCACAGAATTAGAGATAGCGCATTTTGGTATAATACAACACACTCTAGCAATCTGTAACCAGTTTGGCTCAAAGATATCTGAAATTAAAATACATTTACTGAGTTTCCGGTCAGATTGACTCATGTCTTTCCACAGAAGTTAAAGTTGGATTAAATACACCCTCCGTTTTTGTGGCCAGATTGGCTCGAAGACAACGAAATAGCTCAGTTTTATTTCAGACCAGATTGACTTGTCTCTCACAGAATCTTCACAAGATAGATATAGCACATTACCACAGTACAGGACATACACTAATACTCGACTTTCTAAAATCAGAATAACACAACAACATCCACTGAACTTTAAAATATCGATACCTACATTTATTTAACTTAAATTTGAATCAGTTTGACTCGTGTTGTTCTATTAAGTTTAATTTAGTAACTGCAAGAAGACACTACTTGATAATAAGAGATACCTACTTTTCCGTACTGGGAATTATTTTGCAAGTGTGCAATTAAGCTCTAAACACACTGCGGCAATTCGGAACGATGGCGATGATAGAAATATTGATGGGTAGAAACTAACTGCTTGCTTAATATTTTGATAGAAGTAAATAGCGCAAATATAACGGGACTGTAAGAAAATGGTTGACGATTTTATCTGTTTTTGATGTGAAACATCTAATGCGCCGGGTCAGACCGCATGTTGACAATAATTTTGTTAAGTAGGTACCTACATGAGACACCGTTGTTAGATATATTTAAGTTTATGCGAACAAATGTAACATAACTAATTACTCATTTAGTTTTTTAATAAAATTCATATTTTAGGATAGACCTACTTTTTTACTTAATCTAGTACAGCGTGGGTAATATTAGGTACCTAACTTCCAAGTTAATTTTGTAAAGTACATTACAAAAGGAAGTTTTAGTGTGCTTCGGGCTTAATAATTCGTTCTGACTAATAACAAAATTATTGTGAATGAAAATAAGTATTTTGTTTTGTGATTGTACTCTTTCACATAGCAAAAGAGGTACCGGATTGAGATGATTTTTTCACAGTTACAATTTGCTAAAATTAAGTATCTACTAAGTAAGTACACTAAACATCGGTTTAAAGAAAATACGTAACGTACGTGATGATGATGTTAGTTGTCTCATCAGAAAGTGATACAGTTTTCGTCTCATCTGATGAATATTTTATTATGATAAGATAACCTTTCCATCTACGATGTCGGGAGCAATAGCTGGTCATAATAAACAATAGGTTTGTAGTCAGCGAAAATATATTATCGTGAGAATGCCGCAGGTATTTTATAATTATGACACCGTGATGTAGACTGTCATTTATTCTGTTGTGGCGTTGTTAGCAAAATGATATCAAGACATACATAGGTACTAACTTTTTAACGTGACTTGGTTTAAACCTGATGTTATAAATAATTATGTATGCAACAATTTATAGATTTGATAATGATGTAGGTACCTAATACCTTCTCAAAACAAACTTAGATGTTTCTTAGATTATTTTATACACCTAATTTACCTAAATCAGTACATCTAAAACTTTTTTGCTAGATTTACCTTGCTTAGGTATAGGTTGTTTTCGTTGACTCTACATACATAAAATATGATGTGTTTAATAAATAATGATAATACTTAAAAATTTTAATCCTATGAAGTTATACACGAGAAATGTATAGAATTCATTAATATCATAAGTAGGTAGGTATTTACTAAAAAGTCTATTAGGGTTTAACGAGCAGACAAACATACATTTTACCTAAGACTTGCATTTAACCGATTTTTGTATACGCAAATGTTTGTTACATTTTACGTAATCGAATGTAGGGTTACCATAACATCATTTACAAATGTTAACAATGGACATTTTCCTTCAACTTAATCGATATAATAAAGGTTCTTAGAATATTATTAAGTATTATCATTTATGCGTGTTTGATCTTATGTTAATTTATAAGCAAAGTACCTCTAAATTTTGGTTGTTATTGTAGTTTTATTTGACAAAATTTCACTTAAGTATCTTCTACATTATAGTCAAGTATCTGCCTTGGTACCTAAGCACCCATGCAGGCTGAACAAATAAATGTTCGTAATTAATTTTTTTTTTGCGTAAAAATCGAGTGCACCTTATTTTTTACACTTAATCAAGTCAGCAAAGTACTTGTTCAGTATGTTCGACAAGGTTACGAATGAGTACGTCGGTACGAAGTTGCTCGCGTTTGTTCCATGAAATCAGAACTTATGGTAACCCTTATCATATGTGGATTCCAGATAATTACGGCTTCACTTTTGTCGGTGACAATAAATGGATGGTGTTTTATTTCATTCTCACGGGAACATGAAACAACAAAATAATGCAATATTTCAATAACGATCATTTAGACGTAACCGACCTCATTATAGTCATGTCACTTATTACATGTAACTAAGGTTTAGATTAAGAATGTGTTCAATTTTACCTACGAAGCATTACTTTATGTGTATAAAATCTAATAATTGGGGTGAATAATTACCATTCGCTTCAGAACCTTCGAGTGACAAAGTACGACGTAAATTATCATCCAAAATGTACGTAAGTACCTTTCTTAGTACCTACTTAGTACTTTTTTTCTTCATCAAGACGAGCCTCTGCGGGACGAACCGGTTCCATTCAAAACTCTTGTGGCTCTAGTCGTTGCAAGCGCAGCTACTAAGCAGAGGTGCGGGTTCGATTCCAAGTTTTCTTAATATCACTCAATCGTGAGATGTGGTGGTTCGGAAGAACCGTTACATTTGTCATGGACTCTTTAAGTAAGCTCTATTTTCAGTAGAAGATTTCTCGACTTCTCTGTCGGGTGATGATGATGCTAATTATGTGTTATTAATCCCTTTCGTTCGATTTCAGGTCTGACTCAGAATGCTCAGAGATTCAAGCCCGCTCAGTTGTCGTTGAAAAGGCTCCTAAAAAACCAGCAGCCACCAAACGCAAAAGCCCGATCTCGAAAACACCTTCGGAACCCAAATTAAGGTAAATAACTTTATTCTTTAATCAGAGTTTTTGTGTTGTGTTATTTATTTGGCGCGAATTGGGCGAGTAACTTCGATGTCAGACTCTCTGGAAATCGCTAAATTTTTGTATTTCTACTAATAGGATATTAAGTTACTAGCTGTCGTCTGCGACTTCACCAGTGTTCAGTCACTTCAAGGTTGTTTTTGAAACACAAGGTAGCATATGAAATAGATAGTAAATAATATCATATCATGCTTGATTTCTATTTTCTTGCAAAATTTTATTAAAATCTGTTCAGCCGCTTACACGTGAAAAGGTGACAGACAGAGTTATTTTCACATTTATAATATGAAAGTTGACGTACCTGTAGATTGTTTGCAACAGTCTGCAGTTAGCGCAATTGCTTCGATTGAAAATACTAGTTCTTATTTATTTCTATTATTTGATTTCAATTTTCTTTTTTCGATAAAGACTATTTTTATCAATGAAAATATTTATTTGTTATTAATATCCCCGCTTACAATCATCATCATCAGTCCATATCAGTGCACTGCTAAACAATATAGTTAATAAATATATGAATGTTTGTTTTACAGAGCTACTTCGTCTAAAGCGGACGCGTTGTTTGCAGACCTGTTTGGGTTAGAAGACTCGTTCGAGGTCCCTCCACCGACTACAAGTGGAGAGCTCACATCATCCCTAGTATCTCGCGTTGGCAACGGGAAGGTGCGTCGCACGGCAGATCTGACTGGTGCCTATTTCGTAGAGGTAAAGGTGTATAACACCAAGGAGATAGCCCATACCCCAGCCCTAGAAAGATGGAAAAAAGCGGAGGTGGCTATGAAGGTTCTTATGGAGAAGGATACCCCGCATTGGGACAGCCTACAGAAGTTTATGGTTCGCGCTCATAAACTTTTCGATGCATCGGAGCCGGTGTACTACTCAGATAAAATAAACATACGTACATAAATATAAATAAGGAAATTGTGATTTATGCAATAAAGAACACTTATCTACTTAATCATAAGAACTACATTTTTATTTCATAAGCATTTTAGGTAGTAAGCAAATAGGTTCGTTAGTTAGTCGTTTAATCCATTAGTCCACCCTTTTGAGATAATACTTCGATTTAAAATCATTTATATATATAATTAAATAGGTACTAAAATAAATAGCTATATTAACTTTATCGTACATAATACTTAACACTAGCATACATATTGTAAGATAGCATTCTCTACCTGCTAACCTTCAAGGAAAAGTAGCGGTAGGGTCCTACCTGGTACTGTACGTTATTTTAGACTTTAAATCTTAGGTAGTTACGACTTGTTAGCACATTGATCTTATTCTGAACGATTCGTAAATATATTTTCGCAAAAATGCCTTTCTGTACTGTTTGTAGCACAACTGTCAAGCGCAGTCACTGGTTAGGACATCTACGCAGCACTAATCATAAAAATAAAAACATTTCACATTTTTGTGAAGGTATTGAAAAAATAAATTCTGCATTTCGTAATCGCATCGCGACTTTCAGAATTATGGATCCTGATGAGAATAACTGTTCCATCGAACTATTTTTTAATAATATTCAAGACAAGATCAAAATGTTAATAGACATGGCTCTTAAAGACCATACAAATTTGAAAATCAATTTTGAATACTATGCTTTATTTTTGATGGTTAAAAATGATACTCAGGAGATGAAATCATTTTGTACAAAAAATTTCACTATACATAAAAATTATGACAGTGATTCGTTGATGTCTCAACTAAAAAGCACTTTCTTAAAGAAAAATGAAGAATTTCAGGATCGTGATAGTGGTTGGACGTTTCTGAGCAGTTCTCATCTAGAAATTAACATAAATAAATATCAACCTCTGAGTGGTTCAAGCTTTATCAAGTTGCCGGCTGCAATAAAATCAAAAAGAGCCTGCGTTAATATTCACAATAATGATAAATATTGCTTTTTATGGTCCATTGTTGCTGCATTGCATCCCGCTAAAAGTCACCCTGAAAGAGTAACGTCATACCCCGATTTTCGTAACGTGTTAAACTTTCAAGATATTAAGTTTCCATTAAGTTTTTCGGACATTGAACGATTTGAAGCAAATAACCCTGAAATCGGTATTAATATTTATGGTTTAAAAAATAATACCGTAGTAGGACCGCTTTACAGAACAAAAACCACGAATAGAAAAGTGATTCATTTACTTTATTTAGAAAATGATGATTTATCACATTACTGTCTTATCAAGGATTTGTCACGACTTGTAAAAAATCAAATAACAAAACACCATAGTAAATTGCACTTGTGTGACGATTGTTTGTCATTTTTTGAATCAAGCGATAAGCTTAGTTCCCACATTTGTGGAGGAGTCGCTACTGAACTACCTCCGAAGGGCTCATTCATACAGTTTGAAAATTTTAATAGAAAACAAACTGTACCGTTTGTTATATACGCCGATTTTGAAACGATGCTCGAACGCTACGAATCTTGTGAACCTGACCCAACTACAGCGAGTACAGTAACGCGGCAGCGACATGTACCTGTAGCTTTTGCTTATCACATAACGTGTACGCTAGACGAAAGCCACAATCGATTGGTTTCATACCGCGGTTCCGATTGTGTAAAAAAATTTGTAGAATCTATATATGAAGATGCTCGAAAAATATATTCTATACTAAAAAATAGCGTACCGATGATTTTCACAGAAGACAACGTTCGCGATTTTGAAAACGCTGTTACATGCCACATTTGTGACCACATTTTGGATGTTGATAGAGTTCGCGATCATTGTCACTTGACTGGTAAATACCGAGGCGCTGCCCATAGTTATTGTAATATACAATACAAACTACCCAAATTCATACCAATATTTTTTCACAACCTATCTGGTTACGACAGTCATCTTTTTATAAAAGAATTGGGCGAAGCTCCAGGATCTATTAAATTGATACCTAAAACTAAAGAAAGCTATATTTCCTTCACCAAGTTTATTCCAATTTCTAACGAAGAAAGCATTCAGGTTCGGTTTGTTGATTCTTTCAAATTTTTGGGAACTAGCTTAGAAAAATTAGCAATTACAATGAACAGACAAGACTTTAAACAATTGAAGTCTTATTTTCCTAACGAAGAACAGTTCAACTTGCTTACTAGAAAAGGAGTGTATCCTTATGACTATATGTCTCGGAAGGAACGTTATAAAGATACTAGTCTGCCTTCTAAAAATGAATTTTATAACTCCATCACCGATGAATCAATAACTGATGATGACTATGAACATGCCCAGGCTGTTTGGTCAGTGTTCAATATTAAAAATATGGGAATGTACACAGATTTATATGTAAAAACGGATGTTCTCTTGCTAACAGATATATTTGAAAATTTTAGAAAGACCTCTAGGCGGTCATATAATCTTGACCCCGCGTTCTATCTTACAGCACCAAGCCTATCATTTGATGCCATGCTATTGAAAACAGGTGTTCGGTTAGAATTGATAAGCGACGTTGAAATTTTTAGAATGATACAAAAAGGTATTCGTGGAGGCATTTGTTTATGCTCTAAAAGACATGTTAACGCCAATAATGAATACATGGATACTTTTGACCCATCTAGTAAAAAGTCGTTCATTATGTATTTGGACTGTAACAATTTATATGGTTACAGCATGTGTCAATGCTTACCCTATTCTGATTTTAGGTTTATGAACAGTGACGAAATAAATATTTTACAATTAAACTTAACAAATATAAGTGAAACTGATGAAAATGGATATATTGTTGAAGTTGATTTAATGTATCCTGAGACATTACACACTGAACATAATGATCTTCCATTTTGTCCAGAAAAATACATACCATCAGGTGGCAAGAATAAAAAACTTATACCAAATTTGTATGATAAATTCCACTACATTATTCATTATGTTCATTTAAAAAAATGTTTACAGCATGGTTTGGTCTTAAAAAAAATCCATCGTGCTATTACATTCAAACAAAGTAATTTTTTAAAGCAATACATTGATCTTAACACTCAGTTGCGTCAGGAGGCAGAATCTATATTTGCCAGTGATTTTTACAAATTACTGAATAACAGTGTGTTTGGTAAGACGTTAGAAAACAATGAAAAACGGATAGAAGTAAAGTTAGTAAACAAGTGGTGTGACTCGAACAATAAAACAAAAAAGACAAATAGTGCTGAGAAATTGATAGCCAGCCCATATTTTCACAGTGCTTCAATATTTTCTGAAGATTTAGTAGCAATCCAATTGAAGCCTTCGCATGTTATTCTCGATAAACCGATATACATAGGGTTTACTGTATTAGAATTATCTAAGAGTCACATGTATGATTTTCACTACTCCGTTATAAAACCGTTTTATGGTAACCGGGTTGAATTATGTTACACTGATACCGACAGTCTAGTTTATTATATACAAACCAATAATCCTTACCAAGATTTTAAACTAAATTTCTTAAAATATTTTGATACCAGCAATTACGACGTTAACAACGAATTTAACTTACCCATCATAAACAAGAAGATTCCAGGACTATTTAAGGATGAAATGGGTGGTCAAATTATAAAAGAATTTGTAGGACTGCGTTCAAAACTTTATTGTATTAAAACAATAGACAAAACAATAAAGAAGGCGAAAGGTACGAAGAAATCAGTAGTAAGAAAATTGAATATATCTGACTATAAAAATGTTTTGTATAACTGCAATGTTATTCGCAAAAAGAATGTACTATTCAAGTCAATAAAACATGAAATATTTACACAGAGTGTAAATAAAGTAGCACTTTCTAGCAATGATGATAAACGGATACTATCGTCTGATAAGATCTCCACTTTAGCCTGGGGTAATGCTAGTATATTTAAGAAATAAATGTTTTCCAAAATAAATAACATTTAGATGTCTATTATTGTACTATAAGTGTTAGAATGCTCGGACCTCTAGATTTAGCATGCTCAGATCTTTATAGCGTAGAACGGACTGCAAACCGATACACTATATAGTGCTAGCTACTTAGTATAATGCTCTGTAATCTAGCTTGCTATTTGATTTCCGTCAGTAGTAAAAATAATAATAAACCAGTACCTAAGCATCCTTTCAACATATAGAGGTTCGAAAATCCTAAATAAATACTTAATATAATGACTTATTTTGTAAAAATTTAATTAATAAGTAAATTTAAAATTGTTTTGTGCTCTATATCAGGCTAGCTTTATTGCATAACTAAATAAATAAATAAAAAACAGACACTGTAACGTTCGTTGCTTGATAATGAAAAGGTTCTTTGTGATCTTATAAGTAAGAAAAATAGAATAAAATAAATAGCTTAGACAATAACTGATTGTTTTTTTTTTACTTAATACCTTACCTACTTTAGTTAGGTAGATATATGCATCTACATACATGTTCCTTTTATCAAAGCGCATCAGTCTGCAGCAACTTCAAAGTGGAATATAACACCAGACAGGTGACCATAAAAACTTGTTAGAACACGAAAATGCTGAATACACGTATATTGTTCACATTCACATTTATAAGCTCAACTTATTACTGCAAACAGATCACTCATTAGTCAGCTTACTGTCGAAGGTGAAACATAGGATCGAAGTCAGAAATTGTAAGTAATAAATATTTTTTCAGAGTTTATCTTAAATTTTATTTAAAAAACCTACTTATTACCTTTTCTGTCTGTTTCAGATCCTCGAAAGTATATCTACATATTTCTTCAATATTAGTGATCTCACAATACAAGTCGCGTTTTATTAAGAAGTTAAACTACTGGTAAGATTTACTTTTTCAAAATTAATAATATTTAGTGTATCGTGATTACTCCATGTCTATTTGTGATTAATGTTGGTATTTTTATTTACAGATAATGACAGATCTTGGAAACAGAATTATTGATGAGACCCAGGACGGTCTTTTTGGGATTAACACTCAAGATCTACTGTTCCACTGTGGACAGGTTCCTCCTGGGGAATCGGAGGAAGACTTGCCTCTAATCACATTCAATAGTTTAACGAAGCGAGCTAAGAAAACAAAGTCTAAGAAGAAATTAGACGGTGTAGATAAGCAACGTCATCGATCTAATCAATCGACATTCGTACTCAGCCGCGATATTTGTAAGGGTAGGAGACTGATTCAAATTAAAATTACTGATATTGAAAATGACAATGAAAATGTGATAGTGTCGGCTCAGTATATAGTTAAAAGCATGTATGATGAAGTGTTGGATCAAACAGAACGGATTGTAAAAAAGATATGTGAAAATATAACATGTATTCCCTAGTTCTAAGTTATTTTAATATATATTAATTACCTAGCAGATATTGGTTTTTTATTTATAAATTATAGAATAAAACAAAGTAGGTGAATAGGAATTAAAACAAATTTATTCTTTCAAACATACAATCAGTACTATTACTAGGTTCTTAATTATTAGGTATTAACTTCATAAAATAGTAACATGATGATTATAATATTAATTTAAAAAAACATTTAAGACTCAGGTAATCTTATTTTATTATTTTCACACCACATTTTAATACACAACACATTTTTCAAAGCACATGTTTTCCTATGATGCACACAGTTCAAATAAATATTTGATTTTTCATAGTCACTGTACAATTTCATAAAATTAGGACATCCCTTATCGCCTATATCTAAAATATCACAATTTAGACACAATTCTCGTATCCATTTAATTTTTTCCATGCCTTTAGTTACAATTTTCTTGTTATTCAAATAAGGTATGATGGTGCGCTTGAATTCTCGATGATCGATAAAACCTTCACTCCAGAAGATTCCACGATTATTTTCCAACCACCGTACGCGCTTTTTTTCTTCATTAGATAGATTGTTAAAGGGATACGGAGGTTTAATTATAAATGTTTGAGTGTATCCGTTAATCAGAATAGCAAACTCCTTAATAATAAAATAATTATTAATGTCTTTGAATCCTTGCAAATCTACTATTACTGTATTACAATTCATGTTATTTTCTTTACTGTATTGCTCAGAGGTCTGTACTCAATTAAGCAATCGTTTAAAATGAGGCAATATGCAGCTGTCTGATCCGGAATCTCTGAATTACACTCAAGTTCAACGCGAACGCTTACTACAGGACCTGATTTAAGGTTTTCGCTTTGCCTAGAACAATCAATTACAAAAAGCGGTGCTTTTTCTTTAAACTCAGAAGCAGTTAACAGTGGTTCACTTCTACGTCCGTAATATGATTGTTGGAATTTTACATACTGTTCATATATTAAAGCAAATTTAGAATTAAGAAAACTGACATTAAAACTTTCATAGGGAAAATATGTAGAGTTGAGATAAACTTTAACATCTCTTAAATTACAATGATCGAACTGTGACATGTCTTTTTTTGCTAAATTTTTTCGGTCTGTTTGTAGTCCAATGATGACGTATCTGGGTTTTTCAATCTGTGATGACGTTTTTATTGACCAGGTATGTTTAGTAGTTCGCGGTAACAATGGATACTCGTATAGATCCCAATTTCTAAATGCAACATGCAAAGGACGATCTTTTTCTAATAATTTTAGTAAATTAACTTTTTCCTTGTCCGACACTTTAACGTGCGGCACACGCCAAACTAATTTGTTTATTATTACGTCTTCAAGAAGATCATCTGTTAGAATTTTTATTGAATTTAAATTGGTATTACTGCGTAATAGTATCAATTCATGTTTACAGTTTATAATAATTTTTTTATAATCCTCAGCGAAACCTAACAAATTGCTAAGAGGAATCGAAGCTGCAAAACTTCCATCAGTTATTGTTCCATTAACATCCCAACCCCATGCTTTCGACACTCTAGCATCATTTAGATTATAAGATAATAAACCTTTCATTGTTGTAGTAATTCCAGCATTTTTGATTCTATCTATTTCCACTCCATTAATTTCATATCGAATATCTTGAAAAAGATAAATCAAAGGATTGTTAGTAAATTCCACACTCGTAACCTTTTGTTTGGAATCCTTTTTTACGACATTCACTGATCCTTCTAAGTAAAGAGTGCTTGCTGATGGTAAAACGTATAGATCTTGTTGATTGATAGGTATGCGAATTTCATCATTCCTGTTGAAACTTGTTATGTATGGTTTATATGAATGATATTCGATACTATCGATGGTATTATCGAAAGCTGGTGTACTTGATATATCCAAAATACTCATTTTAGAAGTCCAATTAATTTTAGAAACCTCTTATTTTCTTCGGTTAATTTATTTATTCTCTTAGCTCTTACTTTACGGGTTGTTCGATTGACACTGATGTGTTTGGTTTTTACATTACTGTATTTATTATAGTCGATCATCTTTTTTTAATATGCAAATACAACTGAACCTCTTCACCACGTAAATTAATTAAATTATTCTTATTATCCAACAATCTAATGTTTATAGAGCTTACGGTAGTTTGATTGACAGGAAAGTATATGATATTTTTAGGTATTTCTATAATTCGATATCCTGGTGGGACGTTGGGTGCAAATTCATGAATGATATGACTTGATTTTCCATCAATATACGAGCCGCTCACTATATCACATTCGATTCTTAGCACGGTCGTAGATAAAATGTTGACTGGAAGTTGTGACTCATGTAATATATTGGCTTTCAGAGTTTGTTTACCAAACCCTAGTAATGTTCCGAGAGATTTGTCTTTTTCAAAATGTATGTCTTTGTTGCAAAAAATAAATGTTTTCAACGTGTTGTTATTACAAAATAAATTGAAAGTGATTCCCTTTAATTTTAAATTTTGTCTTATGTAGTCAGAAATATCTTGTAGTTCGTATGCACCTTCCGGTATTTCTAAATTTTCATTGTTTCCATAATGAAATATATTGTTTTTACTATCGATGTTAGGAATTGAATTAAACGTTGATAAGTGCAATAGAGCGCATTCATATTCACCGTCAAATTGCAAAGCTGGATAATATAAAGTTGATAAAGCTGATTTATTACCAGTTATGGACAGTGTAAAGGACATTTTGCTAATGCGTAAATTAGATCAAGTGCATTAATTTATATCATTTATTTAATAATTTAAATAGCTCTAAAACATTTATCCCAAAATTCATGCAGAAATTTTAAACAAAGATGACCACAATTTATCGTGTTGAAACGTTGATAGCTACAATAGTTGTACGTTAAATTTGATTTTAAATATTTAACTATCTCTAACGGAGGTTTTAAATCTCCAAAGCTGTCAAAATATTCGCAGTAACCAAATTTTTTCACATAGGCTACCCAATGTGTACCTTCATTCTCTGAACTATCTAAATTAATAATACCACATTCGATATCTTTTGGTTTTTTCGGTAATTCGTCTCTCATATAAACACCTCTAAAATAGGGTATGTATTCAAAAGCATATTCAGACAATTCTACATCAGTAAGAGCACGATTGGGTAACCTTTTCATCAGTTTTTTGAACTTTTGACAAACAGACCATTCCCTTTCTTGTAAGGTTTCATATAAAGACCTTTTCCTAATGCAATAGATTCCATCATTTTATTATGTCTCTGAGCTTCTTCAAAGTTCTTTTTGGCTGATTTGTGATCATTTACCGCTTTAGTAATACCTGCAGCACCTCCAGCCAACGCACCAAGTGCAGACAGACCTGCAAATATTGGTATTAGTGGAAGAATACCCCCTGTTTTTGGTAATGGTATAACGCGAGGCATGCGAACTCCTTTATGTTTTTTAACGAGTTTCTTCGCAGCTGAATATGCTACTTGTATAGCTTTTGAATTGTTTGATGGTTTTAATTTCTTCAGACGATTGCGAATTGTAGAAACAATAGATCTGAATGATTTCGTTCCTGCACCGTGCTTTACTTTGTTTTTCATTACTTTGCTTACTAGCCACGAAGCTAATTTCTCTCCTTTCCCTGCATTCTTAGACTTTATTCGCTGTTTAGCCATGTTTAATAATTCTAAGTCAGCTATGTGCCGATCTTCTAACTTGTTAGAATTATTATAGGCAATGTCGTGTTGCATACAAGCGTTATCCAACTGATTAATTCCTTTATCACCTCGCAATAATCGTTCTCTCAATTTCGTACCAGGACCACAATAATTATATCCCGGTAAATGCAGCTCAAATGGTAAGCTATTTATCAGACTGTTAACTAGTCCTCCACCGCGCATTATTTAGATGGTAATGACTGATTACAATGTGTAATACATATTTTTATATAATTTTTTAACCCTCTTCTATAACAGGGCACGTTTTTCTATCCAACTATTTTCACTATTCGCGAGACCTAACCATTTAACATACAGCTTACTACCTTTTTTTCTTAGAATTTTTTCAATTAAATAAATATTAGGACAGCTTGTTTTCTGAAGTTCTTGAGCATAAAAAGTCCCCAAAATGGGATTTTTGTGCAAATCTTCAATAACGTATGTAATTGGTTTTGTAGGATTAACTTTCTTAATTAAAAATAACTCGGTAGACCAATTTGGTGTATAACCTTTTTCGAAAGTACTTTTATATTTGCTTATACGTACCAAATCTCCTACAGCTAATTTGTTTATCTTTGATTGATAATTTGTTATCTGTGACTTTTTTATATTCCTCATTACTGTTTTCTGATTTGACTTGTTAACATCGTTTGGTTTATGTTTTGTAATTCGATGTGTTGTATTATTGTATGTACCTACAACATTTTCTAACGGCTTCCCAATCCATTTATAGCTACCATTTAAACTAAAACATTTGTATAATTTATGTTTCAGAGTTTTTATGACTCGTTCAACTATGGAAGCTTTTTTTACTGAATATGATGAATAATGGTTAATTTTATTCGAAGATGATATTTTATTAAACTCGTCGTTATAAAATTCTGTACCCATGTCCGTTTGTAAGTTAACAGGTTTACGGTTTGTTGTAACTAAAATATTATTAAATGCATTTGCGATCTCGGATTTTGTCTTAGTTTTTACTGGAATAGCCCAGGTAAACTTTGTGAAACAATCTAATACTACTAATATAAAACTAAAGCCATGATTAAAACATTTTAAATTTTGAAAATCAATAAGATCTGCTTGCCATAAATCATCAATTCCTTTTAATACAACAGGTCGTCGAATAAAATTTTTTCTTGCTGCTTTATGAATTTCGTTAACAACTTGCAGTTTACTCATTTTTGATTGATGTACTAATTTTATCAATATCGGATTTTGTAAAGTAGTCCTTCACAAACTGCTGAATATATTTTTGAAAGTCTAATTTTACAGTGTTTAATAAATCATAAACTTCTTGCTTGCTTGCAAATGATTCAAACTGTTTATCTACGTATTCTTTATTAACAGCATCGTTTACTTTCAAAGGAATTAAAACACCAGTCAATCTCTTTGATTGTACATCTATTTCTTCTGGTATTAATGCTTTGTCGGAGGTTTCTAAGAAATCGGATAAGCGTAATCGTTTATTAATATGGTGACCAAATTTATCCATTTTAATGGAGAACTGATAGGTTACAAGGATCAGACTTGAATGAAAGTATGTTTTGAACTGAATCTTATTTATTTGAAATAATACCACTCTCACGTAACTCTTCTAATATAGATATTATTTCATTATCCAACCCAGTGTTACCAGCATCTCGAGAAGCAATTAATAGTTTCAACCTATCGACCAATTCATTAGGATCATCCCAGTAAACATAATCAACATTTTTCTTCCATTTCTTCAAAATAGACAACCCTTCTCCTCCATGTATATTCGGCTGACTACTGTCCGTGCTTGCAGAAATCTTTCGTAACTTAAATAACGGCTTAATGATGTGTAAGTATTTGCGTCCCCTGTTACTTCTAATTGGTTTATGTGGATCATAATCTCGCCGATGAACATTTGTTTCTAACAACATCAACTTATAATGTCTTAAATCTTCGTCAGTTATTGTTGATAGATTAGGAACTTTTTTAAATAAAAGCTCGTCTAAGCCAGGAGTTTTTTTAAATTTGTTTGTACCTACTTGGATATCATCATTAAAAATAAGCACACGTGCGGATCCCATCATGAGTTTACCACGTTCATTTCTTACGCCGAATGGAACATCGCTTACAACTTCTGAATTTAAAGGCCACGAAGAAACTTCATTTTCATAATTAGGCTCACTCGTACCTGATTTGAATGATTCATCATGTTGATCTTCATCCTCAGATTCTGAGCTTTTCGAGTTGTCTGATGCGTTTGAATCTTTATTTTGTGGACTAAATACATTATATCCAACACTTGAAGATACTCTCTTTTTCAGTGTTTTATCGAATGGACTTGATGTTTCAAAGCTAGGTTCATTTGTATCAACTTTAAATTCTTTTCCAACCATTTGATTCAGAGGTTTTGTTATTGGTTTAAAAAAGGAATCCAAAATATAACTTTTCTCCGTGTCAATGCTTCTCATCTTTCGTACCTTTCTTTTTACAGCTTCTGCAGCATTTACAATTTGTCTTATTATATTCTTTTCCGTCATATTATAACTAACTTTGAATGAACTATGCGTTGTATGTGAGAGTTATAACATAAGAATGGGTAAATTTTAGCCATAGTTCTGTTATTTATAGTAGTTGTTAAAAATACAATCTAATAATATTAGTGTACACTTTTCTACACATAGGACAGTTTTTGAAGATTGAAAGAGCGCACTTGGCGCAAGCCACAGCATGACCACAAGGTGTGAAGCATGTGTTTACGTCTTCTACCAAACAAATTCTGCAGATAATAGTTGTAGTTGTTCTTATAAGTTCATTTTCGTTAATTTTGTAAGAATCATCACTGGGTACAGGGGAGGTGTTAGTTTTGTATCCATCATCATTGGGTACCGGATTTTTATACATCAGATTATCAATATTTTGTACATATTCTTCACCTTTCACAATTAAAACATATAAACAGGACTTGAACCAGCGTGCGTGTTCTTCCCATGGTTTGTCCTCAGGAGGCCAATCCTTAAGTTTTCCATTACAATAATAACAAATAACTCTATCACCTTGTCCTGTATAAAAAAATCCTGCATCTACCATATCCAGTGGCTTTTGAGACAATCCAATAGGCCAGTTCTTGAAACTTTCCAAGCGCATGCTTTCAGTAGCATAGTAACGATGTACAGGATTCATATTTCCTTTGTTTTTATTTTTAAGTTGACGATGAAGTTACAACTCGCACGACAGACACTTGCTACGTTCAAACAAATATGACTAAGTGAAAACAGATATCTTCCATGAATCTGTGGATGATTGTTATTTAATTAAACTCAATAAAAGTATCAAACTTTTTACGATAACATCCCTTATTTTTTTCACAATCTTTGTTAATCACTAAATAACTATAAGGTTCTCTCCAAACATTTGAACACATGTTTCGAAATTCTTGCCATGTCATATCCGTGTTAACATGTTCATCATAAACATGTCTCATATTAATATCATCTTGCTTAAAGAGGATAATTAAATTTGCATTATCTCTTACTAGCTGTTTGGGTATTCTGCTATAAGTTTGATTTAAATAAAAACAATCTATATATTTATGTCTACCCATCGCAAAATAATCACGCACATTATTTTGATTTTCACATGCTACGTCATCAAATATAATAATGGAATTACATTTTGCAGCCTCTGGTTTCAAAACCTCTTCATTTTCATGATATTTAGAAAATGTTATACTTGGAACCATCATGAGAACGCGTTCCAAAAATACATACTTCGGCTGATAAAGAGTTTTTGAATACACATAAAGATTTTGAAACTGCAATCCATTTTCATGCAGGAGTAAACCTATTAATAAATTTGTTTTTCCACAGTTAGATGGTCCACATATTATGCACCGTATGGTATTTGGTAAAAGTTTTCCATGACGTAAGCTAGTTTTTTCAGAATCAATACTAATGTTGTCCAATTTTAGCGAAATCGGTTGTTTAACAAACTTCATTATGAGAGTGTTGGAAGTAGAATGACAACAGCTTTAGGTGACCAAATGAGTTATATCCAAATAACTTCGATATTATTGGGCGCTCACCCCACTATATCTTCAATATTATTGGGCGCTCACCCCACCCGTAAGTGCCGAAGGCACTGGAGGAAAAGTGGGGTGATGTGCCCAATAATATACTACTCATCCTAATAATCTTTGTCATTTTTAAAGCTCACGTCATATCAAATCATAGATTGTTCGGACCTCTGCATTTGCGGCTGAGTAAAACTCATCATCATCATGGCATATTGGCATTTTTATCAAGTGATTCTCGTATCCGGTGATTCATGTGATTTGATTTTGCCATATTTGTGGATTGCAATAATGCCCTCCGTACGAACGCACCAAGAAACCGCATAAAAATATCGAAAATGTATAAAGACATAAGTTTTAATAGACTGCATATCAAGCATGTAATGTTCCTAGTAGAGGCGTTGTTCCGCCGAGAGCAAAAGCGGCGGTCCGTCACATTGTCATGAATATTCAGGCAACGACGAACTTTTGCTGTTTCGGACCGAAACGGAGACTTAGGGCAACACTTTCGATTTGATATCTTACAAGCACCTAATACAAAACAAAATCAAACAAACACTCGTGTAATTTGAAAGTTCATTGACCAGGAAACTTCGGAACGGAGAATAATAGAGAAAGCCACTTTTTGCACTCTAATAACAATAAATCTGTACCAATTCCCAAACCTAGAGTTTTATGAGGCAGCAATAAATAAACCTAGTATACCTAGGATGAAAGTTAATGAACATCTAACATGTAGAAACTAGACCACTTGTGGAGTTAGATAGAAATAAAACGGAACGGTTATGGAGTCTATCAAATAGACAGAACCGCTTCCAAATAATAATGGATACAGTTAAACAATAACCGTGAAATCAATGGTGCTATAATCTATTATTTTCAATCCATAAAAACAATAAAAAGATTATGGTGGTAAAGAATAAAAATTTTATGAGGTTGGTGTTTTTCTAGTGCCGGTTGAATGTTTATTTGTCTGCTTTACTCTTAGTTACCGTTGTTTTGTTTCGCATCGAATAAATTACTGCCCTATACTTGAAGAACGAACCAACTTGGCCATGTCAATAAATGGTAATGCTGCCAACGAATTCATAGCATGACAGGGAATGCTATTGGAAAAAATTGACAATTTAGTTATTAAAACATACAATTAACAAAGGTCTTATTAGGAAGCAGGTTGAAGTGCAAGGCCCAACGCCTGGCGATGTCCCCAACGGCCCGGCGGCGGCGGCAGTACGTACTGGTGGTAACGGGCCCTGCACACCGGATACGGGTACTTTATGGCCCCATAAACCTGCGCTTGTACCGTAGGGCACGGTGTATGGACAGCAGAAGCGCTGGAGCCCTGCGTATACCTATGGTTTCTTAGAATAGGATTTCCAACAGCCAGAAAAACTTGCAAACTCGTCAGCATAACCAATCGATCAACCATCTACGAAAATTGTCACGGGATAGAAAGACAAGCTTTGTTATTAATGAAAACACAAAACTTTTAATACACTACGAGTATGTTAAGAGTTATTTATAGAGCGAACTGCTAAATCAACCACCATGAAGCCCAGTACAAAAAATCTATAATAAAGTATCCAGAGTGTAAGGGCTTACGCATAACAAAAACCTTAATCTAAAATTTGTTTTATTGTGAAAGTTTTGAAAGATATCAGAAGAGAGTCATCCAGCTAATTAGTGTCTCCCAAACTGTCGTGGCATCGGTACTTATTTGAAGGCAGCCCGTAAATTCAAGGTTATTTCGTTATTACGTACATTTGTGGCTGATAAGATAAAGCCTTATCATGCAGTTACTCATTCTACAACGCGCCATATTTCACACCCGTAACGTAAGTACTCATGTGTTAGAATCCTACAAATGGCGACGCTAACTCGCATTTATTTCGTATTGACTTGACTTGGTTTGGTTTGCTAGCTCAATCTTAAAATAATTCGATACCGTTCTTAATAATAGAGTACAAAATGTCAAAGTAAATAAAAATATACTTGAATGAAACTTTAGAACCGTTACCATACAAGACACAATTGTCTTTCAACGTCTCTCGATGTGATTCAATAACACTTTATGTTCGTGTGAACATAATATTTAGAAAATATCGTTTTAATTTAGAATAAATGAATTCATTTACGATGAGCTGATCAAGGGCCTGATGTCTGATGGCTGCGGCTGCCATAAACATACGTTATAAAACTATGTTGGCTTGTTATACGCGATTAGTAGATTTTAGAATAGTAGCTTACATAATTATGGCTTAAGATAAGAGTAGGTATATGTATGCCTCTTGATTTATAACTAACTCATACTGCGGTTTTGGTTGCGTTTGTAAAAGCTAATTTATGAGTAAACATCGTCATAAATAACTTTCCTAATAAGATTCGTATTGGCGGAGGTGAAAGGGGACCCATTTTAAGTGTTCTTAAAACTGTTCGTGACATACAGACAAGCCCATAGCCCAAACGGCTGTTCGTACTATTTATTACTCATATCATAGCAAGTTATCTATAAGAATGCTTTATGTATACGCTGTTGGAGTTCCTTTTTAACAAAGAAATAATAAATATCTAATGAGTGAGAGGTTATTGTCTTGTTATTAATTTTTATCTAAGGATGGGGCAAATCTGGAGCATGAATTCATTTTGATCGACTAAGATCCCTACACACTCCTAAGTATTATGTATGTGTGAAAATCAACAAGGTAGAGGTCATTATATTTATCTTGAAAACTCTTTAATTTTACAATAATAATGATTGGTTTCTTTATTTAAAAAAAGAGAGAAACAGACCAACAGCTTTATGTTTATTGGTGGTGAATAGTGATGATGTCAGCGGCGCACTATTGCCAATTTACGACATTGTAAAATATTAATTTAGTGCCGCGCAGGATATTATGCGTTAATTTATTAATCAAACAAAATGAGTGTGAGGTGTGAGTAAAAAAAGTTTTTTTTATTATAATATCTACAATGATATGACACTCAAGGACTTTATGAAAAAACCTGTTTTTAATGTTACCAAATTTTTTCTAGCACAGGCGCAGTTCTCAGAATCGTAGTTGTCAAGATTTAATCAAAAACCCGATTCTCAAAATCATTAATATTATAGTAAGCTTCACTATTCTTGATTTCTATGCTATGAAAAAAAAAAACATTAAACTGTCATGATTATTACACAAAATCACTTTTACACGATATTTATGAACCATGTTTTATTAATATAATTCAAATCATGGTAAATATCCCGTCATCAGTGCTTCTATGCTTCACCCAGGCATGATGAGTAATGTTGAGGGAAGACTTGGTAAGTATACATAGAGTTCCCTGCATCAGTGACCGACTGGCTGTGGCTGGGCTGGGTATCGCTAAAGCACATCTTCTCATTGCTCCGCCAGCTGACCGCATGCTCGCGCGGCATGCTATGCTAATGTATGTAAAGGCTATGCAGAGCGTTTACGAGTCGCGTTATTACGAGGTGCTAAACGGACTCCGGCGCACCACACCAGTTACAATGATCTCCAAGACAAATACCACCTGGAATCGAACTGCCGCATGCCGGGGCTCGGACGACTATTACATTGTTCTAGTGCTCAACACTTGGATGAATGAGATTGTCGGGAATGTAGAGAGGTTGAGTGATGGAAGTCTACACTGAGGGTTTCTTGTTTGATTTACGCTGGCTGTTTTGAACGACCTAAAACTATAAATAAAGTAAGTATTCGTTTTTCTATATTATCACATCACACTAATATTATAAATGGATAAGATGGATGTTTGTTACCTCTTCACGCCAAAACTACTGAACGGATCAGGCTGAAATTTGCATACAGGTAAGTCTAACCCTGGAATCAAACATAAGCGACTTTTTATCCCATAAATCAGTTCCCATGGGATAGAAATAACCTCAAAACGTTTCCATAGAAACAACGCGTGCGAAGCCGCGGACAGAAGCTAGTTAATATTATAAAGAGGAAAGATTTGATTGTTTGTTTGTATTGAATAGGCTCCGAAACTACTGGACCGATTTGTAAAATTATTTCACCGTTAGGAAACTTACTTTTCAGGGAGTGACATAGGCTATATTTTGTCCCGGAACGGGATTCCCACGGGAACGGGAACTACGCGGATGAAACTGCGAGGCAATCGTCTAGTTGGGATATAATCTTTTAGGATTAAAGTCAATTAGATTATTTAGGAACTTATCGCATTAAGAAGTTAGCCTTTAGTTTCGTATGGTAGGTTCATATCGCAAAGTTTAGTGCTACTGTGCTGGTCTTCTTGTTAGATAGAGCAGACTCAAAGCCTTTAAGAGTCCTAGGTACTTTCTAGTCTGGTCTTTAACACTACGTATTCCTTGCATCCCTAGTACTCAGCCTATACTCCGGTGCCCAACAATAATGGCACGTTACCGTCGTAGTGCCCTGGTGTACGGCAGGTACTTCCACTAATTCGAGTCACCTGTCGTGAAGAAAGTCTTATAATCCTGGTGTCAATCAATCCTGGTATATAACTCTGCTGGTCCCCTGGTGTGACTGGCAGTTCGTTGCGCACAGGTGCGAAAGATCTGTCTCCAAAGGATTCTTACCAGTCCTGGTATTTAAGTTCCCTGTTATTTACCAGTCCTGGCATGTAACTGTGCTGGGCCCCTGTTGTGCGGCAGGTAGTTTCGCAAGTGCGTGCCTCCGCTCTAGTCCGAGTGACCTGTCGCCAAGGAAGGTCGCCCGGTGCTGATGCCGGACCAGTATGGCAACTTATTGAAACTCGCTGCGACATGTTTGAGAGGATAAGACGGTGGAACTTGATTGGGATTACCTAATCTCGGAGGGGATCGGTGAAAGTTGGTAGGTGGTATCAATTCTGTTGAGGGTTGTCTATTCTATGGAAAGTAGAAAAATGTAAAACAAATAACAAAAACATTAACAATAATAAAGTTTGGATTTGCAATAGTTTCTTCTTCTAATACATAAAATTGGTTTTCAATATTAAAATTTGTATACTAGTATATATGTCAACGTGCGTATACGCAGACTAGTACAAAAGACATCAACGCGCCTCATCTGTTTTGTATTGTACTCAAGTTGGATTTTAGGCTGCTTGAGACTGTGAGTTTTGAATTAATAATAATAATAATAATGCTGGACAATTCACACAGCATTATCTAGCCCCAAGGTAAGCAGAGCTTGTGATATGGGTACTAGATAACTGATATACATAATAATATACGAGTACATGAATGAATGAATTCGTGGTGTTTTAAGTAATACCGATATTCAATTTATGTGTGTCCGTCCACCTGTGGCGCAGCGGGCGAAGGTTCTTCTGCGTCGCAGGAGGTTGCGGGTTCGATTCCCGCCTCGGGACAAATGTTTGTACGATCTGCAGATATTTGTTCAGGGTGTTCTGGATATTTTCTATGTATAGTAAAAAAATATCTATCTATGTAGTGTATTGTATTATGTCTATCAGTTATCTAGTACCCATAACACAAGCTCTGCTTGGCTTGGGGCTAATTAATGCTGTGTGAATTGTCCATCATTATTTATTTATTTATTATGGAAAATCCCACTTCTAAATAAATTATTTTATATTTATTTGTAATAAAGAACCATCAAACAAACCGCGACATGGACATGAATTCGAGGAAAAAAAATATCGGTAAAGCAAATAAAAAACAGAACAAACATTAATAGTATAATGAGTCGTATCCACAGTAAGCCACCGTCGCCAGCATCTCGCGCCCGCTATCTCTATCTCAAACGTAAACAATCTGGTTCTCGTCGATTTCAACAGCGCGAGGAATGTCCCCGCCGACTGGCAACATTACTGTTAGCTGACACTACTCGAGGACTTACATTTTCGGCTTTTTTAAATGACCGATGATTTTATCTTTTGTTCGAATCGTGCGAATAAACAAAACAAACCTCCGAGCCTAAAGGTTTGTCTATTTCTGGATAGAAAATCATTTTATTACAGAGAAACTTATTACCTACTTATTATTCATTAAAACAGTGCTAAATCTCGATAAAATGAGGATGAATTATGTTTGTCTTGTTGTTTTTATTATATTTTAGTTAAAAATATGTACTTGTAAACTAGGTAAGTACCTAGTTTACAAGTATTTATAACTAAAATATGTCTAAGTAGTCACCGTGAGCTGACTGACTGAGCAGGCGACAAGAGTGCAACGAAGAAGATGATTGTAGTACGTTAGCTTCCTTTGCTTCGTCAAAGGTTCGAAAAAAATTAGTGCCAAAAATCAAACATATCACATCACTAGCTCAGCTAAAATATTTTCTAGTGGTGCCTTCAAGGCGACCTCGGGCCTTATCGTCTATAAAGATTTGCTGGACTTATCCCCCGGTCAGGTGTCGATTTCAAATCATTTCCAAGGTAGAACTATTATTTACGAGCTAGATGTGGAAACACTGGCTCCGCTATTGCCAAGAAATTGTGTTAATCTTTACAAGTAGATACCTACCTAAACTTTAGATATCTGACGCTTGATCCTATCTAATAGAAATAAAAACGCGAATATTCTAAAAATCGTCAAGCTATAAAAATTAACGTTTGTATTTAAAACGATGGGAAACCCCAAAGAAGCTCATAATTTATATTTGCGTGTGTAGACTTTTTTTAAATAGTCTAAGACGTATGTCTACTCGTACTTGCCAAGAACAGACTAGGTACCTATAATTATTCTTGCATATCATTCCAGTCACTCTCTATATGGAGATCTGTCGATTAGTGTCATTACGTTCTTATATGAATTGCCCTACGCCACATTTTTTCTCCATAATCACCCGCAATTTTAAAATTCCACATGATTAAAAGCAAGAAAAAATTTCGACAAATAGGTTTGGAATTAAATTTTTCAAAGTGTGAGCTTTTTATTTCGGACTCTTGTGTAGACAAAAACAATATCATTGAGAAATTCAATACATTAGCCCCCAACATTACAGTTGTTGATAAATGTTCACTTCGACTCCTTGGTTCACCAATTCTTGATGAGTCTTTTCAGTCATTTGTAGATGAGAAAATTCAAAATTTCCACAAAAATTCGGACAGACTGCTCAAAATTAATAGTCATATGGCTTTTACAATTATTCGGTTCTGTCTATTTGTACCTAAATTTACGTATTCTTTGAGATGTAGTCAAATGTGGAAACACAGCGAGCTCTTGGAAGGCTTAGACAACATAATAAAGAATACATTATCATCGGTTTTGAATATCGATTTAGATGACAAGGCATGGTCGCAGGCCTCCCTGCCTGTCAAATTGGGAGGCTTAGGTATACGCAAAATTTCAAGTGTAGCCCTACCAGCGTTCTTGTCTTCTGTCTACAGCACTAGTTCTTTAGTTGAAAAAATTTTAAATCCTTCTCTTTTGGTCCCACCTGGAATGTCATTGAAAATTTCATTTTTAGACGAAGCTCGAACGGCTTGGCATAGTGCTTGCCCCGATGCTGCTCCCCCAAAATCACTTTTGTCCCAACGGCAATGGGACGGGCCTCTGTGTGAGTTGACACGGAACTGTTTGTTACAAACGTGCTCCAGCTCTGCAGATCGTGCCCGCCTCCTGGCCGTTTCTAAATGGGAGTCAGGACATTGGTTGCAAGCATTTCCTTCATATAACACTGGTACTTTATTGGATCCCGTAACTTTCCGTATCGCAACATGTCTCCGGTTGGGTGCAAGGTGTTGCGCGCCTCATCAATGCCAGTGCGGTACTGCTGTCGAACAGCTTGATCATCACGGATTATCGTGCACTAGGGCCGCTGGTCGGATATCTCGCCACGCTAGCCTTAACGACATCATCCGGCGGGCCTTTGTCACCGTTAACGTTAACCAGCTATTCTCGAACCGAATGGTCTGTTGCGTGACGATGGTAAGAGGCCCGACGGTATGACACTAGTCCCATGGGAGTTGGGGAGGCCCATTGTGTGGGACGCTACATGCGTCGACACACTTGCGCCTTCCCATCTTCCGAGGACATCCGTGAGGGCGGGTGCGGCGGCAGATTTGGCCGAAGATCTCAAGAGGCGCAAATATGCAGGTCTCGACAGAGCCTACACATTTGCTCCCCTTGGAGTCGAGACCCTAGGTCCGTGGGGTACCGAGGCTCTTCGGGTTTTCAAAAAACTATCTGAGCGTCTGGTCGAAGCGACGCGTGACCCGAGAGCTGGTGAATATCTGGCACAGCGTATCAGCATTGCCATACAGCGTGGCAATGCAGCCAGCGTCTTGGGGACGCTTCCGACTGGTGTTGATATGGATCAGTTGAGCTATCTGTAGACTGTTTGCAACAGTCGGCAGTTAGCTCAATTGTTTCAATTGTAAATACTAGTATAATTTTCTTTGTGAATAAATGTCATATAGACTTTAAAAAAAAGAAAAAAGGAGTCAAGTCTCACTTTATGAAACACTAATAATTATATTGGTGCCTAACATGGCTGCCTCAACGGGAATAGCTAACGCGATGATTTTGGAGATATTTTCTAATTCGAATTCGTTGAAATCTTTTAGTTGAGCATTACTTATTTCCTGTATCACATATTACTTTTAACTTTGGGTTGTAGTCTTTAGAGTTGATAAATGTTTAACAGAACGATTCACATGCTGGCATGAGGAAAAAGCGGTCTACTTAGCAGAGTATTTGTTCTGAGACGCCCAACTGAGCATTAAGCTTTTTTTGTACAGTTTGACTAGTCTCAATGTGTCCTGAATGTTCAACTCGTTATATAATGAATGAACCCCTTGAATGAACACTGGACATACACAGCAACGATGTGTTGGACGGGCTAATTCCAGCTTCAACACGTAACACTGTAGGCAGTCATTCATCATACTATAATCGAAAATAAGATCAAGTCTCAAGTCCTGTTCATCTGATCATTGAATGGAACAGAACGAGATGGCACTACCACTTCAATAGGTGAGAAAGAGATGGGCGTAAGATTACTGCATTCGATTTCCTCTCAAGATCGATACACAATAAATCTTTTGGTTCTCCTTTTGGGCTCGGATAAGCGTCGGACGGACAAACAGACAAGTCTTGCTACTGGGTTTGATTCCAGTCGAATGCACTTATATTTTATTTACATTATCTGCAGTATTATGATTATGACTTAATACGGAAATAGGAAACATTTTAACTTACGTTAAATAAAATAATTATACTGCCGTTTTCTCTAAGCTTCCTACACACCATAAGGATAATATAATAAACGTGGTAAAATATTCACGGGTGCTATTTAAGTAACGTGTTAATAGTAATTGGTTGTTTAAGTACCAGTTTATTAAAATATTAAAGTAATAGTTTGAATTGTAAGTCGGAGCGGTGACTTTAATCAAAAATTATTCAGATCATTAATTTGTTTGACATATTTTTATGATGGTACATTATTATCGGTAATAAATCATTTAACTGTCATTAAATTAGCGTAAATCATTTTTGCCGTGGATTCGTGGGCTAAATAGCATTAGTATTCAATTATTCATTTGTTTAGTTATAAATGAATGTAAATCTGTCGTCGCCGCGAGCCGCGAGCGGGGCGGCCCGCAGTTACAGTTAATGGCCATAATTGGACCACACGTGGTCAACGAGACCACCACTTGACCACATGTCACCAAATTACAGTAAGTTTTATTTTATGGAAGCTTACTGAAAAATACTAAATTATATCCAATATTACCTACTTCTTACTTACTTATTATCTGAGTTATCAGGTTTTTGTTTAGATAAATGTACCAAGCTCTCGAATAATGTATTATTCCTAAACACGAAATAACATGTGAAGTAGTAAGTTTCATGTTAGATGAATTTTTGGATAATTTTAATTACTTTGTTATTTTCTTAAATACTAGTAGGTACATTACAATAATAGAAGGATAATTCAATTGTGTAATTACTTAATATAAGTTCCTTACGAGGCACTTCCCCGTCATTCAGTAATCAAGGGTTTTGTAATTGCGAATTAAAATAATCGATTTTTACAAGAAGGCAAATTACTCGAGTAATCGAGCATGCTGCGGTATTTATCGATTTAATCAATCATTCGACTCGCTTTCTTTATTTTTTAATCGATTTTCTGTTGGATACGGAAGATGATTTAGATGTTTGGCTTTGGATACTATATTGCAGTACCTTTGTAGATGTGGTGCCTAACCGTAAAATTAAAATAAATTGGTTTGTGATATCCATAGAGTGTTGTTCATAAATCAGGCTTATAAACTAAAACTACGGAGATAATTTTCATTATTTATCCTATTGTATATATAGTATAGAGTATGGAGCGAAGAAAAACTTTATTTTATTATTTTTCAGGGTCAATTAAGTATTTTTTTAATTTTTCCCACCTTGTCTTAGATTTGACCACTTCTTGCGCGTGCGCGTAGCAACAGTTGAACAACCACACACTTCCCTATAGATCTCGCATCCGTTGGTTTAGTCTCGATCGTAAATCATTGCCAATCGACGCGTGCGCTTAATCAGGGCTTCATCACCTATTATTTAAATCGCATGTGTGTTTTGAATTTTGATTCAAAATATTTTAATGAATCTGTGATAAATACGTTTCAATGGTTATTAATTATTATGATTTGCTAAAGTTACCGTGTTTTATCTCACTTGATAATTTAGTGTCCTAGAGATTTCTCCGACATTTTCCAATCATTCAACAAAGCCTTTTTTACTTTTTTAATGATCGAGTTTTATAAACAGGATTGCTAAACAGACAAAAAAACAGTCCACTTTCCTCCTTACACGCTCCATACGTCATCGGCCCACAACCGATTCTTAGCCTTACCGCATCAATTTATCTACTGCTGTAGCAGTACCAGTAATAAAGGATAATAAATGTAGTACGGACAGCAGCCTGTTATTACAGGGGCAGCCGGGGGCGGACCAGGAGACCAGCGCACGTAGGAGCTACCGGATAATGCCTAGCCTAGATATACCACTTACGGACTTTTTGTATCAGCTTGCTTCAATTATGGTTTGCGGAAGGTTTGTGACCTTTGAATGTAAATATTGAGGAAGATAGTTGTTTGTTAGTATGGTTATTTTAGCAAGTTCAAATTTTTATTAAGTGTGTCTATAGCAAGTAATGTTACGACATTGATATATTAATATTACAACTTTTGATCCTGGGTGAGTTCCTGGGTGAGCTAGTCCGTTCGCCACCGCTCGATGAATTTAAAAACGCAGATATTTGGTCCATTTGCGTCATATTCCAAATACTAGCACAAAGAAACTTGAATGAAATGCATTTACCATTCAAAGATTAGCGTTGACGCTACTCTCTACCTTAGTTGGATAACTTTAAGTCTGTATTCGTTTGAGCGTGGAGTTTTATTGTAGGTTTGTACTGCAAATAGCAACACAAACATAGAGATGTAAGTAAAAACAACACAGGCTGGCTGAGCCGAGGTACCAGGAGCGCAGCGAGCGGCGGAGGTCGACGGTAGCGGACCGGTCGAGTAATGACACCACTGCCTTTTAGGGATGCAGTTATGATGGCTGATCGGTTTTATGTGGATATGACTATATAAGTTCACAATAAAATATTTTGCGACGTTATCCTTATTGTATCTCGTGTCATAAATAACAATATGCTACTCAAATTAAGTACCACCCTAAACCACAAACAACAAAATTACAAACTACTATAAATACGAATTGCTTACGTTAAAAAACCCATTGGCCAAACCATTTCATTGATCTGGTTGAAATTATTGTTACTGCAGAATCTCATCCATGTACAGCTAGCGCACTGGCCCTGCACCATCCAGTTTGTCCACTCTCATTAAGACCGCCTGTACTTACAGTAAGTTTTTACATCGACACATGACAGCGGCACAATAACATCTCCACGGCACTTCTGCTCGCCTGGTACTTCTCTTTATCTAGGAGATGGCTATGATTGTAGATAAGCGTAGTTTTTTCCATATCTAGTGATTTTATGTGACAACTGGCTCTTATAAGGAACTAGAATCTTAATGGTGTTATTGGTTTGGCAGATGCTTGTTAGTCTGCTATCTTTCGTATTTCTCCGGGTATTTTATTCGGATGTTGCCGGTTCTTTATTTCAATGTCGTGGAATGCTCGTATTTTTATGTTTTCTGAGATTATGCTAATTGCGTATTTTTCCGGCGCGTTTCAACGAATTGTCGCTGTATCAATGGTGACAAGTGGATTTTTAGCTGCAAAAGTTTGCGCTGCAGAGCGATTTGAGCCTAAAAATTTGATTAAATGTTACGGTTACCTACCGTTTCAATTTATGGTTAACGTTCTTGCATTTTGATGAGGTGCAACGCGGAAGCAAAGGTAAACTGAAGTTGGTAATGGCAAATTGACTTTACTATGGTTATCTTTGCAACTGACTATTACTTAGTACAAGAACTTCCTAATATATAATATGTACATATATATTTTATAGTGTATATATATATATACATATAACAGTCTGCAGTTAGCTCAATTGCTTCAATTGTAAATACTATTTGTTATTTTATTCTATTAGTTGATAGTAATTTTCTGTGTGAATAAAGTACTTTGTGAATCACTTACATACAATAAATTATTTGGAATTGGATTGACTTATACACAAGATATAATGGCCAAGCTTTACATTCATTCGTGAAATAGCAACAGACCACACTACTACTAGGTCTAGTGTTGACTCTTAACTGATTACGTGGAAAGAAATCCGCGGCTTGAACATTTCCATAATTTTGAGAGATAACGTATCAGATGACGGGACACCTCCCACGGGCCGCTATCGACACATCGCCACGTGGGAGTCGATAGGACTCGAACCCGCTACCCGCTACCGGCCGCTCAAATGCGTTTCTCCTGTTTAACTTATTAAGACCGGTGTTGGAATCTAAGCACTACTGTGCTACTCTGTGGCTCATTCCTATTCGATTTATTGGAATTAAGAGTGTTTCGGAATTTACGGGTTCTGATTGGAGCTAATTTTAGAAATGGGCTATTAAAGTGAGGCTGCGTGATCTACCGTATCGAATAACAATAAAATAACAGTTGAAAGTTACGTTTATTTTCAAGTGAGTTTCGATGTTCTTTTGTTGAAATCTCTTTACGATAAGAAGCTGTCATTGACGTCTTTTAAAACTAAATCAAAGACTTTACAAAGTATTTTTGAACTGGAATACCGCTAAGGAATATAAACCTTAATGTATAAATAGCCAAAAGGATCTTGAAATAGTTTTCGTCAAGAAGTGTTCGTCGAAAACAGTATCCCACGTTAATATCTCACAGATCTCTGCGCTTGCGCAGCCCGTGCTAATTACCCGCTTCGCAAAACGTCCACGTCTCTATACGGCACTCGTGCCCGTGTTCGATGCCCATCGGGACACCTCCACAGATCGAGATGCACGCTTTTTAGAAATTAAGATGGCTCTTTTCTTGGGAAAGGAGAATACGGTTCATTATTGTCTTGCCATCTGCTAGCTGTTTTTGGAAAATAAACTATTTTCTTTGATTTCACTTAATTGTTATCAGTAAAGTCAGTAAAGTATACAATGGGTGATCCTATTTGATTTTCATTTCGAATAAACCTGAAAATTATAATGTAGGTCCGATCAGTAACTCTCTCTCCTTATCTTCTCTCTGCCTAGCTACAGTAGCTAATTCTAATTCTAATTCTAATTCTGTTTGGGGGGAACTGAGATCTGCACGGACATCTCGCATGGGAGTGTATTGTGCATTATCCCCCTGCCTAAACAGGCCCTAACCAGCCCAGCTCCTTGAAGTACCGGAGCAGGACTTTTGGTGACTGACAGCTTCGTTTCAGCTTCTCTGTGGGTGTAGACGAGGTTGACTCCTCAATGAGACCCTTCAGCCCCGTCTTGCGTCTGGCTTCCTCTGTGGCCGTGCAGTGTAATATGACGTGTTCCACAGTCTCTTCTTCTTGGAAGCAGCCACGACACAAGCTGCTGTCTGTGGCTCCAGTCTTGAACAGATGATGGTTCAGCTCGCAATGACCTGTGATGATACCCACCATTGTTCTCAGGTCCTCGCGGCTCATCTTGAGCATCGTGTTTGTGGTTTTCCTGTCTATGGAGGGGAATATTGATTTAGTATGCCTGCAGTCTGTTCGACGCTCCCATAGTTTTTGGTGTTCTTTTTCTGAGTTAAGTTTTAGTCTAATTTTTACCTCTGCTGTGGGTGGGTTAGAGAGGCCTATATCTTTTTGTGTTGGAGTTTGTTTCGCTGCTTCTTTTGCTAGTCTGTCTGCATTTATGTTGCCTGGGCAGGATCGACTCTCTGTCCATTCTATGCAGACTTTGCTGTGTTGAGAAAGTTGTTGTAGAGCATTGTGGCATTCTACAATTGCTTTTGATCTTGTGTCTGACCTTTTAAGTGCGTTTATAAGTGCAGCGCTGTCTGTTTTGAAGACCAGTTGCATCCGTCTGGTTGGCTCTTTGATGGATGTTTCCAGAAGCATATCATTTGCCGCCAGTTGGATCCCCAGTGTTTCCGCCTGAAAGGCCGTGGTCGCTGGATTTAGTGGTTGGGCTCTTGAGAGTCCAGTTTCGGGACAGGAATAGCCGCAGCCAGCTCCTGTGTTGTTCTTGGCCCCATCTGTGTAGATGTGGTATGTGGTAACGTCATGTGAGGTGATGGCTACTGGGTTCTCTTCATGCGTTATTTCGTAAGTCTTGCCTGTTAAGTAGGTAGACGCTATTCGGTCCGTGCCATTTGCCGCCTCTGGAATTGCAGCAATTGCTTTGTTTAATATTCTACTGTGGTTTGTGAGGCCTGAGTCGCCTTTCCACTGGTTTGTTGATTTTATTCTTAGAGACGCTGCCATTGCTTCATGCTGTATGTGAACATGCAAAGGCGTTAGTCCTAGTATTATGTCCAGCGCTGCTGATGGAGTTGATTTCCTGCATCCGCAGATAAGTGTGCACGCCAGTCTTTGAACTTGCTGTAATTTATTTATGGTGGTGACTAAATTTGTTCTAGGCCACCATACTATAGCGCCGTAGGTTAGCACTGGGCGGACCATGACTGTGTACAGCCATAAGCACAGCTTAGGCTTCAGGCCCCAGTCCTTGCCTACCGCTCGCGTGCATTGCCATAAAACGTTTGTTGCTTTTGTTATAACATGTTCAAGGTGTTTGCCCCACAGTAGCTTACTGTCTAGCCATATACCAAGATATTTGACCTCCTTGCTTAGCGTCAGTGTCGTACCTAACAATGACGGTAGTTCAAGTCTGGGTAGTTTAGTTTTACGAGTAAAGAGTACAAGTTCTGTCTTATTCGGGTTTACTGATAGACTGTGTTTGTTGCACCATGTCTCCACAATCCGTAGTGCCTTCTGCATCTTTTCGCACAGGGTTGCTTCGAAAAGCCCTGATATCATGATTGCCAGGTCATCTGCATATGCGATCGTAAGAATACCTTCTTTGTTCAGCGAATCCAGGAGTTCGTTCGCGACCAGAATCCACAGGAGCGGTGAGAGTACCCCGCCCTGCGGACACCCCCGCGTCACCCTGCATTGGGCTGCCTGCCCTAGGGATTCTGAACTCTCAATTTTGGTTGCTCTACTGGATAGCATTTCTGTTATCCACTGATTTAGGTTATCGTCAACTCCTTGTTTTCGCAGAGCGTTTTCTATCGATGGAAAGGTTGTTTTGTCGAAGGCACCTTCTATGTCTATAAAGGTGACCAAGCATGATTGCTTACTTTCGAGCGCACCTTCAATCTTGTGGACTACCTGGTGCAAGGCTGTTTCAGTAGATTTACCTGATTGATAAGCGTGCTGATTTTTATTCACTGGGTTTCTAAGTAGCGGCCCACTTCTGATGTACTTGTCGCATAGTCTTTCTAGTGTCTTCAGTAAGAACGAGCTTAGGCTTATTGGTCTGAATGACTTTGGCTGGGTGTAATCTGTTTTGCCGGGTTTCGGTAGGAAGATTACTTTGACCTCCCTCCAGGTCCGAGGGATGTATTTCCATGCGATGCAGCTTTTGAATATAGAGGCTAACGTTGGTGTGATTCTAGTGAGATTCCACTGAAGGAGTGCTGGGAAGATGCCGTCAGTGCCAGCGGCTTTGTACGGTTTAAAACTTCTAACCGCCCAGTCCAGTGCTTCTTCTGTTACTATCAGGTTTGCGAGTTCCCAGTCGATGTTTTGGGGTTTATGATGGTTTCTGGTTTCCCAACCAGTGTTTTCTTCCAGGTTGCAGTCCGGAAAGTGTGTTTTCAAAAGTAACTCGAGCTGTTCTGCTACAGTAGCTACCTACTTACCTGTTTTATGTTTAAGACAGGCCTTCTAGTTACATGTTTTGTTTATTCTCTATGTACCTCGGGCCACAGAAGGGGTGCACTGAGCCGAAAGGGGGTGATTCTGGACCCCGAGAGGATCAACTTCTAAATAATGATTTATACATTTCCAGTAAGTTTGAATTTTTTTGGTAAAAATTAAGTTTTTTTTTCTTCCTATTCGTGTTTTTTTACATGCACGCTTTCATTATTTAACTTAGCAAAATATTTCTAAATCTATAATTTCAAAAAAATTATAATAATTTAAATAATACACGTAAGAGAACACGATTATGAAGAAAAAACGCCTTCGTTGATCCTCAATTAAATTAATGAATAAATAAATTATAATTTGGTCGGTTAGAAGGATGAGAAAGAAAACAATTATTTATTGTTTTAGTTTACATCACAGTAACAGGTAATTGAATTGATACACTTTGCGAAACATTTTCAACTGATTTAACACTTTTTTTAGATCGTTTACTCACTCATCACAAAGATTAGCTCGGCAAATGGGAAAATGACCAAATGGAATTATTAAAGCTTAAAATGTCCTCTCCATGTTTTTGTTCTGATTACATCAGTTTCAGCATTCTGAAGCTCAGCAGCAGATTATCCAACTCTAGTTGTAAATCCATAAAGTCCAGTTAGTCCGATTTCCAATAAGCTGCATATAACAGTTTCATAATGAGTTCCCACGCGTGTGGATCCATGCCCACTAAAACTGTCAAGATTAAGGTGTTATACTCTGAGGCACCTCTTCTCTGGGCCATAATGTGGATCGTCTAGTTGTCGATGGTGATCACTTTATGTCGGTGGTAACAATGTGTTTATGGCGCGTTGCGTCAACTGACCTGTCATGGTCTGTTTTTTGAATATAAACTGTAGGTAACTATTAATTGATTTTGCATGATTATGTGTGACATGTTTCTTTTTAATGTAAATTTTATTTTATTTGTATTTTCATTTACAACTTACAATCATTTATATTCTTATATTATATTCATACGCCTGAAAAGGCAGGTTTTGGTAATAGTAACTATAATAATAATTGTAAGATCTATGTATAAACCTGAAACTTTATGAATAAATGAATAAATGAAATGAAAAAATGAATGGGAATCGAACATTTATCCATAGTAGTTAGGTAATTTGGAACCAATTGGAATTTTTGACTTTCCGGTAGGTCTTGATGAGTACTGGGGATGTTTAATTTTGTATACTCGTTGCGATTTATGTGGTATCGCGCGGACCTTGTAAATCGATGTCTAATTTATGGGCTGACGCTTTGGAATAAAACATTATTCTACTACTAAAGTCATTAACAACGGGATATTTACCATGATTTGATGATTATTCTACTAGGAACGAAGGAACTTTCCAATTATAAGCAGCCATGTCCTTTAAATCGAGGCATTGACGAGTCGTGTTTGAAAATCGCTGTATTTCCGTAATCCGTGTGTGAGCCGAGGGACGGGCGCATCCGGGGCGCTTTATTAGTGCATCGTGCTCTTGTAATTGGACCCATAAATCTTGTGCCGTGCGTGCGATTGATCCCGTGTGTTATCTCCTTAAAACCTCGTCTGTGTAGCCCTTATCCTTCAAAAAGTGGAAAAAAACTGTGACACGATCGAAAGCCTAAAATCTTTTTGTGCTAATGAGATTTTAAATATAACATTTCAAGAAAATATGAGTTGGAGTCATTTTCGTTCTCAGATTGTTTTTCTAGTTCAGTAGGTACCATTTAATAGCTGGAGATAGTACTTAAATAATGCAATTAAATTACCATTACTGTTGAATACCTATTGGTTGTAAGCTACGATACCTAAGTAGGCACCTATAATGACAAATGATGTTAACGGCTCTCACTGCAGGTATATATAAGAAAAATAAAAACATCGCATTAACCAAATATGACTAAATAACTTACGACCAGCACGTTGGTTTATTAATGGCTTAACTATAGTGTATCTACCGAGTAAACATTTTAGTAAAAAGGATGAAAGGCAAGTCTAAACAGTAACGTAATACTGACGTCAAAAATTCCAATCGAGTTCGTTCCATCAATAAACCCCGAGAGAAATGATCCGCATCAAGAAAGGACCGGCATAATCACCCAACTACTAAATAAGCATATCAAAGTCCGGTAGCTTAATTTATTCCGTGTCTCCTGTCGTCGGTAAAAAGCAAGGAGCGTATGAATATAGTTAGGGCTTCACAGACGATGCAGCCGGGCAGGCCTGACGGATCCTCGATAAAGCAGATGGACAGACGCATGGTTCTATTTGTACAGTTTTGTAGTTCGTTTTAAAATAAATAAATAAATAAAAAGATTTTATTTCAGACAATGTAGTCCATAGATTTACGAGATACAACAACATACAAAGACAAGAAAAAATAAAAATAAAACAACAATCAGACACGAGAAATATTAGAGAGATATGAAAGAGGAACCAGCTGAGAAGATAATCAATGCGGGAAGTATTTTCCTTCATTGATCACCCTCCCTACAAAGTACTTCCAGAGTGGAGAAGATAGTCCCTCTGCCACAGTCCCTAGGATGCTGTTGCGACTGTCCCGTATTCTGCGCATCAGGGATGCAGTTTTTTTGCGCACGATGGCATGAAAACCATCAGTGAGGTACTGCGCAAACATTTCCGATGCGCTGCAGAATCGGGGCAGTCGCAGCATCATCCTAAAAATATTATTATATTGGATTCGTAGGGCGTCCATCGATCTTTTGGTGTGCCGAACCCACAGACTTCCCGTGTAAAAGCTCTGACAGTATGCTTTAAAAAGCGTGACTTTAACTTCTTCAGTACAACGGGAAAATCTGCGAGCCAGCATGTTACCTCTGACCGATAGAGCCCTACGCTCCCTTTCAATATCTTCATCATCTTTAAGGTCGTCGGCAACTATGTGTCCCAGATATTTAAACTTGGACACGCGATTGATGTCCAGGCCATTCAGTGTAATTTTAAGTTTATTATCGGGACATTTACCGGCGGCCTTAAAGACCATGTACTCAGATTTATTGGCATTGTATATGAGCCCATGCTGAACTGCATAGGCTTCACATACTTTTAAAAGCTCTCTTATTCCACCTACCGTCGGGCTCAACAGCACCATATCATCGGCATAACTGATATTATTTATACTGACACCGTTCATGCGGCAGCCGATACGTCTACTGCTGAGCCCGCCGATAAGGTCGTCCACATATAAATTGAAGAGCTTGGGAGACGTCAGCCCCCCCTGCCTCACCCCGCTCTCCAGCCTATATGCTTCCGATAGAGAGCCACCCCACTTTACAAAATTAACTTGGTTATCGTACCAATGTTTAAATATTCTTAGGACTTCAACCGGTAGACCCCTGTTCCTCAACTTTCTCCACAGCACATCATATGACACAAGGTCAAATGCTTTAGAAAGGTCAAGGAAACAGGCGTATACCGGCGTCCTGCGGTCTGTATAATACTGGATGGTGTTTTTGAGGCTTATGATTGCGCTTTCGGTCGATAGTCCAGGCCGAAACCCAAACTGAGCGTCATGAAAATTTAAATATTTATCTAAATAAGCATCAAGGACACCATCCAGCATTTTAGCAATAATGGTAGCCAAAGAAATAGGTCTATAGTTTTTCAAATCAGAGACATCCCCAGTTCTGTTTTTCACAATGGGCACCACTATTGTTTTCATCAACTCTAGTGGTAGGTGAGAATGACTAATGCACATTGTGAAAAACATAGCCAGAACATTTGGAAGGTGCACTCCCGCGTGCTTTAGATGTTCAACACTGAGCCCATCGTGGCCGGGAGACTTTCCACCACTCATCTTACTCAGGACCTTTCTCACCTGTCCTGCAGTAAAACGAGCAAGTGGCCCGTCTACCCCGTCCATGGACTCAGTATCGATCGACATAGCAGAAGGACCAAGCGGGGACCGCACCTTAAAATGCTCCCGAAACATGTTCGAGATGTCTGCGGCGTCACTTACTCCACCTACACTCACCGGGCGGCCAGGCCTGACCTCCTGTTTATTAGTTTCTTTCCAAAATCTACTGAAATCTTTAGCTGACCTATGCTTAGCGAGAATATCCATTTTAATTTGATCCTGGTTTTTCTGGCACCAGTTTAGACGACTTTTGAAGATTTTGCGGGACTCTTGCATTTTAGTATATGTTACTCCAGAAGATGGTCGATTACTTAGTACCCACATTTTAAAGTCAAGCCTGGCCTCACGATGAGCTTCACTGACGTGCTCATTCCAGCCACATAGATGCCGAGTCTTTTTGGATTGTTTCGGCGGACCACTCGTGCTTACAGCCGCGCTACTTAAAATATGTACAATATTTTTATACATGTTGTCCAGCAGTAACTTATGTTCTATCGAACCACATGAACCGTGACCGCACCCGATAAACTCCATGGGAAAAACAATATCACGTAGCCCTTTATGGCATAATTCTAGGTACTTACTTGTTTGAGTATTACTTCTCTCCCCCCATACTACTGAGCTGCGGGAAAGGTCACGGGTCATTAGCTTAGGTCTCACTATATTTAAGTTACATTTCATTGAAAGAGGTAAGTGATCCGAGATAAAAACATCCTCAATGACACCCACCTCAACAACGGTTTGCCAGGCCGACAGTGACACAACACAGTGATCTAGCCACCGCCTACATCCATGGGCCTCACTGATAAAAGTGTAGGTATGTGACTGTAGACCTAGCTTTTCTATATCAGCGCAGATCCAAGACTGATCGAGACTGAAGTTACATAATTCCTTAAAAAACGATTCATGTGGATGAGCGTTAAAATCGCCTAATATAAATATACTTTCAGTATATGCACTGTTTCTGTTTTAGTAGAAAGTACTGCATTAGTTACCGTACCTAGCTTTTTAATCGATTCTTATTGGACAATAATTACTTACACTACTTTTAAAAATACTTAATTTGGTTGATTAGATCTTTGCAAAGTACTGAACAGACTGGGCTAAAATTGTGCATAAGTTACTTAGTTCTAGACTCATACAAATTGGCTATTTTTATCCCAAAAACCATGTGCGAAGCCGCGGACAGAAGCTAGTAGCAAAATAACATTTTCTTTTGCTTGCTAAGCTTTTAGTATTGGTCGAATCAACAGAGCCGTATGCTTGAAGGTGCGCGTTGCCCAGATTGCAGAACAGCTATAGGTATGTACTCTTCAAGCTGGCCGCATCAAGCTGGCTGCGCCGCGCGCCGTCAAGCGCGGGCTGGCCGCGTGTGGAGCCCTTTCGGTTATCTCGTCGTGGAGTGGACTCGAGTGATGATGTTGTAGCGAATGTCTCGGAGGAATGCCAATTTAGATATTTCGACTTTTAAATGCAAGAACTCCTTTATTTTTCCGGTATTTGTCTTTGACACGAAAAAGATTGCATGCGTGTCTGCTACCGGATTATTTTAAAAGGGTTCTAAATCATCTGGCACTTTTTAATGTTTTTATGGTGTCGAGACACAAAGTACAATTAATCATTTGAAAAAGGCTCGACTAAATGGAAACAGCGAGGGTCTGAGCGAGAGGATCTCTATACCCTGTGCCTAGATGTGCAATACTCACACTTTTTCTTTTTCATGGTATTCATCATCATCAAGATCGTGTCACATAGCTTCTTCTTCACATAGCTTCAGTAGCAGTCTTCTGAATTGTGTAGTGACTTTATCTAATCGCCCAGAGTAGCCATGTTTTTTGTATTACTACGATTCATTATCCAATCGCGATTGATCGAACTAGGTGGGCAATGGCATAACTTCAAAACAACTTAGATTTTCTTGCAAAGTTCACAATCACAGTGCCACTATGATGAATCTCTCACTATCGGTGATGAACACCCATAGTGGTCCCTCCCTCGCCCCGAGTAGTGGCTGGCTACTAGTAGTGAGTGCCGGCTACTCGGTGCCGGTATCACGTAGATAAGTCGCGGGATCTAATGAACCCGTTCATTAACGCGCTACTTAGCTAAGTGCTTCGATACAACGGCCCGGGATAATGATTAAATAATGCCCCGCTATTCGAGAATAAACAACGTACTTAATGGCTTTTATGCAGTTTAAAGATTTTTTTTTAACTTAGTTCTAAAGGTTTTTTTAGTTCCATACTCGAATTGATTGTAAAAAACATTTAACTAAGTTTCTTATGTTCAATTCAATCAAATTAATTTGAATAGCGCACTCAAATCCTGTCATGGTGAGATTGGCGAACCTTAATAAGCGTGCAAAGGCCTGTAAAAACTGTCACACCATAGGGTAGAGTGGGGACAGGTGCTCCACTGGCAAAAAACCTAACTTCTCAAAATTACATACTTATGTACAATTATTTAGCTTAATTTCTAGACTATATATTTTGCCTATCAGAACTTGATTCTAATTCGCAAAAGTTGGGGGGTCTGGCACTGGGGCATGTCTTGTCTGCTCTCGGGCTCTACCCTATGATGTTAATGATCTTCCGGCCAACATGCATGTGAACAGACTATAATTGTAGGTAAGTATTAAAATAAAGTGAGAAATGGAGGGTTATAGCTGTCTTCCGATAATGTTCTGTTCTGATTAACTTATTTCAGCTGATTAGCATAAAATTTGGATCGTAGATCTGAAATAAAAGTAATTAAAATAAAAAGCTCGTAGCTCGGCGGTTCCTCCGATTTGGGGAATTCGACCGTAACGGCTCTAATTAGATAACCATCGCCACAAATATATCGCTTCCCTTCGGTCTAGGGCTACCACGTCAAGTTTTTTTTTGTAACTCAGAGCTAGTTTTAATAGGGCTAAGTTAATATCTATTTGGGATCAGAAGCAGTAAATAAGTATGCTAGATAAAATAACGTACTCTGTCTGTGTCTCAACAGAAAGAGTTAAAAATTGTTATACCTAGTTGAAAAGTCACGGCAGAAAAACCGCTTAAGACGTTATCTAAGTTGCAACAACACTTTTATATCTACTACGCTTACGGAGGCTTTTGAATGTCAATTAAACCGAGTTTATTGTCACTCGTTTACACAAAAGGGTGGAATAATGACACCGCCATATAAAGGCATTTCGATAACCCTAGCAGCAGGTGATTGGCCTAGAAGGTCAGTGGGAATTTCACGGTAGGCCTTAAGGGTACATTCACACAATCCATATTATAATGGTGCGCATACACGGGGATATTGACGGAAGCCGATCGTTAATGAGCTACCGCCGTCCGCTTTAAAAGCTGATACGGATAATACCTGCCCTGCCCGTTTACAGGGTGATTGATTTAAATTCGAATAAACTAACAGAACGATAATTGCGCACCTAAGGTAATTAAGCTTTATGTTGGTTATTAGTTAGTGATATGTATTATGAGATAACAGGTCGGAAATCTTATAAGATCCAACCTCCAAATCCAGCTCCGTGAGTTACACTTCCACTGGGCGGCAGCAAGGCGGCACCTTTTAAAATCCCATTAAAAAGTAACGACCACCCTGTATCATAAGGATTGAGTTAAATGACTGCTTATCTGGCCCTAATGGGCCGGCAACATGTCAATTGATCACTCCGCAGTCCGCGGCCGCGGCCGCGGATTGAACCATCCTCTGAGAGTGTGAATGTTCCTTTGATGTGATGTCGTGCGATGATAAAATGTAAATAATCACGTATTTGAATACACAAATGACGCTGTAAACGCCTTTTTATTCGCCCATAAAAGGATGCTGATGCCCGTAAAGTTTTGGCACTTTGTTAGTTCTGTTTCGGCGGTTGTCCAATTTTATGAATTTCATGATAATCTATGTTCTCGCTGTTGCAACTTCTCTATGACACGTACGTAAATGTTGCAGAGACAACTTCTCTATGACACGTACGTAAATGTTGCAGAGACAACTTCTCTATGACACGTACGTACATGTTGCAGAGACAACTTCTCTGTGACACGTACGTACATGTTGCAGAGACCATGATCACTGCTCATCGTCAATACACATAAAGCTCTTTCAATGAGTATTCTATTCTCCTTTTGCTTACAAGTTAATCTAGTAAGAATTTTCTCAAAATCTCTTTATCTAAAGCTTATCTCAAACTTTTCCGTAATACAGCTTCTAAGTAGCTACCTAAAGTGGTCGTGCGACGGTAGCGGCTCCGCGGCTCCTCGAGCGGAAGCACAAGGCTCCGATAAAGAGGCCGACAAAGAACAGGAGGTATTATAAATCAGAAGCTATCGAACGGACAATTAAGATGTCTTAGAAGTAGAAAGTGTTGTTTGTTGACAGCACGGGACCAGCTCAATAGCCCACCATTCAAACTTATAACGTTTTTAAGCAACGAACTTTACTGATTAGAAATTTCAAAAGGTTATATAAGTTTAGAGCTTGTTATAAATATATGAAAATAACTAAACAATAGAGAGAATCTCTATTGTTCAGTTATTAATAAATAAAAAATAAGTAAATCAGCACCTATAGCCCGTACTACGCCACTGCTACATTATACTCGTAGCAGGAAAAATCTCTTTTGTGTTTCGTCTCTTCTTTTTTACACGACCAAAAAACGCAAGCAACTATTCGCCACCAAAAAAGATGCAACAAATACCTCTCGATAACAACACTCGGGAATCGATTTGGAGAGTAACCATTTAATTATTTGATCGGTAATCTCGCATCTCGCGGCCGGCCGGCCGGTAACACAACAAGAGGAGCGCGGAGTAATCGCCGCTTAGTGCGACGCCCGGTAGCCGGCGGCGGCCCGCTCCGGCCGATGTTATCATCTTATAACAGACTCGATTTATAAGTATCGATTATACGTATCGAGACATCGAGCCGCTCACGGTCATTTGCCGCGTTTTTCGCTTGCGTTCTCGAAATAGCAATTTTGTTTAATAATTAATGTTGTTTTTGTGGTGCGCATACCTGTACTTATATTCTATTCTAATAATTGGATAAAAAGTCTGCATCCACTTAGAATTAATCTGTTCTTTCTAACATAAATACTGTCACCATTCCTAGATGTCGCTTCTAGTATATTTTTTACTTCAAAACATTTAAAGAATATAAAGGAATACAATTATGAGATGCCTACACTCCGCATCTACACAAACTACAGTACCTATATCACCTTTTTTATGTTTATTTTACAAACAGTTTATAAATAGGTAGGTAAGTAAGTACACTACCACAGTAAATATTTAAAATTTATAAAATTAAAACAAATTCATTTAATAATACTGCTGGACAATTCAAAACTAAGCAGAGCTTGGAGTATTCAGTGGTATGAATTATTAATTTTCAAATTCAACAAGAATGTTTTTTGCTGCTGTATGGTACATGTTGAGATGACGTTTTTTTGTGAAACTGCTAAATGAAGGTGTTTCTAAACTAAAATACAATGAGTCGATTTAGTGCTAATTAAATCTTCAAATAGTTATTTTTTCCCGTACCCGCGTAATTACCGCGGGGGCCTAATAACATGTTGAACGCGCGGTTCAATTAAAGGTTGACATGTATACGGTATACGGTAAAGCTGCGCACACACGCACTGCCGCATGCCGGTCGAAGGGTGGTTCTATAGCGATTCTCATTTATGTTGATTTCGTTTTGATTTCACCCACGTACACTGTACCGCCACAAAACTTTAATGCATTCACTGCCTAGTCTCGGCACGGACCCGAGGCGGGGCTCAGTCATTAGGACTGCTAAATCTACCTGTATGTCGTGCGTGGGCAATCAAACTCATTAATGCATTCACTGCCCAGCTTTGGTGGTGCGCCGCCGCCGTGCCGCCGCCCCGCCGCGCCGTCGCTACACGGGGCTGGGAAAGATCATCTGAATCTTGGGCCATGAAAGTGTTAACTCTAGATTTGGACAAAATTGACCGGTGCCTGGTGACCGACGATTGTGAAGAGGCTTTTGTTTAAAAATCAGGGTTTTTGTATGTATATAATTCATAAATATACTATAAACGTAGACTTATATATATATATGAAATAATAAAAAGCTTTTATTTATCTCACGCAAAATTTGAAGAAAATAACATTAGGTGGGTATTCTAAATTTCACCTGGGAAACTAAATTAATATTATACTTATCTAACAGGTTAGGTATTATTTTATTTACATGTGAAGATGCTTTCTGCGGCGGAGGTCTTCTCCAACTCTTTCCATCTTACTCGGTCTCTATTACACTAAGAAAAGGTCAAATTCTTAAAATAAAACACTGACAAGGAAAATTTATCATTTCTGAAAGTGAATTTTATTTGAGAGTGAAATTTTTCATTTCTGTCGCTTCGGTACACTGGTTTCTTCCTTGCTTCGTGTTTTCAAACACGAAGCAAGGAAGAAACCTTTAGCCTGTTAATTTTTATTTTTCGTGTTCGAGCTAAACCCGTCCCAAGCTTTTTTATCCGCTAGATAATCTGATATTTTGTAGGAAGCCTTTTGCATAGAAAGGTTTTGACAATTTGTTGGAATTTATTTACTTATAATTTTTCACCTGACTAGAACAAAACTCCTAATGAGTTGTTTTAGCGATGTTCATACATCGCCCTTTAAATACATTATGTAATCTCGTGAAGTCTGGTTGTGGGCATATATGTATATTTCTAGTACCTATTTAAAGCTTAGGAGTGAGACCCAGATCTCATAATTCGGTAAAAAAAGTATTACCTAAATCATGAGAGATTTTGGATCAATGAATACTGACTTTGTAGAGCAGTGTAAAGTGTTCTCGTGGAGGATTACCGCCTGTGCTGAACTGAAGCTGTATGTCCTCCGCTTTATGCGCGCTGTCGACCGTAGTGCAGCGCGCACATCTTCTTACAATCACATTATTTACTAAACTTTACACTATATTGTGGATTATATAATTACGTAAGTACGGCTCTCGGCTCTTTAAGAGATCTCCGTATGTATCTGTGAATAGTGTTCCCTGATATGATATTTCAAGATGGAAAGGTCCATGAGATTTCTCAATTCGTCATACAAATCAGAGGTTCAACCATGTAGGGATCTTTTCATCGATAAATTCCAGCGTCGAAAAAACAGCTTTGTATCAAAAGTAAAGTTGGAGTAGCTATGTTACCAGGAACCGAAACCTTTCACTCGGATTCGTTCTAGAAAACATCAAAACAATATGTTTTAAAAGCACCCGGACAGTTATTATTGTATGTAGATGGCTCGGTCAATCGGGCCCACTTTGTTTATGAACCCATTTGCATAACTTAACCCTTCCGCAGCCGTGGCGCGACAATACGCGTTTTTATTGGAGCAAAAAATGACGAGCACATTAAAAAGCGTTCGCTGACGATTTCTTTACGAGCCCACGTGAAAGGCCTTTGGAAAATATTAGAAATATATGCAGCATGTTGTATTTAAATTGTTTCAGTTATGTAAAGAACAAATGTTGACAATATTTATTTATTTATATTCTCTTTTTCAAACAATTATGATTTTTAAATAAGGTTTTTGTTATTATAGTGCGTAAGCCCTCACACTCTGGGTAACTTCCAAGAAATCTAAAATTATCGCAAAAGTTTTCGACTTCAACGGGACTGGAACCCGCATCCTTCCCTCAGTACGGGAATGTGCTTACCAACTCCACCACGAGGTCAAGTGACGTAGGAGTCGAAATTTGATAAACTTCAATGTTTCCCCTGTAGGTGGAGCTAACGGCGCTTGAGTTAAGCTGTAGGGAATGTCGTATGTGAGTCCGTAGAAAGTCGCAAGGATTTTCGACTCCTGCGTCACTTGACCTTGTGGTGTAGTTGGTCAGCACATTCGCATACTGAGGGAAGGATGCGGGTTCCAGTCCCGTCGAAGTCGAAAATTTTTGCGATATTATTTGACTTCTTAGAATTTTTTAATCATATTATTAATCCGTTATATCGTAGCGTTTTTTAGAATATGTACTTACAATGCAAAAATATATTTTATTTACAGCTATAAACTCAACGTTACGATTATTTCAGTTTCTAGCGCTTAGCATAAAACAGATAAAAAATCTGAGTACATATCTAAATGAACAAACCTAAAATAAAAACCTGTTAAACGAAAGTTTCTACTCAGTCAACATCATCCTGTACAGATCGCAACATCCACATCCGACGACGGGGCAATTAAACTTTACAACGTGCCTTTTGGCAACTCTTTCTGTCCGTCCGTCGGTTGCGTTGCGTCATCATAACATAACATGGGTAACTGCCGAACAATGACTTGTCGACATCGTCACTGTTTGTTTTGGAACAGGATCGGCAAAAACTGGAGCAAATCGTTTAGACGGGCCGCCTGTCCCGTTCGCTTTTTTTGGTGTTTTTTGTAGCAAAATCTACGCTATGTTTATTGGGTTGGTCAATGTGCAAAGCTGGTTATGGTATTTCAAAAATATGAACTGTTACCTTACTCAAATCATAACGTTCCTAGTTCCGAACTTAATTCGTTTATATGAAGTAGGTATTTAAATAATAAACTCAAATCAAATTATTGGTACAGTTTGAAACTTGACAATAGAAGTACAGTGGCTAAAAAACAGCCGACCACTTAACCCATAAAAATAATGAGGCTACACACAAAACAGTTAAAGGGAACCCTCCAAGGCCAGCGGTCCTGCAAGCACCGCTGTCTCACAATGGACAGTAGTCATTTCGCTACTTCTAAAAACTGTAACGGTCTCGTTTTTTAACGAACATTTTTTCTCAACCCTTTATTGAGAAATTCCGTTATATCCTTTGAAAGATGCTCCACGGTCACAAACCGATAGATTATGCAAAAAACCTCGGGGTCTTCCTTTTCAGAGTATCAATTCCCATGCTCCTATAAAGGTTCAACGGCAATCGATATTCAAAGAGATGACACCTTGTTTGAATATTCACATTTCCCATGCATCTTACAAAGGGTTGCCTGGGGTGGATGCGTCTATAGGCAAATTCGATTATCTCCCAGCATTCTCACGCACGGTAAAGACGACTATAAATCTTTGCATACAAACTATAATAAAAAAATGTTATTAGAAAAGAACTATCTGTGCGCGACCCCACGACCGAATATGCATAACAAAGGAGCCTGCGCACCCAAATTATACGGCGAGGTGACAAGTGCTGTGCGCAGCAAGTATCGCAATTCTGCGCGCAGATCCCCTTGCAAATAAACTCCGTTCAACATGCGCCTGCGACTTTTTTTTCTATAGCGCCGTATACCTGTAACCCTCGCGGAAACGTGGGGACAGTTTATTTGCATTTTTTTTATTATTCCCTTTCAAATAGTATCTTAACCCTATTCAGTAATGTCAGGGGTTAGGTTGCACTTAATATTCAAGAAGGGCAGGTACATTTCTCTTAATATTCTCGCATAAATTATAGTCAGGTACATTTTGGTTGTATTGTGCATCGCGAGCGGGGTCGGCTTGCGAAAGGGAGTGTTGTGCAAACGACTTCAGTGCAATTCCCGATTCTTTTTGAATGGAGTAAGGCACTGTATCGCTAAAGTGATCACTTGAACTTTGATCGCAAGGCTTCGATCGCGGCGGATCTACGACATTCTACTTCCTGAATGGTTTAACCCGTTTCCTTTGTAAGAATTTATGCAAAAAAGTTTCTACCCATCCTATTTTTTTATTCAATAAAATTTAGGGGCTATGCACATTATGCAAATGCGCGCATAAATTTTAATGCAGCGTACGAGGGCTGGTATTCAATTTTGAAAGCAGTTACTTTGGCATAGAGGTTATTTTAGAGCGATAGCTTTTAGTTGTTTTTGTGGATTACAAGTAAGTATGCAATTTTTTTTGCCGTTGACTGTTAGAAATTGTGTTCTTGATGATTTTTTTTCTCAGGGATGTCGAAGGAGTTACCGTTACAAGGAGGTTGCTTACCTTTTTTATTGTGTGCGGAGTGACATATGAACCGGGCCCGGGTTTCGGATTAGAATATGTAATTACTTCCTTTACGGTTTTCGGAAGCGGTGTGGCCGTTATTTAGTGTTGCCACCTTCGGCCGGGTCGCACTCGCGGTCGCGCTTTGTGTCACAAGCTTTTTACTCTACCTAAATTATGTTGAGGTTGACAGTTGCAGGTTTTGTATAGACAATGAAGTTACCGGGGCTGATTTAATTTTTGGGATATTTACTGAACAATACCCACCATGGAATAGTGTTTAGGTTACCATTTTATGGTATGATTATAATCAGAGTAAACATAACTAACTTTTCTAAAAGCATAAGTAAAACATAGTAAAAGCCGGCTCTACAAAGTGTAAGAGTCTAAATAAAATAATCTATTTGCGTTATCCTGTAGGTAGGTACTGTACTGCTTTACTCCATTCCTCCGTTTGTGCATTATACACAAACAAGTTTGTGCATTATACACAAACAAGTTTGTGCATTATACACAAACAAGTTTGTTTCCCGAATAATAAAAAGCCATTACCAATAATATCATTGAACCGACAAAATAAACAAACCTTGGCTCCGTTATTGAAAAAATCGGGAAAGGCGGTGCTGATTGTTGTCGAGGAGCGTTCGCAAAAAACACACTTTTTTAATAAAAAAAAGCTGGTGGAAAGGGACTGCGGCCGCCATTGTCTCCGCTCTATTGTCTTGCGTTTTGAAATATTTTTATGCTTTCCGGATGACAATAATGTTTTTGACTTATTTTTCGATAACTATTATTTAGCGAATTTATTGGCATTCGGGAGCTCCATTGTTTAAGGGCGGGATTCAAAGATTTTATCATTTTAATTAGCAATTTGTACACGGATGCCGAGGCCGGTGGCGGAGGCCTAATTGCGATGACGGTAATTTCTAATTTGATGGTTGTCTGATATCGGCGTGTTGGTGTTGTTTATTTATGACCGAAACTGTCGTGTGATCCGCATGCTCCCCGCGGCCGGCGCGCCGCCGGCGCAGGCGCATGCCTCTAGGAGAGACGATCCGCATGCTCCCCGCGGCCGGCGCGCCGCCGGCGCAGGCGCATGCCTCTAGGAGAGACGATCCGCATGCTCCCCGCGGCCGGCGCGCCGCCGGCGCAGGCGCATGCCTCTAGGAGAGACGATCCGCATGCTCCCCGCGGCCGGCGCACCGCCGGCGCAGACGCATGCCTCTAGGACAGACGATACGAGCGCGGTGATTCATCTGCAAATTATTCAAATTACCGCTCATTGATTGGAATCAATGCGTTTTTGTTAAATTAGCATGATAATGGCAAAGGTGTCAGTTAGTACTCGTTATGCATAGCAGTGATATATTGTTTATTGGTTTTCGACGCAGCTGTCTCCGAGCATTTCATTAATAAAATTACAAACGCAAATTGTAAACAAAGTGGCATGGCCATTGGCCATCCCCCGTGTCTTCGTCAAGTTTATGACAGCTGCAGCGGCTTCACCATCCAAAAACTTGAATTTCCTCGCAAAGTATGATTTTATGCAAACTCGCCTTATTTACACGAAATGAAGTGACTTTACAAAAAAACCGTTTTCGGTACAAAATTTGCTTCTTAATTAAAAAGAATTAGGTACCTACCTAGTTGATTCGTATCATTTATAGAGGTATATTAAATACTAATTTTAAAATGTTTTTCGTATTTAATTAGTCATGGAGGTAAAAACCCCAAGTCACCTTACCAGCTGCAGAATCACTCGCTCAGTTTAACCACGCGGTTATGCAAATTTTTGAACCCGTAAATAACCTATTTATTCGATCAATAGTTGGGAATCAGTCGTTATTTATATGGTAATCGCGACCCCGGGTTAGGATATCGACGATATATTTTGTGACATTGAAGGAATCCACTCATTTGCAATGCAAAGTGGAACGGCTTCCTGCATGATGTATCGCTTTTGCGTCGCACGTAACGTGACGCCGCCGCCGCGCCGTGGGCAGATGGTCGCGGTAACTCGCTTACTTACCCTTTTTGACGGTAGATGTCGATAGAAAACTGTTCTATAACGTATTTATTTAATTATATTTATTATTAATTATTTATTATTTATTATATTATTAATTATTTTATTTAATATTGCAGGTCTCGACAGAGCCTACACATTTGCTCCCCTTGGAGTCGAGACCCTAGGTCCGTGGGGTACCGAGGCTCTTCGGGTTTTCAAAAAACTATCTGAGCGTCTGGTCGAAGCGACGCGTGACCCGAGAGCTGGTGAATATCTGGCACAGCGTATCAGCATTGCCATACAGCGTGGCAATGCAGCCAGCGTCTTGGGGACGCTTCCGACTGGTGTTGATATGGATCAGTTGAGCTATCTGTAGACTGTTTGCAACAGTCGGCAGTTAGCTCAATTGTTTCAACTGTAAATACTAGTATAATTTTCTTTGTGAATAAATGTCTTATTAAGTAAAAAAAAAAAATTTATTTAATTATAATAATCGGTCCTTCCATGTTTATTACCAACGCAATCAACAAGTCGGGAAATATGGTCGGGAGGTAGGTATAGCTAAGACAAAATTCTTGAGTAAATTTGACGCTGGGTCCCTCTAACTCCATGGTCCTGTATGGGGAACAAATTATTATGTAACATGGACTCGTTTGCCCAAATATTGCCTTTTGTAAAGTGCGTTGCACTGAAAGGTAAGAAAAGTTCTTGGAAGGCGGTACGAGACATGTTATTTTTGTCGCATTGTCATTACAAGATGGTTCCGGCCAAATTGCAGCGATGCGACCATGCATATTCATCGGCAGGCATTGTCTCATGTCGTATTGTCCCACCTGAGACCTGGACCACCGTACGCAGACCCCGCCACACGCCCCCCACCGCCCGCTACACGGGAAGGTGCCCGGTGGCAGGCCAGCGGGGGAGGTCTGAGGACAGCGGTGGACGCACAAAAGAGTGTTCATAAAATGTGAAGCGAGAGCCGTGTCGGAGACGAAGGTTTATGAGTAGTTAATTGTGTGATGTTGCAAGCTGCAGGTCCGCTGAAAACTAAACGTGTTGTCATGAAAATACTATGCAGGGTGCCACGCAACATGTGTACTGAGCCGGAAGGGGGTGATTGTGGCTCCCGAGGGAATCGTTTTGTCGATTTCTAGGGTTCCCCTACCTCAAAAGGAAAAAAGGAACCCTTATAGGATCACTTTGTTGTCCGTCTGTTTGTTTGTCTGTCTATCCGCCTGTCAAACCTCTTTTCTCAGGAACGCGTGGAGGTATCGAGTTGAAATTAACGTCAAATAATCAAGTCCGTACCCTTTTGAAGCCGTGATATAAATTGAACTTCTAAATCAAGGCACTCAAAAGTTACAGCCGTTTATGTCCGATTATTTTGAAATTTCCAAGGGAATCACATGCACACAAAACCTATAGGGTACTTCTTGTAGACCTAGAATCATGGAATTTGGTAAGCAAGGTCTTATAGCACAAGTAAAGGGAAAAATCTGAAAACCATAAATTTGTAATCTATTCACTAAAAAAATTACTTTTAATATTCGCCATGGACCAAAACCTACAGGGTACTTCCTGTAGACCTAGAATTATGACATTGAGCAAGAAACAAGGCCTTATAGCATAAGTATAGGGAAAATCCGAAAACAGTAAATTTGTACTTTATTCACAAAAAAAAAACACTTTTGATTCTTGCTATAGACCAAAACCTTTATGGTACTCGCCGTTGACCTAGAATCATAAAATTTAGTAAGAAGCAAGGTCTTGTAGCACAACTAAAGGGAAAAATTCAGAAACCGTAAATTTGTAGTCTATTCACAAAAAATATATTTTTGATTCTCGCAATGGAACAAAACCTACAGGATACCTTGAATCATTTTAATTTGGCAAGACACAAGGTCTTACGTTTCCGTAACCCTTAGTGCGCGACTAGCACTTGATGTTTTATTTAATTCAGAATATATTTTTACTTTCTTTCTATTCGTGTTATTTTAAACGCACTCTAGCATTATTTGAGATTTTAAATATTTGACAAATGTTTTTTTGCTTGTTTTTTTTTTTTCAGCAAAACCAGTGTTATGTCATGAAATTATTAAAAAATTAAAATGATATAAATCGTTTGAAATTTCAAAACAATAATGATGATGTAAGAGATTACACAAAAAAAACACGAATATGAAGAAAACAAGTCTGCAGTATTTAAAAAAAAATTGCATGTGATTCAAAAAATCCTTGTACTAGTTGATCTCCTCGGGGTCACCCTATCACCCCCTTTCTTCTTAGTACACATGCCTTATGGCACCCTGTATAGACGTTTCAGTTTATATTTTGATAGTAAGTATGTATAGTCTATAGAATCGCCATTAACTCAATTTCCATGCTATTTCTGTACTGCTGATTGAATCGCGCTTTATAAAATTAAATAAAACCTTACAAAAGCATGTCCTGATTAGATGTTATTTGAATCCAATGCTTTGTGTGCATCTTCACGTATCCCTTAACCTTTGATCTGCATTCAATCCATACAAACTGATAAAGGATGTAAAGGAGTCATTCAATAGGTTTGTAGTCTTGTACGACCACAAAGGACTCTGTTCTGTTTAAAAAAATATAATAGAATAGAACCTTTAGGTGAAACCAAATCGAAAGTAAGCTTAAATGTATCGAGTTTCTAAAGTGTAGAGGTACCTATCTGGTGATGGCATCATCGGACGACAAGACCCGCGTTTCATAAACCTGACCCAGTGACATTTGCGCTAGTTTATTACAATTCGGAACATTCCGAAACGAGTTATAAATGTAATAAATGTTAGATAAAGGCGTTGTATCGGTATAATTGATGGAGGAGACTGAGAGATGGCCCGGAGGCTGCAGAGATGTACTGCACCTACTTTCGCGGAGGTTACAAATGCGGTCTCGCGCCGCGCCGCTGGTGACCTCTGATCTAGGCGCGACGCAGGTGCTTTTGCAGGATCCGATACGATCATATCAAAGGAAATGTTGCACAACGAAATATCAGCGAGCCACGACAGCACTGATGTTGAGCCTCGAGATTTAGCTAGAGTTATCGGAGTTTCTTCAACATGATTCAATACCCAGCAGTAATATTTTGCTTCACTGAGATGCACAAATCATTCAATTTGGTAGAATTAATTGTCAACCAGAAAATATGATCAATTCAACGATTTTCATCCTCAACTACATTTTAGTTTGTCGACTAAAGAATTTCCTAATATTTTTTGCTTTAAAATAGTACATTGTACATCTAGGCGAGAAAGTGCCCAATTCCTATCAACTCAAGTGTTTCAGTTAAGTCATTTGCCCTTAAATACACGTGGTAGGACGCACTTTTTTGCAAGTGTTGCTTTATACCACACCTTCGAGGAAAATCATTGTTATAGAATCTTGAAAATCACTCGAGTAAATTCAAATAGTAAACTCAAATGTAGCAATAAATACGCGCACGTGCCATTTTCACATGGTTGTTTTTTGTAATGAATACGTAAGAGACCGATATCATTATGGCGGATTCGCCGAAAAGAAAAATTAATACATAAAATATTTAAAAATTGGAAAAGGAATAAGCCACTTTCTGAGCAGGTGCAGTATTAGAGACATTTACATACTTTCAGTTGGTCTTCCAACACATTGCTTATTTTATTTCGCTAAATAAGACCTCTGCAGACACGATCGCGTGTTTTAAAAGCCCGCATGTAGGCTTTCAAGTTTTATTGATAGAATGAAACGCGTTTAGTAACGGCGTCCGCTTGTAACTGCAATGAGCCGTCGCCGGCGCCCCTGCCGCCCTCCGTCTGCGTTACCACAGGAGAAAGATTACTGAAGATGCTATTTCAAGAAATGCCTGAGAATGATCGCTACTTACGCACGCTACTGCGCCGGATGCGGCCGCGCGGGACCGGGCCTTGTGGCGATCCTTGTCCAGGGGGCCAGGAGGAAAAGAAGAAACGAAGTTTCGTTTTCGTTGTCGTGCAAAAACCAACTCTTATTTTGTTTGTATAAGATGAACGTTTGCACGAAAACGAATTAGAAACTTCGATTTCGTTTTTAAGAGTACGGGCCAAGCATTGTACGTCTTTCGGCTAAGATAATGATGTTTTTAAGTAATTTTTCTGCGGTCAGTTTAATTTGTTTAATTTTTACTCAAGAACTGTGTTAGGGTTGGCGCACCAGATCCTTAATCGAGTTATAGACAGATTTGAATCATCATTAACGATGCAAAATCTTAGATGCTGATATTCTGTTTCTTTTATTGATTCTGAAATCCATAGGTAATCATGTTATTTTTAACCTATCGCTTAACCTCTTGGTTTAACCTTATCGCTATCGTACCTAAATGACTTGTTGTAAATAAAACCAATAAAATGTATCCAATGGACATACCTAGTTCGGCTTATTCCAATAATCCCCTGCCATAATCCCCTGCGAAGGGGATTCCTGGACTTTTTGTCCAGAAATCCCCTGCCGGCTCAGAGAGAAGACGCACAGGGGATTTGTGGACAAGAGTTCCAGAAATCCCCTGATCCACTTATTTACACCGTAAGTAGTTGTTCGTTCTTGAAATAATCAAATGCAAACAACTACCTAAGTAACCTAACCTAACCTTACAAGTAGAACATACCAAAATATTAACATTGCATTCAGGAATTTGCGACTAACAATAGGGTTTCAGCTGATTTCGAGTACCTTTTTTACGATGTTTTTTCGTCCCATTATTTTGTTCCATTAATAGGACCACGATGGAGAACTACTCCTCGTAGTCCCATTAGTATGTGCGGTTGTGGAAAATTTCGTCCTGTATATATTTTCTGCATGGATACACGTCCAACAAGCGTTTCGTCCAATAAGCAGTTCGTCAGGAAACCATGCGCAGTTCGTCCAGTTCTTACTAATTAATTTTATATTGTTCCAAACATTTATGAAAAATGACAGTGAATTCCAAATAAGATATCAAAAATCCTGATCCTGATCCTGATATTAAAAGTGACAGCTGATGTCAAAAATGACAGCGGATGTCAAAAATTACACCTGATGTCAGAAAACGACTGTTACAGTCAGTTAGAATTGAGCAAAAATGACAGGTTATATTAAAAATGAAACGGATATTATTCTAGACATAGAGTAAAAACTCGCTGCTGTCTCAGCAGAGGGATAGTGTCATTCAACAATTTGAAAATTTGTGTAACCAAAAACCGATCTATGTGTGTTTTGACAGCACGTAAATACAGTGCCTTCACTCACACATTCGGATGATTGAATGTTGCAAGTGAATAGCATTTTCCCTAAAAACTTGGGTAACTTAAGCAAAGTTCCCATTAAGAAAACACTTCATTGTTTTTATCACCTACCTTTTTATTTTTGATATTCCATTATTTCAATTTACCGAAGGCGTCAATAGTTTATTGTCAAATAGCAAAAATCTAAAAAAATCTATGAAAATCCATTTTCATCGTCTTTAATTTTACGAAATATCAGCCGGTACCTATGGTTACTATCATTCTACCTAGATCAAACGACAAAAAGGTTTCACTCCAAGTCTGCAAAATAAGATCGGCTCCGATCATTTTCGGAACAATAATTTAAAATAGACGGTCAAGTGCGTGTTCGGCCACGTGCAGTGTAACTAGTTGCACGGTTCATGGCCTATCTAAACCAACTACATTTTTTTAGTTGATTATGATTAGGTACTCAACTAGTAAAGCATACTAAAGCTGTGTAGTTTTCCATTTAAATTCACACCACCTACTACTAGCATTTTTTTCACAAATAATAATGCCCAACTTAGACAAGTACCTACACTGAACAAAAAAACAGATTTTTTCCTATGATTTCTTCAGCGTAATTTTATTAAAGACAGGGCGCTATGGCGCTCAATAGGGGAGGCCTATGTCCAGCATTGGACTAATATAGGCTGATGATGATGATGAATTCAATTGTAAATACTAGTTCAAATTGTTTCCATTCATTGATTGTAATTTTCTATGTAAAATAGTAATTTGATTTTACATCTTTAATCTACTCAGAATATCGTCGAGTGACTGAAAATTCTAAAACTGTGATATTCCGCGTAGTTTGATTCCTAAGTCCTAACTTGAGGGAATTCCACCCTCTCCTCTACTATTTTATATACCTAAGTACTAAGTAACAAAACCTGGGTATTTTTTTCCCAGTGCATAGCAACATTTTCTCAAAAATGGTGGACGAAATTTTTAAATTTCTTTATGAGTTTTGATGACTGTTTTAGGCAAAATTACAAATGGAATATTAGTACTTACCAGTGGAATGAGATATTTGCGGTATTATTTTTCCTGTTACTGGGGTTTAAACATCCTTGCACTGCAAAACACATCATTTTTATATTTTTATGTGAGAGCTGCTTTCCGCGTCATTTGAAATATTGTACTAACGGCTCAAAATGAAAATTGCGACGGTCCGTCGCAATTTTTTAGACTTACCTCGTTTGTGTCAACTATCATTCTAAGTCTTCTTTTTCTTAGATTCTAGACTAGTGCTAGACTTTCAGTTAGTGGCTCAGATGAAAGGTTGGCACCAAAGTCAAGGGAGAATAGTTTCAGAGATGTGGCCGTTTCAAGTTGGACAGCTGTCATCGAAAATGTAGACCACTTCAATAGCTATATGCGTTGCCCCGCTGTATAGCAATGCTGATGCGCTGCGCCAGATATTCACCAGTTCTCTGGTCACGCGTCGCTTCGACCAGACGGATTTTCTCGGAAGATGGGAAGACGCAAGTGTGTCGACTATAGCGTCCCACACAATGAGCCACCCAACTCCCATGGAACTAGTGTCATACCGTCGGGCCTCTTATCATCGTCACGCAACAGACCATTCGGTTCGAGATAGATGGTATGTTAGCGGTGACAAAGGCCCAAAATTTTCGTAGTTTTTGTTTTAATGTTAACATTTTGGTATGTTCTACTTGTAAGGTTAGGTTACTTAGTTGTTTGCATTTGATTATTTCAAGAACGAACAACTACTTACGGTGTAAATAAGTGGATCAGGGGATTTCTGGAACTCTTGTCCACAAATCCCCTGTGCGTCTTCTCTTTGAGCCGGCAGGGGATTTCTGGACAAAAAGTCCAGGAATCCCCTTCGCAGGGGATTATGGCAGGGGATTATTGGAATAAGCCCCTAGTTCATGTTATACTCCAACGACTCGCTGCAAGTACCGTAAGCGTACAAGGCAGTTTAAAGTTTTTGCTCGAATACCCAACTAAGTAAGCTATATACCTAAGTTAACGTCCAAGTAACGCCGACACCTGTCCTAAGTTAACCCCAATAGGCCGTCCTTCACATTTCGCAAGCCACTAAAAACGCCCCGCGGCCGCCGCGGCAAAAACGCGCCGCCACCACCGTGCCGTGACGGACCACGTTTTTGCCCACACTCGCCACTACGTTGATAGTCAACAGTAATGCAACTTACAATATCCTTGTCTTACAGAAGACTTACCTCGCTTTTGGGCATCATCTCGTCTTTTGTCTCTTTAAAGCAGCAGCAGCTACCGTGGTCGTTCCAGACGACCGAACCTTATCACTTCTCTAACCCAGAGCACCATGATCGACGGTTTCCACAAACCATGCATCAGTTTAGGCCCATTGCTTTAACCACCTTTCATCAGGACCACATCGTAACCACAACAACTCCGCCAAGAGACTCCCCGCTGGTAGCTCTTAAGATGAATGCTTGTAGCATTTTACCGCTAATGATGTGATCTGGGTAGGCGTAAGTAGTAGGTAGATTAGACACTGGTGACCATCCACGGTGTCCGGTGAACCACACGACACCTCCCCCGCGCCGCGCCGCCCGCGCGCGTCACGCCTCGCTCGCACACAAAAACGACGACCGTTGTACATTGTACAGTCCTACATTACAGGTACAACTACCTAGTGTTTATAGGTCTCAGTATTTGAGCGATGCACAAGATCCAAGTCCCTTGCATGACCCTTTCATGCAAGGGACAGCAGGAGTGGAAACCAACTTTTGACTTTAATCCGCTGCTGCTGTGCTCCAAAAATGCAGCCTTATTCATTGATATTTCAGCTTCCTGTAACATTCAATATTACCGTATGTCATAATCTACAGCCACTGCTGGACATACATAGGCCTCCTCTGATAATATCCCGAGGCTCCCATCATTAGCGGAGTAATGCCATAATCTGCTGAGCATCCGGGTGAGGATTGCAGAGCAAATGTTAAATATACGCAGAAGGTAGATGCTGCCCCTCCTCTGGTAGAACCTGTTTGTCACCCTCATGGGGCCACCTCCATTGACTCAGTTGAAGGAGCGCCACGGCATAATATAAATAACAGTAAAAGAGCACTTCTTCCGAGTATTAGGTTAAATTAGTAGGTAATTGATGTAAAAGATGATGCTCATAGCAGATTCAAAGGTAGAGCAGGTGGCATTTTACTGTGAGTACTTATAACGAATCGTAGACAACACGAATACGAGCGCCTACCTAAATCTTGAAATTAATGTAATTATGTGTAGCAACAGGCAAAAACTGTTCTAGTAATTACATGTTTATCACCGAAATTAGGATCTTGAATCTAAGAACGAAGTATGTGTGATAAACGAGCTAGCTTTTAGTTCGAGATACACAGTGCTCTCGATCGATCCAACTAACTTCCAACTATACATAACAAGTCATAATTTTCTTGCTCGGTATTTTGCGGTTCGGATCTACGCTATAACACCTGGACTTATCAATTTTATAAACCGAATCGTAAGTCCATATGAGATGTGGCGATATGTCTGCAATGCAGCTTTCCAACCATGTGTCAGATCCCCAAAATAAGAAGATAATTACTATTTTAATAAGACATTCGAGTAATGACATCGCGGTAACGTCTTAATTAAGGTAATCACTGAGCTAGATGTAATTAGTTTGAAACCACTGTTACTTTCGTACAGATTTTATGGTTGCTGCTGAAAATGGCAGTAGACAGGTAAATAAATGGCAGTGGACAGGTTAATAAATGCCTTTCTTATCTGGAGCCCTTCCCTACGCTCCTGCGCGTCCTCGGCCAGCAACCTCATTGTCTTCCATCGCAGACTAAATAATATTTTAAAATGGCCGATGTCCTTATGCGTCTCGTCCTTATCACCTTTCATTGAATGGCGTCGCTGGTCACGTCTCGGCCATCAATCAGGTGTGAATGACCCGTGACGTCACCGATTGTCCTCGATACAGGACAAAGGAGCTAAGTTTAGCGCTGTGTCAGGTGGATTGGCACGGTTGCCAAGAGGCACAAGGGATTAGACTACATTGTTACATAGATAAGAATGACAGCTGATGATGATGAAGGCTAGTCTCAACGGCAACTAGCGATGTACGCAGGATATATAGTGCACACGTGTGTGCGCAAGCACAGGTGCACTCTCTGTTCCCTCACTTTCAAAATCCGATGGGACGGCTGACCAAAACGGGGAGAAGTCAGGTGCAGGATTTAACATCCTTACGACGCACGGGGGTGAATATCTTCCTGACTGCAGGCTGCCACTGTGAATTTTTCTTACTAGAAAAATTCCAATAACAATTTTGGCTTAGCCAAAGAAGTTACTAACAGCAGTGGAACTGGCGACGAGCAAAGTGAGAGCTATAATGGAGCCGTGTCGTCCTCGGCAGAAGCTTGTGTGGTGGTATTTTTAGTATAGGATTAGCTGAATTCCCTGACAGCCCGAAATTGTAAAGAAAAAGGAGATGTCACATGACGTCTCGTTACTAACGTCAAATAGATCACCGTCAGAACAGATCTTTAAATGATGACGATGCTCTTCGCCCAGCCAAACCTGGCTCAGAATATCTCGTTTCCAGAGCATTGTGGTCTGACTTCCTGGCTGGTCCACGCTTAGCAACCAAATTTCCTGTATTTAGTGAATACTCCAACACATCGCAGTAGGTACTCTCCACTCGGTTCTCCAGCCAATCTTCTCCCCCCTCGACCATACGGTCGAGGGGGGAGAAGATTGGCTGGAACTATAGCAATTATTATCGATTTAATTGGCACCTGCCAACACTTACAATGTTGGACAAAAACACTCATTATTTGTGGTTGCTTTAGAAAATATTTTATTTCTAGAAAGGAAAATCATTTTTTGAGGCCTCGTTTCCCACAAACAATTGCAACGTATCTAGGTGCTACCATAAGTAGGTAGGTAAATGTCGGCACTACTTTGTAATGTCAACATTTTATTTTTATTTCTGTAATCATCACTGTTAAAATAAGATGACTATTTATTTCGTTTATTCCTTTAGGTGTCCTGAATCAAAACAATGACCTGTCTTGTGAAAAGCAGCTTTTTCAGCCTTCAACTGTTTCATGCAAATGTTTGCTACTCAGTTCTGCCTGTACATTATATTATTATTGCATATCTGTGTTAGACGTTCTGCTTATTCCCGCATCAGTAGGTGGTGTTTGGACACATACATCACATCTCGATGGTATCAGGCCTATTAGAGCATTATACATATTAATGAGCAGTTTAAACCACTTCACACTTTTCTTAGACAACGATCTCTCGAAAACGCAATTTAATTATAAAGCAACAATATGCTAAGCATCCGCGAGAAATAAATAGGTTTATTTAGTGTGACGTCTTTTTCTGGTAAGCACAGTGTGGTGGTGCACCAGTAGGCATACTTCGAACCCTGAGATATTGTAGTTTCGTTTGGCCGAGTAGATGAAGTGATTTTTTATTGGATTGTAGAGTTGGTGTGGGATTGACTGCTGGCAGATGCAGGATTGGAAACCGCAACATAAGACAAGGACGAATGGCACACATTAGGTCTTTGGAATGTACAATCTTTAGAAACGATTTTCGAAAAACTATGAATGGTGTCATTTATTCCTTATACTTAATAATATTTCAGGGAAGTTCTAGCGGGTTTTGTGCGTGCACGAATCATTTGATTTAGTTTCTTAGACAACAGGTGCGTAGGTAGAGCGGTGATACTGCAGGATGCGGCACACACCGTGCGGTGCTTGGCGTACGCGGCGGCTGCGCGCGCGCCGCCACGGGTGCTGCACGGCCGGTGCCCACCGTCTTTTAATTGCCAAAGCGTTCTCTTTTTCGGTTTAACGGTGAACTATCGTTATACTGTTTTAATGATAGGCCGCGGAGATTATAACATTAGATTATGGATGGTCACTGGCCGTTTGGCATTCTGTTTATTTCTGCTATTTGAAAGTAGACGTTTCACTCGTTCTCTTCAACACTTGGCTGGTTATGGCACTGTTACTGCTCGTTGTTGCGGCGCGGGTCAGCCGCAAGCGCTGGCGGACGACGTCCCGTAAGATACGTGGCATAGTACCCATACCCACACACACACACACACACACGCATTATAGATCCGTACTATTTGTTATCAAACAAGGGTTTGGAAAGGCGTTAAGGTCGCTAACTACATTAAAATAAATCTGCTGGACAATCCACATAGCATCATCTAGCCCTAGCCAAGTAGAGCTTGTGTTATGGGTACTTGTGGTAAGGTCCGCCTGCGGCGCGGAAGGTTGCGGGTTCGATTCCCGCCTTGGGACAAATGTTTGCACGATCTACAAATATTTGTTCCGGGTGTTCTGGTCGTTTCTATGTATAATAAAAAATATTTATCTATGTAATGTATTCTATTATATATATCAGTCATCTAGTTACCCATAACACAAGCTCTGCTTAGCTTGGGGCTAGATGATGCTGTGTGGATTGTCCAGCATTATTTATTTATTTAATACATTGCATAGATTATTATATTTTTTACTATGTATAGAAAATATCCAGACCACCCGGTACCGTACTAAACATTGTCCCAAGGTGGGAATCAAACCCGCAACCTCCTGCGTCGCACGCATACCCACATATTGTATTCATTGTTTTTGTATTGTATTGTTCAAGATTTGACTATTCTGTGCCGACTTTGTTATTCTTATGTATCTGACTCCTGGACGTTTTGGTTTCAACTGTAAGTCCATTTGTAAATAAATAAATAAATACCTTCGCCCTGCGCACCACTCGGTCGTCGGTCGTCGTATGGTTAAGTAATTGATTACTTGATGACGTATGTCATGATAACGCCGGACGAAAAACCACTCACTCGCCAGCAGCATCATCACTCCCAACAGGAATAACCACTCACTCGCCAGCAGCATCATCACTCCCAAACTCCCAACAGGAATAACCACTCACTCGCCAGCAGCATCATCACTCCCAAACTCCCAACAGGAATAACCACTCACTCGCCAGCAGCATCATCACTCCCAACAGGAATAACCACTCACTCGCCAGCAGCATCATCACTCCCAAACTCCCAACAGGAATAACCACTCACTCGCCAGCAGCATCATCACTCCCAACAGGAATAACCACTCACTCGCCAGCAGCATCATCACTCCCAAACTCCCAACAGGAATAACCACTCACTCGCCAGCAGCATCATCACTCCCAACAGGAATAACCACTCACTCGCCAGCAGCATCATCACTCTCAACTAGGGTTGCCACCCGTACTATATAATATAGTATTGTACTATATTTCGGGCTAACGTACTATATACTTTATGAGTACAATAAAGTACGCAAAAATACTATATTTGGCTTTTCAACTTTTTGAACAAATCCAATTATCTTTTGATAAAATAACCGGGCTAAGTGCTGACAATACTAATGCCAATTTTGGAATCAACCATTCTTTATTTACAACTAGACGATCGCCTCGCGGTTTCACCCGCGTAGTTCCCGTTCCCGTGGGAATTCCGGGACAAAATATAGCCTATGTCACTCCCTGAAAAGTAAGCTTCCTAACGGTGAAAGAATTTTTCAAATCGGTCCAGTAGTTTCGGAGCCTATTCAATTCATACAAACAAACAAACAAACAAAAAATCAAACCTTTCCTCTTTATAATATTAGTATAGAAATACATACCTATTAGATTTATGATCAAGGGAAATTGTCATGCTCATACAGTGCATAATTGCATGAAACATGATATTGAGAATGTTATTCTCAAAATTTACGCCCATTTTTCACATTCAGCTGTTCGGAGAGAAGAATTAAAAAAAATTATAGAATCAGTTGATGGACATTTTCATGAACTCAAGCGCCATGTAGGAACTAGATGGCTCTCTCTGTTGCTATGTGTTGATACAATACTGATTAATTGGAATCCCATAAAATGTTATTTTCTCAGCTTAGAAGAAGACTGCCCGATGGTTTTAAAAAACCTGTTATTGCTGAACAATGGCGATAATAACTATGACTTAATTGAAATTTATTTACAATTTTGCAGCCACATTTTGACTGTCTTCAATAAAACGGTTAAATTATTAGAAGGGAATACAATAACAGTTTTGGATGTATACAGTGTTATGAATAACTTCAAAAACGATTTAACCAAACGAAAAGAAGATCTCTTCTTTGGATATGAAACAAGTAAAAAAATTAAAGAAATTGATCTTTCTGCACCGGAAGTAAGTAATAAAATTAATAGAAATTTCACACTATTTATAGAAAAGGCCTAAGCATATTTGGATAAATGGTTTGATTACAGTGAGACCAATTGGCTCTATCCATTAAGTAATATAAATTTAAAAGACAGTGTTAAATATGATAATTTTGTTCATATACTTAGTTGAAAATTTAAAACTGCAGAAACTAAATGTAAACATGAATAACCTATATGAAGACATAAATTCTGTAAATGAGATACTTGCACATTTGCCACAATGCCGAACTTATGATATACCTTAATCTGGACATAGATTGCTCAGATGCTTTGAAAGTATTCAGCACTGATAAATATTTGCTAAATATTGCAAAAAGCAATAAAAAATATGTATATAAAAAAGTTAGTAAATAGTACTATATATTTACATGCCGTCCTTTTTTTTTACCCTTTGCAAGGTAAATGTACTCTATTTGCTCAAAAAAAAGGTGGCAACCCTACTCCCAACAGGAATAACCACTCACTCGCCAGCAGCATCATCACTCCCAACAGGAATAACCACTCACTCGCCAACAGCATCATCACTCCCAACAGGAATAACCACTCACTCGCCAGCAGCATCATCACTCCCAACAGGAATAAGACGCATAAGCCTAAATCCAGGAAAGTAATTAGCCTAACCCTTAACTCTGCCAACGGAAGCATTGCACTCCGGCCTTCTTTTATCTTCATAACTCTTCTGCTGTTTGTTTCATTAACAGCAACCGGCAAGTCGATCCAGCAGCGAGATAGATGAACAAGCATCAATGAAATCTAAGCGTTCGTTACATAACGTAATTAAAGGAATCGAATACAGCATAAACTATCTACAACTTGCATCTAGCTGTCCTTTTAAAGCGCGCACAGACCATCGCTGGGCTTGTTACAAAGGCTAGTAGATGTAGAGAGAAGAAGAAGTAATGTATGTAAATGTAGAGCTTGGGCGAAGCTGTCGCCGGCGGATCATGTCATTGGTATTCATTATGCGCGGGCGAGTCGTAATTATCGTATTAACTCGGTAGATCGCTAAGTGTTGCTTAGTGGCCGCTTTTTGTAACAGATTGTATTTACATTTGTTTGCAAATGTCATTGGTTTTTGTAATTTTGTTGTGCACGTGGGGAGACGGCCGCAGACGGTGAACATCGCAAAAAATGCGCCCTCAGCGTTTGGTTGTAAATATTTAACCTTTTGTTCGTTGTAAGACGAAGCATGTCTGTTATATTTTTTTCCAAAATAGTTTGGATTTCAAAAGATTAACGATTGTGGGCAATTAGCGTAATATTTGAGGAGTTTAAGTAAAAAGTTTTCTGCCCATAGTCATATTTTTAGGTCTAAAGTTTAGTCTGTTACCTTTTCACGGTAAAACAGAAAATAAATCTTGGGGAATAATACATTTTGGATCCTTTTCATTTATCAAATTGCGTGTGAAGCCGCGAGCAAAGGCTAGTTCGGTATAACTCCAACACAAACAATTAAAAGGTGTCATCACTGGACACCTCAACGTAGTAGACCTCCACACTCCCCATTGGGGCCAGAACCGTAGCAGATGCCAGTGCTTGCTACGAGCCGCTACGCGCGCGCTACGAGAGCTCTCTCCCTGGATTAGACATGAACGAGATCTACTCTCGGCACATTTCACTGCAGTAACATCTCTTGCTAACTTTGCACAATACTATCAAATCAATCAAAGATCTTTTTTTTTTAATCTTTATTTTCAGTAAACAGTGTACAGGTACAATCATTAAAATTTAGTCAGATACAATTTACCTAACGAGATCTGAGATAGTCTTTGGTTCCCCACACGAGGCCTGTGTAGTGTGGGCCTGTAAAGTGGGATATCATTAACAAAGATCTTCGATTGATAGTATTTTGCTAAGTCCTAGTGGAACTCGAGCGATTCAGCGTTGTAAGACAACATTGGCTTTGATGACCGTCTTTTATAAATAAATAAAAAAACATATAATAACATGATTTTTATAGTCTTTCTCGTTACATTTGCTCAGAGGTGTCGGACAGACAAGCGGGCTTGGGGTTCCGTTGGTTGGAACACACTTGGTAAAGAACCCTAAAAATTTGTAAATATTTTTGTGTTAGCAGATCATCGTGGTCGTTCAGCCTATTTAGTGTGACCGTTTGCTGTTGATGAAATAACTCATTTTTATTAGGTTCCGGTCTCTTCACAGAAGAATACGCACATAGCCTCTCTCAAGTGCGATCCATTATATTTCAACCATTGAAAGAAGCAATTAAGGTATAAAATAAAAAAAAGTCCAATTAAAACCGTTGACGTACGTTGACAGGTATTCCTCAATAGGGAATTAACACCAATCATTGCCTTAAACGTACTTACTAACGTGATCGACGCCAACCTATTTATCAATGGATTTTATATTTCTTGTTAGAATAATCTAGAATCTGTAGACTCGAGCTTTGTCTCGTCATATATCGTCGCCGTAGAGCGAAAAGTCACTAACTCGCTATTTGGCCCAAATCGAGTTAGATGTGCCATCAAAATCCCCGATTTTTTCTGCATTTTTCAGTCTGACAACCGTATCCCTAGCTATCACGGTTTTCATTTTAGGTTGTGCAAAAAATTCACTAACTCTACATTTGGCTTACAGCATTTTAGTCGAAAACCAACTAAGTAGGCTTAGATACTTTTTCCTACTTGAAAGAATTGCAAAATATAAACCTAAGTCGGGTTGGTTACTTTCTTTTCTAAAATAATAACTTGTTGCTAGGACCCAGTCTAGTCGAGAAATAACTAAATATACTTGACTAGTTATGTGGTAGCAGGTTTGATACACAACTTGAAAGCGAAAACTAACCAAGTCGACTTAGTGTTTTCTAGATCGCTATTTGCGATAATTGTACTTCATAATTTTAAAGCAAGAAATCATTTAACATGTTAAGTTAGTTTTCGCCCCAAAATTTTGACTACAAAGTTTGGTTTTGAATGATAGCTAAAGTGTTTTGTTGATTTATTAAAGCCAAACTTTCGTACGTCTGTGTTAGGATAGACAATTAAACGTGCAATTTAGTTACTTTTACGTTCTTGATTTTGCTTACTCGGTGGCTAGTGACTTATAAAAGGCCCTAGCCACCTGTCCAAAACGTCTTCGCTGGTTCATCAACATCGTTAGTCTACTGCTGGACATAGGCCTTCCCTTAATGAGCGCCATAGCACCGTGTCTTCAGTTTGCCGCGTCCGACATCTGACTGCAGTCTTTGGCAGGCCGTCTCCACCTGGGTGTAGGGCGTCCTACACTATGTTCGCCGAGTCCCGGTCTCCTCTCAAGAACACGGTTGTTGGTTTTTGCGAGACATGGCCATGTCTCGCAAAAACCAACAACCGTGTTCACGCTACCACTTTAGCATGCTTATTCTTAGAGCTATGTCGATAACTTTGATTCTCTGTCGGATGTATTCGTTACGAGTCCTATCCTTTAGAACAGCTCCGAGCATTACTCTTTTCATAGCTCGTTGAGCGACTTTGAACTGGTGGATCAGCCTTAAGGTGAGTGTCCACGTCTCAGCTCCGTAGGTCATGACGGGTAAGACGCACTGATTGAAAACATTCGTTTTTCTCAAGCATTGCAGTATGGATGACTCTTTTTTTCTTTATTTATTTTAAAGGAGTTTTGTCAACATGACCATGTCACTCCCGTAAAGAATGGATGACTCGGCGAGGACTCAGCGTAGTTCGCTGTGTGGTGCCGGCTTAGAATTTGCACCACCCCAACTCTTCCCGCGGGTGTCGTAAGAGGCGACTAAGGGATATCCACCGGGGGCGGGCAGCAGCGCCCTTGCAGAACAATTCTACCACCGAACTGCGATCCCCAACCCGCATGCCCAGCATGGGGATTATGAACATAACCCTCCATGTGATAAAAACCAATAATGCGCTTATCAGGGGGAGGCCTGCGTCCAGTAGTGGACCACTACAGGCTGTTGTTGCCTTCTCAAGTAGTCCAGCAGTTTAAATAATATAAAGGAATGTTTCCTTTCAGTAAAATTTGCTAAGTTGAATATTTCGGGTAACTGCCCTCTGTCCAGGTAATGTTCGTTTGTACCACACTGAAATGTATTTCAGAGGCCAAGAAAAAAAAATCCATTGATATTCGTTCGTCGTCTGAACTGGACCATTCCCCGTTATCTTCATTCATTGTACGAGTACTCTCTACTTTACAGCTACACACAAAGATGTTGCAGAAAACCTGCTGGTGTCCGATGCCACTATAGGCCGTATTGTGAAAGCTTACTCAGTCATAGGTCTATGTTTGAGAAGCGATTATGCCATGGAAAAGCGATAATCATGATCAAGAATTACGACATTCGCAATGTTAAGGCTCACTGGACCAGAATGCTATCATTAATCATTTTAATAGGATTTCAATATTTAAAATCTTTTTATTAATTATCTTTTAATCATTAATTTACTTATAACTTGTTCTGAATGCGTTTTTTTTTTAATTTTTCAAGGAAGTATGACAACTGCATTTGATTATTTATCATTTTCTTATTGATTACCTGATTCGAGAAATAGAAATTATATAAAATTAAGCAGATAAGAGCGTTAGAAAAATTACTTAAACACTAAATAAACTTATCCAAACACGGCTGAAAAGTCAGTTGGTGACTTTTAACAAATCATTGTCTCACAAAGTTAGTACAAGATTTGAGGGCGAAAAGTAACTAAGTCAGTGTTTTTTCCATTTTCCCTGAAAATATCAGTCATTCATTGACTGTAGTGAATTGACCTTAAGAGCTTTTATATTTCCTAACATATGAGACCATAAAATTAGAAATATCCCATACCGAAAGAAAGTTATGATTTTATTTTGTTTTTCAAAACTTTAAACCTTCATAACTCAAAACACCAAATGACCTAGTTAGTGACTTTTCGCTCTACGGCGACGATATATCAGATGGCGAATATTGCTCAGAAACTTGTAGTTCTCTAGCTGTCAGGTTAGATATTATTATCTTATAGTACATCATACATTAAAATGATTTACATGATCAACATTAAACACCGATATCATAATTCGATTGTTCTACATTTCAGAAAATGTTAAGTCCATTCTTAAATACTTACCTTCCTATGTTACCGGTAAGCTACATACATTTTGCCATGTTGGTGACATAAATTTAGTATATCTGATTCACTACCCAGCTCCTACCAGCTCGAACAAAGAGATGTACGTTATGGGCATTGAAAGTGTTGGTAACTCGAACGTATAGCCATAGACTTAATTAGTTACTGCGTAGGTACAACAGCTGGTACTCATTTCGCGAACATAGCTCTGGCAAAGGCTAGACATTGAGACCTTATTTAATGGTGGAGTCGTATTCTAGGAATAGTGCAAAAAAACAATAAGGAATAAGTAGTAAAGTATTGGTATTGTGCAGTGCAGTGGCAGGACAATGCAGTGAGGTGTGCACTAAGGTATGTTGCCCGTCGTGACACTACTCTGACGTCATCATGTTTATTACCTGACAACTAATGCAATTAAATAATTGTAAAATTTATGGACTGGTTGTTATCGATCATAATAAAAGCTAGTTAAATCGTTAATAACAAATAAATATAAAATTATTAAATGAGAAGTTGAGAGCGATAATCACCGATTAAATTTAAGTTCATAATGAACTTTAAATTTAATTAAGTGTGAATAAGACTTCAACGTATTATAATGTAGTCTCTCCTAACGTAATTTATGGTATCATTTTTTTACACATTTATTTATGCGACAAAGCTCGCCACCTACCTACTTACCTACTTGTGCTGTCGAGGTTGCTGTCTGTTTGGAAATCTATTTAGCTTAGCCAGTTGGAAGGCTTCTACACGCTGCTGTCTGACTGTATTGATTATAATTCGAGTTATTGGTTTGTATGGCGAGTCGAGTATATTTCGATAAGCCTCTGGGTCTCCGGGACTCGGAGTACTGGATGGACCGGCTCGCGGGCTCGCGGACTCGCGGCTCGCGGCTCGCGGACCCACCGACAGACAGCTGTGACATAACATGACTGTGTTTAAGCAGGTTTTATCTACTTGTGGACTGACCAGGTCTTATTTATAGTTCAGTAAAACTTTAATTATGAATAAATAATACAGATTTTGTTGACAATGAAAATTATAGCTAGTGTTGACAGTTAAGTTAACTGCAGACTGTTGCAAACAATCTAGAGGTAGTTTAACTGATCCAAAATATCGATTGGTATTTTCAATACCAATCGGGAGCGGCACCAAGGCACTGGCTGCATTGGGCCGCATTTATTTGCATGAACCAAAATAAAATAAGTAATAGATAATACAAAATGTAACAGAGACAAATACTTCTTGGCATTCTGGGAATAAAAACAAAATACTTTAATAAGTTGTAAATACCAATTTCAAACAAGGCGATAATTAAAAATAATACAATGATGCTTATGCTGGACAAAAAACACACGCAGCATCATCGAGTTTAATGTGCCTCTGCAAGACTTGTGATAAAGTCTTGCAGATTGCATAGGCACTTTAGGCTCGATGAAGTGATGACGCCACAGTCTGCGGCGAGGTAACATCACAACTATCTACAACCTAGAAACAAGTGTGATGCAGCTCGCGATGGTATCAGCAGTGGAACTGGTGGAGCACTAGAGACACCTTTCTAGTGCGGTCGGCCTTGCGGACTCGGCGACAGATCGCCGATAGCGGCCCAGTGGGACGAGTCGAGTCAGACGCGGGAGCGTGTTGCAATTATTGAACATAGAGATTTAGCTCGATTGTAGTTTCATCATCATTCAGGATTACCCACTGGTGTAATTATGAACCTTCTAACGCTGTCAAAACTCAAAACCAAAAGTGTTTTAATTCTTTTAAACTTACAAGACTCTTGGACGCGTCAGATATTTCAAATTGCAGTGGTATAACTTGGAAATAATGTGGTCCTGTAACCTATACCTAGCAGATTCAGATTCTTTATTGATATCGAATGAAGGATGAGGGACGTTGTACGAGACGGGGAAGTGGAAAGACGCGGTGGTCAATACATGATCAATTCTCGTCGACCATCAAACAATCACTCCGTCTCTCTACTTGCCTGTCTTGTAACGCTAGTTTTAAAGTTTTGTAAACTATTGTAAGTTACCGCTCCTTTAGTAGTCGGGTAGAAAAATTTAAAATTAGCTAATCTTATGTAACGTGGTATATGATCATCTATATAATAATATAAAAGAAAGTTTTGTTAGTTACACTATTTATAACTCAAGAACGGCTTTACCGATATGGCTGAAAATGGTGAAAATGGTGAAGCTTAGAGCCAGGAGACGGACATAGGATACTATTTATTCCGTTCGATAGCATTCAAGTGTGACTTGACATAAAACATCAGTCACTATAAAACGTGGTAGGTATAACAAAAAAGGTGAATTGAAGTGAAGTTTAATGACTAATGCCGCGACCAAGACGATCGAATCTTTCCCGACAGAGCCGTAATGCAAGAAGGATACGAAACACTGCAAATAGCACGTGAACAGCGCCGCGTTAGTGTGGCTCGACTTCGTGCTTCTCAATCACAAGAGCAAAGTGAGGCAGCCCGGGAAACGGCTCGGTCTACAGCAAAATCGTGCAAGGTACTTAAGTGAAGAGCAACTTATGTACTAAAATGCAGAAACAATAATAAATGATTAATGTACAACATTTTTTTTTTCTAATAAAAAAATTAACTTAATTAATTCGAAAATCGGCTTATTTATTGCCTTTAAGGCGGAACAGAGTTTGCCGGGTCAGTTAGTATGTCACTAAATAAAAAATATGTGACCTAGTTTAATGGTATTTTAAATCAGTTTCCTGTCTCCTCAGACCCGGGTTTAAAATGCGTTTCCTGTGCTGAATGAAAGTAAACTCTTCCGTCACTCTCAGTGCGTACTGTACAGATTGAATTTGATTCATCGTTTCAATCAAACCATCAATCATGAAAGTTTGACGCGAGACCGCATTCAACCCTCAGAAATCCTCGCCACCCCCTGATCGCACAATGGGACGAATCATCGCTTTTTAATTATACCTACCTACTTAGTGGTTTGCGGGGGAAACGGTTATCTTTTAGCCAAGAGAAAAAGCTTCAAACTTAGATTAGGTGTTACAAAATTTTTATCAAATAGACAAATAATGCCGGACAATTTACACAGCATTATCTAACCCCAAACCAAGCAATAATTTGAACATTAGGATTTTGTGCTAAAGATTTGACGCTCGTCACGTGAATTTCATTTTTTGTCTAGGTATATATTTTGACTACAAAAATATAGAAAAAAATTAAATTTACCAATGATATTCTTTAAAAATACACTTTGTGCCAATAGCGTTTGACTGTTGTACATTTTCTGTCAATTGGGAACTAATATATGGGATAAAAAGTAGCCTATGTTTGATCCCAGGATTCATCTGTCCATGCATCCATCTATCCATCCATACATCTAAACACCCAAACTTTCGCATTTATAATATAAGTGTGATAAAGGCAACCCGTAGTGCGTAAAGGTTGGTACGTAATACATCAACATGATGGCTCACTCACCCTTTCAATGTGTCCAAAGCTGGAAATTCTATCGAAATTAAATAAGGCGTTATCAGTAATCCGGGGTTGCCATCAATCGTCCGGCCACAATAGCATTACCCTCTTTTTGGGCTTTATCCGGCCCACAATATGCGCGTGGAGAGAAAGGAATATTTGGATATGACATGTGTTTTTAAATATTTTATCAACGAATTTAAAATTTGTACTTTTAAAAGATCCTTTACTCGGCCAAAAGTCATTCATAGTACATATAATCAATGGCACAACGAGCTGTGCCGATATAGAACTTGTAACCCACTGACAGATAATTTGTTCATCATCATGTTGGTCGACCTGCAGCAAAAAGTCGGCTGCAAAGTTTGAGTTGGGGGAGTGACAAGTCTAGCTGGGAATATTTGGTGAACCTGGGCCAACATAGGCCGAAGCATCAGGCTATCTGTTTACTAGTGTTCTTCATGTACAGGATGTACACCAGTTTCTCACATCCGCCAGCTCCTCAGGAGGGAGACAATAGGCGTGGACGCACCGCTGTCATAACATGATCGATCAGCGCTGATGAGCCACCCTTTATTGTACCCTGAGACACGGGTTCAGATAGGGGGAATCAGGACAACTTACTCTGTACAACGATACCTACTCGTAGTTTAATTATGACATTGGCCATTATGAACTAAGTAAATAAAACATTTAAAATTTTATGACGAATTGGCCAAATTTTTTGATTAAAATTCTACAATGATACCTACGTTTTTTTATATTCTAGCTTGAAATAATTATTACCAAGATTTTATAAAACTTTTATCATCAGAATAAAAGCACACTAAAGTTTTGCTTCAGCCAAAATAAATGAAATAATAATACAAACCAATTCACCCGATTATCTTGTGGTCGTTAGGAGCCACAATGACCAGCTTATTGCCTAAACACATGCCAATAGCGAATAACAGCGTTTTTCACACTGACAACATAATACGATTCAATTAGAAATTGCCTCCATATTTGGGTCTCGGATGGAATAGCTGGAAACACAGTAGGTAGACACGCAAGCCTGACATTTCGCGCAGCGCTACATTTTATACGGACTTTATGACGCGATACACTTCATAACTGTTTATTGCAAGTGTGTTCAGCACTTACGTTTTAATGAGCTTTTTAAATAAAGTGGTTGGTTTAACTGATACCAGGGTGTTGGGAGCGTAGTTTGCGGCGTTCGTGCTACGTCACGGGCAGCCTAGTATGGAGATGGACTCACACCATGAGGGTTTTGAGAATGGACTGCATATTCAGGACAAGGACAAACATAACATTGAACGTTATAAACCCTAGTTTCCACAATCCTTTGTAACTAGTTCATAGGTAACTGAGTAAGGTTTTCGAAACCTGTAATTGGTAATAGCACGCTGCAACCTCGGCAATCAAACAAACCACTTAATCCGCAATTTAACGGCAACATGATTGGTTTGTTAGACTAATTGTTTGACCGTAACATGTGCCGGGTCAGGGGTCATACAAATATAATTGAGCTTTTTGATTTTACAAAGAAAGTTACAAAAAATCCTACGAAAAAATATAATTCTATACACGGTCCTAAGGTTTATAACCAGAGTCCGATGATGGCACGACAGATCGACACGACCGACCGGATTATGAGAGGGAATAGAGAGTGCGCCTGTGTTTGCGCACACACTTTTGCACTATTATATAATGTCCTGCACATCTGGCTAGTCTTCAATGAGACTGGCCGCCGTGGTCGAAATTCGGCTAGGAGGTTATTATTATTATTATTAATCAGAATCGGAGGTTTCTAAAAATCAAAATCAAAAAATCTTTATTTTCATAAATACATTATATGTAAACTTAGAAAAGGTCAAAATATAAAACTAAACATTGGCACGGAAATAAAAAGTGATATTTTTAATTTCTGTCGCTCCGTATGTAAACTAAAGAAGCGACGAAGAAACCTTTAGCCTGTTAGTTGTTATTTTTCGAGTTAGAGCAAAACCCGTCCCAAGCTTTTTTATCCTCTAGCTAGATAATCTGATATTTTATAGTAAGCCTTTTTGCACAGCAAGGTTTTGACAATTTGTTTGAATTTATTTACTGAGTAAGGAGTTTTGTTGTAGAAGCGTATACATTGCCCTTTAAAAGATACATTTATTTTGTGTAGCCTAGTTGTGGGCACAGCGAGTTTATGTTTATTTCTGGTATTAAAATTATGTTTATCGCTATTTTTAGGGAACCGATTTATATTTTTATGAGTGTACAATAAGTTTTCATAAATATATTGACATTGTACTGTCATTATGTTGATTTCTTTGAATTTATCGCGTAGAGATTCTCTGGGATCCATATTATAAATAGCTCGAACAGCCCTCTTGTGCAGCACAAATACGGTGTTAATATCTGCAGCGTTCCCCCACAGCAGTATACCATAAGACATAATACTAGTGAAGTAGCTGAAATAAACAAGTCTAGATGTATCCACGTCTGTAAGATGACGGATTTTTTTGACTGCATACGCTGCAAACGCTCTGCGATAGCTTATCTATGTGTGGGCCCCATTGAAGTTAATTATCTAAGGTGTTATCTAAGATTACGGTACCTTCTACTATTTCTAACGTTTCTCCTTTAACGTTTACATCAGCCTTCACTTGTTTAACATTAGGTAGAATAAATCTAATACATTTTGTTTTGGTTTCGTTTAGCAAAAGATTATTGACACTAAACCAATGGACTACTTTTGAGATTGCATTATTCACATCGTCGAAATTTGTGTTTTGTCGTTTCATTTTAAAAAATAATGATGTATCATCAGCAAACAATACCATCTCGTGATGATTCTTGACAACATGAGGCAGGTTGTTAATATAAACGAAGAATAGGAAAGGACCTAGGATAGAACCCTGCGGTACTCCCATTGTAACTACAGACCCCGAAGACCGTTTCCCATTAATGTCAACTCTTTGTATCCTATCACTCAAATAAGATGTAAGAAGATCCAAATAGGTGTTTCTTATTCCATAGTGAAGTAGTTTCCTGATTAATGTTTCATGGTGTACGCAATCGAACGCTCTTGACAAGTCCCAAAAAACGCCTAAAGCGTCTTGCGACTTCTCCCAAGCATTAAAAATATGCGATACTAACTTTACACCGGCATCAGTAGTTGATCTGCCGCGAGTAAACCCGAATTGCTTACAATGCAGCAGGTCATTGCCATTGAAATGCCTAAGCAATTGATGTAAAATAAGTTTTTCAAAAACTTTGCTTTCTGGACCGAGTTAGGTACTCCAAGTACTCCTTGTCCATCGAAACCAGAAACGAACCTGTGCGAAGACAAATAACTTCACACGTATTCTTCAATTACGCTAAGTAGGTATGTAGTTTAATTACAAAAACTATTAAACTTATCTAAAATCGTGGTTTAGGAAAAACTGTTTTGCAAAAAATCTTAGATCTTTATAAAGCGAAACACCCAAACGTGATAAACTCAACAATGAATACCTAATTAAATTATTTAATTTACGAATGATTATAAGCTAAATTCCACATTCGACCTACATGTCTTGTCTTGTCTTGCCTTCCTGCGAACAAAAAACTATTTTTCCACATTTTGTTATCACTGCTATCTTCAAGCGTCGTCCTTGCGAACGCGTGACGTACGGAACACACCTCTAAACTCAATCTTCAACCTACACGAATAGAGTCTAAATTACTTCGAAGTTTAATTTCACGTCAAAGACTAAAACGTTCTAAATGTAAGCGACCTTATTGCGTAGAAGGTAAGGTAGATTGTATTTTGTGCGGGCTGGTCGTAGCAGTCCAAGGTGTTTCCTTATGCCTGCGCGCGCGCAACAAAGGAAAAATGCTGATGTGTTGGTTGATATGTGACGCTTCCGGGGCCGGGGTCCCCTGGAGTTCTAATGGCTAGTTGCGTTCTCTTTGTACTTCTTGACTTGACCCATGGAGCGCAACTACTATAGTCACAAACTGGAACACGGTAATCACAAATACCTGTTAGGAGTTCCATGCCAAAATTATGCAACTATAAAAATATACATATTTGACTTAGAAATTCCATCTTCCAGAATTATTGATTGAGTGAACCGAATTATAGTAAGACTTCCTAAAAATGTGAAGTTCAAACATTACGGACAATTACGGAATTTTTGGCTGTAACCACGAGCATCAAAGTCAGTGTCTTGGGAGCCCCGCCATTGTTGTTGGTTTCCCAGCCATGGGCAACGACCTCAGCTGATTAGATTATCTCGCATTGTTTCGACTCTGCAGGCGTCAAGACCGTGTCGGACGTCACTGGCACGTTGCTTACAAGATGATGATATTGACAGATTAAGTGGATATTATCATATCTGCAAGAACTTGTGGTCTTGGCAGAAGGCAAGTTTGATTAAAGATTTAAATCGTATCTTTGGCTTTGATAGCAAAGATATTGGCATTTCGCTCCATACATGTCCGATCCTATAAACATGATAGAGTAAAAACAAGGCCGGCACAAAACATAAGAAAGAGATATTTACGAGCCACATTCATAGTGAGCAAAGTTCCGATGATGGAAGAATTCGGAAACGAAATCAGATCGTCATAACGATAGCGAGGGAAAAGTTTCAAACTCTCACTCAACCTAATCTATTAGCTCCAAGAAACAAATAGCTCAGATAGTAGGTTAACGGTACCGGGAGCTTATCAGCTCATCAGCTGTCGCAGCCAATGACGTGAACTTTTAATTACCATAATATAGTGTATTTATGGCGTGGTGGTACGGCAGGGCATTGTTGCGGGCTCCCACGGTTTTGGACACGGCTGGTAGATGGTATCTCCGGCAGGTCGTGACCTTGCGGACCTGAGCCTGCCACTTCTCACTATCGCACTTCCGAATCTCGGCTAGTGATACTTCCTTGTTTTCTGGCTCTTATTGTTTCTTCAATCGATTCTGTAACACATTCTGAGGCGTTCATACTATCAACATTGTTATTATACTCGTATGTATCTCCACCGTCAGCTGCCAACCATAATGTTACCTGTTCTCAGATGTTTGAGGTGGAATAGGTTAGCCTTGTGGCGTGCCTATCGGGTTCTCCCATTACTCAGCTATATTAAACATCATAATTCGATACCAAACATGATGAAGAAATAGCCTATTTATCCATATTTTAATTCCATGAAATACTGGTTTATATTCTCTGTAGTTCGCAGTTCCAAGAACATTTGAAAAACCAATCAACAATTCTGTTCCAGGAATACAAGTAGGTAACCTATCGACATCATCTCTAAGTCACAAACCTCTGTATTTACGGAACATGTCACCCGAGATGCTGCGATAGCCATTGTCGACGAATCGACTTCGACACTTATCGTACACATAATCGGATCTCGCTTACACATCTTCGTACCATCCGTTTAACCCAAATTAGCCTTTCACCCCTGAACTTAAGGGTTTGTGGAATGCAGAAGTGGTTGGTGATGTCATGTGTGATAGAAGGATTTGTCTGCAACGTTCAGAAATAAACGAATCGTTGATTGTGTTACGTAAGTTGGCTTAAGATTTGTGATTGTAGGCTTGTGTTGGTTATTCTGGATTTGCAATCACTGAGCTCTCGGTCACTGCTGTGGCGCCTGCTTTTTGATTAACCTGAGTGATTGATTTGTTCAGTTGCCACAAATAATGTATAGGTATGCCATGTAGGCATGGCTGATTTGAAGCTTAGCAATTAGCTTTACAATTTTGCATGAGGGAGAAGTAGACAAACTCTCTGACGAGTATAAAGAGCGTTTATTATAGAACTACATTGTGCACAAAGACGGGTAGTTCTAAAGGCAACACCGTGACATAACCGATCACATCCGTTACTAAAATACACAAATCAATTAAACGCAACAAATCCCATAGAAATGACATCACTCACGGTATAAAAAGCGATGTTTTTTACCCCCAGTGTCGTGGGTCGCGGCTCGCGGCTCGCGGCACGTCGCGCGGCCTAATACCGCGTAGGATAATATCCTCCGCGGCTTTGTGAGGCACGTACGCGTCCTTCCTCTTGTCGTTACGGACACCCTTTACTGCAGCTTACAACGGGACTCCGCCGCCCGCTATGGGAATCATCTACTTGATGCTGACGCTGAGGGTATCATTTAAAAAAACATTTATGATAATTTTCTACTTTTCTTACTACGAGTAGGAGTCTAGGCCAGTCCCAACTCCCAGTAGATGCACAACACTACGGGCTTCTGTCCTGCACTGCCTTTACCAGGTCGTCGGTGATAGTGAAATCTAACAAAGGAGAAACAGTCTAACAAAAGAAAAACATAACTTGAGTAAGTATAGAAAAATCACACTCAAGCGAAGGTTCTCATCGATGTCGAAGTTAGTATGTGCAGGTACCTAAACACAATTCGAAAGTAGTTTGTAAAGTTAATCCAAAGTGTCACAGCTAACCAGCGCTTTGACACATATCCATGACAGAATCGGCCCATGGCCACCTGGCCAGATAAAACAACCGTTGCTTGGCGTTAAATGTTGCGTTCTTTGACAAGGTATTTATTTACCTCGGATTATCTTTTAGGCGAGGAAGGAACATCGCGTAAGGCCGACGCGCTCGTCCCGGGGCGGGGGTCGAACAGGTGCCTGCAGTTGTTCTAACGCTGAAGTAACGCTGTGAATATTTACATTAAGCGATGCTAGAATATAAATCACAATAACTAGTCCCATTTGATTGTGAGCTAGCGTCCTTCCTCATCTATCGTTCAGATAAACGGCATAATATTAATTAAAGAGAACAACCTGTTTTTCCACTTCTATACTAAAACCTACACGGCTTGAGTAAACACATTATTCTAAACAAGGTTTCCTGCATTTTATTATACCCAGTAAAACACTCATAATAGCCGATAAAATATAAGATTAGTTAGTACCTACTATAACGTAGGTAGGTAGGTCGCGTCGGTATACATATGTACGAACGTAGGTAGGTAGGTCGCGTCGGTATACATACGTACGAACGTAGGTAGGTAGGTCGCGTCGGTATACATACGTACGAACGTAGATAGGTAGGTCGCGTCGGTATACATACGTACGAACGTAGGTAGGTAGGTCGCGTCGGTACACATACGTACGAACGTAGGTAGGTAGGTCGCGTCGGTACACATACGTACGAACGCAACGTAGTAGAGCAAGAATCTATTCAAGAAACTTAAATAAATGAAATAGATTATTCACTTACACATACGCGTACACATACGCGTCGGTATACATACGTACGAACGTAGTAGAGCAAGAATCTATTCAAGAAACTTAAATAAATGAAATAGATTATTCAGAAATACATTATTCACAGTTCAATGTGTATTAGACTGAAGGGAAACAAATAATAAAACGACAAGTGCGAGTCTAACTCGCGCACGAAGGGTTCCGTTTAATTGTAAGACCTTGTTTCTTGCCATAGGTATATCATGATTTGAAATAATTTCAACTCGATACCTTCACGTGTTCCTGAGAAAATGGGATTGACAGACGGACAGATAGACAGACAGACAGACAGACGGACGGACGGACTACAAAGTGTATTTACGTGTAGTGATATAAGGGCTCCTTTTTTCCTTTTGAGGTACGGAAACCTAAAAAGGACTTCATATTACTCCCCCAATTAGTTATAACGTGAATAAACCAATACCAATATCGATGTTTTTATTTTGAACTACTTGTACAAAACAGTAGCAATGTCTTTGACGTGCGTAAGTGACATCGTGACGTCACAGGAAATGCCGAACTCGTATAAAGTGTTGCGCAGTGACACGCGCGCTCAAGGGCGCCACACCACACTGCCTTCCTAGATTACATTTCAATAGGTACCTACCTAATTAAAACACTGGTCCTTGGTGTCAGCTTGGAGCTATTTAAAAGGCCACCTAATTTAAAACAACGATCTGTCAAAATTAAACACAATGAAGATTAATTGTATGTATAAATAGAGATCAGGATTTGTGACTTTGACAAACAATTTCAGAATTATATCATTACTACAGCACTAAACCCAGATCCTGCATGTTGCATGGGCGGTCGACTATTCTCATGACGTTGCTTCTCACCGACTGAGCATGAACACATCAGTTTCAAAAACAGAAGATATAAGTACAACCTACCGTAAAAGACATTTCCATTGAAAGTGTTAAACCAACACGGGTTAACATTATAATCATTATAAAAAGCGTAAGGTAATGATAGACTAATTGAGGAGCCGTTGGCGTTGGTATCGCCCCTGCTCCCGCGCCGTATCGTACGCGATCTATTCAAATCAACGCATTCATATTAATATGCCGCTCGTAACGCGGATTCGTTAAGAGGTACTTACATCGGTTTTTTTGTGGCCAGCTGGTAATTGAATTATGATAATTTTTGAAGTCGTCAAAACAATAATCATAGGAAGTGATACGGAAGCTTACATAATTTAAGAACTACTAATACAAAATTCGGAGAAATATTTATGTACATAGAATATTGTAGAGGCACAACTCAGTTGTATACGAAACTCTTGAAGAATGATAACGTCCTGGACCTCCGAAACATCATCCATTCAAAAATTCTAAATACCGTACAATAAATGATGAAAATGAATTCTATGTTGAAATAAATCATAAAAATGAGAGATTATCAATAACTGGCGATGAACACGATGATAACACGTTTGTTTCGTCAGGTGATGCGTTCATCAGTCATAGGCTCACAGCCGAAAGAACTACAGGATGATTGATTTTGGCTTACATTTAAGACACAATTTAGGTTCAATTGATAATTTACATACTTAGACTGAAAAATAACATTTGGATGAAGTAAAGGTATCTCTTGACTATAACTGGTGGCCATATAGTAAAAAATATTGTTGTTTCAACAATAATCTCAAGGATATCGCCCCAGCCCACCACAACTAAGAACTATGGGTGAAGCTAGTCAAATATACAAATAGATGTGGTCGCCGCAAGGCCGGCGCCTATTAATGATCTGCTTAACTTGGTCTAGCGACAAATGTCATTGCCGGAATCAAACAGAAACAAGAAAAGGATGTAACCGGACCAAAATCAGATGTTTTATGTTAAAATTGCTTAAAATCATCAAAGCCGTGGCTTGTAGATACAAATACAAAATACTCGTACAATACAAAATCATTTATTTGCCATTGAAGATGCGAGAAGTATTTTATAGACTTAGACAGCATAAGCGAAGGGTACCTATAGAACACCTTTAGCTTCTAAGCAGTAAGTTATGTCAAACTGGGTTTTAAAGTTATGTAGAGTAGGGACTACTACCAAAACCAAAGCGATTGCCATCCACCCGTGCTCAATGTCACTACATAATTTTGTATCTTTCATTAGTATACATTTGTTTTGTCATAATCCTGCATTGCAACTGGGTATCGTTTATCAACACAATGTCGCGAGGTATCTGTAGGTGTAAGCTGTAGGTAGGTATCCCAGATTCTACGACTATTTTGACGCTGACGTAACGCTAAACCAGGGCTGCTCCACTTGCAGAATAGTACATAAAAAAACCTGGGCTATAAATTCAAATTGTCAAGTAAATGGCAGAGCACGATTAGGCACTATCTTCACCTCGATAGATTTGTAATAGTGAATCCCGGTGGGTAGTGCTATGTTTCCAAGTCGTATTAGATTGTCGCATTGCGCAATACTATCCAAAAGCGATGTTGTTTCTCTCCGCCTCGCCTGGTAGCCCTGCGCGCGCAGAAGTGCGTGGGCGCAGCTCACCCCGCTCACCTTGAGCTCTCATTTAGCACTAAATCCAACCGATCTCAACAAAAACTATGACTGTAATCAGATCCGATGAGCTCTCGGCACGAAGCACATAGATCGAGACGAGTTGTGGAGATCCTGCGACATCAATCTACGGGAGCCACGCACTTCAGTTGCAATCTTCAGTCGTAACGTGAGAGTCAATTCCATCCTAGCTATGTCGTTTCTCGGGTATCTGGCTGTAACTAGTCGTAGACGTAGCAGCGCCCTGCCGTCGGTCGGGCGTACCTCACTCCCGAAAGGAGCAGCCTGTGTTACTACGCTTACGAGTATTTGTTTTAGTAATGAACATTCCGCGTTTTAAATAATAAAATTTATTCATAAGCCGGCACTTACCATATTTGAGTGTGCGAACCGGCGCGGCGTCCATATGTATGAGTGCTTAAGATATTCTTATTTATGGGTCTATGTCAAGGTCGCCTTTAACTGCGGTATCATCGCCTTTGTATAATCCCGCATTATGTATTCGCGGGTGAACTGTCTGCTTCACAAGTGCAGTGCACTGCAGGGACATCACGGGCACCGCAGCTCATCGCACGAGCGAACCTGCCGCTCAGTTCGGTTCTCTGTGATACACACATTCCAGTTTTAGTCTGACAGCTCGTGTGCCAAAATTAATAAGACGTGCATTTATATTTTTGAAACTTAATCGAGTTCTACTGTTACGTTAATTTGAATCTTACTTCAGAGTGGTAAGGTTTACCTTGCATTCTCAATAGAAAGAAGTCTTAAGTAATTAAAATAGACGCGCGCGCGGGCTGTCATAATTGTAACGCGCGGTTTTTGCGCGACTGATTAGCATGTGGCGATTGCGGCTTCAAATAAATTATGCTCTTATTGCAAGAACAGGAATACTTCGTACTTATAAATACGTGTAAGAGTATTAGGAACGATAAGTGGTCTCCAGAAAAAGAACGCTGATAAGTGTAGATATTGTATTTTGCTTCCATTTGCCCGTGGTCCACCTGTGTGAAACACCTAGTGGACAGGTGCGGAGCATTGCTCCCATGGCTCACTCTGGACTATCGTAAGCAGCAAAGATGTGTTATCCGAAGACAGCACGCGACTTGACAAAAAAATAATGAGAATAGGTACCACCAGATAGTAACCCTCGCTGTGCTCGGGTGAAGGACTGTTGTTACATTTTGCATATTCATCGACGGTGCGGTAGGTCGCGTCGCGCTTTTCGACTCTTAATTTATGGCGTGCTAATGGGAATCCCACGGCTCAATGAATGAACTGTAATAACCTGTAATTATAACTAACGACAGCTTGTCACATGACGGTGTAAAAAAGGCTAAGCGTTATTTTCTGAATATGATAAAACTTTTGAATCTATCACGTAATTAACACAAAAATGCTGCCGAAATATATGTCTCTCAGAAAAACATAAATAAGTTGAAAAGTTTAGACGTAGTTTGCTAAGTTGTTTTCAGCTGAATAACCAGTTTCTACAGCCATTAGTAAATAGATAGTGGCGCTGTAGCTACCACCTGTACCTGTACCACCTCGACTTGCGTGTTATCTGCGAGCGACAGATACGCAAATTTTCCTCAGCCCCTCGTGTTAACAAACCAGTTTGGTAGTTTCCAATGTTCGATAGAGGCGAGTTGACTCTATTACATAAAAGTAGTTGCCCCCATCTTTCCCCCTCTACCCGTCTCTTTGCCAACGGTATGTAATAATAATAATAAAGCCTTTTATTTCCAAAACGAATTTACAATAAATTACCTACTTAATTTAACTTATAACTTAACCACTAATTAGTTAGGTCCCTTTCGGGTATAGGCCTCCTCTAAGTTTTTCCAGTCTTGTCTATTCTGGGCTTTCTCTATCCATGTTTTTCCGGCGGTTCTCTTAATTTCATCTGGCCAGCGCTCCTGTGGGGCGTGGGCGTCCTCTGGATCTCCGACCGGGCCGCACCACCTGGTGGCCCTCAGCGCCCATCTTGTGTCCTCTAGGCGAGCTACGTGGCTTGCCCATTTCCACTTAAGAATTCTTGTGAATTCTAATGCGTCTATTAATTTGGGTTTCTTGCGCATGGTATCGCTTCTTTGCTTTCGTGCTTCTTTCCCTTGATCTTTGTGTTGTCTGAATTTTTTGTTCGATGTTATCGTTAAAAATCCATGTTTGGGATCCGTACGATAAGCATGGTAGCAAGCTAGAATCCATTATAATTATTTTCAGTTTTCTGGTAGCTCAAATATAAAGTGCCTATAAACTTCGCAGAACGATACGTACTTATCACAAAAATAAAACGTCAAGTGGGAGACGGACTCGCGCACTAAGGGTTCTGTATAATTGTAAAACCTAGTTTCTTGCCAAATATCATGATTCTAGGACAACGGGAAGTAGGTACCCCTTATTTTTTGGTCTAGGGAGAGAACCAAAAATTACTATTTATGGTAATAAAGTACAAATTTACTGTTTACGAATTTTTTCCTTTACTAGTGCTGTTCTATATACAGGGTGGAATTTTGTAATGCCACCTGGAGGGAAAGTACTCTTAATACTGTAGATAGAAAATTATACTAAAAGAAAACATTCCTTTATTTTTGAAAAGAAAGAAAACTGCATTCAAAGATTTTCGAAAATTCGCTTGCCACACCCGAGAATCGAACCGACTGAAATCTGTAAAAATTACACCCTGTACTTTTATTGCATAGATCGTTAGGGTCAATAATAAGGATGAAATCTCTCTATCAAACTTAATAAATTAAATGATAGGAAAACCATGAAATCTTAAATTATAAATTGAATGGGTCAAGCTAAGCACTTTAACTTAAAGATCCATCTGTTTACGTGTTCTTCTATCTTAAAATACTGGATCTCTTAAGAAATGAGTTAAATGGTTTCCCCGAGGCGGAGCGAAACCAAATAATTTTACAGCAAGATGGTGCTCCAGCCCATAACAGCAGAATAACTACTACCTACATTAATAACCATTTTAATACCTGGATTGGTACCAACGGCACAATCAGATGGCCTGCGAGATCACCAGATCTCACCCCTTTAGATTTTTTTTTGTGGGGATATGTAAAAAATCTAATTTACATGAAATCTTATGCGAATGTAAACGAGTTGAGAGTTGAAGTTCAGAATACGATTTATAATATTCACCACAACACGTTATTAAAAGTTACTAGAAATGAATACATAAAGAAGAATAAATTTGTGTATCCAAGAAAATGGAGCCCATTTGAGCAACTAATTAGTAGTTAGTTGACTTTTATTGTAAATAATTAAAATAATTTAAGATTTCATGGTTTTCCTTTCATTTAATTTATTAAGTTTGTTATAGAGATTTCATCCTCATAATTGACCCGACCGATCTATGCAATAAAAATACAGGGTGTAATTTTTACAGATTTTAGTCGGTTCGATTCCCGGGTGTGGCAAGCAAATTTTCGAAAATCTTTGTATGCAGTTTTCTTTCTTTTCAAAATTAAAGGAATGTTTTCTTTGAGTAAAATTTTCTATCTACAGTATTAAGAGTACTTTCCCTCCAGGTAGCATTACAAAATTCCACCCTGTATATATATAAGGGTTCCTTTTTTAATTTTGTGGTATGGAACCCTAAAAACAACATTTATTGTGATTATTTATTGTGTAATGTACCTACTATTAAGGTATTTTGTTGAGTTGTTGATTGTTTGGGCACTTTTTCATTTAGCGACCGCTAATTTTCCCTCTTTTATATACCTAATCGGTTTAAGTTCCAAATCTATGTAATGTATTGTATCAGATATATCAGTTACAGACTACGATACCCATAACACGTGTTAGCTTGGGGCTAGATGATGCTGTGTTGATTGTCCAGCATTAGTTTTTTTTTATAAACTTGTGGGTGGTGTTATCGTTCTAGTACCTATTGCATAGAGCTTACAAAATAGCGATGATATTGATACAGCGATACCTCTGTGTCAGCGATACTTCTGTGTCAGCGATACCTCTGTGTCAGCGATACCTCTGTGTCAGCGGTATAGATCTGTCCCGCACGTATGTTTAAGCCTGAGTTATGATTATTGATTAATTATAATTCCATGTTCGATCGCGAACGGGAGCCATTCCACTCCGTAAAATGGCAGTTATGTCTTGGTAATGAATTCAATTGGAAATGTTTATCTATTATGTGTTTATTTATGTCGTTATAAAACCAGAATTCTTTAAAAAAAAATAAAAGACCTTGGATGTGGGTGTTCTGTGTAATGTTAAAAAAAAAACATTTATTTTGTAAGTTTTGTTTGAATGTTCTGTTCTGATAGCAAAACCAGAACTTCTTCTTTGGTAATTGTAGCTACGTTTTATTTAGGTGCTTAGTTTATTTTATTTCATTGGGCAAATATAATTTAATAATGTTAAATGTTACGGTACTCCGAGTAAAAACAAAGTGAACAGTATCAAATTAATAAACGTGGGAAAACACGAAACGGCGCGCGGAAAACGCAGCCATTATCGACAATGTTCATGAATTACCTCACAAAAACTGTACACTTCGACAACAGCTGCATTGTGATCCTTATTCACTTGACATAGCTGTGGTATTGTTTTAACTGCATTCCGAGATATAACGCCTCTGCCTGATAGCGCTTCTTGCGACTTGCATCTGAACTTGTAGATAAATAACAGCAATATATGCGTTATGTTACTATTATAAATTTATAGTGTTTAAAAATATCTTACAGTGAAAATAAAAGTAGGAATGAACCGTTCAGATATCGACTTCACTACGACCAGAGGTGATAATCATATTTTATGCGATTAAAATCTTAAAGGAATTAAATTTCTCGAAATAATCCTACATTTAGTTGCTACTATTTCTGCTATTTTTGTTTTGTTACGACTGTATCCACCCATCAACATTTGAGGTTTATCAGCGGCGGGGGTACCTAAAGGCGCCGCCTGGCGGTGCGGTGGTGCGCGGTCATTACGCCGCGCCGCCGCCCCGCGGGCATCCACTCCTCTGCAGACCATAAAGAGACCAGTTTATGAACGGTATTAACAAGAGATTTCAACTCTTAGTTGCTAATAAGTGAGACGGGGCAGTCGATGAAACGTTATGCTTTATTGAATTACCGAGATCGGTGCCTTGCGGCTTAGTTTGTACATTTTATAATCCACGTCATTATCAGCATCAGGCCTTGCCAACCCACTGCTGGGCATCGGATTCTATGATTCCGTCCGCCTCGACCCTGCGCTGGTCAGTGCCAGGTGTAATCCTTAGTCATAACAACTCCTCCATGAGATCCCTTAATACATAGTTCTAATGCACGGCACAGACGTACTGCCCACATGCGTAGATATGTGAAAATTGTGAAACTAAGTGGTCTACCTTCAAATACCTTTTCTGATAGTGTGTAATCGGTATTCTACGATGTCGTAGGTACCCGTGGCTCTCCAGTGGGTGGCTCACCGACTGTTTCGAAGGCTGTGGCTCGGCTCTCCGTACTGACTGGCTCGATGCTGTGGCGTGGGAGGTATGCGATGCTCTGGGGCCGTGCTGGTGGGCCGAGAAGCCATCAGCGAGCTTGTTTATGGGGTATTTGTGTTACATTTTAGAATTTCAACATAAGTTTAGGTACGGTTATGGAAGCTTAGCCTCCGTTACGGGTAACTTATGATATTACCGAAATTGGTTTACGAAACTCACAAATAAATTGTGGACAAAATTAGATAAAAATTCAAATTTCTCTAAAATCGCTGAACAAAATGATAAAATATGATTTGAATTGCCATTTGATTTGTCGTGCGTGACTCTGCGCAACAAATTAAAAAACTTTGCGTCATACATACCTACCACAATTTGTACCTATCCATATCTATTTTCTTAGTAAAACTTTCTGAGCTCCCAAAAAACACTATGCGCAATAATTACAGTGATTACTCAGATCACAATGAGCTCTCATTACAATAATTTCAATATCAGCGCTAATAAGATCCCGCGAAGTGATACACATGATCACTCGATAATAGAATAATGCGTCTGAATATAATTATTATAATATAATACATAATTCATGTCGGAACTGTCGGCGCGCGCGCATGCATCAACACGTCTGCGAATTACACAAACTCATTATAATCACATTTATATTGTCAAGAAGGCGTTATTTCGGCGGTGATTTATTTCGGAACCAGTTGTTTGACATGAGCGAGAACAAAAAATGTAAAGCTTGATAGAGCAATCATTAGTACTTACATTCGCTGAGTGGTTCAGTTCACGGGCTGGGAGACACGGCAGGGGCAGAATGTTCCAGCAAACAATCTGTTTGGACTTTGAAGGTTCCTGTCTAATTATCAGCACTGCATCTGCCAGGGAACCTGGGCGTCGTAGTCGTGTCGATAGAAGGGAGTGACATGTTTATGAAATTGAATTTGAGTGCGTTCAATAGCAACAATTACTTGCTTGGCGATATTTAATCCGGCCGACACCTGCCGGGCCGGACGGCTATATTTTACAAAATGTGACTTTCCTGAATGTACCTATTGATGTGTTGCGTTGCTTGGGGTCCTCGAACTGCCCGCGGCCTGCGGCTGCCGTATACGGCGCGAAGGGTGGGTAATTGCGCTTGTTTACGCTTTCCCGGCGGTTTCCCAGCGGCGCGGCGCGGCGGCGCGCGCGCACTCGGCCGGAACACGCCGCAAAAACGCCATCGCATCACGGTCAAATGAAGACGTGTAATTAGTTGGTTTTTACTAACTGATCGCCGTTTTTTGCGACCGTATATGGCTCGCGGACGGTCGACGGCCGCGCTGCGAATTACAAGCGTGAACTCACCCCGCCGCCCCGCCCCGCCCCCCGCCGCGCCGCCCCGCCGCCCAACGCCTGCACCTGCGGGTATAACCGTGCTAGTAATATGCATTACTGAAATTATAAAAACCTGTGTCTAATATGCATAGGAAGCACGTAGGTCAGGTATGTGTGTTCACGCGAACGGTGTTGCTTTTGCTTGTTCGTTTTACATAGGTACGGTACGTTGAATCGATTAGCATGTGTAACCGAGAGACGCAATTAATATCGCAACATGAAACGTACATTTGATTGTTGCCCGCGGTCGGCGCGTCCCCCTGTAGCGCGCGGACGCTGCGCGGGCGCATAAACATCGCGTTTTACTCACAACATTTCTATTATCTGGCGCGAACCGGCGAGATCCGATAAGATGCTCATAACTGCGTTCGCGTAAAACGATTCATTTACGCGTAAGTAGTCCCGGCGACGTGCATGCTCTTTAGATTGGAGAGGCAGCGAGGCGGCGAGGCGGCGAGGCGGCTCGACCGAAATAGACATTGCATACCCAGTACTGTTAGAATGGGCTAACCAGAAACCTTACCAGCGTTAATACTCATATGAAGGAGGATGCACCTACCAACAGGTCATTCGCACAAGTGGTGAACAAAAACAAAGATACCGAAGCAGAACAGAATACGTAAGCAATGTTTTTTTAAGTAAATCGATTAAATAGATAACAAATGCGAGTGTCCATATTAGAAACACGGCCAATCACCGGAGCATTTAGCCCAACATCCTCATCGAATTAAACCGCGAACAAAATTGCAATTTTCCCTTAAATCGCCGATAAATTGTGCGCCTGCGGTGAGACCTGTTAATGGCGGATCAAAAAAAAAGTATGTTAAATGAAAATGGCCAACAATTATTATATTATATGAACCTTTACGGAGATGGACCGAGACTGGTCCTTTAGGGACCCCCGCGGCGACGCTGAATAAAAACATCTTGACTTAAAAATAGGCAGCTTTTGAAGGTTCATTTTATTGAGATTCCGTATTAAAGAACAGTTCCGATGCCCGAAGTAATTCAGAATCGCGGTGATTTGATCGCTTAGAGTTTTGGAGCTTTTGATTTCGTCAATTTTAAACAGGCTAAAGCCAGGATTACGAAGCGACCGCATGGCAGCTGATCTGCTACGTCATCTTCATAACAGATTAAATAACGTGATTTCTTTAAATGAGTGAGAGCCGTGGACAAGTGAAACCGAAGTTTTATTTACAAGTAATAAAAGTGAGTCGATAAACGCCTACAAGTATCAGGTGTTAACGTTTACGACGATGGCGATCAATGGAAATCAATGGTGCAGGGAAATGTACATAAAACACGATTACGCACTCTAAATGAAATTATATGAAGCAAATGGCAATTAATAGAAATTTCATAAGTAAAAAAATTATTCCCATTACAATTAATAGTAATAATTATTATTTATGTTAGTCAATTAATAGGTGAACAAGCATGAAACCGGTATTTTTATAAATTCGTTAGAAAATTGTCAGTCGCGCGCGTTTAAGTCTTTTGTATGGCTCCCTTACGATGCTATTTTACGGTTATAGCAATTTTAGATTAAAACTCCATCATTTAGAAATATTCCAACGTTTATGTAAAACGTTGCAATAAAATGACAGCGATAGAGTCGGGACAAAAAACTTAATCTGTGTAATATCTCCTGAACCGGTGTCGCGACTCCAGAGTCCTCAGTCCCGGGGCTTCAAACAAATGTCGCGTAGATAGAATGCCGTGATGCTGCTGTCTGGACCATTACCACGTACATGCTCAATCAGAGCCTTCGATGAAATACTATAACATTGGTACTGACACGTTCAAAAGTGCTCTAAACGAATAATTACTTAGTTGTCGCGAGAAAGGACCGTACAAAAGAAACTTTGCATTTATTATGCAAAATTTATAAATATAAGTAGCAAATTAGGAGACTTTCGACTTCAAAATTTAAAATTATTGCCATTAATAGCTGGTCATTTTTGTTGAAATTGATTCAACAAAAAGACACAGAATAATAAATATGTAGATTGCTAAAACGGGCTTTATATTCCAACGTAGGTACTAAAAAAAATCCTAAACTCACATGAATGTTAAGTCGTCGAGTGTATGAAGCGAGCTCGGTCGCTGCGATGCTTTACGGGCGATATAAATAAAATTGCCTGGAACTAAGTGGAAATTACTAGAAGCGGTTCTATTACGCACGTAACCCGGGAGCCCGGGATTAGCATACACCCGTGCCCGCGGGCCCTACCACCAATACTCGATACTAAAAACTCCATCTACTATAAGCTGAGACGTTGTTGCCGAGACTATTCAAACTTATTTGCGTTCTGTGAACTCTAGATACCTACTAATAAGACGAAGAACAGAAAATACTAAGTAAGTTATAAATTATCAGAAGTGACTTTCAAAACCAAAAATTGAACTCCTCATCATTGCATTAACTTAAAAACATAGCTCTGCTCTTATCACGTAACTTTTCTACTATTTCGTAATATATAAGCCGGTAGACATCTACCTAGATTTCTAAGTAGGCATACCTAACTACTTAGTGCCGGTAGTAGAATACAGCCTCCATTCTCACTTGCCGTCATTCTATATGCAGGTAATAAGCTCCTGAATGCAGCCGACTAGGAGCATGACAGGCGTCGCGGGCGCCCACTAGTTTATAACAACCAGTGTTACATTGTGGATGATGCAACTCGCGAATCGAACTGGACTAACTAGAGCAGCCACTTGTTGGGCAACTAACTGTCAAACGCCTTAGCACCTCTACCTGCGCAGGCGACTGCTAAAGGTGTTGGCTGCTGACAGGCGAGTCGGCGAGTTGTCCATTAATTCGAGAACAGTGGTACGCACCTGTTGATCTCGATCATAAATTCTTGTATCGATCATGGGTATTGCGTCGACACCTCTCAAATTGTTCGGAGTATTGCCAACGCCTTCTACTGAAATCTAAATAAAACTGTAGCCCTACCTAAGTTATTTCCTAACTGTCAAACATCGCAAAGGCTAATCGACTGGTCAAGCATACCTAACGATTCGGCGTGAATGGGAAGGGTCGACTAAGCCCATAATGTTGTCCCTCTCACTTGTGTCTGGAACGAGCGATGCTTCGACGAGTGGCCGAGCCCGAGCGATGCTTCGACGAGTGGCCGAGCCCGAGCGATGCTTCGACGAGTGGCCGAGCCCGAGCGATGCTTCGACGAGTGGCCGAGCCCGAGCGATGCTTCGACGAGTGGCCGAGCCCGAGCGATGCTTCGACGAGTGGCCGAGCCCGAGCGATGCTTCGATGAGTGGCCGAGCCCGAGCGATGCTTCGACGAGTGGCCGAGCCCGAGCGATGCTTCGACGAGTGGCCGAGCCCGAGCGATGCTTCGACGAGTGGCCGAGCCCGAGCGATGCTTCGACGAGTGGCCGAGCCCGAGCGATGCTTCGACGAGTGGCCGAGCCCGAGCGATGCTTCGATGAGTGGCCGAGCCCGAGCGATGCTTCGACGAGTGGCCGAGCCCGAGCGATGCTTCGATGAGTGGCCGAGCCCCACGCACGCGAGCCCCACGCACGAGCCAAACAAACAAAGTAATGCGCCCAACATTCAATTATGACTTTAACACTTCCAAATTAACATGTCATGAATAATATTTAACTTTTTCTCAATTATGATAATACTCACACTGCCCTAGAATTAAGAGTGCAAAACCAAAACGGATCTTTAGCAAGTATTTACATACATTACAATACTAATTCGGTCGAGAACTGAAAATTACCCAGAAAGGAACATAACGCGGCGCGTGCGCAGCTCAGATGACAGAATATTCAAATCAGCGCATTAACATTTAACGGTAGTGAATCATTTTACGAGGTGTAATAAAAAGTGTTTATTTTAGTTTATCTTATTTGTCGCAAGGACGTCATGATTTATTCAAAATAAACACTTTAATAATGGAATTTAATAATGTATGTTGGCTTTATCGCGTAGTTGTGGACTGGACTGGTTTGTTTGTAGACGGCGGTGCGCGTGTGTGGGTGCGCGCGCATGTGTGCGGGCACGTGTATGCTTCCCAGTGGGTGTGGACAGGTGCTCTCCTTGAGCGCGAGCGCATACCACACTCTAATTACAATTCATTTCAATTATTACTTTGTTATTAGCATACTTACCTACACTTTTAACGTTTTACTCCAAATCAAACTTTAGATGGTAGTTATGGACCTATTCGTTTGAATAATCCATAGTGATTTATAGATTAATGCCCTGTCTTAAAATAAGAGTTTGTGACTGATAGAACAGATAATGTCATAAATTAAAAACTGCTTGTTATGATATTTTATGAATATCACGAAACCAACAGCATTATTAATCATCAAAATGAATTGGATGATTTGCGTTCAGCCTCTACCATATTCTGATAGCCATCAGGAGCAATCAAACTGCAATGAGCTGATGAGAGCGCCATGAAATGCCGGCGCCGCATGCCGGCCGTGCAGCGCCTGCTCTGTATGCCCTGGCGCGCTTCTAGGCGCCATTTCCGCGGCTCCCACAATTATTTAATCCGTCATACATTAAACATACACAATCCTATGTAAATATTTATAAGAACAACGTGTTGCATTCCGTATTTGTGCTTCTGTTGCAATTATACTGTGGCATGTGTCATTGCATAAATGATACAGAAGAATATGAGCTTAATCGTCTGTACTAATGTTGTATTGTGGTCTGGGAGCAATGTGGTCGAACATTAAAAAAAAACAAATGCCTATCGCACTGTCTTTTTTAAAAGCAACGAATGTTAACATAAAGATACGAATGTTGCTTAGCTTAAAAAGATTCCAGCCATGTACTTTATTTTATTCTTTTGATTTTCATTAATTATTTATACTATCAATTTATTAAGTAATATGTACAATATTTGGAAGTGAACTTTTGTAAGCTCTGAAGGTGCGTGTAACCTCGGTGTCAGCCATTAGCGCGTGTGATCTAAATTTTATGCAAAACGTTATGTATGATTCGTATTTCTGGGTCGAATCTGACGGATATACATTTCATTAGCTTTGTGGAGGTTATGAAATGTTGCGAAATCTATTTTATGTACCTATATGTTTGATAGACTCTAGTAAATCATTTCAGTGAACAGTGTATCATTCTACAAGCAAACAGTTCTAGAACAACTGATACTGAGGATCCGTAACGTTTTTAGTTGAGAATGCAGATTTATAGAGCTAAGAAATCCTTCACAAAGTGCAAAAAAGTTTGTTCTACAACAAAAATTGACGAAGTTATGACCAAATTACTAGCGAAGTTCACTGGCTCGGTCGCCGCCCGTTAACCGTAGGCAGTTATCAGTTTTTAGGGATTTACTCCGAAACTATAAGTTTAGGAAAAACAATTACAGAACCAAATAGACTCAGTATTGAGAATAATTTAAAAAAAAAAATCATTCGATGGGTCTCTCAAAACTGATATCTGCCCGTAGGCAGACGGGCGGCGACCGAGCCAGTGACGTCACACGCACCCACGGCGGTCACTCAGTGAACTTCGCTAGTAATTTAGTCATAATTTTGTACGTAATGGTCCGATTTGGATAATTTAAAAAGATATCATTTATAGGTCATAAAAAATAGCGTGGATACTAGTTCTATTGAAATTGCTATAAAGTTACGGATCCTCATTATACTACAGCTGAATGAGTTTCCAAACAAAAATATTTTTATTTTAGTTTTTGTAGTTATTCAGCAGGCAAGATATAGAATTCCCAAAAATCTATGTACTAGTTCAATAATAATAATAAATCATTTATTTCAGGCAAAATAAGTCTAGGACAGGATGCAAAATAATTAAAAATTTACGGCAAATATAAAATGTATACCTTAGTATAACATACATAAAATAAATCTATTCACTAGCACGTAGTGTCGGTGTCGGTGACGTGTGACACGTTAGAGTATTCTCTGAATAATTGTAGATGCAGAGCATAAAAGTGAGAGTGTAAGTCTAGTTAGAGCCCATATAGATATCTCCGCGATACGTTTGGGAGAGCTGGAACTGGTTCCACGAGGCGCAGCGCGGGCGCAGCCCACGGCTCACATCCGACTCCTAATTAAAAACAACGCCGTTACGCCAATTAATTCCTCAAAGTCAAAGTTTGACTGTTTGCCAGCGAGCCGCTGTTTAACCGGAGTTTATTTTTAATTGAATCTAGAACTATAGTTTGGCAAAGCCACTTGTCGACGAAAAGTTTGACGAGTTTTCGATGATTTTGTGGATACAGAAATTCAAATAAGCTAAATAAATAATGCTGTTCATTTTACATAGGTACATAGCTCTAGCCATAAAGAAAGCAGAGTTTGTGTTAGGGGTGATTTGTTTATATCGACGCCGAAAAGCGGAAACGTAGTAACCAACACCCAAGTAAATTTTTTTTTATTGGATATTCGGAATCAGAAAAAAATCCCGCGTCGAATGGTCCAACTCCCGTGGCTCTACGACCAATAGAAAATTTTGTACAGCGTTGAAATTCACCCTATTTTTTTGAGGGACCACATAAGCATTTGCTGTAAATAGCATAAAAAAATGTTCTTTTCGAACATTTTGCATTTACAACAATTCACCTTTTGCAAAGTATATGATCGCGGTAGTTACAGCGCTGTTGAAACTTTGAGCAATGCGGGTTACAGCGTTTCTGCTTATAAGAAAATTGAAACGCACCACGCTTACTACAATTATAATATAATAAATTGTTGTTTGTCGTGGCTTACTACAGTTCTTACAAACACCGAGATTAGACAGTTATCAGTTACGCTAATTTAAAAAGTCTAAATTCGTAGGATTTTCGTATTTATGCCTTTTATAGTACAGTTGTCGAATATTGATCATGGGGATTTACCGCTATTAATAATTGCACTCGCGCCTGTGTGGCTAGCGGCTTACGTCCCGCTCCGTCACTACGCGACCGTCAAGAGAGTGTGTTGTGTTTGCTGTAAGTGAATTTTTACGCGTGAGAGGAGATGTTTTAAAACGTAAGTTCAAAATTCACCCTAAATTTAAAATTAAATAAATCATTAAAAAAGTTTACAAGTTTCTTTAGAAGTATGCTTTGTTTATTAAATTTGATTTTATTTTTGTTAGAATAAGGGTTACAAGACCATCGTTTGACCGCAATCTCACCTGACGGAAAGCGAGGATGTCGCCGACGGTGTATCACGCAGGTCAAATAGATACCTATTCACAGAAGCAGGAAGCGAGTTCCATTCCTTAGCAGTGCGGATAATGAAGGTGGAGGAAAACCGCTTAGTGCAAGTGGAGGGTATATGAACCAGGTAGGGATGGTATTGCGCTGTGCGTCTGCTTTTTCTGGAGTGGAAGAGGGATGGTGGAATCCGGTCACGTAGTTCCTGTGAGCATTCTCCGAAATGTAGGATCTATAAAGGATCGAGAGTCTTGAACACCGAGACTTTGGACATTAGTCTTTGCAAGGTGCTGCTCGTCAATGAGTCTGAAGGTTATTTGTTCTATCAAGTCCCAAGGCTGCAAGCTGGAACTTGGCCGAGCCGTCCCAAACATGGCAGCAATACTCTAAACCAGATCGAACCTGTGCTTGATAAAGTGATAGAAACTGTCTCGGCGTGAAGTATCGCTTAACCTTATTTAGGATTCCTAGCTTTATGGCTGCTGTTTTAGCCTTTGACTCGATGAAGGTACCCAAGTTCAAAGTTGGGGTGAGAGTGACACCAAGGAGCTCCAGTTGATCTTTTATAGGTACCGGTACATTCCAGAAAATGGGAGCCTGTACCAACAGACTCTTTTTTTCAGAGAAGAGGCATGCTTGCATTTTCGAGGCATTGAAATTAACCTGACTGGCTTTGCCCCAATCCGAAACTGCCTTAAGGGTCCAGTTCGAGCGCTGCACCATGTCTTCTCTTTGCGCCTGTATTTCATTCCGAATGGCCTTGGCGTTGGAAAGGTACCTCTCCACTATGGGGCTGTCGTCTGCGTTCCCAATGATACCGGATACCAGCAGGTCGTTAATGTGCAGCAGGAACAACGTGGCAGAGAGTACTGTCATCTGAGGTACCCCGGCGTTGATAGCCAATTGATCAGACGAGCAGCCGTCAACGACTACCCGTGGTCGCTGTCTTTGAGGTATGTCAGGAGCTTACCATTCAGGACACGCTCCATGCATTTACATAACAGGGAGTTGACTGATGAGAAGGGCTATAGTTCGTAGGTCAGCTCGACTACTTTTCTTGGGCAATGGCACATTAGCAAGCTTCCATGACTTAGGGACTTTACCAGATATCAAGGACAGGCGAAATAGTCGCGTAAAAATGGGAGACAACTCAGGAGCGCAGGACTTCAGCACCACAGCCGATATTCCTTCCGGAACACTAACCTTGTTCACATCGAGACCACGCAACGTTTTGAGCACTTATTTTTGATGTAAGTGGATTTCGATCATCGGGGAAGGCTGGGTGGAGAAACGTTTGTGGGGAACCTTTCTCATCCGCAGCGCAGTGTGGGCCAGCGATCCGTCTGGGTTCAGCAATGGAGGAAGTGAAGGACAGCTAAAGTTAGCTTCGACGGATTAAGCTAACAACCAGAAGGCTTTACTGCTTGTTGGGAATGAGGCAAACCTAGCTCCCAGTTGGCCAATCTGGTCAAAGCGAGCCTTCCTTAGCGTCTTCATAAAGGACTTAGCGGCTTTGTTGTAGACTGTCTTCCTTTGTGATTTGTTTGAGGCTTTACTGTTCTGGGCGTCGACCCACGCAAGATAAGCCCTGTGTTTCAGCGCAGCAGCACTGTCACACGAGGAGCTAAACCACGGAGTAGTCCTGTCGGAGGGTGAAGCATCAATGTATGGAATAAAGTAGTCCATTCCACTTTTAATCACCCTCGTTACAGCATAGGCACACGGCGACAGTTGGATCACAGGAAGTGAAGCACGTTCGCCGCCAAGGATAAAAAGCGAAGAAATGTCGTATCTCATCCCAGTGCTGACTTATATCGCCATACTCGTCTGCTACTCGTAGGAGCAGGATCCGGATTCCATACTTACATCGTTTTAATTTTACTATCCTCTCTAACTTTTAGCAATAAAGCCGTTTTAAGTGCACCTAGTTACAAAAAAAATTGCATTTAAGTCAAAATTAAGGTATTTGAAATTATTCTGATATGTAGTTACAGCAATTCCGCTTTATAAGAAAACACTTGATTTGCAGTCGCCCATACATTTTTGCATTGCATTTACAGCGTTTCTGCGTTTCAGAAAAAAAAGTACGATTGCTGTAACCCACATAAACATAGTTAATAAGTAACTTCTAGTAGAATTTGGGTAGTTGCCTTGATAAAAGATGCAAAAATACATTTCTCATAAAAAAATGGCACTTGTGCGATTAATATTATAGGAGATATGATTTTTTTTCTGAATTCTCAAAAGTTTTTTGGCTCTGGTGAACACTTTCCATATTGTTGGTTACTACGTTTCCGCTTTTTCACGTCGATATCATGTCAAATATGAACAGTCCTACAGGCAGCAGCCAACGGCTTCTCTCGTGGTGTCCACAATTAGCGGTAATGCCGCCGCGAGATTTCACTTCATTAACTATTTTTAATCTCCTACTCAATTTGACTATAACTAATTTGCAGTTGGACAGGGTTCATGAGAAGCCTACGCGGCCTGCATTGCACAGCTTTTTATTGCTTATGTTTAGATATTTATTTGATTTTTTCAAACTATGAGTTCATGAATAGTTGCATCATAGAGAAAGTAAAACGTCAAGTGCGAGTCGGACTCAGGGACTAAGGGTTCCGTATGACCTTGTGTCTTGCCAAATTATTATGATTCTAGGGCAACGGAAAGTAGGTACCCTGTAGGTAAAAATAATTGATTGCACTTTGGTGCATGGCGAGAATAAATTTTTTTTGGTGAATAAACTACTTGTTTACGGTTTCTGGATTTTTCCCCTTTGTTTGTGCTATAACACCTTGTTTCTTACTAAATTTTATGATTCTAGGTCAACGGGAAGTACCCTATAGGTTGACGTACGGACTTGAGTATTTGATGTTAATTTCAACTCCCGAACCCTTATTATTATTTACTAGACGATCGCCTCGCGGTTTCACCCGCCTAGTTCCCATTCCCATGAGAATTCCGGGATAAAATATAACTTTTGTCACTGCCTGAAAAGTAAGCTTCCTAACGATGAAAGAATTTTTCAAATCGGTCCAGTAGTTTCGGAGCCTATTCAATACAAACAAACAAACAATCAAATCATTCCTCTTTATAATATTAGTATAGATAATCATAGCTTTGACTTTAATTTGTCATTGTAACCGCAACCTAGCTTCAAGCTGGATATTGAGGTCGAGAATGGATCCAACATTTGTCTCTTACTTACTACTAGGTACAGCAAGCCATTGTTCGGCGACCTCCGAATCCGCGCTGCCTACACAAACACTTATCGAATTATCGACACGAGAATTGTTATTAAATCCACGCAATCCTGCGCAAGCGCAACGATCGCCGTATCCGACAGTTTAACACATAAACCATTCAACTCCAAATAAGACATTTTAATGTTTCTTTTATAAATTACGATTATTTAACACATAAAGTCATTAACCTTTAATTTATGTGTGAATCCATATTCTTAAGGCTCTGTACGAAGACGTACTAGCACTAGGCACATAAGTATCTAATATTACTGAATCGGCACATTTACGGCCGTAATAACTAGTGCGACACTGACCGCGGCGCGATTCAAACCTATGAAGGAACGTTTACTTTGTATGTGTTTTTACGTGTAACTACTTCAATAAACTTTTGAAAGGTGATCAGTGATTTTAACTTTGCACTCATTAACTTACTTAACTAACTTTACTTCAAATGTACAAAACGTCCGTACATTTGAAGTAAAGTTAGTTAAGTAAGTTTTTGAAAATTCCTTCGTTTAACAGAATAATAAGATAAAATACGTGGTGGCGCTGATTTGGGTCGGGGTAGAGCCTTAAGATGTAGAGTATTGAAATTTAAGCATTTATGACCAACCTGTCATCACTTGTTGCAGGTTCTCGGATGAAAGACTCATGGCTCCATCCAATAACACCAAAGATAAGTTCTCCGCCTCCACCAGCCCCAACAAGGGCGCCCTCACAAATAATTTACCACATCTATCACCGCTGTCTCCCGAGTGGCTCCCATTGACTCCTCGACTATTGGTCACGCGCAGCATGCTGGACGGCGCGCGTCCATCGCGTGATGCGTCTAATTGATTCAGCCCGAGGCTGGTCTCGGAGTAAATCCTCGGTGCGGCTACCGTGCGTGCGCCGTGCGTGCGCCGTGCATGCGCCGTCCGTGGTGATGTATGCTTATTTTATGGACACCATTTTAAGATTACAAATCGAGACGAATCTATTTACATTTACTTGCACACACATTTACCAGCACCTACTATTGTAAGTACTCTGTATCCATCTGTAGGCAAAGCAAGAAGCATGATAATAAAGCTCCACATTAGACAGAAGTGAATCCTAGGGATATAAAAGTGTCACAGCCAGGCAAATTCCCCGCAACAGGTGTAGCCGTCCACAGAACAGAACCTCCCGCCGGCACCAGCCGCATGAATCACTTCCCTACATTAAGCAACTTTATGAGAATGGGAGCTTTACAATCATATTTTTGGACTCGAAATTATTTTTATCGCACGATGAAACCTTTATTGCACTAGTATGAGCAATATGCAAAGTTGTGTAGGAACAGCCGCAGCCCAGAGATCATCTGATGATAACTTTGTTATCCTAAGATAACCAGACACAAACCTGATGACGTAAAGCATTTTTGAGTTATAATTTATCTAACTCCAGTATCTTCAAGTCAGCACTGTTGCCTGGCAGAGACAGCCAGCAGCAAGCCCGCGAGCGGTCGTTTCCGTCGTCGTTAATCCGGACATTAAGCACGCACCGGCCGTGACAGACGAAAACGTAATTAACGGGCAGGCAGCAACAACAAGCACGGAGCTGGTCATTAGAAGATGTGCTATAGAGACTGCAATTTGATAATCATCGAGACATTGGCTGGGACGTACCTACTAGGGCATTTAATTTAGCTTTCTATAAATATCAACTTAAGCACCTAGACCGATCAAACTTTTCATACCAATTTCCACCAAATGAAAAGGAATTGGGTACCTACCTACACAAGCAATCCATTGTGCCCCCCCCCCCCATATTGTCAAAATAACGTCTCTTTATATAATTGCAAATATTATAGGTACTACTAAAATAAAGAAGATGTAGGTACATCTTCTTTATTTTAGTGAAGTAGTAGAAGTAGCACCAGAGAGTCTACACTTTGGTACTACATACTTCTCAATCGAGCGTCATATTTATATATTATCGTATCACCGACCATGGACTATGGCTGTCGCTCGGGTCATCCATTATTTTGGTTCGGTAGGTATTATTTGTGATCCTAAGTGTACGAGTAAGTGTACCTTCCTATGCCGCATTGCCCTGCCCGTTCTCCTCACACTATCGGCTGCGTCGCCGTGCTTGGCTAGCGCTGGTTCGGGCGGCGACCTCCGCTCAACACTTCATGCGCACTCGACCAAACACTCGCTCTCATCAAAACACTTCACACAGATCTACTTTTTTACATCTTTTCATTGCTCAAGAACACAAGCTTCTATTATTATCCCTCTGTCTTTGGAAGGTCTTATTAGGAAGTTAGGTGTTTCCACTGCTACAGCTTTTAGCAAGAACTTACTATACCAAGATACCTAAGTTTTGCAGAATGCGTCCAGCAGTGGAGTGGAGCACAGTGAGGGCTATGTAAGACTACTCGTGTGGTCTGGTTCAGAGAAGTAAGCCAGTTTGTTAACAAGTTTAGGAAGTGTTTCGGAGTGCGCGGTATCGATGACCAACGGAATGGTGTCAGGCATTATTGAAGGCGACATATCCACATTAGGAAACATTACGACACAGCCTCGGGTACTCCGATACGGGACATGTCCGTCGACCCTAGAGAGGAGACCCCTGAGGTGGTCTGTGCGTAGTGACTGTGCGGTCAGCTGTGGCGGTGGCCAATAAAATGGTTAACTTATCGCGGCAGATAACGGACCGACTGGTCGCGGCGCGCGCGCAGCGTGTGGGTTTGTTGATACATTATGTAGTTCAGAGCACTTGCGGAGTCGCATCACGCACTTTTGTGGAACACAATTTGACGGGTGTTTGATGGAAAATTCATAAACAAACATCCCAGTACAAGCACGATTGCCGATGAATCTTAGCGCAGCCAACATTGTTTATTTATGAAAACTTAGGTATAGTTTTCGAACTTATATCTTTATTAAGTCTTTATGGTCTAACTACATACATTAGACTGTCTTCTTATCTTACCTATCAACATAGATTACGATGGACGCGTCCTGCGTGATACATTAATAGGAATTGTATTATAACATTGTCCTGCACTCAGGTACAGAACCTGCAATTCCTAGACCTCAACAACTATGCCGATAGCTCTATTCGTGAAGTGCTACCTAAGCTCGTTGCAGCACATGTTTCCTTCTTCGCCGCGAGTGTAACAATGTCCGTAGATTTATTAGAAGTGCTTACACATAATGAATGAATAACTGATCTAAATGGAAACAGAGTAATGTCTTTATCAGGTTTGATAAAAACTTTAGTGTTGTTCTAACACGAGGCACAATTACGCAGTCGTAAGTCGATGCACAGCGGGCACATTCCTCCATACATTATCATTTTACTCTCTTTACGCATATTTACGATTTTATGAATGCTAGCACGAATAACTTCGTTGTTGTGATCCTCAGCTGTCCGTCTGACGTGATTGTGGGAGACTTACTTGAGTCAGAGTTCCTACTTTACTCAACTGTTCGCCATCCACGGTCTTATTTTCTTTTTGCTAGTTCGACTGACAATCGAACACTCTTGTTCTAATGCTTTACCCATTCGATTTTTTATGACAATTGATTTTGTTTATGAAAAAATTGTAGGTGTCCACTCTTCAAATCAATTTTAGTATTTTTGCTCAAAATTTTGTTATACTTACCTAACGGAAAAACTCTCATATTCAGTTTGTAATACATTAACATGATCGTAGTTACTTATCCACACTCTCAATCGTAGTTAGGTAGTTACATAACTTAACGGCTCGTTAAAAATCGAAACTTTCGTAAGTCCCGTTATTTTCGAGTCGACAGATTCGCATCACTATTGTTGACAAGCTACTTTGTCTATGAAATATTTCATTATGTCGTTCAGTCTTCATTCACTCACCTGTTAACAATTGGGTACTTCATAGGCGTGCATGTGCCAAAAAAAAATAACAGCGTGAAAGGAGTATAGGTATTCCTGTGTGAGGAGCTTCTCATTCGTTCAGTGTTAAGAATTACTAATACTTAATACTCGTATTGGCGAAATGGCATAATACCAGTAGTTTTATCTCTACGGAAAATATTACATACTTATAAACCTAGCACATTAGGTGGGTTCAATACGAGTTCCAAGTATTAGTAATTCTTAACACTGAACGAATGAGAAGCTCCTCACACAAAAGAATACCTATACTCCTTTCACGCTGTTATTTTATTTGGCACATGCACGCCTATGAAGTACCCAATTGTTAACAGGTGAGTGAGTGAAGACTGAACGACATAATTCACACACACTTGTGCACCATAATATAATGCCCCGCGCACATGGTTAGCCTGCGTTGAGACTGGCCGCCGCGCGCCGCCGAGGCCGAAACCTGGACCAGAAGGACAATGCAAGTGCTCGGAAGGTATGTTGAGATCAGTTTCGGTGTTGCTTTTACCCACTTTTATACATTACTAAAATAGAAAGCACATGGTACATGTTTTTGTTTTACCTGTTTGTTAATTCTTTGGCCATTTGCTGCAGCACCGAGTACATAATTCATAGTGATTAGTCTGCAAAAGTGCGATAAAATCGTAGTACGGGTAAAAAGGTGTAATTGAAAAGATTTATACCATCATTGACGAATACCTTCACACGCGGGCTACCACCGTAATGTTGCTGAGCGAGGGATTTATGCCGTCACGGTGGCCGCCTGCGAGGCCCAGCCGTGGGGTTTCGCTAGTGCTGCGAGGGCTCTGAACCAAACCATGTTATGTTTTGCTGCAAACATATTATTTAGACGAAATTGGACACATGAACCAAAAAAAGATAGAGGTTAATTGTGCCATTGAACTGCAGCTTTGACTCCGGATTTATCTAAACGAACATTTTAATACAAGTTTTCCTAAGAGCATAAGGCGATATCTACCAACGCAATAATGTGACAACCACGGACGGCGTTATCCAACCTGCACCAATGCCGTCGACACAGCGGCCTGTCTCGCTACCGCGCCCTGCCGTCCACTCGCGATGTGCCGTCGACACAGCGCCCGTCTCGCTACCGCGCACTGCCGTCCACTCGCGATGTGCCGTCGACACAGCGGCCTGTCTCGCTACCGCGCTCTGCCGCCGTCCACTCGCGATGTGCCGTCGACGTAGTGGCCTGTCTCGCTACCGCGCACTGCCGTCCACTCGCGATGTGCCGTCGACGCAGCGGCCTGTCTCGCTACCGCGCACTGCCGTCCACTCGCGATGTGACGTCGACGCAGCGGCCTGTCTCGCTACCGCGCACTGCCGTCCACTCGCGATGTGCCGTCGACGCAGCGGCCTGTCTCGCTACCGCGCACTGCCGTCCACTCGCGATGTGCCGTCGACACAGCAGCCTGTCTCGCTACCGCGCACTGCCGTCCACTCGCGATGTGCCGTCGACACAGCGGCCTGTCTCGCTACCGCGCACTGCCGTCCACTCGCGATGTGCCGTCAACGCAGCGGCCTGTCTCGCTACCGCGCACTGCCGTCCACTCGCGATGTGCCGTCGACACAGCGGCCTGTCTCGCTACCGCGCACTGCCGTCCACTCGCGATGTGCCGTCGACGCAGCGGCCTGTCTCGCTACCGCGCACTGCCGTCCACTCGCGATGTGCCGTCGACACAGCGGCCTGTCTCAATACCGCGCACTGCCGTCCACTCGCGATGTGCCGTCGACACAGCGGCCTGTCTCGCTACCGCGCACTGCCGTCCATTCGCGATGACGAAACCCATTGGCATCCCGTTAGGTCCTAGGTACTTTTATATCCAACGTGACTTGATCTTGACATAAACACTAGGGTTTACTAGCACTTGATACGGCAACAGCACTGCCAGTAATAAATAGGCGTATGCCTATAGATCGTGCAACCACGTGCCTGTGCCGCGGAACTTACAGCCACGCTCTGACAAGACAAGGTCTACTTCAATAACATTCAAATGAACGATTAACACGACTCTTGGCTTTTGATTTGAAATATCATCGATAACGCTACAGTCAATTTATTGACAGGTCAGATTCTTAATTTTCTTAAATGAGGATTGTTAAAATGCTAACTTTCTCTTTAGTTTCGAGTTTCAAATTATCAACACAATCACCATAAGTCATCAACATAATTCTGATGGATGCTCTATAACCACAAATTACATTAAGAATAAGCAGTTATTCTATAATTAGATGGCGCAGACTGTGGATGAGGCGTGAGGCCGCGGAGGACTGGTCGCGATACTATCGAGTCGATAACGAGTCGATAGCGCCGGCTATCGGGCTGCGCATCGTGTAGGCTTGTTGGCTGCAATCATGTCTCCGGTTATTTATAGCTCCTTGGACAGAATGTCATTTAGCTCTTTGCATATAAATGACGAGATATCACACTCGTTACGATATGATATGAACGGATTAGGAAATTGCTGGTAGAAGGACCAGCTTACAGAATATACCTACCTGTAGCCATAGTACATGGAATATCTACGAGGTTTTATGCACGCCCTGGTACAGAAATATTATCGTGTTGGTATTCCCTATTGTTTTAAAACTTCTAATATCAATTCGATATGCTTTCGTTAAAATATCACCTGTGAATACTGTCAAATACGATAGATCGTAAAGTTACATCATTATTACTTTATGATTGGAAAAAAACGTTAAAATCAAAAAGCCATAACGTAAACATATCCTAATTTTTACGATGCCCACAAACCTCTATTCTTTGTTTTACGATTGAAATGAAGCCATATAGAAACCAGTAGGTTTTAAATGTCATTCTGTTAGTTCCAGCATGCCAAGCAGCACGCGGCGCGACGTCTACTTGGTGCTCTATTTTATAAGAGATAAGTGAGATATACTTGATAAAAATCAACCTTATGGTTATGGTACAAGGAGCGCATAGTAAAATAATGACATCCAACCACTATAAGGAAATATTCATAGGATAACTACTGCATAACGGCAACACATCTTTAAAAACATGACGTTACCGTCTGGGCATTCTACTGATTTTGGCCAAAACCATAATCATAAACAGCTTAGCCCCGCTCTAGTAGTGAAGCTAATGCCACTAAAAATGCAAAAGAAATGGCATCTCCGGAATATGGCCGCGTCCGAGTCCATAAGTTCCGTTTTATGAGACGTGACGTCCACTAGAGCAGCGGCCCACGCGGCACCTGCCGCATGCCGGTGGCCAGATGCAGTGCTGCAACCAGCAACCAGCACGCCACGCCACTTCTCAAAAACATGCTCTCCTCTCTTGAAGCAGAATCATTAATCAAATCAAAGAGAATTGTAATTAAATGCGCAAATTCACCGATGACATTTTTTAGAACATCAGCAGGTAATTAACTACCGGAAGTCAGACTAATTTATTCAATAAAAAGTGCATTTATTTAAGATCTCGTTTAGCCAGTGCTGCAGGGTCGCAAGTAGATATTGAGGAACTAGAATGTTCTTCACTGTTCACTATATTTGTAAAATCAAATACATTAACATGTATTTCAATAATCGAGCGAAAGACGAGCCAGTAAGACATTAGTTAGGCCCGCCGCGCCGCCCGCGTCCTTGACGGGCTCCATTCCCGACCTATGCGATATCGTTTTACGATACACGAATATTAATTAATTACACTTATCGCTGTCTAAAGCCATTTATTCGCCAAAATGCTGGTGACAAAATCGTAAAAATAATAAAACTTTAAATGTTCCGTGTCATGGACGAGGCTGGAACGATTTTTAACTATTTTGTGATTTATGTTATCGTTGTCTTAATGGCGGCTCCGACATTTATAGGTACTGTTTAATTGGACGGTGGTTCTGGTTTGGCGACGACTGCGGCAACGACCCACCTACCTCTACTGGGTCGCCCCGGCGACTGCTGGCGGGGATCTGTGTACCTGTGCTTACTAACATTACACATACCCTGTTCGAATGAGCTCTACTGCAAATGTAAGATCACTCGACTTATAAAAGACTTCAAACTGCAGCACTAGAACTTTGGGATCATCTTGGATTGTGCATAAAACTTATGTCACAGTTATATAACTATAATAAAGTGACAGGCGCTTACCCGATACATTAACGAAAACATACATTAAATATGTAAATGTAATAGACTGTCGTAAATCTAAGCCTTGTAATATCAATAAAACGGTTATGTAAACAGCCCTGGACGAGAGGCGCAAACATGGCGGTCGACGATATTGTGGAGACTTCATAAAGTGCCTTTTACTCGGTTTTATCTCGTCTTTCTATTAGGGCGGTTCTTAGGAGATAGCGGCACTAGACGATACGATTTTAACGTGTATTTTACATGCGCGAAACGGCGACTCAAGCTTTTGCTTCAGTGGCCGTTGAGTAGGTGAGTGTACCCCCATACCTATATTTATTCAAGGAAGGAGCACAAGACACACTTGGATACGTACAAGTAGATGTCCTGGAAGCTTTTAAATTAAAAAAAAATAAAACAATAAAATAGCCATTTTCAGCTTAGTGTCCAAAAACTCAATTAACATTTTATAAACGTTTTACATAATTAACTAGTATTGCCTTCGAGGTTTCGGAGCCGCCGATCTGATTTTGGGGAATATACTCCAAATATTCTATCAGGGCCTGTTTTAGTGCCCTGAGGGTGGTAGGTGGTGGTTTGCGGCTTCTGACTAGCCTTCCCACCTCATCCCAGGCGTGATCAATACTTAAAAAGTTATGTGTACCTACTTAAAAAGTTATTGCAATTTTAAAAGTGTGATACTTAGTTTTACAGGCCAGTGTATTTGCGCTGTTACAACCTTTGAATCTTAAAGCCATTTTTTAAATAAATCTACTTATTTAAACCAAAAACGTACTTATGTGAGAAAACTCTTCCTCTGACAGTAAAAAGCAGCGACATGATGTCGTGAATGATTCCCGCAATACGTCTGTTGTCGACAGGGCGAGTGGGCGGGTAGGCGCGACATCCAACATTTAGTCGTCGCCGCGGAGGGACACGCTCTTTCGTGTCTCCACAATGGCCCCACGTGTGCCGTTTCCGTGTATTGTTTAGGTTCTCGTGTTATTCGGAAACGATGCCGTCCGTCAACGAGCGGTGAGATCTGATACCACTTCACTCCACTCCTACAACAGAAGAAAACAATATTTCAGTTATTGCTTGTTAGATTGCTGGTAGAGAAGGTAGAGACAGATTACTTTCGCTTAGGATAGAAAGAAAACAAATGGCCTAAAAACCAAGTACAATAAATTCATTTTCATCTTTTTTCTAGTGTCTTCTTCAACACCCGCTAAAGTTATTTGGGGTCGGCTAGACGTGGAGTCGCGAAATAACATGGGCCTAAGCTAAGTGAGTAAAACTGGAGTTGTTTACATTTGGAACACTAGAGACTTATTGATTTTCCCTGGTAAAATGCTCTGGTTGCTAAAACTTTCGGACAATACAACAAGATTTTTATTCTATTACTAGCTGACCTGGCGAAATTCGTACCGCTCTCGCCTTTTAAACCTTCCCTGAACTTCCACAAATATTTCAAGATCAAAATTAGTCAAATCGGTCCACCAGTTCTCGAGTTTTAGCGAGACAAACGAACAGCAATTGATTTTTATATATATGAAGAAGATTATGATTATAAGTTAAACTGTTCCGCTCCCGCTGTCCCTGAAAACGCAGCCTAATCGAAACATCACATAAATCCAAAAAAGAGTATTTTCTCATGCCATGCCGTTCAACTACAGTCTCTGCGAGTGTGCTCAGCACATTACGGATGTGCGCACGCGCAAATACTGGCCGCCGGTAGCCAAGGTCGGCCTGCGCAAACAGCCAGGGCAGGCTCTCACTGCCAGGGGACTGTCAACAGACAACATGCTTTATGCCACGGGTGTTGCACCGCGCTACTTAGACGAAGAGGTGGGTCGCAGACATTAACTTGTTTGGTTTGTGGTGGAGCAAAATAAAATCTGTATGCCTAACTGCTGCGCTGCTTAGAATGTTTCTATACCACTTAGATTTTATGAAAGGAGAGAAAACATTTTTAGATAAAAACGGTTTCTATGCTTAGATATTCATCTAAGCTTTCCCATTTGTTAAACTCTAGCTTCGCTGTTTGAAAGTCATCTCCTTACCATACCTGTACCTTTTTGCGCTATCTTGTATTCGGCGCATGACATGTGATGCGCAGAGTGTTTGCGCGCGAGAGTGGCCCCTCCAGCCACTGATGCGCGCGCGCAGATCGCCCGCAAGTCCTCGACACGCCATTACTGAGAGTGCAAGAGGTGAGTGAATGATAAGCTAATATTTTGTTAGTAAAGCGTAGAGGCGGAGTGTTTTAGAACAAATGGAGAAATGCGTAGGCTTTTATGTGGCTGTGGAGAAATACGAGGTGTTGTGGCCGATATTTTATAGAATATTTTGTTGATAATTAACTGAACTAACATCTATAAAGCATATTTCACATCTTATACTACACAGGAATATTAAGAAACCTGCTTGTGAAACGAGACAGCAGGTTCACTCTGAAGATAAAACTTCGACAAATTACCATTCGGTCTTCGGTCAGATTACTTTAAATTTTAAAAAGTCAATAAAAGCTTGTTTTTGCAGTTTTTTAAATACTCTAACTGTATTAAACCTCGAATTCCCAGTGTTTTTAATAAGTTACGTTCGCGTAAGCAGCCCGCGCGACGCGCAACGCGCGAGATGCGCGCGATACGCGTGGTTTATGGCGCGCCTTCGCCGCCGCTCATCGCTCCTTTATCCGATTTCATGAGTTAATTCGTACCTGACATTAAACACAACCAGGTTAATGTGGATACACCCTATTTCTTGAGATTATTATCTCACTAGTTCATTACTTTGCTCTAAGAACAGGGTTGAAATAGAGTCATCCAATATGTAGAGTCAATAGTTGTCTGTATGAGCAGAAGTAAGTACTTGCCTATAGGGAACATTCTCCCTGGCGGAGTGGACGCACCACAGTCAGCGACGGGGTTGGTGCGACATCTCAGTGTTTGAATAATGTAGGCGGGCGTGTTTTACCAACTTGTCGTCGACGGCCCGACGACATTGACTCCAATAAATAGAAGTTCGTCAACATCAGTGTGATCATAAAACACAATTTTAATTTGTGGTCGTATCCACAGTGTATTGTACGATATGATTGAAAATAAGGAGCGATCAGATTAGGGCTGACCCGGCTCGAACACGGACAGACAGACAGACACAGGATACCGCTCGCCGCCATACGATTCATGTGAATGGAAGCTGGCTGGGACTATTCTGGTTTCGGCTGTCGGCTGGTGTACTCCGCGCGCTATCAGTATGTGATGGAACCTTGTCAAAGTGCAGGTACCTTCTATAGACTGTTGCACCACATGTCGTCAAAATAAGATGAAGTTTGTCACAGTACTTGAATGTCCGAACGTGTTTCTGTTGGTTCGTAACTAATCCCATTCTGATCGCGCATGGATTATGGGTGCTTAGTGATTCAACAACGAACAATGTATTCAGTGTTGACGTAGCTCTTGTAACGTACGCTTGCCGTGCTTGCCGTGCTTGCCGTGCTTGTCGTGCGCGGTTAGCACATGCTTTGTCCGGCGGCGGCGCATCACCACGTCCATTCTCCCGAGTAGTCACCACCGTCAGCGAGTGGAGACATGACTAGCGGCTGCCGTCCACAAACATTGCCCTCCGCAAACATTGCCTCGGAGCCGATATTACGTGAAGTAACACAGTATTGTCACCGCGTCTGTTGACTCGACATTCCAAGCCTTATTACAGAGCATTAAGAATTATTAACAGTTATTATTTGTCGTGCAAACAGGCGAGTGCGCCGCGCTCGCACCAAATATTGGACTGTCTTTGAGCTGCCGTGCTTCAGACAAAGATTAGTACAACAGAATGGAAATTCCTCACGATAATACTATAGATTGTTGTGTTGTTTTGTGTGGTAAATAGGTATGTTTATTTAGGGAAACAATTACAAATTGATACATCCGGGAAAGCATACGGCGACGGTGGACCTCACGCTCGTATTTTAAATTTCACGAAATTAAAACCACAATATTATTAATTTATTACCAAAAAATAGAAACCTAATCAGCGAGACATTCAGAGAAGCGTTTCTTTGAAATTAATAGGAATTCTATTAGCATTTTATTATGATAATATAGATTAATATATGTCCACGTGCCGTAAGGCCGGACAACGACACTTCCCTACATATTCATTTACTTCGAGTTTGCGGTGAATTTGCAAAATTATGCGTTTATTTATGATTGTAGAGTCCGCGTCCGCGTCCCCGAGACATTTGATTGCCAATTTAGTATCGTTATTCGGCGATTTGTGTTTCTATTGATTCCATTAAATACATTATAATATTATTATCATATCTAACTGAATGATCTCTTAAATGTTCGAAGATTCTGGATCTTGATTTATGTCTTACAATTAACATTAGCAAATCAAAAACTGGAAACTTATCATAAGTATGCTCATGTATAATTTGTCTCATCTGTGCTCTCTATTCGGTGCTCTATCGGCTGGTAAGCAGGGCTGGTCAAAGAATTTCGGTTTAGCTCCGGCGGGCCGCAACATGCGGCGCGGCGGCGCGGGCGGCGGCGGCGGCGGCGGCGCGCGGCGTGTTGACTCGCGCCCGCGCGCCACACCGCCTCCACCGCGCAGCTGCCGCTTCCCGGAACACTCCTCGAGGTGTCACTACAACCAGGTTACTGAACTCCTAGTAAAACTATTCGGTAACCATTATTGTAGATACAGCGAGATAAAAAGAAACAGTAACGTTCTAGCTTTCTGGGGAGCAACTAATTTTGAGCTTGTCTAAGAGGAAACGAATTAATGGCCAGTTATGAAAGTCTCCATTATTAAATTTAACTACGCTGGATGAAAGCAGAATGGAATCTTCTGTCGATTCTATTGCCGAGACTGAATTAGAGCAAGCATTATCTTACACAAACCTCTCATGTGGCTGGGCCCCTGTCCGAGACACTGCTCGCGCCGAGACGCGACGCTCTAGTGGGAGTGGGACCCCTCTGTGCCCATGCGTTACCAATGGTAACCCTATAGTGCAGTGCTGCAGTGTTACCGTGTAAGTTAGAATAATAACATTGACAGCAGTCTCTGGGCTAGCGTGTGTTTCGTTCCCAACGTCTCAATGGCCAGCGTTGTTTACGACTTCCTCCGCCTCGCGTCGACAAAACATCGTAATTGAGCGATCACGGCGCGCCCATAACTAAGCAAAACTATCCGATTACACACCCTATCGATGTCCATACACATCTTCAAATTTGCCTTTGAAAAACGGTTATTTACCCCTCTCTCTCGCTCGGGCGATGCATTGTCGGCGTGCGAGCGGGAGGCCCGGGCTCGGACGTTTGTTGGATGAAACAGGTGGAAACTGACCACCGGTCAGTTCGCTATCGGGTTACGCCGATGAGAATATTTATGGAAGCGACAAGGCATGGAGTAACGCGGCGGTGAGAAGTGACCGTTGCTGCCAAATCGGTGTCCGATGGTCATGGTCGTGTGAAGCGGAGTCATTACTTATTGTAATGGTGATGAATAAAACAGGGAGGGCGAAGGAGTAAGGGCGGGCGGCAGCACGACTCTTCCTGGAGCTACTCCTTAATGAACATTAGTATTCAGGCTCAGGCGGAGAGGTGCGTCGCGCGTGAAGGACATCGTGGGAACGATCTCCGCATTCCTAGGACACCTATCACCCACCACCGGCTGCATGCCAACACTACGTATGTAGGTACTCGTAACTCTAGATGATGTTCCTATGTTTGATTTACCTTACATCTTGTAAACTTTATGGATCTCGGTGGGAAGAGAAACTGAAGAACCCCAATCTCAGACCAATTATGACGTAATTTGATCTGGGAATACATCATCACGAGGAAAGTTGCCGCTGTCACCGACACATTTACAATATCCATACAGGCATCAATAAATCGACAGCAAAGTTCACGTGTGGAGAGTTATGGCGGCTGGTTAATGAGGAGCGGCGCGCGCAGCCGCCTCGTAAACTGTGCGCCGGCGCAGCGTGATGCCGGATTACATTACCAATACAATCTGAACATAGTTAATTGACCACATGGTTATTTGTATTAGAACTTTTATAGGTTCTATGGGGTCAATTGCGTCACAAATTTTCAAGGGGAACTTGAGAAAGTGTATTTATATTTGAGATGCCATAAACGCTTAGCTCAGACTTTAAAGGTTAAAAATGTGCCTGGGCTCAGAAACGCACAGTTGAGCTGGCCGGCATCGTGTCGCGGGCAGACCCGCGGGCGCGCGCCTGTCGCGGGCAGAGCCGCGCGCGCGGCACGCCCAGCTGCTCCACTGCAATCGTGAGCGTGACCATGTTCACAATTTACCGATTTGCAATCGACTTAATCTGATCAGTTTATTTCGTACGATGTAATGTTGTCATGAATTTCTATCGAGACAAATAACGAGTAATTTCGTCAACAAATAGCCTAATATTTTTGCACAATCGCCATAAACGGAATCACACTTTGAGTTTTCTAATCAATTATTCAAGTTTATGTACGGTATTGGGCCAAGCTGGCAGCTCATGGAATAGACTTGTATTACTGTCCTTGAGTTCGGGATTAATGGTATATACAATTGACAATTTGATAAAGGTGAGGTAACCACTGGCGCGGGGGCCGCGCTCGGTGTCACGCCGACAGGCAACGCGGCCGGCCTGCGCAGCCCGGGCGCGGGGGCCGTGCTCGGTGTCACGCCGACAGGCACCGCGGCCGGCCTGCGCAGGCCGGGCGCGGGGGCCGCGCTCGGTGTCACGCCGACAGGCACCGCGGTCAGCCTGCGCAGGCCGGGCGCGGGGACCGCGCTCGGTGTCACGCCGACAGGCACCGCGGCCGGCCTGCGCAGGCCGGGCGCGGGGGCCGCGCTCGGTGTCACGCCGACAGGCACCGCGGCCGGCCTGCGCAGCCCGGGCAGCTCTGCGCTCTGCGCTGGTGACTGGAAACTGTTCCAGCGAAGGGCATTACCGAGATACGCAATAAATTGTCGATTAAATCTGTTTACGTCTGGCCGAGACAAAATTATGGTTAGAAGGAGAACACTTCATCAAGCGAGTGCGGCGCGGTGTGGGACGGCCTCGTAATCGACACAATATTTACGCAAATCGTATTCAAAACTATGTTCTCTATCGCTTAATATTCGTCCGAATTTGGAGATCGTCTGAGCGTAACTTCCAGAACGGTCAATAATTTAGAATCAACAGTAGCCAAATACGGCCAGTATTTTTCTAATCCGAGTCGAATCGCTGGATGTATTTCAATAACCGATCGAGCGGGTCCGTCGCAGGTTCGTTTTTTTGTGTGGGAAACATTTCGTTTTTCAATCACAAGCTAACCTTTTTACGGAGCTGGGTGTAGCGGGCGATAAACATCGGAGCTTATGGCCGCGGCCAGCTTTGAACTGAGAGGTTTATCCCGAGTGCCTCAGAGTTGAGCTCTCCTCGTGCTGGCCAGTGCCCGCCGCATGCTGCCACCACCAGTGCTGTGCGACATATATTGAGACATGTACCGTGGCCCCTGAGGATTTGTTTCAAAACTAGTATCCGACGTTCCTGTTTGCGCTCAAGCAATGTGGTCTAATGTGTGATGGACTTTAGTATTATATTAAGTAGATTGTATGTCATAAAACAGAGGTAAAACATTAAAGTATAATGGACTAGGTAGGTACACCTAATATCCGCGACTTGATCTCAACATTTCAATATTTAATCAATAAAGTGAACTGGTGTTAACATTAATCCTGTTTGCAAAAAGCAAACACACATAATTTTAATAAATTATCATGTTTAATTTCTCGTTAAGCTCCTCAGGAAGTGAATTGGTTGCGAAGACGGAAGATTTGAGCAAACTTGTCGAGTGGCGAATATACACTTGGTATGGTACCTACCTGCCTGTTTATTATGGAATGCGGTCAGCACGTCAGCAGACACCGCGATGACCACCGCCGACCATACATCATGGTTTTGCTATACATATACCTACACCAAAGTCTTGTCTGTGTATTGATTTTCAAATATTTGTTGAGTGGTATTTGTTTGTAAAGTTGTGGAATATTTTTTGCGTGCATTCTTGTGTGGAGTGTGGACAGTGCGCGTAGCCGACGAGAGTGCTGCGGCTGCGCGCGCGCGCCTACCGTGACTCGTGGCGCACTGTTCACATAATGACACTCGTTCTACAAGGGAAGGGTCAAATATTGCCTCGATACAACCTGACTCTGACACAAACTCACACAAACACCAACACCAGACCATTGTCAATGTATTAAGGAGTCATTTGAGTGCATTGTGCGGATTCCGTAGGAGCAGGTGACAAGGGGTCAGAGTCACCATTATTTTATTTACAATGCGTCATTTGTTCGGAATGGTTATATTGCTACTTTTTGTTATCACAGAAACACCAAAAAAAGAAATCAAAATTAAAATCAAAAACAGTGATAAAATTAAACACTGACACGGAAATAAAAGTGATATTTTTAATTTCTGTCGCTCCGGTATGTAGACTAAAGTAAAGAAGCGACTAAGAAACCTTCAGCCAGTTACTTGTTATTTTTCGAGTTCCGGAGCAAAACCCGTCCGAAGCTTTTTTATTTATTTATCCTCTAGATAATTTAATATTTTATAGTAAACCTTTTTGCACAGCAATGTTTTTATAATTTGTTTTAATTAATTTACTGATAATTTTTGCAACTCACTAGGAGTTTCATTGTAGAAGCGTACTATACATTGTCATTTAAAAAAATATACATTAATTTTGTGTAGCCTAGTTGTGGCCACAGCGACTTTATGTTTATTTCTGGTATCAAAATTATATTGTTTGCTATTTTTTGGGAACCGATTGATATTTCTATGAGTGTAGAACAAGTTTTCATAAATATATTGACATGGTACTGTCGTTATGTTTATTTCTTTTAATTTATCCTGTAGGGATTCTCTCGTACCCATATTATAGATTGCACGAACAGCCCTCTTCTGCAGCACAAATACGGTGTTAATATCTGCGGTCCCCCACAGCAGTATACCATAAGATATATTACTATGAAAGTATCTGATAAACAAGTTTAGATGTATGTATCTACGTCTGCAAGATGACGGGTTTTTTTCGACACTGCATACACTGCACAACTAAGTCTCTTCGATAGGTTATCAATGTTTTTGTACATGCGTCACGGAAACACATTTCCATTCTCTAAGTGTTCGTGTTTGTCCAGAGGAGATCATAATGCGTCACAATCACAACTGGGCCGCGAGCCGCCATTGCGTCAGCGAACCATGCAAGTTATTGAAATGTGCCCCCGCGCATTGCGCGCATGCACCCGAGAGCTGCGACGGGCTCGGCGGTTATGAGGAACGATCGACCCAGGAGACGTCGAGAGGCCTAAAGGCACGAAGGGAGACTGAGTGGTTCACAGATGAGGAAAGATAGAACTTAATTGTCAATTTGACTCTAACGTTGAACAAACAATTTAGATCTCCTAGCGAAAAGAGAGACTGAAACTGTGCTCTCGGAAGTTGTTGATGATTATAAACCTGTCACCGATGACTATGCTCTTCTCCGGGTATGGCGATATCCCATTGTCTGTGGCGGGCAGCAGTAGGTACGATCACCGTCACTTGGTGACTTTTGACTTTTCTGAGCTTCATAATATAGTTGAGCCCGAACAAAATCCGGCCGAGTATTACCATACAATGGCAATCGGTTCCGTCGCGCCGCCCGCCGCCCGCGCCGGGTCGTCGGGCCAAAAAAACACTACCAGCTCCGCGCCCGCGCGCCTGCCCCACGCGACACCACCTGCGGTGAGTGAATGTACACTTTATGCGCTATCAGTAACGGTCTCTATCTGTTTGTCGCGTCAGGCAGATGCGATGGTTCGCGCCGGCGCGCAGGTTGGCAGGCGTCCATCGAAGGCAGCCCATCATGAGCTCGTCAACGGTTTGACGAATGACAAGCGTCTAAAAAACATGAACGTAAGTTACCCACTGGCCGAGCGAGTCTATACACTCAGTTTTGAGTTATTGCTTGGGAGCTGCGGTTTTTGCGCGCGCGCTGATGGATGCGTGCGTGCTCGCGGCCTGCGCCAGCGCCGGGAATGCAGCCAGCTACCACGTGTGATTGCTTCTCATTAGCGTTCCGAAGCTTTCATTGTTCAGATGATAACTGGCAACACCTCTCCTCCGGCCTGAATGACTAAAGCAATTCATTAAGATGTCGAGCTCACCTTCCTCATTGTATTGATCCTTCTATCCCATTCCCGGTCTGGCTCGTTGTTACGATTCTTTGCCGGTGTATTCTATATTCGGGAGGACCGTTTGAAATGGTTCTGCTTATTTCCCATTTAGAAACCGTCTGTGACATTCGGTGACAATGCCCGAGTGAGAGGGCGACACTTTCTACTGGCGCACGCGCCGCATACTAACGCCGCGCATCCGGGTGACAGGACTTTGTTTCACTATGAGCTCGAGGGCAAAGAACGACCACACATGCCTCAAAAACCGCTGGTAACAGGATAACTAAGAACCTACCCAATAATCCCACCAATATTATAAATGTGAAAGTTTGGATGAATGGATGGATGGATGTTTGTTACCTTTTCACGCCAAAACTACTGAATGGATCGGGCTGAAATTTCGCATACATGTAATTCTATCAAACATAGGCTACTTTTTATCCCATAAATCAGTTCCCATGGGATAGAAATCACCTTTAAACGTTTCCATGTAAAAAACACGTGCGAAGCCGCGGGCATAAACTAGTAATATAAATGCGAAAGTTTGGATGTATGGATATTTGTTACCGGTTCACGCCAAAACTAATGAACAATGGCTTCGATTTGAATAGACGTAGTTCTAGGCCTGGAGTAAAACATAGGCTACTTTTTATCCCATAAATCAGTTCCTATAGGAATGTATAGCCATAAAAAGTTCCTGTATAACAATAGTGAGATCTTTGTTACTTCTTCACGACTTAACGCATCGGGATTAAATTTTGTATAGGCATAGTTCTAGGCCTAAAATTAAACATAGGTTACTTTTCATCCCGTAAACCAGGTCTCATAGGAATGTAAATAACCTAAGAACGATCCCATAGAACTTTTCAGTACATTAAGTTTGCAATGATAAGTCATACAATGTTTTCCTATTTGTTACCAATAAAGAACTTGAATTTGAACTTGAACTTGTCTTCAGCTACCGCAGGGTCTGTCATCCCTTCCTTTTTATGAATGTTAAGTTGTAACGTTGTATTATCTCATTAGCAATTTTAATATTTAATCTAATAAACATCTACTTACCTAGGTAGGCATTTTAAAAATCTTTTTACTTTATTGCGCGTGACCTTGGACCGCGCTGCGCTGTCGCCGCCCCGCCTCCGCGCGCCGTGGGAGTAGGGAGCGCTCATTCGCGAGCCGACAAGCGGGCAGACACCGACTGAGCTTGAAACTAAACCTACGTTCCTTTGTTCATGGATATAACGGTCACTTACTTACTTTAACTCAAGTCTAATCGTTATGATAAACGTACTAGGTTTTTACTACCTGTATCCTACACAGTAGTGTTACTAAATTCAGTGTTTTAGTGTTCCCAATCTTGGGTAAGCTGTGTATTGTTATTTATTACTTAACGGCTAATTTTAAATCTTTATAGAAGCGTTCAACCTTTTCTTTCTATCTTGTACTGCACTGTAAACGCCGCCTCTTAATTCTCTTCGCCTTGGGGAAGCTTCTAGTCTTTTCGGTACTACCGTACAATCCCCAGGCTTCCCCTACAAACCCCTTACGCTGGCGTGTCCCTAATCCTAGGTCTGGATTTCCAGGAACACAGTCCCTACTGGGAAAATTCCTACTGGAAGAGCAGCGTCCTTACTGGGATTGACCTGCTAACGAACACTGGGAGATAGGTCCCTAGCACTGAAGCTGCCCGTTTCCCGCCAATCTCTGCTTGGACGAACAACGGTTGGAGGCGCCGCCATTCCTGACGCTGATTCCTGGACTGGCGCCGCGGCGGACGGGATTGCCCTGAAGGAGCGTGCGGTTACCGAACAACTTGACCAAATATTGCGAGATTTGACCCGGCCGACCTACGACCCCTTTTTTTTAACTAAATATTATACTCTTGTAATTTTATCTCTTCTTTTATTTCCTTCACCCCTAGACTTGTCTGGCTAGGTGACAAGTGGCGCCCATATACGTGGTCAAAGGTCAGATTTCGCGGTTTTTGGTGACTTTTTGTTTTTTCCTTGGTGCTGGATTTATTTGGTGTGTCGTAGTTAGTTTCTAGCATACATCGTCGTCTCATCTGTGGTCGTGAGTCCGTAAGTACCTACTTATAATTTAAATTAGTGCTTAAGTTATTGTGCCTTCTGTTTCCTTTGTGTAAATTTTTGCTGTGACTCACACCTCAACGGAAACTTTGTAACGGTTTTTTGAACGCCTTCACTTTACGATTTTTTTCTTTGTTTATTTGTTGGGCACAATAATTAAGGCTTATTTTTCTTCTTGATTTTGCTTGTACCTATCCTTAATTGTAATTATTTTAGTTTACTGCCGAAATAATTTGCACAGCTTACCTAGGGACTACCTACCTATTATTTTTTTTTTTTTCTTGTTTTGTCTGTTATAAAAGCTATAGCTATGGCTTTTCCTATAAAATTCTTGCTTTTACAAAAGTCTGAGCTTATGTATGAGGTTGCCATCAGAGGCGAAACTCCTTCTGAGAACGTTGAGGGCCTCCGTCGACAGATTACGAAGTTAACACAGTTATATCCATCTGAAGATATAAGTGAGTCTGTTCTTTCATTCGCTGATGATCTTACAGGGGCAAATGATACTCTTGATAAAGTTCGACATAACTTGGAAACGCTTAAGTCCTCGCCTACCTCTAACACATTAGTCAATAGGACTAGAGCCTTACTTCACCACCTATATTATAGGCTGCTTAGAATTATAAGACCAAGCAAAGTGGAAGACGCCGCTTTACTTGAGCAAGTACAGGAGAGCTTTCAGAGGAATTTAAATAGGTTTTCTGCATTAGAGCTTATTCCTAGTTCTGCGCCTCATGCTTCTGCTTCCGGTTCTGCTTCCAATGCGACTGCAGTAGCGGATGGTCTTGATATTGATCGTCTTAATGTTAACGTAACGTGCGATCGTGGCGTTACGTCTGAGCTTAGTAAACTTAGGTTTGACGGTAAGACATGTGTCCGTGCCTTTATACAGAGGCTAGAAGAGTTTAAAACCTCGAGAGGTTTGTCAGACGATAGAATGCTGAGCTCGGCTATAGATCTGTTCACAGGGGATGCTTTGCATTGGTTTCGCGCGATCAAACCAAAAATAAACGACTGGAGGGTACTGTTAGTTTGCTTGAAGGAGGACTTTGACGTACCTGACTTCGATTACAAGATGGCTGCTGAAATTCGTAGTCGGACTCAGGGCGAGACTGAGAGCGTTGTGGTTTATTTCGCTATTATGGAGGGAATGTTTAGTCGTTTGAATCAGCCTATGTGCGAAGAAGAGAAACTGGAAATTCTTTTGCATAACATTCGCCCTTGTTTTTCTCCTATCATCGCCGCTAGTGTGGTAGCAACGGTCGATGCGCTGAAGGTAGTATGTCGGAATTATGAGCGCATTAAAACTCGTGCTGATAACTTTAAAGAGCCCCCCCCTGCAAGCTCCGCTACTTTGGCCCCAGAGTTTGCCTACTGCAAACGAAAGGAGGCTACCAGTAATAACGATAGGCCAAAATATGGTAGTTTTTACAGGCCGCGGTATTCTTCTAATACTGGCGTAGGTAGTTCTAAGCCTCGCCAGCCTCGGGAATCTGATAGTACTAATCACTCGGCTGCCATTGCTAGGGTTTTCTGTTACCGTTGCAAAAGCTATGAACACTCTATGAGAGACTGTACAGCGGAGCGCACGATCTTCTGCTTCCGTTGTGGTGAAAAAGGCGTTAAGACCCCAGACTGCCCGAAATGCTGTAAAGCACCACCAAAAAACTAGTGGAGGATTGCGACAAACAGAAATCTGATCATTCGAAAGACTCGGATTGGAATGATTGGATCTCGTACCTTAGAAATTTCTTTTCTAATTATTCTGTTTCCGCAATCCTCAATTCTAAACCGAGTGGTGATCCTCGTCCTTACGTCAGGGTTCGTATCGGTGAACTCTCACTGTACGGTTTACTTGATTCTGGTTCGGCTGTATCTATACTTGGTAATAGCTCTCATAACCGTTTGGTAAACTATGGTTTTAAACTGTGCACTGAGGAACTAATCACCGTTACTGCCGCAGGCGGGCAGAGAATAACCTCTGAGGGTTATATTCTTTTACCTGTCGTTTTCGAGGATAAATTTTCCTTGATTAAAGCACATGCTATTCCGTGCATAGAGACAACTTTGATTTTAGGCATAGATTTCTGGTCGGATTTTGGTCTTTGCCCGAAATACCTTACAAATTCTGAAAATTTGTTTACAACTGATCCTGGACTTTCTGAAATTGCGAATTCACCTAATTCTCAGTTGAATTCATTTGACAATCTTCTCGATTCTCAAAAGCTAGTTGCTAATACCATCATCGAGCAGTTTCGTGACATCTCTTTTGCAGCTAGAGGCTTAGGTCGTACGAATCTAATCAAACATCGTATTAACACCGGTGACGCCGAGCCCATTAAACAAAGATATTATCGTATGTCACCTGATAAGCAACGCATTATTTCTGAGCAGCTTGATGAGATGTTGTCCTTAGATGTGGTTGAACCCTGCGAGAGTCCTTGGTCTTCCCCGGTTTTGGTTGTTGGTAAGAAGGATGGAAAACCTCGTTTCTGCCTAGATAGCCGTAAGCTTAATTCGGTCACTAAAAAAGATGCGTATAGCTTGCCGTATATATCTGAGATCCTAGATAACTTAAAAGATGCTAGATATATATCTAGCGTTGACCTTTCTAAAGCTTTTTGGCAGATTCCAATAGAAGAGACTGATCGGGAGAAGACAGCCTTTTATGTTCCTGGCCGTGGTACCTTTATGTTCAAAACTACGGCATTTGGGTTAACGAATGCACCGGCTACGCAGCAGAGGTTGGTGGACATTTTGTTTGGTCCAGAATTCGAGCAGAGAGTATTTGCCTACTTAGACGATATCGTCATTGTTAGTGCCACCTTTGATGAACACGTAGCTTTGATTCTTAGAGTTCTTAAAAAGTTAAAGATGGCAGGTCTGACTATTAACCTTGACAAATGTCAGTTTTTTAGAAGTCAATTGCGATATTTAGGCTACGTCGTTGACTCTCAAGGGTTAAGAACTGATCCGGATAAGGTGGAGGCTATAATCAACTACCCTAGGCCTACTAATAGGAAGGAAGTAAAACGTTTCCTTGGCACCGCTTCTTGGTATAGACGGTTCATCCCTCAATTTAGTACTATAGCTGGACCGCTAAATAAGCTAACTAGTTCTAAGAAAAATGCTCCAGCCTTTAGTTGGTCTCCAGAAGTTGACAAGTCCTTCTTGGACCTTAAGTCGCGATTAATCCAGGCACCTGTCCTGGCTTGTCCTAACTTTGAGTACCCATTCGAGGTACACACTGACGCTAGCAACTATGGTATCGGTGCTATGTTGGCTCAAACTATCGATGGCGTGGAACATCCCATAGCGTTCATGAGCAGGTCCCTGAGCAAGCCAGAGAGGAATTATAGTACGACAGAACGAGAAGCACTTGCTGTATTGGCTGCTTTGGAACACTGGCGTTGTTACCTGGAGAGTGACAAAACTTTTACCGTTTTTACTGATCATTCGGCTCTTAAATGGTTCCTTTCACTGTCGAACCCAACTGGTCGTCTTGCAAGATGGGGTGTGCGTATCTCATCATATAATTTTGAAATTAAACATCGCCGTGGTAAAGACAATATTGTTCCTGATGCTCTTTCTAGATGCCCTATTGCAGCTATTGCAAATTCGGATGTTCCTTGTATTTCAGTCTCAGAAATAAAGGATGATTGGTATCGTAACATATTCAATGGCTGTCAGGACTCATCGGCCAGTTTTCCTAACTATAGAGTGGAAGGTAATGATTTGTATAGGTATATGAAAAATAAGAATGTTCTTACGACGGAGTTTGACTGGAAGAAAGTGATTCCCAAGGAACTGCGAAAACAAATTATATCTCAGTGTCACGCAGAACCCACAGCTGGCCATTTTGGCGTGTTTAAAACATATAAACGTTTAGCACTTCGTTTCTACTGGCCTGGTATGCATGCTGACGTCGTAAAATTTATTTCTTCCTGTGATACTTGCCTTGCGTACAAATTGTCTACATCTGGTACTTTGGGAAAGATGGGTAGACCAAAAGAGGTGTCTCGACCATTTCAAGTACTGTCAATTGATTTGGTTGGTCCTCTTCCTAACACTAGAAAACAGCATAAGTATATTTTTGTTGTCACCTGCTGCTTTTCTAAATACTGTCTTCTTTTCCCTCTTCGTAGGGCTACTGCTGATCTCGTCAGTAGACATTTAGAAAACGATGTCTTTCTTGTCCACGGCATTCCTCAAACAGTCGTACTTGATAATGGTTGCCAATTTATTAGTCGTGAATTGGAAAATGTATTAAAAAAATATAAAGTACCTCGTGTTAATTTTACTCCTAAGTATACACCTCAAATAAACACAGTAGAACGATATAACAAAACTATTGTTACAGCTATATCTACTTTTGTCAACGAAGATCATAGAACTTGGGATCTTAATCTACCTCAAATACAGTTTGCCATGAACAATTCGATTAATGAAACTACAGGCTTTACGCCGTCGTTCTTAGTACACGGCAGGGAATTGGTTACATGTGGATCTCATTTCCTAGATAACGATAACCCTAATGACTTAATCTACTTGCCTCGAGATTTATATGCTGAAAATCTTGGTCACTTAAGTGGAATTTTCGATAAGGTTCAAACTGCCTTGTGGCACGCTCATGTAAAAAATACTCAACGCTACAATTTGCGTCGCAAAGAAGCGGAGTTTAGCGAAGGCGATATTGTCTGGAAGCGCTGTTACTTTCAGAGTGACAAAGATGCATACTTTAGTAAAAAGCTGGCGCCAAAATTCATAAAATGTCGAGTAAAAATTAAAAAGTCTCCTTTAGTTTACATCTTAGAAGATATGAAGGGTCGTGACCTAGGCGTCTGGCATATTAAGGATCTGAAGATCACTGGTTCTCATTAATTTTTTTTATTATTATAACATGTTTGTTTTATTAGGTTAGTACTTATTGTGTGTTACTGGTAGTCCGATTTCGCTAATTTTTTTGTTTGCTTGTCTTATCGTTATAGCTGTGTGGTGCCGGCTTATATAGAATAACACCACCCCGATTCTTCCCACGGGTGTCGTAAGAGGCGACTAAGGGATATCAACCGGGAGCTAGCAGCAGCGCCCCCTGCAGAACAATAATTATTCTACCACCGAACTGCGGACTAATATAGGCTGTTAAGGCTACTTGTTTTCTTAGCTGTTGTAGATCACTTAGGTACCTACATATAAAAACCGTGCCTTGTCTTACCGTGGTCCCCTTGTAACCACGGCGAGAACTTTATCTATTACGGTAATTATACCATGAGTTGTTGACTCTGACATCGGGTGGCGTCCCTTGTAGCCACTGCGATGACAATTGTTTTTTTCTAGATCCCTTGTAACCTAGTTGAAAACTTGGCATACTTACCTATGTACCTACTTGCTAAATAAAATATTGTTGTCAGCCGAATCTTCATAACATTTTTTTTTATAACACTTACTCAACTCCGTACTGCAGTAACTTGTTATTGTTCTGTTGTCCATACGCATTAGTCTCCAGTTTCATTCCTCTAATGTTTGGTTTAATTTCATGAATTCGTGTAAAACTTCTGCTCATATGACTTAAAGCATAATGCTGTTTTTGATAGGTACCTACCTACTTTTCATTAAGTACAGTACTTGTTTTTTCAACATCTTTCAATTATTACACTTGAGTGTTTGGCGATTCTATGCTGAACACTCTTTTTGTCTATAAGGTTGCGTCAATTTATAAACTAGATAAATTGGTTGTTTTTATGAAAGGACGGAATGTAAGAGATGGATGTATAATTATTATGAAAGATGAGGTGTGCTTAGGTTAGTGTATTTAGTTGTTATTTCGCTGAGCAGGCTCTGAGTTTTGTCGGATTTTATTGAGATTAAAAATCCTTTTCTTGGAAGGGGGGTAATGTAACGTTGTATTATCTCATTAGCAATTTTAATATTTAATCTAATAAACATCTACTTACCTAGGTAGGCATTTTAAAAATCTTTTTACTTTATTGCGCGTGACCTTGGACCGCGCTGCGCTGTCGCCGCCCCGCCTCCGCGCGCCGTGGGAGTAGGGAGCGCTCATTCGCGAGCCGACAAGCGGGCAGACACCGACTGAGCTTGAAACTAAACCTACGTTCCTTTGTTCATGGATATAACGGTCACTTACTTACTTTAACTCAAGTCTAATCGTTATGATAAACGTACTAGGTTTTTACTACCTGTATCCTACACAGTAGTGTTACTAAATTCAGTGTTTTAGTGTTCCCAATCTTGGGTAAGCTGTGTATTGTTATTTATTACTTAACGGCTAATTTTAAATCTTTATAGAAGCGTTCAACCTTTTCTTTCTATCTTGTACTGCACTGTAAACGCCGCCTCTTAATTCTCTTCGCCTTGGGGAAGCTTCTAGTCTTTTCGGTACTACCGTACAATCCCCAGGCTTCCCCTACAAACCCCTTACGCTGGCGTGTCCCTAATCCTAGGTCTGGATTTCCAGGAACACAGTCCCTACTGGGAAAATTCCTACTGGAAGAGCAGCGTCCTTACTGGGATTGACCTGCTAACGAACACTGGGAGATAGGTCCCTAGCACTGAAGCTGCCCGTTTCCCGCCAATCTCTGCTTGGACGAACAACGGTTGGAGGCGCCGCCATTCCTGACGCTGATTCCTGGACTGGCGCCGCGGCGGACGGGATTGCCCTGAAGGAGCGTGCGGTTACCGAACAACTTGACCAAATATTGCGAGATTTGACCCGGCCGACCTACGACCCCTTTTTTTTAACTAAATATTATACTCTTGTAATTTTATCTCTTCTTTTATTTCCTTCACCCCTAGACTTGTCTGGCTAGGTGACAAAGTTTGCAATGATGAGTCGCTCTATTTCTTTGGCTACCGCAACGTCTGTCAGCCCTTCCTTTTACAGTATGTTAAGTTTGCAATGATGAGACATGCCCTTTTTCGGCTACCACAGCGTCTGTCAGCCCTCTCTTTTTCAGTATGTTAAGTTTGCAATGATGAGTTGTACAATATTTTCAGCTACCGCAGGGTCTCTAAGCCTTTCTTTTTTACGAATGTTAAGTTTGCAATGATGAGTCATAAATTTTTTCGGCATCCGTAGCTTCTGCCAGGCCTTCTTTATTCATTATGTTAAGTATGGAATGATGCGTTATACAATTTTTTCGGCTACCGCTGCTGCGGTACTTTACGTTTAAGGTATGTTATAGTTACCAATAAAATGATTCATAAACTTTTTTCTGCCACCTTAGCGTCTGTCAGCCCTTCCCTTTTTAGTATGTTATGTATGCAATAATTAGTCATACAATTTTTTCGGCTACCGCAGTTTCTGTCACCGTTTCCGATTTATTTATGATTATTTTATTTTACTTCTTCAGGAAAAGCTAACGGCTACAATATGTATAGTTATTAATGCAGCCCACGACGCAATTCACAGATTGCTGTATGAGGTAGTTACTAAAAGTTCCGCTAAAGTTTATAAACAAACAGAACAAACGTTCAAATATTAGGATGTTAGATAATATTTTTATATTTTAAATTTAAAAATAAATTACTTACTTGGTTCAAATTATAAATAGAAAATAATTTAAGCAAAATTACAGTACCTACAATAAAACAAATTTAAACTGTTACCATAAAGTTTGTGTAAGATAAACTTTTTAAATAAACTCTCACTGCATAAAAAAAAATGTATCAATATCTAGGAACTAATATTTGTAATAGGTACTCGTATGAGTAACTACGACTATAACAAATATTTGTTATATGACTCCACCATTATTCTAATTGGCGTACGCAATCTTGAGCTAGTGCGGCGGTTGGTGTGTACTGAGTGTGTACTGACTGTACTGAGTGCAAATAAGCAGCCGGCACGCACTTTTCTAGTATGAACTGTTCTGGGGAGAGCGTAACAAATACTCTGCACTAGTTCAATGCTGTCAAATTTGTTACGGACAATCTAATAAATAAAGTGTAGTAGCTTCCAGATATAGCCTATATAGGACTTTAGAGTGAGCATATTATATTTGATGATAATTTAGGAAGATAACAAGTATCTTTTGTGACACCTATAGTATCTTTTGTGACACATAACACGCAAGAATTTACGCTGAACTCTCTCGACAATCTCAATGTACTTTTTATAGTAAGGGCTCCAAATAGGAACTGCATACTTAAGTTAAGAATAAACAAGAGTTTTATACAATTATTGATATGTATATGTATTCATATTTGAAATCAGTAGAATACCTCTTGATGAATCCATAAATCCTAAAGGCCTTATTAACTTTTTCTATGTTGTGTTACCAGATTGAGACATACCTTAGTGTCAAGCTGTATACCTGAGTCCCTCAGTGTCAAGCTGTATACCTGAGTCCCTTAGTGTCAAGCTGTATACCTGAGTCCCTCAGTGTCAAGCTGTATACCTGAGTCCCTCAGTGAACGTTACTTTGAGGGGACGTGAGTTGCGGAGATTGTAAGTGAATTAAGTAATATTTTTGTAAAGTGTATGTAGGTGCCCTTGGGGATACTTAATTGAAGTTCGTTGTGAGTACAGTTTTACAGTTTAGCTTGCAGTGATGACGTCTTCCTTGTATCGGGTACCTACGTTGAGTTTGTAATAATGAGTCGATAAAAATGACGCAGACGAAGCGGCGAGTAAAAGCTAGTACAATCATAATAAATGACGCAGACGAAGCGGCGAGTAAAAGCTAGTACAATCATAATAAATGACGCAGACGAAGCGGCGAGTAAAAGCTAGTACAATCATAATAAATGACGCAGACGAAGCGGCGGCGGCGAGTAAAAGCTAGTACAATCATAATAAATGACGCAGACGAAGCGGCGAGTAAAAGCTAGTACAATCATAATAAATGACGCAGACGAAGCGGCGAGTAAAAGCTAGTACAATCATAATAAATGACGCAGACGAAGCGGCGAGTAAAAGCTAGTACAATCATAATAAATGACGCAGACGAAGCGGCGAGTAAAAGCTAGTACAATCATAATAAATGACGCAGACGAAGCGGCGAGTAAAAGCTAGTACAATCATAATAAATAATAATACTGGACCATTCACACCGCACCACCTAGAAGCCACAAGTTCCTGCGGCGCGGGGAGACCTTCGCCCGCCGCGCCACAGAGGACAAAGCTATAAAGTAACTAGATACAAATGATATGATTTTTTTTACTTTTGTTTAGTAAATGTAGAGTAGCTACATTATCTTTCAAGATAGATAGATAGATAGAAAATTATTTATTGCACACTTATAGATAGAAACAATACAACAAAACAGCTTAAAATCTCATATCTGGCATGTCAAGTCTGGCATGGCGCAGGGCTTCAGCCATTCATGCCATACAGCGGGGCAGTGTACCCATACCAGAGTGTCATAACAAAGGACGCTTCCGATCGGTATTTATTTGGATAGATTGTTCCTAGATGCTCTAGATTGCTTGCAACAGTCTGTAGTTAGCTCAGATGTATCAATTGTAAATACTAGTTCCATTTGGTAAAGCTGTAATTTTCTTCGTTAACATAGATCATGGTAACATCACAAGATATTTGAAGAAAGACTAGTACAAAATTAAAAACATTTTTAAATTAAAAATGACTGAAATAGCGATGTCAAATAGCTAATTATTTATATACTAACGGGATCTACCGCTTATAGCTGTATATACCACCTACTCGTGGACGTATTGCGTACCGGCGGCACCAGGTGGTCTGCATTCACTCCTTCCCTCCAATCATACAAATTTTATCGGATGAAGTAGAGACTTATTGCAACTAAATATGTTGTATAAAGATATAGTGTTCGAAGGATTCTGAGAGCACCGTTCCTTTGAATGATTTACTGAGACCTTTGCAATAATCGAGCCAATATTAAATGCACTAAATATGAAAGAAGCCAGTTTTAGAGACAGTGTTATTTGCTGTCCAAATCTAGGGCAGCTGATAACTAGTCTGGATTAGAGTCTAGATTTCTAATTAATTCACCAGATCAGTTAATTTAACACCCATTAGCTGATTTGAATAAACTAAAATGATAATTCTGCAATTAATTGAAAATCGATGGGTATAAAGACGACCATATATTGTAGCTAAAGTGTTGTAACCCCAGATGCAAGCCTTAATTTGGTTGTATAAGTGTTTGTTGAACAGGTGGCGCGGCGGCGGCGGCGGCGGCGGCGGCGGCGGCGGCGGCGGCGGCACACTTCCTCGACAATAACCGCTGATGCTTAGATCGCTTTCTGCGATGACGTGAGGTCTACTTGCATACACTTATATATCGACTCTACCAAAACGTTGTTGTACCTAGTCTACAAATCGATGACGAGGATGACCACCTCTTCAAGAAGTAACAGATTGCAATGACGCCACAAACGCCCTCTGCGGTGATTTACTGCCTGAGGTTAACGTGCCATGCGCGATATCAATCGTGGAGCCAGCAGCAGAGGGCCTATAACGTTTTATTGACTGTGTAACGGTGGCCTTATTTCTGTGTCACGACACGAAATATCCGAAGAATGCTCCAACTTTCTATGGAAAGTGACCACGTTGGCTTGTTTATTTGAATTTCTAGCTGCACCGGGCTCCTCTGTCGGCTCCAGGGCTGTGGGGCTCCGCGGCTACGGGGCTCCGGGGCTGCGGGGCTGCGGGCTTAGACCCCTACGACAAAATATCATGCTGAACGCAGACAATATCTTATTATTAAACAAACAATGGTGTATCTATATTTAGCGATTGATCACTGATTTGTCACATTATTTCCCTTACGGGCAACATAAACACGAACGTCAATCGATCCGATAAGAGACCAGAATAATTTTGGTTTGACAATTACAAAACATTCCTTCCTCAACAAATTGACCGAAACCCTCAAAACGGTGTTTGCGTACAAACAGCCAAAAACATTGTTGGTAGGATTTCTTTGGTATCGATTCGCGTCAGCGTCTGTTTAGTATGCGGCCGGCGTGCGGCACGCTAGATGCTCTATTTGGGCCTCCGGCGGCCGTGGCGCTCCCGCGCCGTCCGCCTCCGTGGCGTCCGTCCGTGGCGTCCGTCCATGGCGTCCGTGGCGCCCACCGGACGTCTACCGACGTGATGCTGCCTGCGCCTTATGCGACCGATGACTAACTTATTACTAATGTGCTTTGTTCTACCTTCCAAAGCAGAAAGTATGCGTGATGGGCTTTGCTACCATGCGTAAATAGTGTTGTCAATTTTACATGTTATGGAGAGTTGACATACCATAATAACTAAAATCTAAAATCGAACCTAAGATGACGTGAAAAGTAGATGCCTTAGACTTGTAGTTACGTATGTTACCGATAAAATAAGATACAGAGAAAATATTTTCAGGAAATTCGCAAGTAGAGCAGCTTGTGTAGCGTTGCCGGCATGCAAGAGGAAAGCACCCTGGCCCCCTCCCGGCGAGCGAGCCTCGGCCGGACCCTGCTCCTGCACTTCCTCTTCATCTTCCTTCCATAATTCTTCAGAAAATAGTTATAATAGTCATTTATTAGTTAATCATTACAAAAATAGAAAATTTTGAGGCTTAGACTTAGCTGAAGAGTGTGCGTTGCAGTGTTTCACTACGACTTCCAAGTTGTGTGTGCAGTTCAAACTTTTACTTTTTTAGTTTCTACTTTATTTATCTACTATTTTGCAGGATAGATGAACCGTAGGTACCTATCTACAGCCAAGGACAGTCAGGTCAACTTGTCAGGCAGGAGCTGACTTAGCCACAGGTTTCCTGCTTTGTTTTCCTGCTTGATACAGTAGCGAGTTAATTCCTTGTTACGTGAATGCATTATACAATACTGGATATAATAATTTCACTTATTTGGTAAGTTATGTTTCGATCAACCACACCACACAACTCATGTCCTGGTAATCCCGACACGGTGTCCATATGATTCATTGACAAAACTTCTTGCGGTAAAGTTTCTGAGGTTACGGTAACACCAAAAACGAATAACTCTACGAAATCAAATCACCGACACTTCACGCGCGGTGACGTCAGCCTTGTGACGACATTGAAGTACTGTGTCACTCAGCAGAATCGTGTGCCAGAGCACATATTTGTCTATCGCTGCAGTAGAACTTCGCACAAGTAAACAAAAAGTAAGGTGTTCTTACTTATTTTTCGATGATGATAGCCGTGGGTAGTGTGTATAGTGTTTTCTGCTGTGTATCGGTAAGAGGTTCGTCGCCTGGAGTGGAGAGGTCAGCGTTGATAAGCTTGGCCCGGCTGCAGCGGTCGCTGCCCGTCGCGTAGACACATACCCTCAGCAGCAGAGGAATGGGATGGAGAACGCTCACGCAAACTAAACAGGTGGCTAATCACATCATTATAAATGCGAAAGTTTGGATGTATGGATGTTTGTTACCTTTTCATGCCAAAACTACGGAACGGATCGGGCTGACATTTTGTATGCTGGTTATTCTAGGCCTGGAATCAAACAAAGGCATGCTACGTTTCGTACCTCAAAAGGAAAAAAAAGGACCCCTTATTTATAGGATCACTTTATTGTCCGTCTGCCTGTCTTTCTGTCTGTCTGTCAACCCCATTTTCTCAGGAACGCGTGGACATATCGAGTTAAATTAACATCAAATACTCAAGTTCGTAACTTCTTGAAGACGCGATATAAATAAAACTTCTAAGTCAACGCACTCAAAAGTTACAGCTGTTTATGTCCGAATATTTTGAAATTTCCAAGGGAATCACATGCACACAAAACCTTTAGGGTACATCCCGTAGACCTTATAGCAAGGTCTTATAGCACAAGTAAAAGGCAAAATCCATAAAATTGTAAAGGATTCACAAAAAAAAAAATTGGTTTCTCGCCATGGACCAAAACCTACAGGGTAGGGTAAGGTACCCCAAGCGCGCGCAGTGCCCAAGAGTCCGCACATTCAAAATATCGCGCACTAATGCACCATTCGCATTAACTTCAGACGTGTTTTGATGGTCTCCCGAACGTTGTGTCTGTGCGAAAATTTTGTGCAAAAATATTGTGTTTTGGCGGAAAATGGTAAGAAAAACGGTTTCCCGTACATTTACTCAAATGTTTGAATTCTTTTCAACGAATTTGTGGGATTTGTATTATAATAAGATTCAAATACGTGTCAAACAGCAAGCCGGCCGAAAAGTTTGTAAGAGCATCACTTAAATATCTCCACTAGGTGCCTCAGTCAAAATTATGATAAAGGTAACAAGTGTGCGCACAGCAAGAGTGCGCATCTGTACGTAAGCAAAAGTCCTACGAAAGGCCAATAATCCCAGCAAAAGGTCCGAAATTATTACCAGCTCTCAACATAAGATACAGCTAAAGGGTACACATGAAGGAAAGCCAATAAAGAAGAAGATATCAAAGAAAACACTTAAGAATCCAGCTCGTCCAGTATCGTGCGCGCACTCACTACGGTCAGCCGCTCTCGCGAGCTCCACTACCTGTTTGTCATACGAAAAAATAGCAACAATGTCTAAGTCAACACTAGCTTGCCTAGAACAGCTGCTGATTAAATTCATCGCGCCGATAGAGAAAAAATTTGACACCGTAATCAAGGAATTGAAGAAAATCGAGGAGAAGATCTTAATTTTAGAAGCGAAGAACTCGCAAACATCTGACGAAGCGGGTAGGTCGCAATCCAACCTATACGCAACGAAGCCAAAGACGGGTGGCTCTACCGCCACACAACAAAAAACATCGCTCAACCGACCACAGCGGCAACAACAGAACGAGCAAACAAACGCAGCGCCTACAGGCACGCACACAGCGGCGATCCCCACCATCGCGCCACCAGCCAGCGAGAGAGCGCGGACGCGGAGCCGCAGTCAGCGCGCGCCCGAGCCGGCGGCGGCCACTCTTGCTAGTGTGGCCCGGCCGCTCGGGTTACCGCCACTGCCGACACCGACACGTATAAATACAGACTCGTATGATGCTACTCAGACCTCAGAAGCAGCCGAAGAATGGAACACAGTTGTACGGAGACCTAGGAGACGACCGGTACGTCGCAATGTAATAAGGGGTAACGGCTCGATCGATAGCGAGCTGCAAACAGTAGAGCGCGTACGCAAAATTCATGCGTGCTTTTTCAAGCCAGAAACGACACCCGAAGCAATCCAGTGTTATATGAATAAAAAGAACCCCTGTATTCAATACAGCGTAGAAAAACTCAGACTATCACACAGCCACTACTCTTCGTTTGGCATAACTGTACCCAGCAGCCTGTTTGAATTCTTCATGGCTGCAGAGAACTGGCCACCTAGTACCGAAATCAGCGAGTGGTTTCGTAGCGGAGCCGGGCGCGCGCACCCCGCCGCGTCCGGCGCGCGTCGCCTGCGCCAACCCGCCCGCGCCGGCACGACCAGCACGGGGGCTGCCGCAACCGCGCCCGCCACCAAGACATAACGCGCTAGTCCTTTGCCACCTCAACATCCAAAGTCTACGCAACAAGACTAAGAGACTTGAAGTTTTATTGACCAAAAAACTATCATGTGATATACTTGTGCTCTCTGAGCACCACTTAAAAAAATTTGAAATAGATTCAGTTACACTTTGTAACTACGACCTAATCGCATCGTATTGTAGACCTAAAATAGAACATGGTGGAAGCTGCATCTACGTCCGGTCTGGCATTAAGGTTAGTAACCGACCAGATTTTTCTGACTTATCACAAGAACAGATTTTTGACGTTTGTGCAGTACATCTTCTACACGAAAAGTTATTAATCGTAGGAATTTATCATTCAAACTTAACGAGCCATGTCGACTATTTAAAGCTTTTTGATAAATTGCTTAATAAAATTAACGACGAAAATCTAGAAGCAATATTAATGGGTGACATAAATATCAATACCCTAGTTAGTACATCCGTCTCCAAACAGCTAACCGATATCATGAGTCTGCATAACTTCACCCAGCTTATCGACTTCCCAACACGTATCACTATGGAAAGTAGCAGCCTAATCGATCATGCCTACACGAACCTCAGCCAGGAGCGCATAGTGAGCCTCGCTGGCCTGGATCCGCTCTTGAGCGATCACCACGCGCAGCTCCTTACCATCTCGCGCAGCACCCCGCGCCCACCGTCCTTTGTCTTAAAGAGGTGCTTTAACACGTTGAACTCCATTAATTTCGTAAACGCATTAGAGACAATTGACTGGCCCGTGGTAATCGGAGAATCTAAAAATGACTGTAACGTTCTATCCGAACGCATTCTGATAGCAATAGTTAACAGTATTGATACCTGTTTTCCACTAAAACGCTCACCCGCACAACAAAACTCCAAAAACTGGGTAGATTCGGATGTCCTGAACCTAAAATACCTACTATATGACACAGCTTATCTTAGGAACACTTTCCCTAGCAATGAAGGCCTGTCAAAGTTTGTAGATGAATTAACTATAAAATATCACTCAATGCTAAAATTTAAAAGGACGCGGTTCTATTCCGATCAGATCCGCGATGATCCTAATAAATCGAAAAGGATGTGGAAGGTAATAAACACGGAGCTTGGTCGCTACGGCCGGGAAAGAACCGACTACACGGACCACATTAAGAATGCCGATGGTCAGCCATTCACAACTAAAATCGAACTCGTCGACGCCCTAAATAGGGAATTCGTGACGGCAGCAAGTAGGTGCGGCGCCCCGTCGGCCAACATACCGCGCGCGGTGGCCACTCTTGCGGCGAACTCTAGCGCTAGTGACGTATCGCTACGGATTAGCCCTTTTACAGCGTCCGAGATTTTAAAAATCATTAACACACAGATAGCCTCAAAAACTAGTTCCGATGTGTACGGCATCTCGGCTAGGATTATAAAATTAGCCGTTAAACCCATGGCAGGCCCCATTAGCGTTCTGTGTAATAGCTGCGCGCGGCAAGGGATCTATCCTGTAAGTCTCAAAAAAGTTAAAATCAGTCCCCTATATAAGGGCAAAGGCAAAAAATCTGATCCAAAATCGTACCGTCCTATCTCGTTAGTACCTGCTATTAGCAAGGTACTGGAAGTAGGCCTTAATAACAGGCTCTTAAAGTTCGCTGCCGAACGTAGCATCCTTTCGGAGCGGCAATTCGCGTACAGAGCGGGCCGCGCCACGACGGACCTAGTGCGAGAAATAGTTTGGCGTGTGCTGAGCGCGCGCGAGGCAGGCCAGCGCGTAGCACTGCTATGCTGCGACCTCTCGCGCGCGTTCGACACCGCAGACCACTGCCTCATAGTCAACAAACTCCAGTTCCATGGCATACGTGGCCCCGCCTTATCCCTCTTAACCTCTTTTATGTCGAAAAGAACGCAAGTAGTGGTAGGGGACGGGGGCCGTGTCGTCTCGTCCGACCTCGAGAATGTCATGGGCGTGCCCCAGGGGTCCTGCTTGTCGAACACCTTGTTCAGCCTGCTCCTCAACGACCTACCCGGCACCATAGATAACGCAGAGATATACATGTATGCGGATGATGTAGCCGCGGTAGTAACCGCACCTACGGAAGGAGAGTTGGAGCGCAGACTGAACATGGTTATCCGTCAACTTGAATCGTGGTTTATATCAAACGGCCTTGCGCTAAACAGAGAGAAAACCTGTCTGATTAGCTTCAACCTTAACGGAAGAGCACCCTCTCTCAATGTAACAGCTGGAAACACGGCGCTGGAACAAGTTCACGCCATAAAACTACTGGGCTTCCACCTGGACAGTTCCCTCGTATGGGACAAACATATAGAAAAACTCTGCGGTAAGCTGGGAGGGTCTTGCTTTGCACTGCGAAGGCTAGCGAGCACCGCGTCGCGCGACGTAGTCCGATCCTGTTACTACGCGACCGTCCATAGCGCGCTCTCCTACGGGGTAGAGCTGTGGGCGCGGGCCGCCGACGTACAGCGGGCCTTCGCAATGCAAAAGCGAGCTCTGCGAGCGATGGCAGGTGTCCCTAGCGACGTCTCATGCAGGGAGCTGTTCAAGGAGTACAACATCCTGACTCTCACCGGTGAACTCATCTACCAGGTGGCTCTGTTCACCCACAACAATGTGTACCTGTTCCAGCCCCGTGGCCGAAACGCCAATCGCGCGCTACGTAGTAACAAATACTACTACCACCTGGTCACACCTAAACACAAGCTAAAAAAATCTGAGAGGTCAGTGTATATTATGGGTCCTTCAATATATAATCGACTGCCTGACTGGATCCGAAATGCAGCTTCCATATCTATTTTTAAGAGGAAATTAAGAAAGTGGCTTATTGAATTGGTTCTATATGACATAAATGAATTTTATAATTTGCCCTTATCATAGCGATAATATTATTTTTATATTTAATGTGATGACATGTAATAATGGTATTATGAATAAAGTCTGTATCTGTATCTGTATCTGTAGCTCAACCACCAAAGAGTAAGCAGAAAATATGAAAATGTCCTGGGTGCCAGGAAAACTATAAAGAGCCTACAAGGTCTTACGGAACCCTTAGTGCGCGAGTGCGACTCGCACTTGACGTTTTATTATCCCATAAATCAGTTTCCATGGAATAAAAATAACGTTTCCATAGAAACAACGCGTGCGATGCCGCGGGCAGAAACTGGTTTGTTTATAATGCTGCAACTACTTACACCCCATAACCAATTAATGTTTCAATATCAAATCTTTCGATGAAGTAACATACATCTAGCTAATAAAATAACAGAAGTTTATTTAGTTGGATTTGTAGTTTTTAGAATATCAACGTTTATTAACTCCTTCTGGCGAACATTTGAATCCCAAGCGATCGAACCAATCGAACGTAAAGACAGACGTGTTTATAGGTAAGTAATATCAGTTGTTTATGGAACTTGCTGGAACAGGCATTGGGAAATGAGCAATAGATACCAGATTACCGGTAACTGTGCACACAAATCATTGACAGCGGAAACTATTCGGCGTCGATGCGGGCCGCTAATTGCCTGCGCGGGCGCATCCTGCTGTACGCCACGTACATACTGCACTAGGCACATCATACGAAGAGGAACTGGTACAAGAAGGTACTTATGGAGCAACAATGGACACCATTATTCTTTCAAACATCTTCGAAAAGTATTTTGCTTCTTTTGCTTAAACGCCCAAATAAAATACCAATTTAAAGCTTAGCCTTTTATCAAATGGGGTCAAAATCAACAAGTGTCAGAGTGGTCCAATAAGGCCGAAGACATTAATTTGCGAAATAAATTTAGCATTCATCCTCTGATAATAAAACCCAGGGTCGCAGGCTCTAGGCTAGCGTCGTCGCCTATACCTAGAGAGCAAAGCAAACAGCTCTCTAGGTCACTCCGCAGCTCCGGTGCTGACCCAATCAACCTCAACACTCGGATACAAAGTCTGCGTTTTATTACTCCGGCTGATTACAAATAACAGCTACGGAAGTCGGACCATGAGCAATGCTAAATTCGTATAGACTAGGCCTTATCGAAAGCCATAACTGGAACTCGATAGGTAGTTTAGGGTACTCAATCCAAAGAAACCACTCACAAACAAGAAATTTAAAATTCCGTTTTTTAAAGAATTATAAACGAAGTAGGAAAACCACACTTGAAGAAACTAATAGTGGCAGTAAATTAGAATATCGATGTTCGCATTCGGCTAACGAGCGCTCACCAATATCAGTATATCAGCGCCGCGACTCCGGGCCAGCCAGCTGTACGGCGGACAGGGAAACGCCTGGAGTCGGTCCCATGGCTATACGATGAAACGATACAATTTGCGCCGCAATTCGCTCGTAAATAATTGATTGGAAATGAACAAAAACTAGAGCGTGATTATTCTGTCAAAAAGTCAATATTCCACGCAAAAAATGAAACGCAAGCAGCGCAGACTGCAGTCCAGAAGGTAACAAGCGGGCGGCGCGCGCGCAGCGAGGCTCGTACGCACGCGAGAGAGCGCTGGTTTCTTGCCGCTGATATCTAGCGCCATACAAGGCGATACAAGAGCTTGTGCATGATAAAAGTTTTTTTTCGCCTTTATAAGGAATAGTGCATAGAAATATCTATAACTGCGAACACAATCAACCGGATCGGCGCGGTCCAATAGGCACGGCTATTATTTCGTCTTGCGCGTTACTTTGCGTTCAGTACGAGCGCATCATCCTTGTCGCCTCTTGGGATTTGTTTTTTCATAAATAATTTCAATTCCCGCCTCTCTACGGAGTCACAAGCCTCGTAAACGTATCCGTCTCATTATGAGACACGAACTATGATATTCGGAGCCGCGTGCTCTCGGGCCGGCGCGCCCGCCTCGCGCGGTAACGCACATTCATATTCTTTTACTGTTATCTACGGAAGACACTCTAGACTCTAGACAAACTCACATTAGGAATAGGATCAGAACAAAACAAAGGCTATGTAGTTTTAGTTTTGTTCTCTCAAGAGCTATCTAACTAACCTTCAACGATTGGTTAGATTTGTACTTGTCATCCAAAAAGGAAATTTTAACGAAGCATCGCAATGGAACAGTCCAACAAATTTAATCTAAAATTACATCATCAGTCCACAAAATCTTTGTTTTTTTTTTAAGAGTCACCATCATATTATTTTCAGAAAGCACTCAGTAGGTACCCACTGTAATTTGTTGTTTTTACCTGGTAGGAATACTGTTATTTCCAATACCTACCTACTTACTACAAGTTAACAGGATTTCGTTGCTATATTTTTTTTTTAATAATATTGAGGACAGCATTAGTTGTAAGCTTCGATGTCCACTTGTCTATGAGAAGGGTGCCTCTGCCGACCGGTATCGAGGCGAAACTATTCTATTAGTGAAGAAAAAACTAAAACCAGTCCAAATTAAAGATATGACAGAAAATGTGGTTTTATAAAGACGGAATTGAAAGCGTAGGTCGGATTAAGGCTATCAGTGGACATCAGTGGATGCCTGCACTCCCCACTCCCCACTCGTGGGCTCGCTAGTGATCTGACTGACAGGAGCCAGCAGCCGACGGCGTTGTGCGACCTATCTACTAATTGAGCAGATACAAGAGACGACAATACAGATGGAGAATATATAAACAGACATGACAGACAACGCGTACACAACATTGACAAGTTAATTATCAAGCAAAACGATCAAAAAATTCATACGATCAAAGTATCACCTAAAAGTAGGGGATACATTTGAAGTAGTTAAAACAATGAACACAGTGTAACTAACAGGAACAGACGTTATATTTGACAAGGAGTAAACATGGAAACTGATTCAACGGAGTATTAAAGCCACATCCGCAATTGTTTACTGAACATAAGCAAAGTGCTGCTAATAGTCCAGGGGGTAATGCTTGGATGTCCACGGGCTTGCAGACAATGGGCAGACAGCGTGTGAGAGATGCCATCGTCATCGCAGTTGGTCCATGATGCATCGAGTCGGTTGATTCATTCGATACCATTGTGAGTTGATCGATCCGCCGTCGCCTGCTCGTTAACTCCGGCTACCTAACGCTCTCAATTACATATTATCATATTATTATAATACTATTATGTTTTACGATCGCGGCCTTTGAGACAAATCGTACCATTGTTTGTTTTGTGTTCATGGTTTTGATAACTTCACCGAATACGTTAGCAAACCTGTTTCAGTTGATTTGTGATTATTTCACAACATTTTATGGAGTTGCCAGGTGGATTTCATATATATTGTGAATGTTATTGTGTCGGGTTAGGGTACTAGTGCTGGGAGGGAGGAGGACGCGCGCGTCTAGAACCGCACTCATCCTGAAGATGTCCGTCGTTAGGGGATTACCCGTTGGTGTTCCTCCAACACAAATAAGGTTCGCAGTGAACCCGCTCACATCCGTATTGAAGAGCTACCCCTGTCTCGAGCGTGAGGCTCACAAGTTGCTTAGCATCATCTCGTTCAGCCGCGGCCTTGTACGAACAATTATGACAAAAAATGTGCAATTACAAAAATAATTTGCAATCGAGATCTTCCCGCAGGCCTCGAAACGATTAAATGATAATCGATTAGTCGATTAGATCAATTATCGAATGAGCTTCGATCACGGAATGAGCTTCCCATCGCATGATACCTGGCATTAGCAGCAGGATGAGATATCACCGAGCGCTGCTCGCGAGGCGCTTCTGGGACGATGCGGTGCACGTTGGGGAACTGCTCTATTTTATTTTTCTCGTTATTATGGCTAGTTACTCTTTCAAATAACCAATAACCAGTTTTTTCAACTTTAGCACACAATGATAACTGTGATTAGGTTTACGGTAAACAGTTCAAGGTACCTATTGGTCCTAACCAGTTGCGGTTCCCGGAATAATTCGCCTCTTGCAACAGAGTCTACAACATGCATCATAAATCCAGATTACATAGATTCGGCTGCATCGATTTGCACGCATCAAAAATGGATCAGTCTCGGTCCCCCCGCGGCCCGCGCCGCGCGCCGAGGGAATCGTAACTGGAGAGTGGGTCGGGAGGCCGCGCAGTCCTTCTGATCTCGTTCATTTAAAACGTGCCTCTCTCACTCTCTTGTTTGGGTACAGCAGTGTTTACGAATAAGTGAAATCTTCTAATAATGGCGCCTTTTAAATGGGATTTATTTTAATTGTCGAAAGACCTTCGTTTAATCGCAATCTCATCTGAATTTCTGGACTATTAAATCATTTTAAACTCACAGGAATGAAATTCCAGGTAATGTTTGCTGAGAGAAACAAAGTTTAATATATTCATTATGAATGTAAGCGGGTTAACTACGAACCTATTTTATTTTTGTGCGCGGAAGGACGCGGTACAGGTGCGACGCGAACCGCACTCACCCTTATGAAGTCCGTTGGTGTTCTTCCAACGGTTCGTAGTTAACCCGCTTACATTCATAATGAATTCGTCAAACTACGGAAGTTTTTATAGTAAAAAAGTTTAATATAGGCTATAGTTTGGGTTAAGTCATGGAATTTTTATTAGAATTACGGTATCAACTTTAATAATCATAGAAATCCACCTTTACCCCCAAACATAGTAACAAAATTGTATAATTCTGGCTAAAAAACAAAGGATCTATGTGTTTCCTTCCTTGCTGGAAAATCAATGTGATATTACGTAGTCAATAAGATGCCCGAGCAGACTGCGAGCTCCGGCACTAGCCTCGGCGGTTACTCAGTTATAGTTTAGGAGACGAGGTCCCCCGCGGGCCGCGGCGGACAAGTGTTCATAAACTATGAATTTGCCCAATCGCAGTCAGGTGCGATGGCTACTACTAGGATTTATTATCGATGGCCGGATTCGCCTCACATCGATGGCGATCCCGTTTCATTTCGAAGGTGTTATTGAATTATTGAGCGGTCAGCCATCGCTGCGCCGCCGAGGACGCTTGCAGTGCACTCCTGTCACTCTAATTAAACTAGCTACAGGCTCTGGGCGATGCCACAAACATTTTGAAACTTACTCACTCCTGTCAACGACCCAAAGTGAATCTTGGCCTCCGACACGAGACTTCTCCGGCCATCTCAGTTCTGAGCTGTCTCTCGCCAGCTATGGGCGTCGAGTTCGCTGAGATCGACTTCAACGTCGTCGGTCCAGCGATACCTAGGGCACACGACTGCTCCTAGTCCCGATGTTTTTCCTTCATTCTCCTTCTTGACAGCCCGACCTCTTCCATTCTCTGGACGTGTCCCAGCCAGCGGAGACGAGCTCTCTTGAACTCGCTTATGACGTGTAGAAACTATAATGGAAAATCATAATTATCATTGATTTGTTACGATTGGTCGAATCATGGTAAACATCCCGTTGTATGAGATTTTGGTATTGATAGTAAATTAAATACCGAGTAGTTTCCCTGTTTGTATCCGGTGTCCGGACATAGACGAGGAGGTTCGAGTTGATTACAGCAAGCTACTCTGAATCATACGTCACTTCTTGATTCGACGGTTTTGCTCATTATGCAAGCCTTCGTACGGTGACAGCTGCTTCTACTCGAGACTAACTATTTATTTTACCTAAATAGAAGAACGTAGGATACGTTCATAAATAGACTAACTTATCCAACTAGAAAGTTTCTCTCTCTCTCTGTTAGGTATACTTTCATTTCGAAATACTTTATCTATTAAAGCTAATATCTAAATAGTCGTTCGATCGCTGTCTTGAATTACTAATTTATTGTACGTGTGTGTTATTTTATCGTATGACACTAAAGTCTAAATACTGCGGAAGCACACAATTTATCGGAAACTGATATAAAAATTGTCTTTTTTTTCTGAGTTATTACTGAAATTGAAAAGAGAATAGTATGAAGATGTTAGTAGTATTGGTAGAGCTAGTTGTGTTTGTGATGGTGACTCCGGAGGAGAAGCGAGTATGTAGCTGAGATCGCGACTCCATAATGTTGAGGCACCACAGCGAGTGCCTCATCGCAGACTTACTATGAAATGGCCCCTACTATGAAACCTTGCTCAGTCATCCATCTATGCTTGAGGAACGCTTTCATCGACATGGAAAGCGTTACTCAAGCATATATCGATGACTTAGCAAGCTTTTATAATACGGGCCTTAGGCTCATAGCAGCTGTACTTGGTCGTAACTACTTACACCAAGATGATGAACAACATTATCGTCACCTGTTGCCTGGAAGAGATCGCTGTTACCGACAAGGCCGTCAATTGTGCTACATCCTATATAGTTACTATTAAGTTCTTTTTAAATTGTTTTGTGTATTGATGGTGCAATAAAGATAATAATCTATCTATCTATCTATAAACTGCGATTATAGCGAATAGTCTCTAAATTTATTAATTGGTAATTAGCACAAACTAATTACCTCGATAAAAAATAATAAATAGCTGACTTAGGCAGGACAAGATGGGGTATCATACACAATCACATCACACTAATATTATGAATACGAAAGTGGATGGATGGATGTTTTTACCTCTTCACGCCAAAACTACTGAACGGATCGGGCCGAAACTTTGCAAACAGGTAATCTCAAGTCTAACCCTCGAATCAAACGAAGCTACGAATAAATAACGGGGGGGGGGGGGGTCCCTCGTAAATTGCGTTTACGGCAGATTTCCAAAGTGCGCCTGTTATAACTTTTTGTTTCTATCTGCGCGCTATTAACGTCCGTCGGTAGCGACTGGCGCACGGCGCGGCGGCGGCGGCGGCCCGCAGACCCACTAATCTGTAGACGCTCCTTCATAATTCATAAGTTGGTGTTCGATGAAAATTTTTGTTGAGACTTTACTTGTAGTGCTTTGGTAGTTGATCTTCCTGTGATGAAGGGAGTTGCCAAAGTTGAAAACATAATTATTAGACTCAGCTGAACTGAGAATGAATCGTGTCTATCCTCGAGTAGGTCTGTGCGCAGGTGCCTACCTACCTACCTACTATGGTAACCCTTCCGCTTCCGGCCGGTCCGCGCCAATAATCAAATCTGGGGTGTGAAATAAAAATAAAAACTCTCTTAATTACATTTTCTTTGGGCAAATTTAATAAACGCAACCCACATCGACCAACTGAGACCGGCGTTATAGGTACTTTATTTATGTTATATTAACTAGGTGCCTCTACCTATTGCAATGCCATAGAAAAACAAGATCCGTCAAGTGAGAGTGTAACTCGCGCACCGAGGGCTTCGAACGTTTGTCAACTGTACAAATATGTACTAAAGGTACCAGTTAGAGATATCGCTATTTAATGAATGCCTAAAAATAGTAGGTAGGTACCAAACTACATTTTAGATGGATCGCTCTGCGTAAGTCAGAGATTACGTTAATTTTTTGTCTTTTTTCAAAATATTTCAAAAAGTATGGCACCCACAGAAATTTCTAAAACTGTTTTGAAATGTCCAAACCAATACTATATATACCAATAGTTTTTATTACCAATAGTTAGTATATAAATACCAATAGTTTTTTGAAAATTATCCATTAAACATATTTGGCCATTTCTCAAAAAGTGTTCTTTTCACAGATTTCTCTATATTTTTCCTGTAAAATATACATTCATATTTACAAACGCTCCATACATTTTAAATGGATCGCTCTGCAAACTTCGGAGATAGAAGGGGAATGGGTATTTTTTTACGACTTTTTTCGAAATATTTCAAAATGTATGAGACATACAAAAATTACAATCAAATACCTTTCATTTGATACCCCACGTGACCCTGTAGGTATCTTTTAAAATTTCAATTTGTATGGAAAATGTTCTGATAATTTTTTTTTTCTCGAAATCTGTACAGTGCTCTTAGCGATAAGGCCGCCCATTGTACAACCAAGGTAATACATATATATATTACCGTGGTACAAGTCTATAACTCTCTTTTCCTGTATTTTTTACTATTGTATTTTTTGGTGTGCAATAAAGTGTATTTGTATTGTATTGTATTGTATTGTACAGGCGCACGAAATTTATTATAATTTTAATTGTCTAATAAATTTATTATAATTTTAATTTTAATGTCATAAAGAATACCGAGGATACCAGTTCTATTGAAATTGCTATCGGATCCTCATTACCGAGTTCTGAGCCTGACGCGTGAAGGGATAGGAAGAGATGCACAAACACAAGTGGTTCCAGACTACATCATATAGAATGTCCCCCCAACCACGTGGGCGAGTTTTTACTCTATGCGTGGATCATTATACGTGACCAGTACAGTAGTAGAGTCTCTCTGTCTCTCTAAGTCTCTCTCTCTCTGTCTCTCTCCAAGGACTCCGCAAGGGTGAAGTTCAAGTCTCGGAAGGCCGCAGCTGACGTAATGAACGCGAGGATCAAGGACGCGGCGGCGGCGTGCGGCGCGTCACACCACATCATTATGTCAAAGATCCCTAGGAAACCCACAAGAGATATTGATATCTCGATGGAACTCCTTGCCACGGCCGCGGAACCTCTAGCTTGGTGTATGGTGGGCCTGTTCAACCGCTGCTGCATCGAGACCGGAAAGTGCCCAAGAACCCTAAACGTGAGCAAAATCTCACCTTTATTTAAGGGGAAGGGCAAACGCGACGTCATTGATGGATATCGACCGGTGTCAAGTCAATAATCCCTGCCGCTGCAAAGATTCTTGAGAACGGGCTGAGTACACGTCTCACCGAATACTTAGGGCCGCCGGAGCGCTGTCGGAGCGGCAGTACGCGTAGCTGGCTGCTCGACCACCTCGCTCACCTGGGTGGTCTTACGGCGAGTGCTGGAGGCTTGTGAGGCGAGCCGGCAAGTCGCAGTCCTGTGCTGCGACTTATCGAAAGCTTTCGATGTCGCAGACCACAGCGTCCCGCCTCCAAATTCAAGCGCTACGGCATACGGGGACCGGCGCATTCGCTTCTGGCAGATCTGTTGCAAGACAGGGTGCAGATGGTGGTCGCCGACGGTGGTGAGACGAAGACCGACCCCCTCCGGGCGACGATGGGCGTAGCGCAGGGATTGTTGGTATTTAACATCATGTTTTCGCTGCTACTGAACGACCTGCCGGAACACGTGACGGAGAAGATCACCACGCGCTATGCCACAACACCCGCGGCGCTGGCAAGCTATCTGCGGTATCCCACAGGCTGGCTGAGTCGGACAGACTCACGCACGTGCTGGGACCAGCGTTGTACAACAACCAACCGGATCATATTGTTAATGTTTAATGCACCTAGTCTCTCTTCATTTAAGCGTAGACTTAAATCGTGGCTCGTCGAGAAGGCGTTCTACAGTGTGGACGAATATGTGCGAAAAATGGTATAATAATTTAACGATTGTCCTACTAATTTAATTTATTAAAATCAATATTAGAATTCTACTATAATACCTAGTTATAATAATCATTATTTTTTCTGACATGTAATATTTTTACCAATAAATTGATTATTTTGATTTAGTAAATGAGGACTAAAGAAGCTGTGCTGGTCACGCACAGCTTCTTAAGCGTGGAGTAGATAGGCCACATAAACGCACGCAGTCTCCAAGAATTGTTCAGTACAAAAGTTGTTTCTTAATCCTCTGACAAATCGGTGCAGTTAATCCGTAGGTACGTACGCGCTCGCAGCAGGGCGTGTCAAATCGGGCGACGTCTCCTACCTCCATTCGTCATGACCGCCACGCCGCCGCCGCGACGCTCGCCGGTAGGCGCTGCATCCGAGTCTAGACCGAAGTCTCTCTGTAAACTCTGTCATGTCTACTAAGTACAAACATATAAACACACCTACTGTGGGGGTCCTACTGTGATGTTTTACTAACAGGGTTCTCCTCCACGTTCCTTGGCTAAATGAAACAAGTTGGACTGTATTACTAGGTCTATTCTTCTTGACTTTTGGCACCGTATTTGCTGGTTTACTACTACTTGATGACTGGCTGACTATAAATTTTCATGCAAATCGCCGCCATTTATATTTACAATTTCTGTCCCGCCAGCGTAGGGGGGTAGGGCTAGCAAGTTTTATACAAAATTAAATTATGAATTTACATTAACAATTTCTCTTGTTCAAATACGTGCAAAAGCTATTCAAAAACGACGGGGATACAAATCAATCCCTCTCGAAAGGGCTAAAAAAAGGACTACTCGAAACTGGATCTTCAACTTCCGGCTCCGTCCGTCACACCTACCGTAACTTTCTTGCTCATCAATAGCAGCCACAAATAGCGACCCTGAGCATCCGCACCCAGCGACCCATAAAATGTCGTTGGTCCATCGCGTTGGAGGTCTTCCGAAGTTCCAACACTCCGGTTCTCCTCTCTACTCTCTCTCTCTCTCATTCTCTCTCTCTCGACTCTAACTGGTTTTGGTAGTTTATTTTGGTGTTATTATTGATTTATATGGTCTACATTTATACTAGCCATCAAATGAGACCTCTTTCGGTTTTCTAGGACTTCAACATGGGTGGGTGTAGTAGCAGGCTTAACATCTGTGACCAGACACCCTGTATAATGTCACTACTTGTAGGTATACCTACGACGGTAAATCAATAGCTACACAACCGATTTTATATTACTAATTGATTATCCTCGCATTGTAGGCATATAGTTTTCCTGTAGTGGACGTGACGGGCTTTGCCTCGTACATAAGGGAGCGCGTCGGGCACCGCGCTCACTCCGACAGCAGCAGTCCCTCCGCCCGCCGGCCGCACACCCCGTGCGCGCGCGCAGCCACCACGACCAGCCTCGAGCCGAGTACTGGGGACTTGGGTCGTCTGAGGTGAGTGCAATACATTGATCTGTCTGCCAAAGTAACGTTCGTTCTTACAAGAACGAACGTTACGCTGTTCCACGCATTTTTCTTTGCTTTTTCCTACATTTTATGATCAAATTGGAGTAAAATATTTTCAAAAATTCAGACGTATCCAGCATAATAAACGATAATTTGTTTAGGATTTATTTAATTTTGCTTAAGTACCTACTTTTAGGTATCATATTACCCAAAAATACCTATAACTCGAGCTTTAGTCATAACTTCAACTCGAGTTATAGATACACTATAAAATATAGCCTATGTCACTCCCTGAAAAGTAAGCTTCCTAACGGTGAAAGAATTTTTCAAATCGGTCCAGTAGTTTCGGAGCCTATTCAATACAAACAAACAAACAATCAAATCTTTCCTCTTTTTATTATTAGTATACATAAACCACACATGTTGTATTCCATCGGAGATAGAGTTTGGCCCCGCAGCGCAGAGGCCGCCTGTGCTCCTGCGGGACAGCTAGGCTGACATAATAATACATGTTTTTGTGTTTCACTCATGCATTATCATGTCTGTTCCCAGATGGATGTATCAAACATATTGGTACTTTGCGTCCTTGTCGCAGCAAGCGCCACTACTGCCTCGGGGACCTCCTCTGCAACCCCTCCCCCACAGCCCCTCGCTACCCCTCCCCCACAGTCCCCCGCTACCTCTCCTCCACAGCCTTCATCTCCGGAGCCCTCCTTGGCCCCTGAGGAGCTCGCGGACGCGCTGCTACTCCTGCTGGACACCTCGTTCGCTGCCTTCCAGCAGCACTTTACCAACGACCAAGGAGGCGGCGTTGGAATCCCTATATGCCCCCTAAGTGCAAAAGGTCACTGCCTAAAATCAAACCCCAAAGTTTTTCAGAGTATGTTTAACGTATCCTTCCATTGATATTACATTACATGATACATATTATAAAGTGGCTCACTTTCACTATGTTTTATCTGTACTCGTAGGAGCTGTATTTGCTATTTTAGGGAGTTTTATTCGCAGTGGGGCGCTCAACTCATTTGTTCCCCACTGCTGAACTGCAAAAAGTGGAACAGTGAGGTAGGTACTTACTGTCTTATGGCAACAACTATAATAAATACATTATTTTTTTAAAGCTGGCGCGATTCTTTTTATTTTATTTGTAGCTTTTAAATGTTTACCTATACACAGTGGAAAGTAGATACAAAGTAAGTAGGTACCTACGTTTGGGTCTCGTTGCTCGTTGCGAGCGCCTTCGTTCCGCGTACTGACTGGGCCTGCTGGGCTTGCGGATTGGGCATCGCAGTTCGGTGGTAGAATTGTTCTGCAGGGGCGCTGCTGCATCCCTTAGTCGCCTCTCTAGACACCCGCCGCGGGAAGATTTGGGGTGGTGCTAATTTACAGCCGGCAGCCGGCCACACGGACATTCGGGCAGTTGCCCACCTTAGTGCATGTGTTCTTGAAAAGATAAATAATCAATCGGTCAATTACATTTTAATTGAACTTTTTGTCGAATGTTTTCATACATCTTCGGTCAATGTTATCCGATATATGCGTGTTGTCAGATTCTTTCATAGAATGCCATCCTAAGTGATAAATTGATAAGATGTAGTTAAGTCGTAATTAGATGTCAAGGCTCGAAACTATAAAAATAAATCATATAAGAAACATGTGATCAGTGTGTTTTGTGGTATCCCTTCCTAACTAGTAACTAACAACACGACACTAGTAACTAACTACACAAAGGATAGGGAGGCAGGTAACCGTTGCCTGAGCACCGCACCGACCGACCTACACGCATCCTACACGTATGCAATCAGAGCTATAGGTACTAGTGTTTTTAACAATAACCTGATTGGCTTTAAGCTTACTGAGATAACAGAAAGCTGCGTTTAGTACCTATCAAACAAAATAGAAAGAAATCTACTTTATTCACAAAGAAATTACATTAGTATTATACAATTGCAACAAACGAGGTCACACAAACACGTGCGCTAAGGTGCTCCGCGCTCCGGTTCGTGGTACGCGCTCCGGTAGGCGCTCTGTGCTCAGGTTCGTGGTCCGCGCTCCAGTAGGTGCTCCGTGCGCAGGTTCGTGGATTGCGCTCAGGTTCGTGGTCCGCGCTCGGATTCGTGGTCCGCACTCTGGTGCGTGCTCCGCGCTCAGTCCATTTACTATTAAAATTTTCTAAACTGTTAGATAAACGTCATTAAATACTTAGGGTGCTTCAGTTTAAAATGCAAATTGATCACATTATACCTACAAAATAAAACGGGTGAAGAAAGCAGAAATATTATCACGGACTGTTAACGGTTTTTTACACAAATATAGAAAGTGTTTAGGAATATTCTTTAGCGCTCGATGAATTTATTTATATGACTGTTGTGTTGTGGCGGAAATCCGATTGTGTCGAGGTTAGCCCTGCAACTGAAAATAAAGGAGAATCAATCAAGCAGCGGCATCCTCTTGAGAGAAAGTGACTGTTCCTTCTCTCAAGAGAATTACTCGCTCATTGTGAGAGCTGATTTGATGTTACATTTGACAGCCTGTAAGGCTCGCCGCTGAGTCGCCCACACGTGGACGCGAAACTTTTAAAGCTATTAATGCAAGGTCTCGGGGTTGGTAAAAAAACTCGCATAAAATATTAGTAATAAATATTAAAATATTAGTTCCGTTACGAACGTATGCAAAAATCGTCCTTGGGCCGTACGGCATATTAGTGTGTATGTAATTAATTTAAATGTATGCGCGGCTTCACTTTCGGACGGAATATTTAAATTGTTTTGCAAAAGCATTTGAGCAGAAATGAATCTGGACATAAAGACTGAAAGGTGCGCACGCGCCGACCCGCGCCGCGCCGCGCGCTCTGAAAGAAAGAAAGAAAGAAAGAAAGAAAAGACATTTATTTCGCTCTGCAGCATGCTTATTTTGACAAGTTTTTGATATTGCACATTTTTGATCAAAAAGGCTTTAAGCTGCGTCAGACGGGCTGCAGCGGCATGCGCAGGGAGCGCACCGCGGACCGGCGCGGGCGCACATACTCGCGCCCAGGGAGACGCTGGTCCCGCCACTCGGCTCGCTAGCCTCTCCACCCGACCGCACTCTACTTTAAGCTGCGTCAGACGGGCTGCAGCGGCATGCGCAGGGAGCGCACCGCGGACCGGCGCGGGCGCACATACTCGCGCCCAGGGAGACGCTGGTCCCGCCACTCGGCTCGCTAGCCTCTCCACCCGACCGCACTCTACTTTAAGCTGCGTCAGACGGGCTGCAGCGGCATGCGCAGGGAGCGCACCGCGGACCGGCGCGGGCGCACATACTCGCGCCCAGGGAGACGCTGGTCCCGCCACTCGGCTCGCTAGCCTCTCCACCCGACCGCACTCTACTTTAAGCTGCGTCAGACGGGCTGCAGCGGCATGCGCAGGGAGCGCACCGCGGACCGGCGCGGGCGCACATACTCGCGCCCAGGGAGACGCTGGTCCCGCCACTCGGCTCGCTAGCCTCTCTACCCGACCGCACTCTACTTTAAGCTGCGTCAGACGGGCTGCAGCGGCATGAGCAGGAAGCGCACCGCGGACCGGCGCGGGCGCACATACTCGCGCCCAGGGAGACGCTGGTCCCGCCACTCGGCTCGCTAGCCTCTCTACCCGACCGCACTCTACTTTAAGCTGCGTCAGACGGGCTGCAGCGGCATGCGCAGGGAGCGCACCGCGGACCGGCGCGGGCGCACATACTCGCGCCCAGGGAGACGCTGGTCCCGCCACTCGGCTCGCTAGCCTCTCTACCCGACCGCACTCTACTTTAAGCTGCGTCAGACGGGCTGCAGCGGCATGCGCAGGGAGCGCACCGCGGACCGGCGCGGGCGCACATACTCGCGCCCAGGGAGACGCTGGTCCCGCCACTCGGCTCGCTAGCCTCTCCACCCGACCGCACTCTACTTTAAGCTGCGTCAGACGGGCTGCAGCGGCATGCGCAGGGAGCGCACCGCGGACCGGCGCGGGCGCACATACTCGCGCCCAGGGAGACGCTGGTCCCGCCACTCGGCTCGCTGGCCTCTCCACCCGACCGCACTCTACTTTAAGCTGCGTCAGACGGGCTGCAGCGGCATGCGCAGGGAGCGCACCGCGGACCGGCGCGGGCGCACATACTCGCGCCCAGGGAGACGCTGGTCCCGCCACTCGGCTCGCTAGCCTCTCCACCCGACCGCACTCTACTTTAAGCTGCGTCAGACGGGCTGCAGCGGCATGCGCAGGGAGCGCACCGCGGACCGGCGCGGGCGCACATACTCGCGCCCAGGGAGACGCTGGTCCCGCCACTCGGCTCGCTAGCCTCTCCACCCGACCGCACTCTACTTTAAGCTGCGTCAGACGGGCTGCAGCGGCATGCGCAGGGAGCGCACCGCGGACCGGCGCGGGCGCACATACTCGCGCCCAGGGAGACGCTGGTCCCGCCACTCGGCTCGCTAGCCTCTCCACCCGACCGCACTCTACTTTAAGCTGCGTCAGACGGGCTGCAGCGGCATGCGCAGGGAGCGCACCGCGGACCGGCGCGGGCGCACATACTCGCGCCCAGGGAGACGCTGGTCCCGCCACTCGGCTCGCTAGCCTCTCCACCCGACCGCACTCTACTTTAAGCTGCGTCAGACGGGCTGCAGCGGCATGCGCAGGGAGCGCACCGCGGACCGGCGCGGGCGCACATACTCGCGCCCAGGGAGACGCTGGTCCCGCCACTCGGCTCGCTAGCCTCTCCACCCGACCGCACTCTACTTCACACATGCAAATCGTTTATTGACACAAACAAATAATGCCATTATGTTTTTATTAGGTATTGTTGCGCCGGAGCCGGTTACTGGTGGCGCTACTGAGCCCACTCACATTTGAATTTGTAATAAGTATTATATAATGTCAGTTTAGCGGTGTTTGTGTGTTTGTGTGCTTTATTGGAGTATCATCCATCAGTCGAGTCGAGAGCTTGTTTGTTCAACTTCGTCTCTAGTGGAGTTGCATGTGTATACGTTTAGTAGCTACATCCAGCTCAAGTGGTTAGTCTAACTCATAATATAGCTGTTGTATATACAGGATGCAACGGAAAGGGTGTAATGAGCCGAAAGAGGGTCATTCTGGACCCCCCGACCCATCAACTAGTGAATAAGGATTTTTTTTATTTTGAAATCCTATTCACTTTGGTTTTTTTTTGTTCATTTTCGTCACATTCGTATTCTTTTACACGCACTTTTACATTATTTACCTTGCTTCTTGTCAAATTTTATGATTCTTAGTCAGCGGTAAGTACCCTATAGGTTTAAGTCCATGGCGAGAATCAAAAATTATTTGTGTTGTGAATAAACTACAAAGCTGTTTTAGGATTTTTCCCTTTACTTGTGCTATATGACCTTGCTATTTGCCAAATTTCATAATTCTAGGTCTACGGGAAGTACACTATAGGTTTTGTTTCACGTGATTCCCTTGAAAATTTCAAAATGTTCGGACATAAGCAGCTGTAACGTTTGATTGCGTTGACCTAGAAGTTTTATTTATATCGAGGCTCCAAGAGGTAGCGGACTTCAGTATTTGATGTTAATTCAACACACAACTCGATACCGTTATGTTTCTGACAAAAAGGTGTTGACAGACGGACAACAAAGTGATCCTATAAGGGGTTCCCCTTTTTCCTTTTGAGGTACGGAACCCTAAAAATAATGTAAATTCTTTGAAATCAAAAACAATAATAATAATGTAAAATTACACGTAAAAGAACGCGAATATGAAGATCAAACCGTCTTTTTTTTTCAGAGGTAAAAATGTTTCTAAATTTTAAAAATCGTAGAACAAACGTTGACCTCCTCGATGGCTAGAGTCGCCCCTTTTCGGCTTAGTGCACACTATAGGGTGCTCTTTCCGTGGCACCCTGTATAGTGTGCTCTATCATAATAATTATGATTGTTCCAGAAACCAAGGGCAAGTGAATTGAAAATACGTTATTCTCGAAAAATTTGCAAAACTGCACTTACAAATATTATGTGACATTAGTATGTGCAGTTTTGCAATTTTTTGCTAAATAATTTTTTTTTTGTTTCGGTGACATGGTATTACACCCATTTTTGAAATGTGTCTCAATTCGATTCTATAGTGCTAATGAATCTCTAAACAATCACAAATTTTTTATTGAATCGTTAAGTGCCATAAAAATGCATTTGAATTTTACATTTTCAAATTTCGCGCGTAATTTGATGAAAACGCTGGACGCAGTGGGCGTGAAATGCTAAATGATATTTTGTATGTTATAGATTAAAGGTGGGTTGACAGTTAACACTTCTAAGTTAACATAGCCGTATGATGAAATAATATGGCGACTACTATTTATTAATGGTAAAGGTTTCAGCTTTTTGACGTGACAACGTCTTATAATTCAATAGAGCCGGCTGCACGCACGAAAAAACATGACGTCATGCGGCGTTACCTCGCTCTGAGGCGTTCCATGTAAGGCTTGAAGTGCAAGCGAGAGCGCTCGACATCCGTCTCTCTCCTACTTGAGTGAGCGATGCGTCTGCGTTGTCACGTTCAACTATCGTCAGTAAACCGACTTTACAGACAACCAATTTTATAATTAGTTTCATAACGAAACAGATTAAAAAAGCTGAAACCTGTAAATTGAATTTTACAATTTAGTTTGCTATTTTATGAACTAAAACCATTGATGTAGAAAAGGGAAGATGGGTTACGTTCTCCCAGCGCGTACTCAACAACTGGCCTGTGTTACAACTACACGCAAACACATACGCTCACAGTTACATTTCCAGTCCTGTGCAATATAACCTCTCACGTGGCAAGAGGCCATAATATGGCTTCTCAAATAAAACCGTTGTGTGGCAAGCGACCATATTATGGCCGATTTACCGATTTTTTTTTGTTGTTTTTTGTTTCGTCGAATTTATGTACTTAGAGTCAACTTTTCAGCCATGAACAACAAAGATGGCAAGATGTACCTAAGACCGAAGTGAGACAGAGACAACTATATTAATCTCTGGTACGACCCCACTAGGTATAATAAAACTAATTCGGGATTTCCCCGAGTTACGGTAGGTACAATAGTAGAGTCGTTCCTTTAACCCACACCATCAATCTTGTCCCAACTGGTATGAGCGGACGAATCGTAACATGTTATACGCTTCGTTAGTAATTTGAATTTTAGTACAGTCAACCAAAAAAAGTTAGTAAAATAATAGGCAAGAGATATATTTATTTTGTGTTTTGTACATAAAATAATGTGAAATGAATACAAATGATAGAGGTTCCACATAGAGTTTGTGATTGTACTCGACGTATAAATTCAATAGAAACAAAGAGTGATGCGAGTTGCAGATTGAAAATAATACCTATCATCTTTACGATTTGTCAACTCACACCAGTTGGGACAAAATTGATGGTACGAGTTGAAGAACGACTCGACTCGCAATAAGGCTATTGCTATCTCTGTTTACACACTTATGTTTCGTATATTTCTATCCCTCTCTGCAAATGGCGAAAAAAGGCAGTAAATTAATCAAAAAACTAAATTCTTTGGTGTACTTACGCGTGAAAAGTGATGCCTTGGGCTTTGTTTTTGGTTTTTGAGCTATTTGTACACCTTGTGAACGAACACGAAGGCATTGCTTTAGTCTTTTAGTCAGTAAAACACAGTCAGTACGTCGTAGCAAGCACGCGAATCACGTCCGCCCGCGCCGCCGCCGGTCCTACTATGACTGCGGCGAGAGCACACAATTGGACTTCATTTGAGCCTGCCGGTTTCGAGAAGTTAGTGCCTCATCTTCCCCTTTTCTACATCAATGACTAAAACTAACGTTTTCCGACTGTTTTTTGCCGAAGCTATCTCAATAATATATTTTTAGATTTTTTCTCATAATGAGTAAAATACCCTATTGTCACCCATAAAACGAGATGTGACATGAGGTCTCGCCAGCCATTGTGCGGAGGACAGCCGTCACGGAGACGTGACATTGACGGACCAACTGTGACAACCGACCGACTGACGTTTGCACAACTGCGCCGTCAGCTATTGTCTCTAGCTTAGGTATTGCCACTTACCCAATTACCTACATAAAGTACACTTCTATCACAAGATGTAGCTACCTTACCGGCTTGAGGAACCGAGATGGAGAATTCAAGCAACTACCGAACTTGGCTCTATCGAAATGAACCTAAGTACTCAGAGTTAAGACATTATTTCAAGCGCTCATAGAATCGGTACCAATGCATGAACTCCTAGATACAACGACAAATGAATTAAATTATAAAAATAATACATTGGTCAAAAACTCCAACAAGCTTAGAATTGAGCCGTTACAAAGAATGGCTGATCAGCGCCCGGCGGCGGCGGCGGCGCGGGCGCTGCGCTGCGCGTAACAAGATTAGAGTAACGCGATTTGCGTGAGGGGAGGGGGCGGTTTTTTGTGGTCATTGTGGCTGCATTGATTTGTCAATTTGTCACAGACGTGAGCCGGGCGGCGGCGGCGGCGGCGGCGCTGCTGGCTCGCATCAACAATCACTCCGCAAGTAGCTTTGTTTCTCGAACAGCGCAGCGGTTGTACGCTGGCTCTCCCGCCCGCGGGCCAACACCAAGGGAGAGGCGAGTACACCCAGCACTGCGATGCACTGCCCCACTCAGAGTATTGTCCTCCTCTTTGTAGAAAGAAACTTAACGGATGCAATTTTTATCAATGAAGGTGTTCCCGACTTTTGGTCCGTCCGTTGCGTTGCTTTGAAGACTGCCCACTAATGTGGATGTGCAGTAAGTCTGATTGCTCACCGCACATACACTAGGTACTGCACACGGACGGACACAATTAATGACAAATCCTCGACAAGCAGCGCCCCGCCCGCCTCCCTGCGCTGCCGCGGCCCGCGCGCTCCTGTCCTCTGATTGGATTACTGATGCAGCATCGCCTTGTTTCATTACGACTGTGAATGACAACAATTTGCTTAAATTAAAAGTTTTGATGAGCTGGTTTTTTAGTGTACCTACATACTGATTAGATTGTGGTTTTTTGGTCGAAATATCCAGTCACTATTGGTAACGCAACCGAGATCGTAGTAGGGCTGGATGCAGTTGGTCAGGCTCGCCAGGAGTGCTGAAGATGGCGGCAGAATGCTACACTACAACTACAACTTTTCGAAAGTATTCGAATTTGAATCGTCACTCGCTTTTAGGCGCGTGGACTTACATAAGTAGCAACCAATAGATATAAATATTGGCTAGAAAGTGAAATCACTGAATACCAGGTAGGTACATTAATTTCGGATAGTTAGCTATAGTTTCTAATTCTTAGGCTCAGCTCATCAGCTGACACGCTCGCGAGCTTTCGGATCCGAGATCCAGTTCCTTCGGAAGCTCAGAGTGATACTCTGTTCAGATTTTGTAATTATACCTAGGTACTAACTGAATGAGTCAATTGGATTGCAGATAGGAGGACATGGTCCGTGATGAGGCAGCTTCCCAGGAGCTATTGCGGCACTCAGAGGAACTACGACATTAGCACAACTTTACTGAATAAGTAGTTGCCCTTCCGAATAGCACGTGCTATTCGGAAGGGCATGTCGTAGTTCCTCTGAGTGCCGCAATAGCTCCTGGCACAGGTCCTGGTTGCTCGCGGGAATCGAGCAGGGACATTGCCTTGCATCGCCTAGAGGAGGGCGGCCGCGGCGGCGCGGCGGCGGCGCGGCGGCGGCGGCGCGGCGGCGCCGACCACCGGAACAATTGCTAATGCAATTACACACTGCGAAATAAAATGACATTGCTAATGCACAGAGATAAATGATCCGGCCACATGCTAGCTTTGGACAAGTTTTATTTGTTTTATGGCTTGTGTGTTCAAGCAGCGTGGACAAAGCTCGTTTGTTTAGTTTGATTATAATCTGAGTGCTGATGGAGCGGCGGCAGTCAGTGGTGGTGACTGGTGGTTGAATGTGTTTCTATAATGGTATCCCTAGCCTAGCCTAGCCTAGCCTAGCCTAGCCTAGCCTAGCCTAGCCTAGCCCAGCCTAGCCTAGCCTAGCCTAGCCCAGCCTAGCCTAGCCTAGCCTAGCCTAGCCTAGCCTAGCCTAGCCTAGCCTAGCCTAGCCTAGCCTAGCCTAGCCTAGCCTAGGCTAGGCTAGGCTAGGCTAGGTACTGCACTGTACGCGTCGCCCGCTTCGCCCCATACAATCAGGATCCGTAACGTTATAGCAAGTTCAATAGAACTAGTAACCACGTGATTCTTTATGTTATGACATTAGAATGATACATGTTTTTAAATTATCCAAATTGGACCATTACTTACGAAGTTATGACTAAATTACTAGCGAAGTTCACTGAGTGACCGTTGCGGGTGCGTGTGACATCACTGGGTCGGTCGCCGCCCTTTAACCCGTAGGCAGATATCAGTTTTTAGTGATTTACTCCGAAACTATAAGTTTGGGAAAAAAATATAGAACCAAATAGAGTCAACTTTGCTACTAATTTGGTCATAACTTCATCAATTTTTGTCGTAGAACAATAATTTTTGCACCGTGTGTTATGGATTTTTTAGCTCTATAAATCTGCATTCTCAACTAAAAACGTTACGGATCCTCATTGCACGAGTCACATACGATCTTGCGGTCGCAAGGACTGCCACCTGCGCCGCCGCCGCCGCCGCCGCCGCCGCCGCCGCCGCCGCCGCCGCCGCCGCGCCGCGTCGTTGCGACAGCGCATCGCCATCTAGGTGTTACCTAATGACATAAAATATATGATTTCATTAACTAGCCCAGATTTATCAGCAGCCGTTTTTGGGCAATCCTTTAGCATTCACTCTTTTTAGTTTATTGCATCGCGGTGAAGGATGAATATTCATTCATTATTGAGTGAAAGATTAATTGATAGTTATGCCTACACTGGCTTATTAATCAACCAGCGTTCCAAACAGGAATGTTTGTCTGCTATTGATCAACCAGAGTTCCGAACAGGAATGTTTTGTCTGCTATTGATCAACCAGAGTTCCGAACAGGAATGTTTTGTCTGCTATTGATCAACCAGAGTTCCGAACAGGAATGTTTGTCTGCTATTGATCAACCAGAGTTCCGAACAGGAATGTTTTGTCTGCTATTGATCAACCAGAGTTCCGAACAGGAATGTTTGTCTGCTATTGATCAACCAGAGTTCCGAACAGGAATGTTTGTCTGCTATTGATCAACCAGAGTTCCGAACAGGAATGTTTTGTCTGCTATTGATCAACCAGAGTTCCGAACAGGAATGTTTTGTCTGCTATTGATCAACCAGAGTTCTGAACAGGAATGTTTGTCTGGCTGTGAACCGACGCACGCATCCCACCACACTAGTATTAAAAATGTGAAAGTTAGGATGGATGGATGTTTGTTACTTCTTCACGCTAAAGCTACTGAGCTTATGGGGCTGAAATTTTGCAAAGGTGTAGTTCCTGTCAATTAAAAAAATGATATTTTTTGTGTGTTATGTAAGTATTTACCAAAAATTTGTATGAAAGTGATGATTATTAAATTAACGTAAATATAAACTTGCCTCGCAATACATCTTGGCATGAGTTTGGATAAAACCAAAATCATGATAAATGGCCACATTGATCCAAGACCGGTGGTCGTACATACCTCGGGCAGATTCTGCAGTTAGGTAAAAACAATTTTGAGAAGAAGGCCAAGAGGAGGATCCAGCTAGGCTGGGCACTTGGGAAACTACGTCGAGTCTTCTCGTCATCCATACCGCAATGCTTGAAAACGAAAGTTTTTAATCAGTGCGTCCTACCTGTCATGACCTACGGAGCTTAGACGTGGACACTCACGGTAGGGCTGGTACACCAGTTCAAAGCCGCTGAGCGACAGCGAGCTATGGAAAGAGCATGTTTTATAACACTCAAAATAATGACATAAGCGACTAGCGCGCGCCCGCGGCGCAACTCGTCGCTCTCGCGATACGATCGTATTGCCTGTCAATAGCATTAAACTCTGTAAGTACACTTTTGGTTTTGTAAAACTAGCGCCCGCGCGGGACGTTCGGTACTCGTGAGAGCTACGTAGGTACTTCTGTATTCGCTGGTTTAGCACTTGCTACTTTGTTTAGTTAGAGACGCGAGGGTGGCGACACATCGTCCTTGACGTGATGCCTATCGGCGGCTGCCCGAGGGACAAGACACAATTACCGTAGAATCTTGTCGTGGATTCAGCTAACATGACAACAATTTTATTCCGACTTCTCGATTTTTAAACATTTAAAGGTACCTACCACTAAGCCAAAGCATTCAATACGAATCTTTGTGTGAAGTCCAAGCTCCGTCCATCAGCAGGTCACGTCACGACCCTTGAGAGCCAAAACGCGACATAATGGCACAATTAAAACTGACAAGCGTTGTAACACTCGGCTACCCGCGACATATGGCGCGGCGGCGGCGGCGGCGGCTCCCTCGGCCGACGACAAATTGCCGTTTACGAGATTGCCATCGACGGCGCCGCCAGCGGCCGCCACTAGCGGAGAGCCTCGGCACCGGCCGCGTTAGAGACTACTCAATCAAAAATATAATTAAAGCTCAAAACACAGACGGGCATCATATCCGCTCACTTCTCCGATTAGTTTTATTGCAAATTTTTAATGTCACTGTGTCAATCGAGAGTGTAATCAACAAGTTGAAATAACCCGAAATTAATCAAGTCGCTTGTTTGATATGTTTACAATAATATAGTAGCTATAGCTACAATATGTCAAGGATCGTATCGGTGGTTTAGACATTTGAATGGCAATCAAGAACATACATACAGCTGAACATAGAACCTCCTCTTTTTGAAGTCGGTTAAAAACTAGTCGCGATGTCATGATCAACGATCATGTAGATGTTGTGGAGCGCGACCTGGAGCGGTGTTAGTGAGTGTCCGTGTCCGCAGCGCGCGCGGGCGCAGCGCCGGAGCGGCCCGCGGAGGTACCGGCCGATTTGTACGAGATTATTGAAAGCAAAAATGGCTCCAAATGAACGCGATGAGACGAGTTTTTTTCGTCCTCTTGACTCTTTGTGAGACACAACACAATCGGGCATTGTGTGCAGCGACACGATAAGGGCCCGCGACAACGAACCCTTGCAGCCCGCCCCCGCCCCCGCCCCCGCCCTGCATATCTACAAAGTGAATTAACATAATAACTCGGCAGATGCGACATCGACTCGTCCGCGACTTTTACTTTTGTCGACTCCTCAACTTTCACCTCGGCCGAGGTGAGTCCCACCTCGCCGCGGCGCACGTGCGCGCAGCCCGCGCGGCGCGACATGCGTGGGCGCAGCATTGTGCGCGCGGGCTCCTTTGTTCCTCGTCGCTGGCGGAGGGTGCACTGTGACACATTTATTTTGGGCCAGTTTTTTACTTCCATTGTATTGAAAATTAGACATCGCCAGGGTTCACGAAACGCGATACCATCTCGCAGCATCCTCCGACCTCTCCCATTGTCCCCGAGCAATACCATCTCGCAGCATCCTCCGACCTCTCCCATTGTCCCCGAGCAATACCATCTCGCAGCATCCTCCGACCTCTCCCATTGTCCCCGAGCTACGCGGGTACCTACGCGGGTACGCGCTCGCGTAACTAAACGGTCGTTATTGAAATGAAAACAGGTTACCTTTCGATTTGTATGGGAACGGGCTAGAGTTAGGAGCGGGTTCGGCTAGATCGGATAATTGATCAAGAACTGACCGTTGGCTGACGGGGGCCGCGCGCCCCTCGCTCTCCGCGGCTCCAGCATCCGGTTCTGTGCACGCGGACAATGCGCCGGCAGATGACAGTCTGTGATCAAACAAGTTCCATCCCTCGCGACTGTAACGTCCATCCAAAGATGCATACTAATCGAATTCCTTTCATAACACAACGATCTTATTGAACGGTTACTTTACGTAACGGCCCGCAGTTCCCACAATCTTTATCTATTGACCATTCTCAGGAGCTGAGTTTTGACGCACTCTGCAATCAAAGTTCAATTGAATAAATAAGCGGGTACGTTACATTCCCATGGTCGCCGCGGCCGGGGCGCGGCCGCTGCAGGTGCTGTCCCCCGAGCGCTCCAAGCCGCGCCGCCGCCGCCGCCGCCACCCCGCCTTCGCCTTCCTATCCTGCTGCCGAATCCCGCAGCAGGATACGAAGGCGAAGGCGGGAGAGGAATCCCTCTGCCAACCTCCTCCACCTCTGCAGATTATCATCGATCACTAAACATGAAACATTTGTTGTATTTTAGCTGTTGCTAATGCGTTTTTTTACGACGTGCAATAAATTATACTTTCTATAATTTGGGTGCGATGGTTTACGTTATCTCCGAGATCATTGGTTGCGATGGACATTGGTTGTATTTTGGTCGAATCTTCCGAATGCTAACTAGGAGCTGTATCATAAACCAAGTAATTTACATAACCACTAACGGATCTCACGGGAACTGGTTTTGGAACGAATGTTTGTGATATATTAGAAAATCGGCAAAGTGCCGTACGCGGCTGGTGGATAGGTTACTCGTGTTTAGTTTTTTTAAAGGACCTATTTTAATTCAAATTAGTTTTCCCACAGAAGGCATTCTTCCAGAGTCTGACGGCGTAACGGATGCTTTACTCATTTACATACTACTCCGGGGGGCGATTTGTCGGTTTGTCTTCTAACCTGAAAATCACTTCAATAATAGAAATGAGACTCCATTTTCAGGAAAACAATAAATTGTAACCTAATCATTCGTATAAGTTTTTCTAATTTGAACAATTTGTGTGGTGATTTTCAACATTTATTATTAAAAAATTATAAATGTTGATAATCACTATCCAAAATTGTGTAGGTAACATATAGATCTTGTTACTATTGTGTAGTAGACTTGTGTTTCGTGTAGTTATCTGGTCGGGCGCCGCGCCGGATTCCCAGGGTTCCGTTGGAGATTCACAGGCTGGGGCGCATCCCTTTCGCGAGTCAGGTGAGCCAGCTGCCGACCTCTCGGCCAGGTGACGCCGACCCCGCGACCTGCCCTACAAAAACAACTCTTAAACATAACCCATACAAGACACAAAATTATACAACACAAGATCTGGGTGAAGATGAGCAACAAAGTTTTCGGAGATGATAAAATTGAACTCAAAGATAACGGAGTAAGGTCCTCGCCGGCTGTGACTACAGCTTTTGTGAAGTGAAGATACTCGCGGCGGATAACAATGCAATCAGTGATCTGGAACTAGTTTGACAAATAAAAATAATGATGGACCTACGCAGCGTGCTTCAGAATTAAGATCAAATGTTATTACTTCAAATTTATCAGAATTGAAGGAGTCCGAATAAGTTGAATTGTATGTGGATTGCAAAGATCACGAAGGTTGAGATGATCCTATCCCTTTGACCCTGAACATTGCGAAAATATTAATTTATGCAAAGGGGAAGTGGAGGCAAAAACGTCAAATAAAGCTTATGCACCTGAGCGCGTCTGGTCGGTGGCCCTAGCCGGCGCAGGCGCAGGTATCACGCATTAATTACATGAGCATTACAAACGCGAACGGCACGCGACAAAGGGACCACGTTCTGCAGATTTTTTCCCTCAATAATTTACATTTTAACAGTAATTCCCGCTCTCGCGACCGTAAGACCGTCGCCATTCCCGTAATAGTTCCAATTACAAATCGTGACTGGATTTTTCTGGTGACATATTGTTGTGTGTGCGGTTATTTCCTCTATAATTAGTGCTCAGCGACACGAACACAGCTTCCCCGCTCCGGCACAACGCGGTGGATGCCGCGCAGAAATAATGCGACCGAACAAAAGATAATTATACTTTTATGGAGCGACAATGGCGGCTCCTGCAGGGCCCGCTGGCCCGAGAGGTGTTAATTAGCAGATTTTTCTCACCTTTTGACAATCATTATTTTTTGTCGTTAGTGTCCCGGTTTTTGCGATTTTTAGATAATCACTTTTTGCTTTTTTTTTTATTTTACATAGAGAGCGTACAATAACTGCCTTTCAATATATAATTCGACCCTCGGTATGTGACTTTTGTGCTGAGTAGGAACAAAAAGTCGGGTAATAAAAAAATAAGCGCTTCTCTACTTTTCATAACATTATGTGTTTTATTTAACTTGTAATCAATAAAAAGATTGACCTCATGATGTTTTCCCACGGTAGGTTCGGAGAACCTGTTGCGTGAATCCGATTGATAGAGACTAAAATCGTTGGAATCTTTATACTGTTATCGGTTTTATGGCCATAAAGTACGTACTGTCACTTTCCACTTGTGTGCTGTACTGGGTAGCTTTACTGGGACTTTGCTAGATACTCTCAGCGCTTGTGAAATCTCCTGCAATAGGTAGAAGTAACATTGGGTAAAGATTTTGCATCCTTCTAGTGTTAACTCAGGTGTTGTACGAGTGCGTGCGCTGACGACGTCCCCGGCCCGCAGGAGCCCGCAGGTGCGCGTGCGCAAGCCTGACCTCTGTCCGCTATTGTTCATCCTCAACACCCTCTCTACACCTAAATACGAAAGCATACGGGTTCGATTCCCGCCTTGGGACAAATGTTTATACGATCTGCAGACATTTTTTCCAGGGCGTTCTGGATGTTTTCTATGTTTTTTTTTTAATATCTGTATCAGTTATCTAGTACCCATAACACAAGCTCTGCTTAGCTTGGGGCTAGATAATGCTGTGTGAATTGTCCAGCATTATTTATTTATTTATTTATATTTTTCATTACATTTCGTTCACTGAAAATAAACGAATATAAAACAGTACCTACCCTGTGCACCTTGGATTCAAGAGCTATTTTCAATGTTTTCTGACTGAAGTAACTTCAAAAGGTAGGCGGCCAGGTAATAGTTGTACCTTGCTCTCTCCGAGACGAGCTGAACAAGGCAGACTGGCCTAAAGACTAGTAACTAATTTAGGTAGGAACCCGAAGCTCCTAGTCTTTAGGATTCTATTAGTTTAGATAAGTTTGAACGTTCTAAATACCACCCAACATTGTTCGAATTATCAAATAGCAAACTATTTGATAAATCTTAAGGCAGTATATTATTAAAAGGACGTAAGTTTTTGTCGAATTCTGATCCAGTGATCGACAATACTTCAACAATGGCGGCCGCCCCGCCGTCGCGCCTGACACCACCTCTGGCCTGATCCGGCCGCGACTCGGTGGAGGCGATGCTTTGTGCTCAGACCTTGTTTCTGTCACTCTAACAGTTGGCACACTAATCAGTTAAGTGTAGGTAAGAAGTAGGCTATGCAGAAAGCTCCTAGTCATCCGTCGTAGGTTCAGAATACTTTTAATTTAACGTTTCAGTCAAAACACTCACACCGGGACGGAAGCCGCAGAGCTATTGAAGCTATTCAAACGTGGAGTCGGGCTAAGTGGGCTGCTCAATAGACAGTGCTTAGTGGCTCCGATATTGGATTGTCATTATTTTGTCCCAAAGCCCTATTGACATGTCCACAATGCTCCGGAGGCGCGCTCGCAACCAAACTAAACAGAAATCAAAAAACCGGATTTCCAAAATCCCGTTTTGTCGCATCAAAAAGAAATTCTGTTTTCGATTTCTCGATTGTTTGTTTTTTCCGGCCATTGTTGAGGATGTCGGGGCTACGACACGCGTACCCATTTTTGCGAATTCTATTCCATTGTGTTGCAGCCGAATGACATTTGACGGACGAGCCCTGACTGCCGCAGCCCCGCCCGCCCCTCGGCCCGCGCCCGGCGACTCCTGAGGTCCGCTACTCGCAGACAATCGTTAGCGACAAAAAGGCCGATATAATCTCGCGTCGACTCTCGATTTTATAAATGTGGTCTGTGGCAGCCCCCGAGGCTACGCAACGGGATTCCTGTTATCATATTGGATACCGTCATCGGCCTAAATTACTTTTTGTGCGCGTAAAAGGAACGAGACGTCTCGCCCATCGCCCATCGCTCGGAGCTACACTCCAACCATTTTTGTTTTAAGGGTCTGATACCCCTTTTCTTACCTGCACTTTGGCATGTCTTTTGTGTTTCTTTTGGCTACTATTGTTGTTTGTTTGTGATTTGTTACATCGTTCCATTCATTATTCCACAGATTTATTTAATGTGATTCAGCCGCAGACATAATAATGATAAAAGCTTGATTACATACGTCGCTGATGATGGCCGTGTCTTGACATAAGGATCTCGAGAGTTCAATCGGCAGCCTTCCTACACGTCATTAGTATACAAAGTCGATCGAAAACTATGCTCGCATCTTAAAAAACCACAAAACCTTTTTCTATGCAATGTGCAATCTCTTTCCTTAATGTTCCAATCCGAATACTTTAATTCCATTAAAAAGGAGCCAATAATATCAACTACCAATAGGATTGCCAGTGCACACGCGATTTTATGATTAAGTAGGTATACTTTGGAGATGACACCGGCGGGTATGCAAATTATAGTGAATTTGATATCTTGGGTCTTTTTGATTCTTAACATTAATAGGAGCCATCAAAAGCTTGCTCTAGAGCGCGCCCAATTAAGAGCGCGCACGCGCCGCCAAAAAAAGCGCTATCCGTCCGCCATGCGCCATGCGAACGCGAACCATACTTTAAAATGACCAAGTTAAATAATAATGCAGTAACACGCGAGAGCATTTGCAAAATGCGATCCGCGGATTTCGATTCCACATTCTTGCGGCATTCAGGTCGGGAGTTATTTTTTGTGGCGACGATCGACTATTGTCTGTTAGATTTGTGCAGGGAGTCTTTGTCAGCGCTGGAATTCGTTTTGAGTTTCGTATTTCTGAGATTCAAATTTAGATTCGTGGCGAGTTGATTGGTTCCTGTCGTTGGTCTTGCGTGCCGTCCGCCGCCGTCCGCCGCCGTCCGCCGCCGTCCGCCGCCGTCCGCCGCGGTCGCGATCAGCGCTGCCTGCCCTGTGGGCCCTACAGCACAGGGTACTGTACAGCTCTCCTTCCGTACTGATTCGTATTCTGTGCACTTCATAATGAAATCCCCAAAGTTTTTGTGGCCCGATGAGAGCCCCGAGGCGCGGCTGCGCGGCGAGGTCGCGCACTCGCCCTATCATTACCCAAAACGCTCCTAATAGTATAATAGTCCTGTCACATCCTTTTGACGGAAAAAGGACAATTTTAAGATAATAAGCGATGCTATTTGGCAGTTTACGCATGGTTTTCGTTTTCTTTGGGTATCGTAATCGTAGGTCGTTTAATTTGATCGGTTGAAGTTAATAGCGGAAGTTTTTATACTTCGTTTATCTTTTGAAACACAAAATTATTGATAGAACAAATAACGAAATTACAAAATCACAAATCCCCTACATACAGTAAGTTCAGTCACCTATTGTATCGCTTGTTAAGGCATTTCGAGATGGCGATCTGTACAAGTGCGTCGTCGGACTTCGGAGTGGTGGAGGAGCCGCGGCGGCCGTCAGCAGCGGCGCGGGCGCAGCGCAAATGGCACATTTATATTGTTCATTACGTTACAGGCGCGAGGTGAGAGATGTTGGCGCGCCGGCGGCGGGGGGCCAGGGCTGCGCCCCGCGCACTCTGCCCACATTGTATCCTGGATAAAGTTTGATCCTTATTTCAATACATATACATAATATCAATATAAGGAGCGTTGACGGTAAAATCGATTAACTCATTTTCATTTTTAGGAGACGGTTCCGCGATAGACTGTGGGCCAATGACAAACCATTGGGATTGATGTGATTGTGGTAATGATTGTGGATGTTATATGTATTGATGCGAGGAGTGGTGGACGGCGGCTGGCAGCCCTGAGCGGAGCCCGGGGGGTCTGAGGCACGTCCGCTCGCGTTGATTTGTGCGCGGTCCCCCGCCGACAGTATTTGTACAGGCTCGCGTGGGCCGCACCGCCGCGCCGCCATTGCGCCTCCGCCGCGCCGCCGCCGCGCCCTGCGCTCCGGCTAGAGAGACAGCTCGCAACAAGTGTAACGCAAGCACTCCGAGTGGTCCAACCATGTCGTTGAGGGCATCGAATGCGCTCGCATGTTTACCTTCGCTCCCGGCTGGTGCCGGCCGTACCGGCTGGTACCGGCCGGCCGCCACTCCACCGAGCTGTGCCTAAGTAGGCAGTAGGTGAGATGACAGTGACGGTGGTTTCCCTATAAATAGCGATAAACATAATTTTTATACTAGAAATAAACATAAACTCGTTGTGCCCACAACTAGGCTACACAAAATGAATTTATCTTATAGAGGGCAATGTATACCTAAGACCAAGATGATAGCCAAAGGCTGCCTGGAAGACATCGCTTCTAAGCGATAAGGCCGCCCTTACTACTTGTGTATTATGTTATGTCTCGTGTATTGTATTTTTGTTGGTGTACAATAAAGTAATTTGTATTGTATTGTATACGCTTCTACAACAAAACTCCTAGGGAGTTGCAAAAATTATCATTGAATAAATTCAAACAAATTGTCAAAACCTTGCTGTGCAAAAAGGATTACTATAAAATATCAGATTATCTAGAGGACAAAAAAGCTTGGGGCGGGCTTAACTCCAACTCGAAAAATAACAACTAACAGGTTAAAGGTTTCTTCGTCGCTTCTTTACTCTAATCTACCGAAGCGACAGAAATCAAACATATCACTATATTTCCGTGTCAGTGTTTAGTTTTATAATTTGACCTTTTCTAAGTTACATTTTATTGTCCTTATGGAAAAAATAAACAGTTTTTGGTTTTGATTTTCGATTTTGACAGAGACAACAACAGACGCAGCTAATCACCGCAATCCATCAATCGCTTATAACGATGAAAATCGGGCTATCTAATACCGATGACATCGAGAAGGAAGGTTATCGTACGAGTGGATCGCGGGTACGAACGAACCGAACATATGTTATATGATTTCCAAACAGTTCCGTTACACAGATATCACAGTGACATCTACGATATTTTTTCAACATTTTAACCAAATAGAGGCGAGGGAAGAATCCCACAGCGGTCATCGTAAAGTGCCTAATGAATGGCATGACAGGCGACAGACCGGAGGAACCTCGCGGCGGCGCGGCGCGGCGCGGCGCGGCGGTCGTACGTACGTGAGAGGAGCCCCGCTCTCTCCGCGCCTCTCGGTGTCGGCATAGACGTATTTTCCAATCTAAACGAGCCGAAATTAGAAGGCTAAGACAACTTTGGAACCGGTCAACATAAAATTGGAAACCAACTGTAGTGTTGTGTTGCGCAAGACGGTCGTGGAAGCCGATCGACCAGTTTGGCGCGGGCGGCGCGTGGGATCCCGTCGCCTGCGCGCCGCGCCCCGGCCGCGCTGCCGCCGCGCCGCCGCCGCGCCAGAGCGCCACACCACGTCACTACACATCTAATGAAATGACGACGACTTCTATGCTCACTTTCTGTTTGGTTTGAATCAATGCGAGTGATCATAATCAGCTCAAGCATTAGGTAGGTATACCTATACAATAGGATAGACGGCTGGCCGGTGTCCCTAGTCCTTCCGCAGTGTCCGTGTCCCGAGGCCATGGCGTTATCTAAGCCAATTAAGGACGTGGTGTTGAAACGGGTTATACAATATAGGTATGAATTTTCTAACGAACGGCGAACGTAGTCGTCCGATAATCATATTTTACACATTTTATTTGCCGCTTATAATGTTAAAACTTAATTCCAAATCTAGTTTGAGATGGCCCCGATGCTGCTGTCCGACAAGTCGTCGTGAGCGACGTACTGATCAGCTCCGATCAGATCACTAGCTTTTCGACCATCATTAACGCCTCGTCCAGAGGGATTTCTATGTCTAGCTGTATGGATCGGGAGTATGTATAAGCTATAGGCTGCAGGTTAGAGGTAGGCTAGACCGGACGTAACGCCACGCTCAACGGGGGGTACATCTTCCAAAAACACTGACGTGGACACTTTCGATAACGATTGAATATGTTTCTGAGGCTAGAAGTTTGGGATTAATTATTGACGCCCAACTTAGATTTGAAAATCAATTGGCTGAAAGTGCACGTAATTGCTTTTATAGGTTGAAAACTCTATATAAAATTCGTCCTTACCTGAGCGAAGCAGGCCGAATTAGCTTGTGCAAATCGTTTATTTTATCAAAGCTTAACTACTGCGATGCATTCGGGCCCCATCTACTCAGCTGCACTGAAAAGATGGTCCAGCGAGTTCAGAACGCATGCGCAAGATTCTGCTTCCACATTCCACCTCGATCACATGTCCCACCTTACCTGAATTCGTTATATTTGCTGAAAATGAAGACTCTTTTGTTCGGCGTTATGAAATTTAAATCACCCCCTTACTTATACAATAAACTAGAATGGGCGTCTGAAACGAACTCTAGATATCCACGTAGAGCTCTACTATAATCTGATTTTTCTTACACAAACTCATAGAACGGTGGCTTTTCGAGGTTCATTCGGTTTTGCAGCTTCTCGCTGTTGGAATGATATACCTCCCCCACTCCGGACTACTAAATCATTACATTCGTTCAAATCTAAGTTAATAAAAAAAACTATTATCAACTCAAAAAAGTTCCTAGAAAACCCTATAAACATACATACTCTGAACGCCTATATAAATTTGCTTCATATGAGAACGTAATATATTTATTTAGTATATTTATATTTCTTTACATGCTTTGCGTGCTATTTTTTTTCTTTGCATGCTATTCAGTATTTCTCATAAATTTGCATCAACCACGTTTTTACATAGATTACTGCTTTTACCTACATCTACAATATTTTTACACTAATTTTTCTTTGTCATTGTATTGGTACCTATATAAACTCCCGTTTGTTAAACTTTGTTGCTCATTGATTTTTGTAAGCTATAGAGTCGTAATGTGACGTCTCCAGAGGTTCAGTCAGACCAGAACAGACCAGTGCTGTTTCCGTCCTCGGGCGGTAGCGGGGTAGCGGTATCAAGCTGAGGCTGGACCTGTTTAGCCACGCACTAGGGAAAGACCAATTTCTTTCATCAGACTCTACACGAGTTCTTTTTTAATCTATTTTTAAAGCACTTATTTCATGATGTTTGTTTGTTTGTTACTTTTATATAGTCTCTATTGTTGTGTTTAGTGTAATTTTTTTGTTAAATATTAACTTTTCCTCAGTGATTTGTGTGCTAATTAATGTCTATTCTATTCTATACCAATATTTATAAATTTAAGCAATGCTTCATCAGGTTGCTATATAGTGCTCAGCAACAATGACAGGTAATATTTATTCTATTTGTTACACTTATTTTGTCTTATTAGTAATTTGTGTTTATTTTTATTTTTTTAGTTACAGTGCGACCCAAAAGAGTAGAAAATAAATGAGGGCGCTGCTGTCGTTTAGATGGCAACACGAATACTACGGCGCTAACGAGCTTGATCCTTGCGTTGAGCAACTTTATTTGTTGAAAACGTGGATGTCAATAGGTACAAATCCGACCAAACATAGAAGAAATTAATTATCAAGAAACGAAAATTTACTGTAAACTAGCAACTCTTTATGAATGTTGTTTGTGTACAAAATTAATTTACGATCACAAAAGTAATCTCATATTTTTACTATTATATTAATTATTAAAAATAATAGATATATATCTACTTTAGCATAACTAGTTTACTAAACCACTTTAAAATAATCTAATTTAATATCTATAACAACAAAATGGGTAGGTACTTACATGCTTTCTGATTGCGCACAAATTGAAATCGTCCCATTGTTTTCCTTTTCTTTTTTCTGCAGGAGTTTTGAATATTCTTTTGTTATCAGAACCTTGCATCTTCAATGATTGAATTATCTAATGATTGAAATATCTGGGATTGAAGTTCAATCCCAGATACATAACGGATGTACTTACCTACCTATCTACCTAAAAACAAATTTAAATTATACTGAAATGTAACGCAGGACCGTTAAGAGTGGCAGATGGGTTTTGAAGTCAACAAATGGCAAATACGGATGATGATGATGGTGATTTTGTTTTAAAGGCTCAAAATATGGAAGTAGACTATACTTTTTCCAATACAAACGGAAATAAACATAAAAAATACCATGAACGCAAATGCAAAAAAACAACACAAATATTACTCAGGTCATAAAATTCACAGGTTTAATCGTTTGAGAGCGGCAGATTGTACTATTTAAAGACCATAGAATCTAGTAGTACCTATATAACAGTGTTCTCGGAGGTTCTTCTATAATTGTGTGAAACATGGAGCCATAGCTTTCCCACTTGAAATTCGGCTAAAAAACGTATGAAAACTTTATCAATCACTTGTCTTGTTCCACTGCGATTAGTTTTTTCCATGTTGAATTTCACCAAACACCATAATATACATTAACAGTTATTTTAATGCAAATTTCGTTGACGTACCTACCGTTTATTTACATGTGCGTGACATTTTGAACAGATTTGACATTGGTTTCGTGTTGCCAGAGCAAAGGTTTAGTTTAGTTCCATTTTAATTAATTTCTACTCTTTTCGGTCCAGCTGTAGCATCGATCAAGTATGCGGCCTCCCCCGTAGATACCTAGAACCTTACAAGAATGACACTCAAAAGTGTCCACGTTTTGTTTTGACGCAGACAGTTTGCGCAGAGCCTGTCAAGTTTTTTGCATGAGGAACAAGAGATTAGTGGAGTCGAATTTATTTTATTTTATTTTGTAAGTAGGTAGGAAGGTACCTAAAAATAATTTATATACTGTTTATTTTTATAAGGATTATAAAATCAACAGAATTCAGGTAAAGATAACGAATCATTTATTGATACAACTATAAATTAGCGACACAACAGTCAACACACAAGAGGGTCATTTCGGACATACAATAATATAAATAAGTTAACAAAAGCTAGTGAAATAAACCTAAAATAGTACAATTTCAGGCAGGTACTTTAAATTTAAAAGAACTAGTGTCTGCCTGCGGCTTCGTAAGAGTTTTTCTATGGGAAAACGTTATTTCAAGTCAACTAGGATCTTATAAAATACTTTTAAACTCACGCCATATGAACACATTATTTATTTATTACCTACTATTTAATTTTTAACGTCGAAAACAATAGGTAAATAAACGCAATAAATACCCGTTTTATATTACTAGTACTACCTACAGAAATTCCTAAGTTCTGAAAATATGACGTTTCCAATGTTTAATACCTAGGTACTCTCATATAAATTAAAGGTTTTTTTTAATTAAATTTTCAATTTCCTTGAAAAATATTTAGTTTATTGGATAAAGATTTCCTTGATGAATTTTTTAACTTTTGAGATTCTTTTTTGCTATGTAGTGTAATCATATTTTGGTATCGTTCGATTATAGATTTTAATAAAATTGTTGTGTGATTGTTATCGTGGCACTGGGAAGAAATGATTTCAACACCCAAAAATGATGATAACACCTTGATACCAATTCGAGACATATTTATTGTTGTTTTGGTATTTTGGTATTGTCTTATAGTAGTTTTAATTAATGTCTTTTCATGAAAAAAAAAATATCACTACAACTTACCACAAATAAATAAAAAAAATAGAAACAATAGCCGCTCCATTCATCAACTTAGAACAAAATAAATATTTTTTCATAGGCAAACCCAACAACAATATTTAATTCTGATTATTGCTTTTTTTATACGAGCACTTGGCCATGCTTTCGGTCCGAGAGCTAAAATGACAGTAGTTGAAAAGGTATCCCAAAATGCCAAATGGGATACCTTTTGATACTGACGTTTTCAGGGCGCGCATTGTGCATCTAAGGGGGGCCGGCCGGATTTTTGATCGATGAGCTGTAGCTACAAATAAAGTTATGAAAAATTTCTTTTTTTTGATAAATTTTTCATTTTAGCTTGCAACATTTTTTATCACTTGTTGTGTTTGCATGTTTAAGTAAAATCTAGTTCGTAACAACAATGTATCTACTGTATTTTCATAAGGATCTTACTATGTTTGTGAACTATTAAATAAATAAAATAAAATTCTTCTGTTGAATGGCTGGCCATTTATTTGAACGTCTAATTCTCTTAGTCTCGCTTTGGACGAGCATGTAATCGGACAACTAATAGCGCTCCGGAGCATGCGGCCGAGGCCCGATGCTGCCGCGACAGCGCGCGCCGATGCCTCTGCTGCTTATTGATGGTGCGTATTTATCATATCATACACGGTTTGGGAACACCTGCTGTTCGAGGCGGCCTCAGGTTGTTGCACGCCGAGCTCCGTGCTGCTCTCAGAGAGCTCTCCGGTGCCCACTAATGTCCTGCTGGCTCTACGGAATCACCTATACCACATATTTAGAGTCTTTTGTCTTCATCGTTGAGTTATGCGTTCCTGACACATTAATAGTTTATTTTGTGAAAATCTTTTAACCTTTTCATTTGATTGAGATGACGGGTCGAACGAACCGAAACGTTTGTTAATCATTTATCAAGCTTCTTTCTTCTGTAGCAACTATATTATTCCATCCGTTATAGGTAGAGCTACTATTTTTCTACTATTTTTTGTGATCTAAAATAGTTCAGCACTTACAAAAACATAATCCTTTATTGGATCACTTATTACGGCTGAATGCTATCACTTATTGTTAGTTGTCTGGTTATTGAAGCAGAAATTGAAGGCAAACTTTGCAAAATACAAGTCAACTTACAAATAATTAAGAATTCGTATCTCAACTTTCTGTTTTATTTTGTGTTTCATCCTTTTGATTATTTAATTTAGTATAATTTAGATGAAATGCGAACTATTTATCGATCGTCTGAGTTAGCCGCGTCCACACGCGATGCGTAAACACCGGGATCGCACGCGCCGACCCCCGCCCCCGCCGCCGCCGCCCCGCCGCCCCGCCGCCGCCCAGCGTTCAGGAATGTATACCTGCAGTAATGTTAGGTTGGTTTTCAGAATTACAGACTACGTTTATAGAGGTAGTTGAGTATCCCTGGGCTTCGATGCTGAAAAACTACAATAATAATGAAATCCTGCAAGCTACGTTATAGTAAGTGGGTACACACTTTTTAGTGGTTGTTGAAAAAGAAACATCAAGTTAGCTTTGCATCATCGGGCAAGTAACTTGCGGTATTTGTTTTGCGGTCAGCGTGACGCGCGCTTGCGGTCAGCCGTCTTCAGGGAGAGATGTTTTATAACTCTGTGGATAACATTGAAAGAAAGTGGATAACTCAAATGAAAGCTAATCTGTACACATGCATGGATTTGTATCAAGTTTTAAACAAATAATAAATAATGCTGGCCATTTCACACTGCATTATTTAGCTAAGCAGAGCTAGTGTAATGGGTACTAGATAACTGATATACTTAATACAATACACTATTTCATAGATACTTTTATATATTTCGAAAACATCCAGAACACCCTGAACAAATATCTGCAGATCGTACAAACATTTGTCCCAATGCGCCACAGAGGTTGTCAAATTTATAACTAAGTACTCATTGAAAAATTTCGTCAAATAAGAAGGTATATTTTCAGCTATTTGTTTCATTATAAAATATAGAGTCGCCTATGAGAACGGCAGCAAAGTAAAGTGCCTCGTTGTGGGTAAAAACGGGGACAGGCTTTGTGACTAGGTATCATTAATCGAAAGTTCTTACGGTTCTGATGATTCATGGCGGCGGAAGCTCAGCAGCAGCAGATGTCTCCGACGACTCGTGGCCAGCTGTCGCCGCGGTACCAGGAAGTCTCTTGAGGACAGTTCCGTCACCTTATTAATAGCGACAAGTGGCCGCTTCCACCAGACTTGTTGGTTTGATAGCACTGTACTTGAATACTTTCGAACATTTCTATGCGCTTAAAACAAATATCCCTATTAGTACTATGACAGATACTTAATTGCTTTTATAGCTGCAAAAAGAATTTAAACGAAAACATTTTCGGTATGCTTTTTATCTCGCCCATAAATAAGTAACACGTCAGATATCCCGGGGTGGCAACTATCAAACTGGTTTGAACTCCAAATAATAGCTGTTACTATTCTTAGAATACATTTTAATCTAAATTGGCGAATCATTAATTTTGTTATCTCGGTACAAGGTGGCTATTCCGTGACGAGTGGGGTCGGGTCGTAAAACAAAGCGACGTGTGTCCCCGAACACTCGCGGTGAGGCGGGGCTGGAGGGCCGCTAGGAAGCGCGCTATCGGCGCGGGCGCGGCGCGATCTCGCGGCGGACGTCACGCGCCGTGTACACCTGCCCTAACGCGTCTAATATATCATTATTTTTTCCCTCAACTTTTGACGTGTAATTGATTTAAGAGCCGCAACGAGTCACCCGCGTGTTGTCCGTCTCGTTGTTAAATAAGCGCGGCCAATTTGACCGTTTTTGCGTGTGTCCTGTGGTTAGGTACCTACCGCTCAGGACAAGACTGCAAGAAAAGGCCTCTGCAATCTTCTTCTGGTGTCAAAAGCGAATGACATGACTGTCTTTATTCAAAATTTAAAATTTGCTTTATTTCCTTACAGGACTCTTGGGCACGTCACGTTATGGATATTGAAAACATACAAATGAGTAGGTACTACCTACATACTTAATAAGAGTAACGAGGGTTCCCTGTGTCCTGGGTCAGGAGAGAGCTGGCTCCCCGCACGACATGACGCAGGCTTCTCCCCGTCTCCGACCTCTACGGAGGTAGCCTCATGGGGTTGTTCCAGTTTTTCCCCTGAGTATCATAAAAGTGGACCTCAATGCTGGACTACATATCGTGGTATTAGAAAGCGATTAAAAGCTAACGCCAAAAGCGACCTCGAATTATAATAACTACAAATCGTAGTCGGACATTTTTATTATCGTCGTGTATTACCAAATGCGAACATAACAGTTTACCTGTTCTGTAAACACACACCTTGTAGTAACTTTGAATTGAGTTGAGACATCTTTCTTTCAAATAGAGTATAGAAAGTAACTCTGTAAGAAAGTTGTGTGTTCGTTTACCAGCGACTGAAATGTTCGTCCACGACGAGCCGTCCACAGCGCGCCGGGCCGCGGCTCGCGCCCGGGCCGGCTACGGGCTGTCAAATCAAACAATAATATACCTAAAGCTTTTTAATTTGCTCAAATCATGAGCAAAGTAGGTAAACCTAATTACATTTTTTGATCAACACGCTTGAATGCAAAACTATTTGACAAAAACAATTTGACATCGGTTTTGACATGCCCAACATGGGGAGCATTATGCTTCTTATGCTATTCTCTAATCACCATCAGATTCGTGTGGGTCGGGATGGCCAGCTATGTGCCGGGGACCGGGGTCGGCTGCGGGCGAGGATGCGGTGCGTGCCGACGTGCGAGCTGGAGGAGACCAGCCCCGGGCTGGCGCGGACGTGCCCTCCGGCACGCCGACCCTCACCGGAACCGGAACCTGACGCTACTTCCACCCGGCTGCATCTAGAGTAGCCTTCCTTCAAGAGCGGTCAATAAATACTCGTCGCTGTTGTGTTTGTTTGCTAGCTTCCGCCCTCGGCTTCGCATGCTCTATTCCCCTGAGTCGTAAGGTCATCATAACACAAGCTTGGCTTACTGCGGGGCTAGATGATGCTGTGTGGGTTGTCCAACATGAGGTGTTCATTATTTCTACCTCTATAGAGCAGCAATTATTCGTATTTCATTTTCATCTTTTCAATATTCTTGGAGATCTTAGGTTAGAAATATTTGCACAAACTTTCGCATTTCATACATATTATGATTAGGTATGTACCTACCAGGATTGGTTCGTTTTTCCAATAAAACGTTTAGATCTGTATCCTGTCCTACTAATCATTTGAATGCGATAGTTTGGATTGATGGATGGATGTTTATTTCTTCTTCTCGCCAAAACTACTGAACAAATTGAGCTGCAAGCTGTTTTGCATAATTACCTGGAATAAGATTAGACTAGGAACTTTTTACTTTCTAACTACAGCTGTGTGGTGCCGGCTTCGAATTAGCACCATTCCCAACTCTTCCCGCGGGTGTCTAGAGAGGCGACTAAGGGATATCCACCGGGGGCGGGCAGCAGCGCCCCCTGCAGAACAATTCTATCACTGAACTGCAATCCCCAACCCGCATGCCCAGCGTGGGGATTATGGGCACTACCCCATGAGATAAAAGCCAACAAGGCGCTTATCAGGGGAGGCCTGCGTCCAGCGTTGGACCAATACAGGATGTTGAGGTGAGGAACTTGTAATCCCATAAATCAGTTCCCATGGAATATATTTAAAATAAAAAAACTTGAGAGGTGTCGAGGGACACCCGGATGTCGAGGGACACCCGGATGGAACGAAGTTCCTTTCGATTAACACGATGCGGACGGTACTCACTTTTTTCAAACTATGTGTTATGACAGTAAAATTGCCCATACAAGTTATGACCACTGCTATATCAGTAGTGCCTGAAAAGCAAAACTAAAGAATAATTTACCAAGACAGTACTTCCATAGCCGTAAGCCATGCCATAGCCGTAGTGTGAGTCGCATATAATCTTCACAGACCGGACTACGGGCATTACCGTAGTGTGCGTGCAAGGATTTCATAGAAAACGCACCCACACATTTATTTTCAATGTGTGGTTGTGTGCGTCCAAATGCTTCCATACATTTGAGAGACTGACGTGATACGACAGTAAAAACGGTTTTCCTTGATGCTCCATACGAAATTTAGCTGCATTGACCGTACCTCAGTTCAAACATCGAAGAAAACTTTTACGGTGGTGCCCGTACTGTCATATTCAAACATCGAAAAATCTACTGCTAATGCAGTATTACATCCCACATCGTGTTAATAGTGGGCGTGGGAGTCACAGCACGGCGAGCGAAGCAAGCCGTGCTGTTCCCCCGTACTAGACACATGCCCCCCGTCATCAAATAAGTCATCCTCACCCTCTTGTTAGTCGAAACGATACCCATATCAGACTTTTTGGTGGGGGGAGGGGGTTCCGGGGGCTGGGGGTCACAGCACGGCTCCGCTGTCACAGCACGCACCTCACCTCAACAGCCTATATTAGTCCACTCTTCATTCATAACCAGATGCTGCCCGCGGCTTCGCACGTGACGTTTCTATGGAAACGACTTAAAGTTATTTATATATATCCCATGGAAACTGATTTATAGAATAAAAAGTAGCCTATGCTTTATTCTAGAACCAGAACTACAGGCGGTGACGGCGGCGGTGACGGCGGCGGCGGCGGCTGTGACGGCGGCGGCGGCGGCGGTGGCGGCGGTGGCGGCGGCGGCGGCCCGGGCGGCGGTCCACTCCACAGTCCACGATGACAAGTGGCCATATTATTCATAAATATTAGATGAATTTCTTGTTAAATCATATTAAATTGATTTATTACATTTACATTGTATGTGATCTTGAATTTATGAATGTGATTATCTTTTTATATGACCACTAATGTATCAAAACTCGCTCTGACAGTAGAATTGTTTGTGTAGGCAGGAGTTTATTTGCATTGTAGGCTCGCGACTCGTTCATTAACTAGATTAGAGTTCTCATGAGCATGGCAACGGGAGGTGATTTTATTTTTTGTTCAGAAAAAAATCAGGTGCTAAAGAATGCGTACCTACCGAGAATGCGCACAACAACAGCGCGCACGAGTGCATCCACAGAGCAGATTCGGCGGGGACCTGCCTCCGCGCAGGCAGCGGGGACCTGCCTCCGCGCAGGCAGCGGGGACCTGCCTCCGCGCAGGCAGCGGGGACCTGCCTCCGCGCAGGCAGCGGGGACCTGCCTCCGCGCAGGCAGCGGGGACCAGCCTCCGCGCAGGCAGCGGGGACCTGCCTCCGCGCAGGCAGCCGGGACCTGCCTCCGCGCAGGCAGCGGGAACCAGCCTCCGCGCAGGCAGCGGGGACCTGCCTCCGCGCAGGCAGCAGCAGTGGCCGCGCCGGATCTCGGCTCCAAGTCGGCTCGGCTCGCAGCGGTAATCGATTTCGTTTCTGTTGAATATTAAAATAATTACTGGTTATTATAGTAATGAATTGACCGGTAGCTGTTTGTATGGTAATGCTGGTGCCTCGTCGGCAGCCCGCCGGCCGCGCCGCTCACGTTGCGAGGCGAAGCGCGATGCTTACTAGAATTAACACCTAACTAATTATATACCTGAGGAACTTATCAAAGCAATTTACATAATATTCATTCACTCGATTCGATCTCGTGATCTCCGGATAACTAGATATTAATTAGATTTAAGTGTTTCTTTTCAATTAGTTTTCAGGTTAGAATTAGCGTTAGCGTTAGCGCCATTCACACGAAGATCAAATTAATACGTACACTGTACAACCCCGCAGCACAGACCGGTCCGGTCCGGTGAACGTGCGGATGTCGCTGCATCGGTAGCATGCCCGCTTCCTCGTGAGCCATCCTGTTCGACTTAAAGTAAACAATAGTAGAATGTAAGTGTTGCGTAATCTTAGGAAGAGTTAGCATGCGCAGGGAAGGTAGAGCCTTGGTAGAGACGGTTCTCGGGTTCAGCCCATCGATAAGGAACTTACCTTTTCTGTGTCCTGTGCATGCACATTATCTTATCTACGTCCTTTTTGTATAAGAACCAATCAGCTCCAGACATGAGAACCAGAACTTTCCTCTGGATACAAATTGACTCACTTATAGATAGAGATCATTATTTGCGAAAACCATGGTGTAAGAGGACAAAGTAATATTTTGACGCTATGCTTGACCCTTATCGAAGTAATGTAGAGAGAAAACGGCAACGGTGGCGGGGCAAGCCGAGGTACACATACTCCGTTCGTAGATGTTCTGCTCTACAGCTACGGTTCAATGTCGTAGCTTTGCATTTAGCCAATTAGTTCGGCGGTGGAGCTGACAGGCGAGGGGCAGCGGCCCCGTCTCGGGCTCCGTCTCGCCCCGGTCTAGACGATAAACGCAGGAAGCCGGCGCAGGCGCAGCCGCAGCGGCCGTCGCTCATCATAACTCTGCGCTCGCGGGGACGGCGCAGCGACGAAGATTACTCGTTTCCTGGTCTGTCCTGATCCTTCGCTTAATCAGTACTAGCTGCTTCATATACATATTTGAATTGTTTGATCATGCGGGCACCGAATTTTTCCGGGATCAAAAGTAGCCTATCCAGGATTTAAGCAATCCTGGTATAAAATTTCTTCTAAATCCATTCAGCCGTTTAAGCGTAATGGAGTACCAAACATATGTATGTAAAGACTCACATATAATGATACCACACAAGCTGCCTCCCTTGCGCCTGCTCGCCGTTCTAGTTAGAGATGTTTCTATGAAGTAGAAGCGTGTTCTACATAAATCAGATCTATCATTATTTATTACTGTTTGTCCTACCTGTAGGAACTCAATGTAGTACACATTAGTTACCTACTGCCATGTCATACAGATACCTCCGCATAGACACACTAATTCAGTTCATAATTCATGCAAAAAAAGGTAAGTATGAGCAATCTTACATTTTTTGCTGCTTGCTTTGCTTATTTCGCAACGTTAATTTTAATGAAGTCCTTTTTGCGACACCGATTGGGCTTCGAGTGGCGATTCAATAAAAACTAGACCAAAGTTACCAACATTCAAGCTCGCTGGGCTTAGACCGCATTCTTCCGCACAAAAACTCATCTAAAGTGAACTAGTAAAAACACTAATAGATCGCAATAAGAATGAGTCGGTGTCGGCCAGCGGGGCGACTGCTTGTGGCCGATGCCGACGTGTCGCCGACGGTACCTGGCTGCTAAATTCGTAAGCTACTTAATTACACATAACACGAAGATAAGAGAGTAGGACGGAACGGAACCTGTAATGATAGTAAAAGTCGACTAGTTTTATCAGTGAAACTAACACGGCCCGAAGCCAGTTTACTCCTAAACTAATTCAATCGTTGTACCTAGGTATCTGCATTACGATTGCAATTCAATTATCTGCTCCACGAGACGGCCGCGGCCGATCAACAACGTTGTAAATCTACTGTTGAACTTCACACGTGTGGTTTGAGATAGGTTGGTTCGTAAATAACTTGAAGGTATCGATAGAACTACACCGTTAGGCGATTAAGATGCTTGTAAATATGAGTAGGTATTATATGAATGGCGCGGCACGGCTTCGTCGTCGTCGTCGTCGTCGTCGTCGTCGGTGGGTATCTACGCAGCGTGGGACCCCCTACCACCCCCCCCCCCACTCCCCCGGCGCGGCGCGACTGGAGTAAACACAGCGCTTCAGTGTTTCAGCCAGTCCGCGGCGCGACGCCCCGCGCCATCTAGCGGCCGCGCGGCACAACGCCGGCGCCATAGCGAGCCTGAAATACGGAACTGTTTGTACCTTTAGCTCTAGGCATAGAGGAAACCTCGCTGCTGTCTCAGCAGTGAGCAGAGGGATAGTGTCATTCAACAATTTGACAATTTGTGTAACCAAAACCAGTTGATCTATGTGTGTTTTGACAGCTCGTAAATACAGTGCCCTCACTGACACATTCTCTTTTCTTTCATGTATGATTGGATATTTCCAAGGTCTTGTTTTGTTATTTTACGGAATACCTATCAGCCAGTCAGTAGCTATGGTTTTCATAATTTATTTATTGTTTTTTTTTAATTTATTTAATTAAGACGGTTATAAAAACCAATTACTTAAATACATTTATTAAAAGAAAATAAAATTACATCATAACATCTAATCATAAGTTACAAACAATAGTCATCATCAGTCAATGATACCTAAGTCAAAGGACAAAGGCTTAGGTAGGTACTTCAAGTCCGCCAAATAATATCGGCTTCTCTCCTAAGTAAATAGGTACCTACTTACTAGTTCTAATTTTTCTAAGGTTTTTTGTGCATGAGATTCTCTTGGAAATTTCAAAATATTCGGACATAAACGGCTGTAGGTAACTTTTGAGTGGGTTGACTTAGAAGTTATATTTATATCGCAGCTTCAAGAGGTTACTTTCAACTGGATAGGTATGTCCAAGCGTTCCTGAGAAAAGAGGGTTGACAGACGGACAGACAGACGGACGAACAACAAAATGATCCTATAAGGGTTCCTTTTTTCCTTTTGAGGTACGGAACCCTAAAATGTAATTTAAGTTCACAATTTGAATACTAGGTACTACCAAGGTAATATTATCCTATAAGTAATCCGACTTCATACAAACGGGCGAAACGCGAGCTATACCTACGCGCCTCGATCTCGGCATGCGCTCAGCATGCAGACAGTCGCGGCTGTGCCGCAGTGACGAACGGATGGTGTGATGTTTTTTTAACAATAACCGCGCGATTTTTTCTCTAAACATAAGTTCAGGTACATATTTAATAAAGTAGCTGCAGGTATCTATAACCAAGTAAAAGATATTCCTTTTTCTCCAAAAAAATCTCCTAAAATTTAATAATAAAGCATTTTGTATGTAGGTACGTCTCAGTCGAGGCGCAAATATTTTTCGGTCGCAAATTTATAAGACCGATTTGTTATTCAAACATAAACAGGTTTTTTAATTAAATCTACCAATCAAAAAACAACACGCATTTTTATTGAACACTTCCCATTCAATTCACAAAGTATTTTATTTGTTTATATAAAAAAAGTACCTTCCTATATTTACAATCACAAAACTAAATGGAAACACAAAGTAGGCAAATGTAATTAAAATGGTGGAGGCGGGCAGCCCTATCGCATGTTTACCTACCGCGCGGCTGTAGGCATTTATTTCAAAGATACGGCCGAGTCCAAATACTGTTGGATAATATTACCGTGGTACTACTCAGAATATCGTCAAGTGGTTGAAAATTCTAAACTGTGATTTTCCCTGTTTCTGTTGTCGCATTGTGTTTAAACATCCTTTCACCGCACAACACAACACATCATTGTGTTTAAACATCCTTTCACCGCACAACACATCATTTTAATATTTTTTTGTGAAACCTGCTTTTGAAGCTTTCCACTAAAGGGCTCGAAATTAAAATTCGTTAGTTTGTTCCAATTTTTTGGATTTAAGTACCTCGTTTGTGTCAACTATAATTCTAAGCTTTGTTCTTCTAAAGCTAGGTTTACGAACGGTGACCTAGGTATGTGACGAGGTTTTTACTTTGTATGTTAGCTTGTCGGCTTTTAGACCTCGTGTACCTTAGTGGCGTCTTTAATATAGGTACTTGGCTTACATGAGTACCTACTACGCTACCGTTCATTACCTAGGTACGCTTGTTTGCCGGAACCCACAGAAGCAGGTGCACAAGTGTACAAATAGCCCAAGATATTAGATACCTACCTATGCATATAGCTTATAGATAGATATATGTATATAATGAAACTCACGCCAGTTAGGGGTTGGTGGAGAAGTGGAATCGGCAGAGAGTTCCGCACACAACTAGCATAGAAAACTATCGGAGGAGTATTATCATTATTATCGTCTTCGGCGCGGGGCGGCGTGGCGGCGGGGCGGCGGGGCGGCGTGGCGGCGGGGCGGCGTGGCTGACAGACATGGAAGAAACGATTTAGTAGCGAGATGCATACTATTATGGAAACCGCAATAACAATAAAGTTAAAAGCTTCTAGCCGTTTGCAGAAAGTTTATTTCGTTTATCAATTTAGCGGCGTCCGTGATCTCGTTGGCGCTGCCAGATGTTTGTACAACTTTATGTGTAGATGCACCTAGGTACCTAACGGCGGAGGCGATGACGAACTTCATTTTCTTAGGGAAAGTTATTCAAGGCTCAACCATTGGTAAGCATATATCCAAGTGTTCACAATAGTTAAATAAAAACAAATAATGCTGGTCAATTCACACAACATTATCCAGCCCCAAGCTAAGCAGAGCTTGTATTATGGGGGGATAACCGATATACACCCTGAACAAATATCTGCAGATCGTACAAACATTTGTCCCGAGGCGGGAATCGAACCCGCCACCTCCTGCGTCGCAGGCGAACCTTCGCCCGCTGCGCCACAGAGGTCGTCAATTAGGATCAGTGATGAGGTAGCTGCCCCTCGCCTCTTACCCGGGCACCTGTACTGTACTGCACCCACCGCGCTGTACCTGCCGGCCGGGGAGCGGCCTGCCGGCGGCGCGCGGCGCGCGGCGCGCGTGTCGGCCGCGCTGCATGCATCCCCGTCGGGAGAACAGAGCACCTGCGTAGGTACGTGTACGTGTACGTGTATGTTTATTTGGGTTATTCCAGTTTTCCCCCTTTACAAATCCCCCTTAAGGGGGAAAACTGGAATTCATTTTTTTGAGTTCAGTTTTCCCCCTTGAGAAAAATTTTTCAAGGGGGAAAATTGTATGTGCAGGTACATAAAGTGTGTTTATTTTAGAGAGTTTTGGTTAAAGCAGTGTTAAAATTTGTTTCTTTTTCTAACGTTATTTGTATAAACTGAGAAGATTTTTATTGAATGGTGCCTAAAGTACCAGGAGAGCAGAAGTGATTAGATCAGTTGAGCTACCTGTAAATTGTGTGCAAGTCTTCAGTTAGGTCAATTGTAAATAGTAATTCTAATTTATTTCTATTCATAAATTGTCAATAGTAAGAGTCTACTTGTTGGTGATATCTGCTGTAGTTCTTACAGCTGAAGTGTCATCTCATAAATACGGTTCTCACAGAGATCTCGAGTAGTTAATTGCGGTAATTCCGATAAGCTTTGGATAATGATCCGCTACAATCGACACCTGCCATTAGCGGCAGATCTCGGCTTGCACAGCATCCACGCCACGCTCATCTCGCAAAAACACTATTTGCGTAGCTATATAAACGCTGATTATCAAAAATGATTGCATTTGTCAGCACTGTCGCATCCGCCACGTCCGCGACCTGCCCGCCCGCCCCTCGCCCGCGACCTGCCCGCCCGCCCCTCGTCCGCGACCTGCCCGCCCGCCCCCGCCCCTCGCCCGCGCCGGTCGGTACTGACATGATTTCAAGCGAGCTAGAAACGACTTACCTACTTAACTTTCTAAACATTTGAAACTATGATTTCTTATAAATCTTAGATAAATGCACCACATTACCATTTATTTTATCTTAATTATTGAATCAATTCACAGTTTATTCGATCACATTAGTGTATTTCACCGTAACACATCAATTCTATCTTATTTAAATGCACAATCAAATGCAAAATAAAAGGTTATTATCTTAAATCAGTTCTACTTCCTGCTAATGGATTTATACCGGTATAACATCTGCATCCACTGAAAGGATATTGCGTGTATATAATGTGAGCAATTGGCTAGGACAAAAGTAAGAGAGTGTCACAAATAGAGACGGCGCGGCGGCGGCGCGGCGGCGGCGCCCCGGCGACCGGCCGCCGCGCGGCAATTAGCCCTCGTTGACTCCGCCGATGGGAATCAGTTGGAGGCCGACCTCGACACCTCACTCATCAGGGCATATCGATTCACTAACCAAATACTTCACACAAGGCATTGCAGCAACCAGCAACCAAGATATCGGAATATACTAAGAATATATCGGAACCTATCAGCGCACCCCCCACCCCCCATGTCTGTCACAATCGGCGTTGCAATCAATCGTGTGTTGACAAAACAAAACACGCAATAATAAGTAAGTACATTCTGTGCTGCTAATTGCCGTAATTAATATTTTTTTAAGCATTCTGAATGATTTGACTGCAAATGTTGTTTAATAGATGAATCACGCGATCAATGGGCTGTGTAACCTCTAGCGTGGCCCGCGAGTCGCTAGTTGCTAGTGGCTAGTGTAACCTCTAGCGTGGCCCGCGAGTCGCTAGTTGCTAGTGGCTAGTGTAACCTCTAGCGTGGCCCGCGAGTCGCTAGTTGCTAGTGGCTAGTGTAACCTCTAGCGTGGCCCGCGAGTCGCTAGTTGCTAGTGGCTAGTGTAACCTCTAGCGTGGCCCGCGAGTCGCTAGTTGCTAGTGGCTAGTGTAACCTCTAGCGTGGCCCGCGAGTCGCTAGTTGCTAGTGGCTAGTGTAACCTCTAGCGTGGCCCGCGAGTCGCTAGTTGCTAGTGGCTAGTGTAACCTCTAGCGTGGCCCGCGAGTCGCTAGTTGCTAGTGGCTAGTGTAACCTCTAGCGTGGCCCGCGAGTCGCTAGTTGCTAGTGGCTAGTGTAACCTCTAGCGTGGCCCGCGAGTCGCTAGTTGCTAGTGGCTAGTGGCAGGACCGATGATCGTTGGTGGAACAATGACCTTTGTAAAATGCTGCCATTATGCATTAGGCCATTATTAACTTTTGCCCGCGGATGTGATCGTCTTTTTCCGGGATACAAATTAGCCTATAGGTACCTTAATAATAAATAATACCGGACAATCCACACAGCACAGCATCATCTAGCCCCAAGCTAAGCAGCAAGACAGGAATCGAACCCGCAACTTCCTGCGCCGCAGGCGGAGCTTCGCCCGCCGCGCCACCGAGGTCGTCATGGTCATCATCACCTAGGTACCTAATGATAGGTATTCCAAGTGTAGTCTAGAACTAAACGTTGAAACGTTCGCATTTATATCTACCTTCACATAGCAATGTAATAGGGATCATACGATTTATTTCCGTGCTTAAAGTAATGGGTAATTAATAATTCATAAATTACAGATCTCAAAATGTTGCTTAGCTATAATGTACAGTAAGTACAATTACAAAAGTAGACATAGATGTAGACCACTGAATGTTTAGTTTGTCCCCGGAAGGGCGCTATGTATCTACTCGTACAACTAGGTAGAGTCTGGCGGACCGACGTCGGTTTCTTATCAGTTTTCTGTATTTCCGTGGTTCCGCGCCGCGGCCAAGCTGCCAAGGCTGTGCTCGAAGGTGAAGCCGCGGGCTGTGCGATATACCTACCTTGATACACACCTGTCTGTGAGTTTTTGGATTTGCTTTTCGTAAAACAAACTCCAAAGTCCGATTCACAAAAGCAATGTGTAAACGAATTCAAATGTTAGGTTTTTTAGCCTATGCCATCCCAACAATCCCTACACATTGTTTACAATAATTCATACCTAGTTTGTGTGATCGATAGAGTCCTGTTCGACTCGATCCCGAGTGAGCGCTGCAGCGCTGTGAGCGCGGCGGTGCGTCAGTGATCGATAGAGTCCTGTTCGACTCGATCCCGAGTGAGCGCTGCAGCGCTGTGAGCGCGGCGGTGCGTCAGTGATCGATAGAGTCCTGTTCGACTCGATCCCGAGTGAGCGCTGCAGCGCTGTGAGCGCGGCGGTGCGTCAGTGATCGATAGAGTCCTGTTCGACTCGATCCCGAGTGAGCGCTGCAGCGCTGTGAGCGCGGCGGTGCGTCAGTGATCGATAGAGTCCTGTTCGACTCGATCCCGAGTGAGCGCTGCAGCGCTGTGAGCGCGGCGGTGCGTCAGTGATCGATAGAGTCCTGTTCGACTCGATCCCGAGTGAGCGCTGCAGCGCTGTGAGCGCGGCGGTGCGTCAGTGATCGATAGAGTCCTGTTCGACTCGATCCCGAGTGAGCGCTGCAGCGCTGTGAGCGCGGCGGTGCGTCAGTGATCGATAGAGTCCTGTTCGACTCGATCCCGAGTGAGCGCTGCAGCGCTGTGAGCGCGGCGGTGCGTCAGTGATCGATAGAGTCCTGTTCGACTCGATCCCGAGTGAGCGCTGCAGCGCTGTGAGCGCGGCGGTGCGTCAGTGATCGATAGAGTCCTGTTCGACTCGATCCCGAGTGAGCGCTGCAGCGCTGTGAGCGCGGCGGTGCGTCAGTGATCGATAGAGTCCTGTTCGACTCGATCCCGAGTGAGCGCTGCAGCGCTGTGAGCGCGGCGGTGCGTCAGTGATCGATAGAGTCCTGTTCGACTCGATCCCGAGTGAGCGCTGCAGCGCTGTGAGCGCGGCGGTGCGTCAGTGATCGATAGAGTCCTGTTCGACTCGATCCCGAGTGAGCGCTGCAGCGCTGTGAGCGCGGCGGTGCGTCAGTGATCGATAGAGTCCTGTTCGACTCGATCCCGAGTGAGCGCTGCAGCGCTGTGAGCGCGGCGGTGCGTCAGTGATCGATAGAGTCCTGTTCGACTCGATCCCGAGTGAGCGCTGCAGCGCTGTGAGCGCGGCGGTGCGTCAGTGATCGATAGAGTCCTGTTCGACTCGATCCCGAGTGAGCGCTGCAGCGCTGTGAGCGCGGCGGTGCGTCAGTGATCGATAGAGTCCTGTTCGACTCGATCCCGAGTGAGCGCTGCAGCGCTGTGAGCGCGGCGGTGCGTCAGTGATCGATAGAGTCCTGTTCGACTCGATCCCGAGTGAGCGCTGCAGCGCTGTGAGCGCGGCGGTGCGTCAGTGATCGATAGAGTCCTGTTCGACTCGATCCCGAGTGAGCGCTGCAGCGCTGTGAGCGCGGCGGTGCGTCGGGCTGTCAATTATCGAGGACGAGTCACTCCGAGCGGTGCCGTTTACGCAATAATGCTCCGTTAACTCATTGACAAAGGTTTTATTGTCCAAAATCATGCACATTTGATTGATATTATTGAAGTTTACGCGTTGAGAAGTCATTTTTTACAAAACTTGGCGTGAGAAATTTTAGTTTGAAAGTACTAATAATAATAATAATGTAATGTCGAATTTTCGACCACGGCAGCCAGTCTCATCGGAGACTAGCCAGATGCGCAAGTACCCATTGATATAAGTACAATTCTGTAGATATGGTACGTCCTCCCAGCGCTATCTCAACAAATGGCCTGTGTTGTGTTACCTACAACTAAACGCAAAGACACGCTATTTCCAATCTATTGCAATATTTCTACCTATTGTACCATCATTGGATGGAAAGACGTATCTAGACCGAAGTGCGATCGAAACAACACTACACGCGATACACGTACCTACGCCGGCAGCGCCGGTCCGACTGTGACTGAGGTGGATGGACCTAATTGGACTCAATTTGAGCGTTCCACTTTCGAGGAGCTAGTGCCCAATCTCATTAATTTTACTCACATCGATGCAAGTACCCAATATGTCCTGCGCATCTGGCTAGTGCTCAAGTGTGTGCGCGAACACAGGTGCACTTTCTATTTCTTCACTCTTACAATTTATATTATTGAAAGTATTATTAACACAAGCAGAAAAACCACTTTAATTTAGGTACAACAGAAGGCAGAGTCTTCGAAGAAATTAATGTCATAATTAAAGAGAAAGTGAAGTAGTACCTAGCGAGATCTCTAAAGATTCCTATCTACCTATTGCAAATTGCAAATTATCACCCAGTGAAATTGGTGAATAAACGAACTACCTAAATGAAGTTCTATCATAATTACCCGAAGAAGTTGTCAGAAAGATGATCATCATACAAAAAGACGGCGACGGTGGGCACCGGGCACTGGGCACTGGGCACCGGGCGAGGCAGCGCGAGCGCGGCGAGCAGGGACCTTCGCTCGCCGCCCCACCGAAACCGTACAACCTATAAATTGAATACAACATGCCCGCTGATAAAGCTGGCTGTTCCTGCCCGGCTGCACCTGCCGAGGACGTTTTTTAAAAACATATTTTACGAGAAATGCAGAAAAACTGACAGGTAGCCTGTCGCGACAATGTCCCCGTTCTACTCGGTTTTAACTGGACCTGGCGCAACGCACAGCACAGCAGTGAACAGAACACTTGATACCTACGCCTATCTATTTATTATAAATGTATGAATTATAAACCAGCTAGAGATTCTTACTGGGAGCTCGTAGATAAGTACGTGCACTATGCCAACCAGCCCTACCCGGTACACGATTTTGCGCGGAATTGTTACTTAATATTGTTTTATCCTAATATTATTTTGATAATTTGTTAAAAATAACATTTTTAGAGTGATTTGTTTGTAAGCCTAAAAAAAATAACGTTATTGATCCTGAGAGAATGTAACGTAATGTATAAACGTTTCAGCTCCATCTAGCGGCGCGGCGCGGGCGCTTCTAGAACAAACATTGTCTAATTATAAAAATGTCGCAGATTGTTAGGTTATGTATGGTAGACAATAAATAAAATAATAAATAAAATAAATGTTTATTGCAATTACTTAAAAACTATACAAACAGGTTCTGGAGTCACCCTTTAAGCAAAATTTGCTTGTGTTGGGAGACCCCGCTCTTACCATTTATACATTAGCAATATTTAAGTATTTGCGTAAAAAATTCAGATAATTAAGAAATTACAAAGAAAAAATATTATTTAGGCAACGAAAAGAAACATTATTGTTTGTTCAGAAAGTGCAGCTTACATAGGTTGTCATCCTCCAATAACACCAGGCTCATAAGAGCCTGTAATTACAATTATTTAATTTAATTACAATGTACATAATGTGTACACAACACACCAATATAGTATTATGTATGTTCAGGATCATGTAGGTAGGTACCTACCTATCTTATTAGGTAATTAAGTAAACTTCCAAATAAGGAATTTAAAGGTCTAGTTGTTTCACCTAAATTAGTATAATAACTACTTAAACGATCTCGACTGTGATTATACTACAGACTTAAAATGTACCTACAAAAAAATTCAAAACATAATTTGGCGTGTTTTAAGTAACTATAGGTGTACCGACTTAAAATTCATTTAGTTAAAATTTAATTGGACCATCTTCGGGGTGTAACATTTCCAATAAAAAAGAATTCTAAATCGGAATACTCTGTAAAAAGTTATGCATAGGTAGCTACATAAAAAAAATATACGCGTCGATTACTTTCTCCGTTTTTCATAGTTCGTTAAAAACAGTGAAATAAACTAAAAATTAGTTATCCATAGATCTAAGTAAATAACTCAGATATGTGTAGGTATGTGAAAAGTAAAGCGCCTAGTTACTTATTGGAAGGGCTACTTTATCTTTAGTCCAGGCCAGAAGACTCCACTTCACTTGGTGACAACCAGCGGCATTCTTTTAAACAAATAACATAAATCATCACATACGTACTTACAATTAATTCATTAAGGTAAGTACCTATATTATATATGTGACGCGTGTTGATTAATAACGGAACATAAATCATTATTTGGTAACCGCATATGATTTTGATGATTAATTCATAACATGAGGTTACTGTATAATTATATATTTTTTTGTTTTTATTTGGAGTACTTTGTGTCAACACCTAGACGTGAGATTATAATAAAGATTGATTACTGCAAGACATTCATGAATATTGTCATTATTCAACTAGATATTTTAATTAATTAGGTAGCTCATATAATTTGTTTGAACACTGTCAATAGCAATTTCAATGCTTAATGCAAATGTGGACTGAGCTTCTGTTTATACATTCACTGTACCTTATTTATGATGTAAATGTTTTAAGATAATAAAAATAAGAATTTAACATTTTCAAGTTTTAGTTTAATTGCTTCGAGGTAAGCCTTAGTGGTAATGTGAACAGTCTCTATGTAGGCTAATGCAGGTTGCATTTCAGTCAGCATAGCACTGGGTAGGTAGGTAGGCTAGGTAGAGACAGCACGGCCGGCCAGCGCCGCGCCGCGCCGCCGCGTCGCGGGCCGTGCCTCGCGGGGCGGGGCGCGGCGGCGCGGCGGCGCGGCGGCGCGGCGGCGCGCGACCGACGACGGACGAAGGTCGCGCCAGCCCGCTGTGCTGCTAGCTCGCACCAACCTTGGAGACTACACTTGTGCATGTTGCTTTGCGTTGGATTGTGCATGCTTATGTTGGATTCTTGTTTTACTCATCATGCAATGTTTTCTTTTCTATATGAAGTAAAGTTATGTAGAATAATGTTATTGCACTAAAATAATTTAAAAAGGTACTTAGGTATTTTAAGATTTAAGAATTTCAAGAGGTCCAAATCTAAATATTTCCTACCTAGGTACCAATCTCCAGAAAAAGTTTTAGCACAATTTTGGCATAAATTAAACTAAAGTACCCAAACGAACATGCAAGTCCCTTCCCGATGATTACCGATGAAGCCTATACATTAGAGAATCATTATCATGATAATGCAAAAAGAATAATATTGGGAATTAATCATTATTATGTCAGCTTTACCTACCTGCTAACTAAATATTTTACCTACTAACAAAAACTTATGGTAAGACTTTTGCTGACTAACAGTTTCATAACACCATTTATTGTTTTATCATAATATTCAGTTCGTAAAGAAGCTTAAATTATTTTCATTAGGTATAAAAAATATTTATATACCTAAATTCAGTATAAGTTAAAACTAAGTAAATTAGGAATTTCCTGTTATCATGATAGTGGTTATTAAAAATTCGATACAAACCCAACACATAAATAAGTAATGTTTCGCAAGTTAATAAATTCTTTGGTTCAAACTGTTGTGAATAGGTACAAATTATGTAGGTAGGTACATAAACAATACAAATTATGTACCTACTTAGATAATTTGTACTCATAAGTAAAAACTGTGGGCTTATTTACCCAACTTATTTCATTTTTTTTTTGAAATTACAAATCCTATTCCGTTAAAATGTTGTGCGTTTAACGTTTAACGGCGATACTGTGAAATCAACGAATAAAATAATTTAAATATTTAATTGCCTTAAAAGCGACAAAACGTCATGAAACGAGTGTTCTTAAGTTTTATTTATCCCCAAAAATAGTATTAAGTAGGTATGTGAATTTTAAATCTCTGCAGTGACGTACCGTACCGTTTAGAACATATTTAAAAACCGTCATTTCATATAAATACTAAGAAATCAAATAATATCGCAAAAGTTTTTACGATATTATTTGATTTCTTAGAAATTACCCTTAGTGTGGGGTTACGCACTATAATAACAAAAATCATATAAATACTATTATTAGAATCCATTCTTATACATGTCTGAATTTTTAGCAAAATACCTAGGTATGTTGTTTGTGGAGCATAACAACGGTTACCTATGAATTGAACGAATAATATCAGATAATTATCGATTGTTGAGTAAGTTCCGTGGTGTGGCTGCGTCGTCGTCGCCTAACGTTTTAGTGGCATGGCTGGCACTGCTTGCTCGCTGGTCGGAGGTTTCACTCCGCTCGCTTCATTGCGCGCGCGGAATGTCATTTGGTTGGTGTTGGTGTATGGGCACTGGCCAGCGCCCGCACCGACTGGTCCCACCACTCAGCACAACACCTCGCTCGCCACTATCTACTGTAACACGTTAACTTTTTTGCTTCGTAGCGCCCACGTATGCGATTCCCAACGGTTGAGCTCCTTTAACATTTTTTGTGACTAAAAATTGACAAGAGAAAGCTATAAAATCGATTCTGACGAGCAATTTTTTTTGCCATCGCAAGACGGCCGGTCTGCCGCCAGTTTAAGCAAACTTGATGTATTAATTAGGTGGAAAACAAGTTCGCAGCAACTCTAATACAATAATAGTCAGTAATTAAATTATCGATGATAGTAAGCAATGTAATGTGCATACTTTCTCTACAATACAATAGGTTTATGGAGATACCTAACGTTGAATCAACGTTAAAAAGATCAATAAGTTTATAAATACCTAACACATAAAGAGTAAAGATGTAAACATTTAACTATCACGGATTCAATTAAAGTGTAAAATGTGACAAATGAGATTCTAAAGCTGCGTAGGTAACTGCGTTACAAGAAGGAGCCAGTCTCGTTCGACTATTTCATCTGAAAGTGTTAGAACACTTATTTTTCTACAAATGTTAATGTCATTGTTACCATGAGATAAAAACTGTGATGTCAAATTGTAGAAGTAGGTAACTGAAAATATACATTCTGAATTCAGAAGGCTAGTGCGAAACACTAGACTTACAAATGATGCCTTTCGGTCTCATTTGGAAGTGATGCCTTTCGGCATGATAAATAACAATAAATTAATGAACTAAAATCTAAGAGTAAAAAATAATTGACCATAATGCTTCCTATCCTAGCGTTACCTACTCTGTCATACAGCAAGCATAAGACACACACGTACAATGCAGTCTTAAAACTTTTAAAGGAATGAAAAGTACCTATCTGTTATTTTTAAAATCAGGTTACGTTTGCCACAGAGAATCTTATTGTAGTTTGTCAAATGTTTTTTGTCGGGTCGAGAGGCGCGGGCGCACCGCAGGCGCAGGCGCAGCGCCTACCTGCCGCCCGCGCCTCTCGCGGGTCATAACATAACATAAGCAAATAACCCGCTTTTTATCATTTCTAATTAATTATACCTATTCTGACCGGGTGTTATCAATAAATACTCTCATGTTTAAAATATTAACTCTGATTTATTTTAAATACTTAGATAATAATATAAAACATTACAGACTAAGTAATATTAGTCGCTAAACTTGCACAACTAACTCAATCTAGGTATTTCTTACATTAATGAATCGCTTTGACAGTGACAGGTCCATTCTCAGAAGTGTTCCTCAGTCATCGCTTCTCGTGCGCCGACGCACCCGCGAGGCTGCCCTACCCTGCCCTGCCCTACCCTACCCTACCCTTACAGACACCGAGGCATTTTAGGAAAATAAGAATAAAAGTCATTTCCATATTTCAATTTCTATAAAGAACCTTTTTAATATATATCATCATTATACGTCGTAGGTACATTATTTTATATAGAAAAAATACCTATTTATACAAGTATTAAGTACCGAGGTCGGCCACATATACATACAAACGAAAAAAAACAACAAAACAAGTAAAAAACAGGAATAAAACCATTTTGGCATCGTGTCTGCATTCTTTTAATTATATTTTTAATAAATTATGTGTGGGACCTAGGTCTGTACCGAGTGCGCGAGGAGCGTGCTGCGTGCCGCCAGCGTGCTGCGCGCGCGGGCAACACCAACAGCCGCGCGCGTCGCGCCGTGCGCGCGGCACGCTCCTTGCTGTACGTCTACGAGCATGGATGCTCTTGCACTCATCTCGCTTCATTACACTTAATTAAAATAAAAATTGCACCTATTGACTCACTCGTATTCCCTCACTTGAAGCTTCGACCCGATTCACATGTTTTACTCTCTCTTCTCCTCTCTAATCATAAATGTACAGTAGCAACGATTTAAATGTAATCCACACCGGCCCGCCTGCCCTTGCGGGTAGGCCTGGACGTGTGTGGACGTTATTTTACAATATCTATAAATAAATTCGATGAAATCGTCCTTTACAGAATGTTAAGACGCCACGCACTCTCGACGTCGGTCGTGCGGTGAGGCAGGGCGCGACCCGCGGCGGCCGCGGCGGGCCGCAGCGGGCCGCGGCCGCGCGGGCTGTGTGAGTGGGGCACTTACCGCGCGACGAGGCCGCCGGCCGCGGCGAGGGTGCGTGAGCGACGACGCCGGGATCCACCTCCGATTTAAGCTCTCATTTATCAATTAGACTATCTAGCTAAACGTCATCGGCGATCACTCGGAACCTCGGCGTCTCGACAGAAATAATATAAACGATTACTGGCTTCGATCTTAACTTACACACGATCAAACGCGACTTCACTGAAATCATAACGAACAACTCAAACGACAGCGTCCGATAGGTCCACGATTCGGACCGCGCGCACAGATCATTATATACAGAGGCGGCCCGAGGGAGCCGCGGGCACGTCCAGGCCCGCGGACTCGTGTACTCGCCAAGTACCGGTACTATGTACACGTGGACGGAGGTTCGACCCGCGGGAGCGCGCTAGTGCGGCTCGCCGTGCGAGTAGTAGGGCCGCGGCGGCGCCCACGGGGCGAACTGTTAGTGCGCTTGCAGCGTGTGCGCGCCCGGCGGCAGGCCGTGCTGCGGCGAGAGGCCCGGCGGCGAGTGCGAGTGCTGCAGCGGCGAGCCGTGGTGCTGGTCGTGCCCGTAGTGCGCGTGCCCCATGCCGTCCATCATCTCGCCGCCCAGCGTGTTGGGCGGCGTCATGCGTTTCTCCTTCTGGCGCCGGTTGCAGAACCACACGCGCACCACTTCCTTCTCCAGCTGCAGGCTGTCCGCCAGCGAGGTGATCTCCTGCGCGCTCGGCTTGGGCTGCTTGTGGAAGTGCTGCTCGAGCGCACCCTTCACCGACACCTCTATGCTGGTGCGCTTCTTGCGCTTGCGGCCCTGCGCCGCGATCTTGTCGATGGAGGTCGGCGAGCCGGTGGTCGAGTCCGCCTCCTCCAGCCACTTCTGCAGCAGCGGCTTCAGTTTGCACATATTCTTGAAACTGAGCTGCAGCGCCTCGAAACGGCAGATGGTGGTCTGCGAGAAGACGTTCCCGTAGAGCGTGCCCAGCGCCAGGCCCACGTCCGCCTGCGTGAAGCCCAGCTTGATGCGGCGCTGCTTGAACTGCTTCGCGAAGGCCTCGAGGTCGTCGCTGGTGGGCGTGTCCTCCTCTGGCTGGTCGCGCTCCATGTGGTGGTGCAGGTGCGGCGAGGGCTGGATGTCGCGCAGCATGTGCTGGTGGTGCATGCCCGGCATGGGGTAGGAGCCGTGCAGCGCGACGGGCGAGCCGGCGCCGTAGTGCGGGCTGACGACGGGCGCGTGCCAGCCGTGCGAGTGCTGCAGGTGGCGCGGGTCGTGGCCCGCGTGCGGCTTCACGTCGGGCTGGTGCGCGTGGTGGTGGTGGTGCTGGTGCATGCCCCAGGGGTCGCCCGGGGGCAGCGCGGACCAGGGGTTGGTGAGCACTGGCGCGCCCGGCGACGGCGACCCGCCGGCGTGCAGCGCGTGCTGGTACTTCATGTCGGCGGGCTCAGCGGAGCGCGGCGACGCCGCGTGGTACCCGCCGATGTTGCCGAGCTCCATCTCGGCGGGCATGTACGTGGTCGCCGCCATGGCGCCGTACCTCAGATCCACGGTGGACGGCGTCTTGCCGGCTCGAAGGCTCTCGAGCCTCCAACTGGCTTACTCGGTCGCGAAAACTGCGCGGATATCGCGCTACGCTGCGGCAGCGGCGGGGGCCACCTCACATCACCGAACTCGACAGCGAGCGACATACGCGTGCGTGCACGGCGGCAGCACGGAGCGGACTGAGGCGCACGGCGGTGCTGCGCGCGCCCGCCGCCCCGCGCCCGGAGAGGGGCCGGCCCCGCCCCGAGCGCGCCGCCCGCTAATGACGATGTAATTACTGCGCCCCGCCCCGCCCGCCGCCCCCCGACCCCTGCCCCTGCCCCAGCCCCTGCCCCCCCGCCTGGCTCAGCCTGCGCGCCGCTCGGACCCGCGCTCCGCCGCCGCCGCGTCGCTGCCGCCGCCGCACCGCCGCAACGCAACCCAACTACCTCCATGCACGTTTGTCACATTTCTGTTTAGATAACACTTGCTTTTGTAAAAACAAACAAGTGATTTATCTACCATAAGAGGCTGCTATGATAATAAAATATTGAATTTTGTATGACATATTAATAATCTCATCCAAAAAAGTATAATTTATCGATATGAAACAAAAAAAAATTAAATATATGTCAAAAAAATATTATAAGTTGGTAACTTATAAAAAAAATATTATGCTGTTTTAATGATAAATATCATTATATTTTTTTACTTAGAAATATAAAATCAAATACTTATAGTAAATTTACTATTACAACCCTGTAAAAGGTATTCGATTTTTTATAACTAGGCTTGTATAGCTATATATATAATACTTTATATATTATAATTCTACATTAAAAAAATGTTGAAGGAGACCTAAGTACCTACCTACCTCTTTATCTATACCTACAGATACATAGAGAGGATGAAACCTAGCTGATTTGAAATGCTACAAACATAGGTAAAAAAAATAACACTTGGTTGCTTAGCTGGGCTGGGAACACACTAACGGTACCTACCAATAATGTATCTAAGCAAGATGATGAGCCAGATCGGCGCGTGGGTACGTCGGCAGTGGCACTGTCGGCACTCGGCAGTGCCTCGCGCAGGTGGAGGTAACGGTCCAACCATTAAAATATTTAGTTTGGGGACAAGGCCAAAGCACTCAGCAAACTGTTTTAGATAAATTAAATTAATAAATCAAGGATATTACCAGATGGACAACATTTTAAAGTAGGTTAGGAAGGTGATTTACAAAAATATCAAAAAGTTAGGCATATTGTAGACTGTTATTTTAAATTTGTCTTTTCAGTTGTTTTACACATACCTAGGTAATTTTCAAACATGACAACACACATCAATTTTGCCTTGAAGCCACCGCACACCCAAAGTTTATGATTACCTAAAAAAACATTTATATTTTTGTGGCATTACATTTTAGGTACCTACTAACATGAATATTACACAGTAAATGAAACTTGTAAGTTAGTAATCTCAGGTGAGTACTGCGAGCTGCACCAACGGATGATCTCAGATTCCAGCGTCCATCATGAGGGCTGAGAGATTTAACAATTAAAATATTCAACACGAGTAGGTATCTGCTCAAGAGGGTGCTAGTTTCTAATAAGACTCAAAACAGCTTTATTCAGAACTACTTTATAAAAATGAGTTACATATTTACCTTTTATTGAAAATGGTTCTTTATTTATTTAAAATTTGGTAACAGCAATCTTATATATAAAATTCTCGTGTCACAATATTCGTTCCCGTACTCCTCCGAAACGGCTTGACCGATTCTCATGAAATTTTGTGAGCATATTGAGTAGGTCTGAGAATCGCCCAACATCTATTTTTCATACCCCTAAGTGATAATTTTAAATTTCCACGCGGGCGTAGCCGCGGGGCGCAGCTAGTTTTATATAATATAGTACTTGCAACCATAAATTCAAAGTTTTAATCGTTTCTTTGAACTTCGTAGAACATACCCAGGTTGAGATTAAAATACAGTTGGTAGTCAGATACAATGTGTCACCATTCTACTTTTCGAGCATACCTACCTACGAATATCAATAGAATTAAAAATGTTTATAATAACCACATAGCAAGCTACAATTTAAAAAAATCACATACAACATCTCTTGTTTTATTCTATCATTATAATTTTCTATGTCCTAAATAAATTTATGTTAGATTTTAGAAAAATGAAAAAAAAATAGCTATTCATTACTTACATACACAGTGGTGCCAAAAATTTGAACATCACTATACGATATAAATAATAAAAAATAGTTGCTATGAATAGCTATTTTTTTCTTCATTTTTCTAAAATCTAATTCCAAAATATTCTTGCTTAATAAATATTCTATAACCGTAAACCTAATACGATTTCTGAATCAAAAACTTTAATAGACTTTTTTGATATAAAATGTATTGTAGTATTTCGTTGTCCAAGCCAGGTGCCATGCGCAGAAAACAGTATTATTATAAAAAGTAGGTAATGTTAAGTGTTTGTTGTTGCGTTTACTTTTAAATACTTCAATCAAACTGATCGCAATTATTTTTCGCAGAAACATGATTACCTAGTAGCTAGTAGTTTTTTGGTATCCAGTAGAAAATAATAGGTACTTGTCCAAACAATTGAAGTAGTAAAGTAGGAGTTGAAATAGTTAGGTTCAATTAATTTAGTTGATTAAGTTATTTTAGTTATTATAGGCACCTATTGATTAAAAAATCATAATAAAGATTATATTAAATAATAAAATAACTGAGGTAGAGGTGAGAAATTTTATAAACTTTCTAGAAAAAAACTTACGTAATTTCAAACAAGCAATCTCCTAAGCCATTAATTTTATTTTTCCAAAGTTATGTTTCTCAGGACTGTTGTTGATTCACTCACGAGCGTAAAATAATTTGTAGCGTGTCTGTTCAGTGTGCCCCTACTAGCGCCATCTGTTGTCGAGTAGAGGAAGTAAGCAGCTGTACCTTTTATTTTGGGAATTGGAAATTAGGTTGGTCGCTTACTTTCAAGACTGTTTTGAGATATGAGAAATTAAATGTAATTATGTTATTGTAATTAAAGTTTCTCACAATCACGTGGTATATTGATTTAGCATAGGTAAAGTCACGACCTAAAAAATAAACAGACGAAGGCTCCAAAGCTCCTCGTGAACACAAACCCACTACAGCAGCTGAACCATTCCGCTCCTCAGGCGTTCCTCCAGGCGGACCTCCAGGCGGAGCTCCAGGCGGACCTCCAGGCGGACCTTCATGGTACTTTCAATTCAACAGTTCTAAACTTACAATTCCTGCTCTTATAAGAATCTGTTATCTAATTGTCATGGGTAGGACCAAAGATTTTGATTTTATACATTGTGAAACAAAAGAAATGACAACTTAGTACTTGGGTAGGTACTCTTGATTTGGGAACGTTTTTACGGATATCTTTTTGATGAAAACTGAAGGAAATTGAATAAAATACCAAAAATAGGTCTTGCCGATTCGGAGGCAAACTCTTTATTGTTTCACACAGGTGCATGCAGATGCATCGACCACCAGAGTCGCGCCGAGTAAGCACTTACATTCTAAGAACACCATGTGCTGTCTAATCAGCACATTTCTAGAGTCTAGACTTAATCTAAAACAGAGGGGTGAGGGGTTTCCGTAACTCCTCCCTCCCTAAGAGGAAAATTATCGGTTGGATCGATTTGAGATTTGTGCCGATAATTTTTCTTACACATAAAACGCAGCAATTTTTGCCGAAGGACATAAAATACAATTAAAAGAAAACTAAAAGTTACTAAACCTAGAGTCGCGAATCCTAAATTTTCACTGAAGTTATAGCCTTTGTTATTACCTAAAACACTTTCGATCACTTCACTATGCCTTAGAGAATACGCCATGTATTTCACTTCGTCTAAGTTAACTCCGTTCATATTAAGCACACGTTTACTGGATATCGTTGCTTTAACGCGTAGCTGCGGTAAGGCGATTAGCGGAATTGGCTCAACAGCATCCGATTCCTTAAGGATCCGGTGAAGTATACGAATTCCATTGATCTCCAAATCACAGGGTTCGTCGATGGTTGCCAAGTAAGTCCCCAATATTGGCTGCTTAGTGATCTCGCCGTCGCAATGCTTTGATAACATCATATGAACTCTGCTGAATATTATCCAACTGTTTTCACTGATTCGTTGGACCTTGACTCTTTCAATCTCTACCTGATGTTGCGTGCAGTGATCAGGGTCATCTTGGAACTTCATGAGCTGCTCTACACAGGTAAGCTCATGGTAGAATGCTCGATTATCCTCGGCACACAGGAAATGTTCGCCAGCAGATAACGGGCGGCACGGTTTGACAATTGGTATGTATTGAGTACGCTTCGCCAAAAGGTAGGGATATTTAGGGAAAATAGAGATAGTTTTGTTATCAGGCTGGTGGAAAATTGGCAAGGAATATACCTTATAGTAATTATAAGTACAATTATCAGTTATCGGAATTTCCAAAATAAACGTTATCAGATTATTTTTAGTAAAGGATTTTACAACAATGGTTTCCTCTAATTTTAACAAGTTATTTTCATTAGGAAAATATACTAAGCTTACGGATTCCGAAATTAATTTCAAATGATACAATAATTCGGTGGAGTTCACAATAGACTGGTGCAATATAGAGACTCTACTTAATGCTAGAGCTGTTTCAATTTCACTTAACCGGATAAAGATGGTTCGAAAATTACTTATGTCAACATTAAATAATGCGAAAACATATGATTGAAATACCCATCTCTTTTCTTTATTAGATAAATCGCTAATCATTTCTTCTACCTTCTTAATGCGGTTAGCTGAATTGATAGTGTTTCGATTAATCAACTCGGTTACATTTATGAAACTTTCAAACATTTTAGAGACCAAGGTAATTTTTTTTGAAATAATCATTTGATCATGCTGTAATTCCGACGTCACTCTATCAAATTTAATCGCGTCATCATGATCAAGATTTCCTGTAACAACTTTTATTAGTGAACCCAATGGATTTATAAGCCCTCTTCTAAATCGTTGTTGTGGAACAAGTTGTTTGAACTTGTCTTTAGTTAAATCGCGTACAAACTCTGTATGTATTTTAACACTTATAAATTCCTGAGAATATGACGAATTCCAGTCGATTAATCTACACAATTGCTCAAAGTTGGTTGTTACGTAATTTAAATCATGTTTAATCTTGTCCAAGTTTATAACCTTAACTATAGTCCAATAATCAGTTTGAAAGAAAGCTTGGCCTTCCTTGACCGGAAGTATTCCCGGATTACCTTCCAGTGTTTGCAGATGAAGGGCCAGGGATGGCGTCAGTACGAGCAGAAGGCCGCACCTGCGGAGGACGTTTTACATTTTTAATAGGAACGTGGGTTATTCTTTGCCCTACCTGTATAGGTAAAACGTTTCTTTCAGCTTCTCCTACAACTTTGGCTTTAACGTATCGAGGTTTGTCTTTACTTTTACGCTTATTAACATCCTTAGCATAAATAGTCTCACCGTCGGCAAATTCTATCTCTTCTTCGCCGCCTTTCTTTGCTCTAATATTTTGTTTTAGCGCTAGCATCTTATCTGCCAAATATTCGTATAAAAATTTGGTTCGCTTTGCATGATCTTTTACTAACTTTTGAAAATAACACTTTTCGATTTCAATGCCATAAGGGCTGCTAGAGTCAGTATGGCCAAATACCACTTCAAAAGGAGTAAGTTCAGTGACAGAATGGATGGAGTGATTATATGCCATAACAGAATATGTCATAGTTGATGCAGCATCAGTACATCGTTTTTCATATTTAGCTAATCTATATATTTCTATAATTGTTGAATGGAAACGTTCAATAAGGCCCATTGAATTGGGGTTATTGGGAGTTCCAATGTGAAGCTCTATTTTATGTAAGCTCAAGAATTCTTTCATAAGCATGTTGTTAAATTCGCTTCCGGGATCCGAACTAATCTTTTTGGGGATACCGTAGTAAGAGAAATAGCTCATCAATGCTCTTACTACTTCAGGAGTTGATCTACCTTGAATTTCAATAGCCTGTCCTAATTTGCTGAAGGCATCAATAAGGGTCAAATAAGTTTTCCCTTCAATACTAAAAAGATCTATAAAAATTTCTTGAAAAGGGGCGTCGTGTGTTTGCGTCAACTGTAAAACTGGTTTTATTGGTTTCCTATCATATTTCATTTTCTGGCATGCTTCACAAGCATTTATAACTGCTGCAACTGTTTCTTGCATTCTCTCCCAATAGTAATTTCTATGAATCCTTACTAACGTTTCCTTGATACCACGGTGGCATGTCTTTCCTTCATGATGTTTGACAATTACTGCTCTTTGCTCTCTCTCGTCTTCAATATAAATGACTCTTTCCGTGCATTCGTAAAAATTTACCATTCCTTTCTTAAAAAGTTCTATTATTAAGTTTCCAAATAGTCTACGATGTTCCGATTCCTCAAAATAGATGAAATATTTTATCTTTGGTTTGATGTAGCGTTTTAAAAATTCTTTAACGAATTCCGACTTCAAAGGTAAGAAAATTTCCAATACCTTTTGTTTGTTTCTAGATAAGTCTTTTACATTTAATTCATTCTTAGACCATGAATATACTAAGATCTGATTGGGTTTAGTGTCAACTGCTTCATGTATAATTGGAATTCCTACAGACTCTAATTCTACGTGAGAATGAATGGTTTCAGATTTATTCGATTCCGATCGCACAGGCACTTCTTCGTGATCCGAACCAGCTGTCGATAATTTATCAGAGAAAGGGCTCGCTGTTAATGTCCTACTTTTGTCTGATAAAGAGTCTTTTCGCTCTCTATTCTTTTCAGCTGTTAACTTGATTCTATCTTTGTCCTCCTTTTCATCGATGTTAACCTTCATTGATTCTTTATCATCATTTGAGCCTAAAGCGTTTATTTTTATCCTAGATAACGCATCAGCGTTCGTATTCTGTTGTCCATTTTTGTGTATCATGTCAAAATCATAGTCTTGTAGCCTTAAACTCCAACGCGTGAGCTTACTGCTCGGATCTTTAAGAGATCGAAGCCAAACTAATGGTCTATGATCTGTATAAATGGTGAACTTTCGTCCGTACAAATAAGGCCTAAAGTGCTTTACTGCCCAGATTATAGCAAGCAATTCGCGTTCGATTGTACTATAACGTGATTCAGTATCACTTAACGTTCGACTAGCATACGCTACAGGCTTGTCGGCTCCAATTTGTCCCTGAGATAGTACAGCTCCGACTGCTACTATTGACGCGTCAGTTGTCAGTATAAAAGGTTTGTCAAAATCGGGATACTGTAACAGAGGGGCATGGGTCAAAAGCTCTTTGCATTTGTTAAAGGAGTCTTGATATTTTTGATCGATTACAATTTCGTTACGCTTTTTCAGGCAGGCTGTCATTGGTTGTGTTATCTTAGCGAAATCTTTAATGAAACGTCTGTAATACCCTACGAGTCCGAGAAAGCTCTTAATTTCAGTCTTTGTTTTTGGTAGAGGGTATTTCAGCACAGCGTCAATTTTATCATTGTTAGGTCTAAGTCCTTCTTTCGTAATCATATGTCCTAGGTAAAGTACTTCTTTACGTAGAAACTCTGATTTATCTAGCTGTATCTTTAAGTTAGTCTCCCTAAGTCTGTCGAAGATTGTTTTTAAATTTCTTATGTGTTCCTCAAGGCTATTTGAATAAACTATTATGTCGTCTAGATAAACCATGCAATGTAGTCCTTGCAGGCCACGTAGGACATTGTCCATTGTCCTTTGGAACGTTGCTGGGCAGGTTTTTAATCCGAAGGGCATTCTAGCGAATTCAAAATGGCCACCGTTATTTGTGGAAAATGCTGTTTTTTGTCTATCATTTTTCTCTACTTCAATCTGATGGTAACCACTTGCAAGATCTATAGTGCTAAAATAGTTACTCTTTCCTAATTTATCGAATAAATCTGTGATATTCGGAAGGGGATATTTGTCGTCAATCGTAATATCGTTCAGACGCCTATAGTCGACTACCATTCTATACTTGACTTCACCAGATGCATCCATCTTTTTAGGCACTAAATGTACCGGGGCACTCCAAGGAGAATGAGACTCTTGGATTACATTGTCTTTCAGTAATTTATCTACCTGCCTGTTAATTTCTTCTTGCACAAAGGGGGCCTGTCTATATGGCTTTACATATATAGGGTCTTCGTTCTTTGTTCTAATCTTGTGTTTAATTTGGTTTGTAAAACTCAAAGGAATTTGGTCGCAATAGAAAATATCTTTATAGTCCAAGCAAAGCTTGTAGATTTTTTCACGTTCTTCGTCGTTGGTATGGTCAAGTCTGAGTTTACACAAGTTTTCTTCTAATAAATTATCTGTCTCTACATCCACATCCATTGTATCTTTTGTAAGGTTTAATTTGCTTTCCGACTGATTAAATAATGTTACTGATAGAGGTCCCTTAAATGTGATGCGTTTCGTTTTATCTGAGGTGTTTTGGATCACAGTAGTTGCATATCCGTTTATGCAATTCACTATCGCACTAGGCATACGTAAACCATCTGTGAATACGTAAAAGTCTAATATAGCTTCGCCAGAGTGTTGGTTTATAGGCAGCTTGACTCTTTTTTCTGACCGCGGGGGAATATCGATCATATAATTTAAAATATTATTGATTATTGGAATACAAGTTGTACTTGTCTTCAAAAGCTGTTCTTTCAAATCAATAATCGCGCCTAACTGTTGCAGAAGATCATTACCAATCAGTCCATCATAACGCGTATCAACGTCATATAGGTAAAATTTATGACAATCGTTGCTAACAAAGGATGGGAATAGAGGGATCTCTACTACTTCATCGTGAATACTAGATGCGTGGGTGCTAACAACTTGAAACCGTTCCTTCTGAATAAATTGTGGAAAATATTCATTAGCTTTTCGCGGACTTAAGAACGATCTCATACTTCCGGTATCAATCATCATTTTTGCGTCTATCTCTTCCAAATAAATATACGGAAGTTTTAATTTTGGGTCACAATTTATTTCTAAGACTTCTTGGCATCCGAGGCTGTTATGCAAAAATCCGAAGGATTTTCAGCATTACTCTCAGTTTTTTCGTTTTCGTTATTCTTCGTAACATTATTTTCACTTGATGGTAGAGGCAATAATGATAAAGAGTCGTCATAACCATAGTACATTTCATTTGCATAACCATAGCCATAGCCATCACAACTATCGTAATATGCGTCGCTGTTATAAAATGCCGCTGTAGGCATAACGGTGTCACCGTATTCATGGTCATTCATGGTAATTTCGTTTAACCTAAACCCATTTTGTAGGGGTCTATGAGGCGCTGTCCTCATAGATACGTCGGCAGTTTGTAACTGCGGTCCTTGTCCTTGAGGAGGAATATTTGATGCTCCTACTGTCGGTAAATTTGGTTTGTAACCAAATGGTTGTGGGGGCTTATAACCAAAAGGTTGTGGGACTCTATACCCAAACTGTTGCGGAGGTCTATACTCGAATCCTTGTTGAGGCTGAAGGCCAAATCTCGGAAGGCCGAAATGTTGTGACTGAAAACCATACTGTGGCCGATATCCAAAACTCTGTGGGCGTGTTACGAAATTCCCTTGACCTTGGCCTTGAAATTGAGGCATCCTAATCTGCGCATTTTGGGGAATCCCAAAATTAAATTTCGGAGTCACATTATTACTGTTACCACCTAACATAGGCTTATAACCCATCGGTTGACCTTGATTTACCAAAGGCCTTGACCCTGAGGTTGAGTTTTGATTATTACCGTGAATACGATTTCTCATGTTATATTGCTCTATAAAATTCACTTCTTCAAGCACAACACTCAATGCCGCTTCTAGAGTACTGGGCGCCTTTAACCTCACTATTCTAACCAAATTTTCAGGAAGATTGTACAAAAATACATTCAGAGCCGTATTATCATAAATAATCAATTTAGCCTTTTTTAAATCACTTTCCGCATTGGTGTTCACTTTTGAAATTAATAATGACCGTACGCTTTGAATTCGATTGCAAAAATCCAAATAATTCTCACCCGATTTTATCTTTAATGATTCTAACTCGATGTTAATACACGCTTCACTACGGGGGTCTCCAAAATGTTGGATAAGCAAGGCTTTAAGGGCGGACCACGTCACAATATCATCCCTTTCCGATAAAAGGGCAGCTGCATTCTCTGTAAGCCGGCTCGTGATAATATTGAACACGTATAAATTTTGTTCTTCTTTTGAACTACCATAGCAGTCAATTATGTATTGACATTTTCGCAAGAATAAATTTAATTGTCTTTTATCACCGGTAAAATTTGGAATAATTTGCACTATTTCTCTTGGAATTGGTTTAATCACTGTTTCACTCGTCATCTCTACCGCGTAATTTAATCCGAAAACACAGAGCTATAACTTTGCAGAGAATACACTTGCTTAATTCACAACCTTAATAAGGAAAATACACGACACAACAATTAAATGGCACACGTCACAAAAACACAGTGAAAATTACAAATATAAAACAAGCATAAAATTTTGGTACAGGGAAAATTTAAAATTCTTGTAAAAATAAATTGTAAAATTAAAATATAAAATCAAAAAATAAAATTATTTTTCAACGAATATAATTAAGACAAATTTTTGATCAATGCTAAGATCCACAATTCCCTAATTTAATTCTTACAGTACTTACAACATTTGATTTTGAAAATGTGTACTTTCTATCTGTTCCTAACTCTATGTAAAATCTCTTATATTTTATTCCAGCGTTATAAAGAGCAAGGTTTGATCTCAATAATAACAAATTAATTAGTTTTTAAACAAAAAGAAACCATTTAAAATACAGGAGAGGACTAAGGAAGGATTTGGCGAAAATTTTGACTCACCAACCAACTGCAACTCCCGCACTCACTTTTCGATACCCGTTTAGAGACATTTTTTTGGTTCACACAGAAGACCGTAATTTCTACAATTTTTATGGCGAATTTTCTGACTGATTTTTAAGTTGGAAAATCGCGGAAAACTCGAGAAAATGAGGGAAATCTGTATCGGCTGCGCCACTCTTGATTTGGGAACGTTTTTACGGATATCTTTTTGATGAAAACTGAAGGAAATTGAATAAAATACCAAAAATAGGTCTTGCCGATTCGGAGGCAAACTCTTTATTGTTTCACACAGGTGCATGCAGATGCATCGACCACCAGAGTCGCGCCGAGTAAGCACTTACATTCTAAGAACACCATGTGCTGTCTAATCAGCACATTTCTAGAGTCTAGACTTAATCTAAAACAGAGGGGTGAGGGGTTTCCGTAACTAGGTACTTTTTATTTATTTGTATAACTTTGGGAAACAAAAAGTTTTAGATCTAGAAGATTAAACACAATATTATAAGAGCTAAGCTAAGCAGCTTCCACACATAGTACGAGAATAAATTATCCGATAATATTATACATAAACACAAGTTACAGAAATTCAAGAATATGCAGTTGAAAGAGCCATATCAACCGTTCGAAAGGGAAAGGTACAGCTTAGCACCTTCGCAATATTACTAAAATAATTAATAATGTAACCACCTAATAAATACCTACCTGTAGTTAGTAAAATAGTAAGTGTAATATATACATAGAAATGATAAGGTATTATATAAAAATAAGATTTAATAAATAGGTAGGTATATAGCAGTGTCTACCAGTAAATAGGTATTGATGTCGTCTGCGACTGTTTGTGTCATAGCGCTATTGCAATGTCTTTAGAATTTTGTGGCGCAGCAGGCGAATGTCCGCCTGCGTCGTAAGAGGTTGCGTGTTCGATTCCCACCTCGGGACTTTTTTTTATACCACCAAGGTGGCTAACAGACGTGCGACCTGATGGAAAGGAGAAATGTATATCTATTAAAGGAAAATTATAATTAACACAAACTAACCAAATAAGTACAAAAAGTAAGAACAAAATTTTATAAAAAGAATATCAAGACATTTTTATAGATAGTTAGAAGATAGCAGTTGTTGAACGTTCAGGAGAACAGGAGAGCAGGCGACCAGGAGGGCAGGCGAGCAGGCGACCAGGAGGGCAGGAGAGCAGGCGACCAGGAGGGCAGAAGGGCAGGAGAGCAGGCTTAGGAGAGTGGTTAGTAACAACATCGTGTTAGTCATTACTCTTTCCATTGTTTCCATCCGAATGCTTTAGACATGTCTAAAAGGAGAGCAATCTGATACAATTGAATGGCTTAATAAGAATAATTTAAAGATTAACTTGACTAAAACCAATATTGTACAGTTTAGAACATATAGGCGGAAAAAAATAGAAGTTGTTATTAATTATAACAACACCACGATTGCCGAAGTTGATACAGCGAAATTCTTAGGAATTTGGCTCGATCAGCACTGCAATTGGAAGGCTCACATCAAGCATGTCTGTGACAAGTTGGATAGGTTTGTTTACGTCATAAAAAGTTTGAGACTACGGGTGTCTACCGATGCAGCTCTCAAAGCATACCACGGATATGTCTCATCGACTTTGGCGTACGGATTAATTTTGTGGGGAAACTCCACCGATATAGAAAAGGCCTTCATAATATAAAAAAAGTGCGTGCGGGCCATCTGTGGCGCTTGGAATACCGATAGCTGTAAACCCTTATTCAAGAAATTTAGTATTCTTCCTTTACCATGCATGTAGGTACATAAGGAACATTTGCTTGTTTGTGAAACAAAATCCTCATCTCTTTAAAACTCACGCGGATGTGTTGGAGAGACACACTAGGCATAAAGACAAGCTTTACGCACCAAATTGCAGAATAGAGCTTATAAAAAAGAACGCATATCATCAATCGGTAAATATATACAACAAATTACCCAGTGACTTAAAAGCTTTATCATTTAATTTATTTAAAATGAAACTAAAATTATGGTTAATGGATAAATGTTTTTAAAAATTGATTTCCATGACGTTATATTAATTTCTTATTTTTTTATTCTCATTTTATATTATTTGAAATTTTATTAGATATTAGTTATTTTAATATTATATAAGGCCTTAGTTTAATATTATATAAAGCCTTACTAATTAACTTTGCACGCCTAGACGAGGCAGAATGTATTGGAGTGTTATTTTTATCATTAAGACCTATTTTTTGTACCTACATTCCTGCAAATAAATGATTTATGATTGTAAAGTACAAATTTTCAATAAAAACATCTTATTCACGATTTTATATCACGCGATTAATATGTATACCCGTGCCAAATTAATATGTATAGCCATGCCAAATTAATATGTATACCTGTGCCAAATATAGCTTTTTAGTACTTATAGTCTCAGAGCTAAACCGCGAACGGACAGGACGAAACTATAAGGGTTCCTTGTTGACTACGGAACCCTAAAAACAGACATCTCTTTTCAAGTAACCATTATAAATTGGCAGGCTAAGTATCATTCTAATGAGATTCGTACTGGTAGTGCAATCGGCAGGGCAGGAGGCAGAGGGCCGCCGCCGGCGAGCGCCGCGCGGGACCAACGCTACCAGGGACGACGGACCTGGCACGGACTATTTTACTATTATACATAATGACTATAGTACCTATACCGAGGTATCATGTTGTCCTATAAATAATGATTATGACTACTGCTGCTCGCGGCTTACAAAGCATTTGTCCTCGATAAAAATAGCCTACGCCTAGAACCCTACCTATTTATTTTCAACTTTTAGTGTAGGCGTGAGAAGAAACAAACATTCTAACATACTATTTCATAGTTTAGTACATTTCACTATAGGAAACTAGTTTCTGCCCATGGCTTGGCACGCGTTGTTTCCATGTAAATGTTTAAAGGTTATTTCTATCCCCTAGTTCTATTCCAAGTCTAGAATGACCTGTATGCAAATCTTCGGTCCGATTCGTTCAGTAGTTTTGGCGTGAAGAAGTAACAAACATTTAAACATCCAAATAGAATGACAATTTCGGACTCTACCATCTCTACTAAGATTCAAATTCGTCTCGCTGAAGCTGCTATAACAGATCGCATACGCTCCGAGATGTAGGTGGCCCTCGTGCGACCATCGGTCAAACCATCGTATAAGTAAAACGACCGAATTTCGCCACAGGTCGATTTCACGAGGCTCTACGAGATAGAGTATCGGCGCTGATGGTATCGGCCGGCCTGTAGGTACAGCCTCGCCGACAGCTTGTGCTGGTGTCTGTGCGAAACCAGCTCTTAATGAGATGGTTATAAAGTACATGTGATGGTGCGAGGTGTGGTGTGCGCCTCCAGCGCGGTCGCCGTGGCCAATGCATCCGTCACGGGTCGCGCAAATTGAAAATATCTTACACAACGCTTGTGGAACTTTAAGTTAATTTTATACACGCGTCCACACTGGCGGCGGCGGCGGCGGCGGCGGCGGCGGCGGCGGCGGCGGCGGCGGCGGCGGCGGCTGGCCAGTGGTAAGGAAGATGTTTCCAATTTTTATTAGCACAAATGTAAAATAATTCGCTTTCAGAATAATTATTATCATCATACAAGATAAAATATTTTTAAATTATATTAGAATTACAAGGTGGATTTTACATTCAATTAAATTGTTTTGACATAGAGTGATAACCGACCGCAAACAATTTTGTAAATAAGTTTTAGTACCTACCTACACACACAACACAAGGTGATTGTTCACTTTGAAACAGTAAATTATATTAGATCCTTCCTTACATATGAAATTGCCGTTTTGACGTACTGGCCACTTTGATCTCAAATATCTATTCTTTGGTTAGGAATTCCAATTTCAAATTTATACAGCTATTACTTATGTAGGGGTTCCTACAGTTATAAGTTAAGTTATTAGTTAAATAGTTAGAGGGAAGGATAAAGTACGAATCAAACCCCCGAGTGCTAGTTCGACACTGATTTAATGTTCGTAAGTAATTGCACAATAATACTTAGGTAAGCAAATCGGTGCATGCGCATGTGTTTGAGTTGGTGAATCTGCTTAGCTAGACATGACCTAATTCATTGACTCTACCTATCGTGCGGTACTCCGTACAACTTAAGTCATGCTTTTGTGTTTTGAAAACCGTAATTCATTTGTTTTTTCCTCTTTTGTTTATTTCTTTGCGTTCAGTTTACAAAATGGAAAACTTGAAATATCGCGTTCTTTACGAGTTCGAGTTCCACCGTGGCACCAGCGCTGCAGAAACGCCTCGAAGGATTAATGATGTGTGTGGCGGCGGTGTCGCAAAACAAAATACAGTGCGTTTTGGTTCCAAATGGAAGCGGATCCATCGCAAACCACGCCCGAGTTAGCTGCGGGCTGCGCTGTTATAATCCACTTGAAGGAAATTGGGAAGGTGAAAAAGCTTGAAAGTTGGATATCTCATGAATAGAGTGCAGCAAACCGACAAACGAGCGTCGACTGCTGCGTTACATCACTCAACCGGCACAATAATGAAGGGATTTTAAATCGAATCATTACCTGTGATGAGAAGTGGGTCCTGTGCGATAATCGGAAATGCTCATCGCAATGGCTGAACCCTGGCGAACCAGTGAAATCCTGTCAGCCACTGCAAGCCATGATGGAAAAGCTAGCTGCTAGACAACCGAGGCTGGTCAATCGCTCTAGGCCACTGCTGCTTCAGGACAACGCTAGATGACACACTGTACAACAGACGGCTACCAAATTAGAGGAGCTTCAATTGGAATGTCTAAGACATCCACCGTAGGTACTCCCTGGACCTTGCTCCAACAGATTACCATTTTTTCGAGATTCGGATAACTAGGTATATTGCAAGGGAAAAAATTCAACTCCGATGGGGCAGTCCAAAGCGCCTTCAAAGATTTTATTGAAGTCCGAATGGTTTTTTTGTAAAGGGATCAAGGAACTACCTGTGAGATGGCAAAAGTGTAAAGTGTAATTATAATAAATAAAAAAAAAACGATTTTATGTTCCTCCCTTACAAAACGCCAATTTCATATGTAAGGACCTAATACCTACCCACTTACCTAACCTTAGTGTCTTTGGTTGCCTTTTCCTCAAATGGTGACAATTTAATTGATGTTTTTGAAAAAGATTTGTGAAGGACGAGTGTAGAGTATGCTGTTCAGTCAATACGATTTAAAAAAAAATAGAATTGACCTATATCCTATAAATGTTGTATAAAGAGCACTAGGTACGCAGAAACAATAATTCTCATAGCAATAGATACTCGCAGGTAGGTAGCATACCTCATAGCTGATTACTTATGATAAATGCAGATGGGAGTGCAGCTATTTGTTTTTGCAAATTACAACAATGGGTCGTCGCGCGCGAACAATGGGCATTATACATTATATAGTTTAGTTGATGCGTGGACAGCGCAGGCGCAGCCTCATGCTCATGTTGTGCGTTCATATGTATAATGCGAGGCGCTGCGGCCTGCGGCCTGCGGCCTGCGGCCTGCGGCCCGCGGCCTGCGGCCTGCAAGCGCCGAATTACACTGAGTGGATGCGTCTGCGCAGGAGCACACGGAGAGCAAGCCGGGTCACTCTAGACTTCTCGTTATTTTCTAAGTAACTGATAAGGGGGGATGACATAAGTGAGGAACGTTTAACTAATCCATCAAAATAATCCATTTTTGTAGAGCAATGGCATAGTTGGCATAGGCACACACAATTGTAATTCCTAATCTTAAACAGTGCAATTTTACTTGAAATAAACTTTTACTTTACTTTAGGTAAGTACCTAAAGTAAAGGCACTAAGTCCATTTTGATAATTTTAGGGTAGGAACGATTAAATGATAAATTTTATTTAGGTAGGTATTTAAGTTTAAATTGTTGCATAAAAAATTGGATTAAAATGAAAAACGTAGTTCTAAAGACACTGTTTAATATACCGAAATTACAGGTACAACATTTATATGTTTTATACACATATTTTTTATAACAATGGACTTATCACAAAATCAATGTAGTAGGTTTATTTTTATCAAAATTCTTTAGATTCAGTGTCATTTTTCAATGATCATCTCTTCAGATACTCTTGTAAACATTTAATAATCAAATCTGTTTTTACTTTAAAATTACTTACAATTAAGGAAATGCTGATATAATTTTATTAATAGTCCTATGTTGACATCTAATATCCATCTTCTGACGAATTATTAGCAAATGAAAGCACTTACAGTACCCGGCGATAAATAATGCACATCGACCTTTGGAAAGAGACAATCGGCTAATTTCGGCTTCATAGAGCGTTATCTCTGTCGCACGAAATACAAACAGTCCGGTATCTATTAGGAGCGGTTGAAACAATTGTGATTTGCTTCTTTTGATAATTTTTTTGTATAAAATACACAAATTTTTCTATAAGTGTTGGCTTACGTTGAAGTAAAATAAATTAAAAAAAATATATTCACATTATGTTTACGTATTTAATTATTTTGAAAAATTACAGCTGCAGTGTACATAATAAACACTATTATACCATAATTCCCTCTTTTTCCTAAAGATACCATAGTACAACTTTAAATTATTTAAATTTGGGGGTATTTAGGTAGGTCTCAATATATATTTCGAATTGGACGCGACCGTTCTCTACCGCACTTGAACAACGACTGACAGTGATGTTTCGTCAGTCGTATAGGTAGTGTGCGACAGAGATAACGCTCCACGAAGCCGAAATTAACCGATTGTCTCTTTCCACAGATCGATGTGCATTATTCATTGCCGGGTACTGTAGGTAACTATGATTATTTGTTCAGTAATGGCAGTGCGGTGCGGTGTGCGGCGCGCGGGGCGGCGCGCGATGGCGACGCATGCCGACCCCGCCCCCCGCGGTAGCTGCGCGCGCGCCGACCCGCAGCCGGACGGCGGCCTGCGAGTGCGCCGCCTGCGCGCCTGCGCGCCTGCCGGGGGCCGGGACGTCTCTGCCGCCAGGCGCGCATTCATTCTACTCATTACTGATGTTTACATCGGATTCTATTAAAAGAACGCTCACTGGTTAGACACGCCATATAGCCCGCGCCTAGTTATAAAAGCCCTGCCTTCATGCGCTCATAATCAAGGCCCTCACCGGCGGCGGCGCGGCGCGGCGCGGGCGCAGACCGGCGGCGGCGGCGCGGCGCGGGCGCATTGCGCGACTCTGTCTACATTAATTACCCTCGTCTAGTCACTACCACCCACTTAATTAGAAGTACCTGTCGATCCTTTTTGTCCTTTAATAAGTACATGATCTTAGAGAGCGCAGATGGCGCCCACTCCCACTTATACGTAGGTATCCCAAAGACAGTTACAGTGCAGTAATAACTGTTCCCGCGCAACACACTGCATACAATCCGAGGCCTCAGTCTCTACAAGTGAGTGTCCGGCGCAGCGCATCAGCATTGCCATACGGCGGGGCCATGCAGCCAGCGGCAGCGTAGCGGCAGCGTAGCGGGGACGCGACGACTGGTATTGATACGGATCAGTTTAGCTACCTGTAGATTGTTTGCAACAGTCTGCTGTTAGCTAAATTGTTTCAATTGTGAATTTTAGTACCATTTGTTTCTATTATTTGATTATTGTTTATATTGGCAATTATATCGAATCGAACAATGTCGACAATCATCAAAACAATCAGAACAGGAAAAAAGAAGTCTTATAAAACAATGTTCACACAAGTTCATGACAAGGTATGAGTTTGATGTAGAACCATAGTGTAGGTGTGTGTAACACTCGTAACACGTCGGCTGCCCCGCTCTCTGAGGAGGACCAGATGTAACACTAGTAGCACGTCGGCTGCCCCGCTCTCTGAGGAGGACCAGATGTAACACTAGTAGCACGTCGGCTGCCCCGCTCTCTGAGGAGGACCAGATGTAACACTCGTAGCACGTCGGCTGCCCCGCTCTCTGAGGAGGACCAGATGTAACACTAGTAGCACGTCGGCTGCCCCGCTCTCTGAGGAGGACCAGATGTAACACTAGTAGCACGTCGGCTGCCCCGCTCTCTGAGGAGGACCAGATGTAACACTAGTAGCACGTCGGCTGCCCCGCTCTCTGAGGAGGACCAGATGTAACACTAGTAGCACGTCGGCTGCCCCGCTCTCTGAGGAGGACCAGATGTAACACTCGTAGCACGTCGGCTGCCCCGCTCTCTGAGGAGGACCAGATGTAACACTAGTAGCACGTCGGCTGCCCCGCTCTCTGAGGAGGACCAGATGTAACACTAGTAGCACGTCGGCTGCCCCGCTCTCTGAGGAGGACCAGATGTAACACTCGTAGCACGTCGGCTGCCCCGCTCTCTGAGGAGGACCAGATGTAACACTCGTAGCACGTCGGCTGCCCCGCTCTCTGAGGAGGACCAGATGTAACACTCGTAGCACGTCGGCTGCCCCGCTCTCTGAGGAGGACCAGATGTAACACTCGTAGCACGTCAGCTGCCCCGCTCTCTGAGGAGGACCAGATGTAACACTCGTAGCACGTCGGCTGCCCCGCTCTCTGAGGAGGACCAGATGTAACACTCGTAGCACGTCGGCTGTCCCGCTCTCTGAGGAGGACCAGATGTAACACTCGTAGCACGTCGGCTGCCCCGCTCTCTGAGGAGGACCAGATGTAACACTCGTAGCACGTCGGCTGCCCCGCTCTCTGAGGAGGACCAGATGTAACACTCGTAGCACGTCGGCTGCCCCGCTCTCTGAGGAGGACCAGATGTAACACTCGTAGCACGTCGGCTGCCCCGCTCTCTGAGGAGGACCAGATGTAACACTCGTAGCACGTCGGCTGCCCCGCTCTCTGAGGAGGACCAGATGTAACACTCGTAGCACGTCGGCTGCCCCGCTCTCTGAGGAGGACCAGATGTAACACTCGTAGCACGTCGGCTGCCCCGCTCTCTGAGGAGGACCGGGTGCTATTGCAGCTGTACAGGTTGGTTATCTAGTTACAGGTTAATTGTTCGGTAGGTACCTATTTCAGAGTAGGTACCTAAATAGGTAGGGTAATTTGTTTAGGTTTCAGCACTAGGGTTTTTTTTAGTAGCTTGTTTAGCTTTAGTTAATTTAATTTTTAGATGAGTAAGATATACCGAGTACGTTTGGTTTTTGTTGCGTGTTTAGATTATGTATTTTTCTCTACGGCACGGCTGACAAAACTCCTTTAAAATAAATAAAGAAAAAAAAACTATGTTATACAACATAGTTTTTTCCAATGAATAAGTTAAGAACGTTGTATCTCGCTCACCACCGCGCACCGCGCACCGCGCACCGCGCACCGCGCACTGCGCACCGCAGCAGTGCGCCAGTGACGCGGTGTGCGCCACCTGTCTCCTTCCACTTACTATTAATTAATAAAGTGAAATAATTACGAACTTTATTGGTAGTCCAACAGCGGCGACGCAACAACTTGCATTAATTCCTTTTGCCGTGGCCCTAGAGTGGACGCAGGCCCAGCGCAAGGCTGGCCGCGGAGGGGGTCTCCAGCTCGTCTGATTACCAGATTATTGTAATTCCTCGATGGTGTGCGTGTCCAGACATCGTTCCCAGCGCGGCCGCTTCTCGGAACCGTCCGATAATAAACGCGCTAAGCGATCCGCTGCCCGCGCTGCATTCTAATACGCACTTCTCATTCCCGCGCTGCCAGTGTCACACGGTGAGCCTGCGTCGTGCTCGTGCGTCCCGGTACTACCCGAGGGGGTCTGGCGCTGGCCATACCGGCCTCGCCCAGCCCGACCACTAGATGTGGCGACCGCTAGTCGTTGAAGCACGTTGTTACTACAAGCAATCATCGAGGCTACTCCCTACTCTATCTGAAGATCGTCCGCCGGACCTTCGTCCGTTGCATGAGGTTGCAGCCATGTGCCACGGTATGCTACGAACACGCCGCGCCGGCGCCGTCTGAACGTGAATGATACTGGTAGCTCACGCGTGATAGAGGCGCTGAACTAAATTCATAAAATAGAACTCACCATTCCATAACCTACCGCCTTCAACTATACAAATTAATAAATATATAACAGACAACTCCCACAATATTATTTAGGACCAAGGCTTTTGGTCAAAAATACAGCTCTAATTCTGGAATAGGTACCGAGTTTCTTCCATTAAGTGCCCCAATTCTATTGGATTAATCGCATCACCATAACAATGGTATCGGCACAGAATTACACATTTTGTAATTTTTCCTCTGATGAAAGAAACCACAGATCGAGGGACGCGTGTCAAAAGTGTCGCGGTTGAAATCATTCTATCAATCTCTCCGTGCAGGCAGCGCCGCACGCACTACCTACAGTTTATTTCATCTGTGGACGATTCAGCGACGATACCTACCGCTAGTCAAACGATCGGTTATCAATATTCGACCGATTTGGCCACACCGCACAGACCTGCCCATGCCCACAACTCCACAAGCCCGCGCTGCCGCAGAGTCAGAGATTATGCAGACCTGCACTTCTGCCACGAGCGCGCCAGCTCAAACAAGCAATGCTGGAATTCATTATCATTGTGTGTTCATAATGGTATCAATCTCTTTAAAATTACTAATTAGGTGATTCAAACTCTACGTCTTATTTTAGAACTTTAAATAAACTTTTCAAAGCTTATATTGCTCTTGCTCTTCATTTAGTCCGGAGGCATATACATACAGGGCGTCCCAAACTTATGGGACATGAAGGGGAAGTACCTTAAATATCGTAGATAGGGTATTTTGCTGAAAGAAGACTTTGTTACTTTTAAAAGTTAGTAATTCTGCATTCATAGATTTTCTAAAAAATATTTGCTTCGTCTGGGAATCGAACCGACTTAAATGTCAAAAAAAATCATCCTACTTCTATGATGCCAATCGAAAGAATTTGAAAATGGAACAGTTTATGAGAGCATTTGTTTTAATGCATACTTTTTAAAAAGAACTAATATTTTTAAATGTTGTTCTTAAATTTGAAAATGGAACAGTGTGTGCGAGCGTTTATTTTTGGATTGATCTGTTTAGTCTGAATAATTCACTTACACAAGTTTTGTGTTAATTTATTGCGAACATGGCATATCAAGTAAGTTTTGATCTAATGGAAGCATATTTTTTGAACGATAAAGATATCTCTAGAAGTTTGCGGTGGTATAGCGTAAAATATCCTGATCGACAAATACCGTCTCGTAAAGTTTTGAAAAGGCTTGTGGACAATTTGAAAACTCTGGGACGTTTTGATAAACGCCCAAGAGAACCACAGCAAGAAAACCACATGATCAACGACGAAGAACTCGATATTTTAATTTACTTTTCGGCTTTTCCGAAAACATCGGTGAGAGAAGGAGAACTTGAAATTGGAGTTTCGAAAAGTAAAATACACCGTGTATTAAAAAAACACGGTTTTAAGAGTTATGTTGAAGGACGATTGGTTCAAAAATTACTTCCAGGCGATACAGAAAGGAGAAAAAAATTCTGTCTTGATATCCAGGCACGCTTGCTTGAAGATCCAAAATTTTTGGATAATATTATTTGGACAGACGAATGTAACTTTAGCAATAACGGTATGTATAACCGCAACAATAATCGTATTTGGTCTAAAGAAAATCCGTTACGAGTCACTGAAACGAATAACCAAGTGCGTTTTTCACTCAACTGTTGGTGCGGACTTTTAAAAAACCGGGTTTCTTAATCCACTTTCACCAAGGAACCTTGATCACAGAAAAGTATTTAGGAATACTTCAAATTTTAAGGGATGAGTTAAGAAATCTTTCTGCTGAGGAGCAAAAAAACTTAATTTTCCAACAAGATGGAGCTCCGGCTCATAATAGTCGGAGAGCAGCAGATTTTCTAAATGAATGTTTTCCTACATGGATTGGTAAATTTGGTACTAATGGACCTATTAGATGGCCGGCCAGATCCCCGGACCTTACAGCATTAGATTTCTTCTTTTGGGGATACGTGAAAGATATGCTATACAAAAAGCGATACGAGAACGTGGGCGAGTTGCAAACAGAATTGATCCATATCACATCGAGTGTTCACCATAAAATGATAAGAAAATCAACAGGCAGCGGAATCATTAAAAGATTGGCGATTTGCGTAAGACAAGAGGGATCACATTTTGAGCATTTAATTAATTAATTTACAAAAATACTTACTTAATTGACTACGGCACTTTCATGTATGTTTTTAATTTGATTAAAATGATTAATTTAATGTTGTTCCTTTTTTAAAAAATACTATGTTACTTAAGCAAAGTTATTATTTTTTAGTTATTTTTTCGATTGGCATCATAGAAGTAGGATGATTTTTTTTTGACATTTAATTCGGTTCGATTCCCATACGAAGCAAGTATTTTTTAGAAAATCTATGAATGCAGAATTACTAACTTTTAAAAGTAACATGAAGTCTTCTTTCAGCAAAATACCCTATCTACGATATTTAAGGTACTTCCCCTTCATGGCCCATAAGTTTGGGACGCCCTGTACAATACTCTAAAGCAGGACTCATTAATAAGCACAGTGCATCGAAAGTGTGAATGTAAAGCTAACACGTCCATCTTTATATTTCGTCTTCGAAGCCTGTCCCGTTCATATTAATTCCTTGCTCGCCATCAGAATCAGAAATGACTCGCATAGAAAGCAACACGGTCTTTAATGTCAGTTTTGTTTTGAAGAATCTTCGTGTTTATGTTGATATGGATGGAATCTTCTCATGTGTACGTTTATCAGTTCGTTGTGATGTGAAGGCGAGGGCCTGTTTTTTGTTATGGTTCTTCAAGCATAAACAATAAAGCAGGTGGTGTCGTAGCCTACGTTCGCTCAGATTTGTGTGTGACAGTCACCGAACCATGCTTATTGGAAGCGGAGTCTCTTCTTTTGAAATTACCTAACTCCCATGTAATTCTAGGTCTTTATAGATCCCCATCGTTCAGTAACATTTCTAATTTCTTGAAGTCACTAGACGCAGTGGTAAGAGATAATTATCTCCATAATGCGAAACTCACTATTGCGGGGGATATTAACATAAACCTTCTATCGGACTCTACGAGTGGTAGCCACGAAGAATACCTATGCCTCATGGCAGAGCTGGGTCTCACGAGTATGATAAATATTAATACTAGAGGGAGTTCCTGCCTATATCCTATAGCCTATACAAGATCATGCATTCTGTTATTTATTCTCCCGAATTGTTGTCATATATTTCTCTAAATACCAAATTTAGCGCACGTAGAGCCACTTACAGTAATTTATTTTCATTACTTACTTATAAAAATAACATTTCATTTTTTAACCCACTATCGAGAATGTGTCGCCAGTATAACGAACTTTCAAAGGCGAATACAGAAATGGACATATTTTGTCCTAGTTTAAACAAGTTTATTAAAACTCTTAAAGACATCCTCCATTTTAACCGCAGGGGCGGCGATGCTCGTGAGAGCAACATGCCCACTGTGGCCAAGTGATTAAATAAGTAAATAGTAGTTTGCATGGTTATTTCTTTTTAGTTTTGGTTTATTTTGTTAATACCTATATTCTCTGTTGTTAACTTGTTATTTCTTAAATAACATATTATATTATGTTAAAATGTCTACTTAACACGTCTAATTATATGCTGTGTACACATAGGTTACGTCTCAAGCCAGTTCGTATTCTCATTGAATTTTTTGTGTTATATTATTGTTGCTTGTTATGTGTTTTGTGTACCTAATAAACATAAATAAATAAATATATCACATTTTTGTAAGTGCCAGATTAGACGCGGTTGGCGCTGTTTGCAGGACGGGCATAACTGACCATGATTTAGTCTTTGTTGGCCTACAAACCCAATCGCCGCCTCCCAAAGTCAAAACAATAATTGATTATAACGCCATCTCACTGGAACTGAGCAAAACTGACTGGTCGGTTATTTTTGAGTCTGACAACGCTTCGGTAGCAGCTACAATATTAACCTCTAAATTAATAAATATCATTCAACAGCAAACAAAAACTGTCACAAGTAATAGGCGTAAAAACATTATCAAGAGCTGGATCACCCCCGCACTGCTAAAATGCATGAAATATAGAGACGCATCTTAAGGCGAGGAAGCACCCCGAGGACATGAATATGCAACTGACACATAACAAGTATCGTAATGAATTTAAAGTTCTGCTGAAAGACGCTAAGATGAACTATAATAAAAAACTATTTATTGAAAATAGGAGCAATCCCCTGAAGCTTTGGAATACTATCAAGTCTGTGTGTGAACTTCCAAAAAGAAAAGACTGCTCCCCCGATCTGCTTAAGCTCAAATCAACGCCAGTAGAGTCATTAGACTCCTGCAATGACTATTTCGTTAGTGCTGGCCATAAGTTGGCAAACACTATCCTTAACAAGTTAGGTAAGTCGCAGCAGGACCTGGCAAAACAGAGGACGGTCTCCAGTAATTACCCTCAGTCATTCTTCATGGCGCCGACTGACCGATCTCAGATCTCTTCGATTATAGGGCTCTTTAAAAACAATAGCGCTCCAGGCATTGATGGTATTTCGAATGTATTAGTAAAAAAGGTAATTAACTTGATTGTAGAGCCCCTTTGTCACATCATAAACTTAAGCCTTTCTACGGGTGAATTCCCTACATGTTGGAAAACTGCTTCAATTATACCCATTCATAGGAACGGTTCCAAGTCGTCTCCCTCCAACTATCGCCCTATTGCTCTCTTACCAGTCTTCTTCAAAGTTCTGGAAAAATTGGTTAACATTAGATTAACTAAATTCCTGGAACAGAAAAACCTTCTATCCACTTGTCAATTTGGGTAAATCCACAGAGTTATCGACATAGCACAAAGAATTAGCAAGCTGAAGTGGCAGTGGGCCGGCCATATCTCGCGAAATACCGACAACCGCTGGGGTAAACGTGTTCTTGAGTGGAGACCACGACTCGGCAAACGTAGTGTAGGACGCCGCAGGTGGGATGACGATGACAGGACTGAAGACAGGGCGCTATGGCGCTCATTAGGGGAGGCCTATGTCCAGCAGTGGACTAATATAGGCTGATGATGATGATGATGATGAAATCCACAGAGGATGCCGTGCAATTCCTCTTGGATACTGCAGTCTCTACGTTGGACTCCAACAGGAGATGCATTGGCGTCTTCTTGGATTTAGCGAAAGCGTTCGACACAGTCTCGCCGATTATACTGTTGAATAAACTTGAACGTTTAGGAATTAGGGGCAGTGTTCTTCGGTGATTCAGAAGCTACCTGTCAGGTAGAAATCAATGTGTTTCGGTGGCGGGTCAATCTAGTGGCATAAAAAGCATATCTTTTGGGGTTCCTCAAGGTAGTATTTTGGGACCGACGCTATTTACGCTGACGACACGGCTATTTTATTTCAGGGCGACACGTGGAATGAAGTCTCAAAGCTTGCAGAAGACGGACTATCGCGGGTCGCTCTGTGGCTTGACGCTAATCTCCTCACACTTAACGCAAGTAAAACCAAATATCTGTGTTTCCACAAGACCAAGCCAACTGGGCCTCCTCTCGCTCTACGCCTACAGATTCATAACTGTGGTCCTGCTCACTCATCTCCTAGCAACTGCTGCTGCCCGTCAATTGAAAAAGCAAGTTCCATCAAATACCTAGGAATTACGCTGAATGAAAATCTATCTTTCAAACAATACATTAATGCTGTCGCAGGACGTACTAGGAAGCTCATTTACGTAATGAAGCTTCTTAGAGATGGTGCTGACCGCGAAACCCTAATGATCGTATACTCAGCCCTCTGCCAGTCTATTTTAGGCTACTGCATTACAGCATGGGGCGGAGCGGCAAAGTCGTACATGATATCTCTTGAAAGAGCACATAGAGCCGTATTAAAAGTCATGTTTCGCAAGCCCTTTAGATATCCAACAGTTTCGCTTCATGCAGAGTTTGCAGAGTCTCAAACGTTAACTGTCAGACAGCTCGGATGAACGCGGAGGCAACACGCGCCACGCTGGTCTGCTAGCCGCGGTATCGCGGACCATGGCAAAGTCTGGGAAGGTAACACATGTCATGGGACCAACGGTATACAACCGATTGCCTAAAATGATCAAGGAGGATCCTAGTCTCAACACGTTCAAATCCAAACTTAGACGCTGGCTTGTCGAGCAGACATTCTACACCTTCAATGAGCTCACAAGCCTGAGAGTAACAAACTAAGTCGGTACCTAGGTACTTACAAATGTATAACCTACCTGTGATTTATTTGAATAAGTTCAATTATCTTTACTTTATATATTTGTTATATAAGTAATTTAAGATGATGTGTAATTATTAATTAATTATGCTAATATTTTGTTTGACCTGTAATGTAATTATTCCATTATAAAATAAATGAACTGAACTGAACTGAACTGAGCTCTACATACTCCGGGTAACAACCTCGTTCCACAAGTCAAATGCTAAACCGTGATTCTCACTCGAGGTCTGGTCATCGTAGAATTAAAATTGAAGTCCCTTCGGTTAAGTCTTCGTTCGCGAGGCGCTTTCGGTCTTTCTCCTTCCCATATATTTATCGTCGCTTGCTAATGCACTGTCAACTCCTATCGTGTTCTCTATATGGTGTTAAGGAGAAGGTTCGAAGGTGGCTCCTTACATTGGACTATGACGCCACTGAGGAACTTTTACTAATTCGACGCTGATTTCTGCTTAAATCACAGTTTTTCTTAATTTTCTCCACTACCGCTTAAACCTACGTCCCCCACCTCAAGCCCCCCCCCCTCCCCTGTCCCTCACCATCCCGCTCTTAAGTCGTGTTGTGTCCTTGTCATTATCGAAATCATGTCATCCAGTTTTCAATTCATGTCTTATTTTATACTTCCACACTAATATTTTAAATGTACATGTTAATTCTACTTCAATTTTATTTTTTATTTCTATCAGTAGTATGTTTTTATATTGTATCTTTTGTAGAGTGAACTGCTGCCCTGTTTATACAGTCAAGTTATATAAGTAATTCTATTTGTAATTCGGCCTCCCGCGATACAGGTTCTGAACCTAGTGCGGGGACCACCAGTAAACTGTATAAGCTTTTTGTAAAGGTAAATAAATGAATTTTTTATTTTGTATTTGTATTTGTTTAGGCAGGGGGATAATGCACAATACACTCCCATGCGAGATGTCCGTGCAGATCTCATTTCCCCCCAAACAGAATTAAAATTAGAAGGCGCGGGCACCAGACCAGGGTCGCGGTTCATTATTGAGGCATTCATTTTATATCCGACGATTAATGAAAGTCATTTGCATCTTCGACAAGTTAACACGCCTCAAAAGTGCCAATTTTCATGGGAATTTAAATAAATAGGCTGTTCAGATTCCAATTTGTTTGGAAATATAAAAGCAACGGGTAACCATTGCTCCTATTTTATTATTTACCATTTTGATAATTGTCCATCTCAATAGTTCGGTGCACTTGTTTCCAACAATGAACCTACTTAAGGTTCAAGTTACACAAAAGTCAATAATAACACGAATCATGGTACAAAAATACAAATCAAATAGGAAAAAAGAAAAAACAAATAATGGTAAAATATATACAAATCAAATTAAATCAAAAACTCTTTATTACCATAAGCCCCACTTGCGCCAGGCTAGGTTATTATCACGGTTAACTCAGAGCTAAATACTACTTTGGAATTAAATTCTTACTTTTGAGATTGCATTATTTACATCGTCAAAATTTGTTTTTTGTCGTTTCATTTTAAAAATTAATGAAGTCTCATCAGCAAACAATACTATGTCGTGATTATTCTTGACAGGAGGAGGCAGGTTGGTAATATAAACTAAAAATAGGAAAGGACCGAGGATAGAACCCTGCGGTACACCCATTGTAACTACAGACCCCAAAGACCGTTTCCCGTTAATGTCAACTCTTTGTATCCTATCTCTCAATAAGATGTAAGAAGATCCAAAGAGGTGTTTCTTATTCCATAGTGATGTAGTTTCCTGATTAATGTTTCATGGTGTACGCAATCGAACGCTTTTGACAAGTCGCAAAAAACGCCTAAAGCGTCTTGCGGCTTCTCCCAAGTATCAAAAATATGCGATACCAACTCTACACCGGCATCAGTAGTTGATCTGCGCGAGTAAACTCGAATTGCTTACAATGCAGCAGGTCATTGCCATTGAAATGCATAAGCAATTGATGTAAAATAAGTTTGTCAAAAACTTTGCTGAATGTAGGCAGCACTGATATTGGTCTAAAGTTAGTGGGGTCAGACCTACTACCCGATTTAAAGAGTGGGATTATTTTACTACATTTCATTAGATCAGGACATAAGCCACAGTCAATAGATTCATTATAATATAAAAGGTAGATCTGTTGCAATGGTGTCAATCAATGGTTTGATAATTGTAACGGAAATGCCCCAGAGATTTGCAGTTTTCTTTATATTTAAAAGTTGAAAGGCTTTTTTATGGCGCTACCCTGACCCAAATCAGCGCCACCACCTATTTTATATAATTATTATGTTATACGAAGGAATTTTAAAAAATCGATTGGCCAGTTTGTGCTCCCTGTCATAAGTTTTTTTTTAATGCCCCTGTAAAAGTTTTGTTTGTACACTTTAAGCAGAGATGCGAAGTTGCTCTTTTTGGCCACCATGGAGGCATGTCTTCCTACACTATACAAAGTAAATCATCTAAAGAGGCATTATAAAAAAGCTTAAGATAGGAATCACAAACCGGCCAATCGATTTTTATAAATTCATATAACACAATAATTAAATAAAATCGGTGGTGGCGCTGATTTGGGTCGGGATTTTCATCAACATGGATTTAAATTTATTTTTACATTCAGATACATTTTCTATCAGTAATGACTCGGCAATTACTTGAGAAGAGTTTAAACACTTTGTAGTAGAGATTGGAATTTCAGTAAAAAAGTTTTCAAATGCTTGGGCTACTTCGACATCTTTTAAATTGTAATCATGCATGTATGTACTGACCTTTCCAGTCTCACATTTTATTATTTTCCAAGTTGATCTTATTACATTTTTACTATTTCTAATTTTCGAGCTAATATTATTTTGATTTTGCTATTCAACAAACTTTTCTAAATATTTTTGAGTAACTTTGTACTTTATCTTTGAACTCCTGGCTAAAATTGTATTGCTTTTCATTATACAGTTCATACAACTTTGGTCTACTTTTATGTAGGTATACCCACTGTTGCCCATTCACTAAAGCTAAGTTTTTCTGAGACCATAATCGATTTGGGTGTGAATTGAACGCATTGGTAAATCGGTTAAAAAAACAACAATCCTGCGACCTAAGTTGTCTGATTTTAAATTACCTATTATTTTTTCAGTAACAATTTGTTCACTTTGGCAAACAAATACATTATCTATACATCTTGCTGAGGTTCCAGTTATCTTGTAGGTTCCATAAATAATGGCCTTAGATTATAAGAATTAAATAAATTAGTCAATCTGAGGGAGTAAACTTCTAAAAGGTCAACATTAAAATCTCCACATACCTTTATAGTTTTATTTGATTTTGATAATTTAAATAAAATGTCCTCCATAACATTTTCAAAGATTTCAAAAGAAGCTGATGGTGGGCTGTATACGCTTACTACAATAATTTGCTCCAACTCTACACATGTCGTGCTACTTCGATGTGACTTTCAGCGGATAAGCATGTTATGTCCTTACGGTCTTTGAATTTCATGAATTTGTTTATTAATATTAATGAGCCTTCACGAATAGCATGTGATCTGCAAAAAGAATTACCAACCTGGTGGTTACTGAAATTGAACATGAGCTCATAGCTTTTCAGCCAGTGTTCTGTTAAGCCGATGATATCATATGAAAAGCGTTCATGTACTTTAATGCAATATAGATTAAAGTAAAGAAGCGACGAAGAAACCTAGCCTGTTAGTTGTTATTTTTCGAGTTGGAGCTAAAATTAAATTATATTTACAAAAGGTTAAAAAAAGCATCCTTATTATGAACACAGGATTACATAGGCTTCATGTGTGTTGTGTCTCCCGGAAACAAGATAAACATCCCGGTAATGACTTCAGTGTTGATAAACATGAGAGTTATAAAAGTTTTAATTTATACGAAATGCCACAATCGTAGATGAAATATAAAGTAAAGTGAAGTAAAGAAATCATTTATTGCTTGAAATACATGTAAAAACGACATAATTATAACAACTGTGTACCTACTATTGTTATAATTATGTCGTTTCAAGAATCAATGTATTTCTACCGGCGTGGTGTGTGTGGTTTTGGTTCACAAAATGTCACAATATGTAGTTAAAAATGCTTAAATTAGAAGTAAATAAGTAAATTGAAAATTAATTAATTCAATTAAATTACAGACAAGACATTAACAAAAACTAAACAAATTAAGCCAAGAATTATATTACTATTCTCTGCTACTTACATTAATAATAATAATAATAATTTATTCAAAATAACTTAGGACTAGAATGATATCAAAGAGTTCCATCTTAAATTCTATGGTATTAAATAATGCGTGTGCCTGAACTAGGTAAAAACCTGTTTTTCAGGCAAAAACAGTGCTAACAACGTATAAAGGGTAAGAGGAGGTTTGTAGAAAAAATAAAAGGTCGGAAAGTTGATACTTTAAGTATCGCTCTTTGTGCTCTTTCGACAGTTAGTAATAATGTTTTACCCACTCCACCCCATGATGTAATGCAGTAGGTCAAAATGGATTCGCATCCCGACCCGGTAAACTTGTATAATAAGTTTTCGATCTGCAATAAATGGCGGAGATTTTTAAAAACAAAAATTAGCTTGCGGACTCTACTTACTAAGGCTTCTAAATGAGGTTTGAATGAGAGTGTTTCATCCAATATAATGCCGAGGTATTTTATTTTATTTGTATTATTTATTGTAGGGCATGTACATACTGTATCAGCACCTACGCAATAATGCGCATACAATTTGGAGATAATCTCGGTTGACGGCCGTTTGCGCATCGAAAACCACATTATCTACTATTTAAGCACATTGCTAACAAGAAAAAGTTTATCTTTCATGAAATCGTCTACTTTATAATAACAGTTACCTACTTTCCAAAGTGGTCTTTAACTTTTGCTGAAACAGTGAACGCGAGAGTTCTCAGAGTGCTTTGGGCAGTTTATCATAAATGGAAGGAGCCTTGCAGAAGATATACTCTTGCGCATCAATGTTGTCTTTGCATTCGGCGCAGGTTTCGATTTCGATTTCGAGGTACGGCATCGGAAAGCTAAAGCAATCTCAATTCATGCTCGAGGGAGGTAATTGTCTTCCCAGGCGATCCTTCGGACATAATTGATATAATGCCATGCTGGTACTTAACCTATAATGGGTCAGCTCTCTCGTTGGACGGCGCTCGAATAAGCATGTTTTTGCTTTTATTATAGGACATTTTGCAAACATTTTGTCTCGTACAAGATTCCAGTAGGTGAGGCCGGCGCGGGAGCCGCCTGATGATGCACATTAGCGAGGCGCGAGCCGCGGAGCCCTACCGACTGCTGCGCGCGCTGTGGCCCGCGCCTGTTGCCTACCGGCGACCATCTCCGAGAGACGACATTGCGCTCGCATTCCAGCCGCCGCTACTGTATCACCCCGACACAAAACTACAAAACAAAAGCCAACTCTAAAACAAAGCAGCAGAGCCTCATTCTCCTCAAAGGTAGAGTCGGTTGCGATGTTCCGCTCCTGAAGGCGGACGAGTTAAATGCAGAGTTTATTTCATAAGAATATAATTAGTGGGTGGAGTTCAATCAAACAGTTGTTGTCGGGCCGGCTGCGGCTGCGGCTCCCGGCGCGAGAGATAAATCGATTCTCGCGGAATCCTGCGCGCACGCACCGGACGCACTCAGGCCGGGGGCGGCAGCGGGGGCGGGGGAGCAGTGAATACGACTTAGTGGTGGTACTCAATGGCAATCTACATGTCATAAGTATTTGATTCCAACACCCTGAGTCCAAGCCTTGCCTGCGCCCGCGGCTGCGCCCGACAGCACCTCCCTGTGTAAATGCTTCTCGTTGGCTAGTGACTTTTATCTGCCGTCATTTGTCAGAGTCGCGCATAAAACGCGGACAAGACAGAGTTAATGTGCGACTCGCGACCGCGCTACGCAGGCCCCGCACAATGTGCGACTCGCGGCCGGGCTACGTAGGCCCCGCACAATGTGCGACTCGCGACCGCGCTACGCAGGCCCCGCACAATGTGCGACTCGCGGCCGGGCTACGCAGGCCCCGCACAATGTGCGACTCGCGACCGCGCTACGCAGGCCCCGCACAATGTGCGACTCGCGACCGCGCTACGCAGGCCCCGCACAATGTGCGACTTCCGACCGCGTTACGCAGGCCCCGCACAATGTGCGACTCGTGGCCGGGCTACGCAGGCCCTGCACAATGTGCAACTCGCGGCCGGGCTTCGCAGGCCCTGCACAATGTGCGATTCGCGGCCGGGCTACGCAGGCCCTGCACAATGTGCGACTCGCGGCCGGGCTACGCAGGACCCGCACAATGTGCGACTCGCGGCCGGGCTACGCAGGCCCTGCACAATGTGCGACTCGCGGCCGGGCTACGCAGGCCCTGCACAATTTGCGACTCGCGGCCGCGCTACGCAGACCCCGCACAATATGCGTAGTAAATACTATAAATTTAATATCCTGTAAGCTCGAAGAAGACAATGACTAAACCTAAAGACAACCCGCAATATGCGATCTGTCACAGCTGATGTCAGTCTACGTTGCTTCAAAATCAAGTTGAAACGATGGCTTGTCGAACAGAATTTCTATTCAATGAAGGAACTACTTGACCAGTAAATTTTTGATTATTGTTCCCTTATGATTTTTACTTTAGATAATTTTTCATTTATTTCAATTTATTTAATCTATACAAAGTAATTATTGAACATGAACTAGGTACTTAAAGGGGGAAAACTGGAACGCGAAAAATCGTCGAGGGGGAAAACTGGAATTTAAAAAAATATTCCAGTTTTCCCCCTTGAAAAATTTTTCTCAAGGGGGAAAACTGGAACGCGAAAAAAATGAATTCCAGTTTTCCCCCTTAAGGGGGATTTGTCAAGGGGGAAAACTGGAATAACCCCTTACAATATACAATGTGTCTGGTTACCGGTGTCGGAGACTTTGGGGGGGTGAAGTACGGTAAATTTTATCGACAAATCACTATCCCTATTTTTTTTCTCGCTCCCTGATAAAATGGCAGCCATTTTGTTTTATTTTGCCTCAAAGCACGGGTGCTTGTATTGTTTATGCTATAGCTACCCATGCAGAGGTTCTAGGAGGACGATAGAGGACTCATTTGATTGCCAATAATGTAGGCAATAAAGCAATGATAACATTGTTGCATTTTCTATTTTATAATAGAAGAAAAGAGAATTTATAAAACAAAAAAAAGTTATTTTTGCAACATTTTTTTTAAATTTTTAGCTTTTTCATAAAATTGAAACTGTCAAGCTACATGTTTTTTGTTTTTGGACAATAGTACAGAATGTGTGCTTCAAAATAAGTCATGCATCTTAGCCCTGAATAAGATAGTTTAGAAGTTATGACGATTTGAATCTGACCCTTGAAAGTTTAAATATCCCGCTAATAAGCAACTGGACTCACGGTTTCGAGGAATTGAATTCGAGGCGTGTCCATAGACAATTCTGTGCTTTGATGTAGATAAGGACATGCTGAAACTGAAAAAAAAATGGCGCGCTGTCAGATTAATTTTTGTTAAGTTTTGTATTTTTCGCTGACGAAAGTTAACAGAAATGGAAGATTTCCATTATTCCAGCCAGGACGTGGCCAACATCCATTTCGTCTATGGATTGTGCACCGGGAACGGTAATGCTGCTGTAAGAGAGTATGCGAGAAGATTTCCCAATAAACCAACCCCGAATGCTCGCACATTTATACGACCATATACCATTTTAGAAGACAATAAAGGAATACGTTCGTTAGGTGCTCTTCTAATACCATTTTCGGCAAGGTTGACGTGTAGGTAGTCGGACGGCTACAGATTAAAAGGGTGTACATACGTGGTTTCAAGGAGTAAACTGTTTACACAAACACCCTGTATGTCAACTAGTTTCAAGAAAATCTGACATGTAAATTGATTTTACCAATAAATAGTATTTCTGTATTTCTGAGACAATATCATGAACACATAAAAAACTAATTCATTGTTTGTTAGTTCTTGGAGCGAGGTATCTCCCGCGGAGAGCCGCGCAGAGCTCTCGCGGCGAACCTTCGCATTCGCACACATACTTACAAATACGACTGAATGACTCGCTTTAAAACTGCAATAAATGGAATTAGGAATTTCTTGTAATTGAATTATTTATCTAACAAAAATTAAATAACATAAATACTGATCACAAAAATGTAGCGCGATTTTAAAGCAAGGAAAATAATTTATACTTTAATAGTTTTGTTTTATAACAATCGAGCTACGATCTAACTATACCAATTTCGGTTCCAAGACAATTCTGCATTTACTTCGGAAATTGTTGGAAATTATCAAAAATGGCGGAGCGATCAAAGCTGCTATTAGCGAGGTTACCGAAATACGCCCGCGCCCGTTCACGGCGCGACGACCCGGGCCCGCGCCGGCTTCGACCCGCGTCCGAGGCGAACCTTCTACGACAGCTCGAGTCGTGGGAAGAGAATGTAGTGAACATGTTAATTGTGTAACTTCTCGACTTGCATAATCCGCTTAGGTGGTCGGTGAACACTTCACAAAATGCCTTTTTCTAGATGTGACCAAGTCTGGATTAGACCGTTCCTTTTTGATGTATGCTAAACAAGACTCTATCTGGATTTGACTATTTCCAATAATTACAAAGCGTTGGAAAAGAAGCAATTTCTTAACACATTGTAACCAGAAAGACGCATTGTAGAATCCGAGCCGCCGATGACGATGACTGGTCGAAGAAGCCGAAATGAAACTACTACGGCGGCCTACCTTTGTAGTAGTTCTCTGCTGTTATTATTCCTCCTGGCTTCGGGGTATTATTTATTTGGACGAGTGTTATGTAGGCCCGCGCGGCCGGCCCGGCCCGGCCCCGTCCCGGGCTGCGGCGCCGCGCCACCTGCCACACTTTGCACTAAATAACCACTTTATAAATAACATGGCAGCCGAGTCAAACTCCTGTTACACAGACATTACGCTTTGCATAATCGCGGCTCGCCGATTTACGGACACACATCTATTTAGGAGATAATAAAACTGAAATTGCTGCGTCTACAGACTTCACAAAAAGAGTTATAATAAGTCAAGTAGGTAATGGTCTCCATCGATAACGAAATGGTTATTTAAGTTAAGTATTCACTCCACCAACTTGTGTCTGTACTGTTGAATCTGCACAACGAAAACCATGTAGTACTTACCTACTAATTTAATATTTTAAAAGAACTGTTATTATAAACCTTAATTTGGTGGAATCATGAAGCCCTCACTGCGGCGTCTCCAAGAAGCCTCGAGCCCCGGGGGAGGCAGCCCGCGTCTCCAAGAAGCCCCGAGCCCCGAGCCCCGAGAGAGGCAGCCCGCGTCTCCAAGAAGCCCCGAGCCCCGAGGGAGGCAGCCCGCGTCTCCGCTCGCAGGGAGTCATTACGTTATTCAAATTATTAATATTTTTATACGGCTCGTCCTTGTACTGGACCCGGTCGGACGGCTCGTCCTTGTACTGGACCCGGTCGGACGACGGCTTGTACTGGACCCGGTCGGACGGCTTGCGCAAAACGTTTTATTTATTATTTATGGTCTTAATTAACGGTGACGCTGCGCGGAGCAACGCTGGCTTGTTTATGGGGGCTCCGTGCCTACGTCTGCAGTTTATTTTACTTGCTATGCGATTACACTGAGAGGAACATTGAAAACTGGTACCTTCACCTTCAATTGGGTACATGTATCTAGTGTGCACAGGATATAAGTAACAAATAGCAGTGTAATCAGCTGCGTGCTGTGCGGAGAGCTGATGTTGTCTCTGCGTGGTGATGGTATCTGCGCAGACGAGCGGAGCGCCCGCGGCAGCACAAAGGGGCCCCGGCGCGCACTGCACGTGCGGCCACGTGAGCGCCGGCGGTTTCACACAAATATGTATAAAAATGCTATTTGCATGTGGAGCCGGCGCAGGCGCAGGCGCAGGCGGCGCCGATCGCAGACAGCTCCGCGCGACGAGACGGCCGTGACAGTGCAGCCTAAGTCCACACACACACACACACCCTCACACACACACACACACTGACTAATTGATGTAAATAGTTCCCTAGCGAACCTTTCTGATACTGCGTCAATGGCTGTAAGAACTAAGTTTGGTACTGAACTAAACGAATCGTCTCAGTTACACAAACATGTTATGTTTGATGCAGCAGCAGATTTGTCATTACAAATACTGGCTCATAGCAGCGACTAGCGCGAGCTATCGGAGAGGGAGGCGCGCGACCACCGCGGATAGCAGCGACTAGCGCGAGCTATCGGAGAAGGAAGCGCGCGACCACCGCGGATAGCAGCGACTAGCGCGAGCTATCGGAGAGGGAGGCGCGCGACCACCGCGGATAGCAGCGACTAGCGCGAGCTATCGGAGAGGGAAGCGCGCGACCACCGCGGATAGCAGCGACTAGCGCGAGCTATCGGAGAGGGAGGCGCGCGACCACCGCGGATAGCAGCGACTAGCGCGAGCTATCGGAGAGGGAGGCGCGCGACCACCGCGGATAGCAGCGACTAGCGCGAGCTATCGGAGAGGGAAGCGCGCGACCACCGCGGATAGCAGCGACTAGCGCGAGCTATCGGAGAGGGAGGCGCGCGACCACCGCGGATAGCAGCGACTAGCGCGAGCTATCGGAGAGGGAGGCGCGCGACCATGGCGGATAGCAGCGACTAGCGCGAGCTATCGGAGAGGGAGGCGCGCGACCACCGCGGATAGCAGCGACTAGCGCGAGCTATCGGAGAGGGAGGCGCGCGACCACCGCGGATAGCAGCGACTAGCGCGAGCTATCGGAGAGGGAAGCACGCGACCACCGCGGATAGCAGCGACTAGCGCGAGCTATCGGAGAGGGAGGCGCGCGACCACCGCGGATAGCAGCGACTAGCGCGAGCTATCGGAGAGGGAGGCGCGCGACCACCGCGGATAGCAGCGACTAGCGCGAGCTATCGGAGAGGGAGGCGCGCGACCATGGCGGATAGCAGCGACTAGCGCGAGCTATCGGAGAGGGAGGCGCGCGACCATGGCGGATAGCAGCGACTAGCGCGAGCTATCGGAGAGGGAGGCGCGCGACCACCGCGGATAGCAGCGACTAGCGCGAGCTATCGGAGAGGGAGGCGCGCGACCATGGCGGATAGCAGCGACTAGCGCGAGCTATCGGAGAGGGAGGCGCGCGACCACCGCGGATAGCAGCGACTAGCGCGAGCTATCGGAGAGAGAGGCGCGCTACCACCGCGGATAGCAGCGACTAGCGCGAGCTATCGGAGAGGGAGGCGCGCGACCACCGCCGACCACCGCCGACCACCGGAATGACTTCGCGAGGTGGAAGCAGGGTGGACCGACGCGGTGCAGCCATTTGAATAGGTACCTGTAAGTCGGTTGGCAATGTGGCGCAGTTCCAGCCAGGTCCAAACGTGACCCCGTGTAAGTAGCCATTGCAAAAACGCGCAATTTGTCTCGTACAATAAAACAACGGCGGGTATTAGCAAGCAGGCGGGTGTCGGTTCGGTTCCCAGTAGCTCATCGGTATTCCGCGTGCGCGCGCGCACGGAGCACGGAGCACGGAGGCAGTAACGCGGTCGCGCGGCATTGCTATGCTGCGCGCGCGCCGGCTCAGCCCGCGCCGCGCCTCGCCTCCCGCTAATACACATGGCCGAGTACTACCTGCCTATGCCCAGAGTCTACGCAAAGCTCACCTATTATTTATATTCGATAGCATCAAATCTATTCAATTTCCTGATATGTAATTCTTTTAAGTCTATAAGTTTATACCTTTCAGTATTTTTTCTCTCCTCGGACGATTCAAATTTAAACTTTGAAATAAAAAATTGTATTTGTCGCTTTCGAGCGAGGCCAGAACAACAACTGTCAATCACTTTAATAGCCTTGCAAATGTGTTAAACTGAGAGCTAACAATGTTAGATATTCATGCGATTCAGGAGGCGACACGGCTTCAGAGCGGACACCCGGCGCGGCGGCGGCGCGGCGCGCGACTACCGACCCTAATCCCCGGTGATAAGGCTCCGACCGGACTCCGCCGCTGGTGATGAGATTCCGATATTAAATAGGTCCATAGTAATGAGGCGGTGACGGAGGCTGCGCATCTATTATTCAGTTTTATCAGAATTCGGATCGAAATAAGCTCGTGTTCACAGAACTGCCCACGTTGATCTCGTCACATCGACGCTAGTTTGGGATTTTTGTATGAATTAATCTATTTGTCACCTATTTATTTAGTCGCCAGCATGGGACGATACATATCTTTGGATCGAACACTGTTTTATTATAAATTAATATTGTAAAATGGTGTCGGACATAAAATCACTGCCCGTGCTATTATGTTGTGCTTAGGTATTACATTTTTGTGTCTTACTTACCTACATAAACATAAATGAAATTTTAAAATACAAACAAGTAGGTACTTTTACAGTAAAATCTTCGTTTTAAACGGTGCCTTATAGGTGTTGTGCTCGGTTCACGTGCGCGGGCGCAGTGTGCTCGTATCAATTATTCATTAATTTCAGTCGTCATCACGTCACCGACGGACAGTTCCTCCGCGAGCAGCCAGCTGAAGACATCCACACACACCTCGTGTGTGGAGGTGGCTGCGAGGACACAGAGCGCTGCACGCGCCTCTCTCAAGCGGCAGGCGGTGACGTGGGGGCTGCCGCCGCGCCGCCGCGCCGGGGCGGCGGCCTCCCGTGCGACCAGCGCGTTTAATTCTTTTGTATGAGCAATATGGAAAAAGTTGTTCGAAGAAAACTTACGTTAGGTATTGAAGTTGATTCGTGGAAACCTTTTCATAAGACCTTCAATAATTTAATAGAAGATGAGATAAATATAAAAATCATTTATTTCAGCAAAAACTAATACAAATACTAATACAAATACACTTAAACATGATACTAAATTAATAACATAACTACTCGTAGTTCTCACATGGTGAGGAGGTTATCTTATTTCTAAGTAGGTAAGTACCTACTAGATATTTAGTGTAAGCGCAAGTGCCTACATTCTGTGGTGGCCGAGTCATATCTACAGAGTTGTGTAATATAATATCTGATGGTTCCCTCACCGGGCACCAGGCACCAGGCACCGGATATCAGGCACCAGGCACCGGATATCGGGCACCGGGCACCAGGCACCAGGCACCGGACACCGGGCACCAGGCACCGGACATCGGGCACCGGGCACCAGGCACCAGGCACCGGACATCGAGCACCGGGCACCAGGCACCAGGCACCGGACATCGGGCACCGGGCACCAGGCACCAGGCACCGGACAGCGGACACCAGGCACCAGGCACCGGACACCGGGCACCAGGCACCAGGCACCAGGCACCGGACAGCGGGCACCAGGCACCAGGCACCGGACATCGGGCACCGGGCACCAGGCACCAGGCACCAGGCACCGGACAGCGGGCACCAGGCACCGGACACCGGGCACCAGGCACCAGGCACCGGACAGCGGGCACCAGGCACCAGGCACCGGACATCGGGCACCGGGCACCGGGCACCAGGCACCAGGCACCGGGCACCAGGCACCAGGCACCAGGCACCGGACACCGGGCACCAGGCACCAGGCACCGGACAGCGGGCACCAGGCACCAGGCACCGGACATCGGGCACCGGGCACCGGGCACCAGGCACCAGGCACCGGGCACCAGGCACCAGGCACCGGACACCGGGCACCAGGCACCAGGCACCGGAAACCGGGCACCAGGCACCAGGCACCGGACACCGGGCACCGGGCACCAGGCACCAGGCACCAGGCACCGGACACCGGGCACCAGGCACCAGGCCAGGCCTGCGCCGAGGCAGCCTGCGCGCGACATATTCAAACATTGTTATTGTTCAGATTACGGAGAGAGTACTCAATATAAAAATACCTAATTGTATGAATTTAGAATCGGTTTCCTCGAAAATAAAATACTAACATCAATAAAACGATTCATGAGAATCCGTCGGTAGGAAGGTGTTCATATGTACCTAGTGTGATTTATGTGTATGAGAAGAGGAAGCGCTGCTCTCAGCGCGGGCGGGGGCGCGGGGGCGCGGGGGCGCCGGAAACCACGTGCGCACGCGCGCAGCCTTCCTGCGCCACTCGTAAATAACGCCACTACGCAGACAAAGCCTTTGTACCTCGCCATCTAGTTGTAAGATTAGGTACATACTCTATACATTATAGTCCTGTGATATGTGATGATATTCGACCGGTTGAGTTCGGAACCCTACCGGCGCGGCGGCGGCGGCGGCGCGGGCGGTGACGTCAGGGAGGAGTGGAGGCTCGACGTAGGCCACAGGACATGCGGATAGTAATACTCGAGTGAACACAGATACGAAGTGTGCAGTTGGCACGCTCCGAGGGGGTGGGCAGTGGCCTCCGAGGAGGTCGCGACGCAGGCGGCAGTGGCGTACACAGTAAGTACTTCCAGTGAGTGGCGGCGGCTGCCCGGCGCGCGGCGGCCAACGGGCGTCCTCGGCGGATGATGTCATGGCTGAGAACAAAGCAGGCACTGCTTGAAGGCAGTCATTCCTCAGTTATTACTTACTAGCTGCGCCGCGTGGCATCACCCGCTTGGAAATTTCAGAAATTAGTTGCACACCCCATAGGGTAGTTTCGTCAGACTAAAAAATATGTGATTCATTATTTACTGTATAGTTTTTTTATACCAAGTGTTAAGTGAATCGAACCAAGAAGTAATAATTTTCATAGAAATACCACCCTTTTTAACCACTTTAAACGTTAATTTTTGAAAAAAGATTAGCCTGTGTGTTATTCTAAAACCTAAACTATCTACACACTTAATTTCATCTGAATCGGTTAAGCAGTTACAGGGATAGGTGGAAACAAACATTCACACAAACTTTCGCATTTGTAGAGGGAATACTAGTAGGAGAGTAGGATTAGGAATGTTTGAGTTTGATTGCGCGAAGCGGTTCCTCCTCGCAGCGCGGCGTGAGGGGGGGCGGTGTGTCAGTAGTTTCATTAAATCGTTCTTACCTACTATTCAATTATTAACTCGACCGAGTTCCTACATTGCGCATACTCCGCGAGCCAAGCAAAGCCAACCAAAACAAACCCCTTCTAAATAAATAAATAATGCTGGACAATTCACACAGCATCATCTAGCCCCAAGCTAAGCAGAGCTTGAGTTATGGGTAGGTACTAGGGGACTGATATTATGTACATAATAATATACGAGTACTTACATAGATAGTTTTTTTTATTATACATAGAAAACGACCAGAACACCCTGAACAAATATCTGCAGATCGTACAAATATTTGTCCCGAGGCGGGAATCGAACCCGCAACCTGCGTCGCAGGCGGACCTTCGCCCACCGCGCCACACAGGTCGTCAATAATAACTTACATAATAAGAAAACTTACTTAGGTATCGCTAGAAAAGACACCATTCACAAGCACTTCCTGTTCTCAGGGAAAAGGAACAAAAACATGTGCCGGTCGTGGCGCGCAGTCCGCGCACGCGCAGGGCTTCCGGCGCGAGATGTGCGCGGGCGCGCGTGACGGCGGCTGCAGGCCTGGGAGCCGGCCCCGGGGCTGCGGGGCTCCACTCTCCACTCCACGTCCACCTCACAGAAAGATAATCCGAATCATGAGGACTAAGCTCTTTCATGGCCGGCTTGTATTTCACCACATTTAGCCTGTAAGCTACTAAATTATACAAAACAACGAAATTACATAATTACATGATTTATGGTAAGAATATCTTTCAAAGATGCTATAAAATTGTACAGCCCTTTTGACAGCGATATGTCGTACGGTAGCGAACCTAGATAAGATAATTCAACTTCAACTTCTTATTTATATGGCACCATAAGATAATTCAATAATAAATATTGTTGTACACTTGTCCGCGTCGTGTCGCATTACCCACGGACGCTGCGTGCGCCGGCCACGTGAGCGCCCGGGCGCGGGCGGGGCTGCGCCCTGCCTGCTCTCGGGTCGGGGGCTCTGGCAAAGAACTCGTTCTAGCGCTTGGTGGGCTCGAGAGAGTTTCTCACTAAATATGGTGATGAACAATCTAAATGTATTTATTCTCCGCTCATTGAGAACTACCGTTGCAAGTAAACAGTAGTGTCCGTCGTGTCTCGTGTCTCCGCCGCACATTAGCACTCGGCTATGAGGCAGGCTCGCCGCACACACTAATTAGACAATTTGCAGCGCCCGCCGCCACAGCCTCCGCCCCGGCACGCGGAAACCTGCCCAATGCCGAGGGCGGAGGGCTCAGATCGCAGCGCGGCGGCGCGTCTCGAGGGCGCGCTGAGACATCTGCGGAATAGGTGATCGTTATTGTAATGTATGCAAAGTTCTGCGACCGCGACGATTAGGCGGCGGCGCGGCGGCGCGGCGGCGTCGTGGCCGGCCGGCTCACGCAATTAGCGGCCGCCTCGGCAGCGGCGCACGACGCATGCATTATGCGGAGGAGGCGGCCTGCCACGGGTGGTGCCAACCGCCGCCGCACGGCAACCCGAGTGGGAAGCACTTTTGGCCGCAGCGCGAAGGTTGCGTTACGTCCAGCATTCCTGATGCAGACCACGTTACTAACAAGGGAACCCGCCGGTGATGCTCCTACTGGCGCTCCTACTCGCGGTCGAAAAAGGTAAACACGGTCGTGACGGGAATCTCGCTATAGCGCACTCGTTGTATCGCACTATTATCATATCACACCCCAGTCGCAGCCTGCAGAACTCAGACAAAGGCTCTTGTGCAAACACTGCCGGGACAGGGTAGGCGGTGGTGTGCGCGGGCGCGGGCGCGGGCGCGGGCGGCGGGGCGCGCGATGCTGCGCGATAGTGCACGCGCCGCGCCTGGGAACCGCGCCGGGGACTCGCCGACAGGCGCACTCTTTATTACCACCGACCGACTGCTCGTCCTACCGCTTCCTTTCTCATACAACATCAAGGTTATATATGAACTAAGTTTCTGCGGCTTTGCCGCATGCTTTTTCCGGCCGGTCAATATTATGATATAGGTACCAGGTCGAGTACTTCGATGCGAATATCAGCCTGATCAGTTCAGAAACGCGGAATAACCACTTTTATTGTAAGGACTAACACATGTAGCCAGCGCGACTCACCGATTTTGTAAACAGTCTGATTCACGATCAACAACCACAGATTGGTTATCCAGTAGGAATCATCCGTACGAAGTGTGAATGCAATAAAGAATCTCATCTCCAATTACAATCGCATAGATCTCCGGCGGCGGAGGCGGCGCGCGCTTCAATCAACTAGACGATCAAACTTCTATCCGGTGCTTGGTTTAAACCAAGCAAGTTCTTTAAAGAAGAGACGGTTTTTTTGCACAACGCTACGGGGGACTTATTTATTGTTTTTTATTTTGAGAATATGGAAGTTTACAGTTTACAAACCAAAGCACTTACAATCTTATGCTATTTCATAAATCTAATATTGGATGTGTTTATAAATGCAATTGGTATTCATGCAATGTTTACTACCTATGTTAATGTTATTAGATTAAAAGAGCATAGCTTATCAGGACTCTTGGTGAACAATATCAGCTCAGTAGAGTGCAGCGTGGAGACTTGAAGTCGATCCTAGAGATAGGAAGGCACAGCTACACGTCAGCCAATCGGTATCAGATCGGCCAGGCGATGCGGCCACAGCCTCCGCGGCAACCTCTCCGCGGCGCCGCGGCAGCCTATCTGTCATCTGCCACCTTTCACGTTACTTAACGCCGGCGCTGCAGCTATTTTTACAAAGAATACAAAAGTAGAGGTCAGTTTAATGATCAGCCCGGCGTGCGGCAGATCACACAGGCAGATGGTCCAGTTGGTCTCGTTGCCATGACAATCTCGTCCGAGCAACGGACTCCGCGCAGTTCAAAGCGTGCGCTATCGGGCATCTCATTACGCGCGTTATGATTCATTAGTGCGCACGCGCCGCCGCGCCGACGCGACGCGACGTGAGGGTAGGGGAGGACGGGAGCGCTCATTGCGGGCAGGTCTCTGCATCAGCATGTGTGCTGTGGAGCCAGCGCCTCTCGGGCCCGCGCCCCGTTCACGTGCGGCGGCTGTACGACCTAATCTAGTAGAATGGACCTGTTCAGACAAAGCTGATGAAGTTCTTTGGGCTGTCCCTAAGAAACTTTTTTGCTAAACGAACGGCTACAGACGATGACTTTTCAAGATACCTAGGTTGCTCGAATGTTATTCTAGGAAGGCATGCGTGCGCGCGGGCGACGGACGGTGGACGGTGGAAAGCGAGCAGGGAAAGCCTCGGCCACGGGCCCGTCATGCGCCGCGTGAATAACGATCAGCTTTCGAATTACCTTCGCCGTTCACATGCCCAACATCCCAACATGAGAAATCCTTGACAGTTTACAAGGCGTTTTATCATCACTGGCAGTATAATCCTACTTGTTTATGATTGCGTGATTGAGTCAGCAGCCTTCGCGACTGCATGATCCAGATGGTATCGCAAGGACCACGACATGTGGCGCCAAATTTCCCGACAGTCTCCATAAAAGCTAACGGTCGCGCGGCGCGGGCGCAGGCCGGCACCGCGGACATGGAAATATGTCTGCGAATCGGCCAGTACCATTACACATACATTACATATGCGCCGCGGATTTTGGCGAGAACATAGTGGACTAGAATATTTGATTGGCTATAATAATGTAGGAAAGCTGGACGGCGTGAGTGAAGCGGGATTATGGCATGCATCGGACTGAGGGGGTGGAGGGGTGTCTCTGGCTGGACTGGAGCTGTAGCTTAGTGACTTCGAAGGGGTCCTTAGGGTGTCAATGCTTACAGTATTAATTAAAAGTGCCTGCGTTATGTGGTGGGTCACTGTCTCCGGCCGTGTCCAAGGGGCACGCACACCGCGGCGCGACGCATTCGTCACACGCCGCCGCGGCAGTCGGCTGGACCTCACACCTCCCGTCCTCGCGGCGCTGCCACAAATATGCTGACGGTAAACCAACATTGTTAGGAAAAGCACCTACTTCAAGTTGAAAAGGTAAGGCGCACTCCACAATGAGCACTGAGCACTCAAATTTTTTTGTCAGTATTTCTCTGCAAGTAGGCAGCACTGGTTCTCCACGGGTACAAAATAAAATGCTACAAGTCTTTTGCAACAAGCGCAAAGCTGTTCAGAGTTTTGTTAGTATTTCTCTGCAAGTAGGCAGCGCTGGTTCTCCGCGGGTACAAAGTAAAATGCTACAAGTCTTCTGCAACAAGCACAAAGCTGTTCAGAGTTTTGTCAGTATTTCTCTGCAAGTAGGCAGCGCTGGTTCTCCGCGGGTACAAAGTAAAATGCTACAAGTCTTCTGCAACAAGCACAAAGCTGTTCAGAGTTTTGTCAGTATTTCTCTGCAAGTAGGCAGCGCTGGTTCTCCACGGGTACAAAATAAAATGCTACAAGTCTTTTGCAACAAGCGCAAAGCTGTTCAGAGTTTTGTTAGTATTTCTCTGCAAGTAGGCAGCGCTGGTTCTCCGCGGGTACAAAGTAAAATGCTACAAGTCTTCTGCAACAAGCACAAAGCTGTTCAGAGTTTTGTCAGTATTTCTCTGCAAGTAGGCAGCGCTGGTTCTCCACGGGTACAAAATAAAATGCTACAAGTCTTTTGGAACAAGCGCAAAGCTGTTCAGAGTTTTGTCAGTATTTCTCTGCAAGTAGGCAGCGCTGGTTCTCCACGGGTACAAAATAAAATGCTACAAGTCTTTTGCAACAAGCGCAAAGCTGTTCAGAGTTTTGTCAGTATTTCTCTGCAAGTAGGCAGCGCTGGTTCTCCACGGGTACAAAATAAAATGCTACAAGTCTTTTGCAACAAGCGCAAAGCTGTTCAGAGTTTTGTTAGTATTTCTCTGCAAGTAGGCAGCGCTGGTTCTCCGCGGGTACAAAGTAAAATGCTACAAGTCTTCTGCAACAAGCACAAAGCTGTTCAGAGTTTTGTCAGTATTTCTCTGCAAGTAGGCAGCTCTGGTTCTCCGCGGGTACAAAGTAAAATGCTACAAGTCTTCTGCAACAAACACAAAGCTGTTCAGAGTTTTGTCAGTATTTCTCTGCAAGTAGGCAGCGCTGGTTCTCCGCGGGTACAAAGTAAAATACTACAAGTCTTCTGCAACAAGCACAAAGCTGTTCAGAGTTTTGTCAGTATTTCTCTGCAAGTAGGCAGCGCTGGTTCTCCACGGGTACAAAGTAAAATGCTGCAAGTCTTCTGCAACAAGCGCAAAGCTGTTCAGAGTTTTGAAAAAAATATTTTCGACCACTTATAAAGGTACACACTTTTTTGTTGGTACAGAACAAAATACCTGCTATTGTGTTTAGGAAACCGTTTCAGAAAGCTTTTTGCCACTGTTCATTGAAAGCTTTTGGCTTCTGGCTAATCTAGAAGACGACTAATAACAACATTTTATGAATGAATGCTGGAGGTTACCTAGAATAAAAGTTTTTTAACATTGAATCCTCATGCGAGCCAGGGCTTATCAAACACAGAACGTAAACATTTGCATAGAGACGTCGGCAGCTTTGTCCCAGCACCGCTCTGCAAACAGCGCTCGACACAAGTCGCGAGTACCTACTAGTGTAGCGTGTAGGAGGTACCACACTCACACTGTCAACACACGGACAGACAAACTAGTTCCTGGTGTCACCAGTAGTAGGTGCTGCCATTATCTGTCTTTTGGAATCACTTCACTATCGGATTCTAAGCACCTGCGTTCAGGAGTAAGTACTTCTCATTTTGATTTTATTTCTCGCTTTATTATTCAGTATTCAAATAACACACGTAATTTCCCTAAATATAGGTACAGAGGCAAATCGCAGTGAATATCTTCATAATGAAGCGACTCATAACAATCCGTGTAAGTTTAATCCTTATTCATACTTTGATAAGCGCTGTTTGCGTGGGTTAGGTTACATCTGGTCCGAATCTCAAACTCAACCGCGGACGAGATGTCCACTTCCCTTTTGAGTAGGGGTACATCTCGTCCGAATCTAAAATCCCTTGGTTTTAGATTCGGATGAGTTGTACCCTCAATCAAAAGGCGTGGGGAAGGGAAGAGTCATGTTCGTGTGGTGGCGCCGACGTCTGCAATTACCTTATCCATATTTCTTTTTTATTTATTTATCTATTTATTTACTTTTTTTTTAAGGGAAGCCATCAGCACACTAAACATTAATGGGTGATACAATAGAAATTGATTGAACCTGTGTTATGTGCCTACTTAATGTAACTAGTTTTCACCCATAACACACAATACAAAAAGTACTTAAAGTTGTTACATCGCATTCATTACAATATTACACTAAAAAAACAATAAATGAAACAAAAGAAAGGATATCACTCACATATATCTATCTATCTATACCTATACTAGCTGCGCCCCGCGGCTACGCCCGCGTGGAAATTTAAAATTATCACTTAGGGGTATGAAAAATAGATGTTGGCCGATTCTCAGACCTACTCAATATGCTCACAAAATTTCATGTGAATCGGTCAAGCCGTTTCGGAGGAGTATGGCAACGAAAACTGTGACACGAGAATTTTATATATTAGATTAAAACTGTAACAGGTCCATTTCTGTACATTGAAGATATTTTGAACATTTTTTTTAGGAGGGCACTCTATTATCGATACTGAAGCCAAAACTGTCTTTTTTTTCATTCATGTCTGTCTGTCTGTTTCTTAAACGCGCACCACGTCGAAACTACTGAACGTATTGAAATGAAACTCGGCATGATTTTAGGTCATACTACGAGGAAGGACATAGGATATTTTTTATCCCGGAATTCAGTAAGGCTGAGAGAGGGGATGAAAGTAAAATTCCTTCACCGCGCATCACGCCGAAACTGCTGAATGAGTTGGAATGAAACCTGACACGATGAGAGTTCAAACTACAAGCAAGGACATGAGATACATTTTATCCCGGAATTCAGTAAGGTTTCCCCTGGGAGAAAGGATGAAAGTAAAATTCTTTAACCGCGCATCACGACGGAACTACTTAATGAATCCGGATAGAACTCGGCATGATTTGAGCTCATACTACGAGGAAGAACATCGAATACATATTATCTGGGATTTCAGTAGGCACGGTTCACTTGGAAGAGGGGATAAAAGTCAAAATGTGTACTTAGTTGTAATTCATTAATGCGTCGTCCAATTTCATGCATTCTTTTTTGTTAGAAACAGTGTCGCAAGATCTAATTTGACTACATCAGTAGAAAATCGAGTAGAAAATTAGTAGATTGATAAAATAATCTGTAGATTGAAGAAAAAAATCAGTAGATAAAGGGTAGGTAAGTTCGTTTCTATTTTTTTTTCCAAAAATGATCGCATGGACCATTTGTAGATTTTACTTACTGACGCACATTAGTTAGTTTCCTACCTACCTTTACAAATGGTCCATGCGATCTTTATGAATATGATATTTGGTGGTTTAGCTGGTCCAGTTAACTGTACCACCGAAATTTGGTTGGAGTAAGTTGTCCAATTAAACTATCTGGACCACAGAAAAATATTTTAACTGTGGTACACAATCAACTGTACCTATTAACGAAAAAAAAATTACGGTGGTCCAGTCAAATGGATCGGGAGGCCAATTCCGCAATACAATTGCTTGACAATGGAATCGTCGCGGAATTATCACGTTGAATCCTTAGATTAATAAAACTCCAGATAGTGCGTGCGGGATAAATTAATAGTTTCAGACTTGACGCGCGTCTCTCCATCTGCATTCATCATAATTTCTTTCATCTAATGTAGAACACCAAAACGTGTCTTCCTGTGACGATAACACTGTCATAGTGAAGCGATTAGTAAAGCAGAATAGGGCCCCAGCTGAACAGAACTATGAGTTAGAAGTGGAACGAGTATGGCACTTCTTAAGACTGACGCTGGCCGAGTCGTAGCTAAAAGTCGTGTGGATAAAGAATGGGATTGAAGATGACAACATGCTATCTCCCGTAGACCCTACACGATTTATTCACAATTTAACTAGGTACCTAAATATCCATACCTACTTATGTCTATTGAAAATGTAACAGGTCCAATTCTGCGCATCGAAGTTTTTTTGCACGGCGTTTCATGATATGAGAGAAACTGTGGTTAAATGTGAACTTAATTAGTCGACTGGTATGGCAATCGCGAACGAAGTCGCGGGTACAGCTAGTTTACAATAAGATACCAAAAGGTACAAAAGAAAGAGGTAGTAAAATAAACAACCATCATTCACGTCTTTAGATGGAAACAACAATAAAGAAACACGTAGCGAACAGAGAAAACAAAATGATAACGAAAAACAAGACCCGTCAAGTGCGAGTGTAACTCGCGCGCCGAGGGTTTCGAACGTTTGTCAACAAGTAGGTATGTACTAAAGGTACTGGTTAGAGACTCTTTTAATGAAGACCTAAAACTAGTAGGTACCAACCTACATTTCAGATGGATCTCTCTGCATGCTTCGGTGATAGGGTGTAGCGGTAAATTTTTCGACTTTTTTCAAAATATTTCGAAAAGTATTGAACCTACAGAAATTTCAAAAAGTGTTTTGAAATGTACAAACTGATACCCTTCATATGATATCCCACTCATTGGGGTAACCCCCCTTTTTTAAAATTATCCCCCGTCTTTTTGACCATTTTTCAAAAAGGGTTCATTTTACAGACTTTTCTATATTTGTCCTGTAAAATATAGATCTATATCTACAAACGTTTCATACATTTTAAATGGATCGCTCTGCAAACTTCGGAGATAGAGGGGGGAACGGGTAAAATTTCGGCTTTTTTCGAAATATTTCAAAAAGTATGAAACCAACAGATATTTCAAAAACTGTTTTGAAATGTACAAACCAATACCTTTTATATGATATCCCACTCAGTGGGGTAGCCCTCCCTTTTGAAAATTATCCCCCCTCTTTTTGACCATTTTTCAAAAAGGGTTCATGTTACAGACTTCTCTATATTTTTCCTGTAAAATATAGATCTATATCTACAAACGTTTCATACATTTTGAATGGATCGTTCTGCAAACTTCGGAGATAGGGGGGGGGGGAGCGGGTAAAATTTCGACTTTTTTCAAAATATTTCAAAAAGTATGAAACTTACAGAAATTTCAAAAACTGTTTTTTATTATTATTCATTTATTTCAGATAATATAGGTATCCATAGCACATTATAATTAAATTATTTAGAACTTAAAATTACACAATAAACAAATAATACAAGAAATGTCACAAATAGAAAAATTAAAATTATTTCATACAATTAAGAATAATAATTAAATTAAAATTACATAGATATTGTTCAGACGGAGCCCATCATTATCCGCATCCACGTGTTTTGGATGGGGCAGTCTGTTCGAGCAACAATCATCCGCAGGATGCTGTTGCTACTGCTTCGCGCACGCTGAAGTAGGGAAGCGACTTTTTTGCGGATAATCGCGTGAAAGCCGTCCGTGCGCGCCTCCGCGAACATCCCAGATGCGCTGCAAAAGCGAGGCAGCCGCATCAGCATCCTGAAAATGTTGTTATATTGGACTCGCAGAGATCTGGCAGCCCGCTTGGTGTGGTTTACCCATAGGCTGCTCGAGTAGAAGGACTGGCAGTAAGCCTTGAAAAGAGTGACCTTCACTTCCCTCGAGCAGCGAGCAAACCTGCGTGCAAGCATGTTTCCCCGGACCGCCAGCGCTCTGCGTTCCCTTTCTATATCTGTGTCATCTTTCAGATCATCTGTTACAATATGACCCAGGTATTTAAAACTACTCACCACCCGCAGAGCCGCACCGTTCAGCATAATAGGCGGAACCTGAGCTGGTTTAACTACCCCACTTTTGAACACGAGAACTTCGCTCTTATTCGAGTTATACCTCAGTCCATGCTCAGCCGCATATGCCTCACAAATCGTGACTAGTTTGCGAACTGAGCCCACCGACGGCCCCAGCAGTACCATGTCATCCGCGTAACTGAAGTTGTTGACACAAACACCATCTACAAAACAACCCGTATGGGTACCGCTGAGGTCGCCGATGAGCTCATTTATATACAGGTTGAACAACAGAGGAGATGTTATCCCGCCCTGCCGCACACCACACTCCATGCCATACTCATCGGACAACGCTCCCGCCCATCTCACCTGGTTTCGCTGGCATCGGTACCAATTTCTTAGCATAGAGACTATTTCGCCCGGTACACCCGCAGCCTCCAACTTGCACCAAAGCCTATCATACAGGACAGTATCGAATGCCTTGGACAGATCCAGGAAGCAGGCGTATACCGGTGTCTTCCTCTCCGTGTAGTACCTGACAGTCTGCTTAAGACACAAGATCGCACTCTCCGTCGAGAGCCCAGCCCTGAATCCGAACTGGGCATCGTGGAGTTGGACGTGTTGCAGGATTATGTTATTAAGCAAACCGTCAAGTATCTTTGCCATTGTGGTCGCTAGTGAGATCGGCCGGTAGTTGCTCTTTTCCGACGCATCTCCAGTCTTACATTTTATTATCGGTACCACTATTGTTTTGGTTAACCCGTCAGGTAAGTAACCATGACATAAACATAGATTATAAAACATGGAGAGTACGTGCGGCAGATGAACGCCCGCATATTTCATATGTTCAATGCTGAGACTGTCATGCCCAGGAGATTTGCCTCTTTGCATAGTTTGAATAATTTTTCGCACTTCTTGTTTTGAAATGTACAAACCGATACCTTTCATATGATACCCCACTCAGTGGGGTAGCCCTCCCTTTTGAAAATTATTCCCCCTCTTTTTGTCAATTTTTCAAAAAGTGTTCATTTTACAGACTTCTCTATATTTTTCCTGTAAAATATAGATCTATATCTACAAACGCTCCATACATTTTGAAAGGATCGCTCTGCAAACTTCGGAGCTAGGGGGGGGGGGGGGGAATGGGTATTTTTTCGACTATTTTCAAAATATTTCAAAAAGTATGAAACCTACAGAAATTTCAAAAACTATTTTGAAATGTACAAGCTAATACCTTTCATTTGATACCCCATTTGACTCTGTAGGTCTCTTTTAAAATTTTGACATCTCAATTCATTTATTTTTCATTTATTTTAAATTTTTTTCCTAAAATCTGTACAGGCGCACGAAATGTATTATTATTTTAAATTTCAAGTTGATAGCTGCTGTAGTTGCTGAGTTATTAAGGAGGGAAAAAAGGACAGACAAAGCGAGACCATAAGGGTTTCGAAACCGATCTTCGAAACCCTAATGATCTTTTTACGAGTACGGACAACGTACACACTTAACGTGATCGTACGTGATCGTACGTAGGCTGGCGAACACTTGGCCCCCACGAAGCAAATCACGAAATTTTCGTAAAACTAGTGTTTAATGAAAGGTATAGTTATGAAAAAAATTGGTTGCCTGTAAAGTCGGTATACGGGCGAAAGTTTTACGTAACAACGAACGTCTCTCTCGCTCTTAGGCGGGCTAACCATGCCCGAGTGGAAGGGACGCGTGCCTCTCACTCGCTCTCATTGTGAGCGCATAACGTGAGCGGAGCGTAACGCAGTTTCTTGAAGTGTCACCCGGCAAACCAATTTATAAGACGTTGTCACGTCAATAAACTAAAACAATCTACTGTGAAAAGAATAAACAATTGAGTTTTGTTCTTAGGGTGGAAGTGGCTGGCGCTGGCGCTGGCTTCAGGAGGCTGTGCCCTCAGCCCTGTGAAGAGCTCGCAACGGTTTGGGATATATTTCATAACTAGCATATATACCTACTTAAGGTATAGGTTAGCACTAAAACGCCCTTGCAACGTAAAACCTAATATGTTGTCTTGCTGGCAAGCGGGCAGGTCGTCCGGCATCGATCTTGATGAAACTTTTACGAAGGAATAATATACGGTTGTATTGTGTTTTTGCGCGTTGTTTGCAGCGTGGAATAACAACGAGCTCGCGCCGCGCCGGAATGCGCGCGCGCAGCCGCCCGCCTCGCCCGCTCCGCCCCGCCCGCGACGCGTCACCGTTTAATACACCACTCTGCCTGCAGCACCTCCTGTCTCTCCTTCTTCTTCCCAATCTTATGAGGGGTCGGCACGGCATGTCTTGTCTTCTCCTCCCCTCTATTAGCCGTCATACCTCAGGAGCTTGTCTCAAAGCCGTCAGCCGTAACATCCATCCAAAAACAAAAGCAAGAAGCGGCAGCGTACAAAAACTCTTCAATATGGCAATGTATTCAGCAGTAACGTCAGACTCGGAACACACTTTCCAAAACTGTCAAATACGCGCAAAGAAAAACTGCCATTCAAAGGTCTGATCTCAGATAAAATACAAGTAAACTGAGCTTTAAGCCTCAATACATAGAGTTAGAAATGAGTTGCGGAGAAGCTGCGGGATTAAAGCGATGCGCTTGAATTCATTGTCAATTTTTCACATTCACGAGATGCTGTCGCCCTTTGGTAAATGAGGAGTTTTGTTTTATTGATTGACGCTAATCAAATCAAACGATACATTTTAGTTTGAAGCCTTTCATGTAACAGCACCCCAGCAGTGCAAGCACAATATGCACATGAACACTATAAGTAGAGGTATTTATATAGACCGAGATACGGAACTCTTACAGCACGGTCACAAAGGAAAAGGTTTATTGAATGTTTTCAAAGATACCTTAGTAAAAATAAGTTTCTTAAGAACTGGGCTCACTCACGTGTCCGCGCCACAGGATCTCAAACGAACTCATTTAGCGTGTCATCCGGTATTACATTCTAAATACCTACTTGTAGACAGTTTTATACGATCAAAAAGGTCACTGTAACATAGGGTACATGTGACTTCCAGAAAGCTAACTATTTTTTTTACGTAGGTGTTCTCTATTGATAAAGAAATATATTTGTATATTTATTTTTGTATATTTTGATTTTTTTATTCTGAAATTTAATCATTGAAAACTACATAGATATTAGACGAATTATTAGTACATAGATATTAGACGGGGACTTTGGGAGCACTGGGACGTCGCGCGTCGGCGGTGGATCTCAGCGACGGGCCTTTGTTAGGCTGCCCCGCGCCCGCATGCCATGGAGGAGGTGCGCTTCTATGGCGCAAATCATTATCTCAGCGTGTTTCAGTGATAGAGTGTAAGAACCCACGGTTATGTGCCATCCAGCTTACTACCAGAGGCAGGCCAGGTGCTAGTCATATGTATGTATACATGCCAACTGACTGCCTTAGCGACTTGGTGGAATTTACAGACTGTCTGAGTGCCATTGGTGCAATTATTGAAGAGAATAGTCTTGAATCTGCATTCAGAATACAGAATATAGAATTTATTCGTAATACCATTATTACATGACATGTCATTTCCTTAAGTAAATACAAAAATAAAATTATAGTTTTAATAGAGGCAAATAAAAAAATTCACTTGTATCATATAATACCAATTCAGTGAGCCACTTTCTTAGTTTTTTCTTAAAAATAGGCGTGGAAGCTGCATCACGGATCCAGTCGGGCAGCCGATTGTACACTGAAGGACCCATTATATAGACGGACTCTCTGATTTCTGTAGCATATGTTTAGGTGTGACCAGGCGGTAGTGGTGGTTGTTGCTACGCAGGACGCGAGCGGCGTTGATACCGCGGCGCTGGAACAGGTCCAAGTTGTTGTGGGTGAACAGAGCTACTTGATATATAAATTCACCCGTGAGAGTGAGTATGTCGTACTCCTTGAAGAACTCCCTGCATGAGACGTCGGTCGGGACACCTGCCATGGCGCGTAGAGCCCGCTTTTGCATCACGAAAGCCCGCTGGACGTCTGCCGCTTCCGCCCACAGCTCTACACCGTACGAGAGCGAACTGTGGACTGTCGCAAAGTAGCAGGAGCGGACTACGTCGGGCGACGCCGTGCTCGCTAGCCTTCGTAGTGCAAAGCAAGACCCTCCTAGCTTACCGCAGAGTGAGTCTATATGCTTGTCCCATACAAGGGAACTGTCCAGATGTAAGCCCAGTAATTTTATAGCATGTACGGCTACTACATTAAGAGAGGGCGCCCTTCCGTTGAGACTGAAACTAATGAGGCAGGTTTTGTCTCTGTTTAGAGCAAGCCCGTTCGATCTGAACCATGCTTCAAGTTGTCGGATAACCAAGTTCAGTCTGCGCTCCAACTCGCCTACCGTAGTTCCAGTTACTACCGCGGCTACATCGTCCGCATACATGTAGATCTCAGCGTTTTCGATGGTGCCAGGCAGGTCGTTGAGGAGCAGGCTGAACAGGGTGTTCGACAAACAGGACCCCTGGGGAACTCCCATGACGTTCTCCAGCTCGGACGAAACTACTCTACCCCCGTCCCCTACCACTACTTGAGTTCTTTTGGACATAAAAGACGTTAAGAGTGAGAGGGCGGGGCCACGTATACCATGAAACTGGAGTTTCTTAACTATAAGGCAGTGATCGGCGGTGTCGAACGCGCGCGAGAGGTCTCAACTCATCATACTCGGAGACTTTAATGCACATCCTGATGAGCTTTTTTACCGTGAACTTGAGGAATTTTCAACTGAACAAGACTGGTTATGTGCAAACATACATAAGTTAAGTTTATCATCTAACACTGTAACATTTATTACTGACTAGACGATCGCCTCGCGGTTTCACCCGCGTAGTTCCCGTTCCCGTGGGAATTCCGGGATAAAATATAGCCTATGTCACTCCCTGAAAAGTAAGCTTCCTAACGGTGAAAGAATTTTTCAAATCGGTCCAGTAGTTTCGGAGCCTATTCAATTCATACAAACAAACAAACAAACAAAAAATCAAACCTTTCCTCTTTATAATATTATAGTATAGATATGCATACTAACTGTATGCGTTGGCTTGACCATTGTGTAGTTACACAGGCTGCATGGCCCTGTATAACAGATATTTATGTAAAAGATGATGTATTTTGATCTAATCATTTTTCTTTGTTTATTAAGTACAATTTTGATGTCATTTAACTTAAAACTAAGCAAAAAGCAGTTACTTGTAATAAAGTATTATGGAAGGATAGGAGTGAAGACCAGATTAATAAGTACCAGTGAATGTTTCCCACGTGTGTTATATATAACCCTCGTAGAAAAGTATTAGCAGGTTGGAATAATCATCTGAGTGAGTCACACCGTACATAATCATGTGAGAGAGTGCCAGGTCTGCATTTCACACCTGGGTATGGTATGGTCAACCAGCAAACGATCCAGTTTTTGATGACATGGTTTTCACACGTAAAATATTCAGGGGTAAACTTAAATGGTTGCAGAACCACCAAGATCAAATCAAAATGGACCTGCTAGCCGGGCATCACTCTAGATGTGATTTTAAAAACTTCTGGAAGTGCACATCCGGGTTAAATGTTAGGCCTGGTACCCCGGTGAGTGTCGATGGGGTTTCCACTCCTGAAGATATTGCAAGGGTTTTTAGAGATCACTTTTATGTAAAGTCCTGGCATGACGGCCTCCTCTGAGGCCGTCATGCCAGGGGCGCGATGCTGAGACCAGTGGCCACAATATAACCACTATAGTCCTGGCGAAGGATATAAGACTCAGCATCGAGCATCTGCAGCATGCTGGCTTCCATCTTCCTGGAGTACTGGCAATGTTTTTCAAGTCAGTCACTCGTACCTACCTCCTGACATGATGCGGACTCTGGTGGTACCTGTGGTAAAGAATAAAAGCGGGGATTTGTCGGATAAACATAATTATAGACCGATCTCGCTGGCCTCGATTGTGGCCAAGGTACTTGACGGTGTGCTTAACTCTCACCTGAACAGACATTTACATCTGCATGATGCTCAGTTCGGGTTTTGACCCGGGTTGTCAACCGAAACAGTCATTCTTAGTCTAAAGCACACTGTGAAGTATTATACGGACAGGCAGACACCTGTGTATGCCTGTTTCTTGGACCTTTCGAAAGCCTTCGACCTGGTATCATATGATGTCCTCTGGCGAAAACTGAAGGACACAGGGCTGCCACTGGAGTTAGCATCACTTTTTAGGTACTGGTACTTAAACCAGGAAAATTAAGTCAAGTGGTTGGGTGAGCTTTCGGACTCATACAGGTAGGAGTGCGGGGTGAGGCAGGGGGGGCTCAGCTCGCCCCCGCTTGCCTGTATGTGATCGCCTTGATCGAGAGACTTAGCAGCATGCCTGTCGGGTGCCCTGTTAGCGGGGTCTGCGTGAATAACCTCCTCTACGCCGATGACATGGTGCTACTGGCTCCCTCGATCAGCGCTCTCCAAAAGCTGCTAGGTGTATGTGAGTCGAATGTTGTGACACATGGACTCCAGTACAATACCAGGAAGTCAGAATTCATGGTCTTCAGTGCGGGCACCAAAAGGCCGATTTTTGTACCGCCAGTTAATTTAAATGGTTTGGAACTTCAAAGGGTGCGGAAGTTTAAGTACTTAGGCCATATTGTCACTGAAGACCTGAAGGATGATGCAGATATATGGAGGATCTCAATCGCAAAAATTTCTAAACGCCACGCCATTGGCAAGAGCAAACGTGACGTCACACTTTACATTTTGTATTGTCATGGATATGCATGCATGAGGCTTAGGCGGGATATATTTTTGTATTATTGTACAATTTGACCTGGATTTATTCTGCACAAGTGTCAGCTCGGCACGGCAGCCAGGCGGCGGCTCAGCGGAGAGTTTTTTGGTTCCAATGATGATGATTAATGTTTAGTTTAAAATTTTTGTAATGTAGATATTCTGGACTGGACTATGTTTTAAAGATGATGCAAGTAGTCACATCATATTCATAGTTTTTTTTCATTGTAGTAAAGGGTTTTTTAATAGGAGGTGTTATTTTGAAAGACAGCAGCGAGTTTTTACTCTATGAATGGCCCGCTATTTCGATAGATGTCACTTTTGAAGCTGTCATTCTTTGACATTTAACAAGTTTCTACTTGTTAAATGTCAAAGTCATACGCCATTAATAAAAATGGAACGATACATGCTTCAACAACGCATTGAAATAAAAAAAAATCTAAAATGTTTCTTTCCTGCCTCTAGCGTTTAGATACCTACTGTACTGTCCTGTACTGACCATAACATTAGCATATTTAAAGCAATGCTCGTGTTTCCAGGATGTGTGATGGTGTGTGTAGTGATGGTAGGTGCAGCTAAATCTAGTCGTATAAAAGAACATAGAACGTTTTGTAAATCACTAGAAGGTATATTTTCTACGTAAGTGGCGCATTTATACCTCTGTTCAGTACTAAAACGAACTAATAGCAGCGTTACACATGACAAATCAGTTCTATACACGCTAGGTAACAGTGACTCTGGACACAAAATAACGAAGTAACGGTTAATAAGGATCTCATATCGGACTTTTTCATTCTATACTAGAGTTTATGTTTTCTTTACTCTCACATTATTTATTAACCATACAATATTTTATAAAAAATTAAAATTAAATTAAACAAAATACATTTACAAAAGGATTCAAGAAATGAGAGGTAGGTTAGTAAAATTTTCTATAGGTACTTATTTGTTTTTAGAGTGTAGAAATAGCGTGCGACCGTAATTTCACTAATAAAATATGATTAGGTTTTCAATAAATTTTATGTGCCCCCCTCGAATTATTGAGTTTTTACTAAAATATATTCAAATTAAAGTGACCTCGGGTTTCGAAGGACCATTTCAGTGCCATTATGACACTTGTCGTGACAATGTTTTTACTTTCATCATGGATTGAGATTTCTTCTTCTTGAAATTGGGGTTCTCAGGACATAATTGTTATTTAACGTCAATATTATCTACTTTTTTGTGTAGTTTTTCTATTTGACGTCGTGAATGAAATGAACGAAAGTCTCCGTTTCAGGTCTGGCCAAAATGGCTATTTTGTCAGTATGTCCGTACTCCTCTACAGGTCGTATTTTACAACCGATCGGTATGAAACTTTGTGTACAGATTCTATGATTTTATAGAATTTTATTGTCGTCGGGATTTTTTGATTAAAGGCGTACTTCTTCCACAATAAGGCAAAAAGGCGGATTTGGAATATCTCCGCTTTAAGAGATCTGATTTTGATGATTGTACTTTTAATTGAATGGTATTAACTTTATACTGTTCTTATAAAAATTTGGTAAAGATCTGATGAGGATTTTCGGCATGACGAGCAGAATAGCTTCGCAAAATGCAGTAATATGCAAGAGAGCATTTACAGTACAGCGCCACCTATTAGAACATCTTTGTAACACTTCGAGAATTATATGAAACAGCGCGGCCGCATACACCGTCGTCGTCGGTTAAATAATAACAACAACTTTGGGCTGATGGATCAACGCCATCTATTGATACTAGGTACAGAATTTTGAGCTTTGCTGAGGAACGTAACTTAGGTACTTTGTATGGACAATTGGTCTAATGGTTGATGTGTTTGTGCAACATTTCGTTCAAAAATTCCGACAACAATCGTATCGCAAGTGAAGTGATCTGTAATACCTACCTTTCCAAGTGCACCTTACCTACCTCACCTACCCTACCCACAAACAAGATTGAATCCGTTCAGGAGAAACAGACGCCTATTCTTGCACGGTGGGCATTATTTCAAAGGTAGGTACCTAAGGAAATCATTTCATTAGTTTTGAGCTAGGTATATATAAGTATGAACCCCACAGAAGTTCTCATTATATAGGTACCTACCTAGGTACCAAAATATCCCGTTTTAAATAAAATTACTTTAGTACATTAAGTTAATAATTGTTGAAAAAAGTTAGTGTTCGCGACGTCTACTGTTCGTAGAACTACTAGTATTAAAGAAACCGGTACACTATCATCATCATCATCATCAATAGTACTTAAAGTATTATAGGAACTAAAAAGTAATAACAGAACGATTCTGCTCCAAAACAGTGTCTGTGTGATATGCTAATCTGAGAAACTATAATAGGCATCTAAAAACCAACACAGAACAGTTACAGTATGTAGTAGTAATCTGGAACTAAGCTACATCACAAAATCACTCTATAGAGAGTTTTTGTGACTACTAACGTACTAAGTACTGTAACAACGATCTGAATATCCACAATCAGTTGTTACAGAATACAGAAATGGCCATGTCTTGTCCTAGTCCTCCATTCTAACCGCAGGCGCAGGGGCGGTGATGCTCGTGAGAGCAACATGCCCACTTGCACTGTGACAAAGTTATTAAATAGGTATGTAGTAGTTTGCATTGATTTTTCTTTCTAGTTTTGGTTTATCTTGTTAGTACCTTTATTTTCTGTTGTTAACTTGTTATTTCTTAAATAACATATTATGTTAAAATGTCTACTTATCACGTCTAATTATATGTTTATTAGGTACACATAGGTTACGTCTCAAGCCAGTTCGTATTCTCATTAAATTTTTTGTGTTATATTATTGTTGCTTTTTAAGTATGTGTTTTGTGTACCTAATAAACATAAATAATATAAAGCTGCTGCCTAGTTGGCGATCCTCTTGACATAATCATCAAAGGCCCCAATCCAATAATGTCAAAAACATACCTTTTGGTTTAACAATTGTACGATTAGATACTGTAACGAGAAGAACTAGACAATGCCTTGAGAAGAGCAGCTCAGCAGGATGAGTGCTACTTGCACGCCAGGTCAAGGGTGTACCATTGCAGGTGGCGTGCGCAGGCGCATGAACGCGCCGTGCCTCCCCCCCGCGCCCCGCGCCCCGCGCCCCGCGCCCCGCGCAGACAACACGCTGTTTCGTTTGTAGAGCGGTTTCCAAATGAATAATAAGCGCTTAACGTTCCGGGATATTATAATTATTACGTATTCAAATAAGTGGATGTAGCAGACCGTCTGTCTAGAGTCTAGACAACAATATATCAGTCAGAAATGGCTCGGAACTTCCGCTCCACCGACGCGGATAGTGCTTGTAGGTGGCGGGGCAGTTGCGGTGAGCAGCGGCGCGGCGGCGGCGCGGCGGCGGCGCGCGCACGCAGCCGTCCGCCGCCGGCGAGCGCGCGTCCGTCCGCCGGCCTGCGACATCACGTACGCAATGCTATGTCCATGGATGTCTCCTCACAGCTGAAGAAGGGCCAGAAAGACTAGATCCGCCGCGCCTCCCCCGCGGCGCCGGCGGCGGAGGCGCCCGAGGGCCAGCTTACGCAGGTCGTCTGCACAATGAGCGAGCCAGTGCTCGGCGTGCAAGTGAGTGCCATTGTTTTTCATGAAGCGCGTTTTTTCGTCGCGTTTCGGCGCCAATCGACGGCCAATAGCGACTGCGCCGCGCCGCGATTGGCTGGCGGGTCGGAGGCGGGACAAGGTCGCGAAATCTTCGCGCCATTTCGCAATGCGATTCATGGTTTCATGTTCCAATTATTTGTTTTCAGAACCGATAGGTACTCCACAATCCACAATGATCTATTAATGGATTATTTGTTGAATGAAATAGATAGAACAAGTAGATATAATATGTAGTGGGCTCCTCGTTTGCGTTGGGTATCGGCCATCTGCGGATCCCGGCACTCGGCAGATAGAGATCAGATGGAGCTGTTCACGCAGCAGCTCCCCGGCGCGGGCGGGCGGCGCGGCGGCGCGGCGGCGCGGCGTGCGCACGACCGGCGCGGCGCGGCGCGGCGGCGTGCGCACGACCGGCGCGCCGCGCGTCGTGGGTGTCCTCTCGCGCATGGGAAATGCTACACATCATAAAACACAACTGTACTTACCTATACACTAGCCAAACTGGATGGAATGTTAGTAAACAAACCACGACACCAAAAACGAAAACTCAATTGCTTGGCGAGTTTCAGATATAATTAAAAACAATATTTATTATATATACATTTATCAATATAAAAACTTATCTGTGCGTCTGGTCGAAGCGACGCGTGACCCGAGAGCTGGTGAGTATCTGCCGCAGCGCATCAGCATTGCCATACAGCGGGGCAATGCAGCCAGCGTCTTGGGGACGCTTCCGACTGGCATTGATATGAATCAGTTGAGCTACCTGTAGACTGTTTTCAACAGTCTGCAGTTAGCTCAATTGTTTCAATTGTAAATACTAGTAAGTATAATTTTCTTTGTGAATAAAGGCTATCTACTTAAAAATATTTATTGAAGGCAGGATCTCAAATCGAGAAGTAATATAAATTGCGTATGTCTACCTATGGACGCGATAATAGAGTTCATTTTAGGTTAAATTTGGGCGGTTTATTTACAAATACTCTACATCGAGTTTGACCAGTGTACATAGTGCTCTGGTCTGCAGCTCTGTAGGTTCATAGAATACTTGACATAGAATATTCTAGTTTATACTTACCTATGTATATTTGGACTAAGATGTCATTTTCCGACCTACCACAGAACGGGGGAAAACCTGTAGGCTGTCAAAGAAAACATATTGCAAGTACTCATCTGAAAGGTAAGGCACCCAACCACTGCGTCGAGGGCCCTCGACGAGCCCTTCTGTCTGTTGGAGAAAACAATTTATAATCCGAAGATAATGACGACAGTGTTTGCGTATGCAAAGGGCTCGCCTTGCTTCCGCGCAAATAAAAATAAAAGCTGGCGAGTGGCGGCGCTCGCAGCGCCCTCGCGCGGCAGGGCTGCCCGGCCTGCCCGGGCTTCCCGCCGGGGGAACTGCCACGGGTTCGAACTGTTCGAAGTTTGATCAACGAGGATCTTTATAATAATAATAAAATCAGGTACAAGTGTATACAAAGGAACCCATAGGTTATTTATAAATAAATTAAAATATATACCTACTTACGGTTCCCGCTCTGGTGCACAGAGAGGTGCACAGAGAGCCAAAACCTGTACATAGGGCTACAGTTGTAGTTAGCCATAGCCCTCAGCATACTATTGTTAGACCGTCTAAGATTGGCCCAGAATGTCGCAATACGAGATCTGATTATAGCGAAAAACTCCGGAACCCGTGCATCAGCGAACATGCTGGCTTCTTCATAAGGATGCGAAAAGCGTCATTGTATTGCACCCTTATGGTGCTATACGATTTTCTTTTGTATTTGAACCAAAGCTGACTGTATACATACAGAGGCAATATGCCTTAAATAACGTTACCTCGGAGTTTCTCTGAAGGAATAGGATTCGTAACGAATACATCCGACAGAGAACCAAAGTTATCGACTTAGCCCAAAGAATTAGCAAGCTCAATCAGTACGTCCTACCTGTCATGAGCTACGGAGCTGAGACGTGGACACTCACGGTAGGGCTGGTCCACCAGTTCAAAGTCGCTCAGCGAGCTATGGAAAGAGCTGTGCCCGGAGTCTCTCTGATCTCCGAAAGACTGCAGGCAGATGCTGGATGCGGCAAGCTGAAGACAGGGCGCTATGGCGCTCATTAGAGGAGGCCTATGTCCAGCAGTGGACTAATATAGGCTGATGATGATGATGAACGTTACCTTTACTTCGTCACTGCATCTGGCAAATCTCCGAGCAAGCAGTTTACACCTGATAGACAGGTCCCGTCTTTCACGCTCAATATCTTGGTCATCACTCAGGTCTTCCGTGATGATGTGCCCAAGGTATTTAAACTGCTTCACAACCTTCACTGCTGAACCTTTCAAATACACATCAGGTAGTCTCTCCGGACCTTTTCCTGCTCTAAATAGATACTAGCACTTCGGTTTTGAGGACGTTATATAATTTAATCCATGGAGGTTAGCATAATTTTCACATATGGATAACAATTTCCTAAGTCCGTTAATCGAAGGGCTGAGGAGCACCATATCGTCGGCGTAGCTCAAGTTGTTGACAGAAACATCACCAACATGGCAGCTTGTCCTGGTGCCTCTCAGCTCTAGGTAGTGACAAATCTGTAATGTGTGTTGACTTTAAAATAAAAATGATCGATTTTTGCTGATAAAAAAAACCGTAAAGTAGTGTAAAATGGACATCTCCAGTCCCTTTGGGAACCGGAGCAGGATGACGGCGCGCTCGCCGCCTCCTACTCCCACCACGCCCGCACCTGAGCCCCTCGCTCGCCCTAATGAGCCCACTGCCCAAGAAGTCGAGTATCAAGTAGTCCACTACGGAAATACAAGGCTGGATGACCTCAATCAACCAACACCTGAATGAGGTGTGCACCATCACTTCCGAAGCAGGTAAGATGAACTCTGACCAAAAACAAAGAGTCAGCGTTCTCTGTCGGAAAGTGTGTAGCGGCACCTCACAGATGGCCGTCCATTACCAGTCCTTAAAAACCAAATTTGTGAAATGCTGCAAAACCAACTTGCCCAATCCCACCAGCTGAAGGACCTAATAAGGACGATTGAAAAGTCAACTAAACCGGTCGGAGAAACTTAATTTGCCGACATGGTCAAAAAAGGGACCAACAATTTTATACAGCCCACAAATATAAGTTCGGTGGCCATCTACCCGAACGACAAAATGAAGACAAGCGATGACACCAAATCCCTCGTAAAATAGATCATTTGCCCCGAGGATATGAAGTTACACGTGAGAGACCAAGAACGGTGGTGTCATCATCAGCACGGACACCAAGGACGACATTGAAAAACTGAAAACACTGTTCAGATTACTAACTCGGGTCTTACAATTGCCGAGCCGCCTAAGCGAAAGCCGAGAGTCGTTGTCATCGGGGTGCCGACTTCGATGCCCGATAAAGAGGTTTTCTCCTGCATCTACCACCAAAACCTAGCCGACACTTTCAAGAACTGTGACCTGGAAAAGTTTCTGACCTCCATACGACTAAGCCACAAGTCGGGCAGGAAGAACGCAGAGCACTGTAATTTTATTATTGAGGTTCCAGCTGCAATACGAAAAGCACTTATTACCAAAGACCGTATATTTGTAAACTGGTCCTCGTGTCCAGTGCGAGATTTCACTCTTGTCACTCGCTGCTACAACTGCCAACAATATGGACACGCGGCGGAGTCATGTCGCGAGGCAGCTCAGACCTGCGGACACTGTGGCGGCCAAGGTCACACCGTCAAAGAGTGCACAGAGAAGGCCGAGGACCCCAAATGTGCTACCTGTCTACACTACAAGAAACCGGGCCACCATGCCACCGGCTCCGCCGACTACCCGGCAAAAATAGCGGCCGAAAGGAGGTACATTAATTCCATCGACTGTGGGGGCGCCTAAGAGCGCCGTTAATTAATTATTTTTCTGACCTCTCCTCCAATATATCTTTTTCTTTAATAAAATAATGATAAGTAGTATAATTGATGATTTAGCATAAAGCCTTGGATCACAGCTGGTCTCATTCGGTGTATGAAGCACAGAGACAAGTTACATATGAAAGCTAAATCAAATCCCACGAACTCGGTTCTCCAGTTATCGTATAAGCGATACCGAAATTTTTGTAATAACATTCTAAACAAAATAAAGATTAGCTACGACAAACTGACACTAGAAAATGCCGGGAAAAATAGTAAAAAGATCTGGAACTGTATTAAAACTGTAACTCATAACTCAAAGCAACGTGAGTCACCCTCATGTTTATTGCAAGCTAGCTTTACACCGCTTGAATCTGCTAACATTGCAAATAACTTTTTCATTAACGTAGGTATGTGTTTGGCAAATAAAGGTCACCCGCAACTTCCTACTAACACACATTTTTCATGTTATTCACCACCAAATTCATTTGCTCTGCTTAACACAGATGAGACTGAAATAGATAGTATAATAATGAGCCTCAAGGCCGAATGCGCAGTAGGTTGGGACAATATATCTACCAAAATAATAAAGCAAAACAGACACATTCTTACTCCACCACTGACACATATTTTTAATAAATGCCTCAAGAGCTTATTACACCATCCTAAATATCGGATGTCCTAATTAGTCAATCCTGAATTCAGGAAAGTTTAATAGCATTTAGGACGGTAGCATCCTAATTAGGATCCGATTTAGGACAAGAATGGCTTCCGACGTCCTAAATCTATTTTTAGCGTCTGCTTCAGTGTTGCCGGCAGTCAAAATAAAAAAGCTCCGATCCGAACGCTAAAATGGTCCGAAATATGACGGCTCCTGCAAGTTTAGGAGTTAAAAAGTGTAAAAAAAATTACTTGTCGTAATGGGGATATTAAGTTTTCCATATGAATTGTACTTTATGTTGCTTCATCTTAATGAACTTCAGAAAACTTCGCTTATTTTTTACAAAGGTTGAAAGACTGAGATAAAATAAAACGTCAAGTGGGAGTCAGACTCGCACACTAAGGGTTCCGTATAATTGTAAGACCTTGTTTCTTGACAAATATCATGATTCTATGTCAACATGATGTAGGTACCCGGTATTATTATATATTTATTATTTTGGTCGAGGGAGAGAATCAAAATTTATGATTTTTTGTTAATAAACTACAAATTTACGGTTTTCAAATTTTTCTCGTTTTTTGTGCTATAATTATGATCTTGCTTCTTACCAAATTTTATGATTCTAGGTAAACGGGAAGTGCCCTTTAAGGTTTTGGTCTATAGCAAGATATTTTTTCTTTAAAGAAAAAACAACAAATTAGGTACTGATTTCGGATTGTTCCCTTTATTTGTGCTATAGGGCCTTGTTTCTAGCCAAATTTCATAATTCTAGCAGGGTTCTGATTGCGCTAGGTCTACGGGAAGTACGTACCGTATAAGTTTTGGTCCATGGCGTGCATTAAAAGTATTTTTTTTGTGAATAAATTACAAATTTATGGATTTTGGATTTTTCCCTTTACTTGTGCTATAAGAACTTGCTGCTCACCAAGTTTCATGATTCTAGGTCTACGGTAAGTACCCAATAGGTTTTGTGTGCATGTGATTCCCTTGGAAATTTCCGCAAAGAGTCATGGTACGCAAAAGATCCGCAGAGGCAGAAAAAAGTCCGAAACGAACCAAAAAGGTCCGCACCGGCAACACTGGTCTGCTTAGAGTCCTGAATCAGTGAACGTGTAATTAGGAGCTCCGGCGACTAAATTTCTTGTCCTAAATCGGACACTGAATTTAGGACGCGACATTTAGGATGGTCTAATAAGCTCTTAAGCCAAGGGTATTTCCCCAAATGCCTTAAAAAAGCTGTAGTTGTACCGGTCTACAAATCTGGCCCTAAAGATCAAATCACCAATTACAGACCGATATCCCTACTTCCAGCCTTTTCAAAAATATTAAAAAAGTTATAAATAAACGGTTATTCAAGTACCTACAGGAAAAGTCTGTTTTATCAACAATGCAATTCGGGTTCAGAGCTAAGGTTTCTACTGCAGATGCATCATCACCTCACTCACCACCTTGAACAAGAACTGGATAAGAATAACCACACACTTGCAATATTTTTTGACCTAGCCAAAGCCTTTGACACCGTTTCTGTACCCATACTATTGCGCAAGCTTGAAACACTGGGTATCCGAGACACGCAGCTGAAACTTTTCACGAGCTATCTCGAAGAACGCACACAGTGCGTCAGGATAGGCAATGTCCTCAGCAATGATCAGAAAAACACTGAGTTTGGTGTTCCCCAAGGCAGTGTTTTAGGACCTACTTTGTTTTTAATCTACATCAATGACCTTTGTAACTTAAAATTAGACCATGGCAAAATCACATCATATGCTGACGACACTGCCCTCCTCTTTTCCGCTGCATCTGAAGAAGAGCTGTATAGGTTTGCACAATGTGGATTCAATATTGTAAATAAATGGCTTAAACACAATTTACTAACACTTAATGCAGATAAGACAAAGTATATTAGGTTTTCGATGCGCAAACGGCCATTAACCGAGATTATCCCCGAATTGCATGCGCACTATTGCGTAGGAGCTGTTAATGTATGTACATGCCCTGCAATAAATAAAACAAACAAAATAAAATACCTTGGCATTATCTTGGATGAATCACTCTCATTCAAACCTCATTTAGAAGCTTTAGTAAGTAGAGTCCGAAAGTTAATTTTTGTTTTTAAAAATCTCCGCCATTTATTGCAAATCGAAAACTTATTATACAAGTTTACCGGGCCCTATGCGAATCCATTTTGACCTACTGCATTACATCATGGGGTGGAGTGGGTAAAACATTATTACTAACTGTCGAAAGAGCACAAAGAGCGATACTTAAGGTATCAACTTTCCGTCCTTTTATTTTCTCTACAAACCTCCTCTTTAAATCATGTGGAGTATTGTCAGTTCGACAGTTATTCATAATGAACATTGTACTAAAACAACACGCAGCCCTTCCATATGTCACTGAAAGCGCTAATTTGACTACCAAAATAATAAAGCAAACGACGACCTCGGTGGCGCGGCGGGCGAAGGTCCGCCTGCGGCACGGGAGGTTGCGGTTTCGATTCCCGCCTTGGGACAAATGTTTGTACGATCTACAAATATTTGTTCCGGGTGTTCTGGTCGTTTCTATGTATAATAAAAAATATCTATCCATGTAATGTATTATATTATGTATATCAGTCATCTAGTACCCATAACACAAGCTCTGCTTAGCTTGGGGCTAGATGATGCTGTGTGGATTGTCCAGCATTATTTTTTATTTTTATTTTTTATTTAAGGAGGAAAAATAACGTTTGCCCTAAAGAACTCGATCGGAAACATACTTTTTCAAATAAATTTTACAGTATCCTTGGTCCTTTCTTATATAATAGATTAAATGTGTTAGCCAATATTTATTCCTTAAATTATAATAGTTGTAAGAAAAAACTTAAGGATACACTGCAATGTATGTCATATGATGATACGGAAAATTTATTGACTGTTTTAAAGTAGGCCAAAAATTGTCAAGCTCCTTTATTATTTAAGCTAGTTTAATGTAGGTAGCATAAGTAATTATTTTATGGTATGCACCATCGCCTTGTATAATTATTAGTTAGTCCATTTGATTAATCTATCTGTTATTAGCACTCATTTTTGCCTGAAAAACAAGTTTTTACTTAGTTCAGGCACACACATTATTTAATACCATAAGAATCTAAGATAAACCTTTTTGTTATCCTTCTAGTCCTAAGTTATTCTGAATAAATTATTTTATTTATGTATTTATTTTATTTTTAAGAAACTACTCCGATTTTGATAATTCAAAATTGGTCCCTTATAAATTTGAAGTCGGTTCATAGTTTTTTAAAACACCCCAAATTATCAAATGTTGAATCGCGCAACCAGCACCGACGCCCAATAGAGCAACCAGCACCGACGCAACCAGCACCGACGCAACCAGCACCGACGCCCAATAGAGGTATCTTTAAAGGAGTCCTTAATAGTTGTTGTTCTTGTGAAATGATTAGCTAGATTCGTCTCCTCGTGGTGTGCGTGGGCGCGGGCGCGGGCGGCGGCGAGCGCGCGGCAGCCCTAGGCGCGCGCGGAGTGCGATGATTCTTCCGCATTTAAATCAGCAGCCCTCGCGCGCTCCTCCACCAACTCAATAACACGGCTCCGGCGCTGAAGCACCCTCTCCTCACGGCCTCACCGCCCGCCTCCCCCCGCCGACGACAAAGCGACACTTGGACCTCCTCGAGAGCGCACTAGTGGAGGATCAGCGCCATGCTAATTGTCATTAATTACATTTAGGCGATTGTCAGTAGTGCACAAAGACTTCGTCTGTTATTGTGTTGGGTCCGCCCGCTAAATTACAACATTCATTTGGTTGATGAAGGGACAACGTCAGTACCTGAAAAATGTCTCAGCATCGGGAGATTTGCTCAAATGTACAAATATCAAACTGTAGCACTTGCTTTAGTCCAGCACGCTGTCGTAGCTATAGGCGGTCAACAAAAAATGTTATCATTTAGCTGTTCCTAATTGTAATTTTATTTTTAATACAATTAAACGTAAGTACACAATTAATATTTATTGTATTACGTTCTCGTGTAAATGTCTGTCGCGTGCATCGCCCATGGCCCCGGTAGCTCTCATCCAAACGCGTTGATGTGAAGTGTCAGTCAGTTGGAGCAGCCAGCCTTCGCGGCAGCACGCCGCACGCACAGCACAGCGCCGCACGGCACCGCCACACGTGCACCGCCGCGTCATCGCTCACTGGTAAGTACTTACTGTAGATGTACGCCAGGCACCTTTCTATGTAAGGTGGTATCACTAAAAGACAGTTAACTGGTGCTTGGCTAACTGGAAAGCTCTTTCAAATCTTATCAAGGGTCTTCCCTTAAGATTTGAAAAAATCAAGTAAAGAATGTTGCAATTGCTGGACCAGAATTATGGTTAGACTTATTAATCAATTCAGTTCAGTTCACAATCAGGGCAATTTCTGTATTAAATCCGTCTGTCGGTAGGTGAGGGTCCGGTGGCAGTGGTTCCCGCGCGGTGGCGCCCCGGAGTGTCAATCAATCAGTGATTGCGCAGTCGCGTGTCGATTTAATGAATTATTTGTCGATAAACAAACAAAAGCAGTGATCCCTGCTCTTTGTGCGCTTTGCACGGCGCCCGGCGCTGGCCCCCCGCCGGCCTCCCGCCGGCCCTCGTTCGCTAAGAAACCCTTTATTGACGACAATATTGAGCGGCATTAGGGCCGCTTTGAGACCCATGAGCGCCATTCACGCAGACTCTATTACCGTTCCTTCTTTAGAGAAGTCAGCAAGTTATCCGGTTACATGGCGTGTACCTATGTTTTGTTTTGGAAATTTGTTTTGGTCCTTTGTACGAAAAACAAATCGCAATCGCCTATTCACGAGTACCTACTGAGCACTTCAGCTCAGGGCGGCAGTGGCGGCGCGGCGCGGCGCGGCGCAGCGAGGCCGGGCGGCAGAGGTCGTCGCTGATGCAGCAGGCGCTCATGTACGAGCGGCCTCGAACTAGGCGGTGCAGTGGTGGCGGGCCCGGCCCTCGCCCTCGCCCTCGCCCCCGCACCCGGCCCCGCCCGCGCCCTCGCCACCGCCGTCGCCCTCGCCAACAAACAAACAAACCCACACGCGTCGGCGCGCCCTCGCAATCGTCGGCTCGCATTGTACAATGCCTTGTATTTGTTTATCCAAAAACTGGCGGATATTACACCGCCCTCGCACACTTAACAAGAGCTTGGAAACAACTTTATTGGCATTTATACAGTGTGGACCAAGGAGTGACGTCATAAACAAATAATGTAATGCCTCACCCCCGGGGGTGCGGGACCTCAGGAAGACCCAGACTTTTTCAACAAGATTTTGTTGAGCGACGAGTCTCGATTTGAAAACTTAAAAATATCTTAACTCGAAAACTACGAAAAATCGGGGAACATTTATGGGGTATTTTCGGTTCCGGAAGTAAGGCATTTTTTTATGACGTCACTATTTGGTCCACTAGGTACTATTTTGATTATACGGGTATCAGGATAATCAAATAGTTAGTTATCAACCTCGTTCGCCATCAGTCAAGAGAAGCTGCAAGCTGGATATTTAGCATGATTTACATGGATGTCCCATCAGTCCATTACATTAAAGTCACCAAGTGCCAAAATATTGGTAATCTCCCGTCTCTATCCAACGTGTCATCATCAAACTATTCCCTCAATTCTTTGTTACCCACACGAGCAGGTTCCTCCCGACATTCTTTGTGAAGAAATCAACAAATCATATCCTTTTGTATTTAGAGAGCTCCAAAACCCAGTTCCATAGTTTGTTATTCTGTGTCTGATTTCCCCGCAACCGTCGCACCGCGCCACGCTGCGCCACGCCGCGCCACGCTCTGCTCGGGCTGCCCTATGATGTATCGCAGTAATTGTTGCTGCTCTGCGTTGATTTATGTGGGACAGGGCATCTTGCCGCGCAGGTGCATTGTGTCGACGATGTCCTGCCTCGCAGCCTCGCCACCAGCCATGAGCCACCAAAACGTTCTCCTCAACTGAACTTTGTTTCGTTAAAAAACTCGTTGGTTAACATAACAGTTTATGATTGCAAGTAGCGGTAGCAATGATGTAGGTACTTACCTAAGCAGCTGCATCGTTCCATAGTTATTTATTCATTGTATGGAACATTTTGATTTGTCTCTGGACAAAACGACGAGTACGGTGCCCTTTAAACACTCATCCATATGACATTTGGTCCGCTCTGTGTCGCAAATGGCTTTCCACGGAGAGCGGAGATTTCTAAAAATAAAGTACGAATTGAAGAAGTCAATACAAAAAATGCCTAAATCATCAATTTCAGATACTGGGGGTTAAACGAGGCCTCTACCTTATTGTTAGAGTGCAGACCGCTGCAGTAGACCGCACCCTGGAGCACGGGACGACCGCGACCTTACTGTTAGAGTGCAGACCGCTGCAGTAGACCGCACCCTGGAGCACGGGACGACCGCGACCTTACTGTTAGAGTGCAGACCGCTGCAGTAGACCGCAACCTGGAGCACGGGACGACCGCGACCTTACTGTTAGAGTGCAGACCGCTGCAGTAGACCGCACCCTGGAGCACGGGACGACCGCGACCTTACTGTTAGAGTGCAGACCGCTGCAGTAGACCGCACCCTGGAGCACGGGACGACCGCGACCTTACTGTTAGAGTGCAGACCGCTGCAGTAGACCGCACCCTGGAGCACGGGACGACCGCGACCTTACTGTTAGAGTGCAGACCGCTGCAGTAGACCGCACCCTGGAGCACGGGACGACCGCGACCTTACTGTTAGAGTGCAGACCACTGCAGTAGACTGCACCCTGGAGCACGGGACGACCGCGATCTTACTGTTAGAGTGCAGACCACTGCAGTAGACCGCACCCTGGAGCACGGGACGACCGCGATCTTACTTTTAGAGTGCAGACCGCTGCAGTAGACCGCACCCTGGAGCACGGGACGACTGCGACTACGTGCGCGGCGCTTCCACGAAGTGTACGGTAAAGGAAGAGACAAATCACCGCTGCTTTTATTTATGACTCCTCCACGCAACCTTTGCAAAACTTCGGGGAAGGTTTCTGGGGAAAAACGTGATTCCCTAATCCCGTTTTACCGACACTGTTGCTACCTGTGGGCAAAAAACGCAGTATGTTACAGCGGTCGTGGGACGTGTCCGCGGGCGCGGGAGCGGCGAGCTCCGGTCTACTAATTATGCAATTTTGTGCACAACCTGAAGAGCAATTAAATTTTCTTTCCTGTGTCACACAAAAGATTTCATTTTTAATGGTTTAATACCTGACCTGAGTTTGGTAACTACTATGAAACTGCTATATCGTATTTTCTCGTTTACTGGAGTTATCAGTATCAGTATGTAAATGCGCGCAGCTCGTTTGAGTGTGCGATGCGCGTGCAGGCCCGCCATTACCGCAACAATGGGCCGCGCGGTGCGCGCGCGCCGGTAGCGCTCGCGCCGCGCCGCAATTGTCTTACATGCTATCATATTTCAGCGGCGCGCTCAAAGCCCGCGAACAATGCCTGACCCGACCTCACAAAATAACTAAAAAAATGACAGCCGCAATTTCTTGAACTCGTTTATGGGAATCCGGTGATATATGGGCGCAGCATTGTCTCTCGTTGCGCGTGATTCATGCGCGCGCGCAGGCTGCGGCCGCTGCGCCTGCGCGGGCTCTCCGCCGGCTGCCTGTGCCACCGCACCATCATTGTCTCTCGTTGCGCGTGATTCATGCGCGCGCGCAGGTTGCGGCCGCTGCGCCTGCGCGGGCTCTCCGCCGGCTGCCTGTGCCACCGCACCATCATTCACCCTTTCCATTCAAATCAACGCTGGAAGCACGAACATACTTACCTAAGCAGCAAAAACTAGTCGTCTAAAATTCGCTTGAATCCTTTTGTGAGATAGGTAAGAGATGAGCTTTTACATAAATGTATTTAAACTTTATATATTATTAAAGTAACCCCGGGCTAATTAAGGACCATTACAGTACCATTACAGTACTTGTCGTGACAATGTTTTTACTTTCATCGTGGATTCAAATTTAAATTGGGGTTCTCAGGACATGATTGTTATTTAACAGCAATATTTATCTACTTTTACGTTACGTTTTTGTAATATTACAGAAATCGGTACACTATCATAGAACGTAAGGTATTATTATAGGAACTAAAAAGTCATTTCAGAACAATTCTGCTCTAAAACAGAGTTTTTGTGGTATGCTTATCTGTAAAACTATAATAGGTATCTAACTTGAATATCCACAATACGACAAAGTCGCGTTATAGTTGAACGCGCATCACTTCTAAGCCGAAAGGATTATAGCAGCTCGTTTGTAATACTTATTACACAAATCAGATGAATATAGGCCTTTGGTGACCCTTTTAAAGAGCAGTATTTTTCTGTAACGGTTGTATAAAATGGTGTGGTAAACGTTTACATAATAAATTATTTACAGGTCATTTTTGCTCTATAAGCTTAAAGAGCAAAAGTGTGTTGTCGAACGCTTTTAAACAACACGATGTCACCGCTTAAACCTTAATAACTCGTTTAAACGTCTTTTTAGTGATATAGACTTAGATTATTGGACTACTTTGTTAGTTGGGTACATACTAACAATAACACTCACTAATAAAGAATGCTAAGGAACAGGAGATTATGCACCGAGTGCACGAAGCAGTGTCCTACGTCACAGGCGTCATTGAGTCCCGAGCGCAGCTCAGGCTTCTAGCATAACTCACGAGTGAAGCCGTGCTGAAGCAGGTAGTAGTGGTAGTACCCAACCAGCAAAATTGTCCTTTCAATCCTACTTAATATTATAAATGCGAAAGTTTGTCAAATGTGAATTCTATGGTACTTACCTAGGATCTCTAAAACTACTAAACAGATTAAGATGAAATTTGGAATACACTTAGAACGTAGCCTAACTTAAACAAAAGGCTACATAATATACCGAAAATACGCGTGCAAAGCCGCGGGCAGAAGCTAGTATCTTATATCTCAAAAACAAAAGTTGTACTAAAGTGTTACTGGTATGGTGACCGTTTATTGTATAAAAGCGTTAAACAGGATATTTTTGCACTATACGCTTATACAACAAGACAATCCCATAGAACAGTGATATAGGTGGGTACATCAGCTTATTATACAACCATTATAGGCTTTACTGCTCGCATCTTCTCTCTAGGATTAAGATCATTGCCCCGACCCGTGCTTCCACAAGACGTAACTACCTAAAGCTGCATGTTCCTACCTGTGTGACAAATTATCGTAAGAACTCCTTCTTGTGTCGAACTGCCTACCTCTTTAATAGCACTTACAGCACGGCTGACTTCGATCTCTTTACATCTAGACCTAACGCATTTAAAAAAATAATTAACAGCAATTTCTTTGGCACAACACAACCACCTACCCATTCGTAACCCATTTACTGGCAGACACTGCTATATACTATTGACTATTCTTATTTTTATATAATACCTCATCATTTCTATGTATATTTTACACTTACTATTTTACTAACTACAGGTAGGTCTCTATCTATTAGGTAGTAACATTATTAATTAATTGTAGTAATATTGCGAAGGTACAAAGCTGTACCTTTCCCTTTTGAACGGTTGATATGGCTCTTTCAACTGCATATTCTTGAAGTTCTGTAACTTGTGTTTATGTATAATATTATCGGATAATTTATTCTCGTACTATGTGTGGAAGCTGCTTAGCTTAACTCTTATAATATTGTGTTTATTCTTCTAGATCTGAAGCTTTTTGTTTCCCAAAGATAAATAAATAAATAAATTATAGTCGAGTATTATAACCAGACTTGACAAAAACTTATACAGAGTTATTTTACTCTGTAGAAGTGTTTAATGAGGCTCTTTTGCATCTAATTAAAGTGATAAAGGTTCTAAAACTTCTGCTACATCCATTGCACTATAAAGGTGCTAGAAATTCGCCAATAGAGCGATTGCGTAATATGAAGGTTTTCGTGTGGCTGCTTAGGTATAGGTAGTAGTGAATGCTTTAGTGGTTACGAAGACTCTACAATATAACAAATTGGTGATATTATCAAGTTCTGAGTCACTTCTATCTAAGTACCTATACTAGTTTTGGTATAATAGTTTTCGAATACCTACTTGTTATAGTATAATTGATTTAGCGGTCACGGAGACACATTTTAGCGTAAAATTAAGTAAGAAAACGGTTTTTATAGTACATACCTATTATTGTACTTATATGGATAAACAAAAAACAATGTAATGATACCTCAGCTACGTATAGCAGGTGAGTATCGTATCATCCTAAAACCGGATGCAAACACGGCTCCACGTCTAGGTACATCACATTTTCAGGTTAATTTTCAAAGGAACCCTAATTTCGATGTTTGCTCTACAATCTGGCGGTGACGTTATTTTGATGCGGGTAGTATAGAGTGCCTATAGTCGCCATGGCTTCATTCTTTGTTCTGTACTGGTAACTTATAGGACAGGGGGTTTGAATTTTCTAATTAAATTAATAAAAAATCAATTACTCGAGGGAGGTGTTAACATTCTTTGACAAAACCCACCCAAGTTTATGAATAAAATTGTGTTTGCAGAAAAAAAACACTGTATACCCACATCAAGCAATTAGCATCAGCTCTTAGTTATATGGATGAAAACAAAATTACTTCCCACGAGTTGTCATTATTTAATGTTATGTCGATATTTCCTTTATTTTTCTCATAAAAAAATAATAGGTTGAGACATTTGTCTCAGCCAAAATAATACAACACGACTGTGAAGGAACCACGATAACCACTATTACATCACCGTTTGGTGATCTGCCTCACCTGCTACTTCAATTTAGATCAAAAATATCATGCCCGCAGCCGCTACAGAAATACTATATCACTGAAAACTGATGTATCTGCGCCAAAACCTAGTTAAGTAAACGTTCTTTGGCAATTTATAGTACTCATTACTAACACTAAATAGTTTACGAGAAACTTTCTATGGGCCGCTATGAGATAGCTGTTTGCTAGTTTGGTAGGCAAGTTTGAATTACTGAAAAAAACGACAGCAAACATATAACTTCCTTGGAAATAATGGACATTACGTTACTTATTAGGTTTAACATAATTAAGATTTAATAAGCTGTTAGTTTTCCTAAAATAAATAAACAAATAAATGACTCTTAAGGCAATACCAGCAATACTGAGGTTGAACTTGGAACATCAAAATATGTTAAATTTTTTTTTTATCTGTACCAATAATTTTTAACTCGAAATTCGAACTAACCGAGGTTATTTCAGAAGGCAGAATGAAAACGAATGCCAAAACGCGTAACCAAATGATTCTTCGCATAAAGTGTGAAATGTAGAGCTCTCGTTGTGCATGAAGCTGTATTCGTGTTGGGCGTGATTGAATGTATCTCGCACTCGGGATCCAACGACGGCCGAGACGTAAGGCACTGCTTTGTGCACGAGGTGCCTAATCTATTATTAGCTGAAGCTCAAGCTCAACAGCCTATATTGGTCCACTGCTGGACGCAGGCCTCCCCCTGATAAGCGCCTTGTTGGCTTTTATCTCATAGGAGTAATGCCCATAATCCCCACGCTGGGCACGCGGGTTGTCATCGCATTGTTCTGAGAGGGTGCAGCTGCCCGTAGATTTTTCCTTTTATTTATGCCATAGGTTTTGTGTGCATCTGATTCCCATGGAAAATCAAACACAAAATTATCACGACCTGGATTTTGTTTGGTATGGAGTTGAGTGGCTGTGACAACTGCATTACTATGGCTACAATTTATAGTGGCTGTGACTAGTGCATTACTATGGCTACAAGAGTGGCTGTGACTAGTGCATTACTACCCAACTAGCAAATAAATGTCATATAATGGCCGCGGCAACGTAACTTATTCAGCACATTAGCTGACGAAATAAGTCATATCCACGTAATGAAAGCGTTTATACAACGCGATTTGGGCCCATTTTATTCAGCATTTCAGTTTCATAAACTACATATAAAGGTAAGGTAATCAGCTAAATGGTTACGTAATTATCATGGAAGTAACTGTTATAAGCATAATTTCTCCTATAGCTGTAACTTATACGTCATTTACATGTCATATTTCGTTTAATATAATAGCAGTATAATAGCAACGATGTTGCATTTACTCGACTGTGTCAAGCGTGTCATAAGAAAGATAATAAAATATGCTGTTACTCGAGGAAATAGTCATAAGCATCGCCTATTACAGTCTTAGTCAGCAAAATCTTATATGACGCTAAAGTCATATAAGGACGCTGAGTAAACGTGTACTCAGCATCATTATATGACCGTAATGCTGATTAACTAAAATACTGAATAAGATGAGTTTTTACGACATGTTCTGTATAATTCGCACTTATGTACATGACTTTTATAAGACCGAAGAGCTGAATAAACTCAGCTTTACATGACTATATTGCTAGTTGGGTAAGGCTACAAGAGTGGCTGTGACAACTGCATTACTATGGCTACAAGAGTGGCTGTGACTAGTGCATTACTATGGGTACAAGAGTGGCTGTGACTAGTGCATTACTATGGGTACAAGAGTGGCTGTGACTAGTGCATTACTATGTGTACAAGAGTGGCTGTGACAACTGCATTACTATGGCTACAAGAGTGGCTGTGACTAGTACATTACTATGGGTACAAGAGTGGCTGTGACTAGTGCATTACTATGTGTACAAGAGTGGCTGTGACAACTGCATTACTATGGCTACAAGAGTGGCTGTGACTAGTGAATTACGATCTATTCCTTTCTAATACCAAAAAAGTAATACCAAATGGTATTTGTTTATTGTCCTCATTAAATTCTATTCCTAACGAATACCACTCACAAACTAATACCAAAACAAGATAAATGGTATGAGGTACAGTCAGTAACAAAAATGCTCAAGTGATTCAAAGTAGTGTTTATTTAAACGAAATCAGTCTCATCGAAATATTTTTATTCCATTTTTATGCTCTCTTTTTTTGTGTATTGATAACCAGATTTTATAAATGCCAATAAGATGCTTATCAGGGGAGGCTTGCGTCCAGTAGTGGACCAGATTTTAGTAGAACCAAGCCACCACTTCTTTCTATGAATGTATGTCCTCCAGTGATTCCCGAACATGTGGATGGCCGAGCTTCATCAGACATTTCTAAGAAAAGAAATACTTATGTATCTAAATCGGAGAATACTTGGACATGACAAATTAGTTACCTACCTCCAAATTTTATCTTTTAAAAAATTGAACTACATAATACATATAAATTAAACAAAAGATATTTTACGAATATTATATTTAATACATTTCGGCTCCGCGCAGACAGAGAGCGTTCTGCGTTCCGCGTTCTGCGTTCTGCGTTCCGCGTTCTTTGTAATGCGAAGGATCTATAGTGCCCGCGGACCGCGGCGGTCATTCGGAACGCTTGCGTTCTCGCGTTCTCTGCTCAAAAACAAAGAACTCGCGTTCTCGCTATGGCTAGTCCGAGCGTTGATATAGAAAGATTGGTTGAATTGGTGAGAGGAAGGCAGTTTTTGTACGATCTAAGCCATAGGGACTACAAAAATCGTCCCAAAATAAAAGGGGCGTGGATTGAAATAGCTACGGACATATTATCTCGTTTCGTGTTGATAGGGTGTACCCAATATTTTCTTCTTTTTTTGACTCTAGACTCCACAAAAGCAAGGCTTCATCTTCGGAAGTTGAACTTTCGAGAGACATGTTTTACGTGCAGAGAGTCGCGAAATAGAACACAAATGTCTTGAACGGCTCCTGTGTGAGCTAGAACGCAGAAGCAGAATGGACGAACGCAGAACGCGGAACGCAGAACGTTCTCTGTCTGCGCGGAGCCTTAGAATTATAAAATTAAAACACCAAAAAATTACAAATAATAAAAAACTTACCAGATACCACTTTCACTGAGTTTCTAGTAACCTACTCCTCGCGTGTGCCACCTTACGGAATAGTACTGAGGAATTGACGAAACATCACTCAAAATCAGGGCAGGTAATACTATAATTTATGCAAAGACATAATTATTGTAAGAAAAAACAGACCTTATTTCATTGACTTAACGTTTATTCCACCAAAACAATAAAACATTTTAGGGGCTTCGTTTGCACAGCGGCGCTTGAGTTGCTTGGTTATTTCGGATTTTGAAACAATAGGAGCAAGCTCACCCTTTTTTGCAGGTATTTTTTTGGCAAGTGATTCACTTATGGTAATCGTAGATAAAAATGCCACAATGAAATTAATTTGTGCAGGTTTTATGTTATAAATTATGATCATAATATTAAATTATTTAGAAGCAAAATAAATTGTTTCTGTGACTGTACCGAAAGTTCTGTTTTAGTACTCGTTGGGAATAGATTTGGTATTTCATTTAAAGATTTCGAATTTGGTATTCGTTAGGAATGGAATTTAATGAGGACAATAAACAAATACCATTGGTATTAGTTTTTTGGTATTAGAAAGAGATCTGAATTACTATGGCTACAATAGTGGCTGTGACAACTGCATTACTATGGCTACAAGAGTGGATGTGACTGGTGCATTACTATGGCTACAAGAGTGGCTGTGACTAGTGAATTACTATGGCTACAAGAGTGGCTGTGACAACTGCATTACTATGGCTACAAGAGTGGATGTGACTAGTGAATTACTATGGGTACAAGAGTGGCTGTGACTAGTGCATTACTATGGCTACAAGAGTGGCTGTGACTAGTGCATTACCTACTATGGCTACAAGAGTGGCTGTGATAACTGCATTACTATGGCTACAAGAGTGGCTGTGACTAGTGAATTACTATGGCTACAAGAGTGGCTGTGACAACTAAATTACTATGGCTACAAGAGTGGCTGTGACTAGTGCATTACCTACTATGGCTACAAGAGTGGCTGTGATAACTGCATTACTATGGCTACAAGAGTGGCTGTGACTAGTGCATTACCTACTATGGCTACAAGAGTGGCTGTGATAACTGCATTACTATGGCTACAAGAGTGGCTGTGACTAGTGAATTACTATGGCTACAAGAGTGGCTGTGACAACTGCATTACTATGGCTACAAGAGTGGCTGTGACTAGTGAATTACTATGGCTACAAGAGTGGCTGTGACAACTGCATTACTATGGCTACAAGAGTGGCTGTGACTAGTGCATTACCTACTATGGCTACAAGAGTGGCTGTGATAACTGCATTACTATGGCTACAAGAGTGGCTGTGACTAGTGCATTACCTACTATGGCTACAAGAGTGGCTGTGACTGGTGCATTACTATGGCTACAAGAGTGGCTGTGACTAGTGAATTACTATGGCTACAAGAGTGGCTGTGACAACTGCATTACTATGGCTACAAGAGTGGCTGTGACTAGTGCATTACCTACTATGGCTACAAGAGTGGCTGTGATAACTGCATTACTATGGCTACAAGAGTGGCTGTGACTAGTGAATTACTATGGTTACAAGTTTTTGCAGGTTTTTGTCACACATTTAGTTTATGAATAAACTAGTTTCTGCCCGCGGCTTCAAACGCTTTAGTTCTATTGAAAAGTTAAAATTTTATTTGCATCCCCATGGAACTTATACATGTTAGGGAAAAAAGTAGCCATGAATTATTTTAGATCTAAAACTACAGATGTGCAAAATTTCAGCCCAATCCATTCAGCAATTTTGGCGTGCAGAAGTAGCAACCATACATACATCCACATAATTAATAGTTCTGTCCATCCATACAAGCTATCGCACTTTCAAAACTATAATAAGCGTGATTCGTTTCATTAATCAGAAAGATGAATAATGTCCCTGTCTCCAATTTTTCCTTTTCCGTTTTTTTGATACCTTGTAGCTAAGATTAACTTATGAATTCAAAATGTTCGCAAGAACCGGGCTCTTGTCCCAGTGAATAGTTATATTATTATTGATTTCATGAGAAAGCTGGACACCAAATCTGAGTATTCATGAGAGGAAAAATATTTGTGCTTCAGTTAGAACTAATATTTGTGCTTTAGTTAGCACCTAATATTTAGGCTGAAAATATAATAATACGTCTTCGGACCTAGAGTTCATGGGCAACGAGACGGGACGGGGCGCGGCGCGGGCGGGATGGGACGGGGCGCGGCGCGGGGCCGGTGCTATCCGTCTCAGTGAATCACTCTCTAATTAAGATAGCCGGCGCCTCCGCCCAAGCCAGCCCCCGCCGCACTCCATCACCCGGCCATCTTGCACGCAGCTCCAGCCTACCTCCCTACCGCCCTACCTGCCACCTACAAGCACAGATATCTGTGTCTAGTCTACAGCCGAGCTGCCTGCTTGTTGCTATCCTCTGCTAAATTAATTGCACTAACACCATTACTTACTGCGTACTAGGCAAGGTAAACTGATGCAGCGCATCCGCATTGCCATACGGCGCACAGTGGTACCTACGGTTTGGAAGCTGCCCTTTCATAGGATTTTATTTTTTTAAATATTTTTTTTGCTTCATTCAAGGGTCAAATATGATTGAAATTGACATAAAACCAGATAATTTAATTGTTTTAACCTATTCTACTGCTAAAAAACCATAAAAAGTGAACTTGAACATTTTCAATGTATGAAAACGAAAATGTCTTTCAAAATATCTCATTACTGTTAAGAGCTGTTGAGCTACAACTTATTGGGTATTGTTACTGGGGCTGAAGAGATCCCTCATGACATTTGACCTCAACCCCCCGCGTCCCCCTGCAGGAGATATACGAATAGTAAATATTGCAATATTTGACGAGAGTGATTTTTGTTTTTGCTTCAGTAGAGGGTCAAATATGATTGAAATTGACATAAAACCGAATAATACAATAGTTCTACCCTATTCTACTGCTAAAAAACATAAAAAGTAAACTTGAACATTTTCGAAGTATGCAAACGAAAATATCTTTCAAACTATCTCACTACTGTTCATACCTGTCTAAAACATACAGTTACTGTTGCGATAAATAAACTACTACTACCTACCTACTTAGTTTAAAAATTATACTGCATTACTTTTCCGTTAACAAACAAGTACTTACTTTACTTCGGTTTTACGGCTACCCGACTACCTGACCCATAATTCATATAAGGTCAACCGGGGCAAATGCGTCATATTTCTCGATCACTTCAAGTTATCGCCTCATTGTGATTTTACTTTACATTTTACTTGGGTGGCTCACGCTTACTACCTATACTGTACTAGTGAACAGGTATTGTACCTGTTATGGTTATATAGTTATGTACATAGTTATTAGTGGTGACAGTTGTGAAAAAAAATCTGGAAAGTAATATAAATCTTTATTAAAATTAAACGCGTGAGATTTTGATAGAACCGTAGAACAATAAAGATTATAATAAAACACAAATTTGAAGTCTACACCGCATTTATTTTAATTTAAGTTTAAGTATATTCAGACTTTTGTATATTTTCAAACAATAATTTAACAAAATCGATATAAAAATCTCCATGAGGCCAGAATTTTTTTGAGGGGGTTCAGAAGATACCAACAACGCCATTATATTTTATCAAACAATGCACCAAACACCCTGTATTATATTACATATAACCTGTATATATCTATCTATATAATGAATTGTATTAAGTATATTAGTCTAGATGACTGACCCATAACACAAGCTCTAGTTAGATTAGGGCTAGATGATGCGGTGTGGATTGTCCAGCATTATTAAGTCACACCCAGTTGCACAAAACTCTCCATTAACACGTCATTAGTTAAATGCGGCATTAGTTCTAATGAAATCTTTATTTTAATGATGTTGCACAAAGGCTTTCTCAGTAACATTAGTGGTCCATTAACTAAAGACGACTTTAAACAAAGCTGCCATTATGAAAAAACTAAAATAGTGATAATTGCGTTTCGTTATTAGATCTTTACGGTAAGCCCAGATTCTCGGTCTACGATCTTTACCAATTTTGCTTAACAAAACCTCAAACAAAACAGAACAAAACGCACGCTAGTACGAGTTGTCATTGTCATGTCAACAGTCGCCCGTGTCAAATGTTACTTTATGTTTACTAACGGATGCCTTGTTTTGTGGCGAATTGCACGTGTTATTTTCTTTTATAAAATTTTTGTTACTTAACAAATAATGTCGGCAAAACAAATTATAAATCGAGAACGTGGAACAAATTATACTCCAGAAGAAAAAACAATGTTGACTAACCTTACACAGTGAGTAAATGCATACATGGTGGTAGTAAATAAATAGTTGGATATTTTTTGTATTTTTGTCATATTACAATGTTTTTATTGTTGCTCACGTCTTTGATCGTTGTGTTGTTATGGAATGTGTATGTATAGTTAATGTAATATCTGATCTGTGTGTATGTGAAAGTATAGATTTGTAAATATTTCAGCTCAAGACCTACAAGATACCAACAGTATTTTGGAAACTGCACCTTCAAGAGTTACTCCTCGCAGAAAACTTGCGAAGAATAATAGGTGCATAGTGTCCACTTCGGCATACAAATAATTTACTGGCCTTCTTATCTTTAACTTCATACTTATTAATGTATTTATTAAATTTTCGGTGGTTCAGAAGAAAATCGAAAAACCAAGTTCAGCAGAAGCCTTGAAAATCATTTATTTAAGAAAAAAATGTGAAAATGATGATAAGTTATACAAATAAATATTGTGGCGTTAAAAATTTATTCTGATTTTTACTTAGCCCTTAACGCATTCACTGCCCAGCCTTGGCGGTGCGACTCAGAGGGGAGCGCCGCCGCTACACAGATGAGGAGACTAACAAGTGCGTCTTGGGCCAAGAATGTGTTAGTTTAGTTTAGTAGGTATATCGCATTCACTGCACCGCCTCTGCTTCCTGCACCGATATAGTTCAGATAGTGCACCCCCTCAACTAATTATCTTAAGATGTGTACAGTCCAAAGCTCCTGCAATACGTAGGAATCCTTTAATTTCATAAAAACCTTCTGCAACTCTACGAAGCTCTTCCCTGTCTGGCATTTGATATAAATAATGATGCGACAAACTGTTGATTTGTGTATATTGATTAGATCACCTAGCACTTGCTAGAAAGATCCTGTAGCAAAAGAACCTCAAACAAATCAAAAGCTGTGTCAGGTCATCAGTAGCTTTATTTCTTCGGGTCACTGGTTCTAAATTAAGAATGTTTGTAATTTGAAGAACTGCATCCTTAGAAGTTCTGTACCATACACGAAATTCCTCTCCATCGTGTTTTGAAAATAAATTGACACGATCTGGAATGTGGAGTCGTGTAAATTCTTATGTGTCAGACAATGATGAAAGACTTGATAAAGACGTATTTGGTCACAGAAATGCACTGAAACTCTGATGAAAATAATTAATTAGTGCTGTAATGGATGATTTTCGTCCCATTAAAGTTTTAAAGATGAACTGTCAAAAGTGATGGCTCATTAGGTGGTAATGGACGCTAATGTCGTTACGTGCAACGCAAAATCTATGTAAATGGCTGGTTTGACGTTTCATTACTTAAACATAATGGAACATTAAAATTTGGTAAAATTTTCGTTAGTGCAACCGTTTAAGGATAGATTAGTGTTTAAAGTCCCCATTAAAATTTAAAGATCGTTTCTGCAACTGGGTGTTAGTGGGATAGTACGGCTACCTGACCCATAATTCATATACCTGATCATTGTTCGATCAGGTAGGTATATCCAAATGTTTCAGATTGTTTGCAACAGCTTACAGTTAGCCTAATGGTTACAATTGTAAATAAGTACTACTTAGTTCTGATTTGTTTCTAATATTTTACTGTAATTTTTTTCTTGTTAATAAAGGCAAGGTAATAGTTATGAATTCTTATACCCTTAACGGCTTGAACATATATCGCGTGTCGATGTTTAAATATCTTGGACATTTACTTCTCGACGACCTTAAGGACGATGAAGTTGTCGAAAACGAATGTAGGGCTTTATCGGTTCAAGGTAACATGCTGGCTCGCAGATTTTTCCGCTGTTCTAACCAAGTTAAAATAACGCTTCTGTCAGAGTTTTTACACGGGAAGTCTGTGGGTCCAGCACACCAAAAGATCGATGGACGCCCTCATCTCCTCAACAGCCTGTATTGGTCTACTGCTGGACGCAGGCCTCCCCCTGATAAACGCCTTGTTGGCTCTTATCTCATGGACGCCCTACAAGGCCAATAATAGAATATATTTGGGATGATGCTGCGACTGGCTAGATTCTGCAGTGCGTCAGGAATGCTTGCTCAGCACCGCACCGTCGGTTTCCATGCGGTTATGCGCAAAACAAGATCGGGTTCGGTATCGGTATCGGTATCGGTATCGGAAACAAGGTTTCGAACGTTTTTCAGCAAGTAAGTATGTACTAAAGGTACTTACCGGTTAGAGACTTCGCAATTTAATGAATACCTAAAAATAGTAGGTACCAACCTACATTTCAGATGGACCTCTCTGCGTGCTTCTGTGATAGGGGGTAACGGTAAAGTTTTCAACTTTTTGTAAAATAATTAAAAAAGTAGATAGATAGATATATCATTTATTCATAAAGAAAAAACATTACATAGGTTGGTTAGTAATGCCTTAAAGCCTATGTTAGGTTTGTCCAGGCAAAGAGTTCTCATCTATTTTACTTAGGAATTCTTATTACTACTGTTGGTTAACATTGTAATTTAACTTGCCTAAATATACATTGTAGGCAAATCGCTTACCTAAGTATAAAATATCCTAGCTCTTTTAAAAACCATCTACAATGATAGCAGTCTTTAGCATGCATGCATTCACTTATCAACAACCGGAATGTTGCTACAGGTTCATTCATCCAGCGTGAAGCTCGCCGCTTATCGCCGCTTATGACCAACTACAGGGTACTCCAAATCAAGTTCAAGTTTTTGCTAAAAAATATTTTATTAAGATAGTTTTAATGTTTTTTTATTTATCTTATTTTTAACATATAACGGTAATTCATTAATGAGATGGGGAATTAGATATTGGGAAGTTCTTTGGCCGTAGGTGTTATTAAATCGAGGTATTGTTAGCATGTTGTGCGTGATACTCCTACTGGTAATCGTGTGATTTATTAGAGTTTGGACCTATGTAGTATGTAACGTACAGAAATTTTAAAAACTGTTTTGAAATGTACAAGATGATACTCTTCATTTAATGTACCACTAGGTGGGGTAGCCTCCCTTTTGAAAGTTATTCACCCTTGTTTTGACCATTGTCCAAAAGTGTTAGTTTTACAGACTTCTCTATGTTTTTCCTGTAAAAAATAGATTCATATCTACGAGTACAAACGCTTCGTATTAATTGGTTAAATAACCGTGTTAATTAAATAAAAAAATAAACAAAAAAAACAATTTCGAGAAGTATAAAACCCACAAAACTTTCAAAAACTATTTTGAAGTGTCCAAACTAATACCTTTCATTTGATACCCCATTTGACTTTGTAGGTCTCTTTTAAAATTTCGGCATCACAATTTGTATAGAAAAATTTAATTTTAATTTTTGGGACACTCGCAACAGTGTCCCTGACGTGCAGAGTGCGGGACGCTCGCAACAGTGTCCCTGACGCGCAGAGTACGGGACACTCGCAACAGTGTCCCTGACGCGCAGAGTTCGGGACGCTCGCAACAGTGTCCCTGACGCGCAGAGTACGGGACACTCGCAACAGTGTCCCTGACGCACAGAGTGCGGGACACTCGCAACAGTGTCCCTGACGCGCAGAGTGCGGGACACTCGCAACAGTGTCCCTGACGCGCAGAGTGCAGGACACTCGCAACAGTGTCCCTGACGCGCAGAGTACGGGACACTCGCAACAGTGTCCCTGACGCGCAGAGTGCGGGACGCTCGCAACAGTGTCCCTGACGCGCAGAGTGCGGGACACTCGCAACAGTGTCCCTGACGCGCAGAGTGCGGGACACTCGCAACAGTGTCCCTGACGCGCAGAGTACGGGACACTCGCAACAGTGTCCCTGACGCGCAGAGTGCGGGACGCTCGCAACAGTGTCCCTGACGCGCAGTTTACTATTAGACAAATTTTAAAACGGGGGCCCAAGTGCCCCTTGTACTTTGCCAAAGAGATAGATAATTTCCCGGAGAAGTCCTTATGATACTTTTTATCCCGAAAAAGTGCGTGTGAAGCCGCGAGCAAAGTTAGTATCAAAAAAATTATTTACTGAACAGATAACCTGTTTTTTTCATGATGACATGTAAGCATTATAAAGTTGGATCAAAATAGGGGGGAGGGGGTCCCGCGCCAAACCATTAGCATGCATTAGAATTGAGTGACAGTTGTTGCTGGAGATTTTCCAGAATCCTCCGTGTTGTAGGTACTGTCCAGGCAGGCGGGGCAGGCGAGGCAGGCGAGGCAGGCGAGGCAGGTACCCAACACGGATGTACGCAGGTATACAACAGACCGCGGGCCTTCGCGCCAGAGCCGGCGGTCACCCTCAGCATTGCAACAGAATAATGGAATAATAATGGGGCATAACTGATCTCTGGTGAAAAACGATTTACAGATGAGCACGCGGCGCGGGGAAGGGGGAGTACTAGGTTCGTAGAGTGATCATTATTGGTTGATAGCGGCCTGATACGACACTCCTCCGATGACTGGTGTGAAACAAACACTTTTCTGAATGATTAGGGCAATACTCTTGCGGGCAGGGTGCGGGGCAGCAGCGGAGGCCAGCCGCGGAGGCCAGCCGCGGAGGCTGGCCGCGGAGGCCGGCCGCAGCGACCACCGCCGCTGCTGCCCGCTTGGCTCCTGCTTCAGGTAGCCACCGTCACTTTTTGTGTCTCCCGAACTAATTCCCGAAATGGCCCCTGCTCTAATGTATAATTCAATCGATTTCATTAGCCGTAGTTTTTCTCCGTCGCCGGGTCACCGTAACCCGCATACATATGTATGGAGTGCTCTAATAAATTGGCCGGAGCCGCGTTTTTATTACCGCGGGTATACAGCGGCCGGCGGGGCAGTGCGCTGCGCAGGCGCAGTGCCCACCGCTGCCCCGCGCCAAAGAGATGAGCTTCATTTTAATTTATATCATTTATTGTGATGTTATGCATATGTCATGGCCATATCCTAGAATTGATCACTTCATGATGTGACCGACCATTTCATGAAATGGTAGAATTTCATGACATGGCCAGCTAAAACTGACGACAACGTTTAATGATATTTCCATCATCGTTTGGCCATATCATTTATGTAGGGTTTCCATGACATCAAAAGGTTTAAGGCTATGGCGCTCATTACAGGAGGCCTATGTCCAGCAGTGGACTAATATAGGCCGATGATGATGATGAAAAGGTTTATTGAAAAATTCGAATTAGGAAGGAACTTTATATTTAAAAAATTGCTTATTGCAGTTGGCTTTCAGTTTAGACGTTATGCTCCTTTTTCGAGTGACTTTTGTAAAATTCCTGTAGTTTTTTTATCGTAACAGCTCTTTACTTCATTTTTGTCTTCTATTTGCACATTAAGTATTATTCGCTGTTTTAACTAATTATTTGTCCGCCGACATGATGCATCACAGAACAGAAACAAACAAACACTTAAAAACCACAGATGTCAAAAACAAAACAAACAACATCAGCGCCTCTAACGGTGGATAATGTAACTATTTTATGATATTGTTTGACCTTATCATGAAGTAGCCGTGCGTTTAGCTTTTCCTATCGTTAAACGCTGATTCTTCATTGATCTGGCCTGACTACATCATGATATGGCCAGCGCGTATTTTCCATTTCATGAAATGGTCGGTTACATCATGAAGTGATCAATTCTAGGGTATGGCCACGACACATACATAACAGTTTTTGTGTGTACAGTACAGTATGCAAAACCCTGTCAGGGCGCAACAATTACTTTCGGTTCGCTCTTGTCTTGTTAGATTGATAACTTTGAGACTACAATACTTATTGAATGGACTAGCTGCGCCCCGCGGCTTCGCGCGAGTGTATATTTCAGAAATTTATTTCATACACCCTAGAAGTAGTTTGGTGAAAATAAAAAATACCTGTATTCAATACTTACTTACAAACCAAGGAATAATAATTTTCCATAGAAACTTTACCACCCTTATTAAACCCTCAGAGGTTAATTTTGTGTTATTCTAGAACTTAAACTATCTACGTACCAAATTTCATCTAAATTGGTTTAGTAGTTACGGAGATACGTGGTTACAAACAATCACACAAACTTTCGCATTTTTATGATATCAGTAGGAAGTTATTGAATTTTCGGCAATTTTTTTCTAAATCTGAAATAATGTCCTCCTAGCCGAATTACGACCACGGCGGCCAGTCTCATCGGAGACTAGCCAGATACGCAGGACATATTATAGTGCACAAGTGTGTGCGCAAACACAGGTGCACTCTCTATTCCCTCACTCTCATAATCCGATGGGACGACAGATCGACACGACCGGTGAGAGGTCAAGCGCAGGACCAACGTCTTAACGTGCTTCCGAGGCACGGGGGTGTAACACCGCCAACTTCCTGACTCCGGGCTGCTACTGTGAATTTTTCTAATACTGTAAATCTGAAAGCTATGTCTGCAAATAAAGAAACCATAGTTATGTCTTTCAGCAAACATATCCTATAGCCGGCCGGTGCCGGGCGCGGGGGCGCGGGGGCGCGGGGGCGCAGCGAATGCAGAGGCCGGAAGTGAATAGTCATTACGCCATACATTAGAGCATCTCTCGCCCCATTTCGCTAAAACGCGCAAAAAATGGTGCGCTTCCGTCCAAATAAAACTAATGAGCCTTGCGTTGCGCCCGTCGTCGCCGCGTCGTTTTTATTGTCAGGCGATACAAATCAGAGCAAACTATTCAATTCTCCTACGATCAACTTCAAATAGCTCTCATAATAAATGCGCACCGGTAGGATTTCTGTTCGTCGGTATTTAACTAAAAATGTATTAAATCATTGGTTGGCCAAGAGCTGGTTGAAGTGACTCGCAGCGTGCATCAGTTCCCCGCCCGACTCTACATGCATCAACTAGTTCTGCACCATCTCATACGCGCGGTAAGCTTGGCTTCATTGTAACTCTGGAAGGTCTGAGAGTACCGAATCCAACACTAGTTGAAATACTTAGAAAACATGTCCTGTTGTCGGTCGACGGGCGGCGGCGGCGGCGGCGGCGGCGGCGGCGCGGCGGCTCGTGATCTGCGACTTTTTACGATGAGACTGACAAAACACTGCGGAAGTAATGAATCAAGGACATTACGCACAGGTCATTAAGCACATCCCCCGGCCCGTGCAGCCGCCCGCCGCCCCCGCCGCCCCCGCCGGGACTCCCTCGCGCCGGACGCGCTGCACTATCGGAGGGCGGCTCACTAGACGCTAGACACGAGAGTCATATCTTATAGTCGAGCGTCGAGCTGTCAACAAGTGCATCGTCTCGTGAAGTCATACCGTCAGTGCATCAGCTCACGAGGTCTCCGTATCGCAGAGAGAGCCGCGCGCCGCGGTCCGTCTCGCCGCGCCGCGGTCCGTCTCGCCGCGCCGCGGTCCGCTGCGGTGCGGTGCGGTGATGCGGTGGACTTGTTGAAGTCTCTCAAACTGATCATTTAATTCTGAATGTATGGAAAACCGTTACAAAGATATTATTTTTAGTGAGTTTTATAGAACGGCAGCGGCCTATGCCCAGTAGCCCCTATGTGGGTTGACAAGGGCTGATTCAGATACAGATTCATTTACTGGTACTTATAAGTTAATATTATACATTTCAAAAAAGGTATAGGTATGTACATAATTAGGTAGGTAGGTACTTACACAAGTTAACAAATTAAATTTAACTCAAACAGTCAAAGAAAACTAATTATACAAAGTAACTTATGTACAAGGAGTAAATTAAATCGAGGTAGGATAAAAATAATAAAAAATAAAATAACACCTCCCAGTCGGCAGCGCGCCCCCACAGCTCCGCTCCGTACGGGAGTACAGCATGCACTGTAGCGAAATAGCACGACCTAACCTAGATAAGCGGCGGAGAGCAAAACACGCACCACCCAGCTTTCCGCAGAGCCTATCTATGTGCGACTCCCAAGTAAGGCCCTCGTCCATTGCGAATCCAAGAAAGTTTCTGACGCCTACTTGGATCAATGTCGTTCCATTGGCGACTACAGCAACCTGCGATAATGATGATTATGAGTTTAAAAGGCATTGTTTTTGAAATGATCATTCTAAAATGTATCGTACAAGTACCCTGCCTAACCTACGCGCTACGTGAGTAAGCCCTGAGTCTATTCGACGTTAGATAGTAGATATGATCTTGACGACTTCTTGACGACTTCCGGACAACTTGGTATAGCGCCACTATCGTGGGGACGTGGAACTACGCCACAGTAGATAAATATACAGTACAATGACTCAGCCGTTGAACTTTATACCTACAGTTGAGCGGAGCGCTAGGGTTCCACCTCCGAATAGACAAACAAGAAAGCGAAGGCCAATTGCGTGTCGATTAGTTCAGTTCAGTTCATTTATTTATAATGGAATAAATACATTAAAGGTCAAACAAAATATTAGCATAATTAATTAATAATTACACATCATCCTATATTACTAAGAAATCAAATAACATCGCAAAAATTTTCGACTTCGACGGGACTTGAACCCGCGTCCTCCCCTAGGGGAGGAGCGGGTTCAAGTCCCGTGGAAGTTGAAAATTTTTGCGATGTTATTTGATTTCTTAGAAATTACCCTTAGTGTGGGGTTACGCACTATAATAACAAAAACCTTAGATCCTATATTACTTACATAAAAAAATATATAATGTAAAGATAATTGAACTTATTCAAATAAATCACAGGTAGGTTATACATTTGTAAGTACCTAGGTACCGACTTAGTTTGTTACTCTCAGGCTTGTGAGCTCATTGAAGGTGTAGAATGTCTGCTCGACAAGCCAGCGTCTAAGTTTGGATTTGAACGTGTTGAGACTAGGAGTCGACTTCGCACGTTTAGGGTTCCGTACCAAAATTAGGTCTTCTATATTTAATGTAGAATACATTTCGACCGTTCGATTCACAATATTCACAGATACAGTTCTATTACAGACGACCTCTGCGGCGCAGCGGGCGAAGATCTGCCTGCGACGCAGGAGGTTGCGGGTTCGATTCCCGCCTCGGGACAAATGTTTGTACGATCTGCAGACATTTGTCCAGGGCGTTCTGGATGTTTTCTATGTATAGTAAAAAATATCTATCTATGTAGTGTATTGTAATTTATTGTATTAAGTATATCAGTTATCTAGTACCTATAACATAAGCTCTGCTTAGCTTGGGGCTAGATAATGCTGTGGGAAATGTCCAGCATTATTATAATTTTATTGCTTCATTAAGTACTTAAATTTTTAGTGATCACACTTAGGTAGTTTATTATAATTCTATTAGTGAATGCCTATTATTAGCTTTCTGTGTCTATTTTAATTTCTATTGTAATTAGATAAGCTGATGGCAATCTGAATTAAAAAAATACATAAATAAATTATTTATTATTTTATTTATTTATTTAGACCGCAAAATAAGGAAAAAATAAGGGAATTTCAGAGAAAAAAATGTATAGAGGTACATCAATATTTAATATTTGTTAGTAACATTACTTATACTTACTTAACCTTAAAACGTGGTAATGACTAATAAAAAAGCAATATTTATTTTACCTTTCAGCATTAGCAGGAAGTTGAAAAAATGACAGTGTTGGTTAACCAAAACGTTGAGTTTAGGCACCCGTAAACACTGCAGTATACTCGTGGTCGTGATGCCGCCATTATTTAATTTATTATTCGTCGCGCACTTAGCAACGTTGAGGTATCGAAACGTGGGCGGGCAGCGCGGGGGTCGCGGTAACAAACTCGTCCAGCGCAGCGACCAGTCTGCGGCGCGCGGCGTGACACTGGATAGATGTGCCTTGCGAGCATCGATCAAAAATTTCCGGCCGGCCCCCCTTAGATGCACAATGCGCGCCCTGAAAACGTCAGTATCAAAAGGTATCCCATTTGGCATTTTGGGATACCTTTTCAACTAGTGTCATTTTAGCTCTCGGACCGAAAGCATGGTCAAGTGCTCGTATAAAAAATGCAATAATCGACCGACCAAGCAACAGAAAAAGGATGGAATTTCTTATTTTCAGTAAGTTTAAATGTAATTTTTACTTGTGTATTGTGATATGAGCCAATTGAGCCTTTTAGACTTGAGAAATCAGCATTAAATATTGTTGTTGGGTTTGCCTATGTAAAATTATTTATTTTGTTCTAAGTTGATTGAGTGGAGCGGCTATTGTTTCTAATTTTTTTTTATATATTTGTGCTAAGTTGTAGTAAGTGATAATTTTTTTTCATGAAAAGACATTTTGTTAACTTATTTATATTATTGTATGTCCGAAATGACCCTTTTGTTTGTTGACTGTTGCGTCGCTAATTTATAGTTGTATCAATAAATGGTTCGTTATTTTTACCTGAATTCTGTTGATTTTATAATCCTTAAAAAAATAAACAGTGTATAAATTATTTTTAGGTACCTTCCTACCTACTTACAAAATAAAATAAAATAAATTCGACTCCACTAATCTCTTGTTCCGCATGCAAAAACTTGACAGGCTCTGCGCAAACTGTCTGCGTCAAAACAAAACGTGGACACTTTTGAGTGTCATTCTTGTAAGGTTCTAGGTATCTACGGGGGAGGCCGCATACTTGATCGATGCTTGCGAGGCATGGTTGACGGCCGTGTAAATGACGCCTATGTGTGCGTGCGTCGATTCGGGCGGTCTAGTATGGAGTCGGACTACTGTATATTTATCTATTGTGGTAAGACCGTCACATCATCTCGAAAGAGGTTGTAAACATTTTTAGTGAAGATGACGGTCTTATCCTTTATATTTATTATTATGGTTCATTTTTTTAATAAGCTGTCAAAATCAAGTTAGCTAATTGAATTTGATGATTCAGGCTCATTGAGAAGGCGTACTATAAAGTCGAGGATTTCCTTGACAAAAAATTGTGATGTGACATGAAATTTTTATTAAATCTACTCGTAATTATTTACATATGGTGTTATTATTATTTTTCTTTGTAAGGAATTTAATTTATTTTTACTATGGGCAACCAACCTCAAACATTTTATGCATTGTTCTATAAGTAAATAGCCATCGAGTAACATCTATGTTCAAAAATTCAACCAAACTGCATGCTGTTGCTGTACCGACCGGCAACGTGAGGTACTTTTCTATACTAATATTATAAAGAGGAAATATTTGATTTGATTGGTTGTTTGTTTGTTTGTATTGAATAGGCTCCGAAACTACGTGACATAGGCTATATTTTATCCCAGAATTCCCACGGGAACGGGAACTACGCGGGTGAAACCGCGAGGCGATCGTCTAGTCTTAATATATTTTAAAATTAAATTTGCACACCGTGTGCAATTTGATCCAACTTGAAAGATAGGATATAGCTTGTTCAGGGAAGGTTTAAAGGGTAAGAGCGGTACGAAGTTCGCCGAGTCAGCTGTCTATTATAAAACGTAAGATATTGCGCATATCTTACGTTTTATAATAGCTTGCCTTGTAGACGGTCTTCTCAATGTTGACCTTACCTAAACTCGTGGAATGAATAATGAACATACTCGTAGGTTACCTAGGTACCTAGGTTACCTAGGTACCTAGGTCATCAAATCAATGAGGGTTAACACAATAAATAAATGATAATGTAAATATAATACCTACGTCTCAATACTTGACCAGAGTGAAGGCAGCAGAGAGTGTGCTTCTCGAGATCTAAGTACCTACGTAAGTAAGTACATCTCGCCATATCCACACTTCATGATCATTCTCAGCAACGCAACATTTTTACAAGTTGGCATTATGCAAAAATACTATTTTATAGGTACCTTCATACGATACCTAACCTACTCTAAATTGTATCCCACCCAAGTATTATTTAGTATTTCGACGCCATCTATCCAACACCAACCGAACCACAAAGCTTTTAAGCTCAGGAGCCTAGGGAACGGAGCCACACGCTCGCTTCCTGCCGCCTGCCGCCTGCCGCCTGCCGCTAGGCGGGAGACGAGGGTACGGACGTTTGAGCTATGTAGTTTAAAAATTTTAGCATAGAGGGCGGATGTTTTAGTTCCTTACAACACCGACAGAGGTCGCTGATTAGCGCGATTAATGAGGCGTTTGCAATAAATAAATTTTTTTTTGGCAAACGCCTCAATGATGTTATTATTTTAAAAAAATTATGAACTTTGACCAATTTAACAATAACCTACTTCATCTCCAAACGAATAATACATAGTAGGTACCTATTCTGTTAGTCAGGTCGAACTAACATTAGGTAGGTACCTAATCTGTGGTCAAGTCAACCATAAATAAAATTCGTACTGGCATTTTTATGAATGTAATTGGTTGTAAAAGTCAGTTTTAGGGTTCCTACCTCTAGAGGAAAAATGGAACCATAAAGTCCATAAAGGATCACCTCCTTGTCCGTCTGTCCGTGTTTGTGTCTGTCACCCCCTTTTCACAGGACGCGTACCTACCTAGATATCGAGTTGAAATTAACATCAAATACAAACCGAAAGTCCGTAACCTCTTGGAGCTGTGATATAAATCAAACTTCTGGTTAGGTCTGGTTTTTAATAAACGAATTGAATTGAATTGAATTCTGAATCAATGTAATCAGGAGATAAAGCTGTTTGTAGCCGAATATATTGAAATTTCCAAAGGCATCAAGCACACATTCAGCACACAAGACCTACAGGGTACTTCCCGTGGACCTACGAGACCTACAGGGTACTTCCCGTGGACCCACGCTACGAGTAGCATCATTACATTTGACAAGAAGCAGGGTCTTACACGACTAAAGGGAATAATCCGAAAAGCGTTTGAAGTTTGTCTAAGATTGTTCATCACACTGTCACACTGACACACTGTCACACTAATCACACTAATATCACATCACACTAATAATAAAAATACGAAAGTTTGGATGGATGTAAAGATGGATGGATGTTTGTTACCTCTTCACGCCGAAACTACTGAACGGATCAGGCTGAAATTTTGCATTCAGGTAACTCTAATCCTGGAATAACTTTTTATGCCATAGATCAGTTCCCATGGGATAGAAATCACCTTTAAACGTTTATAGAAACAACGCGTGCGAAGCTGCGGGCATAAACTAGTAAAATAATATTTAATTCACACAATAGGCCAAAACCTTAGGGTAAGTAGGTGGTACCCAAAACGCAATGTTGGTGCAATTTCGCAATATTAATCTCGAAAATCCTGATAACCTTGCATCATATTTAGTAAAGCTGATTAAAAATAATAATTAAATCATGTACAGTCGGCTGCAAAAATATGTATATGTCGTGGCCATATCCTAGAATTGATCACTTCATGATGTGACCGACCATTTCAAGAAATGGTAGAATTTCATGAAATGGAAAATACGCGCTGGCCATATCATGATGTAGTCAGGCCAGATCAATGAATAATCAGCGTTTAACGATATCACAGATATTATAATACTATACACGATATGAAAAGCTAAACGCACGGCTACTTCATGATAAGGTCAAACAATATCATAAAATAGTTACGTTATCCACCGTTAGAGGCGCTGATGTTGTTTGTTTTGTTTTTGACATCTGTGGTTTTTGAGTGTTTGTTTGTTTCTGTTCTGTGATGCATCATGTCGGCGGACAATTATTTAGTTAAAAAAGCGAATAATAATGTGCAAATAGAAGACAAAAATGAAGTAAGGAGCCGTTACGATAAAAAACTACATGAATTTTATAAAAGTCACTCGAAAAACGAGCATAACGTCTAAACTGAAAGCCGACTATCTGCATTAAGCAATTTTTAAATATAAAGTTCCTTCCTAATTCGAATTTTTCATTAAACCTTTTCATCATCATCATCAGCCTATATTAGTCCACTGCTGGACATAGGCCTCCCGTAATGAGCGCCATAGCCTCAAACCTTTTGATGTCATGGAATCCCTACATAAATGATATGGCCAAACGTTGATGGAAATATCATTAAACGTTGATGCTTAAACGATATAGTCGGTTTTTGATGGCCATGTCATGAAATTCTACCATTTCTTGAAATGGTCGGTCACATCATGAAGTGATCAATTCTAGGATATGGCCACGACATATACACTCCCAAGTTTTCAATTTAACTAAATAGTAAGTGTATAGTAATTGTAATAATTTATGTACCGTATTCTGACGAAGTACGATGACCACTTTGTACGAAAAACGTGTGCATGTCCTTTTATTTGAAAAGTTCCGAGTAAAATAAAAGTTAAACTTTGGAAGTGTATCGTGTGTGTCTGTGCAGCTGACTGTACCTAACCAACAACGGCCCAAAGTTATGTAAAAGTAGATTATGCACCGAGTGCGTAAAGCAGTAACTTAGTACGTCGCGGGCATCATTGAATCCCGAGGGTAGCTCATGATTCTACATTAACTGACGAGCGAAGCGAGGGTTACTAGAATACTCCGTGCGAGAAGGATTTAATCACGCCCAATTATGTATTCCTGAACCGATCGGGCTGAAATTGTATAGATGTAGCTCTAAGCCTACCGAACCGAAGACAGTTGCTATACGGAAAGTTACGGGATCCAATAAAGTACCAGTGTTATATGAAGGAAATGCTTGCAACCAAGGACCTGACTTCCATTTAGAAACGGCCAGGAGGCGGGCACGATCTGCTGAGCTGGAGCACGCTTGTAACAAACAGTTCCGTGTCAACTCACACAGAGGCCCGTCCCACTGCCTTCGTCACTGCCACGAGCTTCGTCTAAAAATGAAATGTTATAATGAAATTCCAGGTGGGCCCAAACAAGAATTATTTAAATAAAATTCAACTAAAGAACTAGTGCTGTAGATAGAAGACAAGAACGCTGGTAGAGCTACACTTGAAATTTTGCGTATACCTGAGCCTCCCAATTTGACAGGCAGGGAGGCCTGCGACCATGCCTTGTCATCTAAATCGATATTCAAAACAGATGATAAAGTATTCTTTATTATGTCGTCTAAGCCTTCCAAGAGCTCGCTGTGTTTCCACAGTTGACTACATCTCAAGGAATACCTACGTAAATTTAGGTACAAATAGAATAATTGAATAGAATAATCGAATAATTGTAAAAGCCAGCAGTCTGTCCCAAGTTTTGTTGAAATTTTTAAATTTCTCATCTTCAAATGCTGAAAAGACTCATCAAAAATTGGTGAACCAAGGAGTCGAAGTGAATATTTATCAACAACTGTAATGTTGGGGGCTAAACTATAGAATTTTCCAATGATATTGTTTTTATCTACACAAGAGTCCGAAATAAAATCCTCGCACTTTGAAAAATGTAATTCCAAACCTATTTGTGAAATTCGTCTGTGATGATTTTTAAAACGTAAATTATTATTTTGTTTATTTAATTACAATTACATCCGTGAGAGCGGGTGCGGCGGCAGATTTGGCCGAGGATCTCAAGAGGCGCAAATATGCAAGTCTCGACAGAGCCTACACATTTGCTCCCCTTGGAGTCGAGACCCTAGGTCCGTGGGGTACCGAGGCTCTTCGGGTTTTCAAAAAACTATCTGAGCGTCTAATCGAAGCGACGCGTGACCCGAGAGCTGGTGAATATCTGACACAGCGTATCAGCATTGCCATACAGCGTGGCAATGCAGCCAGCGTCTTGGGGACGCTTCCGACTGATGTTGATATGGATCAGTTGAGCTACCTGTAGACTGTTTGCAACAGTCAGCAGTTAGCTCATTAAAAATATTAAAATTTTACCATTTTAACGCAATTATAATTTAATTTTAATCAACCTCATTAACTAGTAGTTCTACGAACAGTAGACGTCGCGAACACTAACTTTTTTCAACAATTAATTTATTTATTAATGCACTAAAATAATTTAAAATGGGATATTTTGGTAGGTAGGTTCGGTAGGTATATTTTGAAAATAGTCGAAATGGTTACCCTTTCAACCATGTTTTTCGGCGGTGACTCCTTGCAAATCGCCATGCCAGTATGAAAGCATCTTATGTATCACGGAGCAAAAGTGCCATATTATACCAAAAATGTTCAGTAGCTTTAGCGACATCTATAAGATTTCTTACTTGCACAAACTGGCAAGTGGCCGTGCTACGTAGAAGGTAGGTACAACGTGTTACAAAGATGTTCTAATAGATGGCGCTGTACTGTGTATTCTCTTGCATTATACTGCATCTTGCGGAGCTATTCTGCTCATCATGCCAAAAATCCTGATCAGATCTTTACCAATTTTTTACGAGAAGAATTATAAACAACAACCTTTCAATTAAAAATATAATCATCGAAATCAAATGTCTTAAAGCCGAGATATTCTAAAGCCACCTTTTTGCCTTTTTTTGAAGGAAGTACACCTTTAATCAAAAAATCCCGACGACAATAAAATTCTATAAAATCATAAAATCTGTACACAAAGTTTCGTACCGATCGGTTGTAAAATACGACCTGTAGAGGAGTACGGACATACTGACAAAAATGCCATTTTGGCCAGACCTGAAACGAAGACTTGTTCACTGACGTTCACGACGTCAATTACGTTATACAACATCAGAATGTTTCCATGCTGTTTTGTAGGAAATTTTATGGAGAATCCAAATATACATATAGATGTTACGAGGTATTAGTACTTAGATAATAATCAAGAAATCAGCGAAATAATGCATTGTGATGCATTTCCTCGGATTTTCCGCGGAATTTAGCGGAAGTACTGCCACACAACGGCGGTAGCGGGGCGCGGGGCGTGCCACTTGAGAGGATATTCATTTTTTTTTTTTTTAATTTTTTTTCATGCCATCTGTACAGGCGCGCAAAATGTATTATTATTTTCAATTTCAAGTTGATAGCTGCGGTAGTTGCTGAGTTAATAAGGAGGGAAAAAAGGACAGACAAAGCGACACCATAAGGGTTTCGAAACCGATCTTCGAAACCCTAAAAAGAGTCAACGAGCCTCATGTGCTCGATGACTAGCCTATTACCTACCCATAAATATCAAAATTAGAATATTTTTTATCACCAATGCTATCACATCTCATGGATTTGGCATTTCTGGTATCTTCATTTCTGGTATCTTCAGTTTTGCACAATGGACTCGATCAATTACAAATTAATACAAATTATTTTTAAAAACTCTTGCCTAACTGCAACCGTATGGCGCATGGCGGGACCGAGACCAACCACTTACCTAAATAGGAGCGCATCGACAACGAAAATGGTAAATATGTTACGAGTAACGCGTGCAAAATTTCACATTTCACAAACTTTCGCATTTATAATATTAAGGAGTAGCTTCTGCCCGCGGCTTTGCACACGTATTTTCGCTATAATAAGTCGCCCATTATCTAACTTAAGCTATGATGTAAACTTCATCCTAGTGTTGGGGTAGCTTGGCAGAATGATAGGCACAGTGGAATTTGGATATAACGTGTATTAAATGAACTTAGAAAATAGTAGGATACAACGACACTCAGACAGTTGAATAAACTGTAACTAAGATAAACAACATGTCACTTAATAGATCTAGACAGATATCAAAGGTCAACCTCTATACCCATAAAGGATAAGGTGTAGAGCATGAAGGTGTTTCTCCAACACACCCCCTCAACGAATGCTCTTAACACTCTCTTAAAGTCACTTTAGCAAACACAAGCCTAGCTCATTTATAAGAAACTCATGTCTCACGCGAGGCAAAGGTTTGGTGAGGATATCTGCCAGCATATTATCCGTTGCCAAATGCTCCAACGTTATGTTGGTATTATCACGCAGTACATCCCTAATAAAGAAGTGTCTTATGTCGATGTGCTTACTCTTCGCGTGATAAACACCATGATCCTCAGCAAGGTAAATAGCACTTAAGTTATCAGCATGCATTCTTACCTTACAGAATTTGTGTAGGCCTAGTTCTCTCATCAGACTATCTAGATACACGGCTTCTTTCATACCTTCCGCTAAACTAACGAACTCAGCCTCACACGTCGATGTAGCCACAATGCGTTGTTTTTGCGAACACCAGGAAATACCCGCACCACCTTTTAAGTACCGAAGGATCCTCTTTGCGGCCTTCCAATGCGTTTCCGTCGGATTGTCCGCAAACTGTGCTAGTTTTGCTGTAGCATTAGCTATGTCTAACCTAGTTGACACACTTAAATACATGAGTGCTCCAATAAGTTCTCTATAGGGGAATTTCCTTTCAAGTTTTTCTTTTTGACTTATCACTGGTTTGCCTGTCTCCATAGGGGTTTTCACAGGATTACAGTTCTCCATGGTATATTTCTTCAGAATTTCATTTATATACCTCTCTTGTGATAAATGAAATTCATTTCCATTTTTCTTAATATCGATTCCAAGACAAAACGTTGCTGTACCAAAATCTTTCAACTCGAATCTTTTCTTCAAGTCTGACTTGAACTTGTCTATGACTGCTCTCTTTTGCGACGCAATCAAAATGTCATCGACATACACTACTACGAAAAGGTCTGGGTCATCTTTGTTCTTTTTATGGTACAAGCATGGTTCGTTCACTGTTGGCTTAAGTCCCAACTCCTTCAACTTTGTATCAAGTTTGATATTCCATTGTCGGCCAGCTTGCTTTAGTCCATACAAAGATTTCTTCAAAAGACAGCTATTACCACCCGCTTTTATGTCTTTCAGCATTTTTTCTGCCCTTCGACCTATATCGGTATTAGCTTCATCGGTCTTCACTAGCTTTTCTAAACTTTCTTCTAGTAGCTCTGGAACTTTCATATATATCTCTTCGTACAAGTCTCCATTGAGGTAAGCTGTGTTAATGTCAATTTGATCTATCTCCATGCCCATTTCGGCAGCAAGTGCCACTAACAATCGGACAGTTGCAATTTTAGCGACTGGCGCAAAAGTTTTATGATAATCAATTCCATGAACTTGACTAAAACCTTTTGCAACAAGTCTAGCTTTCTTCTTCTCTGTTTTATCAACATTTAACTTTGTTGTCAATACATATCTCCATCCAACGATATCACGATTTGGTGGCTTTTTAACAATTTTCCATGCATCATTCTTCACAAGGCTTCTTATTTCTGATGCAATAGCTTCTTCCCAATCCACTTTATCTTCGCTATTCAAAGCATTTTTCAACGTTGTCTCAATAGCTCCAGCAAAGTCAATGCTATCAACAAAATCATCCGTAGAATCACTTGTTACTTCATTCTCTACTTCAATCATATTATATACCTTACGCGGACGACCAACATGACCTCTCTCTACCCTCGGTCTTCCAGGACCTCTTTTCATAGTTACATTTCTATTTACGGGTTCAGAGTCATCACCAGTTTCATCGCTTTGTTCTATGATTGTTTCATTAATCAATGGGATTTCTGGACTTACATTTATCAAAGGCACATTACACTGTTTTTCAGTTTGGATTTCAAACTCCACAGTTCTCTTCGTCGAGTTATTTGTATTAACAGGCTTCACAGGTTCTTCATTTAAATATTCGAGCTTATTTTGACTCACAGGTAACACCTTATCATGAAACCTCACGTCCCTCGACACTATGAACTGCCGTTTCTCCGGTAGCCATATTTTATATCCTGTAGCCTCGGCTGGATAGCCTACAAAAACTCCGACCACACTACGTGCTGCAAATTTATCTTTCCCTGGCTCTTTGTCTAAAACATGTACTTTTGAACCAAATGTTCTTAAATGGTCAATACGTACAGATGTACCAAACCATTCTTCATACGGAATCTTACCTTTTAAACTGCTAGTTGGGCATCTGTTACGTATGTAACATGCAGTTGCTACCGCTTCCGCCCAAAAACTTGCCGGTAATCCTGACGATATAAGCATGCACCGTGCCTTTTCCAAAAGTGTGCGATTAATCCTCTCTGCAATGCCATTACTTTGGGGTGTATATGGCGTCGTAAATCTCCGAGTAATCCCATTTTCTTGTAAAAATTTATCAAAAAGCTTATTTTTATATTCTCCGCCATTGTCACTATGAAAATATTTTATTTTCATACCTGTCAAATTTTCAACCTGACACTTGAAAACCTTGAACTTTGTCAGTACGTCAGTCTTATTCTTCAACATAAAAACTTCGCACCACCGAGTACAATCATCGACAAAAGTCACGAAATAAATATTTCCTCCGTTCGAACGAACTCTCATTGGACCGACCACATCGGAATAAATTATTCGCAACTTCTCATTGCAGGGTTTCCCGGAATTCGCAAAAGGCAATCTGGTCATCTTTCCCTTAGCACACACATCACAATCATACAAGTTTATATTTGAAAAATTTACACCATTTTCTTTCAGTAGTTTAGTTAAATCCCTAGCATTCAAATGTCCCATACGCTCATGCCATTCAAATAAATCACAATCATTATTTCCTGACACTGCCGATACTGATGCATTCCCTGATTTCTTTAAGTAATATAAATCACCGCGCCGGTCAGCGGTAAGCATGACCTCATCATCTTTCACTGCTTGGGCTGAATCACTTTCGAACGTAACTGTATGCCCGCTATCAGTAAGTTTCGCGATCGAAATTAAATTACTACGTAAATCGGGAACTAGCAACGTATCTTTCAACTGAATATTACGCGTACAATCATTATTACATGCTGTTAACTTAACGACTCCCTTACCTTGTATTGTTGCTAATGAATCGGTGGCTAATTTTAGCTGATCACATGAAGGCAATACCTCATCAAACCTTGCTACGTCGTTGCACATATGACTAGTACATCCACTATCGAAAAGCCATTCCTCACGACGACGATTACAATCAACCGCGAAGGAATCTGAAAATTGATGAGTGGTAAAAGCTTCTGTTTCAACATTTGTACACGACTCTACATTTTTAGTTTCAGACATAGGTTGTTTTTTCACTTTACAGTCCGATGCTTTGTGACCAAATTTGTGACATTTAAAACATTTAAATTTAAATGTTGCTTTTGTTCCGTGCCCTTTATTCCGATTGTGTTTGTCTACATACATTGCTCCTTCCATACTCTCAACCTGGTTATTTCTCGAATTTTCTTCTTCAAGAATTTTTATACTCAGATTTTCTGCTTTTGGAAGCTCATCTCTAGATTCAATAGCACATCTAAAGTTCTCGTATGACGTAGGCAAACTATACAATAGCATGATCGCTATCAGGTCATCGTGGATTTTGATATCCATCTCTTCAAGCTTGTCCACTGCCTCATAGAAATAATCGAGATGTTCGCTCACTTTCTGCTTATCGCTCATCTTGTGTAACATGAGCCTTTTCATCAGGGTTGCCTTTTTCGCAGGCCCTTTGGACGCAAACATTCTCTCCAGCGTCAACCATACCTCTCGTGAAGTCGTCGCCTTTTTTACGTGACGAACTACACTCGGATCTATAGCCAGTATCAACTCAGACTTAGCCTTTCTATCACTAGCCTCCCATGATACACCATCAACGGCTACAGATGTGGATTTCGGTTTTGGTTTCTCACCGCTTACGTATTCCCAGTAATCGTTTCTTACTAGAAGTGCCTCTACCTGGATTTTCCAGCTATCGTAGTTGTCTCTGTTCAACAACTCGATACGTATGCCCGACATGGCTGTCTTTTCACATACCTACACAACGTTTATTTTAAATACTCGCTGTCTGCCTATTTTGTCATCTGGGCCCATAACCTTTGTTGGGGTAGCTTGGCAGAATGATAGGTGGGTTCTTCATTAGAGCATGAAGGTGTTTCTCCAACACCTAGGAGATAGGATTAGTGTGGTATAAATAATAGATTCAGGCGTTACTTTCAAAATCAAAATCAAAAACTTTTTATTTCCATAAATACAATAAATGTACAATTAGAAAAGGTCAAAATATAAAACTAAACACTGACACGGAAATAAAGTGGTATTTTAGATTTCTGTCGCTTCGATATGTAGACTAAAGTAAAGAAGCGACGAAGAAACCTTTAGCCTGTTATTTGTTATTTTTCGAGTTAGAACAAAACCCGTCCCAAGCTTTTTTATACTTTAGATAATCTGATATTTTATAGTAAGCCTTTTTGCACAGCAAGGTTTTGACAATTTGTTTGAATTTATTTACTGATAATAATTTTTGCAACTCACTTCACTCACCCTTTAAAAGATAAATTTATTTTGTGTAGCCTAGTTGTGGGCACAGCGAGTTTGTGTTTATTTCTGATATTAAAATTATGTTTATCGCTATTTTTAGGGAACCGACTTATATTTTTATGAGTGTACAATAAGTTTTTATAAATATATTCACATGGTACTGTCATTATGTTTATTTCTTTGAATTTATCACGTAGAGATTCTCTGGGACCCATATTATAGATTGCTCGAACAGCCCTCTTCTGCAGCACAAATACGGTATTAATATCTGCAGCGTTCCCCCACAGCAGTATACCATAAGACATAATACTATGGAAGTAGCTGAAATAAACAAGTCTAGATGTATCCACGTCTTTATGATGACGAATTTTATTGACTTTGCGGAAATCCATTGTATAATATTAGGATAAAACAATACTTAGTAACAATTCCGCGCATATTTTTTTTTTTAATTTTGCGCGGAATTGTTGCTACATATTGTTTTATCCTAATATTAGTGTGGTATGATAAAGTGCGATTTACGAGCATGGAGTGTGAAAAGAACTATTACCTTACGACCAACAAACCTCGTAAGCAGGTGGTTAAATCACTCTCAACGGTTTGCACAAAATATTGCCACGATAATAAATGAATACCTACGTAGGTACTAGAGCACCAACAAATAGAGATATTCGTGGTCGTCATCAATCTGTGTACAGTGCACAGTGTGACAGCATGTCCACAGCCAATTGGTCGCTACTTCCCGACCACTACTGACCTTGTTATCAGTCGTCATGACAACCTCCTATTGTTGTGTCATGTCGGGATTCTCAGCCAAACAACGTAATCGACATTCATTGCGACATCGTTCGTAATGGAGTGTGTAGCGATGGCGCGGCGGAGGGTGACCGCGGAGGACGGCGACCGCGCCGCTCGCCCGCGGGGCCGGCCGGCGCGGCACGGGGATGGTAGTCCATGTCCGTTTCCGGTGTCCGGGTGACGCGCGACGAACGAGGTCCGACCCGGGCTGACGCAGACGGGAGCAGTGCAAGTGCCAGTGCGGACATTTGAATTCGGAACGGGAGTGACATCGCGGCGGGCGCGGCCGCCGACTGACAGCGCGGTGACCGTTGGCACGAGACGTCGGGGACGTCACATTCCGTTGTGTAAACAGAGCAAATTGTGATAAATAAGTGTCGGGTCGCGCATAGTCCCAGTGTCGGCTCGCGCAGTGCGAGTGCAGAGCGCGGAGGTGGATGTGCTGCTTCCTGGCAGCGCTGCTGGAGCAGTGTTTCCTGGCGGGCTGGTGGCTGGCCACGCGCGGCCCGCATGGCGGCCTCCGTGCGCTCCGTGCTGGTCGAGGGCCCTCCGCCGCAGAAGCAGAAGGGCCCGTATACGTATGCTAGCACGCCCAAGGCGCTCTACCACAATGCCAAGCTCAGGAAGGAGCCCTCCTGGTGAGTGCCTGCCGAGTGCCGACATCTCCTAACGTACCTTTAATAATTTTATTTCACATTGAAAATAACGCTTTTTGTTGCGATATGTTACCCTTACCGTAATGTGGGTACCTAAATACTTAAAGGCTTTTATTAATTTACAGCGGGGCAATGCAGCCAGCGTCTTGGGGACGCTTCTGACTGGTATTGATATGAATCAGTTGAGCTACCTGTAGATTGTTTGCAACAGTCTGCAGTTAGCTCAGTTGTTTCAGTTGTAAATACTAGTGTAATTTTCGTTTGAATAAAGGCTTCTGCGATTAAAAATTTAGATTGCAAGTTAGTTAAACCAATCTACCTTTAAGTACAAACAAATAAAATGTAAGGTTTCGCTTTTAAACGGGCTATACTTCTCTGCAATTTGTAGCTGCACTATCGGCAACTGATGGCCCGGCCATTACAAAAATATTGCTGGTCAATTGATGTCCGGGCAATGTGCAGTGCGGCGGGCCCGGCCATGTCGGCTATGCAGTGGCTCATCATTACACAAATCGGCAACAATGGCTGACGAAATCACACTTGTCGCACCGGCTTACATTATTTTAAAATCAAAAAGAAAAAAGAGATTGTGGATTTTTTCGTTAGTCCACGTATTAGTCATTTTTGTTTTTAATAAATATAAACTCAAACACAAACAAGCACAGTCCTCAAAACAAACAACAAAGCACAGAACATAGCAACAAGTCAAAGCGTCTAAACAATCACTCATAACAAACTTAATGTCGGTAGAAAAAGATGCCATATTCCATTACAATAGTGAGCGACTGAAACAACAATAGAACTGGCCCGGCAATATTGCAGTTCAGATCGATCGGTCAGCGATCGCTCGGCCATGTATGGCCGGTATTGCTCGCAGTACCGGCCGTACGGGTTACACCGAAAATGTTTGGCAAATATTGCCGGGCCATTTCTGCAAGATTGCATAGTGTGGCTAGTGTTGCTGGCAATGTTGCCGGCCATGTATTGCAGCTACAAATTGCAGAAAAGTATTGCCCGTTTAGAAGCGCCTTAAGAAGTCAAAATAACATTTAAATGTCTGCGCGTCTATTTTTTTACTGGATTTTCATTGGCTGATGATAAGAAGTAGGTAACTTAGGCTTCTTTCTTGTATTTTCGAAAAAAAATGGGTTCCGCACAAAAAAACGAATGACGATGAATTTGTAAACAGAATTCGTCAATTCCACGCGGGTGAAGTTGCAGGCACAGCTAGTATTCGCCGAGAGCATCTGAACTGTTGCACCGTAGCATGTTCGTAGAGGATCTGAATCTGGAGGAATCTGAACTGTGGCACCGTAGCTGTTCGTAGAGCATCTGAACTGTTGCAGCATGTTCGTAGAGGATCTGAATCTGGAGGAATCTGAACTGTGGCACCGTAGCTGTTCGTAGAGCATCTGAACTGTTGCACCGTAGCATGTTCGTAGAGGATCTGAATCTGGAGGAATCTGAACTGTGGCACCGTAGCTGTTCGTAGAGCATCTGAACTGTGGCACCGTAGCAGTTCGTAGAGCATCTGAACTGTTGCACCGTAGCATGTTCGTAGAGGATCTGAATCTGGAGGAATCTGAACTGTGGCACAAAAGAAAAAAACTGCAGATCTCTGGGGCATTTCCGTTACAATTATTAAACCATTAATTGACACCATTGCAACAGATCTAGCTTTTATATTTAATGAATCTATTGACTGTGGCGTATTTCCTGATCTAATGAAATGTAGTAAAATAATCCCACTCTTTAAATCGGGTAGTAGGTCTGACCCCACACTAACTTTAGACCAATAATCAGTACTGCCTACATTCAGTAAAGTTTTTGAAAAACTTATTTTACATCAATTGCTTAGGCATTTCAATGGCAATGACCTGCTGCATTGTAAGCAATTCGGGTTTACTCGCGGCAGGTCAACTACTGATGCCGGTGTGGAATTAGTATCGCATATTTTTGATGCTTGGGAGAAGTCGCAAGACGTTTTAGGCGTTTTTTGCGACTTGTCAAAAGCGTTCGATTGCGTACACCATGAAACATTAATCAGGAAACTACATCACTATGGAATAAGAAACACCTCTTTGGATCTTCTTACATCTTATTTGAGTGATAGGATACAAAGAGTTGACATTAATGGGAAACGGTCTTCGGGGTCTGTAGTTACAATGGGTGTACCGCAGGGTTCTATCCTCGGTCCTTTCCTATTCTTAGTTTATATTAACGACCTGCCTCATCTTGTCAAGAATAATCACGAGATTGTATTGTTTGCTGATGATACTTCATTAATTTTTAAAATGATGCGACAAAACACAAATTTCGACGATGTGAATAATGCAATCTCAAAGGTAGTTTATTGGTTTGGTGTCAATAATCTTTTGTTAAACGGAACCAAAACAAAATGTATTAGATTTATTCTACCTAATGTTAAACAAGTGAAGGCAGATGTAAACGTTAAAGGAGAAACTTTAGAAATAGTAGAAAGTACCGTATTCTTAGGAATCACCTTAGATAATAAACTTCAACGGGGCCCACACATAGATAAGCTATCGAAGAGACTCAGTTCTGCAGCGTATGCAGTCAAAAAAATCCGTCATCTTACAGACGTGGATACATCTAGACTTGTTTATTTCAGCTACTTCCATAGTATTATGTCTTATGGTATACTGCTGTGGGGGAATGCTGCAGATATTAACACCGTATTTGTGCTGCAGAAGAGGGCTGTTCGGGCTATCTATAACATGGGTCCTAGAGAATCTGTACGAGATAAATTCAAAGAAATAAACATAATGACAATACCATGTCAATATATTTATGAAAACTTATTGTACACTCACAAAAATATAAATCGGTTCCCTAAAAATAGCGATAAACATAATTTTAATACCAGAAATAAACATAAACTCGCTGTGCCCACAACTAGGCTACACAAAATAAATGTATCTTTTATAGGGCAATGTATACGCTTCTACAACAAAACTCCTAGTGAGTTGCAAAAATTATCAGTAAATAAATTCAAACAAATTGTCAAAACCTTGCTGTGCAAAAAGGCTTACTATAAAATATCAGATTATCTAGAGGACAAAAAAGCTTGGGACGGGTTTTGCTCCAACTCGAAAAATAACAACTAACATTCTAAAGGTTTCTTCGTCGCTTCTTTACTTTAGTCTACATACCGAAGCGACAGAAATCAAAAAATATCACTTTATTTCCGTGTCAGTGTTTAGTTTTATAATTTGACCTTTTCTAAGTGTACATTTATTGTATTTATGGAAATAAAGAGTTGTTGATTTTGATTTGGTTTTTGCATCGTAGCTGTTCGTAGAGCATCTGAACTGTGGCACCGTAGCTGTTCGTAGAGCATCTGAACTGTGGCACCGTAGCAGTTCGCGGAGCATCTGAACTGTTGCACCGTAGCTGTTCGTAGAGCATCTGAACTGTTGCACCGTAGCATGTTCGTAGAGGATCTGAATCTGGAGGAATCTGAACAGTGGCACCGTAGCTGTTCGTAGAGCATCTGAACTGTGGCACCGTAGCAGTTCGTAGAGCATCTGATCTGTTGCACCGTAGCAGTGCGTAGAGCATCTGAACTGTGGCACCGTAGCTGTTCGTAGAGCATCTGAACTGTTGCACCGTAGCATGTTCGTAGAGGATCTGAATCTGGAGGAATCTGAACTGTGGCACCGTAGCTGTTCGTATAGCATCTGAACTGTGGCACCGTAGCTGTTCGTAGAGCATCTGAACTGTGGCACCGTAGCAGTTCGTAGAGCATCTGAACTGTGGCACCGTAGCAGTTCGTAGAGCATCTGAACTGTTGCACCGTAGCATGTTCGTAGAGGATCTGAATCTGGAGGAATCTGAACTGTGGCACCGTAGCTGTTCGTAGAGCATCTGAACTGTGGCACCGTAGCTGTTCGTAGAGCATCTGAACTGTTGCACCGTAGCATGTTCGTAGAGGATCTGAATCTGGAGGAATCTGAACTGTGGCACCGTAGCTGTTAGAGCATCTGAACTGTTGCACCGTAGCATGTTCGTAGAACATCTGAACTGTGGCACCGTAGCATGTTCGTAATGTTACGGCCACACTATCGCGATAACGCGAAAATTTGCGCTGTCCCTACAAGTCTGGCCAAGAAGTTCGTCCTGTTGCGAAGGATCATCGCGACAGCAAATGCCCTTCGCGACGTTGTCGGTAAACTGCCGAACATCAAAGAGTTTTGTCGCGACAAAAGTTCGTGCGGTTGGCTACTCTTCGCGCGCGCTTTGTTGACAGCGAGAACACGTATTGTGGCTAATTTGTGTTATTATTATTAACCTACGGAGTGGACAAATGATCGAATTTTGTAATTTATCAAAAATTATGAAGTTGAGCCTGTTATGTGGAATCCTAAAGAACCTAATCACAAAAAAAATATATGAAAAATGACGCCATGAGCGCAACCGCCGCCATTTTGTCCGTAAAGTGAATAATCGCAACGTCGCGAAGTTTTTTTCCAATGTGGCCAAACACTTCGTCGTAGAACGAAGTGAAGACGAATGTTCACCTTGTAATGTGGCCGCAGCATTAGGATCTGAACTGAACTGTAGCACCTAGCATGTTCTCTACGGCGCTACGAGGTGCTACGCAAGATGCGCGTTAAAGTCGTCTGTACACAGAGGTACGACAATGTATCAGCATTGTAACACCCGATTGCCGAAACACACGGACAGCCAACTGTCCGCGCGCTCCGGACAAGAGCGAGGACAACCTTATCTGCTCGTTATCAGAGGCCATGGCGCTCTGCAATACAATATGCGGGGTATTTGAATAGTCTGATAGCACCGAGCGCGGTTCAGGGTCTAGCGGCGCGGGCGGCGGCCGGCACGCGGCGCCACCGCGCCCGCAGCCCGCCGCGGCCGGCGCGCGGCGGGCTGCGGCCACGCGGTGCCACCGCGCCCGCAGCCCGCCGTGGCCGGCGCGCGGCGGGCTGCGGCCACGCGGTGCCACCGCGCCCGCAGCCCGCCGTGGCCGGCGCGCGGCGGGCTGCGACCACGCGGTGCCACCGCGCCCGCAGCCCGCCGCGGCCGGCGCGCGGCAGGCTGCGACCACGCGGTGCCACCGCGCCCGCAGCCCGCCGTGGCCGGCGCGCGGCGGGCTGCGACCACGCTGCGCCACCGCGCCCGCAGCCCGCCCGCAGCCCGCCGCGGCCGGCGCGCGGCGGGCTGCGACCACGCGGCGCCACCGCGCCCGCAGCCCGCCGTGGCCGGCGCGCGGCGGGCTGCGACCACGCTGCGCCACCGCGCCCGCAGCCCGCCGCGGCCGGCGTGCGGCGGGCTGCGACCACGCGGCGCCACCGCGCCCGCAGCCCGCCGTGGCCGGCGCGCGGCGGGCTGCGACCACGCGGTGCCACCGCGCCCGCAGCCCGCCGCGGCCGGCGCGCGGCGGGCTGCGACCACGCGGCGCCACCGCGCCCGCAGCCCGCCGTGGCCGGCGCGCGGCGGGCTGCGACCACGCTGCGCCACCGCGCCCGCAGCCCGCCGCGGCCGGCGCGCGGCGGGCTGCGACCACGCGGCGCCACCGCGCCCGCAGCCCGCCGTGGCCGGCGCGCGGCGGGCTGCGACCACGCTGCGCCACCGCGCCCGCAGCCCGCCGCGGCCGGCGCGCGGCGGGCTGCGACCACGCGGCGCCACCGCGCCCGCAGCCCGCCGTGGCCGGCGCGCCAGCTGGGCGCGCATCTCAGGAATGCTGCAGGTGACCCAGCGCGGTATCAGGAGGTGCAAAGGAGGAGCACGACTGCCACAAATCCTTACATCTACATGGTGCTTTCGTAACGTCGTATCTTATTCTAATAAATATCACTGTAAAATTCTCAAATAGATACTTACCTATGTACTTACCTACCTACTCAGGTTTTGTACCTATAGTTAAAGTGGAGTGAAAACAACCCTCCGCAAAAAGGACTACGGCTACAAACCCATAATTACTTGCTATTTCCATATTTTTGTACAAAAAGAATCATAACGTAATAATAGTAAAAGCATGCTTTAATATTACTATTTTCGAGAGTTTGATTGAGTTTAGATTAGCCGGTAGCAGGGGGCAACGACCTTAACCTTGAGTCAGTAGCCAGCATGGCGGGGTGGGGGCGGTGAGGGGGCACGTTGCCATGGCGACGCGCGCCTCAACTTCCGCTGCACGCTTCTGATGCTTTGGGGAGGTCGCACTACTGAGTCTGGCCACCGCGGGCCGCGGGCCGCGGGCTGACCTGTGCTCATTGTCAAATAAGAGTTAAGAAATGGTGGGTAGGTACCGGCCATGCTAATACCTACTCATAGTCTTGTAAGTACAAGACCACATACTAACGTAGATACTCATACCTACTCATTTATTCGTCGTAGGAGCACATAAGTGACATAAGGCACACTTGGAAATGTCAATTTAAATAAACATGGGTTACAATGTGTGGTGCCTATAATATAATGCAAGGCCATAAAACAGGCAAGACAGAAAATAACGAAGGAACTTAGGAATATTTACTTATTTAGTACATACAACTAGTAGTTCTACGAACAGAAGACGTCGCGAACACTAACTTTTTTCAACAATCAATTTATTTATTAATGCACTAAAGTAATTTAAAACGGGATATTTTGGTAGGTAGGTTCGGTAGGTATATTTTGAAAATAGTCGAAATGGTTACCCTTTCAACCATGTTTTTCGGCGGTGACTCCTTGCAAATCGCCATGCCAGTATGAAAGCATCTTATGTATCACGGAGCAAAAGTGCCATATTATATCAAAAAAGTTCAGTAGCTTAAGCGACATCTATAAGATTTCTTACTTGCACAAACTGGCAAGTGGCCGTGCTACGTAGAAGGTAGGTACAACGTGTTACAAAGATGTTCTAATAGGTGGCGCTGTACTGTGTATTCTCTTGCATTATACTGCATCTTGCGGAGCTATTCTGCTCATCATGCCAAAAATCCTGATCAGATCTTTACCAATTTTTTATGAGAAGAATTATAAGCAACAACCTTTCAATTAAAAATATAATCATCGAAATCAAATGTCTTAAAGCCGAGATATTCTAAAGCCCCCTTTTTGCCTTTTTTGAAGGAAGTACACCTTTAATCAAAAAATCCCGACGACAATAAAATTCTATAAAATTATAGAATCTGTACACAAAGTTTCGTACCGATCGGTTGTAAAATACGACCTGTAGAGGAGTACGGACATACTGACAAAAACGCCATTTTGGCCAGACCTGAAACGAAGACTTTCGTTCACTAACGTTCACGACGTCAAAAATAGATAAATTAATAAATGGATCAGCTGTAAATGGGCATCGTTAGAGTCATGTAAACAAAATAATAATACTTATTCAATGTCATGAGCGTTACCTACAATAAAATGAAATAAAGCAGCATTGTCCGGTTTACATAAAATAACATGATTAGCCTAGCCTGTCGACTGAGTTAGGTTCCAGATGCATGACGCTAAGGTTGATAAGTACGTATCTACCTAACATCACAAAGAAAATCGAAAAGTAGAAATATTGTAATATTGAATGTCAAAGAAAATAAATTTAATTTAATTTAGCACATGTCAAGCAAAGCTGGAGTCGTTGAGAATATCTTGTAATGAGTAGTAACTTTTCTTTATCACTATTTCATTCATTTTCCTCATAAATAAATGACTATTTAGGTTTCTAATTTCAAAACTAATTTTGTTGAAAACTTTCACACCATTGCAAAGGTAACTTTTTGATATTTTTTCAAGTGTGCGTTTTGGGTTCATAATGTTTCCACCATACCTAGTGTTGTAATTATGACCAGCTCCTAAATAGGTTAAATGACGTGTCCCTTTTTACACATTATAAGGCATTGCAAAATATATGCCCCTTTGAACAAGTGAAGAGTGATATATGTAAACGTTAAAGGAGAAACGTTAGAAACAGTAGAAAGTACCTACCTACTGTATTCTTAGGAATCACCATAATAAACTTCAATGGGGCCCACACACAGATAAGTTATTGAAGAGACTTAGTTCTGCAGCGTATGCAGTCAAAAAATCCGTCATCTTGCTACTTCCATAGTATATATAACTATGTTTAATTTACTGAAAGCATCTCGGCATGAATCTCTCTGGGCCTTAGACCTAGGATATACGAGTATCTGATTGCTCGTTTATGTAAAATAAAAATTCTCTGAGATCCAGCTGCGTTCCCCCATAGCAAAAGTCCATACTTACGTCATTTTACTGTAAATAAATAAATAAATGCTGGACAATTCACACAGCATTATCTAGCCCCAAGCTAAGCAGAGCTTGTGTTATGGGTACTAGATAACTGATACCTATACATAATACAATATACTACATAGATAGATATTTTTTTATTATACATAGAAAACATCCAGAACGCCCTGGACAAATGTCTGCAGATCGTAGAAAATTTGTCCCGACCCGAGGCGGGAATCGAACCCGCAACCTCCTGCGTCGCAGGCAGACCTTCGCCCGCTGCGCCACAGAGGTCGTCACACTGTGAAAGTATGCAAAATAGACTGATTTGGCTGCTTCGAGCCCACAAAGTTCCTTGACTTTTTTTATTGCATAGCAAGCAGAGCTAGACAATCAATATGTTGAATCCATCTAACCTTAGAATCTATTTTAAGTCCAAGAAAGTTAACAGTGTCAACTGGCTTTAGTGGCAGGTTTTCAGGTAGGATCGTTTTAATTGTAGCAACAAGAAAAATTAATAAGATTGGTTTTGTCAATATTAACTATTAGATAATTTCTATTTCCGTGAGATTATTGCATTCGAACCATTTTGTTAATTTGTCAATTGGACGTAGTTATGCAAAAAGGAACCAACCCTCAAGATGTTACTTTCGAGATAATTGAGTTTAAAGAATAAAGTTGTGTAGAAATGTCTAGGTAGCTTTTATTAGCTTTATTGTTTTACAGTCTTGTGTAGGGTAATGAGGGCTTTATACAGAGCCTAAAAAGTTAAGATTTTTTTGGGCACAAGTAGTTGTTTTTATATTAAATTGCAGTTGGTTCCAATGCAAAATGCAGTTTTTGTGGGTTGGTTCCCTGTTACAAAAAGTTCTTCTAGTTGCATTGTGTAAAAATGAAAGCAAATTATTAGGTTTATTCATGTTTTATTAAAAAAAAAATGCTTAACTACTAAACAAACTAAATATTGAACACAGCTAAGTAAAGTGGCACAAACAATCTTCTCATTCAGGTACATGCTAAACATGTTTTCTTATTTTTACGTTATTCAAAGTTAAAATATCGTTAAGTTAAATAGTTTAGGCTCATTTTAATATCTTTATAAAATCGGATACTGACCGGCGTTATATAACATTGTTATTTACTATATTATATAACGCCGGTTGTATTGTGACATTGTTATATCGCACAGTTTTAATACTGTGCTTCTTTAAAGTAACAATGTTAAACAACAAGTTTAATCATGTGGACGTGTTATAAAACGTCTTGTTATTAATCTGGAAGCACTTTAACGCTCCAATAATAAACTTTTTAATCAATGTTATCATCTTCTTCTAAAATAAAGTCCATTTCTCCGGAGAAGCCTTCGATATCGTCTTCAATATTTGCGTTTCCAGTTAGATTTTTGTAAAAATACTTGGCATCTTCGGGTCACAAGATTTAAAAGACTTTTCAAAACTTTTACTTTGGCTTCTGGTATGTCTTTACCTTTGGGCCAAAGCGGGCTCATTGCACCTATTGTCAAAGATATAGGACCACATCTTATGTCTTTTTTTAATATTCACTTCAGAATACTCACTATTAAGGTCTTCTCTCATAAAAATTGAAAACATTCGACGTGAAAAAGCGGAAACGTAGTAACGAACAATATGGAAAGTGTTCACCAGAGCCAAAAACTTTTGAGAATTCAGAAAAAAATCATATCTCCTTTAATATTAATCGCACAAGTGCCATTTTTTTATGAGAAATGTATTTTTGCATCTTTTATCAAGGCAACTACCCAAATTCTACTATAAGTTACTTTTTAACTATGTTTATGTGGGTTACAGCAATTGCACTTTTTTTGTAACGCAGAAACGCTGTAAATGCAATGCAAAAATGTATGGGCGACTGCAAATCAAGTGTTTTCTTATAAAGCGGAATTGCTGTAACTACATATCAGAATAATTTCAATTACCTTAATTTTGACTTAAATGCAATATTTTTTGTAACTAGGTGCACTGAAACGGCTTTATTGCTAAAAGTTAGAGAGGATAGTAAAATTAAAACGATGTAAATATGGAATCCGGATCCTGCTCCTAAGAGTAGCAGACGAGTATGGCGATATAAGTCAGCAGACTGGGATGAGATGAGACATTTTTTCGCTTTTTATCCGAATGGACTACTTTATTTCATACACTGATGATTCACCCTCCGACAGGACTACTCCGTGGTTTAACTCCTCGTGTGCCAGTGCTGCTGCGCTGAAACACAGGGCTTATCTTGCGTGGGTCGACGCCCGGAACAGTAAAGCCTCAAACAAATCACAAAGGAAGACAGCCTACAACAAAGCCGCCTTTAAGAAGACGCTAAGGAAGGCTCGCTTTGACCGGATTGGCCAACTGGGAGCTAGGTTTGCCTCATTCCCAACAGGCAGTAAAGCCTTCTGGTCGTTAGCTTAATCCGTCGAAGCTAACTTTAGCCGTCCTTCACTTCCTCCATTGCTGAACCCAGACGGATCGCTGGCCCACACTGCGCTGCGGATGAGAAAGCAAATTTATTTGTGACTCAATTTGCAGAGGCTTCACGTCTTGAGCTCACAAACGTTTCTCCACCCAGCCTTCCTCGATGATCGAAATCCACTTACATCAAAAATAAGTGCTCAAAACGTTGCGTGGTCTCGATGTGAACAAGGCTAGTGTTCCGGAAGGAATATCGGCTGTGGTGCTGAAGTCCTGCGCTCCTGAGTTGTCTCCCATTTTTTACGCGACTATTTCGCCTGTCCTTGATATCTGGTAAAGTCCCCAAGTCATGGAAGCTTGCTAATGTGCCAGTGCCCAAGAAAAGTAGTCGAGCTGCCCTACGAACTATAACCCCATCTCATCAGTCACTGTAATGTACCAGCTTGCAGCCTTGGACTTGATAGTACAAAGAACCTTCAGACTCAGTGACGAGCAGCACCTTGCAAAGACTAATTCAAATTCAAATTCTTTATTTCGGATTACATAGATCCATAGTTAATTAGTAGCAGCAATAACTCTTATATTTAATGTTAGTATTCCTTAACCTACAACAATAAAATTAAATTAAATTAAAATTAAAATCATCAAAATTAAATTCAACAATAACATAAAATCAATTAAATCAAATCAGTTACATAAAGGAAAATCAACAATAGAATTACAGCAAATAAATCAAAAAAGAAAATAATAAATTGGCTAGAATAAATCAAATTACCTAAATTACTTTTCGCACAAAGTGCTGCATATCGGCGAGGCCGTCCTGCCGGCTACAGTTTGTAGGATGCTGTTGGGACTATCCCGCACTCTGCCCATCAGGGATGCCGTCTTTTTCTGGAGGATGGCCGCAAACCCATCCGTCTCATACTCAGCAAACATCCCTGATGCATTGCAGTAACGAGGCAGTCCCAACATCATCATAAACACGTTATTATACTGCACGCGCAGGGTCTCCAGCGGTCGTTTGGTGTAGTTTACCCATAGGTTCCCGGTTTAGAAGCTTTGGCAGTACGCTTTAAACAGCGTTAGTTTTGTTTCTTCTGTACACCGGGAAAACCTACGGATCAACATGTTACCTCGAACCGCTAGAGCCCTACGCTCTCTTTCAATGTCAGCATTGTCTTTAAGGTCGTCGGTAATAAAATGGCCAAGATATTGCTCATGCCGTTCAGGGTTATTTCTGGGAATTCTTTTAGGTTATTACCGGCGGCCTTAAAGACAATGTATTCACACTTTTTGGTGTTGTAGCTGAGGCCGTGAGATGCACCCTTATTCTAATTAAAACAAAAATAAAATAAAATTTAATAAACAAAGCAATGTTTACTTCTTAAAAAACTTGTAAACATTTTTTAAGATTCATTTAATTTTAAATTTAGGGTGAATTTTGAACTTACGTTTAAAAACATCTCCTCTCACGTGTAAAAATTCACTTACAGCAAACACAACACACTCTCTTGACGGTCGCGTAGTGATGGAGCGGGACGTAAGCCGCAAGTCACACAGGCGCGAGCGCAAGTATTAATAGCGGTAAATCCCCATGATCAATATTCGACAACTGTACTATAAAGGGCATACATACGAAAATCCTACGAATTTAGACTTTTTAAATTAGCGTAACTGATAACTGTCTAATCACGGTGTTTGTGAGAACTGTAGTAAGTAAGCCACGACAAATAACAATTTATTAAATTATAATTGTAGTAAGCGTGGTGCCTTTCAATTTTCTTATAAGCAAAAACGCTGTAACCCGCATTGCACAAAGTTTCAACAGCGCTGTAACTACCACGATCATATACTTTGCAAAAGGTGAATTGTTGTAAATGCAAAATGTTCGAAAAGAACATTTTTTTATGCTATTTACAGCAAATGCTTAGGTGTTCCCTCAAAAAAATAGGGTGAATTTCAACGCTGTACAAAATTTTCTATTGGTCGTAGAGCCACGGAAGTCGGACCATTCGACGCGGGATTTCTTTCTGATTCCGATTATGCAATAAAAAAAATTGACTTGGGTGTTGGTTACTACGTTTCCGCTTTTTGGCGTCGATATTTTCTTTTTTCAACATTATTTCCTTTGTATCGAGCCATTTCACCTTGGCTCCATCGACGTTTTTTTTCTATTTACTATCTTTTTAAATAAATAATGTGGCAAGACGGAATAAAAATAATATTTTCGTAAATATGTGTATTCTGGCAGTACTCCCACCAAAACTCTTGGAACCATAGAACATGGTGCCATAAAAACTCCAAATTTCCACTATGCAAACTAAAACCATCCCACAGGCTACTGGTCGAGTTTCGGAATTTTGCTTTGCAATCAAGAACTAATCCACATGACTCCGTAGACTTTGGGTGTTTTATTATGCAAACTGGTACCAAGAAACATTAGTCCCTTTATTTTATTTTATTTTTCATAATGCAAACTGGAACCAAACCACTTAGCACCTGTGAATTTGTAGAATTTTATTAATGCAAATCAGAACCAAGCCACTCGGTTCTTGTTAGCAATTACATTGCAGGTAATCTTTTTGTCCTTGTGGTTTGGTTCTAGTTTGTAATAACTAAAATATCAAAGTTCTATGGGTATCATATGCTATGGTTCCATTTAACATATTAAATCAGCTCATTATAGTAAATCACGCAGCATGGTTCTAGATTGTAAAATATGAAATGACGAAATGTGGGTTAGTTCCCTTGTGACATACTCATATCTTTGCTAAGAGCCGCTAGATGGCCAGGATCTTTTTTGAACATATAGAATACATGCTTAGGAACCTCCCTGTGCACTTAACTCCATTTTGACCGAATTGTGGGTTGGTTCCTTTTTGCATAACTACGTCCAATTATTCCATTTAGTTTGGCTACAATGTCAGTTTTCTTGTCACATTTGACTATTAGAGAGATGTCATCCCCGAATATAATGTCAACATCCTTATCGCTAATGCAAGAGCTAATGTCATTGATATAGCGCCGTCCCCGGAGAATAAAATGATAATCGCCACTACCTTAGTTTTAGTGTTTTGTCATTTTTGAGATCTATGGGTGCTAATACATCCGCTCAATTTTTTTCGTAACTCTATTACCATTATTCGCGGAGTTACAAAAAATTACAATACTATTCGACGATTCTACCCATGCCTGAAATTACAAGAATAAAGTTGTACTGTAATATTATCATATTGTATGCACACATTTTAGTATGTTATACAATAATACAATTATGTTCTCGTGAAAATTATTCAACTAACTAATGATACACACAGTTATCATTCTATTCTCGTTCAAACCCGTGCCTGCGGTTCGTATAATGTGTGTTAGTGCAACAACTCACAAGGTGCAAAAAATATCAAATACAAAAAAGACACCGAAAAAGGTGTAATGGCGAGCGGAACGAGCCGCAAAATTTTGTAACTTTTTCGGGCGGTCACAAACTGGTTCAGAATAGTATGAGAAAATAATTAACATAGAGCGGAGCGAGCCCTGAAAATTTACGTAGAAATTTGTTATGAAACTAATAAAAATAAATATCTGCCAGAGGAATGAGCCGCAGCCTTTGAAATTGGTGAGGCATGTCCATGCAAGACAAGGTAGCTAAATAATAAGCTAAGAACAATTGTTTAGTTAGTCGAATAACAACAAAATACGAGGACAACAGACTAGACTCTACATAGAATATGATCTGGTTTTAAATTTTATGGTCTGGCTGTGCGTGTGAGTTGTTTTGTATTAGTTTTTTTGGCAGTTGCAAACTCAACTGAACGTTGAGTCCTGGATTAGGGCAAGTCAGAAGCTTATCGAAATAGCAGAATGTTATAGGCAAGCAGAGCGTGCCGCAAAAATGTAGTGGTTTCGTTAGATTTTTGGAGTGTTTAGTAAACTGACCTCATACGAGGGCTGAGCCAAAACAGAGGCAAATCTTTTGATTTTTGGGTAATTTTTTAGCAAATTTGGCAAAGTAACCACCTAAAACGAGTCGAACTTTGGAACATAGTCAGAAGGAGCTAATGTAATCGGCAACCGGATCAAAACGAGAAAATTTGGTTGTCTGATAATGTCTAATGTTCTTTGAGCTGGTTTACAAAGTGACCTCGCAGATTTTTGTTATAATATATTTTTGTGGTTTTTATTGTGGTGGTTGGATTGATACAAACTGACTACAGCAGACCAGCCAGATCACTCAAGATAGGTAACGTTGCCTCTGCGCTGAACAAAACATAAGGCTCAAAACACCAGTAATATCGGCGAGCGGAGCAGCGGAGCGCGATTATTTTTTTGGTAGCAGTTGGTAACCATAATCAAATAACGACACCGTGACCCCCTCCCTCCTGGGACCGCGCCTGGTCAAAGATGAGGAGAGTCAAAAGTATTATGGATACAAATAATTTAAGTAAAAGTCTAGCATTTACAGCCATCAATATTAAAATACAGATAAGACTTCGAGGCTGAATATTCCCAATTACATACAGAACCTGTTAAAAAGACAAGAAGCAAGCGGGGTACCAGATAGGTAACAAGCCCAAGTCCCCGCTATCTTCCCAAACTGCAAGTGCTATACACTGAGCCACTTCCAACAAGCAAGGCTACTACATGACCATCTTATGAGCCTCTGTAAAGCAGGAGATATTCCAGGCAACTATCATGCTTTTTACGAGTCCCTGACGTATGCTAGTACTGGCTCTAGATGCAATGATGTAGACAATGATGATGATTGAGATGTCGCTCCTGTATTTTTTTCCTCATCATGTTGGTAATTAGACTGATTACATTTAAGCCCGTTTTGATTTTGAGTACCTAATTAAGTACTTACGCTTTCTCTACTGCTTTTCTCTGATTTAAAAGGTTTGCTGGCAGAAAACTATCTATAGGGTTAAGCTCGCCTGTGTACACCACACCCTCTGCTCTAAGTTGTTTGTGCACAAACAGAATTAGGATAGGCAGAATTAGATTTAAATGAATACTAAAATGTTAGTAAGACTATTAAGTCTGACAACACAACAGTATTTTTTCGCTTTTGATTTCATTATTCGTTGTTTTATTTAAGAGAAGCATTATATTAATGATGATACTGATTAATATAATGCTTCTCTCCGTTGTATTAGGTCTGAGGTGTATAATAATAGATGTACTTAATGCTTTAAATAAATACGAAATACTGAAGTTTACTGTGTTACTTGGCAAACGTAGTGTAGGACGCCCTCCGACCAGGTGAGATGACGATCTGCGAAAGACTGCAGGCTGGATGCAGCAAGCTGAATACAGGGCGCTATGGCGCTCAATAGGCTATGTCCAGCAGTGGACTAGTGTAGCCTGATGATGATGATGTGTTAAGTCTGTGTTATGTTAATTCTGAAGGCCAAGCTTTTGTGTTATAAGAAGATTTTGAGGCAATTTCGCCAATTTAATGCAATTTGCGAAGAAAAAGTTGATTACCATTGTTATAGTTTTATTGGAAAACCAAAAAAGCCATTAACAGAAAAAAGTTAGACTATATTGACGAGAAAAATATGATATTCAAGCATTATCAACATCACTTTCACTGTTAAAAACGTGGAATAAAATGGTAAGTCACTGGTGCAATAGTCGATTTTGTCTAGGAATACTGAATAAAATGGTAATCGACATTATACACCTTGAATGGTGATTGATTTTCGGTAACTTCTTATTTTTGAAATATCTCGTTTTTGGCACATCTTAAGCGTGTTCTACTAAAACATTCCAAATACATAAAAAATAGGTTTTATGTAAAGCTGACAATCATCAGTCTACGTCCAGTATTTATGAAGTAAGTAATCAATGAAAACATGTTTTTTATTTTTCCTGAAAAGTTGTGTTTTTGCAGTTATCTACCATTATATTCTCCGGGGACGGCGATAGGGGCGATAGGGGGCGATAGGGTAAAAAGACTAAAGGACCCCGAATGGATCCTTGTGGTACACCATATCTGATACTAGGTACTCTCGTTGGGTATTACGCCGTTAATGTCAACTACTTGCTTTCTAACTGAGAAATACTTAAGTACGTATACTTACTATACTTACGTATGTGCAAGTGTTGAGTAAGCATGTATTGAGGGCTCAGATCGGGCAATGTTACTAGTATGGGGAGTTACGCGCCGCCGCGCCGCCGCCGCGCCGCCGCGCCGCCTCCGCGCCGCCGCCACACCGCCTGCGCGCTCCGGTAGCGAGCCGGCGACGTCCCGGGACCGGTGGCGTGGCTACGTCTTGATTAGCGTTCGTTGGCTGCTGGCAAGGTCAGCTTTCGTTCAGTCGACGTATCATTTGGTAATTTTTGTTGGCTTTTAAATTATCTTGTGATTTTCATTCGACGCTTGCGAAGCTTAGATTAAAATCAAATGATGACGAAATCGTAGGTAGGTACTGCTCCTTACGTACGTACCTGCGCGAGCACTGCGGCTGCCGACAAGCTACGAGTGTACGAGTGTACGACTGCCCGGTGTAGTAGCGGTCAGCTGGTGTGTGGTGGGAGCGTGCACGTGGGCCGCCCCGCACCCCGCACCCCGCCCCCGCCCCCGCCTCCGCCACCAGCCTGTCTGCTGTTCCTAAAAACTAACGCAGTGTAACGAAATAAAATACACCGTTTAAATTAGCTTTCGGCAAGATGACCCTGATATCAAACGTTCACAACTCTGTGCACCTTTTGACATGACGTGTCGGCGAGCACGGCATGCAGCGGTCAGCGCGCGGTGTCCGCCGCCGGCGGTGGTGAGGGCGCGTGCGCGGCGGCGGGGGGCGGGGGGGGGCAGTGACCGGTGTCCGGCGGCGGCGCGGGCAGTCGCGCCAGCAGCCCGCGCGCGCCGCACGCCATGCCGCCGCCCGCGCCCGCGCCCGAGGACGTCGCCCGCAGCGGAGCCTTCACCGTGCTGCCGCCCGCCGCCGCCCCCCCGCCGCAGCCCCCGCGCGCCGTGCACGTTGTGAAGCCGCTGCAGCGTTCGCCGCCCCCCGCGCCCGCGCTCTCCCCCAACACGATCCTGGACCCGAAGTTCTCTCGCGCGCTCGACTTCAAGCTGCGCCGGCTGAAGGAGAAGGAGCTGCTGGCGGCCAACCTGCGGCGCGGCACGAGGCCGCGCGCGCGCCGCCGCCGCCTCGCCGCCTCGGAGCCCGACCTGAGCGCGGCGGCGGCGGCGCGCCGGCCCGCGCCCCGCGCGCCCCCCTCGCCGCGCCCGCGTTTCGTCACTACGGTGCGGACGGGCACGTTCCTCCCGCCGCCGCCCGCGCTGGCGCAGCTGCTGGGCCTGGAGGCGCTCTACCCCGCACCACCCGCGCCGCCGCCGCCGCCGCTGTACGAGTATGCGAGCCGGCCGGCGGCGCTCGGCGGCGCGCGGCGCGGCGCGGGCGCGGCGCTGGCGGGCGTGCGCGCGCTGCTGGCGGGCGTGGCGGGGCTGCGCTGCCCGTGGGTTCCGAGCGCTGTCGCCGCTCTCCTGCCCATGCGATGCACTACGGCGCTTATTGCACTTTTACATTTCTTAAATACCTATGAGTACCTACCTTTCAAAATAGACTCTCTGTCCAACAATGCGAAGCAGTTACGTTCGACACGTGCCGCGGCCCCGCCCGCCCGGCCCGGAGCGCGGGGCCGCCCGCTCTCACACAATCGCTTGTCCCACTTTTAGGCCCATTTTCTCCATAATTGTTTATCTATGAACGATCGAGTGAACGTACACTTGACCGTCCATGGAGCTGGTCGCCGCGCAGACGCACCGCGCACCTCATTCGCTCACCTAGAGCCGAAGGTGCAAAAAAAATAAAAATCAAAAACTCATTATTTCCATAAATACAATAAATGTACACTAAGAAAAGGTCAAAATATAAAACTAAACACTGACACGGAAATAAAGTGATATTTTTGATTTTTGTCGCTCCGATTATGTAGACTAAAGTAAAGAAGCGACGAAGAAACCTTTAGCCTGTTAGTTGTTATTTTTCGAGTTGGAGCAAAACCCGTCCCAAGCTTTTTTATCCTCTAGATAATCTGATATTTTATAGTAAGCCTTTTTGCACAGCAAGGTTTTGACAATTTGTTTGAATTTATTTATTGATATTTTTTGCAACTCACTTGGAGTTTTGTTGTAGAAGCGTATACAAGGCTCTTTATAAGATGCATTTATCTTGTGTAGCCTAGTTGTGGGCACAGCGAGTTTATTCTTATTTCTAGTATTTAATTATGTTTGTCGCTATTTTTAGGGAATTGTATGATATTTCTATGAGTGTACAACAAGTTTTCATAAATGTATTGACATGGTACTGTCATTATGTTTATATGACGACCTCTGTGGCGCGGTGGGCGAAGGTCCGCCTGCGACGCAGGAGGTTGCGGGTTCGATTCCCGCCTCGGGACAAATATTTGTACGATCTGCAGATATTTGTTCAGGGTGTTCTGGTCGTTTTCTATGTATAATAAAAAATATCTATCTGTGTACTCGTATATTATTATGTATATCAGTTATCTAGTACCCATAACACAAGCTCCGCTTACCTTGGGGCTAGGATAATGCTGTGTGAATTGTCCAGCATTATTTATTTATTTATTTCTTTGAATTTATCACGGAGGGATTCTCTGGGACCCATATTATAGATTGCAAGAACAGCTCTCTTCTGCAGCACAAATACGGTGTTAATATCTGCAGCGTTCCCCCGCAGCAGTATGCCATAAGACATAACACTATGGAAGTAGCTGAAGTAAACTAGTCTAGATGTATCCACGTCTATAAGATGACGGATTTTTTTGACTGCATACGCTGCAGAACTAAGTTTCTTTGTTAGCTTATCTATGCGTGGGCCCCATTGAAGTTTACTATCTAAGGTTATTCCTAAGAATACTGTACTGTTTACAATTTCTAATGTTTCTCCTTTTACGTTTACATCAGCCTTTACTTGTTTTACATTAGGTAGAGTAAATTTTATACATTTCGTTTTGGTTTCGTTAAGCAAAAGATTATTGACACTAAACCAATGTACTACTTTTGAGATTGCATTATTCACATCGTCGAAATTTCTGTTTTGTCGTTTCATTTTAAAAATTAATGAAGTATCATCAGCAAACAACACAATCTCGTGATTATTCTTAACAAGATGTGGTAGGTCGTTAATATAAACTAAAAATAGGAAAGGACCGAGAATAGAGCCCTGCGGTACACCCATTGTAACTACAGACCCCGAAGACCGTTTCCCATTAATGTCAACTCTTTGTATCCTATCACTCAAGTAAGATGTAAGAAGATCCAAAGAGGTGTCTCTTATTCCATAGTGATGTAGTTTCCTGATTAATAATTCATGGTGTACGCAATCGAATGCTTTTGACAAGTCGCAAAAAACACCTAAAGCATCTTGCAACTTCTCCCCAACATCAAAAATATGCGATACTAACTCTACACCGGCATCAGTAGTTGACCTGCCGCGAGTAAACCCGAATTTCTTACAATGCAGCAGGTCATTGCCATTAAAATGCCTAAGCAATTGATGTAAAAGAATAAGTTTTTCAAAAACTTTACTGAATGTTCCAGTACTGATATTGGTCTAAAGTTAGTGGGGTCAGACCTACTACCCGATTTAACTCAAGTGTTAGGGAATACCTATACTTACAACTATTATTATTATTATTTAGCGAACAGTTTGTCCGAGAATGATTCACGAACGCATGACCATTATTTTATTAATGAAAATAAAAATGTAAGGAGATATCACATTGTTAATTTGTCAACAGCAGCAGCATGCCGGCCAACCAGTACTCCAACATGATGCACGACAAGCGCGTGGTGCGCGGCAGCACCTTCAGCTCGCACCCCCAAGCCGCCGTGAGTACACCTGCACCCCCTGCACCCTCGCACAACGTGGCGCCTAGCCAGTACTCCAACATGATGCACGACAAGTGCACCCTTCAGCTCGCACCCCTAGGCCGCCGTGAGTTCCCCTGCACCCCTGGCACCCCACACTGAGACCTCTACCGCCACGCGTGACCGCAGCAGCGGGTCACACCACGTAAATATTTATACAATCTAAAATTTCTTAAATGTCTCCTCAATTCGTTGGGTATTGAGTTCTTTGCAAAGTATTTGTAACAATTAGCTCGGCGGCCCGCGGCGGCATGCGTGCCACAATAATATCTACTTAGCCCACTTAACAAACTGAACTCAAATTAGTACATAATTTGTAAAGTTCTCAAATCGTTTCAAAATTTCATAAACTACCGGAGTGGATGGAACGTCACCAATACGAGTATATACAAACAGTTACACTACAGGACGTTCCCAAGATAATAATCATCAGCTCATAATAATGTCTCCTGCTGTACACGGGCCTTCATGTGTGCCGAATTGTGTGAATTGGTTCCTTCTCAGCAGCAAGCGCTCGTCCCCCGCGGAGCCGCAAGGGGTTTGTCACGATCAGCACGTGAGGCGTGAGGCAGCGGTTCCTGACCGTCGGCTGTTCTGGCACACGCCTGTCGGTTCAAACAGCAAGCCAGCTATTTCGACTCCCTTACCTCGAGTACTTAAATGCAAATCAGATTTAAACACGTCTCAAGGCGCGATTTCTGACAGTTTCTAATGAAAATCGGTCAAATATTCGTTAAATCTGATTTAGGTTCGAACATTGGGCAGTTAAACCTTTTTAGAAGTCCACTTATTTGTATGGATTACGCTCAACCTTAACTGGTGTAATTTGCATTTTATAATTTAGTTTGTGTATTTTAGTAGCCGTGAGGGTAATGTTATGCGCCTCTCAGTCTCATGCAACTAAACTAATTGCAAATAACAGTTTCCAGAGCGGAGGAATGGAACAAGGTTAATGCGCGGTGACACGACACTAGGTGCCGCCCGCCACCCCCCTCCACCCCGCGTCGTATTACATTAATGTGGTGTCGCGACAGAGAGTCAGCTCAGCTCGGCCGATACAAGCGTCAGGCTCTCGCTCCTCCCCACTCAGCTCGGCCGATACAAGCGTCAGGCTCTCGCTCCTCCATACTCAGCTCGGCCGATACAAGCGTCAGGCTCTCGCTCCTCCCCACTCAGCTCGGCCGATACAAGCATCAGGCTCTCGCTCCTCCATACTCAGCTCGGCCGATACAAGCGTCAGGCTCTCGCTCCTCCCCACTCAGCTCGGCCGATACAAGCGTCAGGCTCTCGCTCCTCCATACTCAGCTCGGCCGATACAAGCGTCAGGCTCTCGCTCCTCCATACTCAGCTCGGCCGATACAAGCGTCAGGCTCTCGCTCCTCCATACTCAGCTCGGCCGATACAAACGTCAGGCTCTCGCTCCTCCCCACTCAGCTCGGCCGATACAAGCGTCAGGCTCTCGCTCCTCCATACTCAGCTCGGCCGATACAAGCGTCAGGCTCTCGCTCCTCCATACTCAGCTCGGCCGATACAAGCGTCAGGCTCTCGCTCCTCCCCACTCAGCTCGGCCGATACAAGCGTCAGGCTCTCGCTCCTCCATACTCAGCTCGGCCGATACAAGCGTCAGGCTCTCGCTTCTCCCCACTCAGCTCGGCCGATACAAGCGTCAGGCTCGCGCTCTTCCATACTCAGCTCGGCCGATACAAGCGTCAGGCTCTCGCTCCTCCCCACTCAGCTCGGCCGATACAAGCGTCAGGCTCTCGCTCCTCCATACTCAGCTCGGCCGATACAAGCGTCAGGCTCTCGCTCCTCCATACTCAGCTCGGCCGATACAAGCGTCAGGCTCTCGCTCCTCCATACTCAGCTCGGCCAATACAATCGTCAGGCTCTCGCTCCTCCATACTCAGCTCGGCCGATACAAGCGTCAGGCTCTCGCTTCTCCCCACTCAGCTCGGCCGATACAAGCATCAGGCTCTCGCTCCTCCATACTCAGCTCGGCCGATACAAGCGTCAGGCTTTCGCTTCTCCCCACTCAGCTCGGCCGATACAAGCGTCAGGCTCTCGCTCTTCCCCACTCAGTTCGGCCGATATAAGCGTCAGGCTCTCGCTCCTCCATACTTAGCTCGGCCGATACAAGCGTCAGGCTCTCGCTCCTCCATACTCAGCTCGGCCGATACAAGCGTCAGGCTCTCGCTTCTCCCCACTCAGCTCGGCCGATACAAGCGTCAGGCTCTCGCTCCTCCCCACTCAGTTCGGCCGATATAAGCGTCAGGCTCTCGCTCCTCCATACTCAGCTCGGCCGATACAAGCGTCAGGCTCTCGCTCCTCCATACTCAGCTCGGCCGATCCAAGCGTCAGGCTCTCGCTTCTCCCCACTCAGCTCGGCCGATACAAGCATCAGGCTCTCGCTCCTCCATACTCAGCTCGGCCGATACAAGCGTCAGGCTCTCGCTCCTCCATACTCAGCTCGGCCGATACAAGCGTCAGGCTCTCGCTCCTCCATACTCAGCTCGGCCGATACAAGCGTCAGGCTCTCGCTCCTTCCCACTCAGCTCGGCCGATACAAGCGTCAGGCTCTCGCTCCTCCATACTCAGCTCGGCCGATACAAGCGTCAGGCTCTCGCTCCTCCCCACTCAGCTCGGCCGATACAAGCGTCAGGCTCTCGCTCCTCCCCACTCAGCTCGGCCGATACAAACGTCAGGCTCTCGCTCCTCCCCACTCAGCTCGGCCGATACAAGCGTCAGGCTCTCGCTCCTCCCCACTCAGCTCGGCCGATACAAACGTCAGGCTTTCGCTCCTCCCCACTCAGCTCGGCCGATACAAACGTCAGGCTCTCGCTCCTCCCCACTCAGCTCGGCCGATACAAGCGTCAGGCTCTCGCTCCTCCATACTCAGCTCGGCCGATACAAGCGTCAGGCTCTCGCTCCTCCATACTCAGCTCGGCCGATACAAGCGTCAGGCTCTCGCTCCTCCCCACTCAGCTCGGCCGATACAAGCGGCTGGTATACTCAGCTCGGCGGCTGTTACTCGTAGACAGCCCCTCGGAGCCCTGCCTGAGTTTCTCGATACTATTGGTGGAGACGTCATCGATACATTATTGTTGTCCGCACGGTAGAGGCACTCTACCAAATTTATGAGAGTAAAATGGAACGTCGCGATTACGTCTCGATACTATCGAATAACCAAACTCAGGGTCTCCCTATGCATTATTATGAGGTTTAAGTTTAATAAGTTAATTAATAGTTAGGTACCAGAATGCAAGCTTAAATTCTTAAGAATCGTTTGAATGGACGCCTCGCCAACGTTCGCGTGAGCACGGGCGGCCGCGGGCCAGCTCCGGCTCGCTCACTCGGCGGCGCGGCGCGCGGGGGCGCCGGCCGCAGCTCTGCGGGTTCCGAGCCCTGTGCGTGAGGCGATAGAGTCTTGCCTTGTGCTAGGTAGGTCGCTATTAGCAATGAATGAACGCTAGGTGAGCGGCGCCGGGCGCGGGGGCGCGGGGGCGCGGGCGGCGGCGCGGCGGCGGCGCGGCGGCGGCGCGGCGCGGGCGGTCGGCCGGCGGGAGCGTCGCCGGAGCCGGCTAATAGGCTTGTTTGTGCAGCTCTGCCTCATTACGCTAATACCAGCAATTACTAGCTATTTTATCTTGCTACATTTTTATTCCTTCTTTGTGCATTATTGATGTTTTTCTATTAAACATAGATAAAAAATATCTATCTATGTAGTGTATTGTATTATGTGTATCAGTCATCTAGTACCCATAACACAAGCTCTGCTTAGCTTGGGGCTAGATAATGCTGTGTGAATTGTACTGCATTATTTATTATTATTGGAACGAAGTTCCTTATCGCGCGTTGTGAAAGGGGGCTACACGGAAAAAATTGTCACGAAAAGTTGTAACGACACATTTTAACGAAGAGAACCGAGGAGAACCGAAGCGACGACCACAGCCGAGTTGAGCCGAGGTGCGCTTCGATTCGAACAATCGTGTGTTCCGCTCGCTCGCGCAACGGGAAACAGCACGGCAAGCGAAGCGAGCCGTGCTGTGACCCCCGCTTGCCCATCCCCCTGAAACCGGGGGGAGCATTGAGCAGTGACAACAGTACCCCGTGCCCCCCTGAAGCCCCTCCCCCATCAAAAAATCTGATATGGGTATCGTTTTCGACTAACATGGGGGTAAGGATTACGAATTTGATGACGGCAGGCGTGTGCGTGCCCCCCCGGAACCCCCTCCCCTGAACCCGGGGGGAGCATTGCGACGAGCGCAGCGAGCCGCAATGCGAGACAGGGGGAACAGTATGGCGAGCGAATCGAGCTGTGCTGTGACCCCCACGCCCCCAGCCCCCGGAACCCCCTCCCCCACCAAAAATCTGATATGGGTATCGTTTTCGACTAACAAGAGGGTGAGGATTACTTATTTGATGACGGGGGGCATGTGTCTAGTATAGGGGAACAGCACGGCGAGCGAAGCAAGCCGTGCTGTGACTCCCACGCCCACTATTAATCGAAAGGAACTTCGTTCCATCCGGGTGTCCCTTGACAGATTAAATAAATGAAATAAAAAACTTGAGAAGTTTTTTATTTTATTTATTTATATTTAAGTATATGTCGGCGCGAAGACGTTATTTCAATAGGATAATCTAGTTTTAAGAGTTATTTAATTGTTAAACAACCAAATGTAATCACAGAATTGAGTCAAGTTTTAAAAACATTGTAAAAAGTCAAAGTATTAGCTTCGCGACGGCGATTTTCGCTCGCATTCGTAATCGTTCGACGCGGGGCTAAGCTTTGCTATAAATACGGCCGTCGGCCGGGCTAGAATTCACTCTTGCTCGAGTCGTCGGACGGAACGGACCTCTGCTATGGAATAAATCTACTGCCACAACAACTTCGTGTTTTCCTTCCAATGGATCCCGGCGTGACGAGGATGCCAGTTACGTCAGCGCTGCTGACGTCACCCTCTTCAAAATGCGTACGGAGGGTTCTTCTCCGTCATCAGAAGTGGGATCGGGACCTGCCAGCTTGCGCTCCTGATCCAGACCACGTACTTCGGGAGCCACGCAATGTCCAGCGGAGTAATCATTGCCAATACCAGTGGCAAATGCGTTTGTGCCCACGTACCACCACTACCCTGCCAGTGTACCACCACGGCAGGGTGTATTAACCACAGACACACCAAGCTTATCTATAGCCGGTGTACCTCCACATTTTTATGATAAAAATAATGCGTTTCTGTAGTTTACCGTCAGATACTAAAGTAGGCATCAAAAATGTATTAAGCGTAAACAAATTTCCTAGCAAAAAAATAAACACGTGGTGATGACGTCATCCAAAGTGGTTCAGAAAAATAGGTTGTTTTGTGAGTGGGGTTTCATAGGGGGATGAAAATTTGGTTATTTTTGACATATCTCCTACCGTTTACGAGATAATTGCAAACTACCCACATCTAATTTTACTTTATGATTAAAGTTGCCGAGTAGAACCGTAATGTCGTCACGGTTCTTATCATTCACACGGGGTAGGTGCGGCTCGGTTATTATTTATCGGGTCACAACTCTTAAGGGTATCGCCGAGTTTCTTTCGCGCGCTGGGGTTTGATGGAAAAGCATCGCTAAAGATAAAACTTGGTACTGCATCCCGAGATGGTAGACTACGCGCCGTTGCCTTAAAAAAAAAAACTACACCGACGACGCTCACAGCTGTACCACTCGGATTTGGCGGTGGTACGTGCTAACAAAGATTTCCAGCAGTGCTTACATGAACGGAAGTTTGGAGTTAAAACGGACCGCACTGCAGCTTTGAAGAAGGCTGAGAGTTCAAAAACAGCTGTCGTGAACGATGTGACATGAACGTTCATATCATTGCACCAGGAGTCGCCGAGCGGTTGACAGGTAGACCGAGTCTTGGCATTGTACCCTTGAAGAACTTCAGCGAGCCATGACCTGCACTACTCGTAAAGTTACAGGTCCTCGTCTTCTTAATCTCACCCCTTGTCGGGGGGCGGGAATAGGGTATCGGGGCTGTTCCCCTTGGCCTTTGCTTTTCTCCGCCCATTACTATGGGCGGGTTCATTTGATGATTGCGGTTTTGTTTAGCTATCATCGCCGGTGCCGCCTGTAGCCTCGGCACGATCTGGCCCTGCCGGGTGGGATCCCTGGTTGCCCAGGGAAGGCCCAGCAAACCGATCAGCGATGGCAGCGGACACCGCTAGTGGTGCTAACTTTGGTGAAGCGGCGTCTTTGCTTGCGATAGTGGATTCCTCCTTTTTCCTGGTTGGTCTGGTGGTTTGGCGTGCTGCGGGGCGATCTCTCTAACATGTTGGTGTTCGGACTGCTTATAATAGTGTCCCGTTCTATTTATCTTGAGATCCCCGAGAATGGTTGCGTTCCAAACGTACCGGAGTGCTCCTACGATCCTTCGTAGTATGATGTTTTCCTGCGCTTGGAGTCGGTTTCTGTTTGTTACGCTCAGATACGGGTACCTTGCTGGAGCTGCGTAGGTGAGCCGTGATATGAGGTAAGTTTTGAAAATCATTATTCGTGTCCGGAGGGGCAGGCGTGATTGGAGGTTCGATAGGAGCTTGCTTCGCGCTTCCCTGACCTGGCCAATCAGTCGGTCGATGGTGACGCCCAGATATGTGACATCTGATTGCCACGGGATGTTTTTGTCCATCAATTTCAAGGGTTGGCAGCCTCGTGTTCCCCGTGATGATGACCTGGGTCTTCGCCACGTTCACGGAGAGCCTTCTCTTCTGCAGCCGTTCTGGGAGGATGTCGATGGTTGGTTGCAGTCGTTTCACGGCGTACTCAGCTCGGTAGAATGAAGTGTAATAGGCTGCGTCGTCTGCGTAGAGAGCGAGCTTCGGCTGCCCGACAACAGGGATATTATCGGTGTACCAGGCATAACATACAAGTGAGAGGCAGCTTCCTTGTGGAACTCTAGCATTTATGGGCTTCAGGCAGCTTCCTTGTGGAACTCCAGCATTTATGGGCTTCTCTATCGAGAGCAAGTTTTCGACTGCAACCATAAAGCTTTGTTTCCGTTGGAAGCTTACGAGGATGAGCTTCTTTGGGGCGCCGGACTGGATATAGCAGACCCTCGTGCCATACCCTGTCGAAGGTTTTCTCCATATCCAGCGTGACCTTTCTTGTTGTGGCTGGTGGCCAATTCGTTCACTATTCTGGTGATCTGCAAGGTGGTGGAATGTTCAGCTCGGAACCCGAATTGTTCCTCCCTTGGCTTAATGTGTGACGTCAGATGTTGGAGCACGATCTTCTCGAATACCTTCGAGAAGTATCGCTGTATCGTCCTTTTTACCTTCCCTGGTTGAACAAAGATGGCGTCTTCTTCTGGGGGTACTTCTGACGGCAGGTAGTACCTGATGCAGTTCTCAACAAGCTGTGTCTGCATCGGTGGCTGGGTTTGGTGAGAACTGCTTTTCCAGCTTGTCGCCAGGATTTCAGCTCTGTCGACTGTTTCGAGCTTCAGGTTTCCGTCGGTACCCACTACCGGTTGGATGGGGTTTTGCCCACCAAGTAGTTGACGGCATAACCAGTGCACTGAGGAAATGTTGTCGGTTATGGTGTCGATGTGTCTTTCCCACCCTTCGGCAGCATGGTCGTCAAGGGCAGTTTTCACGCGCTGTGCCAGCGCGTTCACTTTTCTCTTGACCCTCGGTTGAGTTACAGGTGTATCTCCGCTCACGTTAATAACACTGCGAAAACAATACGTGCTACCTCGACTCCTGAACGCAGACGACTAACGACTATTTCACCAACGGGAAGCAAATGTCAAGCACATCCAAAGGAGAAACTACGTGCTTGCCTATAAAAGCATACCTTGAAATCAAACCCATTTAGATCTTAAATTTAATAAACGTTGTTAATTTTCAGAATCCTGGAGAACGATGGATGGAGATGGATGACCGCTGAAGCTAGCCCATGTTCAACTACGTCGCGCCCCACAACCAGGCGATCAACAAACCGTGTCGGCGGAAGCAGACGATCCACCAGACCTTGAAATCAAACCCCTTTAGATTTTAAATTTAATAAACGTTGGATTTTCAGAATCCTGGAGAACGATGGACGACCGCGGAAGCTAGCCCATGTTCAACTACGTCGCGCCCCACAACCAGGCGATCAACAAACCGTGTCGGCGGAAGAAGACGATCCACCAGGTCTTCAAACAACGGCCTGCAGGCGAGCCCATGCCATCCGTGCCATGCGCTGCCAGAGCTACACACTGCCTGATAAACAGATAAGTTGAACATCTTACTCACTTAACATAAAACACCAAAATTCATTTTTTTCCGAGACATTTCATACATGCAATCCTTCCTGTAACCCTTATCCTCCTTATCTACGAGAACCTTCGAGAATCCACGAGAACCTCCGAGAATCTACGAGAACCTATGATACCCTCCGAGAACCTATGATACCCTCCGAGAACCCATGATACCCTCCGAGACCTTAACCATTTTCACAAATCTTTATTGCAACTCGATTGAGTTGTAAACAGATGCCAAACTCAAAAGAGAACTCTCCTTGTTACAGAAAATCTACGAGAACCTCCGAGAATCCACAAGAACCTTCGAGAGAGGCAGGCAGGTGCAGAGCGCGCACCGCCTGTCAGAATGGCCGTGTCGGCGCGAAGACGTTATTTCAATAGGATAATCTAGTTTTAAGAGTTATTTAATTGTTAAACAACCAAATGTAATCACAGAATTGAGTCAAGTTTTAAAAACATTGTAAAAAGTCAAAGTATTAGCTTCGCGACGGCGATTTTCGCTCGCATTCGTAATCGTTCGACGCGGGGCTAAGCTTTGCTATAAATACGGCCGTCGGCCGGGCTAGAATTCACTCTTGCTCGAGTCGTCGGACGGAACGGACCTCTGCTATGGAATAAATCTACTGCCACAACAACTTCGTGTTTTCCTTCCAATGGATCCCGGCGTGACGAGGATGCCAGTTACGTCAGCGCTGCTGACGTCACCCTCTTCAAAATGCGTACGGAGGGTTCTTCTCCGTCATATATTATTGAGAATGTTGAAGCAGAAAGGTTTCGTGAATAGGTTCATTTTTTTTTATTTCAACATTCGAAACTCAGTAAAAATTTGTAAGCAGGTTCCTAATTGGTTTTGTTTCAGCTATAACAACGCCTGTGCTCTGAGCTAGGTAGTATTGATTTTATTTAAAAGCTAACTTTAAGTGGATCCGTGATAGATAAGTACAATGTGTTGTGTTGCAGGGCGACGGCGTCGACAGCCAGGCGGCGCGGACGGCGCGCACGCGGCGGCGCGCGCTGGCCCGGCGCGCCGCCGCCGCGCGCCTGCGGCCCGGCACGCCGCCGCCGGCGCCGGGCCGCCGCCACCACCCCATCCAGACGGAGTACTACCTGGAGGAGCTGTTCGACAAGGGCCAGGAGATGGACGTGGGCGTGCAGACCGACCTGTTCGTGGACCGGCCCGCCACGCCGTGCTACGTGCCCGCCAAGACCGGCGCCGACACCGCCACGCAGATCTACCCGGGGGACGTGAGTGCAGCGCAGTGCAGCGCGCGGCCGCCGCCGAGGGCTGCCCGCTTACCGCTGTCGCCCGTCTGTTGCAGCTGTTCGACTTCGACCTGGAGGTGGCACCGATCCTGGAGGTGCTGGTGGGCAAGACGACGGAGCAGGCGCTGGCGGAGGTGGCGCAGGAGGAGGAGCTGTGCACGCTGCGCGAGCAGCAGCGGCGCTACGTGGAGCTACGCGACGCCGAGCGCGCCGAACGGCAGCGGCTGGGCGCGCAGGACTTGCGGCTCGTGCAGGAGAAGGAGCGGCGCGTGGCGGAGGCGCGCGTTGCGCGCGTGGCCGCGCTCGAGGCGCGCTCGCGGGCCGCCGCCGCCGCGCTGGTGCAGGGCTACGTGGCCGAGCTGCTGCCCGCCGTGCTGGCCGGCCTGCGCGACCAGGGCTACCTGCTGCAGCGCACCACGCGCGGCATCGACGAGGAGTTCATGCCGTGGCTGGTGGCGGAGGTGGAGCACGAGATCGAGTCCATCATCACGAGCCGCGACGTTATCACGGGTGAGTGTTCCGCCGGTGCGCCGGTGCGCCGGTGCGACGGTGCCGCAGTGCGTGACCCCCTCCCTCCCCTGCTGTTGCAGAGATCGTGCGCGAGGTGGTGGAGGCGCGCGCGGAGCTGTACGCGGCGGACGGCGCGCGCGCAGCCGCCCTGGAGGCGCCGCCCGACTCCATCACGCCGCCCTCGGAGCTCGAGGCGCAAGGCGAAGACTTCGACAAACGTTAGTATACTGTTCTAACGAGTACTCCTACAGTACACAGCCGCCTTACACAAATCCTTTAGCTATCGTTTTCACCACGGAATTAAAGTAAGGGGAAATGGTAAGTGGGCGTGGCACGCGTGTCACAAGTACACGCTGTTATGCTTACTCGACCCCAGTCGGGTTCTAACATCGCGTGGAGTAGCTAGTCTCGCAACCAATTCATTTTTTCCGTAATCATGCCATATTGTTCGATTTTAGAGTGTAAAAATGATAGTAGGAGAAAAAATCTTCAAAATGGAGGTGTCTCGTACCATCGGGGAGAACGGTTTTTATTGTTTTGTAATAAAATCTTATTTTATTTCAATTTGTCAATAATATAATAGAAGGGTTAGTCAAAATCAACCTTATGCAATTGAGATAAAGTTGATTTTGGATTGATTCTATTCTTCGCTACTCAATTAGTGATGTAGTCAAGTCGGATGTTGATTTTGTCGATTGATATCGATACAAGAAATTCAATTTTAATTTCAAATTTTAATGTTAATGTTAAATAAGTGATTAGTATTATTGTGTAAATTAATTATTTATTTAGTATTTAGATTACAAGTCACTAAATTGACATCATTAGGTCCTCTAACCTTTATCTTAAATATTTGTAGGTTTCCCAAAGATACAAACGTCAAAGAGAAATGGATAGATGCAACGGGTAGAGTTAATTGGATGCCAACCAAATCAAGCACGATATGCTCTGAACACCTTTTGGAAGTCGATTTCAAAATATCAAATAAAAGATATAGATATACAATTACGAAACATACAGCGCTTGTATCACTGAAAATCGTTCAGTTTAAATATATAAATGTTCACATACACCATTTACTAAAATTAAACATAAAACTTTCCAAACACCAGTTTCCTAATAAATACGTTTTATTTCAGGGGCATAAATAACATTACATTTATTTTTACCTGCCTGTCTGTCTATTTATAAATGGTTTAAAATATACAGCTCTTTGTGTGCCAATTGTGCCAAATAAGTAAATAAACTACCAACAAGTTAGATTTTTTGCGAATTAAACAAAAAATCGGGTATCTATCGATATCGATAATGTACTTCAATGTGCCACCTGGTGCAGCTCTAAAAAAGTGAAGCTCTAAAAAAGTGAAGAGCTATGTAACGTTACCTATAGGTAACGTTACATAGCTAGGTGATTACTTTATTTCGTTACGGATAAAAAGGCGTTACGCTCAGTCAGATCTGCACTACTCTATCACGATCACAAGACCGCAGCCTTCAGAGCAAGTTTTAGATACTCGGCAACGAAGTGCTTGAACAATATTCCTCCCCCGATCCGTAATGTTAAAACCAAGTACACATTTAAAATACATTTTAAAAAGTTTTTGTTACAAAACCAAATTGAGGGTATTCCTAAGCGCTTCGTTTGCCAAAAATAAATTTCCATCTTTTATCGCTTCGCACCGTACTCATTTAGGTACATCGCGTACTAAGGAGGTAAGTAACGCCAATGTTCTAAGCACTACATTTTTACTAAACAAACACAAAACATTTAGTAGCTAGGTACACATTACACTTGAAACTCGTTCTGCTTGCTCTCAATGGGTTACGGCTGAAAATCAGTGTTTTTTGCTTCTTGAGCAAAATATTACGCTGAGCCATGGCCTTTTTGACATACTGCAGCACACACTGACAGTTTGCTTAGATGTTAATACCTAATGCTATTGTTTGTTTTATTGTCAACTCTATTTTATTACTGTTTATTTGTATTTTTATTTTTAACGGTGAAAAACCTCTCGTCTATTTTTAACTTCCGACGCAAGTGCCGAGTTCCGAGCAAAAAGAGAGGGATGTTATAAGTTTAACGTGTCTGTCTGTGTACCTGTGTATCTGTCTGTGGTATCGTAGCTCCCAAAAGCATTAACCTATTTTCGTTTAGTTTTGTTTTGTGTCATAGATAATTCTATCCCGAGTGTTCTTAGCAATGTTTCATGAAAATCTTTCGGGGGGTTTTAAAATTTTTAATTTGGTTTTTGTTATTTTTTTTCTGAAACCTACTTATATTATAAAGCCGAAAGTTTGTGAAATCTGAATTTTTGTTACCTAAGAAAACTACTGAACAGATCAAGATGAAATTTGGCGTACATGTAGAGCTAAGCCCAACTTAGATAATCGGCGACTTATTATATTGAAACGCGTGCAAAGCCGCGGGCAGAAGCTAGTACAAAATAAATCATATTTCTGTAAAAAAATAGGAAATGACAAAAAAAGTAGCTTTAAAAATGCAATATAAATTTCGCTCTAAAACAATGGCGTTTATCAAAATTATAATGCTTGAATTGTGGCTATGGTATATCATCATCATCATCATCATGACGATATACCATAGCGTATATAACCATACGTATATGGCTCAGGTTAATACATAATTTTGGTGATTTATGGTGAGTACCTACTGTCGACATCGTTTGTACTCGTTCTGCTCGCTCTCGATCAGGTTTTGGCTGAAATCAGTGTTTTTGGTTTTGAGCGAAAAATATTCACAGCCATGGCCTGTTTGCCGTGCTGCAGCACACACAAACTTACCTAACATTATAATGTATCTTACTTATTACTTAAGTACTTACTTTTCAAATGCTCGTTTGGTTAATAAAACCGTTGTACTTGTGTTTAAAATTGTATATTATCTTTGTTAATTGAATGTGTGTATATGTATAGTACCAATTTTTTTGTCTATCTATCTACCTCTTTTATTAAAAGCTTCGGCCAGATTTTGCCGCAGTTTCGGTTTCGGTTAAAAATGGAACAAAACTTTGGCCGCGCCGAACCTTTTTAAATTTTCAAATATTGATAAAAATTTTGAATCTCGCTCTACATCCCTAAAAATCAACAGAAATGGTGGATGGTTTATTACTCGTTATGTTCGTCTGCCTGTCACACAAATACAGTGCATGGCTGCGCGCAAGTATCGTACTAGCTACCTAACGATGCCCCGCACCATGGCCGTGGGCTAGCTAGACGAACATAACATTACCCAATATATCTGGGGAGATATCATAAAAATTATTTACCAACGAGCGGCCTGTCCCGGCTTCGCACGGGTGGACATTAATTTTTAAAAAAATTGGGATAAACGTAGGTTTCTAATATTTCTGTAGCAGGACATTTTATACTTTTATCCGACTGCCCCGTTGGTATAGTGGTCGCGTGTTCAACCGCTGATAATGTGGTCCCGGGTTCAAATCCCGGGTCGGCCCAAGATTTGTGTTATTGGGTATTTTCTAGCAAGAAATATTCACTGTAGCAGCCCGGAGTAAGGAAATTGGCGGTGCTAGATGGCTTAACGTGCTTTCCGAGGCACGGGGTGCCTCAGCAGAAAGCACATTAAGCCGTTGGTCCTGCGTTTGACCTCTCCCCGGTCGTGCCCGCCCCCGGTGGATATCCCTTAGTCGCCTCTTACGACACCCGCGGGAAGAGTTGGGGTTGTGCAAATTCTGCCGGCACCACACAGCAGCGCACACACTTGTGCACTGTAATATGTCCTGCGCATCTGGCTAGTCTCCGATGAGATTGGCCGCCGTGGTCCTAGCCGAGGAGGACATTAATTATTATTATTTTTACCTACCTCCCTCGCTGCGTTGGTTGACATTTTTAAATTTTTAATATCTTTTGACTACTCCAACTTTGTTGCATCCATAGCAAGCGTGGACTGGCAGGAAATATCCCAAAATGATGGTGCTGACTGTCAACGGTCTAGTAAGTGTAATGATGCGTATCATTAATAGTAAAATTGACATTTCTTTCCCGATGAAACGTTTGAACTCAAAGAAAAGTAAATCTTGGGTATCAAATGAAATTATTAATTTGGAATATTTATCGCGTGATATGAAATATATTAAATTAAAATTCCCTGACAATGAAATTCTATCAGATAAAATTGACGAATATCAAATTAGATACGATAGGGTTCTAAAATCGGAAAGAAGCCGCTTCTACGGTGACATTATACATAATTCGCTTAATATGACAAAAACTATGTGGAATTTAGTAAAAATTGAAACGGGACGGAAACGAGGGAGTAACACGGACTTTTTAGAAAGGCTGAGACCCGATGGATCCGAATTAGTGAGCGAGGTCGCCGCGGTGGACGCAGTGAACATGCACTTGGTGAGCGCTCCGCTGACGTGCGGCGCGCCCGCCGCCGACGCGCCGGCAGCGGTGCGCGCGCTGGCGGGGTGCCGCGCGGCAGCGGACCGCTCACTTAGGTTTGAACGGTTTACTCCATGTGAAGTATTTAGGATACTTACTACAGGGGTAGCGAATAAACCAACGAAGGATATTTACGACATATCCGTATCCTTGTTGGTCAAAGCCGCTTTACCGTTGTGTCCTATTCTAGCGACACTTTTTAATAGATGTCTTGTCTTTGGTGTCTACCCGCAGGCTCTAAAAAATGTCAGGGTATCCCCACTTGTCAAGGGCAAAGGGAGTAAGGACGACGTCAACAACTACCGGCCTGTGTCAATAATACCGGCCATCGGCAAGATATTCGAGAACGGGCTGAGCACCAGACTGACGGCGCATCTGTGCAGCACGGAGTCCCTGTCCGACCCGCAATACGCCTATCGGGCGGGGAGATCCACGACAGATGTCGCGAGAGAGATCGTATGTCACGTAATGCAGGCCAAAGAGCGAAGGGTGCAGGTGGCGGTCATGTTCTGTGACTTATCGAAAGCCTTCGACGTCGCGGATCATGCCGTCCTTGCTGCGAAATTGGCTCATTACGGGATAAATGGACCAGCTCTGCAACTGCTGCTCAGCTCCATGACCGGCGGCTCGCAAATTGTCACGGGCAGAGGAGGGAAGGTCAAATCGAACCCGATTTCAACCACTATTGGCGTGGCACAGGGATCCTCGGTGTCGAACATCCTTTTCTCAATCCTAATGAACGACCTACCCGACTGCATTGAAGATGCACACATATATATGTATGCGGATGATGTTGCAGCCATCGTAGAAGCTTCAACACATGATGCTTTGCAGCAAAAATTAAATAACGTTGCAGGTGAGATGCAGAAGTGGTTTCTTCAAAATGGTCTCATTCTGAATGTCACAAAAACCAACTTCATGCATTCCAATCTTGCTGGACACTATTGTATGCCGGTGGCTGTGAGCCTGGGAGGCGAAGGAGTCAAGCAGGTCCACATGGCTACTTTTCTAGGGTTCACTTTAGACAAGAGTCTCACGTGGGAGGCGCACATAGACAAACTATGCAAGAAGATAGGCCGATCATGCTTTGCTCTATGGCGCCTCTCGGCCACCTTAGACAGAGCTATGGTGCGGAGTATATATTTTGCCAACGTCCATTCGCACCTTCTGTATGGTGTGGAGTTTTGGGGGAGTTCATCCGATTGGGAGCGCGCCTTCAGACTCCAAAAGCGAGCGATAAGGGCGATAGTGAGAATACCACACGATGAGTCCGCGCGGCCGTATTTTGAGTCCTTGGGGATCTTGACCGTGCCCGCCCTTGTCATATACCAATCAGCGCTGAATGTGCGTAACAACTTGGATAAATATGCAAGGTACGGAGACGGTCATAGATACAACACGAGGCACGCGCACCGGTTGAGAGCTCTTCCACGACGGCTAGCGAAGACGTCCAAGTTGCAGCACGTGATGGGGACGGCTGTCTACAACCGCATTCCAACTTCGATCACCAGCGCGCAATCCACTCAATCTTTTAAAGTTAAGCTGAAAACGTGGCTGATAGATAACGCAAACTATTTCGTCGTTTTCTATGTATAATAAAAAATATCTATCTATGTACCTACTCGTATATTATTATGTATATCAGTTATCTAGTACCCATAACACAAGCTCTGCTTACCTTGGGGCTAGATAATGCTGTGTGAATTGTCCAGCATTATTTATTTATTTATTTATCATGTTAATGATTTTATGAGTTTAAAATGTGTGTGAATATGATGCTTGTAATTTGAAATTAATCTATTTTAGTTGTTATTTAGAATTTACGTATTATTTACATAACTCATTATTATGTGACCTGTAACTTGTTTATGTTATTAATAAATAACTATGAACTATGAATGGAATGTCCGATTACAATAATTCAAAAAGTAATCTACAGGTATTGAAGCAGTCTTAATTATGAAATGATTTATTTGGATAAGGATTAATACAGAGGTATGGCTAACATGGTCAGACTTCGGTCAGTATTTCTATCAACTTTTAAAAAGTAAAAAAATAGTTATACTGGCATAACTACAATAGTTGGACATATGGTATCGCTGAGTATTTTGTAGATATTTATATAATCTTTAATATTGTAGAACATTCTTTTGTTCTATCATCAATAGTTTCCGCAGCGCATGCGATGATCAATTTATGGCGAATTTTTTTACACCTTGGGTTACATTATTGAAGTTTTAGTAGGGATCCCTAATTTTTTCAAGAACTAAATATAGCCTATGTTACTCAGGAATAGTGTAGCATTCTAATGGTGATAGAATTTTTGAAATCGGTCCAGTAGTTTTTGAGTTTATTCGTAAGACTAGTATAGACTAGTAAGTATAGACTAGTATAGATTTGTCGGCGTGAATTATGATTACTCATTCCAAATAACAGCTTTCTACGATTATCATTACTCATTCCAAATAACAGCAGCCGACGACACGACACGCAGACAGACAGACGAACGTAGCGAAACTATAAAGGCTCCTTGTTGACTACGGAAACTTGTTTAGGAAATATCTGCCCTCAAAGTATCGTTATTTCGTCATCACTTACTGACTAACTGACATATCGTAAAAATGTTTCGGTACTTCTAGTAGGTAAGTGTCCAGTAGTAAACGTGAATTTAGAAATAAAGGTTCAGGGCCAAAATAAGGAAAACATTCTAAAATCATGGTTTTTAGGGTTGCGCTGAAAAAACAGATCTTTAAAGTTTCATTATTTGGGTGTGGAGTTAAAGCAAAACTAATATGAACTCAACAAAACTATAGCTAGTATAGCTACCATCGCTCCGGAATATGAACTCAACAAAACTATAGCTAGTATAGCTACCATCGCTCCGGAATATGAACTCAACAAAACTATAGCTAGTATAGCTACCATCGCTCCGGAATATGAACTCAACAAAACTATAGCTAGTATAGCTACCATCGCTCCGGAATATGAACTCAACAAAACTATAGCTAGTATAGCTACCATCGCTCCGGAATATGAACTCAACAAAACTATAGCTAGTATAGCTACCATCGCTCCGGAATATGAACTCAACAAAACTATAGCTAGTATAGCTACCATCGCTCCGGAATATGAACTCAACAAAACTATAGCTAGTATAGCTACCATCGCTCCGGAATATGAACTCAACAAAACTATAGCTAGTATAGCTACCATCGCTCCGCAATATGAACTCAACAAAACTATAGCTAGTATAGCTACCATCGCTCCGGAATATGAACTCAACAAAACTATAGCTAGTATAGCTACCATCGCTCCGGAATATGAACTCAACAAAACTATAGCTAGTATAGCTACCATCTCGCTCCGGAATATGAACTCAACAAAACTATAGCTAGTATAGCTACCATCGCTCCGGAATATGAACTCAACAAAACTATAGCTAGTATAGCTACCATCGCTCCGGAATATGAACTCAACAAAACTATAGCTAGTATAGCTACCATCTCGCTCCGGAATATGAACTCAACAAAACTATAGCTAGTATAGCTACCATCGCTCCGCAATATGAACTCAACAAAACTATAGCTAGTATAGCTACCATCGCTCCGGAATATGAACTCAACAAAACTATAGCTAGTATAGCTACGAGAACCATTCCTCAGGAATGTGAATTCAACAAAAACAAAAGTATTTACTGAATCAACTAAAGTAATGAGATTAGAACAAAAAAATTAATGTAAAAACTATGCCAAGTCTCACGACACGAGCCAAGTTAGCCATTTATTACATGAAGAAAATAAAATAAAAATAAAATAAATTATTAGTGAATAATCATCATCAACTGGATGTCGATTTACTGAAACATGAACGGGTTCCGAGCCCACCACCAGCGGGCGGCGCGGCGCGGCGGCGGCGCGGCGGCACCTGCGCGCGCGGAGAATGCATCCGCCACACGCGCCACGTGCGCGTCACGGCCGCGGCGCGCCACAATGCGCTCATTACATTATCCACACCGCACCCCGCACCGGACCGCAGACCGCACCGCAATCCAATAATATACTCATTGTGAGCCTTGGCGGGAGGACACAGGGCCGAGTTTGCGGCGGCGGCGGCGCGCGGGGGCCGCCCTCGCGAGCGATTACAGTTGATACGCTATGATGACATTATAATAACGTTTTGATTAGCGCGGGTGTGGCGAGGGGGGCGCGGGGGTCGCTAATAGCTCTCTGGCGAGCGGCGCCGCGCCGCGCACGTGCGCACTCGCACCATCGAGAGCGAGGATTACATTTGTCTAAAACGACATGATTTAGACGAGATAAAACTTAGCACTTGATGTAATCTAATAACAAATACATTTTTGCAAAGCGCATGCGCATGTTTAGGTCCACATATTATGGGTCGTTAATGCAACAGATCTATTCAAAAGATGTCCGAACAAGTCTGAAGGAATTGGAATGTTTCGTTTAGCATTTTATTAGACATCTCAAGTACAAGTTTAATTATTAGTATTTTAGTTCAAGTCTTAGATTATTCTTGTTACTAGTGTATCGTATCGTATGTCGTATCTAGTGTACCACGAAGAGTGACGGTCGGTGCACCGTGGCTCTACAGGCCGGGGGGGGGGGGGGGGGGACTGTCCGACGTCAAATAAACTTGAAAGTCAAATGGTTAATCAATTAAACACGCGTGCGTGTAGTTGACGTAGTTAATATGCGGGAGGGGTGCGGGTGGAGGCGGCGGGCCCCGCGCGGTGCCGTGCGGCACTCAGCCATGCATTTATCTGAGTACGAGCAGATGTTTATCTAAACGGAATAGCCACAGATTTAGCGCAGATATCTGAGCTCTCTCAACCATTGTGCGAGTCGGTGCAGGTGCAGGGGCAGGGGCAGGCGCACGTGCCAGATCGCGGACTCGCGATAGCGCCGCGCCCCGGCGAGGAGCCCTGGCTCGCCTCATACTAGTAAATGAACTATTGCTACGGATAATACAGCGTGCTCGACAGAACGTATGCCATAAAGTGACTAGGGTTGTTGAAATCAAGTGCAAATAGCTTTGCGATTTTTTTAACTTTGAAAAGCCATGTGGTCATTTTTAAGAATATTTTCGTCTTTATAATTTGAGCTGTTTTTAAGTGAAGTGAAGAACTGATTTTAATAGAACAGGCTAACATGCCCGAGTAATAAAAATGTTTAAGGGCCACTCCCACACAAAACCGAGAATTCGCATCGCATCGTGCATTCCTGCGATATTACATCATACTTGGTAACGCTATTGCTGCCACACATCGCATCGTATCGCATCGCATCGCGGGCGGCGGGCGGCGTGGATGTTCTGTTTAGTTTCGCGCGACCAAATATTGTTGCAGCACTCGCCGCACATTAGCGACGCGACACGTGCAGGCGCGCGCGCCACGCGACCCCGGCCTCTGTTGCACGCGGGGTAGAGCTCAACGTTGCGTGCAGAATGTATTACTAGCCACGGTTGAAACGGACCCCGGAATACAGCTGAGCACAGCTCGGTACAAAAGAGGACCGTGAGCCGACAGCGGTAGGGTGCAACTCGGCTCGCGCGCGCCCGCGCGGCGCGACTGTTGACGCAGCTGCCCGGCCCGCGACACAACACAATGCAACAATACAACAATCCTGTAAAGAGCTTAATGTTACAATTTAAAACACTCAATGAAACTGCAATGATCACTTGTTTCTACCCGGGCGCGGGCGCGGGCGCGGGCGCGGGCGCGGGCGCGGGCGCGGGCGGGACCCGGGTGGATAGATTTGATACGTTTGTGTTTTTAAACGAGTTGAAGCTCTGGAGTATGAAAGAACCATTATTATTAATTAAGTACTTATTATAGTTTATTGTAAATAATCATAGAGAAAGTTACAGCTAAGTCGTTACATTATGTAATAAATAATAAAAATCACAAAAAAGAAAATAGTGTGTTATCGATAGGTACTGCACAGAATTATGCCACAGATTATACAGGCAAAAAATTTGGATCAAAGCAATAAAAATAATAAGATAAAATCACACTTAGTAAAAACAAAATGGCACAAAATAAAAATCTCAAGACAAGTAAAAATACAAAATTAATTACTCGACTGAAAAAAGTTGATCATTTTATTTGGAAAATAATTAGTACCTACCTGCTGCGTACACGTGGCGAGACGTGACGTGCGTGACGGCGACGGAAGTTGTAGTTGGAACACAACAGCTAAGCATTTGTATCACGTGATGTTGTAATTTAAACGGGTGCCCGTCATGTCCCTCCACTTATTCACTTTCTTGTGTCCCCTTCATTAATGTCATTTACCTATTGCTAACCGACGATTCGCTTGTTGCAGCTCTCGACGAATAACGGACCGCGAAGAGCGGGTCCGAGCCTCGCCGCGCCTCGCGCCGCGCCTCGCGCCGCGCCTCGCGCCGCGCCTCGCGCCGCGCCTCGCGCCGCGCCTCGTGCCGCGCGCGCCAAGTGGATTGTGCGATGTGGCGGACCAAGGGACACAACACTCGTTTTATTTACCCACCAATTATTATTTATTTATTTTAATGTTTAATTATTATTTATTTCGTTCGGATATCCGATCCGATGGAAATATAATATTCTTACAAAATATAAAATGTAAGATACGTACATAGTTCAGAATAATAAATAAAAGTTGTTGTAGAGTACCTATGTAGGAGCTGGGGTCCTATTCTTGTAATCCAACCGCTTCACTATTACATGGTATCGGCACAGAATGCCCACCAATGTTTCCGTATCCTATGTGGTTATTCTGCGACGTCCATCGACATAGTGAAGCGATTGGTGAAAACCAGAATGGGCCCTAACAGTTGAATAGGAGGAGTGCTCCCTGGCGCAGAATCGATGCAGGCAGAGCCCACGTGGCCCGCTACGGCGTAGCACCGCTACGGCGTAGCACTGCTACGGCGTAGCACTGCTACGAGGGCGCTACGGACCGCAGCCTGCTACGAGCCAGTGCTGCGCGAGTGGTCGCCGGGCGGGCGACACACTTCATAGAATTTTAGTATTTTTTTGTATAGTTTTTCTTTCAAGCAGAAAATACTTACTAGATTTTATTGAGTCTTGATAAACTGATTATCAATGTTTTTTGTAAATATTAAATTATTTAGTTCAAATTCATTTATTTTACTTGCAATGCTTACGGTTTATACCCATAATTATTATAAAATTAAAAAAAAAACGTTTGTCCGAGAGCCTCAAACCCTACCTAAGTAACGCTGCGTGGAGAGCTTGCGGGGCACAGCTCGCATCTCCGCTTTCATTCTTTATTTGTTTCTTCGCATACAACGATGATACATCTCTGCTCGGTGGGATCCACTGAAACTGAGCGGAGACGAGATGGCATTTGTGTGAATAACGACGTTCTATTGTTACGTTATTTATGGTTAATTACATATACTACTGCCGCCAACTTATTGTATGAACACGGTATGAATGATAAAATGGTACGAAATGGTTGAAGTGGTAATAAGTGTTGGTTTGAACCCGCGACGATGGCGGTCGATCGCGAACTTAGCCAATTTAGGTAAACGCGAGCGAATACGCATTCAACAGCAAGCGCAGCTAAATGCATATCTGCTGCGTGGTCGGTGCGACCCGAACACTAATAATTGTTTTTTTAAATTCTCCTTCGCAAGAGACCATTGGTTTGGCTATATAGTTTTTCCTTATTTCTTAGATTATAATTATGAGTAGGAATGTTTTTTTGTAAATAGTTTCCCCTGTTGCTGTGTATTTCTGAAATAGTTTTATAAAATAAACATAGAGCAGTTCAGGGAGATCAGCAGTGTGCTGCGAGCCTCCTCGCGGCGGCGCGAGCGGCGAGGCCAGCGGTGGACGGACCGAGTGGGCTGCGTCTTACCGTGCTCCTACCGCTACTTCAGTAGGCCACTTCTGGTTGCTGGTGCGGGAGGGCGGGGCGCGCGAGGGCGGGGGCGGGGGCTGCGCGCACCCCCGCGTGCATAAAGCCGCGCGCCCTCCGGTCGCGGCGCAGTCGGAGGGCCGGCACTCTGCGCCGACGCATCTCCGCGTCACTCCGGGCGAGTGGTCGGGTGTGGTAGCTCACGACATGGAGGCTGCGTGGCAGGCGGGCTGCGGCGCGGCGTGCGTGCGCGGGCTGCCGCAAGGCGCCGCCTCGCGCCCCTTCCCCGCCGCGCACCTGCTGCGCGCGCTGCACCAGCTGCACCAGCGCCGCGACACACACCACTCAGTACAGTATCATACACAAACACAAACACGACCCATACACCTACATCTATCTACCTAAATAATGTATTAAGGAGGTGCGCTATATTTATCTGTTATCTTGTACCCATAAAAAATTATTATTCCTTAAAGGAAGATCTACTACCACTAACCTTGTGACTTTCATCGACGCTGTCACCGCGGGCATGGAGTCTGGAGCCCAAGTCGATACAATCTATACGGACTACAGTAAGGCTTTCGATCGCATGGACCACGCTACGCCATCCTTCTCGCAAAACTCTGCGCCGCCGGGATACGTGGCGATCTGCTTCGGTGGTTTATCTCTTACGTGGAAGGTCTTACCAAGCTGTAGTTCTAAATGGGTTTGAGTCCCATCCATCACTAATTCCGTCAGCTGTCCTGCAAGGTTCGATTCTACGACCACTGCTGATTAATATCTTTATTAATGACATCGGCACTTGTTTCAAAAAATTCCGACTTTCTCCTATACACGGACGACATGAAAGTACTGAAGAATGTAAAGTCACCCGCTGACCTCTCGCTGTTGCAAAAAGACCTAGACTACTTACACGTTTATTGTTCTACATAAACAAACTCGAACTCAACGTCCAAAAATGTTACTGCATATCTTTTCTAGAACAAACCCCCTTATCCCTTTATTGACAGTATTAATGGCGGGTCTCACTCGAACGAATGCAATTACTGACTTAGGTATTACTCTACTCTAAATAACTTTTTGACCAGACATTGAGAATATTACCGCAAAAATCAAAAATCAAAATCAAAAACTCTTTATTTCCATAAATACAATAAATGTACACTTAGAAAAGGTCAAATCATAAAACTAAGCACTGACACGGAAATAAAGTGATATTTTTTGATTTCTGTCGCTTCGGTATGTAGACTAAAGTAAAGAAGCGACGAAGAAACCTTTAGCCTGTTAGTTGTTATTTTTCGAGTTGGAGCAAAACCCGTCCCAAGCTTTTTATCCTCTAGATAATCTGATATTTTATAGTAAGCCTTTTTGCACAGCAAGGTTTTGACAATTTGTTTGAATTTATTTACTTACTGATAATTTTTGCAACTCACTAGGAGTTTTGTTGTAGAAGCGTATACATTGCCCTTTAAAAGATACATTAATTTTGTGTAGCCTAGTTGTGGGCACAGCGAGCTTATGTTTGTTTCTGGTATTCAAATTATGATTATCGCTATTTTTAGGGAACCGATTTATATTTTTATGAGTGTACAATAAGTTTTCATAAATATATTGACATGGTACTGTCATTATGTTTATTTCTTTGAATTTATCACGCAGGGATTCTCTGGGACCCATATTATAGATTGCACGAACAGCCCTCTTCTGCAGCACAAATACGGTGTTAATATCTGCAGCGTTCCCCCACAGCAGTATACCATAAGACATAATACTATGGAAGTAGCTGAAATAAACAAGTCTAGATGTGTCCACGTCTGTAAGATGACGGATTTTTTTGACTGCATATGCTGCAGAACTAAGTCTCTTCGATAGCTTATCTATGTGTGGGCCCCATTGAAGTTTATTATCTAAGGTGATTCCTAAGAATACGGTGCTTTCTACTATTTCTAAAGTTTCTCCTTTAACGTTTACATCAGCCTTCACTTGTCTAACATTAGGTAGAATAAATCTAATACATTTTGTTTTGGTTTCATTTAACAAAAGATTATTGACACTAAACCGATGAACTACTTTTGAGATTGCACTATTCACATCGTCGAAATTTGTGTTTTGTCGTTTCATTTTAAAAATTAATGAAGTATCATCAGCAAACAATACAATCTCGTGATTATTCTTGACAAGATGAGGCAGGTCGTTAATATAAACTAAGGATAGGAAAGGACCGAGGATAGAACCCTGTGGTACACCCATTGTAACTACAGACCCCGAAGACCTTTTCCCATTAATGTCAACTCTTTGTATCCTATCACTCAAATAAGATGTAAGAAGATCCAAAGAGGTGTTTCTTATTCCATAGTGATGTAGTTTCCTGATTAATGTTTCATGGTGTACGCAATCGAACGCTTTTGACAAGTCGCAAAAAACGCCTAAAGCGTCTTGCGACTTCTCCCAAGCATCAAAAATATGCGATACTAACTCTACACCAGCATCAGTAGTTGACCTGCCGCGAGTAAACCCAAATTGCTTACAATGCAGCAGGTCATTGCCATTGAAATGCCTAAGCAATTGATGTAGAATAAGTTTTTCAAAAACTGTGCTGAAAATGCAAATGCCATGAAGACCCTGGGATTTCTCCTTAGGGTAACAAGAGACTTCAAATCACTCAAAACATTAAAAATATTGTATTGCGCACTAGTTCGGAGTAATCTGGAGTATGCCTCGCAAGTGTGGAACACACGTTACAACAAGGGCTTAGGGCTTGGATCAAAATACGACGAAAAGAACGAAGAATATGAAGCGAATGTGGACATTCAAAGTAGTACTGAATGAAGTTATAAGCAAATACTTACTGTTTAATTTAAATTTTATGTATTTGTGTTTCTTTTTTATGTTTTTTAATAAGTCACCTAAGTATATCAATAAGTGTTTTTTTGTTTTCCAATCAAAGAATCACTAAAAAAGTATGTGGCATATTTTATGGCATTTTTCTTGGAGTTTTGGGCAGATTTTGGCAGATTTTCAGTAAACGTATGGCAGATTCTGTATTTTCTCAATGGTCACACTGGCCGGCGCGGGCGGCGGCCGGGGCGTGGAGGAGTCTTGCACTGACTGACGTCACCTCATCTCACACGCAGGTGTACGTGGACTTGGACTCTGCGGGGTACCTGGTCGCGCGGGGTGTGGGGGCGGGGGCGGGTGCGGGGGGCGGCGCCGAGCTGTGCGTGCGCGCCGCGCTGGCGCCGCACGTGCAGGCGCGCACCGCCGCGCTCTGCCTCGCGCCCGCGCAGTCCGCGCGCGCTGGCGGCGGCGTGCTGCTGCAGCTGGTGGTGGAAGCTGCGCGCGCGCCGCACGAGCCGCTGCGCCTGTGGCCCGACGAGCGCGCCGCGCGCTTGCTGCGCCTGCCGCACCTCGCGCCCCATCACATCCTAGGTACGTACCGCTCCCCGCTCCCCCGTGCGCGTGCAGTGTGCACCGTCCGTCCCTCCCCTCGCCCCTCGCCCCTCGCTACAAGTGCGCCTACTGTGCAGGCTCGACGAAGTACCGCTGCGACGCGTGCGGCGCGCGCTTCGCGGACCCCAATCCGCTGAAGGTGCACCTGTTCTTGGGCTGCGCGCCGCCCGACCCGGCGTGCTTCTGGCGGCGCGTGGCGGCGCGCCTGGCGCCGCTGGAGCAGCCTGCGACGGCGGCGCCGGTGCTGGCACTGGAGCAGCCTGCGACGGCGGCGCCGGTGCTCTCGCCGGCGCGGCTGGAGGCGCTGGCGGCGGCGTGGGGCCGCGGGCGCGGCGGCGGCGGCGCGCACGCGTGCCTGTACTGCGGCAAGGCGTACTCGCGCGCCTACGGGCTCAAGATCCACATCCGCACGCACACGGGGCACCGCCCGCTGCGCTGCCCGCGGTGCGCGCGCGCCTTCGCCGACCCCTCCAACCTCAACAAGCACGTGCGCCTGCACGCGGCGCGCGCGCCAGGCCCGCGACCTCCGCGACCTCCGCGACCTCCGCGCCCCCCGTGACCTGACTGTGTCCATCTAGGTTATACCCATTAGGTATGCTGAATAGAACTAGACGTTGATAATGTAAGAAGAAAGAAAGAAAGAAAATATATTTATTTATAACTACAATCAATATACAGATAATAAGTGGTAGTCAATTAAAACTGTACGGGACACCTTTTGTTATATAAATGATAAGAAGAGTATAATATGATAAAAACTCTTATATTGATATTATAATAGATAAATTGATATTTGAGCACGCGCCTACCATGATGGGGTGAAAACGTGAACTGATGCAATAATGTAACTGGAAGGCGCGTGTAACAATTGACCTTAATATTATTGATGATTTTACATTATTAAGCTAGCTTATACCTAAATGCACGGTTGCGCTGCACCGTACAAAAACTATTTTTGTAATCAACTGATTGTAATTATGAATTAGGAAATGGCTCAGCATGAAAGCCTAATGTCTTGTGTAAATAGAACGACCTTAGATAGGTAGGTACGTACTCAGATAAATACAAAACCCGTCAAGTGCGAGTGAAACTCGCGCCACGAAGGTTTCAAACTTTAATTAGCTTAGTTAACAAAATGCAGGCACTCGGGAAGCGTTCGCAATGACATCTGAGGCCACGGCAGAAGCCCCGCCCGCGCCCGAGGGCCGCCGCGCCGCGCGCCGCCGGGAACCCTTGTCCGAAGCAGGGAGCGGAGAGCCGCCGCACTTACCTACCGCTTTCCATTCATAATCAGATTTGTAAGATCTATGTTTCCAATATTGTAGGTAGGGTTGCCACCCGTACCTACTATATAATAAAGTATTGTACTATATTTTGGGCTAACGTACTTTATACTATATGAGCACAATAAAGTACGCCAAAGTAAGTACTTTATTTGGGTTTTCAAGTTTTTATTTTAATGTTCACTTCACTGTACTAAACGATAAAGTTGAAGTTTTTGAGTGTAACAGAATGGATTGCATCGTGTTATTCTATAAAACATATTGCGTTTGAACGCAAAATAAAACGTCATTATGGCAATAATCAACATGATTTTTTTTCGATGCGACCAGTGTTGCTGATCTTTTTGCTCCGTTTCAGATATTTCTCTATCTCTGCGGACATTTTGCGGACCACGCTATGCGAATCTTTTCAGACCAAAACGCCTATCGAAACGGCTCATTCATTATGAGTTTGTTCCTGAAAGAAAGAGACATTGAAGAAGTCTATAGCACAGATATTATAATACTACACTAGTTCTATAGTATGGAATCTATTCATGCCGAATTGTGGTTTGTTTCACGTTACCACGAGATGTTTTATATTGCGTTTTTAATACGTTTTTCCTTCTACAAGGAATAAAACTATCAGAAAAATAATTTCTTTTGTTGACTGCGGCCAAAAAAGTCTCCGAAATGGGCACAGCTCTGCGCATGGGTTTGCTTGCTATTTTGGGCAACAGAAGCTAGGTAGGTACAAGCCTGAAAATTATGCGTTGGTCACTCTTCTCCTCGTCATTATTTTCTTTAAATTTTTGGCATGAGCCACTAAAAACTCTGTTTTTTTCCCCTTTTCATTTTGGCCAGTTTCCACTAAAGTCTGAAAAATTCTCGCGGCTCGCTCCGCTCGCCGTAATATGTTTTAGATTTGTTTGCTTGCCGTTTTGGCCAACAGCCACTCTAAATTCTAAATAAAACGTCAAGTGCGAGTCAGACTCGCGCACTAAGGGTTCCGTTTAATTGTAAGACCTTGTTTCTTGCCAAATATTATGATTCTAGGTCAACATGAAGTACCCTGTATATTTTGGTCGAGGGAGAGAATTAAAACTTATTTTTTTAGTGGATGAACTACAAATTTACGGTTTTCAGATTTTTATCGTTATTTGTGATATATGACCTTGCTTCTTACCAAATTTTATGATTCTAGGTAAACGAGAACTACCCTATAGGTTTTGGTCTATAGCAAGAATTAAAAGTATTTTTATTTGCTGAATAAATTACTAATTTGCGATTTTAGGATTTTTTCCTTTACTTGTGCTATAAGACCTTGCTTCTCGTCAAATTTTATGATTCTACGTCAACGGGAAGTACCAGATAGGTTTTGGTCCATGGCGAGAATCAAAAGTATATTTTTTAGTGAATAAATTAGAAATTTACTGTTTTCGGATTTTTTCCTTTATTTGTGCTATAAAAGCCTCGCTTCTTGCCAAATTTCATAATTCTAGGTCTACGGGAAGTACCTACCCTATAGGTTTTGGTCCATGGCGAACATTAAAAGTATTTTTTTTATTGAATAAATTACATAATATGTAATTTATTCAATAAAAAAACACACATGGCGTATTTTTTTAACCCCCGTACCAGGTAAATATTTATACTCTATTTGCTCGAAAAAAGGTGACAACCCTAATTATTATTGTAGGTGCCACCTTGTCTACTCACTCGTACGTAAGTATTTGTTACAAATGAAACCTGGCCTTGAAAATGAGGATTCGTGACGTTATAGCAATTTCAATAGAACTGGTATCCACCATCGGTATCCACGTTATTCTTTGACATTAGAATGATACCTATATCTTTTTAAATTATCCAAACCGGACCATTACGTACGAAGTTATGATACCGATGACTAAATTACTAGCGACGACGTTCACTGAGCGACCGCCGCCGCGGGCGCGTGTGACGTCACTGGGTCGCTTCGCTCGCCGCCGCCGCTCGCCGCCCTTTAACCGTAGCATAGACTACTTAATTAATGTTTAATTGTCTATGATGTTACCTACATAATCTGAGCACAGTAGATAAATATCTGAGTGCACCTCAAGACGCCCGCCGCCGCGCCGGTTGGGTCTCTACTTACCTATAGGTAGGTATCAAATTAACCTCCATCCAGCATATTTGAAATAATTCCAAAACAATGTAAACAATTGGCATTTTGCGTAGGTAAATAAACTACATAATAAGTAGGTACATCTATTTTGTGGTAGGTATTTCTTGAACGTGGGCGGCGAATATGATTATCTTATCCCTGCAATTCATTGTAAACAATGTTAGGTAAGTAGGTACTATGTATTAAGCTATGACAAGTGACTAGGTGTGACTAGGTCCTTGTTCAAACCAGGGACCGTACAACCCCGAGTTTGGGTTAACCCCTTCGAATGGGTAACACTATCATCGTCTGCGCATTACGAATGGGTTACCCCTTATTCGGGTTACCCTGTACAAAACCCTAGTGAAAGGGTAACCCTTTCATTGGGTTTTAGCAACGATAGTTTTACCCTTTCGTGGCGCTATCCGATTGAAGGGGTTACCTCTTTGTATGGGTTTTTTGGTGTAACACTATGGTTTCCATTTCAATTGCACTTTTTGAAAATAAATACTAGATGTTGAACAATTAGTTTCGATCGCGCGATCACTCAGTCTGTCTGTATACAAGTGTTCTGGTTTTGAGTGTGAACAATCTATAGGCAGCTTAACTTATCCATCCTTATTGATTAGTTGAGCAAACAATTTAGAGGCAGCTCAACTAATCCATTTATAGATAAGTTGAGCAAACAATCTAGAGGCAGCTCAACTAATCCATTTATAGATAAGTTGAGCAAACAATCTAAAGGCAGCTCAACTAAACAATCTAGAGGCAGCTCAACTAATCCATTTATAGATAAGTTGAGCAAACAATCTAGAGGCAGCTCAACTAATCCATTTATAGATAAGTTGAGCAAACAATCTAGAGGCAGCTCAACTTTTACATCCTTTTGGATTAGTTGAGTTAAAAACCTTATTTTCAACCTTACGCAAATCAAATAGAGATTATAATTGCAATATTCTAAAATGCAAAGAGTTACCGTGTTACAGTGTTTGAAAAGGTAACCCCAAACGACCGGGTCATCAAAACTATCGAGTACTCGAAACCCTTTCAAAGGGTAACCCATTCGACTGGGTTTTGAAGGGGTTACCCCTAAGAGCGGGTTATTCATTGAAAGTGTAACCCCTAAGGATAGGGTTTTAAAACAACCTCTTCAAAAAACCTTATCGAAAACCCCTTCAACGGGTAACCAAATCAGTCCCTGGTTCAAACCTTTTTCCATCGGAATAATAAGACTTCGTCACTAACAGTATTATGAGTGTGATCTTACCATCATCCATTGATGATGATTATCGGTCTTACCTACTTCGTTCGTAGGAATACTTTCCCAGCGCTAGTTCTATTTTTGAAGATAAATCAAAATTCAAATTAGGAAAATGTGTGATTTTTATTTGTTTTTCGTACTGTCAAGATTAGTGAATCTAAGGAAGAAATTCGATACATTTTAAAATTTTACTACAAAAAAGGTAAAAATGTAGGTAAGTAGCACTTTGGTTTACAATCCGCAACTTTTGATGTCAAAGATGCACGTCGCTCTGGTCGCCCTATTACGGATATAAAAGGATGCCATTTTTGAAAAAGTGGAGCAAGATCGGCATAAGTAGGTATCAGTAGTTACAACGTAGCTGAAGAACTGGGAATTGACCACAAAACAGTTTTGGTGCATTTGAAAAAAACTGGGTAAGTAGGTATACTAAAAAGCTCGATATTTGGGTAGGTACCTCACGAGCTCACTGAAAGAAACCTAATGAACCGTGCGAGTATTTGTGATTCTTTATTACGACGTAATGAAACTGAACCATTTTTGAAGCTGATAACTGGTGATGAAAAGTGGATCACGTACGACAAGAACGTGCGAAAATGGTCGTGGTCAAAGGCCGGTCAGGCTTCGCAGACTGTGGCGAAACCCGGGTGTGCCCGGGTTAACTCGCAACAAGGTGATGCTGTGTGTGGTGGGATTGGAAGGGCATTATTCATTATGAGCTGTTACCACCAGGCAGGACCATCGATTCTGAACTCTACTGCGAACAACTGATGAGATTAGCACATTCACTGCCCAGCCTCTGCAATGCAACCGAAGGAGCGCCGGCCGCAGCTACACGCTCTGTCGATACTGGACATGTGCGTCATGGGCTATGAAAGTGTTAAAGCAAGAAGTTGAGAGAAAGCGTGTGGTTTTTCATCATGATAACGCTAGACCAGCCACTCAGCAAAAATTAAGGAGTTTGGCTGGGAGGTGTTAATGCATCCGCCGTACAGTCCTGACCTTGCACCTTCAGATTTCCACATGTTTCGGTCTCTTCAGAATTCTTTAGGCAGTGTCAGGTTAACATCACGAGAGGACTGCCAGAACCACTTGTCGCGGTATTTTGATCAGAAGCCCCAAAATTCCCTATAGCAATGGGATCATGTCCCTACCTACAAGATGGCAAAAAGTTATTGAAAATGGTACCTACATACTGTAAATAAACTATACATGTAGGTATTGAATTTTCTTAAAATGCGAAGAAATGTTTTCGCCAACCTATTATCATGATAGGTATTCATGATCAGGCGTTGTTACGTTAATGTCCCTAACTAACAATTACTCATGTGGTGCAGTGGGCGAAGCTCACAAGTTCGATTCCCGCCGCGGGACAAATGTTTCTTTTAAACATAGAAACCACTAACCTAATTACCCCGATAACTTGAGCATTGTTTTACTTTGTCCTAAAAACTAGTATGTAGTTCTACGAACAGTAGACGTCGCGAACACTAACTTTTTTCAACAATTAATTTATTTATTAATGCACTAAAGTAATTTAAAACGGGATATTTTGGTAGGTAGGTTCGGTAGGTATATTTTGAAAATAGTCGAAATGGTTACCCTTTCAACCATGTTTTTCGGCGGTGACTCCTTGCAAATCGCCATGCCAGTATGAAAGCATCTTATGTATCACGGAGCAAAAGTGCTTACTTATCAGAATAAGCACCAGCATAGGTAGGCACCAGCCTTCCTTTAATGGTGCTAATCTTATCATAAGTATTATAGGTAAGTACCTACCTAATTTCTATGTAATTATCGGTGCCTCTTACTTTTTTACGCGTTGTAAGACAAATCCTATGGGTAGGTAGGTAGTGTATCTACACTTTACCTACCTAAGTAGATACCCAGGTAGGTATATCCAAAAATCAGAAAAACCCTTATAAGTAGGTAGGTACCTATAATATTGGTTTACGCTAGTGTGGTGTGCATTGAATTTTTGAACGAAATGTTGCACAAACACATCAACCATTATACCAATTGTCCATACAAAGTACCTAAGTTACGTTCCTCAGCAAAGCTCGAAATTCTGTACCTAGGTATCAATAGATGGCGTTGATCCATCAGCGCAAAGTTGTTGTTATTATTTAACCGACGACGACGGTGTATGCGGCCGCGCTATTTCATATAACTCTCGAAGTGTTACAAAGATGTTCTAATAGGTGGCGCTGTACTGTAAATGCTCTCTTGCATATTACTGCATTTTGCGGAGCTATTCTGCTCGTCATGCCGAAAATCCTCATCCGATCTTTACCAAATTTTTATAAGAACAGTTTAAAGTCAGATCTCTTATAGCGGAGATATTCCAAATCCGCCTTTTTGCCTTATTGTGGAAGAAGTACGCCTTTAATCAAAAAATCCCGACGACAATAAAATTCTATAAAATCATAGAATCTGTACACAAAGTTTCGTACCGATCGGTTGTAAAATACGACCTGTAGAGGAGTACGGACATACTGACAAAAACGCTATTTTGGCCAGACCTGAAACGAAGACTTTCGTTCAATTCTTTCACGACGTCAATAATAATAATAATAATAATAATAATAATGCTGGACAATTCACACAGCATTATCTAGCCCCAAGGTAAGCAAAGCTTGTGTTATGGGTACTAGATAACTGATATACATAATAATATAATAGTACATAGATAGATATTTTTTATTATACATAGAAAACGACCAGAACACCCTGAACAAATATCTGCAGATCGTACAAATATTTGTCCCGAGGCGGGAATCGAACCCGCAACCTCCTGCGTCGCAGGCGGACCTTCGCCCACCGCGCCACAGAGGTCGTCGATACTCTAATAAACCTACTGTGTGGTCACCCTAACCTTACTTGGTTCCCAGTAAGTAAATTAGCGATTTATTTGAAAACGACAGAAGTTTTAACAATCATTTTTGAAGTAATCTGTAGTAAACATTTCTAACTACAGGATGGTACATTCTGAATGTTTAAATATCTTTCGGATTTTCTCTAAAATGTTGTGTCCGTCAAGTTAGCAGCCCCGCCATGGATTTTTTTTTAATTTTGTGTAAAAATCATAACTTTTAACAGTCCCTTACTATTTACTGGCTTCTTTTAGAAATTAGGGACTTCATTTGCAATCGTCCAAGGACTTTTACTAAAGCTACACGCATTGATTACAAAACTCAACATTACTAATAGCACAGACCAAAACTGGTCTGTGCTATAGCTATATGCTATATAATAGTTCATAAGGTAATAGGGGCGTATGATGTGCACGTCTGCGTCTGAGGGACCACCTTCTGCAGGATTTTGTTTGTTCCAGTCAAGTTCTTGACGTTTACTGTTTAGTCCACCCTGTATTAGGAATATAAGCCCCGCAAGTTGATATTGCGATTGGCGGCCATCTTGGTGACGTAGTCGACGTCGCACCGACAGTACCGTTCGCAAGGTCAGCCCGCGCTTACGTGCTTACGCGCATCGAGTACTTGTTATAGCTTTTTGTTTTTGTTATTCTGTTTTATTGTTATTTTTGAGTTTTTTTGTTTAGTTTTGTTACCTGTTACCTACCCGTTAAAATGAGTAAGAAATTAATTAACAGTCGTGCTCGTGGAATGATAATTAAAGTGGACAATTATTTTTTAAAAGAGAAAGAAGACTCAGTTAGTTATCCAAAATATAAACTGTGCCTTAAAAAGTGCTTCGAACACTACTATTACCGTGCTACTGGGGATATTTTAATGTCGAAGCAACTAGTAATAGACATTTTGAATATTTTGCAAAATTCTACCAAAGTCACGGAACGTGTGAACTGGTTTAAATAAAAATATCCCATAACCCTAGCTTATTTACTTTTTATTACATTTTTCTGCTCTGTACTTTTTTGCGACGAATGACGTCACGCAGCTGTTATTGTGACAAGGTTCCATCGCAATATCAACTTGCGGGGCTTATACACGCGCCTTTAAACATTCCAACCTATACAACGTGGGCGAAGTCCCGTTACCGGATACGTGACGACCTAGGTATATAAAATATTCGACCTGCCCCGGCCCTTGAATGAACAAATCAAAGAATGGGATCCGTTTTGAAGTGTTTTTGTTTATTTATAGTTTAGTCTTAACGCTAGTGCTGCGCCTGCTTGGCCTGGATGCGCTTGTCGCGCTCCTCGGCGATGGTGAGCCGCACGCCCTTGTTGCGCGGCAGCGAGATGTAGCCCTTGGTGCCCTTGCCGATGATGAACACGTTGTTCAACCTGCAACATCGAGAGAGGACTGAGTGGGTGAGCGTGTGTCTACATGGCTGCAGACGCGCGTCACGAGCCCCGGAGTGGGTGAGACTCACCTGGTGGCGAAGGTGTGTCCGTTGGTGTCGCGCACGTGCACAATGTCGAAGGAGCCCGGGTGCCGCTCGCGCGACACGAGCACGCCCACGCGCCCCAAATTCCTCCCGCCGGTGATCATGCAGAGGTTGCCCGACTCGAACTTGATGAAGTCCGTGATCTTGGAGGAGGCGATGTCGAGCTGCACCGAGTCGTTGACCTTGATCAGCGGGTCGGGGTAGCGCAGCGTGCGCCCGTCGTGCGTCGTCAGGAACGGCACGTTCTTGGGGCCCGTGCCCACCGACCGCACCTTGCACAGCTTGTACTGCACGAGGGAAAACAACACACACTTTACACTCAGAATCACAGACAGTTCATCAACCCTCCCTCCATCTACACTTGCGAGCTTTCAAATGGAATCGCTTCATCGCGAATTGATCAAAACAATTTTTGACGTGACAACGTCTTATAATTCGATAGAGCCGGCTGCACGCACGAAAAAACATGACGTCATGCGGCGTTACCTCGCTATGACGTCATGCGGCGTTACCTCGCTCTGAGCCGTTCCATGTAAGGCTTGAAGTGCAAGCGAGAGCGGTGAGCGAAGCGAACCGCAATGCGAATATTGGGGAACTGCACGGCGAGCGAAGCGAGCCGTGATGTGACCCCCCTCGCCCCCTGTCCCCTGCCCTCCTCAACCCCCTTTCCCATCAAAAAATCTGATATGGGTATCGTTTTCGACTAACATGGGGGCGAGGATTACGAATTTGATGACTGCGGGCGTGTGTCGGATTGCGGTGAGCGTAGCGAACCGCAATGCGTCACACAGCAAGGTGAGCGAAGCGAGCCTTGCTGCGTGGCAGTACGAGCGGGTGCGGTGAGCGAAGCGAACCGCAATGCGACTCTTGGAGAACTGCACGGCGAGCGAAGCGAGCCGTGCTGTGACCCTCGTGTGCCCCCCCTCCAGAACCCCCTTCCCCATAAAAAAATCTGATATGGGTATCGTTTTCGACTAACATGGGGGCGAGGATTACGAATTTGACGGCGGAACGGCGGTTCGCTTCGCTCACCGCAATACGACACACGACACACAGCAAGGCGAGCGAAGCGAGCCTTGCTGCGTGGCAGTACGAGCGGGTTCTTTTGGGGAACTGCACGGCGAGCGAAGCGAGCCGTGCTGTGACCCTCGTGTGTCCCCCCCCCCCCCCGGAACCCCCTTCCCCATAAAAATATCTGATATGGGTATCGTTTCCGACTAACATAGGGGCGAGGATTACGAATTTGATGACGGCTGTGACCCTCGTGTAATATATATATTATTTAAAATTAATTACCTAAATTGGCTACCTAAATTCTGGGAATTATTGCAATAGGTCGAAGTTGCATCTATCGGCTTCTATCGGCGCCGGAGCTGGATGAGCTGGATTCCTCCCTCGTATCCGCTGTTTTAGCTCGTCCCACATATGCCAGATTGGGTTCAAGTCAGGAATAAGGGCTGGCCAGTCTAGTGTGGGAATGCCGACATGGAAGACGTCTGTCGGTACTCTACCTTACTTTTATTCGGGCAGTTAAAAACATGAAATTGTATTGTTATACCAAAATAATATACTTCTCTAATATTTTGTTTCTTCTGCCCTTTTCTTCTAAGGGTAAATCATTATTACCCTTATATATTGTACTAGCTGCGCCCCGCGGCTTCGCCCCCGTGGAAATTAATGTTTCCAACTTTATTAATTTTTTCTTTCATAAGAACCTTCTCCTGACAATAACAAACACAACAAAAAAAGAATTAGCGAAAAGGTCCAGCCATTCACGCGTGATGCCGTGACCAAGGGTTTCATTTTTATATACAACTAGCTGCGCCCCGCGGCTTCGCCCCCGTGGAAATTTATGTTTCCAACTTTCTTATTTTTTTCTTTCATAAGAACCTTCTCCTGACAATAACAAACACAACAAAGAAAGAATTAGCGAAATCGGTCCAGGCGTTGTTGAGTTATGCGCTTACCAACACATTTTGCGATTCATTTTTATATTATAGATGTGTCCGGTCACCGGTGTCGGAGACTTTAGGGGGGTGAAATACCGTAAATTTTATCGACAAATCAATCATCATGCCATTTTATCAGATAATAAACTGGCAGCCATTTTGTTTTCTGTTGCCTCGAAGCACGGGTGCTTGTACTGATTAAGGTATAGCTACCCATGTAGAGGTCTTAGGAAAACGATACGAGGACTCATTTGATAGCCAATAATGAAGACAATAGAGCAATGTTAACATTGTTGCAATTTCTATTTTCTATTAAAAGAAAAGAGAAATTATAAAACAAAAAAAAAGTTTTTCTTAACATTTTTTTTAAAATTAGCTTTTTCTTTTTCATAAAATTTTTTAGCTTTTTCATAAAATCGAAACTGTCAAGCTACATGTATTTTGTTACTGAACGATAGTACAGTACAGTGTGGGCCCCATTGAAGTTTATTAGCTAAGGTGATTCCTAAGAATACGGTACTTTCTACTATTTCTAAAGTTTCTCCTTTAATGTTTACATCAGCCTTCACTTGTTTAACATTAGGTAGAATAAATCTAATACATTTTGTTTTGGTTTCGATTTCGCTTTTGAGATTGCATTATTCACATCGTCGAATCTTCGGAGATGAGGGGGGAATGGGTATTATTTTGACTTTTTTCAAAATATTTCGAAACGTATAAAAGTTACCGAAATTTCAAAACTATTTTGAAACTATTTTGAAATTTCCAAACTAATACCTTTCATTTGATACCCCACTTAACTTTGCAGGTCGCTTTTACAATTTCGACATCTCAATTTGTATGGAGAATGTTCATTTTCATTTTTTTTCCTAAAATCTGACAGGCGCACGAAGTGTATTATTATTTTAAATTTCAAGTGAAGCTATGAACTAAGCGGTAGTTGCCGAGTTATTAAGGAGGGAAAAAAGGACAGATAAAGCGAGACCATAAGGGTTTCGAAACCGATCTTCAAAACACTAAAAATGTGTTTATTTACGACGTCACAATAGAAACCTCTAAAATTATCAGTATTTCTCTACTCATATAATTATGCATTTATTATACATATAAACCTTCCTCTTGAATCACTGTATGTATTAAAAAAAATCGCATCAAAATCCATTGCATAGTTTTAAAGATCTAAGCATACATAGGGACAGACAGACAGACAGCAGGAAACGACTTTGTTTTATACTATGTAGAGAAAATTTTTTTTATTTAGAAATAGTATACATCTAAAAGTACAGGACATGTTATTTTGTGGCTTTACAACCACAAAAAAAATGGAAGACGATTTAAAGGAGAGATTATGGGTGATTTAAAAAAAATTGGGACACTGATTTTACCAGAGAAATATAGCCCATGACTGCTGAGATTAATTTGACATATTATCAATGCCTTATCCTTCCTAACCGAGCGGCAGAAGCAAAGGTACGCGCTGCGCGACGTGACGCCTACATTATGATTGTAGATGTCTACTTTAGGAATAATTGTCATAATGTGTTTATGGTACTAATACAGACAGGTTTTACATGCTGTTAATGTAGAGGTGACGGCAAGGGAATAAGACAAGGGGACCTGTGAGTGAATGTGACTCCGTGCGCATGAGAGAACTCACCTTGGCTTCTTCTGGAGTGATGCGGTGAACGGTGAAACGTCCTTTAACATCATAGATCAGCCTGAACAGCTCATTTGTCTTTTCGATAGATACAACATCTGAAAATCAATTTCAATATGATATTAATTAATCTCATAAGCTACCAAATTATTTTAATAAAGACTCGAACAAATAATAATTTTCCACACATGACGAAAGCTTATTTAATGTTGCTACATGCAGACCACTATACTTAAATGCTTGTACGATGGAAGAATAAATCTGTAATCGGAAGAAATCACCGATCAACCAAGACACATTTTGTGATATAATAAGTTTGACAATAGGCTAGTGTCTTTAAAAATTCTAATTAGTCCATCAGTTAGAATATCAGAAAATATTGGACACATATTTTCTGCACTCTGCACTTTGATAGGAGTTGAAATGATAGGTAACCATGGTGTAACATTAAAAACCCATACACAGAGATAACCTCTTCAATAGCGTAACGAAAGGGTACTCGACTCGGTAACTAAACCATATCGTTGCTAAAACCCAATGAAAGGGTTACCCTTGCACATTTTTGTTTTATACAGGTTACACAAACAAGAGGTAAGCCAATCAAAATGCGCAGATGAGTGTTACCCATTCGAAGGGAATAACCCAAACTGTACGGTCCCTGGATAGAACATGATCATTAGTTGGAGTAGAGCCTCTGTGCGCAGCATTGCACACCCTATTCTTAATTAAAATGTACCACATCACATTATTACGTAAATTTGATTGTATACATTATCTCAGAGTACATCTCAATCTGTGTAGGCAATAGTTTAGAAGTAAGATATTCCAATAAATAGGGTAACAAACATGTTCAAATTTCTTCATTTGCCAACATTCACCTTAGGAATATTAAAAGTGTGTAAGCAATGTTTCCAAGCTTCAACCAACTACCTTACTAGCTTCTACCTTTGGCTTCGCACGCCATTCTCTGGGCCATAGCCTATTTGTTATTCCAGGTATAGAATACTTCCGAGGAAAACTTCAGCTCAATCTGTTGAGTAGTTTCGGCACAAAGAGGTAACAATAAAACAGACAGGCTGGGCACTAGTCAAATTTTATGTATGTATATCAATCAGTTTGAGATAACTTAGTTAATTTCTGTGTTTATTGCCAATTGGGTTTGATTCTCCATGCATTTTTTAAATCTCCATTTTTTTAAAAAGGGGAGTGTGACATCGGCCACAGAAATGACCTAAATAACTGGTTGCAAACGTTTGATTAGATGTGTGTACAGTAGGTACTGACCCATGAATCCGGCGGGGTAGGTGGGGTCGGTGCGCACCTTGCCGTCCACCTTGATGAGCCGCTGCTTTACGATCTTGAGCACCTCGTTGCCGGTGAGCGCGTACTTGAGCCGGTTGCGCAGGAAGATGACGAGCGGCAAGCACTCGCGTAGCTTGTGCGGGCCCGTCGACGGCCGCGGCGCGTACACGCCTCCTAGCTTGTCCAGCATCCATGCCTTGGGGGCGGCCAGCCGCTTCAGGTGCTTCTTCGGCCCGCGTGCCTGCAACCGGAAACCTCACCGCTACAGATCCTACGCGCCACTCATCTCCCGTCTCGTCCCTTGCCGACAATAACATAACCTCTCGCCCGTTCCCGTACGGGACGATAAACTTTAATTTTACCGCCGTCGGAATATCGAGAGAATGACAAACAGACGGTACAGCGTAATCACCATTTAGTTGAAAGATCTTCGTCTAACGTACGGCTAAGCTAAATTGCGAGCGGTGGAGACTAGCGGTGTTTTTATATGTTTACTCAAAAAATAACGCGATTATAGTAACTTTCACAACCTAAAATAGAAACTCCACAATTATATTCCATAGAATATCATCACTGCCACAGGATTAAGACGGATTTATTCACGAAAAACTACTTGACTCACCATGTTGAACACAAACTTATTACAAAAGAAAGAGAAGAGAAGAGAGAGAGAGAGAGACACAAACAATCAATCAAAGGATACGATCGAAGCGATCTGACAGATAGGATGATAGATGTCAACGTCAGTCAAGCAAATTCATCAATTCTAAAGCGCGTTCCACATTCAGATCCTCGAGAATGAAAAAAGGCGAGATAACACGAGAAACGTGAGTGTGGAACCGATTCACATGTTCTGCGCACGTTCTCGCCTAGTTCTCCGCAATGAGAACGCAAGAATGGGCAAGAACATTTATTGACTCCACACTCGCCTGTTTCTCAGTAGCGATCGACTCGCTGCCGATCGAAGCAGTAGTGGTAGTGCGTTCCGTTTGGGTACTGTATTATTCAGCTTGTGTATCATGGCCGAATGAACTGAAAAATTACTTTCATTGAATATTTTCAATTGAAACCATGTTTGTGGAATGTAAATTAACGGCGGGTGAAGGTCCGCCTGCGACGCAGGAGGTTGCGGGTTCGATTCCCGCCTCGGGAAAAATGTTTGTACGATCTGCAGATATAGGGAGTTCTGGATGTTTTCTATGTATAATAAAAAAATATCTTTCTATGTAGTGTAATAAGTATATCAGTTAACTAGTAGGTACCCATAACACAAACTCTGCTTAGCTTGGGGCTAGATAACGCTGTGTGAATTGTCCAGCATAATTTATTTATTTATAATTATAATATGCAAATGCACAAAGCAATAAGCAGCTTGTCGCGGTAGTTACTTCCGCGTCCATCGTCATCGAGCGCGAGGAGAACAGTACCGAGAACATGAGAGAGTGTGTACGCAAAGAAGCTCTTGCTGAGAATCTCGACTAGAGTGTGGAGCGCGCTATACACAATGGCTGTCAATGTCACTACAATCCTTGGACGAACGAAATCACTCTTTATTTTAGTTGAGCTTGAATTCAAGTTCTACATAATCGCTCTCATGCTACGGCCACATTACATGACAAGGCGAAGTTTCGTCTTCGCGTTGTCGTGATTAAATTTCGTGTTCGTTCTATGACGAAGCGTTTGGCCCATCGAGCGCATACCCAATAGAGAGGAAATGTCACTTATTTTGTATAAACAACAATTTTGCCAAATCCGTTTGGCCGACTATTAATATCAAGCATCACACTTGAGTTGGGCAAGCAAATATTTTTCACATTGACTATCGATAGTCAATGTTAAACAAAACTATGAGCATTGCGAGAATTATTTACCTCAATATATAAATATATATTTTAGGGCAAATAGCCTTTATTCACAAAGAAAATTATACTAGTATTTACAATTGCAACAATTGAGCTAACTGCAGACTGTTGCAAACAGTCTACAGGTAGCTCAACTGATCCATATCAATACCAGTCGGAAGCTTAGGTTAAATATAAACAAAGATATCACAGTTACCAAAAAGAAACAGAAAAAATAATAAATCATAATAACAATAACATAATCATAATAACAAGTTTAGTTCGAGCGAAATGCTTTTTACCAATATAGTTAGTAGTGTAGAATGTAGATCTACTGATCTAGGAATACTATGTTAACTAGTTTACATTATGGTAAGTTTTTGATGCTTTAATAAAGACACTTGCAAATAAAAAAAACCTACCGTACCTTATCCGTTATAGTAGTTACAGGAAAAAGTTTCTAGTAGACCATCCATAACTTTTTTAGATATTCTGAACTGCATTCACAGATTTTGGAAAAAATGTACAATCAGCAAGAAAATCAAGTTAGCTCAATTGTTTCAATTGTAAATACTAGTATAATTTTCTTTGTGAATAAATATCTGCAAGAAAATGATAATTTTACACAAATACCTACTTTTTTGATACACATGAATGTATTTGAGTGTAGAACATTTCTTTAATATTTTTTTATCTCAGTATTTTCACCGTTACAATACCTACCTTGTCATTATATTTTCAGATAAGTTCCTATCGATATTTCAAAATTTTGTAAAATAAAATGTATTTAAAATTTATGCGAAGTTTTATGAAGTTCATCAAGATGAAGCATCATAAAATACAATTTCTAGGGAAGACTTCATGCGATGCCAGATCTACTGATTTAGCAGTAGATCTACCTGCTTTTTAAACCGTCTACTGATCTACTGATTTATTTCTAAAATTTCGTGTAATCTACCTGATTTTCTTGAATTTTGTCTATTAGGTAAACTGTCACTTGTTAGTGTCACTGTCACGCCAATGGTCGCCAACGATTCGTCACAATTACTGGCAATTATGAATGAAATTGAGGTGCTTGTTCTGTTTTGTTCGTTCGTTCCTTCCACTTCTGTAAAAATTGTGTCCCTATCGTTTAAACATGAATATGGAGCACTCTATAAATAATTGCTTACCTAACTGCAATCTTCATGATATAATGCATAGAATTGAAAATGAAAGATTTCAAAATAACTCAAACTTAAAAATATTTCTTGGAAATAGGGGTAATGTGAACAAATTAGACTTAATTTATGGAGAAACTATGTTCCGTACAGTTAAATAAAATTGTAATGTTCACATTCCCCTACAGTGACAGCTTGCCAAATACAGAAAATAACATTAGATATAAGCTAAATATGACATTGCATACTATTTCATGCAATAATAGTAAACATGTGATTGACACTAACAGTACTGTTAGTAAAAAATATTGCTTGACTAAAAAAGGTAATTACTACCTTTCAAATTATTGCAAAAAACAAATAGCTGTGTCGCTATCCTACTACTTTACTATTACAGCCAAAAATTTGGCTAAACAAGATGCTTCTTTTGAGCATTGTAATAAATTTACAACCAAGACCTTGGAACTTCTTCCAAGCCATTTATATTAGATTTAACGACAATAGAGGAAGTCTCTAGCCCTAAACAGTCAAATAATATTGGTTAGGTACATAAAAATTCAAAGAAACCAAACCTGTAAAATAAATGCAAAGCTTACTAACTTGGTGCATCAAAATATTCAAGGATTAAAAAGTAAATTACTAGAGTTGGAATTGTACATGAACGCTTTTCATATTGATATCATCTGCTTAACAGAACACTGGCTGAAAAGCTGAGCTCATGTTCAATTTCAGTAACCACCAGGTTGGTAGCTCTTTTTGCAGATCATATTCGTGGAGGCTCATTAATATTAATAAACAAATTAATGAAATTCAAAGACCGTAAGGACATAATATGCTTATCCGTTGAAAGCCACATTGAAGTAGCATGTGTAGAGTTGGAGAAAATTATTGTAGCAAGCGTATACAGCCCACCATCAGCTTCTTTTGAAATTTTTGAAAATGTTATGGAGGATATTTTATTTAAATTATCAAAATCAATTAAAACTATAATGGTATGTGGATATTTTAATGTTGACCTTTTAGAAGTTTACTCCCTCAGTACTAGACTGACTAATTTATTTAATTCTTATGATCTAAGGCCATTATTTATGGAACCTACAAGATAACTGGAACCTCAGCAAGATGTATAGATAATGTATTTGTTTGCCAAAGCGGAAAAATTGTAACTAAAAAAATAATAGCAAATTTAAAATCAGACCACTTAGGTCAACTAATAAAACTAGAAATTCAAGTAAAAAATAATAATTGTAAAAAGAAAATAACATACATACCTGTAACCACAAATCGATTTGAACGGTTGTAATTGGATTGGGATTGTAAACCATCACCTTATCACTCACTTAATAACCCAAATGAGTCGTACTGCAATTTTTTTAACAAGTTCACCAATGCATTCCATTCAATATTCACACCCAAATCGATTATGGTCTCAGAAAAACTTACCTTTAGTGAGTGGGCAACCAGTGGGTATACATAAAAGTAGACAAAAGTTATATGAACTGTAAAGTGAAAAACAATACAATTTTAGCCAGGAGGTCAAAGAAAAAGTAAAAAAATTACTCAAAAATATTTAGAAAAGTTTGTCAAATAGCAAAATCAAATTATATTAGCTCGAAAATTAGAAACAGTGATAATGTAATAAAATCAACTTGGAATATAATAAAAAGTGAGACTGGAAAGGTCAGTACATACGTTAATGATTACAATTTAAAGATTAATGATTGCTCAGTTAAAAATGATGTCGAAGTGGCCCAGGCATTTGAAAACTTTTTTACTGAAATTCCAATCTCTACTACAAAATGTTTAAACTCTTCTCAAGTAATTGCTGAGTCATTGCTAATAGAAAATGTAACTAAATGTAAAAATAAATTTAATTTCACCCATGTTGATGAAAAAGATATTAAAAAAGCCTTCAAACTTTTAAATACAAAGAAAACTGCAGATCTCTGGGGCATTTCCGTTACGATTATTAAACCATTGATTGATACCATTGCAACATATCTGGCTTTAATATTTAATGAATCCATTGATTGTGGCGTATTTCCTGATCTAATGAAATGTAGTAAAATAATCCCACTATTTAAATCGGGTAGTAGGTCTGACCCCACTAACTTTAGACCAATATCAGTACTGCCAACATTCAGCAAAGTTTTTGAAAAACTTACTTTACATCAATTGCTTAGGCATTTCAATGGCAATGACCTGCTGCATTGTAAGCAATTTGGGTTTAGTCACGGCAGGTCAACAACTGATGCCGGTGTAGAGTTAGTATCGCATATTTTCGATGCTTGGGAGAGGTCGCAAGACGCTTTTTAGCTAGTCTCTTATTTGGCGTGGTCAAAACGCAAATCCCTAAATATCTTTTTGATAAGCTTAACTGGACCCAAAAGAATAATCCTTACCCAATCCGAGCCCCCAAATGTTTACTTAAGACCCCTCAGCATGGTACTGCAGCGTTTCGTGGAAGCTTCCGCTATAGTGCTACCAAATGCTGGAATAACCTACCCCCTCCGATTAGAGACCTCAAAAACGTTAACACTTTTAAATCAAAACTAAAAACTATCATGCTGGAAAAGCAGAAATCTGTCTGAGCATATATACTCCTTGTCAGCTCCTTTTTGTCTGGTCCCGTAATGGAACTGTGACTTTAAGAACTCCTGTCCTGACACATCAGAACGCACATACACTTATATACACTCTTATACTTGCTAGAAAAACACCGCTGGGTAACTCCTGTTGCCCGGACTCTCATGAGACCGGTGTCCTCAGGAGTTACCTTACGTCACACACATACCCACGCACATTATACACGCACAAACCCATACACAAAAAATCAGTATATATTTAGTATATTTTTGCATAACAGATTAAATCTTAAGATACATGTAAAAATAAAGATAACATTATATAATTAATTAATTAGAATAATAAGCACTTTATCAGAAGTATCTAAAATTAGATTAGTTTATGTGTTACTCTAAAACTTAAACTATCTGCATGCATAATTTCATCTAAATTGGTTAAGTAATTTAGAAAACGTAGTACCAAACTTTTACACAAACTATGGCTTTTTTATAGAAGGATCTAAACATCGCTTTCCAATGTATAAAAATAGTATTTTTTTTCCATTTTGTACTTAGTATTCAGTTCCTATTATAGTACTCTTTACGTAAGTTGGCGTAGGTCCGTTCGTGACGACATTTGTACGGGCCCTAACGGAAGACCAGCGCTGGCTAGGCCTCCTACGGGAGCTTAGCCAGCATTATGCTGAGTTAGGGCCTTTTTATAGCAACCTTATGTACCTATACCCCATAAGTGTGTGTTTTTTTTTCTGTACCTACTGTAATGTTGTTATAAAAAATGTCTTTTCTTTCTTTCTTTCTTTGGGCGTTTTTTGCGACTCATCAAAAGCGTTCGATTGCGTACATCATGAAACATTAATCAGGAAACTACATCACTATGGAATAACGAACACCTCTTTGGATCTTCTTACATCTTATTTGAGTGATAGGATACAAAGAGTTGACATCAATGGGAAACGGTCTTCGGGGTCTGTAGATACAATGGGTGTACCGCAGGGTTCTATTCTCGGTCCTTTCCTATTTTTAGTTTATATTAACGACCTGCCTCATCTTGTCAAGAATAATCACGAGATTGTGTTGTTTGCTGATGATACTTCATTAATTTTTAAAGTGAAACGATAAAACACAAATTTCGACGATGTGAATAATGCAATCTCAAAAGTAGTCCATTGGTTTAGACTCAATAGTCTTTTGCTAAACGAAACCAAAACAAATTGTATTAGATTTATCCTACCTAATGTTAAACAAGTGAAGGCTGATGTAAACGTTAAAGGAGAAACGTTAGAAATAGTAGAAAGTACTGTATTCTTAGGAATCACCTTAGATAATAAACTTCAATGGGGCCCACACATAGATAAGCTATCAAAGAGACTTAGTTCTGCAGCGTATGCAGTCAAATCCGTCATCTTACAGACGTGGATACATCTAGACTTGTTTATTTCAGCTACTTCCATAGTATTATGTCTTATGGTATACTGCTGTGGGGGAACGCTGCAGATATTAACACCGTATTTGTGCTGCAGAAGAGGGCTGTTCGTGCAATCTATAATATGGGTCCCAGAGAATCCCTGCGTGATAAATTCAAAGAAATAAACATAATGACAGTACCATGTCAATATATTTATGAAAACTTGTTGTACACTCATAAAAATATAAGTCAGTTCCCTAAAAAAAACGATAAACATAATTTGAATACCAGAAACAAACATATAAGCTCGCTGTGCCCACAACTAGGCTACACAAAATTAATGTATCTTTTAAAGGGCAATGTAAGTATACGCTTCTACAACAAAACTCCTAGTGAGTTGCAAAAATTATCAGTAAATAAATTCAAACAAATTGTTAAAACCTTGCTGTGCAAAAAGGCTTACTATAAAATATCAGATTATCTAGAGGACAAAAATGCTTGGGACGGGTTTTGCTCCAACTCGAAAAATAACAACTAACAGGCTAAAGGTTTCTTCGTCGCTTCTTTACTTTAGTCTGCATACCGAAGCGACAGAAATCAAAAAATATCACTTTATTTCCGTGTCAGTGTTTAGTTTTATATTTTGACCTTTTCTAAGTGTACATTTATTGTATTTATGGAAATAAAGAGTTCTTGATTTTGATTTTGTTAACGATTGAGTCGGTCCGTTCGTTCTTTCGATAAACTTCTGCGGCAAAAGTATTGCCAGATCTACTGATTTAGCAGTAGATCTCATAGATGGATTATTATACTTTCTACAATTCGGTATTCGGTAATTTTGATGAATGCCATCTTTGAAAAGTGAAACACACGCTGTATATATAAAAAAAACTGAATCGAAATCGGTTCATCCAATGGGAACTATAACAGTAGATATAGAAAAACGTACAGATTGATATCTACCACGCGTTTTTCGTGTCAGAAACTAGAATTTTTTTTTTAATCTCCTGTTTTTTTCTTAAAGCTACTAATTTTTTACTTGATTTTCTACTGATTTTGTCAAATTCCATCTGGCAGCACTGCTTCATATCGACAGGTAATTTTTTTTACGATGTGGTGGGGGAAAAGTGTTGCCATGCAATTTTCTTACCCCGATTTTATTTCCTTATTTCATGTCATAGTTGGTAGATCGGATTTGCGATTTTCCAGTTAATAAATCAATAAATTTAAACAATTAAATTATCTGAGCGTCTGGTCGAAGCGAAGCGTGACCCGAGAGCTGGTGAGTATCAGGCACAGCGCATCAGCATTGCCATACAGCGTGGCAATGCAGCCAGCGTCTTGGGAACGCTTCCGACTGGTATTGATATTGATCAGTTGAGCTACCTGCAATAGTCTGAAGATAGCTCAATCGTTTCAATTGTAAATACTAGTATAATTTTCTATTTTGTGAATAAAGGCTATTGCTAGATCATTATAATTATACAAGTAAGTATCACAATGTGAACCCTGTTTGGCGTTACAAGTGGAAGGCAGACCGAGGTTGTTTTTGGTAGGTAAATATAATTATGAAGGTATTAAGGTGAGTAGTACAGATAGAGAAACAAGTGTTTTTGTTTTAAAATAATCAATATTTATTACAATAATTAACGTTTATAAATTTTACAGTTTAAATCAGTCTTCAACATTTCGTTTTATTACTACTTAATAATAAAATCACAGTTTAATTATAAATGTCTTAGTTATATTACCTATACAATAACATTTAAGTACATAAATTAATAACACTTTCAAAAAAAATGGTTACTTACGAACGTAACATCGTATATTTGCTAAAAAATAGTACTGTTGCTATCTAAAAAGTACTTAACTTTCATTGTACTTGCGTATAGGTACTTATACCTAGTTAGTCACAGCATTTTTTTTTATTAAAAAATACACACGCATTTACACAGAAGCATTTAAAATATCGCAGAATCATTATAAAAATCACAGAATCATTTTAAAATTAGCATACCAATTTCTACAAGAACCTACTTAAGATATTTTTTTTCTTATTTATATGGGACAGTTAGATTAGATTTGGACAGTTGAATTAGATTAAGTACAAAAATCACAGAATCATTTAAAATATCACAGAATCATTACAAAATTTTTTATTACGAAGATTTTTTAAGTTCCCAATCTTTGCGACCCGTTGCTTTGATCCAATGCAAACGTAATTCTTTATCTTCGGGAAATCTGTAACAAATAAAAACACTAATATTATGAATGCGAAAGTGTGGATGAATGGATGGATGTTTGTTATAGTTGTTCTATCTCACGAAGTACGATGGGCTATGTGTGTCATAGCAACAACTTACATATTACCTCTTCACGCCAAAACTACTGAACGGATCGGGATGAAATTTTGTATACAGGTAAGTAATTCTAATCCTGGAATCTAACATCTATGTTAGATTCCAGGATTTATATAAAAAGCCTATAGGCTTTTTATCCCACAAATCAGTTGCTATGGGATAGAAATGGCCTTTAAACGTCATAGAAACAACGCGTGCGAAGCCGCGGGCATAAACTATTTTGCTATGCATAGCGAGCTACATTATCTATAAACTAGCTATGTAGGTACCTATTAAAAAATATTTCAATGCGCCATTCGGGGAATTTTATCATCGGGTGCAGGCAACCCTAAATTTTCACAATTATAATTTAGATGAACTAAAAATAGCATAAAACATAATGTTTGAGCCTTGTGTGTATGTAAATCTATGAAACTGTAAATTTTGAACCTTTTTATAGTCAAAAGAACTTGTACTTACGAGTGGAATGATATATTCGGCACTTTTTCTTCATTATCACTTCTACATGCAAAAACGCTGCACCGCACCATATTTGTCTCTCTTTTTTATTGTTTTTAGCTGCGGGAATGTCCACATAAACACATTGATCACATTCAAACATAAAAAACAAAAGTTTAGAACTTTTAAAACTTTTTTCACCAGTCTCGTGTCGAGCTCCGTCGATGACAAAGGAAATTTGTTTAGCACATGGAGGTGCTAAACAATGCAAAAACCGGCACGCTGGATGAGATAGAGAGCTAATCGTCCTATTTCATTTCTTCTTAGGCTTTAGGCATAAGTCGTTCTCTCTTTAGTGTGAATGCGATGGCAATTGCGCGAGTTCTATAGGTTTCTCTTTCTACGGTAAAATGGATCTTTTTGTCAAATTATATTTCCGACCATTTTGGCGTTTGGATCGGAGCTTTTTAATTTTGACTGCCGGGCGGCAACACTGCAATTCATTCAGACAAGTCAGCAGCGTTGCCAGATCTACTGATTTAGCAGTAGATCTACCTGCTTTTTGAACCGTCTACTGATCTGCTGATTTATTTCTAAAATTTCGTGAAATCTACCTGATTTTTCCCGAGCGCCAATGGCTCCGTGTCTATTATGTAAGCTGGCTGTCACTTGTCAGTGTCACTTCACAAGCCAATGAAATTTTCACCAATCCGGTTCGTCACAATACTGACAAAATAAGAATGAAATTGAAGAGTTTGTTTTGATCGTTCGTTTCTTCCACTTCCTGTTAACATCTGTTGTGTGTTCATCTTTTTCGAATTGATTGGTCGGTCCGTTCGTTCTTCGATAAACTTCTCCATCTAGATCTACTGATTTAGCAGTAGGTAGATCTTCTAGATGGATTATTACACTTCCTTCGAGTAGATCTGCTTGATTTTTGAAGAGCCACTGATTTATTTTGTAAGAATCGAGAAATCAACCAGCTTTTCCTCAGAGAGATTCAAGGCCAAGGCATAAGGCCTTGTAACAACAAAATAAATTAAACATTCAATTTCACTTGGTGTTCATACGATTCTCGAGTCAGCTTGGTTTATGGCGAGATTTGTTCATTTCCAAGGGCACAGATCAGGTTTTATTGAAATTTTAAAATTTAAATTGAAATTTTAAAAAACTAGACGCCTAGCGTCCCTCTTTCTGTGATGAACGTAGTTTGTTTTTCTTGAAAGGAACAACGGAACACCATTGTACACTACCTAGTTACCTACCCCAAAAAACCTGATCCCCTTGGAAATGAACAAATCTCGGCGAATTCCATGCTGATGATGCTTTGATCAATGTTTTCATATCAATGTAAAAAGTTTATTACAAACCTACTTAAAAAACATAATTTTTTGAAATTCAAAAGCCATGAATACTTTACTTTGCAACTTAGGTACTTTGATGAATGCCGTCATTGAAAACACACACACTGGACAAACATACAAAAAATATGAATCAAAATCAAATCAAAGATTTTACAAAAAACCTTACTAGATACCTACCACGCATTTTTCGTGTCAAAAGCTAGAAATTTGTAGTTTTTTCAAAATCTACTGATTTTTTCTTCAAGCTACTGATTTTTTACGTGACTTTCTACTGATTTTGTCAAATTCGATCTGGCAACACTGCAAGTCAGTCAAGAAGTTGAAATTAGATGCGCGCCAGCCATGATGTTTTAGGTTAGAATAATAATTCAAGTTTATTTTCAAATCTAAATTAAATAAATGGATGGATTCGTCATCTGATGCAAGCTTCGCTTGGACTGATGCTTCGAGTGATACAATTGATAGCGTTTCTATGTAAGTACAAAATGTGCATACCTTTTCTCATCACATTACCTAGAGGTCAATGAGTAACACCTATCTACTAAAAATGATTGTTTTACAGGGTAAAGGCTAAGATGAACAAAGTTTACTCGGAAGATGAATCCGTCTCTGGCAAGAGTTACAAAAAAAAGCTGCAAGATGAGTTGTTTGTACAAAGTAAACAAGAGCGGGACGGCACGGGCGCAGGGCGGGCCAGCCAGGCCAAGAGGAAGTGGCGCGGCGACCAGTCGGAGAGCGATGAGGTGCGAAGCCCCAAGAAAAAGAAAATAAAAAGAGAGCCTGAGAGTGATAGCGATGCATCGACCAACAGAAACAAAAAGAATGGCATTAATCAGAGCGAGTCACATGACTCTTATGATGAAAGCTACTTAGATTTAAAAGTAAAGGATGAACAGCATTTTGCACCTCCACATCCTACCAAAGCAAAGAGGAGTATAGATAAAAGCTTATCAAATTCGGACATTCTAAGTGAGTCCAGTGAAGCCACCCATGTAAAACGTAAAAAAAAAAGCAAGAACCATTCAATATCTGATAATCAATCAGAGGATAACACACTAAATGGATTAGTTCAAGAAGAAAGTGAATATAATAAGAGATTAATGAAAAAGAAAAAGAAGAAATCAAAGAAAAGAAAAGACTCCGCTCTGTTAGATGAAGTGAAACCTATAAACAGTGATGTTGAGGGAAGTGAAGACTACAACATGCCGAGGACAGCCTCCGCATCGGGAGGCAGGCGCATGCTGCCAGGTGCTGGTGTTAAGGATGCTAAGAAAAATAGCAATTTAAAAGAGGAAATAACCTACGAACTCACTAGTACAAATATATCACAAAATAGTAGTACAAATCAATTTGAGAATGATTCTGAAAAGCGTAAAACGAGAATATCTGAAAGGATTCAATTTGAGGAAGAAAGCTCTGATTTGGAAACAAGCCAATTTAATAACACGGAATTGTCTAAAAAGTCAGACAAACTGAAAAAATATGGTAAAGAAAACTTACACCTAAAACCATTAAAAACCACCCTGGATAACAATGAGGATGTTCTCACCACCGATGATGACATATGGCTCATCAGGTGTCCCAAGGATATCCATGTGGATTCTTTTCAAAATAAAAAATTACCTTCAGAGGGGAAATGTAAATTAAAGCTGAATGGTCAAACTTATGAGGGGAGCATAGACCATGAAGCTGGGAACATGTCTATACTATCATCAGAACACAGCCATTTTGTCATAAAGAGTTGGTTGGTAAAGGGAATTCTTAATTTACGAAAAAGAATACCTAAAATCCACATTCAGGATGACATAGCACTGAACATCAACCAAGCAAGCTTTATACCTTTGCCAGAAACTAAAAGCCGACATCCACTATTTGGCTACAATTACAAAAAATCTTTAAAATTAGATGCACGTGTAACAGAGCGCCTCAACACAACCACCCCTAGTCAATACAAGAAGAAAAAAAAAACTCAGAAAGAAAAGAGTTTTAACTGTGAACAAGACCACTTTCCTATGACTAGACCAAAAGAAGAGTGCAGCACAAATATAGTCAACACCGATGTCTCAGGGCCAGAGCTCCAGATTGGATGCAGGAAAAAGAATAAACACAAAAAGAACAGAAACCAGGATGCTGCTCCCAAGACAAAGAAAAAATACAAACATGACCTTGAATCAGTTGAAGCATGGGATTCTGAGAAGGCCATTGAAGAAAACCTGTTTAATTTCTAAACATACTTTTAATAAAAGTGTATGTATAATGTCGCCGTCGGATCGTTGAATCAGCCCAGTTATATAACAGCTAAGCTGTTCACAAAAGGGGAGACAATCATCAACAATCAATGACTGGCTAGCCCAAATGAATCTCCGATCAATCTCTTCGCCAATGCAGCACTAACTTGATCCACGCAATAATAAAATGGCGCCAACCATTAGCATTTTGTGGATCAATTCTTGGGCATTTTATTTAGAAGTAAATTGATTGGATTCCTATTTATCTTGATTACTTATTAAAAAATAGGGATTTTCTGGAGCAATTCTCACCCGAACCGCTAAAGCTAGAAAGCTGAAATTCGTTGGATAGATCTTTTAGACGACCGATGTGGCGCGGCGGGCGAAGGTCCGCCTGCGACTCAGGAGGTTTGCGGGTTCGGTTCCCGCCTTCAGACTAATGTTTGTAGGATCTGCAAATATTTTTTTCGAGTGTTCTATCTCAGTCATCTTCATCTAGTACCCAAGTAACCCAAGCTCTGTTTAACTTGGGGCTAGATGATGCTCTGTGCATTGTCCAGCATTAGTACTCGTTTATTTTATTACACAATCTAATAGGTACGAAAAGATATTTTTGAAAAAAATTCTGTTGCTGTTTTTTGTGGGTTAGGTTCGTAAGGACTAGATTGCATTACGAATTAACCCAAAATTTAGGGTTACTTAAGAGCGCTATTACATTTCGGCGAAACGCGAGTTTAGGTTTTTACGCACCGAGCGGGCCGGGCGGCGCGGCGCGGCGGCGGCGAGCTGCACAAGCGCTACTTACTTTTGCGACTAAATTATCTTGATCCACCGGAATACAAGTTTCCTTAGGATGGAGTTCGATGGATGGTTTTTTATGTGCAGTATTAGCAGGATTAGGTACTTATTTGATGACGGGGGGCATGTGTCTAGTATAGGGGACTGCTGGGACTCCCACGCCCACTCTATTAATCGAAAGGAACTTCGTTTCATCGGGGTGTCCCTTGACACCTCTCAAGTTTTTCATTATTTTTACGCAGTAATTGACGTTCAGACGCATAGTACCAGAAACGCAAATTACCTTATACGCGGATGGCCAGAAATGGATTTCGCAAATTACCAGATACTCGTATGACCAGATCCTGTTTCGCAAATTACCAGATAGATACCTACCTATTACCAGACCTGGGAATATAGGGAGGGGGCACAGAAATCTTAATAACAGTGCCTTGTTATTTAGATTTCTGTGGGAGGGGGCAAACGCTTGACAGATACTAGAGGTTGACTAATTTTTTTTTATCGACATTTATGGATATCGATATATATGTTTTCTATTTTTTCCAGATTGAATCGTTCCTTGTAGTCCGGGAGCCGACTGCAAAAAACCCTACCTGATAAAAAAATAGAAAATACCTACTCTGTAGGGGTAGCTGACTTTTAGTAACTGCAACTGCTCTTGGTCGGCCGCGGCTTAACTTGGCAAATTTTGTGCAAATGACAAAAAAGTGGTACAAAAATTCATCAAAAAAAACCTCATCGACAAATAGAATGAAACTTGTATGGTAGAATAGAGGCTTCGGAGGACAGTAAAAAAAAAGGGTACCTATCAGAATACCAATGTAGCAAAAAGACGATATCGACAAAACGCCAAGAACCTGAAATGCCCTAGTATTCAAGTCGTCGTTAAAGTAAAATGCCCTGCGGTGCTAGCATGCGCGCCACGAGAAGCGTGTTTCGTCTCGTTATCTCGTGAAAAATGGCGGCATCTCGATTTCTCGACCGATGCTAGCATGCGACACCATTAGTCGTCACGTCTCATCACGTGAACGATTTTAGTGAATGTATATCTTATCTGTGGTAACCTTTCTCGTCAAACGCTAACATGCGCGCCAAATTATCTCGACTTTTGACAGTTCAGCGCGAGAATAACTTTCGTCTTTCAATTTGAGGACGAGAAGTCACGAGAACTTTTTCTTGAATGTTTTCTTCGAATTTGTTGGTCATAGCGGTCCTGTATTAAAATTATTTATTGGCGATGCATAATAATAACTAATGCCATCGCTTTCTGACTACAATGTAGGTACCCATAGGTAGGGTAGGTACATAAATGGTTACATAATTTACCTTGGTCATGTGTTCCGTTCTGTACAGTTTTTGGTACCTAACGGAGGAAATCTACGACAAATACTGGGGCAGACCATACTTTATGTCACTCCCAGACTGCAAACAGCCGCTTCTCAGTCAACACACTGACTCAATTTACAGAAGGTTGGTAATTTGAACATTCATAGTAGGTAGTAGATTAGGTACACCTACCAAGCACCTAGGCACAGATTAGATAACGACCTAGGTACCAATTTTGCATTGCTAAAGAGTTCTTTCCCAGCAGATTTTCATTAGTTTCTATTTCGTAATCCAAGTTCGAAGAAGTAGGTACTAGGTACGTACAACAACCTAACTACCTATGTTCATTTTTACAAAACTCACTACACACATAGGTCGCGTCTAAGCTGCTATGTAGACTCTTGAAAATGTAAACTCTTGTTCTCTGACAATCTTCTCGGTACGGAAAGTGTTCCATTGTGTTGATTTTGTGTGCGAGTCAAAATATACCTACCTAGCTACCTTATAAATGTAGGAAAGGAACCTATTGAACGTGAACGCATAGTGGTGCCACACCAAAGTAATAATAAGAATAAGACAGAAACATTTATTGTTCAAACTTAACCAATTGTCCAACAGTTTGTCCTTTCGGACATACAATAATAAAATATTAATATGAGTTAATAATTCATTATGAATGTAAGCGGGTTAACTACGAACCTATTTTGTGTTGGAAGAACACCAACGTTTCTCTGAACACATACGCGCCGTAAAGAATGTTGACACCAATAGCTCGGCGGTGGTAGAACACTTTATTGAGGAAGGACCATCGCATTACGTTCGTTTCGACAGGGCCCGTGTCTTGTCTAGGGAAAAATTCTTTGTTCCCCGGAAGATACGCGAGGCGATAGAGATTGAACGACGACCCAACTTCAATAGAGATAGAGGTTGGAACTTACCACCCGCTTGGAAGCCGTGTCTCCTTGGGAAGTCGGATAGCAGTATAGAGCCGGATGTAGATACTGTTAGTTCCGTATGTACACAAAGTATAACTACAGTGATATCTCCGCGAGAAGCTGGCTCTCCTACTCAACAGCATCGACAAGCAGCGTGCCCCCCACCACCCCCGGCGCCTACGACCCGTGCTCTGCGTGCCCTAGCCCGTAGTGCGCGGAAGGACGCGGTACAGGCGCGACGCGAACCGCACTCACCCTGATGAAGTCCCTCGTTAAGGGATGAAACGTTGGTGTTCTTCCAACACAAAATAGGTTCGTAGTTAACCCGCTTACATTCATAATGAATTCGTCAAACTACGAAAGTTTTTATAGTAAAATGAGTTAATAATCTTAATATTATAGGAATTGCACATTTTCTTTTATTCTACATAGGTAGTTTTCTATGTGTAATAAAAAATATAATACTTACCAGAACACCCGGAACAAATATTTGCAGATCGTACAAACATTTGTCCCATGGCGGGAATCGAACCCGCAAGCTCCCACGTCGCTGGCGGACCTTCGCCCGCCCCGCGCCGCCGCCACTTCGGTCGGTCGTCAAAGTAGCACAGAGTCACGGGTACGGCTTGACAGAGTAGGTAGGTGCCTACTGCTTATTTTTTAATGTGGTTGGTCAGCTTTTTATCCTTCCAAGGCGCGCGGTAAGTTATTAAAGCTTGGATTGGAATAGACGTCTGATTTGGTTTCCGATTATATCACTCGACGTAGCATAAGTAGGGTAGGTGCACCCGTTCGCCGACCAGCCCCTCTTGTCGGCCATTGCGGTGTAGGCACTTATTAAATTTATTTTATTAGAAGTGTCGATTACAATTTCCAAACGAAATCAAATTCAACGCCTATTCAAATAGTTACACTCTTATCTAGTAACCTTGTCAAGCGCGTAAACACACCCTGTAATTAAAAAAAAAAAGTTAAATTTTGCAGTTGCGACGGAACTGTCAGCTTGTCGGATTTTTAACAAAAAAAATAGTGGCGCGTGTTTCAGTGGAAGACAAGTATGTCAAGTTTTATCGATGTACCCATTGTCATGTGTTGTTTTTCCACTATGGGAATACTTATTTTACGTATTAAGATACGTATATTTATGTTTTTGTATTGAATTACTTAAAAATTGGGGTGGCCGGATAATGGAACTTGAAACTCACATAAGATTTACATGTCGGCCGGGGGGGCCGAAAGAGAGTACGAATGGACCCAGAATACTGTGGTCTTATTCTGTTACTTATCAGGATGTTATTAGAGTATATTTGCATCGTGTTGACTAATGTCGACCGAAGGAATCTAAATTTCCTTTTTCGGCCCCCATTTACTGTTATTCATACGAAATTTTGCCATCGGTTTATGTGCGGCCGAAAATGGCATCATGCTTAGAATTGTGGTTTCGTTTTCGGCCAGATCTAATTTGTTCGTATAAATGAGATGGCCGGACGTTAAAACTAGTTTTCCTTTTCGGCCAATTCGCATTAGATAAGATATACTATATCAAATAAAATATTATAAAGAGGAAAGGTTTGATTTTTTGTTTGTTTGTTTGTTTGTATGAATTGAATAGGCTCCGAAACTACTGGACCGATTTGAAAAATTCTTTCACCGTTAGGAAGCTTACTTTTCAGGGAGTGACATAGGCTATATTTTATCCCGGAATTCCCACGGGAACGGGAACTACGCGGGTGAAACCGCGAGGCGATCGTCTAGTAATATTATAAAGAGGAAAGGTTTGATTTTTTGTTTGTTTGTTTGTTTGTATGAATTGAATAGGCTCCGAAACTACTGGACCGATTTGAAAAATTCTTTCACCGTTAGGAAGCTTACTTTTCAGGGAGTGACATAGGCTATATTTTATCCCGGAATTCCCACGGGAACGGGAACTACGCGGGTGAAACCGCGAGGCGATCGTCTAGTATATTATAAAGAGGAAAGGTTTGATTTTTTGTTTGTTTGTTTGTTTGTATGAATTGAATAGGCTCCGAAACTACTGGACCGATTTGAAAAATTCTTTCACCGTTAGGAAGCTTACTTTTCAGGGAGTGACATAGGCTATATTTTATCCCGGAATTCCCACGGGAACGGGAACTACGCGGGTGAAACCGCGAGGCGATCGTCTAGTAAGATATATTTTAATTTTTATTAGTAAAAATTGGACACTTTTGTAATGGAGAAGAATAAATTAACTTCGAAAAAAAATTATATTGAGAACCTGGCTAAGAAGTGAGATTGGTTTTTAATTTTTGAAGAAGGTGTTATCGTATCGTCCTTAAATAATAGAACCACTAAGCTCCCGAAGCATGCCTTTGTAGTTTTCCAGCAATGAGGGACGGAATTTAAGGGGATCTGTACCTCTGTACCTGTGTACACTGTACAACGAGGGTTCCTCCTGCCTTCAGAAGTTCTGAAGTATTTCAGTCCTCACTGGTGGCTTTATTGTTATAATAAGCCGTCTTAACAGTAAATCGATTTTGTCGTGAGTGATAAAAATAATAATAAATAATGCTGGCCAATCCATCCATACAACATCATTTAACCGCAAGGTAAGCAGAGCTTGTATCATGGACAGGTACTGGTAACTGGCAGTAAGTTGGTATAGTGGCGTTTCAGGGTGGCTCTAGAATCACGATCGTCACGTTAAGTTAAGGACAAGGAGCATTGGCAGCATATAAACGGTCATAGAAGTCTTTTGTCTCAGCATTGATCTCGGTTCTCCCATCATGCGTTTTAAGATTCGTCAGGTTCCTAACCAAGCTGCTGAGTGAATACTTTGGACCCTCGGTTTCGCTCTATTGCCTTTTTTGAAGCGTGTGTTGGCTCCGAAGGCGTCGTACCATCTTCGCATTCCGCTTTTTAAGGTCTGACCTCTGACGAAGTTGCTTGGGTGGTTTCTCGTCTTTTTGTCACTGGCCCAAGAGTCTCTTCCGAGTGCCAGTGCACTGCTTTTGGCAGCTATTAATACCTTCGTTTCTCAGCGTTTTGACCAGATTGTGTAGGGTCTTGTGAGTTCGTCAGCGTCTTCGGTCTTTCAAGGCAAAAACCTATCTTGAAACAGCTTCTGGAAATTCTCGGTGCCCACCATTATTTGGATTCGATAAGGTCAACGTTTGGACATCATCTTACGGTTTTGTTCAAGCTTCAGGTTGATGTTTAAAGCATCGAATCAGTCGGTGACCAGATCTGGTACTGAACCTGTTGATAACTAAGACATCTCTGAATTCATGCCGAATAAAATTGAGACATCAAGTCTGCTTCGACCATAGGCTCCGATAAAATTTATGAAAGCCTCGGCATCCCACGGATCCAGGGTTACGAGTCATGACTCCAAAGGAAGCAAATTCGGCATCCCACGTATTCAGGGTCACAAGTCATGACTCCAAAGGAAGCAAATTCTGACAATTTCTGTCAATACCTGCATATTGTGGCCTGAGACGGTTACGAACGCTTTGTGAGACATACGCAGCGGCCCATGGACTCAGGTATAATGTAAAAAAGAGTGAATTTTTTCTATTCAAAGCAGGTACGAAGAGCTACTCTGTACCTCCGGTTTCGCTTTACGGTACTCCTCTCAGTTGGGTAAAAAATTTAAATACCTGGGTCACTGAGGATATATCAGACAATGTGGATGTTGAAAGGAAGCGTAGGGCGTTGTCGGTGAGGTGTAATATGGTAGCTGGCAGATTCGTACGTTGCACAACGCCAGTTAAAAAACACTCTAAGGCGTCTTGTACTTCTTTCTACACGTGCAGCCTGTAGACCAGATATACATAAAAAGCCTACAATGCCTTACGCGTCCAATACAATAACGGCTTCAGGAGTTGGGGCTGGAGTAGGGGCTGCTGCGGTACTGTAGCGCATCAGGGATGTTCGCAGACGCGCACGTTGATGGGTTCCACGCAATCATGCGCAAGCGGGTCTCGTCCGTGGTAGGCCGCATGCGCTGCAGCTCCAATAGCCTGCCGGTCGCCGTGGCGCAGGACCTCCGCTCCAGTATCATGGGCGACTAGATGATGATGCTGAAACCGGTATCATCGCTGGTGGCTCAATGATCTATCTAGGCCGTCGGCGACAGTGCTAGGCTTCCTTTATTTTATTTGATTGTGTGTTGTCGCAAGTAGCGACCCGCACCCATTGTGTGTGACGTTCCGTGCGTGATAATGTCGTTAAGGCTGGCATGGTGAGATATCCGACCGGCGGCCCTATTACACAATAATTCGTGTTGACCAAGCTGTTCAACAGCAGTACCGCATTGGCATTGATGAGACGCGCAACATCTTGCACCCAACCGAAGACATATTGCGATAAGGAATGTTGCAGGATCTAATAATATGCCAGTACTATATGAAGAAAGCTCTTGCAATGAATATCCTGACTCCTATTTGGACTGGCCAGCGACGGGCACGATCTGCAGAAATCGATCGCATTTGTAACAGATGATTCCATGCGATCTGCAGAGCTGAAGCACGTTTGTAAAATCAAATAAAGTTAATAATGTTAGACAAAATTCATGTTTGAGTATGATGAGATATTGAGATCATGTTGATTCTACAATAATAATATCTCTGTGACAACTCTTCTGATCAAAAAACATGAAAACTATGTCATTATTTTAGAATTTTGTTCCATAAAAACCTTTAAAATTAGCGGCCGAAATTGGGTTCAGGTCCGGTCGAATACTAAATTTTGTGGCCGAAAACTGAAGTTTTACTCATTTTCGACTAATTCTTTTGTTGTAAAATAACTATAAGGTTTTACTATAAAACTCTTCTAGTATATAATACTCAAATATCTAGACTACCGATTAATACCCTTTTGAACTAGGCTGACAAGTTGGCAATATTTTTTCTGGGACCTTAAAGTTGGAACTTCGCTAATCGGTCGATAACTAGTGCAACGACCCTAGCATAATTCACATTGCGTGCTAGATTAGGTATATTCAAAAGTTTTGCGGTTAGTATGTTATTTTGCGTTTTACAAGGACACTGGCGGTAAATGCTATGCCAACAACTGGGTAGGTATACCTAATATCCATCATATTCTATAATATGAAAGCTCTCTTCTAATAATTATCAAAATTTGGATCATAGCCAGAAGTAATACCTTCTCTTCTCCTTCTTTTTTTTTGTTTTGTTTTTTCGTGGCTTTTTCGACTGTTTACCACCATTCTACCAGTGAAAATGTTCATACTGCCAATAAGAAGGTGAAAACTAAAAAGGTTAGTTTATTTCTTTCGTGCATTTCACAACAACCATAGACAATTGAATGAACTAAGTGGGTATTCGTCTGGGAGGCCATCTCTACGCGAGAAGGACTACTCGACAACGAGTATTTTATCGTTTGTGGCGCGCATGCTAGGGTAAACGAGAAAACAACTGACGACGAGAAAAATAGTCGTCACGCGCGCGACGTCTTTCATGGTGCGCATGCTAGCACCACTGGTAGCAAAACGACGGGTTTGCTTTATGTCAGTACAGTTGAAGCAAAAAGCCTATGTTCCGTAGGATACTTGCTCTTAGAGTTGAAGTGAATAACCTCTTTACTTTAACTTCCTATTGGAAACTAGAACCTTGACATGCCTAGACATATGAAGCTTTCTTTTACTTACTGGCCACTTGAAAAATATTGTTACGATTTTTTTTTGTCCGTCAATTTTCTTGTGTCTTGTCAGTCCAAGTCCTGTCTTTTAAAAATATATTCATTTATTCAATAGTTTTATAAATTATCCTGTACGAAAAGTTTTCTACCTACTCAAACCACATTATTATTATGAACGAAGTGGAACAGGATATGGATGAAGATCATTCATTGATATTTATAGAAGGTCAAAAGGGAAAGTCGGTTCTGCTTAGAGATGGATATAGATATAACTGCAGTTTGGAAAATAAAAATGGTACCTCCCTTTGGAGATGCGCTAAGCGCGAAGAATGCAGTGCATCTGTTGCACTAAACGAAGGACAGACTGTGGTCTTGAGGGAATCGGCTCACACTTGCGTAAGAAACACTAATAAAAATAAAATTGATCATGTGATGGATGAGTGCAAGAAAAAGGTTCGCTCAAAATTTACGCTGGTAAAAAAAATTATGGAAAAAAGTTTTTGGGGTCTGATATTGACATAATTCCTAATTATGACTCTAAAAAAGACACTTTATATCGTGCTAGACGTAAGTTTTTGAACCTACAGAAAACGGAATTTTCAGATACCAGAGCTTCTTTCAAAAGATTTTCTGGTCCGTATAGATGGCACTAACAATGATCAAATATTCATATTTTCAACAAATTTTTGTCGAAATACGGTAAAATATATGGCCAATGAAGATACAATGTTCTTCGGAGACGGCACTTATAGGGTACCCAATCTATTTCGCCAACTTTACACACTGCACGTGGACATTGACAGTTGTACAAAAAGAACAAACGTTGTGCCATTTTTATTTGCGTTGATCCCCGCGGTCTATATCCCAGACGTTTGGTTGAGTATCAAAGAAGAAGCTCTACAGAATTCGAGTTGTGATCAAATGTCAAAATTCATTGAATATTTCCAAAAACAGTGGATCATAAAGGTATCCCCAGAAAAAATTAGTTGCTTTGAGCAACGCCATCGCACTAATAACGCAACAGAAGGGCGCACAGAAGGTATAACACACGCGTGGGCACAAAAAAGACCTTGCCTTCATATGTACATGCGTTAAGAAAAGAAGCGCTCTGGCAAGAGTTAAGGATTAAACGAGCTCTATTCGAGGGGCAAAAACGAAAAAAAAATTATGTGATATTCGATAGAAAATACAGGCGCGAAGTTAAGAAATTGAACCGGCAAGAGATTACACCGTACCAATTTTTTAAAACATTATCACATTTAAAGCGTATTATTTTCGGAGACAGTTTTTAGTAAAACATGTTTTTCGTAGTGACGATTTTTTTTATTTCTGTGGAGATTGTTTTAAGTTGATTTTATTTTAATTTTATAATAGAGCTTGAAAAACAATATTTTTTGTAATTCTAGACTGACTGTACTTGTCGTTTGAGACACGCAGACTATTTTCATTTCCAGACGTTTTGCTACAAGGTCATTTTCGCATGTTAGTCAATTGTACTGAACGGTCGTTTTCCTACTTAGGGGTTCTGATAGGTACCCAAAAAAAAGTGGTCGGCCTAATCCTGCGTTGGCAGGTTCCTGTGTCCGACCGAATTTGTGGTACCACGTGACAGCTGCATTTTACCTCATCGAAAAATTGAATAAAAAAAACGGATTATATTAGCTAAATTAAACCTGTTGACGTTTGTGTCGGTCGGCCTCACCTTATCCTGGCAGTTTTTGCAGTCCGACCACATTTATAAAAAATATTTTCTTTTTTCAACATTGAAAATAATGGTTTCTTCATTGCTTCAACTGAACTTCAACGTTTAACGGACGCACTCTGAGGCTTGACCACCATCTAGCACAGTTGGAAGTGGAGTTAGAGAATATTAAATGGCATGTTGCGGGTTCGATTCCCGCCTCGGGACAAATGTTTGTACGATCTGCAGATATTTGTTCAGGGTGTTCTGGATGTTATCTATGTATAATAAAAAATATCTATCTATATAGTGTATTGTATTATGTCTATCAGTTATCTAGTACCCATAACACAAGCTCTGCTTAGGTTGGGGCTAGATAATGCTGTGTGAATTGTCCAGCATTATTTATTTATTTATTTATTTATGTTCTGGGGTTATGTGAAGTCCGTAGAGAGGGAGAGGACACCGTAACCCTAGACTCGGGCCATCTTCTCTACTTTCGCGAGGGTGATAAAACATCCCAGGGTGGCGTAGGTTTCCTCGTCAATAAGGCCCTCTCTAACAACGTCCAAGAAATCTCCAGTGTGTCGACCAGGGTAGCGTACCTGATCCTTCGGTTGTCCGAGCGGTACAGCATGAAGGTGATTCAGGTTTACGCACCGACCTCGGCACACTCGGATGATGAAGTGGAGGATATGTACGAAGACATATCCAAAGCCTTACACAACACCACTAAGGCACATTTCAACGTTGTTATGGGGGAATTCAACGGCAAGGTGGGAACCTAGACTGGCAACGAATCCCGGATAGGCCCGCATGGTTATGGAGTTAGGAATCACAGGGGGCAAATGCTTGTCAACTTCCTTGAGAAAGAGGGGCTGTTCTTAATGAACTCCTTCTTTAAGAAACAACCTCAAAGGAAGTGGACATGGCAAAGCCTCGACACTGTGACTAAAAATGAGATCGACTTCATCATGACGGATAGCAAGCACATGTTCAGAGATGTCTCAGTGATCAACAGGTTCAATACCGGATCTGATCACCGACTGCTCCGAGGCTCTCTGAATATCAACTTGAAGCTTGAAAGAAACCGTCTGATGAAGTCCACGCTCCGACCTAACCCAATCCAAATCATGGCGGGCACCGAGAAGTTCCAGCAGCTTCTCGGGAATAGATTTGTTGCCTTGAATCCCACTGATGACGCTGACGAGACCCTACACAATCTGGTCGAAACGCTGAGGGATGAGGGCATCAAGTTCTGTAAACAGCAGAGCACAGGCAAGAAATCCAAACTCTCGGATGAGACTCTCGGGCTGATGACAAAAAGACGGTAAACCCCCCAAGCGACTTCGTCAGAGAGGTCAGACCTGAACAAGCGAATTGCGTTGCGAAGATGGTACGACGCGACCTTCGGAGCTCCAACACACGCCTCATCGAAGAGGCGATAGAGCGAAGCCGAGGGTCCAACGTATTCACCCAGCAGCTTGGCAGGAGCCACCTGACGAAGCTCAGAACGCACGACGGGAGGACCGTATTGTCGAAGCCGGAGATCTCCGCCGAGATAGAGGATTTCTATGGCCGTTTATACGCTGCACATGCCTCCCATTCCCGACGAGACGACCATGATTCTAGAGCCAGCCTGACACGCCACTATACCGACGAACTGCCAGAGATAAGTCAAGACGAGATCGTGTTAGCTCCGAGGCAGCTTAAAAATAGAAAAGCCCCCGGTGAGGACGGAATAACTTCGGAGCTTTTGAAAGCCGGAGGTGCCCCTGTAATATAGGAGCTTCAGAACCTCTTCAACACCGTCCTTCACAGTGGGAGAACTCCAAAGGCGTGGAGCGGGAGTTTGGTGGTGCTCTTTTTTAAGAAGGGAGATAAAACCCTCCTTAAAAACTACAGACCCATCACACTCTTGAGCCACGTCTATAAGCTGTTCTCACGAGTGGTCAGGAATCGTCTCGCCAGGAGACTCGACGAGTTCCAGCCACCGGAACAGGCCGGGTTCCGCGGAGGATTTGGCACCATAGACCACATTCACACAGTGAGGCAGATTATACAGAAGTCCGAAGAGTATAATCAGCCCCTGTGTCTGGCCTTTGTGGACTATGAAAAAGCCTTTGACTCTGTCGAAACCTGGGCTGTTCTAGAATCCTTACAGCGATGCCAAGTAGACTATCGTTATATCGAGGTGCTGAGATGTCTCTACGAGGCCGCTACCATGAGTGTCCAAGTACAGGGCCAGCAGTCTAAACCCATCCAACTGCGCAGAGGAGTGAGACAGGGGGATGTTATATCCCCGAAACTGTTCACGAGGGCGTTGGAAGATATGTTTAAGACGCTGGACTGGAAAGGTAAGGGCATTAACATAAACGGCGGCTACATCTCACACCTGCGATTCGCTGATGACATAGTTTAAATGGCGGAGTCGCTAGAGGAGCTAAACCAGATGCTGGACGGCCTAGCCTCAGCCTCGCGACGCATCGGTCTTGGCATGAATTTGGATAAAACCAAAGTCATGATCAATGGCCTCATTGATCCGGGACCGGTCGTCGTACATCACACACCAGCGTTGCCACCTTGGTGATTTTATCACTAGCTAGCTTTCTCAATCAGGTATAAGAGGTAATTTGCTAAGATGGTTTACATCGTATATTGATAATCGATCACAGGTAGTCGTTCTCAATAACTACATCTCTAGTTGGGTTCCTGTTCCAAGTGGGGTCCCTCAGGGGTCTCTGCTAGGACCCTACTTTTTACATTATATGTTAGGGATATCGACTCATGCTTCAAATCATCAAATCTGCTATGTTTCGCCGATGATATGAAGATATTCTCCACTGTAACATCCAATCTTGACGTCGTTGCTCTTCAGTCAGATCTCTCCCGTCTGGAAGACTTTTGCCTATTAAATAAGCTTGAACTAAATCCCAGTAAATGTTTTGCTACTGCTATTACTCGTAAGCCGAAATACAGAAATACAATTTATTGATAAAACCAATTTACATGTCGAGTTTTTGTAGGGAATACACAATGTATCGAAGTCATAAATCAATAAAACAAATCACATGGAATCACAAAATTAAAATAAAGTCATAAATGAATATAGGGTTTACAGTTGTAAAAGTTCGTCAACAGAATAAAAATTCTGCTCGACAAGCCAACGTTTCAGTCTTAATTTAAAACACGATACTGCCATCAGCTGTGACAGAGTCTGGTAATTTGTTATACACTGCCGGACCCATCACATGAGTTAACTTTGAAGACTTCGTGAGAGAGCGGGCGATGGTCGCGAGCTTTCCGGCATTCCGCGTTCCGTACGAGTGGATGTCGCCGTTCTTCATGAACTCGTTCAGGTTCGAGCGAACATAAACCGCCACTTGCATGATCACAATGCAGGGTAGCGTAAGTATCCCGAGCGCTTTAAAATGTGGTCTGGCGGAGACATCTCGGCGGATGTTAACAAGGGTGCGTATGGCTCGTTTTTGCATACGGAAGGCGCGCTCCCAGTCGGCAGCTCGCCCCCATAGCTCCGCACCATACTGCAGCACCGAGTGGACTTTTGCGAAGTAGCAGCTACGAGCCACCTCCGCCGGCACCACGCGAGCTACCCGACGGAGCGCGTAACACGCGCTGCCTATCTTTCCGCACAGCTTATTAATATGGCTCTCCCAGGTGAGGGCTTTGTCCATTTCGAAGCCGAGAAAAGTGGTCGATTCGGATTGGCTGATGGCCGTTCCATTTACGCTGACTATCAGCTTCCTCACAGCTATCCCTGATAGTCGGAAGTGTAGGAAGTGGGTCTTGTTTAGATTGAGCCCAAAACCGTTTATCCCGAACCATCCCGAGAGAAGGGTGGCCGTCTCGTTCATCTTCTCCTCCAGCGCGTCTACGGACTGGGCGGTGACGATCGCGGCCACGTCATCTGCGTACATAAGTGTCTCCGCGGAGGTCACCGCTCCAGGCAGATCGTTTAGGAGGAGGGAGAACATTATATTCGAGACTGAAGACCCCTGCGCTACCCCCATGGTGGGAGATAAAGGCTCCGACCGTTCACTACCTCCAACAACTATTTGTGAACGATCACGCATCATATCCGTGAGAACGGCGTATGATGGTCCCTCGATCCCGTAGTGACTCATTTTGCCGGCGAGTACGGCGTGGCTGGCCACGTCGAAAGCTTTGGACAGGTCGCAGCACAACACGGCCACCTGCAGCTTCTGCTCACGTGCCGCCAGCGCACGCCGCACCACCTCGCGCGTCAGTGACGTCGTGGAGTACCCGGCGCGGTACGCGTACTGCCGAGGCGACAGGGCGTCTCAAGCCTCGGGCTATTCCAACGCGCTATGCACTGGCAGGGCAGCTACTTACTAAAGCTCCTGGTATGCGTGATCTCGGAGTCTACCACGACTCAAAATTACTCTTTGACGTTCACATTGACAACATAATTAGTAAGGCTTCGAGATCACTGGGATTTGTCATGCGAATCTCTTAGAGCTTTACCAACGTCAAAACTTTTAAACTTCTTTATTGCACGTTTGTAAGGAGTCACCTAGAATACGCGTCTCAGATATGGAACCCGTGCTACCAGAAGTACATAGATCGTAGGTATTGAAAGTATTCAAAGGCGGTTCTTAAGATAGGTACCTGTGTTTTAGAGTAAAGATTCCTTACAAATCTTTTACCTATGATGAACTCTTCAAGAGGTTCCATTTCTTTTCTTGCCACTCAAAAACAGGCGGAATATAGCTGATTATCTTTATATTCTTAAGATTATCAACAACGATGTTGACTGTCCCGAACTTCTTAGCAAATTAGACTTCAATGTACCGCGTAAGCAGCTTAGACACAATCCCCTACTATACATGTCCAACATGTTGGAACTAATTAAAGACAAAACTCATTTGTAGTGCGAGCGAGTAGAACTGTCAATGATTTCAGCAAGATGTTGAACATTGACCCTTTCAATACCAGCATTCACAGGGCAAGGCGATGCACGACTCTTAACTTCTTTTGCACATGATGTAGTTATAGGTACACTTAATTTTTATTATTTGCTTCTTTCTTAATTTTATTTGTTATAATTTTATTGCTTCAAAAAGTACGCAATTGTCGACGTAAAATTTTTTAGTGATCAGGTGATCACACTTAGGTAGTTTATTATAATTCTATTAGTGAATGCCTATTATTAGCTCTCTGTGTCTATTTTAATTTCTATTGTAATTAGATAAGCTGATGGCAATCCGAATTAATAAATAAAAAGAAGAATGAAAGAAGAAAGAAATAAATAAATAAAAAAATTGGTTGCCTGTAAAGTCGGTATACGGGCGAAAGTTTTACGTGACAACGACCGTAACGCAGTTTCTTGAAGTGAGCGGAGCGTAACGCAGTTTCTTGAAGTGTCACCCGGCAAACCAATTTATAAGACGTTGTCACGTCAAAAAACTAGATTTAGTGATTTTTTGGAGTAGGTTAGTGATATTCTGAAGAAAAAATCACTAAAAAATATATGATGATTTTTAGTGATATTTATCGAATCTCGAAAACTTTCGATACATACTTACCTACATATTAGCAACGAATCCCCCAATTTATGTGAAAATAGCACAATCCTTTTCTTAGACCGCCAAAACGTAATTAAACCATGAATCTTTATAGGTTCATGAAAAAAAAACGTTTTTGTTTGGTTATGCAAACCTACCTTGGGGAATTCCCGACTACTGATGAGAACTTATCATATCACGTACCTACTAAACTAGTTTATTTGAGTAAGTACCTATGTATTTAGTTAGGTGCTTGCTTCTGTTGCTAGGCAGTTCTTGCTAAACTTCGTTCGGGAAAGTAGGTAGGTAAGTGATCACATCGAAATCATTCGCCTAAGATTTGTGAAGTATTTCTTAGTTATTTCGCATTTAATAAGGACGTGTTAGTAAAAAAAAAGACTTTTATTACAAAAATATCGACAAGAATGGGAAACCTAAGAAATCAAGATGTGGTTACGGCCTGTAGCAAACGATAAGTACTACTACCTACAGCCTTTTGTAATTTTTATCAAAAGAAATATTTACAAGAATTGGCGACATTAAGAAACACATGTGTATAAAAAAAACACAAAATCAAATACCTATCTATCTAGCCTAGTGTCAAAAAATTTTGCTATTGAGATATGGTTTTTAGTTTCTTATTTTCACAAATACATTATTTTGTAGTAGGTACCTAGCGTGTAATTTCATTTTAAATTTTCTAGTGATTTTTGTCCAAAATACCCCCAAATCTAATCTATTGAGTTTTGAGACCAAATCCAGTGATTTTTTTTTCTGCAAGGTGGCAACACTGATGATATCTTAAAGAAAACAAGAGGAAGGTCAATACAAGGTGACCAATAAAGTAAACAGACCCTTGATTGAATGGATTTTAATAAACGGGGAATAGACCTGCCGAGCCACCCCGCCGTCGCGCCGCGCTGCTCCGTGCCGGCCTAAAATTATTTCAAAGTAAACCTAAAATCAGAACAAAGACTAGTGCAGTGCGACTAATAAAATTGATATTAGCGGGAAAAAAAGCACCGACACAACACCTTGGAAAAGGAAGAGAACCTAGGTACCTACATTGACCTTACAAAAGTTGGTGAGTAACTTATCTACCGAATTTTTTATTATTTTTATTATTGGGACTAACAGTGAAAGGATTACAACATTTTACAACACATCATACAATCAGGACCTAGCTAACAAGCGTAGGAAAGGTAAGGTGTGCGCCGCTCAGAGCTTGCACACCAGCCGCTCTCACAAATTCAGCTGCTTTTTGGCACCGCACATCTACAACAAGGTAAACACTATTCTGAACATCTTTCCTCTACCCCGCATTAAGAGTACTCGGCCTGGATTGGGCCGAGTACTCGGAAAACCCGGTATCGAGCGGCGCGAGGATATTTCCCATCTACAGAGCGAATACGTAAACAGCGGCGCGATATTGCAGCGCGACGAATCTGTACACGGGGAATTCCCTTTGTGCTGGGAAAACCCTAATTTCATAATTTGTCAACTCATTTGTCTCTTTTGTATGAGTATTCACGTAGCACAGGTTACGCTCGTGTGTTTAATCAATTATTTTATGTGGAAAACGCGCAACGCGCCGAAAAACTAGTGTTTTTACATCACAATCTTCCTCTCTTAAATTTTAAATATTACATAGTCATACCTAATAATTTCTATTAAAGATTCTTATGTACGTTTTCAATACTTTTGCTGTTCTCATGTTCCTGATGTTTTAATGTGTCTAATAATAATGATAAAAACTAGCTTTTTGTCTTAATTTTTCCCTGCAATTTAATTAAGGCCGAGTACTTGGTACTCGACCGTTAATACTCGGTGTTCGGCCGAATCTTAAAAAAGGCCAAAATCGCCGAGTACCGAATCCAAACCGAGTACTCCTTCCATGTCTAACAAATACACTTTATTGCACACCAAAAAAATACAGGAAAAGAGAGTTATAGAGTTGTACAATGGGCGGCCTTATCGCTAAGAGCGATCTCTTCCAGACAACCTTGGGATGGACACGAAGCAGTTGTGCTTGTAAAGACGGTGGCGTATTACTTAAATATACAATACATACATATATTAAATAACATAAAATATACTAATATTACTAATGTACTATAATAATAATACCAAGTTTTATAAAAATATTAAAAAGAAAGATGCAAAATAAAAAACTAACAATTTATTACTGAAGAGAGATAGTGTTTATAGATCAAGAGACTGCGTGTCTTATAGTAGTAGGTAGAGCATTCCACAGCTTTGTGGCACGCACGGAGAAGGAAGAGCTGTGGGTGTGGCAGGAGCGGGTTTTCAGTGAGAGGGTTTCGGTGGAACGAAGTGAACGGGAATGAGTTTGATGGACATACTCAAATCGGAGTAATATGTTTAATAGATTCTAGTTTTGTTTCAAAATCAAGCTGTACTCTGAAACAAAACTAGAATTTAAGTTTTATATTTAGGTTTTAGAAAAAACCTCCCTAGGGACCTCTCTAGGGTCTCTAGGGACTACAATACCTACTATAAAATCAAGCTGTACTCTACAGTATGTAGTCCTTGGAGACTTGCAGTTACAGGTTTTTTCTAAAACCTATAGCAAGCTCCAGCCTCTGACAATACAGGTTTTATTATAGTTGCACACTGTACTTATAATAACTAAATTTTAAGTAAAACCTATGTGTAGAGGAAATAAACTAATTATTATTATTATTTTACATGGTAAAACCAAGATTTATCCTAACTTCTATGTGTCCTCTCAGTTAGTGGGGGTCAAAATGTGGCCAAAAGTATTACATGACAACCTTGACTTAGTAGCGCTTAAAATAAGAAAATAATACTGAAGATTATTAACATTATTGAGTAAATATAAATAGGCATAAGTTTGCTGTAATCAGGTCTAATCTAATGGGTAGCTTATGAAATCAATAATAATAAGTAGGTAGGTAATTATGAATCAGCAACTTACATCAGACTTATGTAACAAAGTATCAGGGGCCATGGTGGTGGCCCTGCCATGTAGATGGCCGCCACCAGAAACCCTTTACAAATGTTCAGCTTTCGGCATCTTTGTTAAACATATAAAACCTAGGGTCTGAAAATTATATAAGTATACAGGATGTTATATATGTAAGTATACAGGATGTTTGGTATTGCAAAGCACATAATTTTTTAGGGAGTTGGCAACATTTCTCTGGTAGAATGAAATGTCCTATGATGTATATCACTTATAAGCACTTACCTATCTTAACTTAACTACTTTATTATGCTAAGTAACAGAATTATAAAGTCTGTAAACATAAAACTAAATGAAAACTTTACGACACAGGAATTATCCTAGTGTAAAGTTTTTAGCGCTAACTGTGAACTAACATAAAGTAAGTACATCATTATTAAGTAACCTACCTACTCTTATCCTTTTATGTATGTCTTAGCTGTCTGTGCCTTAAATAAATAAATTATTATTATTATTATTATGTGTCACGGTCGATATGGATTTTGTAAGATTTTTTCAAATCACTAAAAATCTCATATCTTTGTCACAATAGATACTTAAATATATTTATCTATTGTGTCCTTGTGGAGTTTACTGGACACAAGGAAAAATCAAACATCTTTTTTTCAAGGTCCAGGTCATTGACCTTGATGTCTGATGTCAGTGTCCTTGAGGTCAAGGTTTGAACTTGACCTTTTCCTTGACGTTTGACCTTTTCTTCTTTTTTCAAGGTTAAGGTCATTGACCTTGATGTCTGATGTCAATGTCCTTGAGGTCACTGACTTTGACCTTTTCTTGGGAAAAACGTTGGTTTTTGCTAGAGGTCATTGAACTTCGAGGTCAATTACACTCAAATTAAACTTAATCAACTCACGTCGAGGTGCTCTGTGTCAGGGTAGATTTTAATTATTATTTGAATTTATAACAATTCAGCCAACTGCAGATTGTTGCAAACAATCTACAGGTTGCTCAAAAATTCTGATATTCAGACGACCACGGCAGCGGGCGAAGGTCTGCCTGCGGCGCAGGAGGTTGCGGGTTCGATTCCCGCCTCGGGACAAATGTTTGTACGATCTGCAGACCTTCGTCCAGAGCGTTCTGGATGTTTTCTATGTATAATATCTTTAGTATAGATAGATAGTCGTCCAACGATACATTAGCCGGCACGACCTCCGCAGCTCCGTGGGTACGACATAGTTGGAACACAGTTCTAACGATACATTAGCCGGCACGACCTCCGCAGCTCCGTGGGTACGACATAGTTGGAACACAGTTCTAACTCTAACCCTGTATGGATAGTTTTTTTGTAGGTACATAGAAAACACCCAGTACACCCGAAACAAATATCTGCTGATCGTACAAATACTTGTCTCGAGGCGGGAATCGAATCCGCAACCTCCTGCGTCGCGCGCGGGCCTCCGCGCTCCGCCCGCTGCGGCACCTCGGCCGCCCGCGCCGCGCCTCGCATCCCCAGCCCACCGGCCCGTAGCTACGCATTCACTTACCGATCTGATTAATGTTGCACTCAAGCGACACTATCACACGTACTTAATACAAAAGATCTATCAACCTGGTTCTGATAACATGTCATGGTGTTGTGTTGGGCGGCTCGGATTGGATGCAGTCAGATGTACCCTGAGGTGCTGAGCAGTATCACACTCGGTGCTGGAGCAACCTAACCTGCATAAAATGTTTTGTTGTCTGTCACGGCTCACCTTCCGTCATCATGCAGAGGTATGTCGGCATCGCTACTTAACTAAGAGTTGGCCCCTAACAATATCGTCGTGAGCGCTTTACTTCAAGTCTGGACTCTAGTGGACCAGACTCTAGACTTGAAGTAGAACGCGAAGTGGACTTGACTGTCCTGGACTAGGGTAGATCCTAGTCCAGAACTGTCAAGTCTACTTCAGTACAAAAGTAAACAAATGGGAACTTGGCCACGGATTAGTAACATCTTTATTATTATTTTAATGATTTCACTTTATTAACAACGAATCCAAAATAAAATGAGCTACCGACTAAGTTTGAAACTAAAATATCATCGCGTTCTGGTTTTCTTATTTCGTACTATCGCTAAAACTATATGTATAGATGCAAGACAAGACCAAATTAAAAAAATTTAAAACCCGCCGACGTTTATTGGCTGAACAGATTTTCATGAAACATGGCTAAGAACACTCGGGATAAAATTATCTATGACCCAAAAAAAGCTAAACGAAAATCGGTTCATCCGTTTGGGAGCTACGATACCACAGATAGGGCGATTGTGCACTACAAGGAATTTTACTGTCCGGCAGTCCGATATGGCACGCCATATAATGTATATACTAGTTTGTGCACTATAGTATACGTAATTTTACCGTGCGATATTTTACTTTTTCGAACGTAATGTAATTTCGCGTGCGTGGCGTGTAGTTTAACTGACGGAGAACTGAAAAGAGACTGAAAAGATGGAGCTAAACTGAGGCGTATCATCCGAGTAAAGACGGACAAGTGCACAAGCCAATCATCCGTTTTTTTCATGCCACTTCGGACCGTAAAAAATCGGACTGCCGGACAGTAAAATTCCTTGTAGTGCACAATCGCCCATACACAGACGTTAAACATATATCGATACCTTTGGGCTCACTTGGCGTAAAGGACATTTGGTCGAAATTGACTTAATAATGCAGTTTTACTCAGTTTTTAATTCTCTACCGAACTGTATACTTATTTAGTTTCTTCAAATTCGCAAAAAAATGACCTTTACGACCTTGCAAAGTGTAAATGACAGAACGTTACCGAAGTGTGGTCAGCTGGGTAGTAAAAGAAAAGCACGCAAAAACTTTTGGGTCATAAATATAAATATTTTAACAAATTGTCCTGTAGGTACGACCTTGCAAAAATTTATTTAAAAAAATAATTTGTCCTCAACGACATTTCAAAATTAAATTTAAAAAATGTTCTTGACGACTGAACTAAATAACAGTATATACCTCTACATTCATTCATTAGTGAGCAATTTTGTTATTTGAATATGCGCACTGATTATTGGCAAATCATTTAACGTTGTATCTTGTTAAAAACTCCCTTATTTGAGGTTCAAAATAAGTACTGTAGTTTACCACCCTCGCGAAAGTAGAGAAGATGGCCCGAGTCTAGGGTTACGGTGTCCTCCCCCTCTCTACGGACTTCACATAACCCAGAACAACTCCACTTCCAACTGTGCTAGATGGTGGTCAAGCCTCAGAGTGCGTCCGTTGAACGTTGCCAGGGTCGGTTTGCGTAATGAATGGTAGCCTGTTGTAGCCCGGTGATTCCTAGCACCCCCTGCCCCGCCGTTACCATGGCCGCTACCATGGCCAGGAATAGCGAGGCGGCCGGGAACTGGGGGCCATTTTTTGGCGTGTACAATCATTGAGGGAATGCCCATAATCCCCACGCTGGGCATGCGGGTTGGGGATCGCAGTTCGGTGAAGTTGTTCTGCAGGGGGCGGTGCTGCCCGCCCCCCGGTGCGTGTGTCCCTTAGTCGCCTCTTGCGACACCCACGGGAGGAGTTGGGGTGGTGCAATTCTATGCCGGCACCACACGGCATCGTTGGACGTGATGTGTAAATTATCAAACCCTTCTTCAAATCCTAAATCGGGGGCGAAGCCCTAAAAAAAGTAGCCTATTGTTTAACTTAGGCTAAATTCTAAAATCTAAATGTATGCGAAAATTTATTATGATCTGTTCAGTAGTTTTGGAGATCCTAGGTAACAAAAATTGCACATTTTCACAAAGTTTCGCATTTAGAATATTAGTAGGATAGCATATCTTATGCCGAGGTTTCCAGAAGATTAATCGAACCCTTCAACACCTGCTTCCAGCAAGATAGCGCGTGCGTCGGTGGTGCGGCGAGAGCCACCTCCATGAACACAAAACTCACACAACAGATTTTGTCAGATACCAAGTTATTTTAAATTTCAAGTCAAAAGGACGTACAGAGCGAGATATATGTAGGTAAAGGTTTCTTTCTGTACCGAAACCCTAATAAAACCAGCTAAGTGCCCACCGCGTATAGGCACGAGTGCATTGGCATTTATTTACGGTAGGTACCTACATAGTATTGTGAGAAGAACAAAAGGCGGTAGTAGGGCGAGTCGGTCGCCGCCGCGGCCGGAGCGCGCGCACAATGCCGGTAACCCGAGCCGGCGCGGCGGCGCGCGGCGGGCGGCGCGGCGCGGGCATATAGCGCGCGCGGCGCGGCCGCCCCCGCACTCCCGACCCGATGCGCGCGATGGTGACCCGCGACAAGAGCGACTACTGTCGGAAGGTGCACGACAAGGTGCAGCGCGAGAGGGCTGCGCGGGACGACTCGACCGACCTCAGTCCTGGCTAATACTCGCCGTTTCTTTCAGAGGCAGATGGCGATCGAGCGCGCCGCGGCCCCGCCGGGCGCCGCTCCCGCCGCCGCCGAGCCGCCGCCGCCGCCGCCGCCGCCGCCGCCCACGTGCGTCATCACACTGGAGCACGGCGACCACCTCGACTCTACGCTCTACAGGCGAGTGCCCTTCCCCTCCCCCCGGCCACCCGCGCCACTGTCAGCTGCAGCGCGCTGACCCCGTCCGACGTTTCGTTTCAGATTCGAGAAAGGCTGCCGCCTCCGGTTCTGCCCGGGGCCGTCGCTCCTCGGGCGCAAGGTGTTCCTCTACACCAACTACGTGCTGGTGGATGACCGTGAGTGAGGTCGCGGGCGAGAGGGCTCCGGGCGCGAGTGGAGCATGCGGTCACGTCGGTACCTACCTTGGTTTCAGCGGAGGGGCGCGGCGAGCAGGCGGAGTTCATCCGCAACCAGTACTACGGGCTGGAGTGGTGTGCGGGGGTGGGCGAGGGTGGTGCGGCGGGCGAGGGCGCGGGCGCGGGCGCGCTGGTCACGGACGCGGACCTGTACTGCGAGCTGGTGCTGCAGCGCGCCGGCTCCTTCCACTACTACTACGTGTACGACACCGCGTGAGTATACCCAACCCGCCGCGCGCGCTGCAGCGACGAACCCGCGGCGCAGCACTGACCGACTGACGGCGCGGGCTCGCAGCGAGTCCGCGGTGGGTCCGCAGGGCTCCGGCTGGTTCGGCGTGGCGCCCGCGCTGCACGGCGGCCTGCCGCTGGACGGGCTCGCCTGCCAGACCGTGCTCGCCAAGTGCCTCGGCCCGCTGGCGCGCTGGGAGCGCGTGCTGCGCGTATCCAAGGAGTCCGGCTACAACATGGTGCACTTCACGCCGATCCAGGTACCGCGGACCGCGCCCCTCCCCGCCCGCGCCCGCGCCCGCGCCCCCGCACTGACACACGCTCTATGCGTTCGCAGGAGCTGGGCGCCTCCAACTCGAGCTACAGCATCGCGAACCAGCTGCGCGTGAGCCCGGCCTTCGGCAAGGACGCCTCCTTCGCGGACGTCGAGAACATCGTCTCCAAGATGCGCACCGAGTGGAAGGTGAGCCGCCCCCGCGCCCGCGCCCGGCCCGCGCCCGCACCTCCCCCCCCCCCACACTGACCACTCCGCCGGGCGCAGGTGCTGTCGATCTGCGACGTGGTGCTGAACCACACGGCCAACGAGACTGCGTGGCTCGCGACGCACCCGGAGGCGACCTACAACTGTGACAACTGTCCGCACCTGCGGCCCGCCGCGCTGCTGGACGCGCTGCTGGCGCGGCTCACGGCGGACGCGGCGCGCGGCGACCTGGAGGCGCGCGGCGTGCCGCGGCGCGTCACCTCGCACGACCACATCGAGGCGATCCGCCACCTCCTCTCCTCGCAGCTGCTGCCCGAGGCGCGCCTGCATGAGATGTACGCCTGCAACGTGTCCGAGATCGTGCAGGAGTTCTGTCGCCTCGCGCGCAACAAGGTGCCGGCGCCGCGCGCCGCCGCCGCGGAGGAGGCGCCGGGGGAGGAGCTGAAGCTGGCGCCCGACCCGCTGTACCGGCGGCTGCGCGCCTCCGTCGACATGGAGGCGGCGCTGCGGCTGCACAACGTGTACCGCGCCGAGTGCGCGGACGAGGACGCGCGGCTGGCGCGCTGCTGCGACTCGCTGCGGCGCGCGCTGGAGCGGCTCAACGAGCGGGCCGCGGAGGAGCTGCGCGACCACCTGCGCGCCGCCGTCGACAACGTGTGCGCCGGCCTGCGCTACGAGCGCCTGCAGGAGGACGGCCCGCGCCGCGAGGAGGTGTCGGAGCGCTGTCCGCTGGTGCCGCGCTACTTCCTGTGGCCGGGCGGCGGCGCGCGCTCGCTGCAGGAGGCCGAGGAGGCGGTGTACGGCGCGCAGGCCTCGCTCGTCGCCGCGCACAACGGCTGGGTGATGAACGCGGACCCGCTGAAGGACTTCGCGGCGCGGGCGGCGGGCGCGCGCGTCTACCTGCGCCGCGAGCTGATCGCCTGGGGCGACAGCGTGAAGCTGCGCTACGGGGAGGCGCCCGAGGACAGCCCCTTCCTGTGGGCGCACATGCGCGCCTACGTGGAGCTCACGGCGGAGCTGTTCGACGGGCTGCGGCTCGACAACTGCCACTCGACGCCGCTGCACGTGGCCGAGTACATGCTGGACGCGGCGCGCAACGTGAAGCCGGACCTGTACGTGGTCGCGGAGCTGTTCACCGACTCGGACGCGGTCGACAACATCTTCGTGAACCGGCTCGGCATCACGTCGCTGGTGCGCGAGGCGCAGAGCGCGGGCGACGCGCGCGAGCAGGGCCGCCTGCTGCACCGCTTCGGGGGCCGGCCGGTGGGCGCGTTCCTGCGCGGCGCCGCGTGCGCGTCGCCGGCGCGCGCCGCCGTCGCGCACGCCATGCTGCTGGACCAGACGCACGACAACCCCTCGCCGGTGGCGCGGCGCTGCGCGGCGGACCTGCTGCCGTGCGCGGCGCTGTGCGCGGCGGCGTGCGGCGCGGGCGGCTCCACGCGCGGGTACGACGAGCTGGTCCCGCAGGCGGTGCACGTGGTGGACGAGACGCGGCTGTACGCGGCGTGGGGCGAGGGGCCGGGGGAGGTGGGCCCCGCGACGGGCATCGTGGCCGGCAAGCGCGCGCTCAACGACCTGCACGCGGAGCTGGCGCACCAGCGCTACGACGAGATCTACGTGGACCAGCTGGACGACGACGTCGTCGCCGTCACCAGGCACCACCCCTCCGAGCGCAAGGTACGCGGCGCGAGCCCTTCTTTACTAACCGCCGATCCGCCGATCCGCCTCAAAACTTATACATCGTGACCTCTTCTAAATTCATTTTAAAAGAACTTAAAGGCATAATGAATTTAGTCTTCTTTTAAAAAGTTATTCATTTATTTCACTTTCCAACGATATGCTACATGGCCACGCGCCACGTGGTCAAACTGAGAGATACCTACTTGTCTGCTAGGATCATGACTAAGCGGACACTTTTTGTGTTTTGTTCTTCTGGGTAATTTAGGAGATTGAAGGAGTCATGCCCGTTATTTACAAAACTGCATCTACGAGTATAACACCTATCCACAAAAAGGGCTCCAAACGCGAGGTGTGCAACTACAGACCATTTCAAAGCTGTGCGCGCGCTAAAGTCCTTGAGAAGGTTGTTCACGAACAAGTATATCATCAAGCACAGCATGGGTTTCTCAAAGGTAGGTCTACTACCACTAACCTTGTGACTTTTATCGATGCTGTCACCGCTGGTACGGAGTCAGGGAGTCGAGTGGAGACAATCTAAACGGTGTCTTAATGTATAATTCGGATTCCTACCAAATACATTACTCAAAGAAATATAAAAGCTTAGTGCAACAAAAATCCTCTACATATTGTATTTGACTACCTAATGTAGTGTGGGGCTTATCAAGTGGCGAAATAAAGAGTTTAGGCCATAAATTCGACTTGTAAATTTTTGTCAAATGAGCGCCTAACTGGCTATGCTCAAACCCTGCTTACTGCTTACTGCGTGTCAAACCCTGCTTACTGCTTACTGCGTGTCAAACCCTGCTTACTGCGTGTCAAACTCTGCTTACTGCGTGTCAAACCGCATACAAAAGCTAGTTAAAAGATGTTATTTTAAATTTAACATTTTATTCGAATTAATATCCGGATTTCTGATTGATGATGAAATAGAGATGGGAGTTATTGGGCATTTTTTCCAACAGTTATTAGTTGGGTATTTTGTTCTAATAACGTTAGAACCAACTGGCACCCAATAACGTTACAATACTTAATACTTGATAATACCTAAACATGACCTTAAAATAAATGGATTAGATAGGTACCTAGTTATTATACCTACCTACATAATAACTGACTGTCTCGTTTACTCGCATCAGAATCCTGGTGTTAGACAAAGATGCCGACAAGTACCTATTAGTTATTTATTAGTACATTATGGTACTAGGTAGGCTGACGCCTTTGATCTTGCGGTAAATCCCGACAAATCACACGACAGCGTATTAGGGCCAGGGTTGTCACAAGTATAGAATATCTATTCACTTAATTATTTATTTGAGATCAACATCATCATCAACGTTATGTATGACCTATTAAATTATTTATTAATAAATATAAAAAATATTAATTAAAATTAATTATTAATAGCAAAAATAGCTTTTAGAAAAAAAACGGGTATGTTTTATGTAGCTAGGTACTTATGTAATGTAGGTGCATAATAATATGTTATTAATGTTGTCAAAGAATTAGCAAGCTGAACTGGCAGTGATGGGCCGGTCATATCTCGCGAAGAATCGACAACCGCTGGGGTAAACGTGTTCTTGAGTGGAGACCGCGACTCGGCAAACGTAGTGAAGGACATCCTCCGGCCAGGTGGGATGACGATCTGCGATAGACTGCAGGCAGATGCTGGATGCGGCAAGCTGAAGACAGGGCGCTATGGGGCTCATTAGGGGAGGCCTATGTCCAGCCGTGGACTAATATAGGCTGATGATCAATGTTGTTAATGTTTCCTTCGATAATTTCTTCTCGTACTTTTCCTTTTTCAAAATGCAAACTCCAAATGTATGATTTTTTAGGCTTTCGCAAGTTCTTCCAACTAAATCAGGTCTTCTACAAGCTACAATACAAAATTTGCATCTGGAAATTATAAAAAGTTTTTCGCATGCAGCATGCAGTGTAATGTTCAAGCAGCTCGCAGGATCTACATTCATTCTAGAAGTATGAATCCCGCCTACAAACTTTAAAATTTCCCCTATTTTGGTCAGACGATACTCTAGTTAACGTTAAAAAAAAACATCGGCCATCTTGGATTTGATAAAAAATCCCATATTCATAATTGGCACCCTCAAATTAGTCGAAAACGATACCCATGAGTGAAATATGAAATAAATAAGTATCCGCCATCTTGGATTTGAAAAATAACCCCATATTCGTAATTGGCACCCTCAAGTTAGTCGCAAACGATACCCATGAGTAAAATATAAAATAAACTAGACGATCGCCTCGCGGTTTCACCCGCGTAGTTCCCGTTCCCGTGCGAATTCCGGGATAAAATATAGCCTATGTCACTCCCTGAAAAGTAAGCTTCCTAACGGTGAAAGAATTTTTCAAATCGGTCCAGTAGTTTCGGAGCCTATTCAATTCATACAAACAAACAAAAAATCAAACCTTTCCTCTTTATAATATTAGTATAGATAAGTATCCGCCATCTTGGATTTGAAAAATAACCCCAAATTCGTAATGGAGCCCTCAAGTTAGTCGAAAACGATACCCATGAGTAAAATCAGATATCAATAAATATCCGCCATTTTGGATTTGAAAAATAGCCCCATATTCGTAATTGGCACCCTCAAGTTAGTCGAAAACAATACCCATGAGTAAAATACGAAATAAATAGGTATCCGCCATTTTGGATTTGAAAAATAAACCCATAGCCGTAATTGACGGCCGCTGGTCTTCAAAACAGACAGCGCTGCAGTAATAAACGCACTCAATAGGACAGAAACGAGATCAAAAACAATTGTAGAATGCCACAACGCTCTACAAAGTCTCTCTGAACATAACAAGGTCAGCATTGAATGGACAGAGAGTCGATCCTGTGCAGGCAACTTAAAAGCAGACAGACTAGCAAAAGAAGGAGCGAGACAGACCCCAACAAAACAGGACATCAGTCTCTCAAATCCGCCCTCAGCGGAAGTAAAAAACAAACTAAAACTAAACATAGAAAAAGAACACCAAAAATTATGGGAGCGTCGAACAGACTGCAAACATACAAGATCAATATTCCCCTCCAAAGATAGAAAAACCACAAACACGCTGCTCAAGATGAGCCGCGAGGACCTACGAACAATGGTGGGCATCATCACAGGTCACTGTGAACTGAACCATCATCTGCTCAAGACTGGAGCCACAGACAGTAGCCTATGTCGCGGCTGCTTCCAGGAAGAAGAGACTGTGGAACATGTAGTGGTTCACTGCACGGCCACAGAGGAGGCCAGACGGGTAACGGGATTGAAGACTCTCATAGAGGGATCTAACCCGTCCTCGCCCACAGAAAAGCTGAAACGAAGCTGTCAATCGCCAAAAGTCCTGCTCCGGTACTTCAAGGGCTGGTTAGGGCCTGGTTAGGCAGGAGGACAATGCACAATACACTCCAAAGCGAGATGTCAGTGCAGATCCCAGTTCCCCCACTCAGAATTAGAATTAGAATTAGACGGCCTCAAGTTAGTCGAAAACGATACTTACCCATTGTTCTATCAAATTAATAAATTAATAAATAATGCTGGACCATTCACACAGCCTAGCTAGCCCCAAGCTAAGCAGAGCTTGTGTTATGGTTACTAGATAACTGATATACTTAATAAAATACACTTCATAGATAGACTTTTTTATTATACATAGAAAACATCCAGAACGCCCTGAACAAATATCTGCAGATCGTACAAACATTTGTCCCGAGGCGAGAATCGAACCCGCAACCTCTTGCATCGCAGGCGGACTTTTGCCCGCTGCGCCTCAGAAGTCGTCAAAATTTAACAATATTATATGTGTTTCGAAACGGACAGCATGGTTTGAAGAACTGCATTTGAAATATGGATGTATATATATGTCTCTATGATAGTTTTCTTGGGAATAATGCCTTAGTTCCTCCGTCAAACTCATAGCAGCAAGTGTCTGTCATTGTGACTGTCAATGTCAACTCATAGCGTTTGAAATTTTCAGCGGTGTATGCGGAAAATTTTGTGTTTTTATGGTTTTTTTGGTGAAAAAACGATGTTTATGGTGAAGTACAAGCATTTACTTTGTGCAAAATTCGTGCCCATCTCTCCGAGTTATAATCCCGACCACTGGCTATGAGGTAAGCGTGGAAAACTCAATCACGAGCCTGGCACAAAGTTCCCATCGGATGGTACGTAATACTTTGTTTATTCATGTCGCCGGCACCATCAGGCCGGCCGGTACACGCACGAGTGTGATCCTCTAGTACAGTTTGTCTTATCAAGTTATTGCGATAATAACCCAGGTTGAAGTACATAACCTATAGACGGAAGGTGCGGTGGCACCTTTTAGCACCCTATATAGATCATGTTAAATCATTTTGCAATCTCTAATTGAGTGTTACAAACATACTTTTGATGAAAAGATGATGATTTAGTAACATGACTACTATTATAAACAGATTTATGTGCATGTAATAGGTATGAAATAATTGTTTGAAATAAAAACATCATTGACACCAAAGTTTGACAGGGCAAGACATACAAATGCCTACATAAATAACATATCGAAATCTTCGTAGGCTACCTGGTAGTACCTACCTACCTGGTTTGGTAAATAAAAAGTTGACACATTAATGCTAAAAGCTGTCATACTAAACACTTGTAGGATTGTCAGAAAAATCCTGCAAAATGAACGACCTAGCACCTGAAGTGCACTTGCCTGAGGCCCATGTGCTTTGTTTTTTACCGGTTTTTCACAGAGAAGATTAAACCTTAGCACAATAATAATAATCATAATAATAAGTCCCCAGGTTCGGTTTGTACTGTTAGAGGCAGAATCACCACTTTATTTTGAATAATCAGAATTTTGCTACATATTTCATTGTTACTGGCAGACAGAGTACAGAGAATATATCAGAACAAGAGCTGATTTTTGACTAACTAATCTATATTGTATTGGAATTTAAATATAATATTATGAAAATGCCATAAGTAGGTATATAATTATAGCTTTCTTTTGCTTAAATTATTTAAAGAACAGAACCTACCTACCTTATAACTATTAAGTTAAAAGGTTCTGCAAATTGACCTTTCACATTACAGCTTGTAAATAAAGTTACCTGCAGGTATGTTTAACACTTACTCGGAGTAAGGTGCCAAACATAAAAATACTTTGTAGTCTCTCATAATATGTTACTTTCATTGCATTGAAACTGAATATTATGCTCTAGATCATTGTCATGGTGATCTCCGACATTTTGAAGTACCTATCTAAAACATGATTTACTTCCAAGATCTGTTGACACCAGTTGGAATGAACATCACATATTGAACCTAGTTTCACATTCCCAGAATCATAGGTTATTTCCACAGTTGTTTCCTATGGCTTTCATAGAACAACTTTATTTAATAGTAAGTACCTAAAATTAGTTCTATTATTGACCCCGTATTATTCTGAAAATCATTTAGACCCAAAGTTTGAAATAATCAAAATTAAATTCTCTGCAACAAACTAAAAATGATCAAGACAAATACAGATTACTATTATTAACGTAGGATGTCCAACAGCAGGGCAATGGCATTCCTTTCAATTAAAGACAAATTCCTACTGCTATTTTGTTTGAGTTAGTGCAACTTACTTCAGGTAAAGGTTAGTGCTCACCAACACACCATCAGAATCTGGTATATTAAATTTTTATTACAATATTCACAAGTCACAAGAGTCACAAGAGCTCAAAGTTTTTTCTTAGTTTTGTTAATTAAGTAGCAGAGGATCATTACATAATTATTTGGTTTACAATAAATACTTTGAAACCTCATAGATAACCAAACCTTCACAGTTGGTTTCACTCGGATGTGATCCACTTTTGACGAGATGCATCGGATGCACTCATTTGAACGAGAGGTTCCAGTCAGGTGGGCAATGACCCTATCAAATATCTGACACTCAAGCCAATATGTGGGACTATACCATTTCATACCGGTAAACGAAACTTATTATTTTAAGTATAAAATAAGGGAAACTTTATCCTATCGTCAGAAACAATGTAACTGGAACTAATAATGGTGATGTTCATGAGAGAGTTATGTTATAGTTTGACCAACTAACAGTCAAATAATCAACATAATACCGGTATGGTACTTATTGCCCCTGGCCTCGGAGGCTATATCCTAAATTAGGGGCCATCGCATGCTTACTTGGGCTAGGCGATGATGTTATTGGAGCTGTCTTGACGACGATTCAGGACACTACTACGGCAGCATGCCTCTCGGGGAGGTATAGCGGCATGGCCGTCTGCCAGCCAAATAATCTAAACAGAGTATCGGAACGGTACTTATTGCCCCCGGCTGCGGAAGCTGTATCCGGAACATGGGGCGTGGCATTATAGACATCAAATGAAGGCTATTACAGTAAAATAGTACAATACTTCTCATTATTATATCTCTTCTCATATTAACCAAGTGTGCCTTTTGCTCCTACGGCTAATAAATTTATGAGTGTGAGTATTACCCCATTCATGGCCTGGACTCTGCGGTGTGACCCGCAGAGGTGGCGACTCTGGTGCCCCGTTGCTAAACCTGATAGGTTAAACTAGCAGATGGACACTAACAATGTTAACTCCAGTGCGGAGGAGATAAGGATGCAATTTTTCGTTAAGCCTTCAATGGGTCGAATGGTACTTAAATACCTCTGGCCTCGGGGACCGTATTTAAAAGAGGTTTCCTAGGTGACACTTCATCATCATCAGCCTATATTAGTCCACAGCTGGCTATAGGCCCCGCTGGCACTTGGTCTTAAAAGCGATACCTCGCTATAACAAGGTCAGGTCGACTTTTATAACACCTTCAGTCGAAGTGTGATCAGTCTTGTCTGAATATACACGTCGCCCTCGGAGACTGTATCCGGATAATGGGGCATACATACCAGGTGATTTACGCCCCAACAAAGTGACCGACATTTTGCCAATATATTCGAGCCTGAGAAGATAGCACACAATCTATGATAATGCTTCTGGCTTATACATTTTAAATCTTGTATTGAGGTTCTGTCTGAGCTCCTTTAATGTTCTCTCCCCAGTGAAGTCCCCCCTCAGATGGAGACACTGGAACTTTTGGTAAAAAAGTGTGGGGGGGGAAGGGGGGTTAGACGGTACGGTGAAGTAGACAAGTGGTAAGACTAGGCACGTCACCCACTGTCCTGTATCAGATTGTCCATCATTATCACCAACCAAGGTACCATTACCCTTTACCGTCGGATATGACGTGGTTCTCCGCAATTAGATATATATCGTCTAGCGGGAACACCATGGAGTTATGGTGTCAGTGGATTCATAACCAAGTATTTTTCATGAAAATAATAAAATACCCAAGCAGACACCTGTTTTGGTGTTTTCTGCAACTGGACCTGATTCAAGTACTTATGTTGTTCAGTTCAGAGAACTAAAAAGCTATATGTAGATATCATTAACTACCATCTTTATATTACATAGAAATACCGATAATTACACAGCAAGGGTTATAGCGAAATAACCCCTTGTAAATAAGTTATCCATACCATAACATATTTTATTTTATATTTGTAATGTAATAATGTTAAAAGTCCCATTTGAACTAAATGCAATTTATTGACAGTTAATTAAAGATATACTTATGAAGTATGTTTATGTGAATCCCAGATCTCATAATAGCAAGATCAATTAAATTTATTGATTCTAAAAATGAGCACATTACCAAGCATGTGATCAACAAATAAATCCTGAATTAGATAAAATTAAAACTATCACATTCAAACTGAAAATATTCTACTAAGCAGAATTCCATTCATTGAAATATTAGACCTTGCATTTTAGAGCTTGCATTTTAAATCAGCAAGATTTTATGAATACCATAATCCTATTTAATAAATTGATGAATCTAAATGGTCCATAGTAAAGTTTCAAATAGAAACCAGAACTTTACTCATTTAAATAATGAAATACCTATATTACCTATACATACAATATTTTCATACTTAGATCACTGCCTTTTACCCAGTTTATGACAGTTTTAACATTGTCCGGCCCCACGAAGCGATCTGCTGTACAGCGACAGAACTGCGGCGTCACCGGCTGCCACTATCCAGACCTAAGCCCCAACGAAGTGACCTGCATGACGGCGCACAATACAACTGCAGAACGGCGTCGCCGGCTGCCACTATCCACATCCAAGTGTACATAAATGTGCTTCAGGGGCACTTTGTGTGATGCTAAGTATCGTAGATTTCTGATCAATTAGATTTGATAAATACTCAATATTTTGTTTTACACAACTTTAAAGTCTTAGAAGTTATGTCCTAAGATCTTTGACTTTGTTATTTATGTATTACATGTTAGTACCTACTTAGTTACATGTCATACATTTTATTTTCACATAGCGTTTGTCCGTCTTTCACCAGCAGATAACAAACAGGTCTTCAAACCATGCTGTCCGTTTCGAAACACATATAATATTACCGTTTTGCACAAAAACAAAACGGATATTATGTGAGTGGAGAAACGGACAGCATCAGCAAGGTACTTGCTGGTGTTGATGACACTATGAGTTGACATTGACAGTCACAATGACAGACACTTGCTGCTATGAGTTTGACGGAGGAACTAAGGCATTATTCCCAAGAAAACTATCATAGAGACATATATATACATCCATATTTCAAATGCAGTTCTTCAAACCATGCTGTCCGTTTCTCCACTCACATAATATCCGTTTTGTTTTTGTGCAAAACGGTAATATTATTGTTAAAAATGGAGTTAGTCGTAAACAATACCCATCTAATAAAAGTCATCATCACCCCAAATAATCGTAAAATAGATCAAATACTTAGCACAAATCAACAAAATCACAAAAATTAAACTCCGTTATAGGTAAGACGGTCGTCCGCTATTTTGTTGACACAAGCAATTGGGCACGCCATGCATGACGATGAAGATGTGACAAATTGTAAAATAATAAAATCACTGATTAATTTACCTTTGTTCCGCGTGTGGAAATTGGTGAAAACGTAAATCTTTGTTGATATTATGATGATGATGTGCAATCTCTCACGGCACAACTTGTATGAACCATTTTTTAAAATAACAATAAAAGCAATAAAATTATGCGTCAGCCCTGAAAAATAGCACCCGAGTAGTGAGGTACAAGGTATAGTCTACTCGGGTGAGCCCTTCCCCGTCTCGTCCCTTGCCCCCCGCACGATAGCCCTGTCAAAACGCCTTCGTCGAACGACTGTATGCATATAGGTAGGCTGTGGTACTAGTGTGTAACATTGGTGATTACCGCCGAGGCGCCATTGAGAGCCGAGGACGGTAATCATCAATACACACGTGTATCATACGACGTTTTTCAACACACTTGTGAATAAAATAACTATAAAAACTCATTGCGATCGGCCACAGACTAAAGGGATGAGGTTTTTTTTATTTTCCGCGCATAGGGTTTGCGCCTATTCTACCACGTACGAAATGGGGAATTTAAAGTTTTCTTTTATTACAGAGAAAACAAAAGTTATATTTGAGTGAAAGTTTTAATTATTAAACACGTACGGGTTAAAATTATCTATTTAAAAAAGAAGTTGCATGAAATGAGCAAGCCATAGGAACAATAATTTATTTGTTCTATTGAACACGATCTTTTTTTGAATAAAAACTTTTTTAAGACCAAAGCAACAGAAAAAAAAGAACAAAATTAAAAAAAAACTATAACTCACTAGTGAGTTATAGCAATGAAAAAGTCACAGTTTGATTATGGGTGTCATTCTGTGCCTAACCGCGGTGACCATAGAGCCACTTTATGAGCAAGTGTGTTGAAATAGTACATTTTGCACCAAGGCGAGAAAGTGATCAATTCCTACCGAGTGTGTCGTTTTGGGCCCGAGGCGCAGCCGAGGGCCTTAAAACACACGAGGTAGGAATCGCACTTTCTGCCGAGTGATAAATAGTGCTTTATACTACACCTTCGAGGAAAATAAAAAGCAGAATTAATTATTAATTGAAATCGCGCCCAATGATGTTGGTAAAACCTCATTGACCGTGCCAGCCTTTGGGTTATTTTTTCAAAATATTGTTCAGAAATCGGAGGAGGCCTAATGGACTTGGAGTAAAAACTTTTTATACTACACCTGCTCGGAAAGTTGCCTATTCCTTTTCCATTTATAGAATAGAAAGTATGTATATTTTACAATGATACTATAGAATAGAAAAAAGAACCCAAAGGCTGGCGCGGTCAATGAGGTTTTACCAACATCATGGGGCGCGATTTCAATTAATAATTAATTCTGCTTTTTATTTTCCTCGAAGGTGTAGTATAAAGCACTATTTATCACTCGGCAGAAAGTGCGATTCCTACCTCGTGTGTTTTAAGGCCCTCGGCTGCGCCTCGGGCCCAAAACGACACACTCGGTAGGAATTGATCACTTTCTCGCCTTGGTGTAAAATGCACTATTGTCGTTTGACCGAACGAAAATAACCATAGCTAGCGGCCGATCTTTTAGGAAATTATTACTATATTTTTCTGCTATGTATGTACTAAGTTGATTGTAACCTTGTAGGTTCTGTTTCTCTTCGCTTGTCCACACTTTTTATGTATTTACTATTTTTCTTAGTCGTGAAAACCTATTAATAGCCTTCTTTTTCTATTTCCTTAATTTTTAACTTTTTGTATGTGCTGCTGGTTTTCCTTAAATAAATAAAAAAATAAAAAAAAATAACACGTTAGAAATGGATTTCCATACACTTTTTCCTCCCGCTAAAACACGTGAGAAATGAAATTCCATAGAGTTTTTCCTCCCGGTTTCCTATAGGCCTGCAAAGACATACTTTCTATTCTATATGGAAATAGAATAGGCAACTTTCCGAGCAGGTGTAGTATAAAATAAAATAAAATACTTGTTAGGAGTGACTTGGAATTGGAATACGCCTCCCAAGTTCGGAATAGACGTGTGCGCCGACGTTAAAATGATCGGCGGCGGGCGCCGGCTTAAAATCGGCGGCGGCGGCGTGATTTCGGCGTGAAATCGGCGCGTAGGTATAAGTAATAAATAAATAATGCTGGATAATTCACACAGCATTATCTAGCCCCAAACTAAGCAGAGCTTGTGTTATGTTATGGGTACTATACCAGATAAGATAACAGATATTTATTATAATATACGAGTACATTAGGAGGTGCATTTCGAAACTTCGAAGTTTCGTAAATTCGAAGTTCATAGTCTTTTTTGGCCATTTCTTAAGTTCGTATATGGTGGCCACAAATTCGAACTTTCTAATTTTTTTGTTTCGATGATTTACCCACGCAAATAAGGCACCTTACGCAGTCGCGGAACGCACGCCTGCTATGAAAGAGTGAAATGTGACCAGTGTTGAAGCTGAGAGAGCATTCTCAGCGGACATTTGAAACCGCCTGAGCAGCTCTCTCAGCGGCAAAACGGTGGATGCCCTAACTTTTTTAGGGGTTTATATTATCAACTAACGAAAATGTAATACATTTAATTCAGTAAATGGGAGTCAGAACATTGGTTGCAAGCATTTCATTCATATAACACAGGTACTTTATTGGATCCCGTAACTTTCCGTATCGTAACAACTAACAAGTCTTCGGTTGGGTGCAAGATGTTGCGCGCCTCATCAATGCCAATGCCAGTGCGGTATTGCTGTCGAACAGCTTGATCATCACGGATTATCGTGTACTAGGGCCGCCGGTCGGATATCTCGCCATGCCAGCCGGCGACATCATCCGCCGAGTCTTTGTCATCGCTAACGTACCAGCTATTCTCAAACCGAATGGTCTGTTGCGTGACGATGGTAAGAGGCCCGACGGTATGACACTAATCCCATGGGAGTTGGGAAGGCGCTAGCGTGTCGACGCATGTAGCGTCCCACATCATAGGCCTCCCCATGTTCCGAGGACATCCGTGAGGGCAGGTGCGGGGGAAGATTTGGCCGAGGATCTCAAGCTCCTCTTGGAGTCGAGACCTCTAGTTCTTCGGTTTTCTTAAAATATATCTGAGCGTTGAGTCGAAGCGACACGTGACCCGAGAGCTGGTGAGTATCTGGCGCAGCGCATCAGCATCGCATCGCGCATCGCAATGCAGCCAGCCTCTTGGGGATGCTTCCGACTGGTATTGATATGATCGTTTGAGCTACCTCTAGGCCAAGCACGAAGATTATTAGGGTAGAATAGACATTATCGACATCGCATCGCATCGTCATAGGTACATTGCGTACATTATAGAAGTAAAAGGATTGACTTACAAACAATTTACGCATTCGTTAACAAAGTGACGTAATTTTTCTCTATTCTACCCTAGACAACAATCCCGTGCCCTACTGTAGATTGTTTGTAACAGTCTGTAGTTAGCTCATTTGTTTTAATTGTAATTATCATGATCTGTGATAATTACAACAACGTAAAATTATAGAAGTAGGTTAACCAGTTCTCTGCCAGGCTTCAGCGAAACGACTCGACGGGGCGCTCGTTGCATACGTGCAGTGCAAGCGCGTCGGTGACACTTAATGTGGTACGTAATCAAAGTATTTTCGTAGGTTTTGGATTAGGTAAATCACTTTTCCGATTCTAACTATATGTGTAAAGGGACAGGAGAATAAAAGTTAAATTTTCTGGCTTAACTTCGAACTTTCGAAATTGAGCTTCCGAATTTAGAAAGC